>JAREIL010000010.1:1261740-2523480 GCA_030142105.1 Fusarium sp. FL617 | reverse complement strand
ACGTATTCGGTCTGCCACCGAGACTCACCGAGGCTCACCGATATCTCCACGTGACTTATCGCTTAGCGCCCACACATAGCAAGTTGGAGAAAACCTATCTGGCGGGGTTCCAAGGCCCCACCAGAGAGGGCTATTCGCCTGGGACGAGAAACTTCACATTATTCCGCTCGTCGACCTTACAACCAGATCGTCCCCCGCCCTCCGCCTTGTCCTTGTCTCTCCTCCTCGTCCGCATCTGCCGAAGCCGGAACGGAACGAGTAGTTTCCAGCTATACCCCGACGACTACCGCGACCGAAACCCTCCCAGATCGAATTCCCCCCCACGAGGGACAGCCCAACATGGCCGCTACCAAGACTGCTGGCCAGCCCACTCTGGTCTTTGTCGATGGAGCCTTTGAGGATCTCGCCGTCGAGATGGCCGAGTATCTCAAGGCCGAGGACGCCAAGCAGCTGCTGAACCAGGAGAAGGCCCCCTCCAACGAGGAGGTTTTGTCCAAGCTCGTCTCAGCCTCCGGCGCTCTCAACACCGTCCCGGAGAAGGAGTATACCGCCGCCTCCAACCTCATGATCCACCTGGTTCTGCAGTCCTCCGACCCCAAGAAGTACCTGCCCACCCTCTGCACCACCTTCGCCAAGCCTCTCCTCAACTCTCCCGTCCACGGCGTCGGGCTGTCTCTCAACGCCTTGACCACCGTCTTCAACCTGCTCGAACCCACCAACCCCGTCCGCGCTCGCGTCTTTATGGAGATCCTCAAGTTCCTTCGGGCGCATGCCATGTTTGAGAGCCTGCGAACATACCTCGATAAGTTGCCCGAGTGGCTCGCCACCTGGGGCACCGATGCCGATTTCCAGCGAAAGATCTACGAGGAGGTTGCTGAGGTTGCCCTTGAGGCTGGTGAGGAGCAGTAAGTTGTGTCCTCCACGTGCGATATGCGGTCGTTTTGTCTGTGATATGTAGATGGCTTTGGCCTGGCTACAATACTAGCAGTCACAGACTGCGTTGCGCTCGTGTTGTTATACTGCTAAATCACGTACTAAACAATTATTAGACAAGCTTACGATTACGTCGTCAAGGCCCTGCGAACATTCGACGGCGACGCCATCTCCTCCGAGGAGGCCCAGCGATTATCACTCCGCGCCGTCAAGAAGGCTCTCCTGTCTAACAACCACTTCCTCTTCCAAGATCTCCGGGGCATCCCCAGCGTGCAAGCCCTTAGCGACTCACACCCCGTCTACTCGCAACTTCTCGACATCTTTGCCGAGCAGGACCTCGAAGACTACAACGACTTCAACGATGAGCACCAGGGCTGGGTTGAGAAGGAGAAGCTGGACCACGAGAAGCTCCACCGCAAGATGCGCCTCTTGACCTTTTCTAGCTTGGCCGCCGCCACCCCTAGCCGCGAAATCGAGTACTCCAAGATCACCAAGGCCCTACAGATTCCCGAGGAGGAGATTGAGATGTGGGCTATCGACGTGATCCGCGCCGGTCTTGTCGAAGGAAAGCTGTCCCAGCAGCGACAGAAGTTCCTTGTCCACAAGGTTACATACCGTGTCTTCGGCCAGAAGCAGTACCAGGAACTGGCCAACCGTGTCGACCATTGGAGGACAACACTGCAGAACGTCCTCGGCGTCCTGCGCCAGGAGCAGGTTAACGCCAAGGCCCAGAAGGAGCGAGAGATCCAAGAGTTGGAGCGCAAGGTTGCTAACGCCGGCGTGAGCGGCAACCAGGATGGTGGTCGACGCCGCCAGGGGCAGAACCGGGAGCCCCGCGAACCTAGAGAGCCCCGTGAACCCCGTGAGCCTCGTGAGCCTCAGCGGGAGAGGACGGAAGATGATGACTAGATAACGCGAAAGGGACATGCCAGGATACGACGACAAAAAACGAGACTAGAGCAGTCGTGGGGAAGCAAAAAGTGATGGGGCTTTTTTCTGGGAATGGGGGACATTGTTATACCTGCTTTGTGTTAATACATCGTTGGGCACACTGAGAGAATCCAGCGAACGAAGGGTTGCGAATGGCGTAGCCGGTTTCATGAGCATATTGGTCTTCTACTTCCCAGCACCGAGGTGAAGATGGTGTTATGGCACTTGTCTTCAAGACATAGAATCAAAAAATGAATGCTTGTTAAAAATACAGAGGGAGTCTTGTGATGTTTGCTGAATGCTGTGTGGTTCTGGTATTGTACATTTTTTATTGCTGCCCTGATTTCCACATATATAGTTGGGTAAGGTATTGATTAGAAAGATGATGTGAACTTTTTATGAGGATCTGGGTTGTGTATCCGGCCTGTATATAAGTCAGCGATGATGAATTCCCTTGAAACATTGTATGAGAATGAATAGCATGAGATCATGACAAGACAGAGGAGCTCGCAACAACGGCTACCAAAAGAAAATACTCATCCGTAGCTCCCTCACATGTTCAAATGAACGACGTAGAAAAGTATCAAACTCACCATTACGACGGTTAACAAGGGCAATGTAACCCAGGGTTCCCACACCAATAACTACCAAAAATGGCCAGAACTTGACCTCATCGTTACGCCGGCGTGGAGGCTCAGATGAGTAGGGGCGACGACATTGAACAGCCAAAGAAGGTGAAGAAGAACATGAAGCTCGGGAAGTAGGTCGAGTAGTAGAGGCGGCGAAGCGCCCCAAGTACATGCGAGAAGCCATCAGGTGACGTTGGTGCGAGAAGACGATATAACGTTGTACCAAGCTCAATTGATGAGACGTAAATTGAAAGAGGCCCGGTAAAGAGTAGTGGTGAGGCAGCCAATCAATTGAAGCTTGTTTTAAGAAGAGAATGGAGATCAGACAAAGTTAGAGACGGGAGAGCGTCATTGTAAAATCAGGTGCAAGGCCGGAACGATGCGGATATCGGACGATTGTGGTTTCACGCAGTCACGTGATGCGTATGATATCTTTCACTAGGTAGGTAGGACTCAACTTGACTGAAGAGAAGAAAGATTCAACAACTTGTGCATTTAGCTACTGTAGGTCTTTCTTCAAGTATGAGGAAGTTTTATAGAGGGGTAGGCTCTTTGATATCGAGCATACGGCAGGTCGGCTGAGGAGTAGGGATGTGTGCACTGAGTACTATGTACAAGTACCTAGTAGATAGACCCTTATTCGGTCTACGGGCCTGTTGCATTTCGCTATAGCACACTACTTCCTGGTGACATTACCGAAGGTACTTCTTTAAGATCATTCAATTCTGTTTCTTCGGTGTAATTAATTTATGTCTGTCCCCAAATAGAGGTGCTGTCTCTGTACCTTGCAACAAGCAAGCAACCTTTGCTATACAACTAAGGTAGGCATCAACTTTAATCTGTAAATTGAGGTAATCAGGAATATGGAAAGAAAACGCCTATAACTATTAATGGCCCGGTAATTAATTCTCATGCGTCTGTCCTTGGTTGATATGAAACAATGTGGCTGGATATTGACTATTCAAGCCACTTGCTACACCAGCCTCTCACATTTCTTCCAAGTTACACTTAAGGTCAGGTACCATACCCCAACGGCAGCTCCCGCCCGCTTCGACGTTTACAACCCCTCCACTCTTGACATCATCCTTCAACGTCGAGACAATACCATCCCTCATCTTTCGTTGTTGTAAATACCTCGCATCGAATTTCCGTATATACAGACTTCGTTGTCAGGCCAGCGGCGCTCAATCATGGTAACTACACCTCGATCATTTCGCCGTCGGGAACCACAGACGCCCAGGTCCCAGAAGAAGCGCATGCCCAAGGGCCGTTACAGCGACGGCCATTGGTGGTGTAAGTTATACCCTTCTTTCTTAGCATCTTTGAATCTGATATCTAACCTTCCCATAGGCAACTGTGAGCCACGCCAAAAAGCCACACTCCGTGAGGTCAAAAAGTCTGGGCCAAACAATGGCAAGTTTTTTTGGAAGTGTGACGACTGCAACTTCTTCCTGTGGCATGATGAAGCCAAAGCTCGCGAGTCTGGTTTCAAAGCTTCTCATAGAGGAGATGAATCTTCTAGATCTGACCCTCCACCCATGACACAGCAATCGCTTGTGTCATATGGCTACCAAGTCACTCCTGGTCGACGCCAGAGCGACGACAATTCTACTGACGGCACAAGCTCTGGCGAGGAATCTGAGCCTGACACTCCGATGCCAAAGTCTGTCATGGCCCGCACCCAGGCTTCAGGTTCATCAAAGCCAATCTCTCCCCCAACAGCAGCCGTTGAAACGCCCAGCCGAGGATCCTCCAAAAGACGAAGAGACGTTTTTGAAGAGGATGAAAATGAGTTTAGTGATCTTGGATCAGATGAAGAGCGCCAGATGGTTGCTATCGCGGACAAGAGTGCCGAGAAAGCTGCTGTTCAGAGACGACAGTACGACACTCCCACCACTTCACACTCCGCCGATGTCATTGGGGGTTTGCCAACACCCTCTGTGACTCGCACCCTCTTCCCGGCTAGTGATTCCAAGCGACAGAAGCAAGTCTCATTTGAGGATAGCCCCTCAAGATCAACGGCGACAATGTCATCAGCTACTCTGTCAGCGAACCCTACACCGTCCAAGACCCCAACTGCGCCCCAGGAAATCCCTTCAAGCAGTCCGCCCGAGACCAGCTATGACGTGACAGACGAGGTCATGGATATTTTGCGAGGCCAGAAAATCGACCCCAAGGTTTTGTCCTTTGTACAGAGTACTCTGGCCACAGCAGCTCGTCGCACCAAGGGTATTGTCATGGGACGCGATTCGGCACGGGCGTCCCTCAAGGCTAAAGACGAGAAGATTGTGACTCTGCAGGAGCGCATCACGGCGCTTGAAAATCGTGAGCGTATGCACAGGAACCAGATGACCAACATCAAAGCTGGTCTGATGAAGATGTACGATGACAACTGATGGTGTCCAAGTTTGATTGGATTGGAAGAACTTGGCGATGGAATGAATATGATGATAATGTGGGCGTTGGACTTTGTTAATGATAATTAGATATACCCTTTGAGCGAGCAAGGTAGGTAATTGGGATAAGAGTTGTTTTCTTGTAGGAGGCTTACAGCCAAAACATATCGGCGTGGATTGGTGTTAGTCAATTTAAGCAAACTAGACAAGCAATATCTCTCTTAGTAGATGCCAAGTAGATATCATACGACATAATCATAAGCTTTCTATTATCGTTCTAGGCTTGAGGTTTTGATCTTTGTTTATAGGCTTAGCAAAATGGACATTAGTAGTGTTATTTTGTAACTTTTCAGGGGACCGACTCCAGGACAGCTCCCATATGCAACTTCGGTTTATGCAATTCTATCGCTAAAAGCTGGGACCCAGTCGCTCGCCAAGGGCCTTCTCGGTGTTGATGTAGACCTCGGCAGGCAGGGGAGTAGCGTCGAGCTTAAGGACCTTGCCGACCTCCTCATAGTGGTTGACGACGGGCATGCTGGTCTCGATGAAAGTGCGGAAGCGCTTGCGAATGCTCTCGGCGTTGTCGTCAGAGCGACCACTGGTCTTGCCGCGCTCGAGAAGACGGGCCTCCATGACATCCTCAGGGCAGTCGAAGAAGAGGACGAGCTTGGCGGGGCATACGGTCTCCTCGAACTTGACGGCCTGGTCCATCTTACGGGGGAAACCATCGATCAGGAAGCGGCCCTTCGAGGAGCCGGTCTCCTTGAGGGTAGCGGCCATGGCGTTCTCGAGCAGGGCGATGGTCACCTCCATGGGGACGATGAGACCGTTGCGAATGTAGTCTTTGATAAGGTCGCCGTACTGGGAGCCAGGCCTCTCCTGCTCAGCGCGCAGCAGGTCACCGGCCGAGAGATGGGTGAAGCCATGCTCCGAGACGAGTTTGGAGCATTGTGTACCCTTACCGGCGCCGGGGCCGCCGAGGACGAAGATGACGGTCACGTCTTCGGGGCTGAAGGTAGGAGTGCTCTTTTGGGGCGCGGGGATTTGTCCAGCGGACTCGGGCGCATCTTGTTGTTGGATAGCAGGCATGATGATTGTGGTTGTGGTTATAACTGAAGGTGATGGTTAGAACGCAGGGTTTTGTTTTCATCATGGAGGAGGGGAGCGTACCTTTTGATTGGTTATGGTCAGTGCGGAATCATCTAGGGACTTGTAAATAGGAATAGAAACAGACAAGGAAGAGGAGCAAGTAGAGATCGGATCGTTTGATGCTGCCAAGTGCCAAGCCAGGGTGGCCTGGACCCTGGAAGCGGTGTCCAACATGGTAGAGCCTGAGGCATCCATGATGTTGAGTCCACTTTACAAGCTCACAGCTCACTGGCCTAACATTAGATCAATTACTATCAGAACAACACCATCTGAATAATCTATCATACCTATTTAGCATCAGGTCTAATCAAAGCAATCTCGAGCAATAAGCTTACGAAAAACCCAGTCCCTTTTCTTGTCCAAGCTCAATATTCGACGCCTTTGTTCACATCCATCGAGTACGACATGGATACTTATAGGGTATGTGAGATCAAACACAGAGCAACACGATAAGGAGTTACTACCATGATCAACCACAAGTGGCGATGTCCTTTTGTTGACTACTCGAACATTTGATCCAGATTCTTTATTTGATACGTGCTTCATGTGTCCCTAAACCTCAACATGAACAATATGAACCTGACCATGACCCCAATTTGTCTCTGACCATCTTACAAACAACTCGACGATTTGTCCATCCAAAACGATGCATCATCTCTGCCCTAGAGCCCCAAACCGGCCTGTTCCTCAAACGTAAATCACCGTCACCATTGGCTTACAAATGACCATCGCAGCGTCCTTGTCAAAATGACGGCCGTCGGCATCTCCAATTTTGGAGAGCGTGGGTGAGATCTTAACCTCAACTTCGGGCACTCCATCAGACTCTCCTCTGGTGTACATGATATTCATGTCATCCATGTTGTTGATTTCGTCATCGACCCAACTGGTGATGAAGAATGCTCTCGACTTCATGAAACTCGTGTTCAAGGCCACCGCTCGGCGAACAATCTCCCACAGGCGCTCGCCCGCGTGGCCGGCCTGGTTGGGGTCCATCCAGATGAACATGTCAGCATGCATGCTTAGAGTGAGCTTTTTCATCTCGGCATTGTTGTCGGCATTGGAGTTCTTGCTCAGGAGATCGGCTGTATGAGCTTTCATGCGGCTGAGCTCTCGCATGTCCCTGAAATTAACCTCTGATATTTGTCAGTACAGCACGGCCAAGGGAAATTGGTAGATCTTACCAGAGATGTCTAAACAAAACTGATTGAAAGCTCGCCCCAGAGGACCGCCCCAGACACCTGCTTTGGCCTGGAAAACATCGTGAACTAGGCGCTGCCAGATGTACTCTTGAAAGTAGAAGTCCGATAGCTCGGGACACCTCTTTCGATTCTTCTTGAAGGCATCGACTTGGTGGTGATCTGCTCCTTTGGGGGCAGATACACGGTGAGGATTGAATGTGCAAACTTGAGAGACAAAGTTGCGGATCTCGAAGGCGATACGGCGCCATTCGAAATCAGCTTGGTCGTCAGTGATCTTGAAGGAGTCGTTCATGTGTGGTTCCTGCTCATCGATCATTTTTGCCATATCTACTCGCAACTCGATGTTATAAGACTTGAGGTCGTCGTATTCCTTTCTCAAGTCATCTTTCTCTTTGCGAAGATTAATCTCGCTTTGAAGAGTACGCTTAAGCTTCTCCTCGCATTGTTTCAGCCCAAGTTGCGAGTCCTGGGAGGAGAGAGCTGCCTGAAGCTGTTGTTCAAGAAATGCGATCTTCTCGTTGGCTTGCTCGAGGCTCAGCCCGACCTGATTCTCTTGGATGGCGATGGCTACATGCTCCTGGATCGAGGTGAGATTGTCATGGATGGCTTGATGAGAACCAGGGACGCTGGCAGAAGGCGACTGTGATAGAGCCACAGCCTGCATGGACAAGGGAGTGAGCGCCTGCACAGGGGAGACTGTCTTGGTGGAAGAGTCATTGTCTTCGGTAGATTTCTTGCTGCTGGTCTTGATGGTGATCTTGCGTGATTTCTTAGTCGGTGAGCCGCCTTCATTCTCGCCGAAAGCTCGCTTGCTTGGTGACAAGTCTCGATTAATGGCGGCCGAAGGCAAGGCCTTGTTGTTGGCCGCAGGGATTGAAGTGACCGAGTCAGTGCTAGAGTGTTCGTATTTCTCGTCATCGTCGACGATTGGAATAGCTGTAGCCATAGATGAAGGTGGTTCAGTGAGAGAAGATAGAGGTGATGGATCTTCATCAGAATCATCGATCTCCTTCAAGTTGCTTGGGGCCGCAGCCCGAGAGGGACGCTCGCGTCTCTCAGGGGTAACGGGTACCTTCATTGGGTGTGGTGTTGTGCAATATTGACAACAGATGAAGGAATGATGAAGAGAAGAGAGGGTTGTTTTTGTTTTGGGAAAGGAGATGCAGAGGAGAAGTGGGAGAAGCGGGGGAGAAGAGAGTGAATGGTGTTGATATAGCTCCAGGTGGCAGTGACAGTGACGGCAGCCGACAAACAAATAGGTGCCTAGCTGCAGGTGTCAAGCCACTGCAATGAATATGCACAATACGTAGGGTATCAATAAGATATTCTTGCATTCACAAAGAGCGAACAATGGGCATCTGTGGAGAATAGGTTAGATCTGGTTCTGTTTCTCGTCATGCACTTGATATCTAATCCTCGAGCCCCCCGAGGCAGGCATAATTTAGCACATGATTTCGTATTCGCCTAGTCATAACGATCTTTAGCACGTGAAAGTAAACATCATCTTTAACATGGAATGCTCGTCGCACTGTTCGTCAAACAGTGAAGCCCAGTACCTAGCCCTAGGTCCTCCCTGAGCTCCAAAGTTCCAAGGCTCCAGGGATTTCTATGCCCGTCAGCACACTTGCACCTAACAAGTCGCTTGATAGTTTACTAATTCTTAATAGTATCATGATGATGATTATCACTGAGTACGTAGCAGCACTCGGGGCTGAGGAACGGTATTATATATACTCTTAGCAGGACAGAACCACTAGCGATATAACACCAGAACGTTTATTACTACTAGTATATTTGAGTTGACTTATTTAGTCTTCCTGGATGTTGCTTGAGAACATTCGGGTATTAAACAAAGGCTTCGGGCTATGAGAAGGGATATTGTTCGGCTAGGTGCCCTATGTTCTGAACACAACTTATGAGCAAACAAGTGTTTGTTCCACATGGCTTTGAACAAGAAATGATGCATTAGGGAACAAGCTGATATACTACTGCTATATAATGCCTCGTCGCACCGAAATATGTAACTCCTGTTCGAGCTTTGTAACTACTTACACTAAACAAATGCCCGACCACCAATTTCTTCTAAGACACCCCAAGCTGTTTAGAGAGACCTTTGGTAAGAATCACCTCCAACAAGACAAAAGTTAAGTCATCATGGCTTCTTACTTTACCCAGTTTCAAGTTAAAATCGGCTTCCTCATCGCACTTTGCCGCTCAACAAAGGGCAAAGAGAACCAAATACATAGCGAATTCGTCCATCGAAGCGGCGGACCAATTTCGTTACCCCCTCCAGAATTCTTCAACATACCATCAAACCCCGAAAGGCACCGAGAGTTGGATCGACAAGATCTCATTAAAGCACAATGGGTCATCGAACAGCTCGAGGTTGTTCTCCATGAACGAGGACTCTTAAAGGCGGACCCTCGAAAAGACGACGCATCAACTCATAAGGATCAACACGATTTCGACTCTTGGACCGCTGCTTTTAACCCTAATGTCAGGGAATATCAGTGCAGTCAATACCAGTGGATTGGACTCAAGCTAACGTCTCCTAGTATCCGTGCTGGTAGTCTTCGCTTGGAACAGGAATTGAAGACGGTCTTGGATATTCTAGACAATCACTTCCTCACAGTCGCAAACTCAGACACGCGTTTTGGGATAGTCGTGAGCCCCACGGACGGAGATGTTAGCTTGGATCAGCTCAAAGCCATCACAGCGATGATCTGGATGGTAGACCCTCTCCTGAATGAGATACATCCTCCTCACTGTGGGCCTGGATCTCTTTCTTCTCTCGGTCTTCAGTACACTAACCTCGCTAGGGATTACCCCCTCCACCTCAAGACGGAGCTGGCCTCCGCGGTCCAGGTAGAGGACCCCTGGAACAATCGCCTTTCCACCAAAAGACACCCCTTGGAACTGCTCTCACATCCAGGGGAGTTGAGACAAGCAAAGTACCGTTCTGGACTGGACAAGATCCTCAGCTCTGGTTCGATAGACGGTCTGATCAGACTTATGGAAGTACCAGTACAGGACATCAAAGGCTATTCCCAAGCACGACCTGCTTATGGCATTCGAGCAGCCAGTGAGACAGGCCCAACTGCCATCGAGTTCAACCAGCATTGTGGTACTCTCAAAGCTACCGAGATGATTTACTGGGCTGTCTTTTGCACCGAACTGGTTCAACTCTGCTTAGAAAAGCCTGGACCATCGCTCAAAGAAGCGTGGGCAGGACTGAAGCACGGCTCTACCATCTTCACTTTTCTCGAAGCACAGAGGCTAGACTTAGTTTCCAACTACTTCAAGACGAAGGAAAAGACTCTAAAGATACCGGACCTGACGGATTGGCCTATAATCGGAAGCGCTATATCCCGCGACGAGTCAGAACCTGTTGTAAGGGCGGACTGGCCTTCAAGTCGTGCACTCCCATCACCCCTTGAGGAGTTTGCCTTTCGAGCCCAAGACTGGGAAGACTCAGTCAAGGATACAGGCAATAGCAACTATTCTTTTGGCGTTGAGCTGGAAATGTACATCCCATCAATGCCAGGTAATCTCTCCCTGTCAGTGCTCACCCTCCCGTCTGTAGACTCTGCAGACTCCGATGACATGGAGATAGATTTTACAGGCTACGCAGACGCTTCCGACTGGCCGGACCCTCACCCCGAAGACAAGAGAAAGTATGCTCGTGGTTACAATTTCCAACAAAGAGCTCGTGAAATAACGCAGCTAATATCATCTCAGGGTCCTTTGCTCCTCCATCATGTAACCAAACTTGTGCATGCGACCCGCGAATGGAAGCAAAAACTCGCCAAGCATCGAATTGTCCCTGTTGACGGTATCCCTCCCAAGTATCAGACCTGGACTATCGTGGAGGATGGCTCGCTCATGAGCTTTGCAGAATGGGGAGACTATTATGAGCTACAGGGGATGGAGATTGTAAGTCCTGTTCTCAGAGACACGCCAGCGGGGTGGGAGGAGGTGCTCGACATCGTCAGCATCCTACGAAACAATTTCAGACTGGCAGTGACCGGCTTGTGTGGATTTCACGTCCACGTGTCCAAAGGCACCGAGCCATTGCCCATCCATCTACTGCGCAAGGTCCTCGTTCTTATGTGTTGCGCAGAGAACATGATTTTCAGCCTCTGCCAGCCCGGGAGGAGATATGTCACCTGGGCGGCGCCCATGATGAGCGCAGGGTCGATCCTGTATGACAACTACCAAGACTGGTGGGCGGGGATTGATGTCCCAGCCGACTTTCAAGAGTACATTCCGGTCAACAAAGTCACTGACCCTCGGTTTCTAGGGATACTGAAGATGTTGTGGTCAGCGTCCACCCTCAAAGAGCTTCAGACTTTATTGATGCCCAACAGCTATGCTACCAAGGGCTGCATAAGCGTGAGTAGCTGCGAAGCTATCTCGAAGACTCATTGTAAGGGAACCGTTGAGTTTCGTTACCTCGAAGGTACACTCGACCCAGATCTGATCCTTCGATGGAGCCAGCTCATGGTATCTCTCTTTCAGTTTGCCGACCAGACTAGTCCAGCTGCATGGATGTCACTTGTGCCAACATTGCTGCAGTGCCAAAGCTCTGGCCATTGCGACCCCAATGTTCTGATGAGTTTCCTGATGCACCTCGGTTTGGGCAAGGATTATGGCTTTTGGTTTAACCGAGTTCAAAAGATCTCCCAGACGCCGCGTTTGTCAAGACTCAAGACCGAGTCATTTCATCACGAGCGGCCGGGTACAGATCTTCCGATTCTGCCACCTCTCGATGATTCGTATACTCATGCTCTGCGAGAGGATGTATGTAGGAGGAAGAGACGCCTAGGGTGCATAACTCCGCCAAAGGAGGGCGTTAAAGAGCCCGAGCTTGCCACTGGCCCAGAGTGTCGTGTGAAGTGGTTGCTGGAGAAGGCTGGCTTCACAAGTGACCAAGTTGAGACAGCTCTCAAGAGTTCTAGTGAGAGAGGACCTGGGAACGGCGAAGCCCAGACTAAATCTGTACGACGGTCTCAGGATTCGGAGGGATCGAACTCGGAGGACTCGCACGTTGAAACAGCAACCTATCTTCTGGAGGTTCTCGAAATCAGTCGCAAACAAGCCAAGAGGGAGCTGAAAAAGTATTGTGACGCTTAGAGGGTGACCGCGAAGGACAGAGGTGTTGATATAGGAGTATTTGGGGTCTCTGTGCGGGGAACCAACGTATTTGAGCAATTTCAACGAGCAGTCTTGTATATCAAGCAAACCTGTGTGTAAAGGCCCTAAATTTTATCTGTGAACCTATCTCATGTCGCCGCTTCGCATTGTTAAAAAGTGCAGGAGTCTCGAGTACACTGTAGGGTTTCTAACATATTGAAGCGGCATATCATCCTTCCATGATAACATTGAAAGAGCTACACGCTCAGCGGTAGCCGATGCCACGCATTGAATAATTCAACGTCATGCTCAGGATATTTCGTCGTGGTATAAGTCTTGGGTATCGATTTCTCATTATTATTATGCCGGAGAAGTATGCTCCCTTTCGATTATGTCTTCGCGCGCCAATGGTCGTGTTCCATCGTTGAGAACCATGGCCTCTCTATGTTGTCGTCGAAGCCGTTGCTCTTCAGCAGAATGTTCCCTGGTGCGAGTAACCTGCTGTTCAACAAGTGGGAGATTCCCCGCCTCTTCTTCGATCTCCATGATAAGGTCCGGAAGTTCACGAATCCTCCTCCTCGAATTCTCCTTGTCCATCAACCCTGCCTTCTCGAGCGCCTTTAGTCCCCGCCTTGACTCCTTGATGCGATCGACAATCTCGACAATCCTGTTGGCTTTGAGGGCCATGTAGTCCTTAAAGCTACGGCGCCTCTCTTCCGGGGTGTCACCCCATTCCTGCTTTGCCAACCATTTTTCAACAAAGTGTGCCTTGACTAGCATGCTGGCGCCGTACTTGTTGACAAGCTCTAGGATGAACATGAGACAGAACCTTTCGGCCATATCGCGTAGGTAGTACTCGTCCCAGTGGCTATCGGTGAGGCTTGGCCGCTCGACATCGTCCAAGCTCAATTCCAGAGATCTCACGAGAGCAGAGTAGGCCTTTGGGTTGTTCAACTTGGAAAGACCATCCAGACCTGGAATGGTTAGCTATAGCCTCGAAAGCGTGTGAACAAGCTTACCAATAGTCTGTCCGGTAAGTAGGGCCAAGGCCCGAAGACATCGCATCCTCTCATCATAACCTGGCCGAGTGATACCGAAAAGCAACGAGTGAGTTGTGTCAGGGTCGTTAACTGCTCGATCGCAAAGGATCTTGATTGCGACTTCTCTGATGGAGTAGTTCGGGTGGTCTAGAAGTTTCTCGAGAGTTTCGAGCTGCAATGAATCCTCGGTATCTTGTGTGATGTACTGCGTCTTAGGCTGTGGTGGGGGAATCTCATTGTCGTCGCGAATGATAGTGAGTGCAGTAAATACAGTGCTGACGACGCCAAAAGTAGCGAGGCCCAGGGTCACAAGAACGAGTCTTTCGTCGCGCGCAAAGGCGAGGAGGCTTTCAGCCCATCCCATCTTGGTTGAACTTGTTTATTGAGTTCATAGTTCATCAAAACGTTGATGATTGATGATTAAGATCGCGAGAGCTACCATGAGCTTCTGACATGAGGCATTCTGCCGGCCAGTACCACCTTGATAGCACCGAATCAGGCTAGGCTTCCCGTAGCAGGAGGACCCACTTCGTCATGCTCTATCAACGATTCAACGATCCAACGATCAACTCGAAGACAACACTAACAACATCAGCCATTGCACAGCCAAAAAGATGCCATATATATTGGCAAAAGGGAAGGCTTCCATGCGTAATCTGGGAATCGAACCCAGGGCTCCCCGACGCTGCTCGAATGGCAACG
Organism: Fusarium sp. FL617; assembly: GCA_030142105.1. Taxonomy (NCBI): domain Eukaryota; kingdom Fungi; phylum Ascomycota; class Sordariomycetes; order Hypocreales; family Nectriaceae; genus Fusarium; species Fusarium sp. FL617. Next base: position 2,509,369 of record JAREIL010000010.1, on the reverse strand, counting down.
GAGAATTTTACCACTAAACCAATTACGCTTCTAGTCACGTGTTAATGATCATCGTCTTGAAAACTAAGTTCCTGCTGCCGACATGCTGGAAATATCCGAGTTTAAGACAAACAACCTCGATCTCCTCTCCAAATGAAATAAGATATTAGCGTATTATTTTATGTATCTGCGAGTAGATCAATGCTGCATATCCAATAGACAAAATCATTGTATATATATTAAGGCTATTATGCTTAATATTTGAACGCAATTTTCTCCCACTCAATATTGAGGTGAAAAAGACCCGCAGTCACCAACTTATCATATCAGGAACAAGCTTTCTCCTTTACTTGGCAATTAACTCGGCACTTTAGTCAATGCTCAGTCCAACGTATTCTAAGAATTATAATAATTTATCCTGAACTTAACAGAGGTCTCGATTGTCCGTCAACGCTAGGTACCTGCCGTGGGTCCCTTCTTTCAATCGTCCTAGTCCCTAGTGCCCCATATTAACTCTGCTGATAACGATAAGACTTTTTTCTCTGCCTTTGGAAAAAAAATCCCCAGCCGGTGGTTTGGCGCAAGTTGCACATCAGCATCAAATCAGTCGCAATGGCCGGCTCCCAGCTCAAGCGCCTCAAGGCGTCCCTTAAGGAGCAAGGAATTGTCGGCCCTCAACAGTCAAAGAAGCAGAAGCGACGTAATGCTCAAGATGAGCGCGGTCGCAACGACAAAAGACTCCAGAGAGGGGTGGTGTTGGAAGGAATTCGCGAGCAGTTCAATCCCTTTGACTTGAAGCATGCCAAGGGTCCCAAGTTTGAGGTTACGAGCAATCGACCTACTGTGACTGCTGGCAGCATCAAAGGTCGACCTGGCCAAGCTAAAGCAGCCAGCGAAGAGAGGGTAAGTTGCATCATGGTTACCTTAAGACGGCTGACTAACAACTTTGACAGCGTCGACAAACCCTCCTAGTCGAGATGCAGCGCCGCAATAAGGTCGGCGGAATTCTCGATCGTCGATTTGGTGAAAACGATCCTACAATGGCTCCTGAAGAGAAGATGCTCGAACGATTCGCCCGAGAGAAGCAGAGAAGTCACAAGAAGAATTCCATGTTCGATCTGGAAGATGACGAGCCCTCAGAGGGCTTGACGCACATGGGCAAGTCTCTTTCTTTTGATGACATGGACGACTTCAAAGAAGACGATCTCGAAGAGGACTACGACAGCGATGGTTCGGTGCGAGAAAGGCAGAGATTGAAGCGCATCCGTGCATTGGCAGCGGCGGGCGACGGCGACGATAGCGAGAACGACGAGCCGGAACGAAAAAAGACCAAGAAGGAGGTAATGGAAGAGGTTATCGCCAAGTCCAAGCATTACAAGTACGAGCGACAGGCTGCCAAGGAGGAAGATGAAGACCTCCGAGAGGAACTCGACAAGGAGCTCCAGAACATCACATATCTTCTGCATCAGCGACAAGGCGGTAAGGCTCAAAACGAAGGCGCCGCAGTATCGACTATTGCGGGCGTTGATAGAAGCGCCTTCGAAAAGAATTTCGACCTTCAAGTGAAGAAACTAGCCCAGGATAAGAGGGCCCAGCCTGCGGACCGAACAAAGACCGAGGAGGAGAAGGCTGAAGAGGAATCTACCAGACTCAAGGAACTTGAAGACAAGCGCCAGAAGCGTATGAGGGGAGAGTCAGTCAGCGATAGTGAAGATGACGAGGTGGACAGCAAGGGCAGAAAGCCCGAGCAAGACGAAATGGACCTGGACGATGAGGAAGACTTTGGTCTTGGTGATGGTATTCGAGCTCGACCAACAGCCACAGAGCTTGGATTCGACGACGAAGATGACTTCATCATTGATGATGACCTAGTGGCTAGCGGATCGGACGTGGAGCCCCTTGACAGCGACGAGGAGTCGGGTATGGAGGGGTCTGACGAGGAAGCCGAGGAAGAGGAGGACGACTTTACCAAGGGCCTGCTTAATGAAGAAGAGAGCCGAAATCCTGTCTTTGATGCCGACTCGACGACCAAGGCCTCAGCGATCCAGAAGGGTGACGAACAAGGTCTCCCCTACACCTTTGAATGTCCTCAAACCTGCGATGAGTTACAGGCTACTCTGGCACCATACCCAGCCAAGACCTTCCCTACGATCGTCCAAAGGATCCGTGCGCTCTACCACCCCAAGCTCAGCAGCAAGAACAAAGAGAAGCTTGGCAACTTTGCCGCTGCTCTTGTCGATTATGTCGGCTTGCCTTGGGATCTAGCCACCTCTCCCCCCTTCACTGTCCTTGAGAGCATCGTCAGGCACATTCACTCTCTTGCAAAGATGTTCCCCATCGAGATCAGCGAGCAGTTCCGACAGAATCTTGAAGAGATGGGCGAATCCAGACCCTTGACTTTAGGACCTGGAGACCTCATCCTGCTGACCGCTGTTGGCACCATCTTTCCTACATCTGATCACTTCCACCAGGTTGTCACCCCTGCCGTGTTGACGATAACTCGATACCTTGGCCAAAGAGTGCCGCAAAATCTGGCACATTATGCTATCGGCACATATCTTTCGATTCTTGCTATCAGCTACCAGAAGCTTGCTAAGCGCTATGTTCCCGAGGTCATCAACTTCTCCTTAAACACCTTGTCCGCATTGGCACCCGTTGCTGCCTCCAAGCAACTCGGAAGGTTCCCTCTTCATAACCCTCCCGCTGGTATCCGTACAGAAGCCGCAGGCAAGACAAAGTTGCGGAAACTCAATTTTTCCGATTGTATTGATCAAGAGTCTAAGAAGGCTGAAGTAACAGCCCGCAAGGTTGCTATCCTTGACACCACAGCTCAACTTCTGGAAGCTGCAGCGGATACCTGGACCGGAAAGAACGCATTCCTCGAGACATTCGACCAGGTTGCGAACGTACTAAAGCACCTTGGCAGCAAGGCTTGCCGCTCGCAATTACCTGCTGCTCTAAACGAAAGAATTGAGAAGCTGCAGGCCAAGTTTGATCGCATGCTCAAGGTCGCCCAACTATCGCGCCGCACTGTGGAACTTCACCACCACCGTCCTCTGGCGATCAAGACGTACGTACCCAAGTTTGAGGAGACATTCGACCCCGACAAGCACTACGACCCCGATCGCGAGCGTGCGGAGCTGGCCAAGCTCAGGAAGGAGCACAAGAAGGAGCGCAAGGGTGCTCTGCGGGAGCTGCGCAAGGACGCCAACTTCATGGCGCGGGAGAAGCTCCGACTCAAGAAAGCGAAGGACGAGGCATACGAGAAGAAGTACAAGCGTCTTGTTGCCGAGATCCAGAGCGAGGAGGGTCGCGAGGCGAATATCTACGAGAGAGAGAAGTCTGCGAGAAAGAGGGCTAAGAACAGGTAAATGGGCACAGTTGCGTAGGATACCAATACATGTTTTCATCTGTATATCTTTTATATGTGACTTTTGTGAATGTCGTAAGGAGAAGCAAATTAGACTCTCGGATGACCAAGACGAGACTTGTTCGTACTACTTTATCGTAAAGTGACTTCGATATGAGCGGCAGCTGATTCATAATTGAGATGCGCAGGGGAAACTTAGGATCAGATTGTCTCATTTTTCAGTAACAGATGATGAATCTTGCTGTATTTCATGACGTTTGGGAGTAATGGAAATAAAACCGAGCCAGGTCCTTTCCTGTGATGAGGTCCAATCCACAAGTTGTAAGAACAGCCCGCAAGAATCGAGTGAAATCAAATAATAAGAGCAATTGATTATAGACTACTACTTGGTTTTGTAGCAGTATGTAATACTAGTAGTATGTAATTGTTCAGAATGTTAGGCTGAAGAGCCATGGCCTGAGTCGGTAGAAGCCTGAATGCCTTGAATCACTAGAAAATAGTGGAACCCACTGTTGTCACGTCCTGAAAGAAGTTGCAACGTCCAACTTATTATTAATGGAACTTCATCAATATTCATCCGCCCTTCAAATATTCTAAGAGAAAAAGACCACATCGCGTCTCCAATTGCCCTTTTAAACTCATTTCAATCGATTCTCATAAAGGAAGACCGTCGCTATGAGCAGTGAACGGCAGAACGGTGCCAGTGCACCAGATGAAGAAGAGGATGACTATATGAACATGTCCTTTGACGATCCTACGCCAGCAAAAGAAACATCCCTACAGCGCACTCAACGCCTAAAGCGCGAATCACGCGCACGAGGAGTCATCAAATCAAAAGAACAGATCGCCGAAGAAGAAGAGGCCGCGCGAGAAAAGGCTCTCTCAACGTCAATGTTGGATGACGCAAAGGCAAAGAAGAGCAAGGGTTTCGCGATGATGGCCAAGATGGGCTTCGCCGGCGGTGGCTTGGGAAAAAAGACGGAAGATGGTAATGCGCCTGGCCGAACTGAGCCTATCAAAGTCAGCGTCAAGGATGACCGTGGAGGTATTGGTCTGGATAATGAGAAGAAGCGGAGGATCAGAGAAGCGGCTGAAGAGAGGGATGTGAAGGCTGCCAAGCTGGATCCTGATGAGTATCGCGAGCGCGTGAGAAAGGAGCGCGAAGACGCGAGACTCGAAAAGCAATTCTTTGCAGCGCAGCGCACAGCGGAGAGGATGGACGACGAAAAGACAGAATTCTCTCAGGTCACTGATGGTTCGACTTCGCAACCCAAAGATGAAACCAACAAACCAGCACCAATCTCATCTCGCCCTCTGAAGTCAATACCCTTGCTCTATCGCGGTCTCATTCGGCACAGAGAAGAGGTAGAGCGTGATCGACGCATGCGCTACGACCTCGAGCAGTCCTTATCACGACTACCGACGTATGAGGACGACCAGGAGGACGCAGACGATAAGAGGGCACTAGGAAAGGGACACACGATGTATGCTACGGCTGAGGATCTTGATGAGGAGGACGAAGAGCTGGATCAGTTCAATGAGCTTGAGATTGGAGAACGACTAAGAAGAGTGCTAGAATATCTGAGGGAGAAGCATCAATATTGCTTTTGGTGCAAGATGGCGTATCCTGATGTAGAGATGGAGGGTTGTCCGGGATTGACGGAGGAAGACCACGATTAATGGCTCCCACTATGCAGTTCATATTGTACAAGAGGTTTTATAAGGAAGCTAGATAGAATGTATATGCCGCCAAAAAGCTCACACTTACTAGATAGCAAACTGTACAAGTATAAATGAGTCGCATTACTCTATGGTTGCCGAATATGATCAACTGGAGCGTGACTTCATCTAGGCACACATCGACTACGATATATCGGATTTCGGTTTTTTTTTTTGTTTTTTTAGTAAGGCTTAATAAATTTGCTTCACACGACATCCTTCGTGTTTGTATCGTTAGCAGCTACAATCAAAATGGTTTATGCCAAAGTGCACTTCGCCTAAATGCGTGAAGATGCTGCAAGAAATACTGTCTTGATATTAAGTTGAGACGGCAGCCCTAGCATGGTGGAGGTAAAAAACAGCTCTTCTTCATCAGCCCTCAAATATGATATTATCACACAGATTATTGTTGATGGCGAGTCTATGTCTTGTGACGCTATGACCCGACAGTGAGTCTGTCCTGAATCGATGAGGTATCGCCTTAGTAACCACTCAACAGAACGTCAGCATTCTTACGGTGCTAGTTCCTCATCAAAGACAAATTTGTCTCAACGCATTAGACAGTAAAGATTATCCAGTGGGCCGTATACGAAGAACCGTGTTGAAACATAAGATAGCCTATGTTAGGATCGGCAGTCAGCCATTGGTCGGCGCTCCTCGAGAGCATGTAGGTGTGATATCGAATCGATCTACTTGGTGTATGAGTTGCCTTACTAGAGTCATTTTATGAGATTTTCAAAAACCAATCAGATGCACGTTATTGCAGTACTCCTAGAGTTAGAAAGGGTGTTCTTATCTGGGCATTGCATGAATTATTAGCAGAATCTTCCGTTAATATAAGGTCGATGACCAAGTACTATGCATACATTTTGCAATGATCCCAAACACTCATCGTACATGCGAATCGCACAGGAAGCGATCTACCTCCCTTTCCATCTCAGCTTGCCAACCCATGCAGCCCAACGTTGAACCTCTTCCTCCTCTAGCAATAAATCGACAGTGTAGTAATCCCGAGCAAGTTCTTCATGAGTCTTGAAGTGATGAACAAAGCGATGACAAGCACCACAGAGCCACGCCACGTTTTGCAGATCCTCTTTCTGATGCCATCCTCGCTTGACAGCCTTTTCGTGAACGAATCGTGGGATCAGGTGGTGGTAGGACAGAGGAACCCACGATCGGGCACACAGCTCACATGCGTCGGTGCGGGTAGCTCGTGTAGCAGGAGGCGGTTCGATCAAGGGGGTTATGTACGGGGTGATGATAGGGAGGAGGAATGCTTCTGGGGAGGACGGGAGATGTGAGGCAGCATAAGGATCGGCAGATATGAGGTTGTACGTTGTCAGGGTCTCAAGGACAGATGGCGGCAAGTTTAGGACCGAGAGACTCTCTTTAGTGAGAGGTAAAGAGTATTGCTCCTGCAAAGCCTCATCATCCCGCCAGGTCCGGTAGTCGAGCGTCTGCAGCTTTTCTGGGAGGTTTTCAAAGATCTCAGTTGCAAGGTAATCCACAAAGTCGGCAAGTTCTTCGGCGTCCTGCTCCGGATTCGGGGCCGGAGTGGGTTTAACGGCCGGGGCGCCGGGGTCCTTACGACGCCGACGGCGTTTGGGCGGGTCTGGAGCCGAGGGGGCGGGTTGAAGGAGTGTGGTGGATAAGCAGTCCCGGAAGAGAGCGTAATTTTCGGGGTTGTTATCGATGGTTGACATTGCGTTTATCTGTACTGTTGTGTGATGTGTAGTTCAGTGTTACATTTGATGCAGGCAATGAGATGTAGGTAGTCCAGTGACGTAATTGATCTCTCCAAATTCATTAAATACATGATGCATTTCAGGAAAGTATTGCCACTCTTGTCTCCTGCTATATACAAATTCTAAAGCTCATGCAGAATGTATTGGAAGTTGAAGGAGCTGGAAAGCTGAAGCTGAAGTCTTGCCTGGCTTGCATTGCTTTAAGCAAGCCGGCTGAGTCATTCGGTGTAGATGGCATGAGTCTGGAAGGTGGTGAACTGGAACTATCCCCAAACCTAACTACGAGACATATCGAAGATGTCTCGATAAGGCTAACTAGATGACGCTATTGAGATTCTGGACATTTCTTATGTGGTCAAATGAAGCAGCATCAATTCAACATGCCTGGTTGCAGAAAAGCTAGGAAACCCGAGCCGCAGACGCCACCAACGGAGGAGGCAAGTCCCGAGCCGAGCCGGTGACTCGTCGGCCGTGAGTCCCGTCGGTGGATAAAACGGTCTGGAGTGAGGCTGTAGTTGCCTTCATGTAACAAGAAACTTGAAAGGCTATTGCAAGTTACACGTAGTAGATTTTGTTGCAACTACATGCGCTGCTGATCAAAGACGCGAGTGTCATGTGAAGAAAGCCCTCACTTACACAGTCGAGATCAACAATGCAATCTGCATCCCACAACATGGTAGATGATGGTCAATCTACAACTGAAACATTATGTGGCAGCCTTTTGTTATACGATCTACGGGATCTTCAAATAATTAAAGACCCTTTTCCTGTGTGACTGAGAATGTATTGGACACGCCAGCAAGCGAGGCCAAGCAGGCTAACAACTGCAGAAACCCCCACGCCCAACACCGAATATCATTGAGCCAAAGCATTACTAAAGTTTTTGCTGTAGGTGATGATCGAGTCTCGATATTTTTGATAAGAAATTGTGTATTTCTTGAATGCAAAAGAGAAAAAAAAAAATAATAAAATAAAAATGCAGAGTGCATATTGGATACCAGTGCATACCGCTACTGATCGCTGTTTGTTGGAATACCCGCTCAAACAGACCCGCTGAACAAGGGGAAAAAAGTAGGGCACGGGCGTTCTAGAAAGTGGACATCCGAAGATATGCCTCAAGGCCCAGATATTTCAAAAAGTCGGCCCGTGGTATCAGGATATTTTGGAAAAGGAGAAACAAAATCACGGTATCACGGTTTTCTTGTAATTTGTGGTAGCGGAGAATGAATGCGCGGAGACGTGAGGAGATGTGAACAAAAGCGGCGCAGCGTTCTAAATACTCAAGATGGTATAGTTGAATGCAATGCGATACGATAGCGTCGACGCCAGACCGTTCATGTGGTTAAATGAAACCTGCATAAACCAATTCTGAGGTTTTATATCAAAGGCTGAGGCTCTGCGGCAGACACACGATTCAGGTCAAAAATCAACATTCGATCTACACGAGATCTCAATTACAATCTGAGTAAGGCCGAAAAACGAGATTCCATCACCTGTTTTTCGTGAAGCTGGTCGGTATATCCGGAAAAGGGCCGTGGTTGTCAGGAGACAAGTGGTGAGGGCATTCAGGGTTGTGTTTGATAGCACAGATTGCCCGAACCAATAGACCTCCCATGAAGGCGGTACGTGCCGAGAGCTGCAGCATGACATAACGAGCGTTGCATCCGAGAGGGAGAGATGAGATTGATATGGAAACAAAACAACGTGAGCTACGGGACCCGAGCAACAGAATCCGACCGAGGGCTACGCCGCAAGTTTCTGTATCTCTGTGTGGGCTTTTGCAAAGATAGGTACCACTGCTAACAACTTGATTGAACGAGACGCGTTACACGAGTTCAAGCTGAAATCCTTAGAAGGAGATTATTGGGAGCCACGTAGACGAAACCTAACACATTAGAGGCTGATATAGTTTCGGACATCTCTTTTTACCCGCTCCCCGCAAAGCGTGGGCGGAAGCCATGAGCGGAAAGGATAAAGGATGGAGGGCACAGCGGAAGTGGGGGATTTCCGAATTCCTGGTGGTGGTTGTCGACGTCGTCGTTGTCGTCGTTATCCCAAAAAGAGGGGGGGACGTAATTGACATTTGACCTGGAAGTTGGAAGCGCGTAAGCCGCGGAGGGGACGGGAGATGATCCAGAATCGAGGGTGACAGACAGACACACCCAAGCAGGAAGAAAAGGCCCGAGAGAACAACACCAAGAACAAGGCTGGTAGAAGAAAAAAAAGGAATACCTACACGGTATCCGTATTGTGCTTGGTAAACCTGAGACAGGACAAACCCTGATATCAACAAAAATAACCTTGGATCAGGTCAAGCATGGAACTCGGGTGCACTGATGACACGTCTATTTGGATGCATTGATATGTTGTTGAACCATCTCATCTCATCTAATCTCACCTCACCTCACATACAGACGACAGTGATACCATGTGAAAGAGGCCTGACCCTCTCAACAACTTTCACAGGCCAAACAAAACGTGCACTGAATCAAGGCTTGCCCTAGCTTTCTAGGTGCCCTGTCAGCCTGGGCTTGGGCTTGGGCTTGGGCTTGGGCTGTCTTGTCTTTTGCCCTGCGCTAGTTTAGAGCCATCTGCATCTCCTCTCTCCAGGCGGCAACATTCTGTTCTGTAGCAAATGCTCCTGCACACGCCATGTTGGGCGCATCCAGACCAAACCTCAGTTGGGAATTACCCGATGCGTGGTCTCGCTCGTGGGGGCCTGGAGCCCTGTCAATCGACCACCTTGCTATCATGAGTGACTTTATTGGGTAATCACCCAGTGTATCCAGGGACTAGGGTGGACTCCAGGGTCTAGCGTTGCTGTAGGGTTTCTTGTCTAGGGGCCAAGCGAGCCGTGGCGTGCCTCACCTCACTTACAGTCGATGGATGGATGCCAAACGGAGCCTACGGAGATGGTTTCTGCTGAGGGGGGAGGGAGGGGAGTCGGCGCTTCTTTTTTAGATGGATCTCTTCTTTCATTGAAATAGTCTGGCATGCCCTTCCAGAAGATCAAGTCCTTCGATATTTAGTCCATCGTCTTCTAGTTTATCTACTACTCATACAAGATACAACACCAGTTTGTGCTATTCAACACCAACTCAGTCATCTATACAACAACCTTTATATACAACACTATCAACATCAACATCAACACCAACATCAACACCAGCAACATGCATCCTTCCAAGTTACTCACAAATCAGCCTAACAAGGCCATCTACATCGACAGCATCGCCACCCTCTCCGACCCTCTCTCTTCCATGTCGTCTATCTTCTCCCTTGTCTCCCTCTTGACCATGGCTTACCATGTCCGGACACCACTGCCCTCGAACCAGGAACGCCTACTCACACTCTTGAACACCATGTCCCCAGCCCTAATGACAGAAGGTGGATCTCTGGCCTCAAGATACTCCCGCGAGGAGGTTCTCAACTCTTTCATCCACTTCCTCAGCCCCGTCCTCAACGGCATGGCTGGCATGCTTGAGCTTCTCACAAATGTCGACGCCTTCTCACGACCAGAGGATTTCCGGCAATTCTGGAGCCTCGAGCGGAGCAACTTGATCAGGGACTTTGTAGAGAGTGGGGGACCGTTGCGGGGGATGCAGGGCTACGACGTGCCCTTCCTCGAGGCCTTTGTCAAGGACTCTTCATGCAGGATCGCCCTCGGTAGCAACAAGGGCATGCTCCTCCTAGTCCCTGGCGACGCCGAGGTCGGCGACGATGTTTGGTGGGACGAAGATGAGCAACGTCTCACCGTCTCTAGAAAGGGCGTCGACGATCTCAACAACAACGCAGAGGCCTATCTCGACAACGGTTCAAGGATAACCGTCATGGCCATTCCTTCTGCTATGTAGAGGGACATGATCTTTCCCCTCTTGACGATTTGACGATGCATTTTAACTCTACGGACACGTACTTTTGCTTTTTGGGAGATGAGATTTGATATCCACAGCGGGATTTTTTCTTTTTCTTTTTGGGATTTGCAGCAGAATCCAAGCTACTGCGCTTATTGGAGTACAATGGCGGCGTATGAGCGATGGGAAATACATACCTTACCTTACTGGATAGTATAGAGCAGATCCAAGATCCATTGACTTATCTATTTGATATGACATTTGAAAATTTATCACAACTATTTCATAAATGGCATGTGCAAGCGCATTCATCCCACACCAGTTCAAGCCACAGTTCTTGTAGTGCAGCATTAGCGCCTATATACCAGCCACTCACTTGGTAGTCCACTTTTCCAACGTTGTTGTGCAGATCAATCTCAGCTGCGTCATCTTGCGTTGTGTTCAAACATCTCCGTCTTTACACAGATCGACTACCTTTATTCACAATGGCGCCGGACGAAGAACGCGGCAGTCGTGCCAGCCGGAGACGCCACGACGACGACGAGGACGAACCCAGAGGTGACGACCGTCGATCAAAACATTCGGATCGCGATTCCGGACGCCGAGAACGTCGTCGATCACGCGACAGACGCGAAAGGAGACGATCACGTACACCAGAAACATCACGACGAATATCGAGAAGCCGGGACAGGGACAGGGACCGTGACAGACCGCGAGAACACAGGCGGAGACGATCGCGCGAAGACAAGAGTTCACGACGAAGGCCACGCGACGACGATGACGGCGGAAACGACAGACGTGTTGCGAAACGTAGTCCCGTAAGGCGTACTGGTCCTTTACCTTCTCAGGCAGATTCTTTTGCTGTTACTACCGGCGAAGCACCTGAGAAGCCCAAGGAAAAGCCCAATTTCGGATCCACGGGTGTCTTGGCTGCGGCTTCCAACTCGGTGGCACAGGCGGACGGTACGACAATTACACTCAAGTATCACGAGCCCGCTGAGGCGCGTAAGCCTTCGCCACGCGATGTTTGGAAGTTGTTCGTTTTCAAGGGCCAAGACATTGTCGATACGATTGAATTGAGCGCGAGGAGCTGTTGGCTTATCGGGCGGGAGATGTCGGTTGTCGATTTGCCTGCGGAACACCCGAGTATCAGCAAACAACACGCCGTCATCCAATTTCGTTATATCGAGAAGAGGAATGAGTTTGGTGACAAAATTGGCAAGGTCAAGCCTTATCTGATCGACCTTGAGAGTGCCAACGGAACTATGTTGAACGACGGAAAAGTCCCTGACAGCAGATACCTAGAGCTCAGAGATAAGGATATGATTCAGTTCGGACACAGCACGAGAGAGTATGTCATCATGCTCGCGCCACGCGAATGAGCCTTTTCTGCAGGATGAAGCTGTACTCGATGTGAGTGGCTAGTGACTCCTCCAAAGCTCTACTAAAAATGTGGCACCTCAATATCAACCTCGAAACGCATGGAAAAGAAACGATATCACAATTACAGTTTCGGTCGGTCCACGATAATCCTAAATCGATTTCTGTGAAGGATACCCAAGCCTGGTCGAGCCAACCACGCCGAAATGTGACAGCCGAAATGAATATTCACGAAGCCTGGAATGAAATTAAGGCAACCTAAGTCTCGAGGAGAGATGTCGATGAAACTAAGAATCGTGAAAACTACAAGACCACCTACGGATGAGGCTACAGTCGAGGGAGTCGCCACGGAAATCGTAAATATGGAAGCGGCCAGCAAATCAGTTCACTCTGGACCCTCAACCCGGGCGACAAGGAGTGGTGGAACCTCTATGACTCAACTGAGTTATGACTAGGCAAACATCAATTTGGAGCGAGAAATCCTATCGATTTCAAGGCTATGTCTGCCGATTGCCTCGTGATCAAATACGGCTTTGTCACTAGGCATGAGTGCTGAAGGACTCGTATGTGGCTTTTGAGGACAATTTGACTCGGCTCCAGGATTCAGGCTTGTGTTTCTTAGATTGTGTCTACCCTGAGCCACCCAAAAACTGTCTGGCAACTATCTGGTCATTTCCCAAGAAACTCATCGGTTGGAAGACAACGGCCAGGGGCGTTGAAGAAAGGGATGACGGCGAGTTACTTCACATGCTCCCTAATAATGGATCAGATATTGACTGAATGTAGACGGAATAGAGCCATTCGATTATTCTCTCAATGCTGGTGCCTCGGGACTTTGACCTCTCCTATACAGCCAGATAGCAAAGCCGACGCCATTTCTATACTGGTAGATATTTTGTCCCGACTAGTCGCGCGTGTGTTGTTATTCATTTATTCTCTCCGCATAGTTCTACATCAATATGTCCTCAAATATACCCCCCTCTCTTCAACTCATTAGAAGGTGTCGCGTCTGCCTTAAATCGACGACAAGGATCACTATGATCACAGAGACACTCACAACGGCTACACCGAGCAAGATGAAGCAAAAAACAAAACATACAACAGCGGGGATTCGCTGGTCGTCACCGACCCAACTACTAATCCGCCCCTTACCAGCTTATCTAGGGGAGAGCGGACGGGATCCCGAGTTCTCTGATAGGTATGGTCGTATGTGAGAGAACGAGGAGGACCAGCGGCTCTATCAGCTTTGGACAGATCAAGATCCTATGCTATCTCGGCAGTGTACGTTTGGTAGCTGCGAATAGCGCTAGCTATGCATTGCCTATGTACCCAGGCGCCAACCGCAGGGACATGTCTATTGTCTGTGAGGTGCGAATATATGACGGGATGTAAGTCAATAAGATGTGAGTCAACAAAATCCAAGTTGAGGAGAAAGGTAGAACGAGCGTACCCATCAGAAACAAGCTGCACAGGTTGTAGTTATTTCTAGGAGTTTAGATCTGTGACTTTGCATAGTTGACTATTACTATGATTGAACGGTATCTAGGTTTCAGGACTTTCTAGGACTGCCATGTCCCTTTGCAGGGATCCTGCATGGCCGACTTACATGGTGCTTGAATTCCCCGATACGGCAGCTCACAACTGTAGGTCCAAGTCTACTGAGTCAGTAGGCAACATCGAAATATGACAGATAGGCTCTGTTGTCATGGATATATTGCCAATAAAATGATGAAGAATACTGTAGCAACTGAAAGCATCAAGCTGAGGCTCTTTCGGCCAAAGCGATGAGAAAAGCCTTGCACAATGTCTTCAGCTGGGCAAAGGCTCAGCCACAATATACCGTGTACCCTGGTAATGGTACACACCATCGATTCCGCTATGTGTATATTCCAGGGCTTATGACAGGATGGTTTCAACTATAAAAAACAGCGGGAGTGCCCTACACAGCCTCGCTGAGTGTGTGTGTGACTGCTCACCACCAGGCAGCGCAATTATTGAGAGCCTCGTTATGACTCGAGAGGCCATTTATAAGCCGACGACCCGTTCGTTTCGTAGCTTGCTTCTTTAGTTCAGTAATATCTAATGTTTGAAGAAACAACACGGATCTCGAGCGTCCCCATTTTTGACGACACATCATGGTGAGTTTTGGCAACCTGGCGATGGATAGACCGATCGGTGTAATCACGTGCAGTTAGCTAACCATGTCGATCTTACAGGGGTCCGAGAACCGTTCAATAGCCCGTTACGAGACCACGGCCGTATACACGCACCCTGAAGCCAAGGTCGACATCGTTCTTGTTCACGGACTCAACGGCCTACCCGACAAAACATGGACGGCAAAGAATGGGACATTCTGGCCACTCGATCTGCTGCCTACAGCGCTCAAGGGGGCTCAGGCTAATATCATGGTATACGGGTATAACGCAGACGTCTACTCAAAGAAAAACGATCGAACCGCTAGCGACAACTTTATTCATCAACATGCGCAGTCTCTTGTGGCGAATCTGACACTCTATCGAAAGAGTGAAGGGACATTCAAGAACCCCATCATATGGGTGTGTCATAGTTTGGGCGGCATCCTTGTCAAACGAGCTCTACTCTATTCAGCCGATGTTCGTGAACCTCATCTCGAGGATTTCCGGTCCATATTCGTCTCAACTTTCGGGCTGGTCTTCTTAGGAACACCACATGTTGGCTCAGACGCAGCTACCTGGGGAATCGTTCTTCAAGCAATGTCAGATGCCGTGATTCCTAAAAGGTTCTTCGAGTCGGAGTCGGTGCTTCTGAAGACGCTTAAGAAGGAGAACGAAACTCTGGCAAATATCAACAGTCACTTTTTGGATATTTATCAACGATTTGAGATTCACATGGTTCGCGAGAATCAGAAAACGGATATCAAGGGCTCCAAGTATGTTTTCTATATTCCCGTCGTTTATGGATGATCGGCTAATCATTTGTCATTAGAATCTACATCGTAGATGCAAACTCAGCTGGCCCTCAGTTACCTGGAGTGACTTACTATGGCATAGAAGCAACACACTCTGGCATGTGCAAGTTTGACAGTATGACTTCTCCCGGTTTTCGCAACATCGCTATAACCATACAACAATGGATTCAAAGAGCTCCCCCTGGGATTGCAGAACGATGGCTCGCTGAAGAAGATGAGAGACGCACTCGGGCCATGAAAAAAGCAGACGAGATCATGTCACCTTTCAAGAGCCCATCTCAAGCACCTACAGAGACTGATCTCACTGCGTCGATCAAAGCAGAGATACCGGTGTCTGAGAACCCAAAGCCAGCTCAGCAATCAAGCAATATGCCCATCTTTGTCCACCCAGAACGCTTTCGACCAAACTCACTCTTCAGAGGTCGACAACAGGAAATGGAAGATCTTCACAGTATGCTCATGGACAGGGAGCGCAGAGATCAAGGCACGTCAGCTGTTCTCATCTGGTCGATTCCTGGAGGCGGAAAAACGCACCTCGCCAGAGAATATGCCTTCAAGCATCGGCATGATTACTCTGGTGGAGTGTTCTGGGTCCGCACCAAAACTCCAGAGGATCTCGAAGATGGGTTCTCTAGAATTGCCAAGCATGTTATGTCTCGAGCAGAGATTGAGTTACAAGCTGAGACGACTTTACAAAATCCAGACGAAGTCATTCCTCTAGTTCGAGACTGGCTCAATCGGTCGGAGAACTGGCTTCTCATCCTGGACGGTGCTCTACACGACACTCCCAAGCTCGCTGATTGTATCCCTGATGCGAGAAACTCGAGCATGATCATAACATCCACCGACACGTCTATTGCGGCAAACTATCACTTTGACGATCCGCAGAAACTAGAACTCGGTCCACTCGCTGATGACGACGCTCAGGCTTTACTTCTGGAAGAGATGGACAAGAAAAGACCGTGGACCCACGACGACCTCGAAAAGGCACTAGAAGTGGTCCAGTTGGTGGAAGGGCTGCCGTTAGCTATTCATGCTGCAGCCGGCCAGATGAGAGCTACCAAGGAGCCACTCGCCAAGTACATCCGCTCTTATAGAAAACGGCCCCGTGCTGGTAGCCTTGGCGCATACAAAGCTGTACGGGATAAGCTACAGGAGCGTGGCGAGATGGCGGCACTCAATCTGATGTACTTGCTGTCATTCTTTGGTGGTATAGTTCCTGTTGAGATGCTTGCACTTGGTACGTTATCCCCCCATGTAGTTATATCTGAGACATGAAGCTGACTATCCTAGGTCTGAAAGCACTTGACAAGCGCACACCCGTGCGTAGCCACGACTCCACGGGCAAGCGAAGTCTTAACAAGACCTTCACCGTTCTCATAGCATTCGCTCTGATCGAACGTGATGAGATCGAAGACGTTCCATCCGTAAGCACTCCGGGTGAGACTGTTCCCAGTGCGGGACCCTCAGAGCCCCTAGATGTGCTCAATATTCACGGCATTGTCCAAAACTTCTTCCTAGATGCTTTGAAACAAGAAGGCCAATACAACTTTTGGCTCGAGCGTGCCGCGGCTGTGTTCCTCCGATCTTTTGATCAGGGTGATCGTCGAGCCAGTAACAACAAGGAAATGGGGCTTCCCGATGATTACAGAAGATATGCTAGTCACTGCCGAAAGATACTGAAGCACATCGGGGGAGTCGACAAGCCGACTACTGAGCTCATCGCCGCTGAAGAGGCCCTCCAAGGCCGGTTTGAAGATATTCGGGGCAAGATCCATACTCTTGCACGCTCAATGACGACAGACTCTGAAGGGAGATGGGTACGAGGTCCTTATGTGTCTGTCTTTGAGAAAAGTAACAGCGCATCTTTATCAAGCTCCTTTTCGGCCGTGGACAACAACAACAACAACCCCCAGGAAGAACAACAGACTCCATGGGACTTGCGTAATAGCTTCCCTTCTTTAGAGATCGATAGCGATATGCCGTATCCATATGATAGCACGATCCCAGGTCCATTGTTTCTTGAGGACGACGATATTGGAAAGAGGGACATGGTCCTCTCTCCACAGGGGTTAGCAGAGAGAAGCCTTAGTCAATCAAGTTCGAGGGTATCCGACTTTGAAAGGGCAGCTGGACATGGGCCCAGAGACCACAGTCCACATAACTCGACTATTATGCGTCGACCTCAGCGCCAACCAACACAGATCATCCGACAGCCCATGGAGGAGAACCCCTTCATGAGCAGCTCTTCAGGGGCCGAAATCCCATCGATGGATATCGCTAATGCAGACTGGACTCGCGAGGACCGCATGCCAATTCGTCCGCGGGAAAGTCACTCAGACACATCTTTGGACGCAGATATTGGTCAGTGGGCGCCGGGTCTACCTATCACCAGCCATTCAGTAAGCAGTCTTGGGCCTGTTTCTCACTATCGACATCCTTCGCCCACTCATCATCGAACACTTTCCACTGGTGAGGACTATTCTTCCTCTTTGCCGAATAGTCTCACTAGTAGCACGCTCCGACCTCCATCATGGCGGCTCTTGTCTTCGGAGTTTGACGGTAGCTCATCACAACCAATGTCACGCAATTCTTCCTCCAACTCAGGGGCGGCGGTCCCACAGACGCTCCCCTTTCCCATCCTGGCTCGCCGTCCTCCCTCAGTCACAGCGACAGAACCTTCGCCACGCTTCTCAACAACCAGCATCGACAATGTCCCTACCAGTTACCAGGCCTGGCAGTTACGGCACGCGGGACCGTGGAACTCTGAGGGTGCACATCGGCGGGATATCACTTCTGGCTCTGGCCCCGGACCAGCAACTGCTTCCGATGGAGTGGAGATGGTGAGGTCAGGGTCTGGAGGGATCCAGTTCAATGGTCATATTGTCGAGTTTGGACAATCTCCTCCAAGATCTCAGCCTGGATATCCTTTGGAAATTACCGAGTCGATATCTGTGCTTGAAGACCAGGAGAATACGACTAGAGGACAGAAGAAACACTAATGGCAAGACGTCTCTCTGACGTTCGTCGACTCGGCATATCAAGACGAGGGTATTGGGACAATACAACATGGGAATAGAAAAAAGCCCGATATTAACTTTCGAACCCATGAACATCGCAAAAAAGACGAAGAGTGGGTAGTGGGTAGAGAGAAGCTTTAGGTGCGGATTTTAGGATTTAGGGTTATAGGTTCTAGGAAGGATCCCACTACACCACTCCTCGCCAATGTACAACAGAGTTGAGTTGAAATATGAATCTACCCAGGGTCAGGGAGGGCAGGAGTTCAAGGTTTTGATAAAACTTTTTATTGATGAATAATAGACTTTTATGTTGCATGTGGCACATCATGAAGATACGTAGACCAGAGAAGATCATCAATGTCCAATATGGCCTTCTCTTACATATTCAGTACCAGAATTTGAGCGCATACCTGTGAGGTAGATCAGGTCTTGCTGCGAAGTTCATGCTGTCCAAGGCCCATCTAGTCCATTTAACCGCTCGGATTCGGTTCAGGGGCTAAGCACTTGGTGGTAGTTGCAAGAAGCAAGACCAGAGCATGGTCAACATGCAGAGGCTTCTAGCCATGATAATTTATCAACCAACTCATACTATTTAAACTACACACTTTGAAAACCTATATGTAAATTATGAATTGGTATGTCAGGTTCTAACAGGAATGCCCTTCAACGCTTGCTTCATAGCACACCCCTAATGATTGAGAGCTACCTCATCAACTCACGAGTTCGAAGAGCACACATATGTCTGATTGATTAAGTCATTTTGCTTCATTAATGACTTGTTTCTATAATGATATAATATCATCGCCATACAATGCATCATTCAAACCTACGGCTAGCCCAATCCCTTCATATTGTTATACACCTCCCTGCCATGCTTTCCGCATCCCTACAAGGTAGCAGTCCTTGGTACACCGTTCTCAGCGACCAACATCGGGGGCAACTCCACAGGACTTCGTCCGTTTCGGTAGCTCCACAGACGGCTCACATCCTTCACACGAACCTTGTGGTCGTTGCTCGCCTCTTGGAGTTTTTTTGATATACCGTGTACTTCGATCGGAGTTGAGGCATCACCGCTTCCAAATCCTTGAGTGCCAGCCCATGATATCTCGAATGCCTCTCTTGCGTTAGCAGAGGCACTACCCTCCTCGCCCGCTTTGATGTCCTCGTTCATGAATTCGTTATCCTCGTCGGCGCCAATGTACTCTCCAGTCTCGTGGTCTTTCTTCAATGGAAACATGGCGTTCATGTAATGCTGATTCATTTGATGTCCACCGTGTTTACCATCTGCTCTAGCGAATAACCTCCCCTGGAAGCGGGGAAGTTCTCGTGATTCCATCCGGTTTGTAGCAAAGTGCAGGATGCCCCATATGGCAACAAAGTCTGTGCTGTTCGCGTAGTGTTCTACATGCAAGATACACCTGTCCTTGGCGGCCGAAATGGATCGAGTAGATACGCTAGACGATTCTTTCTTAACAGGGTTACGGGTTTTGATACTCAGGCCATCCCTCGCTTCGAGGGGACTGTTGGAGGGAGAGTCGAAGCTAGACTCAGTCAACACCGTGCTCATAGCGGATAGTGGGTTGAGACGAGATAGAGTCTGTGAAGACCTGTGACGATGGGGGTTGTTGAAGTGGTTCGCGGCGTTTCCGAAAGTGTAGACCTCAAGCTTGGACATGAGATCCTGCGGCAACTCCTGAAGCAACCAGTCGAGAACAAGCCCGCCCTCGATTCCTCCTTGAGAGTGCAGCACAAATATGACTTTGGATTTGCTTTCGTCATACATGATGTCCTTGAGAAGTCTGAAGCAGATTCGGACGTCGCCGGTTGCATAACCAAAATTGCGCTGGATCAAGCATTCGATAACATCGAATATTATTCCGGATGTCTGATTGTGAATGCCTAGGATAGGGCGTCCAAAGGTCAGTGCTAGTCGGTTTAGATTTCCCTGCATCCAATGTTCCCTAGGAAGTTCATCAGCATGGGCGCTCTATTTGGGAATATGATACAACGCACCCGACAGCAACACCGTTCAGAAAAACCCACTGCTCATGAGCGTGCTCGGGTAGAGCCTTGGCGTATTCTTCATCCGAGGTATAAGTTTCTTTGCTTCCGTTGAGGAGCTTGCAAAGCAGCCAGTTGAGAGTCATGAAACCAGCAATACCTACTATCGCCATCCAGACTGGCAATACTAACGAGAATGGCAGCGCCAAAATAAAGCCTAGCTGCAGGATGACTAGGACAATATGTACAATAACGCAGAAGATGTTCTGGGAAGTTGGATAGAGCTCGTCGAAATCCTTGGATCCGAGAGGGTACAGGGGCCATACTACCCAAGGCAGAGCCCATACGTAGAAGAAGAAGTAATAAACATCTTTCATGAAAAGTTTCAGAGGCAAGTCGGTATGCGAGTAGTCAATAACGGACTCCTCGCCGATCTGAGAACGATAGTACTGAGTTGCGCCCATGTTGATGGTCTGTGAGGTTGAGGCGGTGATGAGAAGACCAGTCGGCGACAATTCAGTCAGTTGCCATTGAGGGGGTTGTAGGAGGTGCTGGAGGAGTAGAAGGTAGAGGCTGAAATAGGCTGATGATGTAGGATTCAAATTCTTGGTGGTGATAAGATATGAATCAAGTAGAAGCCAAGACAACTGACGTCTGCCAGCGCGTGATGAGGAAAGAGGAACGGGTCCTAGAGCGCGTCTCTTTCCTCACATGCGACAAGGCTATCTTATATCCCTATAAGCACAGCACTTAAATAGAAGGAGTCGCGTGAGATACCGGTAGATAAAGTGC
The DNA here is from genome assembly GCA_030142105.1 of Fusarium sp. FL617. Lineage (NCBI taxonomy): Eukaryota > Fungi > Ascomycota > Sordariomycetes > Hypocreales > Nectriaceae > Fusarium > Fusarium sp. FL617. Next base: position 2,488,562 of record JAREIL010000010.1, on the reverse strand, counting down.
TCAGCCTTTCCCAGCCTCAGAGTCATCTCGACACCCTCATCCCCGGATTCGTCCCAGGCAACGACGAGTAAGCTTGAGGATTGCCATGTCAGATGGCCCCCTAACAATGAGGACTGCGACGTCATCACACCCTTACTCGCCGGGATCACTGAGGCTTAGTGGCCTCGGCAGAGGGGGCCCGGGGCCTAAACAGCAGGGGAGTGTGACCAACTGAAGCCAAGACGGAAGCGTAAGCGGGAAGGTCTTGGGATGGTGGCAGTCATTGACTTGGCTTGTAATGGCATGTCTAGTATATGGCGATGAGAGTTTTGAAGTATTCGAACTCATATAATACGTATGTACTACCGGTACATCAATATTATTATATCAATGTAGTCACACGCCGTTAAATGTGGCGGTGAACTGTTTCAGTGCCATATCCGCTAAATGTAACTTAACCTCCACTAACCCACAGTTGGCGGGACGGGAGGAACCGTGCAAGTCTTCAGGGTAAGTCACTTTGATATTCATGCACGTATCTGAAGTACACAGTATAACGGTATTAAACTGAATTACTCATGCCATTGGATACCTAATTCGCTTGTCTTGTCTTGTCTAAATGTCATTGCTTTTTCTTAGAAATACGTCGTCTCAGTCTCATCAACAATCTGCACCTTGATGCAACCATTTCTAGGGTCTGATGATAGCGTCAGACCCTCCAGTGCTTGTTCCAGAGGGAAAACATGCGACACCAGCTTCTTTGCGTCGATGAAACCTCCCTCGATGCAAGCAATACCCGCAGGCCAAGTATCCTTGTATCGGTTGATGAATCGTAGTTGAATCTGTGAACTCTCAGTTAGCCTCTCACAACTCAACAACTAAACAATCAAATACATACCTCAGCAAGAGACAAGTGCATGAACGGCAAGTTGTTCATAATCGACCTTCCAACACCAACAACCATCAGAATACCTCCACGGCGCACCATATAAGCAGCTGAGCAGACGCTGCTCTCGATACCTGTGCACTCAAACACAACTCGGGGCATAACGTATTCACTCTCGCCAAACAGCTTCCTCACAGCCTTGCCGTTCTCCTCGTTGCTCTTGGTAATATCGACCTGGTAGGTTATAGCGGAAGGAACCATGTCCTTGGCAAAAGCCAATCGCTTCGGCTCGACGTCGGTGATGACAAGAGGGTGAGCGCCGGATGATCGAGCAGCGGCGAGGGCGAGAAGACCGATGGGACCGGCACCGCAGATTACAACGGGTGTTCCGAGGGTGATGGGGGCTGAGTTGATGCCGTGGAGGACGACACTCAGGGGCTCGAGGAGGGCGCCTTCAGCGAATGAGACGCTATCGGGAAGCCTGAATAACAAATGTCAGTATTCCAATCTCATTATCGTTAAAGCATTTCAACATACTTGTGAAGCCACTTGGCAGGGTGGACCTTGTATCGCTGCAGAGTTCCGGCATAAGGGTAGACACCAGAGAACTGAACATCCTCGCAGAGGTTGTATCGGCCGTCTTTGCACAGGAAGCAGTGTCCGCAGGGAACACCGGGCTCAACAGCCACACGGTCACCTGGAAATTCGTATGAGTTTTCAAAACTATTGTTGTTTGCCGTTCGTCCAAAACTTACCGGGCTTGAGGTCATCAACACCCTCACCAACTCGGATCACGACACCGGCGGCCTCATGTCCAATAATGCAGTCGCCCTCGAAGACAAGAGATCCAATGCACCCCGTCTTCCAGAAATGAACATCAGAGCTATTTGATTCATTAGCGACCAATTGGATACTACAAATCTGTTCTGTGCACTTACCCGCAAATACCAGTGGCCTTGATGTGAAGAAGAACCTCACCCGCCTTGGGCGCATACACGGGCGCATCGACCCTTTTCAGGTTGTGATCGGCAGTAACCTGCAGAGAAGGGTTCGGTAGAGGCGCCTCGAGAGTCTGCTCATCGTTGGAAGAACCGTTGAGCTTGATCTTGAGCTCCTCAACTGTAGGCCTTGAGCCGTTTGTGAGTGGCTGTGAGGCTGCGATGGAACACATTGTGTGATGTGATGTGATATGAGGAGATGAGTTGGGTTGAGTAGATCTTTGACTTGCTTGTAGATGGGGAATCAAGGATGAAAAGAGTGTGTTGAAAGAGTAAGAAAGCGTTCAAGTAAGAAAAACAAAGTCAATGCCGTCGCGAATTGCCATTATCTGCCCCAATATTATCGCCATGCGCTCTATCTCGTACATGTTTCTGCATATCAGCTGCCCGTTGAGATTCCCCTCCAGGGTGCCTCGTATTTCCTTTTTGAGGAACAATTCTCCCCATGAGAAACAGAGGATCGCTTAAGGTTGCAGTCTACGACTATCCATTAGCCACTGTCATGGGTGTCAGAAAACTCAACTTCCGATTATTTGGTAGATCGTGGGATGTTGGTGGGGGCCAGGCTCACTCGAAGGTACAAGTTTTCTGTCCACCCTAGTCCACCTCTCCGCAATTCTCCACACTCGAAGCGTGGAGTAAAGTGCTTAAAGATGCCTTATTTGGAAATCCCATTATTCCTAGAGCCTTTTACAAGTTAATAATAAAGTTTGAGAGTAGGCTAACTGGAAATTTCCGGTAGTAAACAATTTTCTGTAGAACAAGTGCAAGTACAGGATATGAGCAACTGAGACATTGAACAGTAACACTCGGATGATAATTTCTTTCTCAAGTCGAAAGATAAGAATCTAAGGAAGTGAGTTTATCAAGAGTCAAATATGTAAGATAGTAAGATTTGGGGCCAACGTTTTCGTTCAACATCACAGCATCACATATTAGGGAATGAAAGTCAGGTTGTTCGTAATCTTTATTATATTTGACATCTATTCGTTATTCTTCTATATCATCCACACTACGCGAAGATGCGAAGCGGGAAATTCGGCAGATAAAAGCCAGGGTCGTTGAATCGCAGCCCCCGGTCAAGACCAGAGATGCTCTCGATCTCCTCCTTGGAGAGGTCGAAGCTCACAACATCGAGGTTCTGAGCCAGACGGTTGGGGTTGTTAGACTTGGGAATAACCGCAATGTTGCGCTGTGTAGCCCATCGAAGAAGAATCTGGGCGGGAGTCTTGCCATGCTTCTCAGCAATACCCTTGATGAGGTCCGACTCGAGGAGGGGCTCGGCGCCGTGGGCACGCTTAGAGAAGATACCGGCGAGCTCCTTGAAGCTCTGGGGGCCGAATGAGGAGTAAGCGGTAACAACGATGTTGTTCTCCTGGGCCATGGCGATGAGATCGGGCTGGACGAGGTGGGGGTGGTGCTCGACCTGGAGAGAGGAGACGGGGTGACGGGCGTAACGCTGGAGGTCGTAGAGGGACTGAGCCTGGAAGTTGGAGACACCGATGGACTTGGCGATGCCCTGGTCGACGACTTCCTCGAGAGCCTCCCAGGTCTCACGAATAGGCACGTTGGCGGGCTTGACGGTGCCCTGATCGTCCATCCACCAGGCCTAGGGGAAAGATGTTAGTCAGTGTATACATAGAGAAGATTTGGGCCGAACTCACGGGGTATCGTCGCTTCTCAGGCTCAATGTACTCGAGAGCAACAGGAAAGTGAATCAGGTACAGATCAATGTAGCCCAGCCCCCAGGCCTCGTTCTGAGCCTTGGCAAATTGCAGGGCGTGTTCCTTCGAGTGGTAGTTGTTCCAGAGCTTAGTTGTGACAAAGATATCTTCACGCTTGACAAGGCCGTCCTTGATGGCGCGCTGGATACCCTCACCAGCCTCCTTCTCGTTCTGGTAGTCGTACGCTCCGTCGAAGAGTCTGTAGCCAGACTTGATGGCCTGTATCATGATGGTTAGTACTTGTTGAGCCATGAAGAGGCTGTGAGTTGCTCACGTTGTAGACAGTGTCGGCAGCCTGGTCAGCAGGGACCTTCCAGAGGCCAAAGCCAACAAGAGGCATCTCATGGCCAGAGGCGAGCTTGACGGTAGAGGGAGCCATTGTGAATGTAATTTAAGGGCAGGGATGAGAATGAATATGAAGATGTCAATAGAGAAGAAAACTATAGAGAACTCGTTTCAGCTGAACGAGGCCTTGAGGCTACTTTATCATTCATTCTGGCTCCTCCACTCCCCGCCTCAATGATAGTTCCTATGTTTAATGCCCCTCCCATGATAAGTTTTGTTCAGGTTTGAGATAGACCGAGTCATGGACACCCCGGTCAATGCAACGCCTAATCCTTCCTTTTTGGTCTAAGCTTTGATTCAGGTATGACAAAATAAACAAAACACTTTAGTCTATCTTTAGTCCAGAGTATCCCTCAATTATTATGACAACTTGTTCCAAGGTTCGCTAAATCTCCGTTAGCCCCAGAACCATCCCCAGACCATCTCCGCATGTCGCGCCCCGCCCCAAGTGGTCAAGTGGTAAGAATCACCCAAAAAGGAGCACTTTCCCACTAAGGAGAAATGAACCTCGCATCTCATCTTTTTCTTTTCGATTCCGAATCTCCATATAATCTAGGTAATATTATGAGGCATTGTCATGACTGACGCTGCTCCCAAGACCCGCTTGAAGAGGACTCGCACGGGCTGTCTGAAATGTCGCACTCGGAGACGGAAATGTAAGTCCAAGTCCAAGTCCAAGTCAAGTCAAGTCACTTATGACGTGTTACGAGCACGGACTAATTCACTTCATCAAAATCAGGCGATGAGGGTAAACCATCGTGCCAAAGATGTGTCGACGGTGGTTTTGAGTGCCAATATGGCACGCGATTATCCTTTCTTCAAAAGAATGCAAAGACAACCACTGCAGACTCTACCTCTACTCGCGGCGCGAAGCAATCGTATGCCAAGCTAAGGTTCGTCGTGCCAGAGACAGCAACCAAGTCTGGTGTACAATTTCAACACGAAGAAAATGCCGAGCCTGAAAAAAGGCTGAGCCCGTCCATCGAGACAGAAACGATTGTGCCTGAAGACCAGGTTTTGTCTCAACAACCGCAACAGACACAACCACCGCCTGAGCCTCAGTCTCACCCTCAACAACCCCAGCAACAACCTCATCCCGCTCCGCCTCCACCCCCGGCTCTGATCAGCCCCGAGCTCGAAGATTATGTCACCTCTCCACAAGCCCCAACTAACCATGACTTACCCGGGAGCTTCACCCTGGGGATTTCGCCCTCCAACGCTGCCTACGAGACGGCACTCGATGGTCTATTAGCCTTGGGGCATGAGCACTATGTGCCCCCTTCAGCATCCGCTGTATCCCAGGTTACTGCAAATGGAGGTTTCTTCGCATCGCCGACGCAGAGTGGGCAGCAACCGGCCCAATTCGAGCTGAGCGATAAACCTCATAGCGATGTCTTTCCTAATTGCCTGCACACCCCTCAAGACCGTGCAGTTGAGCTGTTACGGCATTACAGATATAACATTGCTCCTTGGGTATGGATTCACTTCAACTGAGGTCACGATGGAGGACTAAAGCTAACGCTCGTAGTTGGATATATGTGATTCCGATATGACATTTGGCTTGCTAGTACCGCGCATTGCTATGGACTCGATCCCCCTTCTCGACTCACTCCTTTCACTCTCGTTAACGACACTCGGAGACCATGTCCAGCTTGACTTCCCGGACCAAACCTTGTTACCCGATCCAAACAGCTCAGACATCGACATGATGCGTAATGCCTTGACGTTTACGTTTATAACTCTCCGTCGCCAATTCACCTCACAACCGACTTCGTGGCTGAGCCCATCCAAGAGCATTGGCTATGAAACTATAAATTCAGCTTCTTTTCAGGAACATCACCCTTCTGTCGCACTGGCTGTGTCGTGGATGATGCTGAGGCTTAGTAAGTTCATATCTAATAATCCATATGTCTGTTTCTCACATGACGTTAGGTGTCTCTGTTAGTCTTATGAATGGCTCTCCAGTACCTATCCCTTCCATCGTCTCCTACGAGGCCTCTTCGCCCCTGAATGGAGTGTATAGAGAGTCTCTCAAATACGGTCGAGAGCCGGTGCTCTTATGCGCTCAAGTCCTTAACTACTGCTTTGGGGGTGACGTCCCATCCTCCCCTGATGTGATCCGCCCAACCGCCGCACAGAGATGGAAGTCTCTTTCGGAAGCCCTGCAGATGTGGTACACAAGCCGTCCCCGAGACTTCAAACCTATGCTCGAGATTGATGACAACGAACAACTCTTCCCTCTGGTACTCTTCACCAATGGCGCGGCGGTCTTGGCCAACCAGTTGTATCATACATCAATGCTTCTGCTTCTTCAGAACCGACCACGTACTCTTCCAAAAGAACATGGGAGATCCGTATATCTGTCTCCTTTATGGCATTCTCAACGCATTTGTGGCATTGGTTTGAATAACGATACACGCACTAGCTGGGATTTTAGTCTTTTGGCTTCCTTTTATCTTGCTGCTAAACGGATGACTTACGAGCCCCAGCAACATGCCATTCTACGTGGTATTGATCGCATTGGATCTTTGACGGGATGGAACGTGAATGCACTATCTGCCCAGCTTGTGCATGAGTGGCAACCGGATTAAGAAGATAGGGGCTAGTTTAAATAAATTTCTTCTCGATTGGCACAAACTTTAGGCATGCCTCAGGCTAAATTGCTTAATTGTTTTATTATTTCTTAACCCTCTTACGTAGAGATAGGGGTGCAGACTGTGAAATCTGAAAGGTTTGCTCGATCCAGATATCCTTCGTGGGCTTGGCGAGAGGTCAGCGAGGCAGGCAAATAGGTATCCGTTCAGAAACGCAACTCTTGTATTGTAGTAACTATGACATATTAGTAGGTGATAATAGGCTGTTAGGGGGAATCTTACTCACAGGATGCCAATGATGTTGGCGTTAGCCAAGATGACCTGGTGCTGAGGAAGCTGCATGATAGGCAAGCGGGAGATACTGCCATGTCGACCATTGAAGTCAGAGATTTGGCATTCTATCTCAAACATAGGGCCAATCTACTGCTTATACCTATCCAGTGTTTATACCTGGCATGGGCGAGAATTGCGCTTCTTGTCGGCGTAGGTGCAGGAGGTGGGAGGGGAGGACAGGATGAGGATGGTGGACAACCAGAACTGACAGCAACAAAGAGGTCACCGACAGCGCGCCACAAATTCACCATCGTGGTACCCTTTGACTTCTCCCTTCTTCTGTTAGTAATAAAGGGTATAATCCCCAGTATATTCCAGCCTTCGGGTGTTGTCAGGAAGTTGGCGAGAATAGGGGTAAAATTTTGTGTCCACTGCCACAGCCAGAGACGAGAGGATGAATGCGAACGCCGTCACAAAGTATCACGTATTACTATGTTTCATATAGCATGGCGTATAATTGTCGGGTTCGGTCGAATGAAAACAAATTGTCGTCGCCCGATGAAATTCAAGGGAAGCTAGGCCGTATAAAAGTCGAAGATTTTAAACTTGCCTAATAATGGCTGGATAGAGAGTACCGAAGCTTTAGTTTTGTTCTGTCCCAGTAGTATAGTCAGTCCTCTGTCAAAATGGTATATACCCTTCTGAAGTTGTGCTTACCGAGCCAATGCTAGATCTATCAATATTAGACGAGGAACAAGCATTCTTGCGGAATTACCAGCCTCTCGGTTAATTAGATCATGTTTGCAAGCAGTATATCAGAGACGTCTATCAACGCAGTGGTAGGAACAGTTGACTAACGACTTAAGATGCACCGTTAGGTCATGTCGACGAGGTGTTGCCGATAACACGATATACATCCAAGTCTGGAGCCTCGCCTAGATAGAAAAAGGACCTGAAGGTTGTCGAAGCTATGAGTAGTTCATGATGTGAGCGAATATTCACTTGAGTAATATCGCAGAGAAGCTTACCTGGAGCCTTCCAGTCCATAGTACAGTACCTCTCCTGGTGCCAAGTTCTCAATGGTGCCCGTAGATACGTGCATTAGCTAGCTAGGCAAAGTTTCTAACCATCTCTGATCTGCAAGGACGCCCGCCGATATAGGGTTTCTCAGCATTGCCGACTCGTTTAGAATAAAGATCGAAGAATTGTACCGGCCCTCGGGTTTCGTGACCTCGAACTGAACTGCACATGTTTGAAATCGCCGAATACTCGAGTCTAGCCAGAGAGCAAGCGTTCTGTATAAGAATGTGTTCAACTTGCGCCTCGTATAGGCTTGAAGGATAATGCGGGAAACTGGGTCAGTTCTTCTAAGTACTTACTAGATATTTAGTAGATGATCGCAAGGTAAGGAGGGCCTGGTCCTTTGTATACACTGACCGTTGAGGTTGGAGAGTTGACTGTTGGCGCGTATCGTGTTCCAAAGTGACACAAGAATGAATTGACGAGGACGTAGGCCTGTAGGATCATTGAGAAGCTAGTATTCTTCTAGTAAGAAACCAATTCAGTTTCTTCTGACGTGTTCCGATTGGCCTCTGGTGTCGGTAGCCTTGGCCTAGAGAAGAAGACTCTGGTATTCTGTCCCTAGATGCTCCTGGGTTGACCTGCCCTCAAACAGCTAAACTCCCCGCCTTCGAGGGTGACCTGTGAATAAAGCCAAATGCTGTCGCCGAAGCCGGAGAACAGCAGAGGGAGAGTGTTCTGAAAGGTACAGGGACGATCATTGGTGTCCATAAGCGATTTTGGAAGCTAGTCCGGGGCTTTCTTCTGGAGTAATGTGGTTAGCCAGAACCATCTGAAAGGACATGTAACCTCGTATCATCAGTCGTGTCAGGATTGGAACGTACCAAGCCTAGGGGAAAGGGGTAATCGAAGTGACTCGTTTTTCGAGAAGAAGCTGGGCTTCGGAGCCCCTGGCGATGCTTCCACCCGGATCTTTTCGGAGAAAAAAAAAAGCGCCCTTCATGTCTCCATCGATAGAAGGAGCAGAATGGCCAAGGGTAACTCGAGTGTTTCGATGTAGCAGGAATAGACAATGTCTGACTGTCGATGTTGGGTTCGTTAACGTAGCCTTGGATTTCAGCCGTGCGGTGCATAATTTCGAAGGGATCGCGAAGTAAGGATCGAGAAAAGGGAGCATCCGATACTCTATGATCTTTTGTGGATTCGATTAAGGATTGAACGGGGGCTGGCTCTTCAATAGAGCAAGATCGTCAAAATGGTGTCGAATATTGCGGATCTGCGAAGTTTCCAAAGTCAAAAGAGAAGTTGGAGATGGAACATAGGTAGGGGACGGCTTGACGGTGCGGTAGATGCTTGCCTTCATGCCCTGCCACCTGCCAGAACAGCTGCTGCTGCCCCCCCTGTGAACAGCCGAACAGTGGATGGCAGAAAGAGGAGATCGGGAAATTCGGCTTCAACATTTTTTATTTTGTACCAAAACTTACGTGCACTAGCCAGTCGAGTAATTTCTTCTATGAATAGACTCGCTAGGGCATCTGTTGGTATTTTGTGGTGTTGTTCCAAATATTAAAATCGAGTCTTTACTGAGTAACTCAGGGGTACCTTAGATACAAGAAGCGAAGGTGTTCAGTCCTGTACTCGTTCCTGGATATCTACCTTAGCTTGCCATTGAATTATCAGCAGCAGTTCCTTACTCTTGGATCACTGACAGGGGATGCGGGCCAAGTTCACCTTTTAGTGAACTGGGCCCGTGGAGCAGACTTGGCTGGAGGGCATCTCCGCCTTTCCATTGGCCAAGAGCAGGAGAACAAACAAACAAACGTACACAGACTATACAGGGCACAGCCAGACATCCTGATGCGTAATGCATGCATAAATTGGACCACCAAAGGTAGCAGGACTCTTAATGTGTTGTTGGGGCATACCGGATGTTCCATAAACTTTTGGCCAGACCATTAGTAACAGCCAAAAGAAATCAACTTGGACTGCTCACGATAGACGTGTGTTCTTAAGGAAGTATTATCTGCTGTTGAATGCATGTATTGGAAGCCGGCTCATTTGGGTGTTCATGCACTCGGCCGAGATGAACCCATGTCCTGATCTACACTGCATTACAGGGTTCCCCAGAATCAGGATCCAGACTAGAAAACAAAGGGTCTGATCCATCTCGCCAAGTGGGCCTGTCAACTCGAATCATGGTAGTTGTTCTCGTCCTTCAATGAGACAAGATAATGGACTCTGAGTACAAGTGCCTGGATCTATTCCCAAAAGCGTTACAGGGCCGTTTCTGGCGTATTTCACTGGAATCGTGTATCGATTTTGAGGTATGTTCCCACGTGGCAGAGTACAGCTACGTACTGACTGAACTGAACAACCCTGACCCCTGCCCCTGCCCTCCAATTCTCCATCCACCACCCGCTCAACGCCGCCTTTGTTCAGGATACGAACAGTACAAGATGTTCGGTCCAAGTTCATATTTCTCATACAGAACCGTTCCTATGTATTACACTTGCTTCTCGAACTGTTCCTTCGACCCCCCCTCTTTTCTTCAGGACGAAAACCGGTTATTCTCATCTTACCAGGCATTCACCATCATCTACGGCCAAATGCGTTCGGTTCTGGTTTCTAGTTCTCTTGTACTTATCCAAGTACACTTACTTGAAGGTCTCGATTCAGTCTAGTGTTGTTGTTGAGGAACGGACCCCATCACGAGTACGAATCCCTTCGACCATCTCGTTCAACGACAGTTTTGCAATCAATCACCCAGCGCCTCAAGCAGCCTGGCAGTCCATCAGAGCGACCTAAGCAGAGTCAGAAAGTCATCCGGTGATTCTGTATGTGTATTGAGTCTCCTTTGTCGTCATGTGCTAACAAGAAACGTTCGTAGGTTTCTCCCCTTCTAGTCCAAATCATTCTCGGCATTTTCGATAGCAAGTCCTCGTTCGTACCAGATCCTCCAACGGTCGTGAAGGCGTAAAGTCATTCGAAACCTACTTTGCGACCGTTCTTCCCCCAAATTCGCTCAACGGTCTGCAGAAGCTCAAACTTTCCCGCTACTGCGTCGCATGCACGATCCTGAACCTTCCTTTCTCCTCCTTGGCTCTCGCGCGAAAAGAGTTCACCGAAAGATGTCGATGTACTAAATGTCTGGCTCTCCTCTAGTCTATGCACGAAAGCGTGAATGGTGGTTCTGCGTGGCTCAGGGGTTGGATCTTTCTACTATAAGCATGCCAAAGCGGCTAGAATCGAACGAATATTTACAGAAAGCATCTCTGAGTCTAATCCTGAAGACTCGACCGTTGAAAAAGGCAAAGTTGACCCCAATCTCCTGGATAGTAATTCAAAAACCCGGCTCGCGCTTGCGATCGAATAAACATTATTCAGCCATGAGTGCACCAGACTACACGATTCAAAAACTCACGAAGCGTAACATCCTATGTCTTTAGTGGTTCAAGTAGTTCTAAAAAGTGACTTGCTCTAGAAATGGTTCATGTTGTGTCTTGCTGCGAATATCTATCCCAGTGACAATAGTGCTCGACCCCGATTCCCAAGCATGTTTTGGATACTTTTATGGAAATACCACGGCGTGTCTTTCACGAATGGCTTCAAACACAGCATGGATGCACAATGCAGTGCCTTTAGGGGTAACCTGTAGCTGTCAGTCGAACTCCACAGTCGCCAGTGGTGGGATATAGAATCCTTCGAACTGGCCCGCATCACTGCCCAGCTTCCTAAGAGAAACCACGATGCATAATAAACCGTCTACGCATGGTATCTTTTCAATACAGTCACAGGAACACGGCATGAGTGCGGATATCAAATATGATGGAACAAGATGAATGTATCGAGCCAGGACGCACTGGAGCCCCGCGAACTTGAGAACTAGGCTACCATAAGACGAGATGGTCTACAATGGAAATCTAGGACGAGGCTTCTTTTACGGACAGCTAAAATTGTTCAAAATCCAAGGTGCGAGGCATTATAATGGCCACGGGCTTGACGTAATGGAAGCAGCGTGCATAAGGTAGGGAGTATTCAGGGACACTACAGGGCATTTCTTGTAACTAGCCCCTATATTTCTGGTAGAATGCACGAGGAAGAATATTCTATTGGCGTCCATGATTCTCCGTTTGCACGCGGTGCTGTGGCAACCTGATTCTCCTTTGGTGGTGCATATATTTCTCTCGCTCACGCGTTGCTTCTCCCCCTTGGTTTCCTCCTTACCACCAAAGCACTGGGATCACCCTCAAGGCACTTCGCTCTGCTTTCTCCCTTAACACAAGATCCCTTTGGCGGTACCCTTTCAACTATCTAATCATCGTCTCCCTCCCCTTTCATCAGATTCACGTCGTCTTCTGATTTCATCCCAACCAAGCACTTCTTCATCCAGGCACTTCAGTGTCTCTTTTCCCCTCTGCACCCCAATCTACACTCTTCTTCACCCCACACATCATCACTTCAATCACATACTACACACTCTCATGTTTCCTGTTTGATTCAGTCTCAAAGGAACTCAACATGGCGACTGATCGCAAGGCCAAGTGCCTTGCTCCCCTCGAGCAGCTTGCTCCCGAACTTCTCGCGACTATCGCCAACGACCTCGAGGATGGAGATGTTTACAACGTCACCATGGCTTCTATCATCTTACTTAGCAAGTTGGATAGATACCTTTACGCCAGAGATGCCATGAGGCCTGCCCCGAAGGGCCTCAAACATGCCGTCTTCTGTGGTAACGACCTGCTTGGTGTTGCCATCATCCAGAAGTACCCCGAGAGTTTTGCCAAGAAGTGTGTCAACACCATCTTCCGTGACGACAATACTCTCTACACAGCCCTTCACATTGCCGCCGGCTTTGGACATGTCAAGATGATCAAGAAACTCCACCAACTTGGAGCCATTTCTTCCCGTTTCGGTCTCAAACTTCGCAAGGTCCTGGGATCCCGGTTCCAGACACATCTGTCGGTCCATGAATACCTCCGCCCATACATGTCTCAGACTATGTGGATGCCCAACTTTGCACCTCTTGTCAAACGCGATTTCAAGACCTTTGAAATCTTGGACGAGCTGTACCCTGGACCTTGTGTTGGTGTTGCAGCCACGAAAGGCTTGCCAGCCGACTTGGAGTCGGATGATGAAGAACCTGTTTGGGTCCTGAACCTCCACCACTTCGCTCCTTTGATCAATTCCTACAAATTGCTTGAGATTGCACTCCTCAAGTACCAGGCCGACGATGAAGCTCCAGGTGGACCCAACAAACAGTCAGTGTTTCATTTCGCCGTCAAAGCGCGTTGCTCTGATTGTATACGTCAGCTCCTCGATGTTACTGTTGGCTTTGGTGATGGTCTCCTCGACCGGGAAGGATACAGCCCGCTTCATCATGCTATTCGCGATGGTATACTGGACGATTTGGAGAGGCGAGATGAGTGGCGTCCTATGCTCAAAACATTGTTGGATGCTTTCAATCCTACGGCCCAACAGATGGGTGGTAAATGGCAGACACCATTGCTTATTGCTGCCGAATTCATCCCCCTCGACTGGTCTACCAGGCACGCGGGCATCAAGTTTGCCCTCCGCACGTTGATCGATCGCGAAAGAGCAATCCAGCATGCTTACGACCTGGATCATTTACCTACTATGATCAACTACCCGGACAACCATGGCAAGACTGTGTTGAGCATTATCACCAAGGAGATCATTGCTCGTAAGGGCAACACCTCGCTGGAAAACCTATTCAAAAACATGCTCGGGCATGGTGCTGACATCAACCTCGACGTCAACACCATTGTCAACCCTCGGCGTTATGTCCATTCCATCAGACACCTAGCCGACAACGCCAGCAAGACGGGGCTCAAGGGATTCCTCAAGATTCTTGACGCTGAAGGTGCTGCTTTACATGCAGCTGAGCAATCTGGGACTCTGACTATTAACGTAGCTGCAGGTCAGCAGCCTTACGTTCAGGCTGCCCCTTTCGATGGAACACTCCTTTACGATGTTCCTACCTGCGCGGAAGTCGCTAGTCGAGAAAACACTCGAATCGTTGAATGCTTCCGAGCTGCCATGGCTGCCAATCCAGCTATGTATGATGACGCCGCTGTCATGAATGGCCCAGCTATCAATGCCCCAGGTGTTGCTAATGCTCCTAACGTTCCTAACGTTCCTCACGTTCCTAACATTCCTCAGCATCTGGTAGGCTCAGATGTTAACAATGCTCCCAACGTTCCTAACGTTCCTCAGCATCTGGTAGTCCCAGCTATTTCCAATGCCCCCAACGCACCTGGTGCTCCTACCTCTGTGGAAGTCGCTCGTCAAGAAAAAGCCCGATTTCTTGAACATTTCCGAGCTATCTTAGCTGCTCATCCAGCTGGGCATGATCCCATTGCTCTCGCAAGAGACATTTTCAAAAACCCCCGCAACGATCCTTACCTTCCTCCGCATCTGAGAGGCCAATTTTATTCCCGGCTCGCTCTCATGGTTTCTGTGGGTGCCAGGCTCCAAGGTTTTAATCCTCAGGCCGGCTCACCGCAAGCTGGCACTTTCCAAGCTGGCCACTCCCAGGTTGGCCTGTCCCAGCCCAGTCCTTCTTCTGCTGCTATCGGGACTACTGATGAGGCAGCTCCCGATGCCCAGCCCAGCCAGCCTCAGAACTGAACGCTGAGAAAGCCACTACTGAGGTCACTCCAGTTGCTCAAAGCAACAGACTTCAGATCGAATGCAGTGTCGAACGACACTCTACGATACGAGACCTAAGACATCTTGCCCAGCATCCAACAGCTTCTATACGACTATGTTCGACAATCTACCCATGGGTATGATACAGATCAAGACAGATCAAGAATTTGGAGGACTGAATGGATCTAGGAAGATTTCTTTCGGATGAAACTAGAGGCCGAGAAGGATTCGGCGATTTGAGGGTAATGCTGCGAGATGTTGTCGCAATAGGAGGACCCTCTGTATTTGTATGATGATTGTAACTATGTACGAGAAACACTCGCCACAATAAGTAGGCTAGAAAAGACTAGAAACCCCACCTGACCTGCCATTCATGGCTTCTTGTGAATGATTGTCATTGAATGCAAATGAATGACCGTAGAATGTGTATTCAAGCTCTTTTCTTCCTTGTCATCGCGTGAGTGCGTGCTAGCTAGGTGTAGAATTATGATAACTAGTAGTTTCGGGCGCTCCCGGCCACCATACAGTCCAGCTTCCTTAGTAGTTATCTATCTGCAGATCACTATTGTCTAGTACAGAGTTAATGAGAAGGTCATGAGACATCTTACCCAGATTAGCAATGTCCTGAAAGATAACCACCTTCGGCATCACATCCAAGTTCGGACACATACAGTCAGTCTAGCTTACATGCACCTAGTGAAGCTCTTCATCGCCCAAGGCCTGTTAGTCACCTTCGATAAGGACTCCTGATTAAGTAAAAAAGGCTCAAGTCTAGAAGTCAAACTCCCATGCAGATAGACATTCCATGTGATGGTGTCTTTGGGGAGGAGAAAAAGCGTCGAGGTCATCTTGTAATGATACAGGATAATGCATCTGTAGTATCTAAACTCGTCAAGAATCTATACTATCTTATAGCTTAAATTCTCAGCTATTAGACTGTAATTTATGAGATCCTAACATAGACTCTAATCTTATCATCATAAGAAAACACTAAGCTTATATTCCAGGTCTTTTCTTCCTCCCCTAGGACATTTCCCCAAGATGAGCTACATACACACAGACACCATATCTACAACGACAAGGGTCCCCGTCTCACATCTCGGGCGCCAACTTCCCCAAAAGGCAGGTTTCCATTAATACAACCCCACACTCTAACACCCATTCCAGTAATTTTAAGTGTTGATCTCCGGCACTACCTTATCTGCGTGGGAGCGTCTAAGTCTCTGACTGGACCCTTAGTTTAAACAACCCGGCGAGTAAAATAGACGCTGCATAGATGCCGACACTCAAAGTGCGACACTTGATAATAGCTCAGCACGGCATCGACTGCTCGCCTATCAGGATGCCTCGTGCCTGAGTGATCAGCGGTCTTGGTTTCCGAGACGGGACGGTCGGTGAAGGTATCGATCGTGAGAGGAGGTATTGTATGCGCCGGATGTTTGTCCAAGAAGGAAGGAGGACGGATGTGTAGTTGTTTGCATATGCTCGGAGAATTGTAGGACGGGAGATGATTAGAGGAATATATCGGAAGTGTATCATGGGTTGATAGGTATAAAGACACAAGTGTATCGTGCCTTTGTGATACTCGACACTCTCTCCCCATCTCCAACTCCTCGCCAAGTCTCTTCTGTGGTTCTTCTCTCTTCAATCTCACTAACTCAAGATGAAGTTCTCTGTGGCCCTTCTTGTTCCCGTCGCCGGTGTTCTCGCCGCCCCTGCGCCTGCACCTGTAAGTGATCATCCCCAACCGTCACTTTCGTCTCTAACACATCTCAAGCCCGGCATTCCTACTGAATCTAGTGCTCGATCTCTCTTGAGCGGTCTGACTGTTTCGGCGTCCACCAACACGGGAACCTATGACAGAGATCTTTTCCCTCACTGGGAGACCTACGAGGGTGCTTGCAACACTCGGTAAATACCCCGGTCCTAATACGCCTGAGTGTACATACTGACTTGGCTTTCTAGTGAGTTCGTCTTGAAGAGAGACGGCACAAACGTCGTGACCAACTCTGCTTGTGCTGCCACTTCTGGTACTTGGAAGTCTCCGTACGACGGAGCCACTTGGACGGCGGCCAGCGATGTCGACATTGATCACATGGTTCCTCTGAAGAATGCCTGGATTGTTAGTTAACCAATATCTCTCTGAGAAGTAGCCGTCCTTCGAAAGAAACCCCAACTAACACATGACCAGTCCGGCGCCGCATCCTGGACTACTGCCAAGCGCACCCAGTTTGCCAACGATGTGACCCGACCTCAGCTGTGGGCAGGTAAGTCGCATCATTCTCTTCTACATACTTATGAGGCATAGGAGCTAAAACATGATATAGTCACCGACAACGTCAACCAGGCAAAGAGTGACCAGTCTCCTGACTCGTGGAAGCCTCCTCTGACCAGCTTCTACTGCACCTACTCCAAGAGCTGGATCCAGGTCAAGAGCTACTGGAAGCTGACTATTACGAGCGCTGAGAAGACTGCTCTTAGCTCCATGCTTGACTACTGTTAAGTGCCTCTTGGGCTTGAGGTGAGGTGATGGAGGATTAGGAGATCAGGTATCAAGTAGTATATATATCCTGAATAAAATGCCCTGATAGTCCTTTTATGATACTTTCAGAAATTTCCTAGTATTGATCCGAACCAATCTCCTCTTCTCCTCAGGGCCTTTTTAGCGGAGGTTTAGTTGCTTGTTGACTTGGCCTTTCAACCACATGCCTCATACCACATTAACCTTCACGACAACCAACCTCAACAGGTGAATCCCCTCCAACATCAAAGACTTCAGAAACACAATAGAGCAGTAAGTTGAGTTACAAGTAGACAATCTTCATATTCAGTGATACAATCGTATATCATCGCAAATGTCATAACAAAGAAGAATATTATTTTTTATACATGTCCAAGTACTTTTAGACTTTAAACTCGAATGCCTCGCATCATCTTCTTCCCGTCAGCGGACGTTCCTTCATATAATCTAACCCTACCCCGAGCAAACAGCTCGCTCTTCTCTTTCTTTTTTTGTACACCGTAGAATTCAATGTTATCATGAACCGCAACGTCTGGGGTATCAGGGCTGGGCAAAAAAGGGGAATAAAAGAATCAAAATCAGTAAGACGCCAACACCTCCTTTATGCAGTTCTCTCGTGCGTAAAACTGATGCGTATGTTATGTTCGTTCGTACATGGACCACTTTATGGCCTCAATGTTACATCTCCTTCATCGTCGCTGCTGACGTCCATATCGCCGTCGCTGAGCTCACCTCGTGCAGCTCGTTGTGCCAGGTCTCTCTCGGAATAGATTTCTTGCTTCCTCGATTCAGCCTGTCGAAGACAATCGACGTAGGTTGTAAACTTGACGATTTCGCGGAGTAGATATGCGCTCTTACGCTCCCAGTTGGCCATAGCCTTCACAGCGTTGCTACCTCTAGGGGTGAATGCCAGAAGCATGGGACTGCGGAGTCGGTTGTGTGACTGAAGCTCGGTCTCAATCCCCTTGACATAGGTATCCAGGGTCTGAAGCTGCTCTGCTTCTTGTTGGTTGCTAGGTCGCATGCTCTGTGTAGGTGGCGCCCACTCTGCAATGTGAATGCGATCTCCTGGCAGCTTGCCACGTCCACTGTTGTTGGTGAATGCACCTGCAACGTGATCAAAGCTCGATCCTCGGAAACTGCCACTGTTGACACTAGATCTTCGGCCGTGTGCCGCGCTGCTTCCAGGACGAGAGGTTTTGCCTGTCGTCGTAGTCGTTTCGTTAATGGCCGAGACCAAGGCATTGTTGACAATAGCCTCACTCCATCCATACTCAATGTTGCTTATACCACCAGTCAATGGATGGGTACTCAATCGAGCGCTCCAATAGTTAGCCGTAGTGACAAATTCCTTGCAAATCTCGGGCGTGCCGACTTGGAACAGGTGAACGGCACCATTGGGGAGACTCAGAGCCCAAACATGAGGGCGTGCACGCGAGTAGCCCGGAGGTGGAAGGGCAGACGCAAGAGTCTGTCGGAGGTTAAAGGTACCCAGGTTCGTTGCGTTATCTTGCCAATTACCGCCACCAACGATAGCAGGACCACCGCCAGCGTTTCTGCCACGGTTCCTCGATCGGACGGACTTGTTTGGCTGGAAGGAGAACAGATTCAGCTGTCCCTTCTGAACAACAGCAAAGACCTCGGACCAATTCCTAGCCTTGGCCTTCTTGTCCACGCCATCCAAGTGATGTTTGTGGGTAACCATTCCTTCCTTGACCCATGGTGGTCCAGCAAGCTCCAGAGATTCATCTTCGAGAAGTTGTGCGGTTTGGAGCTCAGAACTCATAATCGAGGGAGCACCATCTCCATAAGCGTCCTCATCTCGAATGATAGCTTGGCTCAGGGCGTTGGCAAAACCAATTGACTGCTGATAATCGCCACGAGGCAAAGCTGAACCAAAGGAATCCTGTGAAACAGATGTTTGGGTCCTCCCCAATGAATGGCGGCTCCAAGTGGCTGATGAGGGTGTGGGACTCCATATCGAATTTCCATCGTCAAAGCTAGTGCGGCTGGAAGAGAAGCCGTTGCGACTCATGCCAGGACGAGATCGGCTTTTGGATGCCCATCTGGTCGTGTTAACTCGACCATTCTCGTTGCGGCCTCGAACCGACAGTTGGCTCTCTGAAGGTGCCTTGCTAAGGACACTGGGGCTTCTCTTGAGCATTCCCATCACGGACAAGCCTCCACTGTTGGAGGGGTGCAGATCCTTGTTCTTCTCAGACTCGGCCCCAAACAAGGGCAGACGTTCATCTTTGATTGAGTTGTAGATTCCCTTGAGAACCAATTCAATCTGTTCCTCCCAGGCTTTTCTTGTGCCATTGAACCGTGCTTTGACCAATGGGCCGCAGTCTTCAACTTCCGCAGGTAAGGTGCCAGAATCTTGTCGTGCCGGGGGCCTGAAAGAGTTTCTGAAAGATCTTCGATCCTGCTCAGAGGGCTGGTCGTCATTTCTATCTGGAAGGATGCTTGGGCGGTGGAAGGCATCAGGTGCTGATTCGTCGACGGCCTGCAAGATGGTTGTCATGGTGTTCTTGATGAATTGACTGCGGGTCATCTTCGACTCAATATCAGCCATATGAAGATCGGTATTAAGCAGCATGATCGAGTAGCAGATGGTGTGAATGACATCTGTCAACAGTTAGTTTAGAACATTCAAAAGTAACGTATAAGCTCACCGGTTGCTTTGAACCCATGGTTGGGATTGCAGTCACACCATCTCTTAGAAAAGGCCACCAGAATGCGATCAACCTGTTGAGTCTCTGCACGGAAAACCAATCGACCGCATACCTGCCGAAGAGCGTACACGATACTGTGGCCAGTAAAGTTATACAGATCCATGTAAGCTTGGAGTGTACGTTGTCTGATGGGACCTTCTTCACCCATCCATGAGGCAGCCTTTTCCTTCTGAATGAAGTCCTCATTGCCATCGTAAATCTTTTGTGCCTTCTGACGATCGTCCTCGGTCGGATCACCAATAACAAACTCGGGTTCGTCAATGCCCTTGTTCTTGATTGAGTCAAAAGTGCCAAGTACCTTGGGACTAGGGTCTGCCGAGCTTTCAATCCTTACGCTAGGAGGAGCGCTGAGGGCAGACTTATAATCCGTGCCAGTTGATGCTGATCCAGGACTTGAAGCTCGAGCACCTTCGATAGGCAGAGCTAGGTTAGACCGTTCTGGTTCGTCTTCAGAATCAGACTGCTCCGGCCGATTAGAAGACTTTCTAGTCCGAGCGGCTTGGTCCTTGGCTTGTGGTATATCCCTTGCCTGAGAGCCTTCCAGTTTGGATTTAGACTTATTCATGCTAGCAAGCTTACGGCTGGAAGCTCCACGATCGTCCTCATTATCACTGGTTCCGTCAAGATTGAGGAAGGAGTTATTTCGTGTCTCGCTCGATTTGGTAGGCCTCTGAGGTGGAGGACGAGAGGGTGTTTCATTTCGCTTCGCGAGCTGCTCATCAGACTCGGACCGGACAGCTCTGATCCTGGCATTGGGGCTTGGCGAATAATCAGGTGAGAATTCCCTTTTATATCCTTCTCGCTCTGCAGCCCTGTCGTCTCGTTCGGGTGTCATATTGGAAATGTCGGCAAGCGGAGATGGCCCTTGAGGACCGGGAGGACCCTGACCATTAGGCCCAGATCGCAGATACGGGTTCATGACCTTTCGTAAGCTGCTGACTGGGCTTGGCTGGGGTGATGGGTTGACGTCTCGTTCCTGGGGAGCTAAGTTGGGTACAGGTGAAGGTACAGGGGGTGCTGTAGGCATGGCGGGTAGCGGGGGAGGATCTTCAGTAACGGACTTCTTCCGACGGCGAAAGAAGGACGATGGCTTCTTTTGAAGAACGGGATGATGAGAGTGTGATGAGGAGGTATCTCGAGATGGCGGCGTTGAAGCATTACCAGCCATCTTGTTATCGGTTGGAGGGTTCGATTGTGGGGTTGTAGAGTTTGTCGAGTCATTGCTATTATGTGAGTTGTTACGGGATGAGCCAAAC
This sequence comes from Fusarium sp. FL617, assembly GCA_030142105.1. Taxonomy (NCBI): domain Eukaryota; kingdom Fungi; phylum Ascomycota; class Sordariomycetes; order Hypocreales; family Nectriaceae; genus Fusarium; species Fusarium sp. FL617. Next base: position 2,467,562 of record JAREIL010000010.1, on the reverse strand, counting down.
ACCCTCCTGAAGAACCCTGGACGCTCCTTGACGGGTGCGGGTGCAGGTGTTGTAGGCGCTGGGCCGCTGTGCACGGGCGCCTCTTTTGACTTCCCATAACCAACGTTGGGTGCGGGAGCCGAATCGAGGTCCAGGGCTGGTACAGCAGGTGTCGGTTCCCGTGAAGTGGGAGGTTTACGACCTGATACGCTCTTTAACGAGCGACTGCTGCGTTTGTGATCGAGGGGAGGTGGCTCAAGAGGTGCGGGTGGCATTGGTGGTGGGATAGACGACATTGCCGACATCGCAGGGATCGACGGTTCCCGTCGTGGGCCGCCCGGCACGGTAGGGGCCGGGCTTGCATCGTATTCGTCGTCGATGTAACTATTCGGGAACTCGACTCGAAAGGGAGGAGGTTCGACGACGGGAGGTTGCGCTGGTTGCTGTTGTTGAGGTCCATAGTCAAAACTTGCGGATCGTCCAAATCCACGTCCATAACGTTGACTTCCAAGTACTTGGGCATATCCGGCGTCAACACTAGCTGTACTGCTGCTCTTGCTGCCCGGCTTGCCACCTCTTGAATGCATGGCTCTTGATGAGCCTGCTCGATGGCCCTCACGAACGCTGTTGAGACGTGGGAAGCTCGATTGGAAGTTGGAACTGCTATTACTTCGTCGGCCGCGGCTCGATAAACGGCTGGAATCGTCTGCGCCTTCGAGGTCTGAGCTGTAAGAGTATTGGTGTCCGTTGGGTCGAGGTGGTCCTGCGACAGAAGTGGAAGCGACCCAGCTTCTGGTTTGCTCGGCGGCGCCAAACTGGGGCGAGTTTTCGTCAAAGGTATGTGAGCGCGATCCAGATGAAGGTCTGTACTTGTCGCTCAATTGTGCCATAGAGAATTGGTCAAGAGACATGAGCATATTCCCCAAAAGCGAGTCTCGAGTGACGTTGCGTGGAGATAGCGATAGATCGTGGGAGTCCCGATGAGTAGATGGAGGTAAACGGTCGGCCATATCGTCCTCGATGGGAGTAGGGTTCTCTAGAAACGACTCATGCGCGTGAACGTTGGAGGCGGGCAATCTGGTAGGCGCCCGGTTGTTGGAGGTGGGCAATGACTTAGACAGGGCCGAGTGTGACTGTGACTGCGAGTGCGATTGGGACCGCGACTGCGACATGCGGTACTCTGAGTCGTGAGGCGGCGGCGTCTGCGGGTGCGGAATGACGTCCCTTTCCCTGGACAACGGCGAGGCAAGGGAGGAAGTGTTGGTGTTTATGTTCAAGTCGGTATGGGGCCGACGTCGATTCCTACGACGAGCATTGTCGGTCGAGGATGGAGACGAGGACGAGAACGAGGGCGAGGGCATCTTGTCGATGGGGGCCGGGTCGAAGGCTTTTTGTCTGGCTCTCAGCTGCTCAGCGCTCGCACTCTCTTTGATTAGAACCACCAAACCAATCTGAGTAGAGCGACTAGACTAAGTTAGCAGATGCAGCCCGGCTTCCGCATGGGTCGAAAAGCCACGCGCGAGCGATGGGCCAGTTGGCTGTTGGCTTTGACTGGGCCAAGGAATTGTGACGTGACAAAGTTGGCTGATGCTAAGTATTTCGTCTCTCGACGGCGCCTTGAGGAATTTCAGTAGCACCGCACCAAAAGGCTGTGCGTGGGACTTGTACTGTATGTGTATGTGTACTCTCCTCCGGCCGCTTCTGTGACAACAAAACACTGGACGGACTTGAAGAAACATGCCCGTCGCGCGTCGCCCAATTCATTCAAGGGTCCGATTCGTTGTAATTGTCCTCTTGGTTGCAACACCCAGGGGAGAAAGCGTCTGTAAAGAGGGGCGGCAGGGATGTTGATGCAGGGGCAGGCGCTGGTGTTAATTAAGAGCAATTGAATTCGCGAACACCATCCAGTACCTTATGAACCGGAGGTACCTGGTACGAACTGTGCCGTGCGTACCAGAGGCTAGAGGGAATGCAGGTTTGCCTGGCACAGAGTACTTTGCAAGAGAAGAATGCAGATGAAACGTTAGTAGTTCGGGTGGAAGAGGGTATGCACATGAACGTATCCGTCAAGGTTGCACAGTAGCATTCAACGTTCAGAGCAGGTAGGCAGGTGTAATATTAGAGCTCAGATAAGCCGTAATCAAAAGGCGTTGTCCAAGTGTGTGCCCGTGTGTTTCCGTTGTTGTAGTTGTAGAAGGACATGTCCAATGTCCATTACTATTACTTCTGGTTGATGCACCGGGTGGTCTGTACTCTACAGTACCTGAACCCCTAGGCAGTTCGGCGGTGGATATCATCACCACAATCACCTGAAGATGAATCTCCTAAGCTAATGTACGGAGCAAGATGCTGCAGAACCATTACAGCAAGCTGCAGTAAAAGAAGCCCCGTACATACATTTGATCCTTGTCTCGTTCATTCAGAGACTGGTCTTCTTAGATAAAAGCCCCAAAAAAAACGCCAACCCAAGACCGTCCAAGCACTATGATGATGATGTGCGCTAATTCCTGCCAGCCTAGACTTGAAAGAGGCCAATCTACGGATCCAAACCTTGTTGAGCCATGAGTAAGTCATAAACGACAGAAGCAAAAAGTCAAATGTCCAGCCTTGCCGTTGCCGAGTCAGTGAGCAAAACTCTAATAATCAACTGTTGTAACATCTTTAAACGATCGATCAATCTGAAAAGCAAGACCATCTAGCCAACAGCATTCCCCAGGCTCGTCGCCCTTCTCGAACATTTTTCTGGATCTTGACCCAGCGGGCTGGGCGTTGAGGCGAGTCTAAAGAACCAAGGACCCTTGACCAACAGGGGAGCCCCTTTTTCTTGTCCCTGTCTGCGCGTGAGCATCTTCATCTACCGCGGCTTCTTTTCCGTTTCGGTAGGATTACCTAAGTTGATCAAAGTCTGGGCAGAATCTCGTTTTGGGAAAGGGGGAAACTGGCAGGGATTTCTATATATCGTTCCAGATCAGCATCAATGGAACACGACACGATTTACCCCCTTGCGTGGCCATGTGGCCAAACCAGGCTTAGATGGAGTATTGTTGCATTCATCATTGTCAGTGCTCACGGATAGGATCCAGTCCGAAATAATGTTTTCCTAGGAATTGAATTATTGGAATGACTAGTTTGCGGAAAGCTGTCCTCAATGAGTATAGATGAGATGTTTTGAAACAAATCAGTCATTTTCGATTACCCTCAGATCTCGTCAGACCCCTATATGACACCGAACAAGCCATCATCACGGACTATGTAGTATTGTTAAATAATACGCGGCGTTTATCGTCTTACAGGAGGTGAAACGAAAAAGCCAGAGCGCAAATATTCTGAAGATCTCGAGCATTTTCCAGAAAGAGACAGACTAGACAGACAACTTCAACGGGCTGGACTTCGGTTCTCCCTCGGAGTGGATATGTTTCACCGTTGGGATGTTGCAGCTGCAAGGTACATGAGACATTGGATGTTGTGGTGCATTTATGTGGGTGGATAAGACAAAGTCGGGGGAGTGTTTCCCGGTAGGCCCATGAATGGGCAAGCCGTTTTCCAACGGTAGGTAGGTAAGTATAATAACTCATGACTAAGTCAAAAGCCTACAATAACCTCAATTGCTATTTTCTGTTGTTATTCGATGTCGTTGTTATCACCACTAACCTAGAGGTCGAGATAGTTAGCTTTCAACGCCAAGTCTACATCTTTCACAATTGCAATATCCAATGGTTTTGACTGTGTCAAACCAGCGACTGACATGCCCTTCTGGGTATCAATTCTTCATTAATCTCGCGATAGCTTCTTCTCAAACATTTGACATTGATAATGCTTACTGTACAGTAACAACAACAATAGAAGCCGAAAATATAGGCTCAGCTCCCCGCAAAACCCAGGTGTAGACGCTGTCAACCCCGCACAATCAGGGATGGTTAAGCTCGATTGAGGCTGGCGTCGAGCAGCTGTAGCACCTGACCTCTCTGAAAGCAAGCAATATGGGGTCACTCGTGAATAAACTAAACTCACAGTCCATCTTTTCCCCCTTCACCTTGAAAAGGGCTCCGGTGTAACCGCTACTCACCGTGCTCACCGCGTTGTTGGTTCATCATCAGCCAAAAGACTTCAATCCATCGATTGTCTTATCAGGCATAATTGCTCACAGAAAAGACCCTCTCCACCCCCTACGCGTTGTACTGTCCTCCACTTATACGCACACGGCCAGCCCTTGGTTTTAGGTGAAATCTTCAAAAATGACTTCGTTCATGACAGACAATTCTTCATCGCCCTCCAATAGCTGGCCCCTGGATCAGTTTGTCCAGGATCCTGGATATCTCGCATATCAGGAAGAATTGCGATGTCTCATCTTCAATACAGCACAGACTGCGGCACCATCACGCGAAACCTCACCTGCTCCAGGGGACTATGGGCCAACGGATGAGGAACTGGCAGCTCAGGCTCAAACCAAGATTGCACTTTCGTCTGGACGACGGCTCGAGTATCTCAAAAACTACGTGTCTCAAATAGCGCCTTGGGTATGGATTTTTTTTTTTTTTTTCGTGTATTTCGTTCAGCCGCTGATTTGACTCTGTAGCTCGATATGTTTGACAGTAACGGAGCTTTCACTGTCCAAGTTCCTGTTCTTGCTCGTCGTTGTCCAGCTCTTCTCTATGCAATTCTTGCCCTCTCCGCTCGCCAGATGGAGCGAAAAGAGGCCAGGCAGCATTCCTTTGACAGTCTAGAGCTTTACCAGGAAGCAATTCGTCTCCTCAACCCCTTACTCCAGACCAGAGACCTCACCATTATCCCAATCTGCGTCATCCTTTGCTGTCTAGAAATGATGTCTGCAAGTCCCCAAGACTGGCGTCGTCATCTTGAGGGTTGTGCTGCCCTATTTGATGCATTTGGCGTCAACGGCTTCAGCGGTGGCCTTCTCCAGGCCGTCTTTTGGTGCTACGCAAGAATGGGTTCGTGCCAATTGTCATCTGAGTCGTCATAGTATTAACCTTACTTTTTAGATCTATGTGGTGCTCTAATCTCCGATGGCACACAAGGCACATTGGTGCCGCTCGATAAATGGCTCCCTCCCGATGCAGACCCAGACTCTGCTTCGGATATATTTCGAGACCATCGTTCTCCAGATATGCACGCCAACTATTCAGTCTACCTGTGCTCTAAAGTCTGCGAGCTTGTAGCAGACAGAACACATTACGTTGAGCTTGGTGAAAACAACGGATGTGACTCTGCTGCATTTGAGAGGCGATGGCTACGACTCTGGCATGATCTTCAATCCTGGATGGAAGACCGACCCGGGGAAGTTGTTCCTGTTCAGTTCATTGAAAGTCGGCCTTTCCCTCAGATTTTGTTCGTCCACTGGGCAGGGATTTCATCTAACCAACTCTACCACACAGCTTGCACACTTCTGTTGGGATCGAAACCTCGAGAAGTTAAGCTTGATGTGGGACCTACGGGCTCATCAATCTGGCATGCCAAATGCATATGTGGTATCTCGTTGACAAACCCCCATCAAGGGTGTTTGAACAATGCTATTCAGCCATTATGGATTGCTGGCAGACTTCTTAGTCACAAGTCAGAACATTTGCTTCTCTCCAAGCTGATACAAAGCATAGAGGCGATGACTGGATGGGCAACAAATTGGCGCATCGCTGATCTTGAACATGCTTGGGGGTACAAGGTTAGATGAAGAATCGGCCACTCATGCTCACTATCCAACTCTCGACTCTACCCCCTCGACTTCCTTTTGAGTTCATCGGGCATATGATATATGCATTTATCTAGAACTCGGAAATTGTACAATTCTGGAGTGATAGAATCGTGCTGACTATGAGAGTCGGACAAGAGGTTAACCTGCATGAGTTGAAATCTAAGTCTTCTATACTTGACGAACGGCAAGTTCCAAGGCATCCGAGAGGAGGTAACCGCCTTGCGAGAACTCCATCCATATTAGAAAAGCTGATCTGGCCAGAGTAAGTCGAGTTGACCCTGGCACAGCAATTGGGCCAGTCTTACAGACTTGTAGCTAACTTGGGAGTTTTTATAGATATCCAGCTCGACATATGCCTTTGGGCCCCTTGAAACTGAGGTGCTGAGTGACCAAACAACAACTGAGCAACTCCCAGAAGCTCGAGGTGAACCATCATGGTTGATTTCTTTTTAGCCCTGTCGAATGAACCCATATCTAATGAGCCGATATGCCATGCGTGGGGAGTGGTCAATCATTTTGGCTAGACAGTGAAGAAACCAGACGCTTGAAGGCCGGAGGTGGTCCAGCAACGTCTTAGGACGGGTGTTCCACTTAAGATATCATAGAATATTTTTAGTACCTAGTCTGATTGACACAGAATTTTTATAAGATATTAAATTATCCTAAGATCAAGATACTATCTCACTTTCTTTCTCTTCTATCTTGCATAAATTTGAACCTCAGAAGCTTCCTTCCGTATCTCGATTTTTCCTCGACCGCGTGAGGGGCCAATTTCATCTCTCTGAGTTGACTGAAATATACTGATTGGCTGTATTGATTGAGTTCTGACGTTGTTTGCACACAAGACCGTCATTATGAAGTTACAGTATTGCCACCTCCGCCAATAATGTTGCATGAGTGTAAGATCACCACCCAGTTCAATTTCTAGAACTTTGTGTAGATAGATATATTCGACACTTCATTCTACATAGGCGTATTTCCTCGTAGTACGCGCGCCGTCTCATATTGGTTATCACTATTACCCAAGTCTGGCGGTGTGTTCATATAATCTCGGATTTCGATGTTAAAAGACCCAGATTTCCTGGAAGACTCACATATGTTTAACGTATTTCAAGCATAAGTCATGATATTCTGTGATGTCACACGGTACAAGGTGGTGCACAATCCCCTTGATGCTCGTGACAGTTCGGGTGGCTACTCAGGGTTGCATATTTTATAAGTGAGAATTGCCCCCGAGGACTTGATCATAACTTGAGGATGTTTCTAACCAATTTCATGAGAAGATTTTCTCAATCAAGGTCAATTCCAAGAATCCTTTGACACACAATTCAGATCCGAGCGAAGTCAATCAAAATGACACCGTCAACAATAGAACAACTCAAAGCTCACGTTACCCCGTTCAAATCTCTCTCTGAAGACACCGATGCAATTACAAGATACTTTGACAGCTTCGGTGATTGTAAAGTCCTACTTATCGGTGACGCCTCTCATGGCACATCTGAGTTCTACTCGGTGCGTGCTGAGATCACAAAGTATATGATCGAGAACCACGGCTTCAACATTGTTGCTGTCGAAGCTGATTGGCCTGATGCTGAGCATGTCGACCGCTATGTCAGGCATCGGCCAGGCCCAGGTCAAGGAACAGCAGAAACCGTTCAGAAGGCAAAACAAGAGGGAAGAGAACCGGCCTTTCTACGGTTTCCCACGTGGATGTGGCGCAACATTGAGGTGCACGACTTTGTAGAATGGATGCGATCTTACAACTCAGGCCGAGAAGAACACGAGGCACCAGGATTTTATGGGCTGGATCTATACTCAATGGGCACTTCCATGAAGGCGGTTGTTGATTACTTGGATACAGTGGACAAGGATATGGCACAGGTGGCGAGAGAAAGATACAGCAAGCTGATGAACTGGGCCGAGGACCCTCACGAGTATGGCCTTGAGGCCTTGACAACTTCCTTCCAGGGGTATGAAGATGATGTCGTTGCGATGCTCAAGGATCTCCTGGGCAAGCGGATTGAGTACTCTGCCGCACTTCATGACGGTATTGAGTTTCACAGTGGAGAGCAAAACGCAAGAGTGGTCAAAGGCAAGCAAAGCTCTACATACGATTCTTGACTAACAACTGACTTGTTTAGATGCCGAGCACTACTATAAAGCCATGTATCATGGACGAGACGAGTCATGGAATCTCCGTGACACGCACATGTTCGAGACTCTTGTGAGAATTCTCAAGCACCGCGGCAGAAGCTCCAAGGCCATCGTGTGGGCACACAACAGCCATATTGGCGACGCTCGAGCCACGAGTATGGGATGGTCTCGAGACGAGCTCAACATCGGACAGGTCTGCAAGGAGACGTTCGGAGTTAAAGCACTCAGTATCGGCACAGGTACCAATACCGGCACCGTTGCTGCGGCCAATAGTTGGGACGGCGACATGAGCATCATGAAAGTTCGGCCTGGATTATCCAACAGCTACGAGGAACTTATGCATGCTACGGGCACCAAGAACTTTGTTCTGGATCTACGCGAGGGAAAATGCGACAAGAGGTTGCGAAAGGCGCTGAGTGAGCGACGGCTGGAGAGGTTTATCGGCGTGTTGTATAAGCCGGCTACGGAGAAGGCGTCACATTACTCATATGCCGTCTTGCCAGAACAGTTTGATGGGTTCATCTGGTTTGACGAGTCAAAACACGTTGGGACTTTGGAGGTTCATCAACCCAAGTCGCCTTGGGAGTATCATGAAACCTGGCCGTTTGGATTGTAGGTATCTTTAGTAGCGTATGTCATTTATAACTGATCATCCTTATTTCGTTTTTCAACTCAATAGGCTATTACAGTGATTTGCAGTATAGCTCATAGAAGGTTTGATAACATATATCACAGAATCACGACTGCACACACTTGAGCATAAGTTTGGCATCTCACAAAATCACATCGTGCGTCCTTGCACAGCTCTTATGGTCAGTATCCTTACCTCGTGGGTTTGCCAGTCGTAGCCTAGTTTCCATAGCATAGGCTAGGTGTAAACTGTAGCCACGGCAAACTTCCGGATCTTGTATTAGATTGTGTCAGAGAAATCGTTTGAAAAGGCACCTTGGATTCTCACCATTCTTGGTTCAAGGATAGCTGTAACGACAGCATGTATGGTGTCGTATTCTCATTTCTCGATTTGGCTTAAGGGCTGGACGTCGCTACTCTGATCCACCCGTCGCAAGAATATCATGATTAGCACCTCTCAAGAAGCGAAGAAAACAAATCCAACTCCAAGCCCGCGCCCGAATTCAAAAGCCCAGGTATTTCCTTCTGGAGCCAACCTAGTACCTGTGTCGTGTAGAGTAATCCTTGGGACTGACGACGAGACCACGACCCTTCTTTGCGCCTCGGTACACCGTCTCAAAAATATCGATGAGCTCCTGCTTGTCTTCGAGCACCCACTTGATCTTGTTGTTGTCACCAGTTCCCAAATCGATCATCATGTGCTTGTTTCGGAAGAAGAACATGAGCGAGCACGGGTCGTAGAGCTCGTACATCTGGTTGAAATCGGGGACCTGGTCGATGTCGCAAAGGTAGATAGCGGCGAAGTTGCGGACCTTGTCGGCGATCTTGTAGAGTACTTCGTCTTGGCGCATGCAATCGGGGTCCCAGTCGCGGCCGAAGCGGATGACAACGAGACGATCTTCCTCTGGAAGATTGTTAGTACAATGTTGGTTTGAGGCGGATGAGGATTTGTTTACCTGAGAGGATGGCTTGGTCGACGTGCCAGCCGGTGTTAAGATGGGGCAGAACAACGGAACCCATAATGGATGTGTCTTAAAGCGCTCGGTGGTGCTTATACGTGTAGAAGCTCGTCGGGTCGAGAGGTTTGTAGTATTGCCTTGTGGTGGTGGGACTGTTTGCAGATGGGAAAAGAATCATGATGGGAAGGCGGCGGCATATCAAAGGTGGGGGGCGGGGTGTGGCTGCAAATGTGCGCTAGCCTTTTCGAGCCTCAGGTGAACAACCCTCACCTTCGCCGAACATTACCCTATATTCAGCATTCACACGAGAACAATAAAGTATCAACAGATGGGTCCAGAGGTGGTTCCGTTCATTGAAAAGTACTGGTATACTAGATCGTAGGAATGATTTCGTACAATCATCGAGCATTTTCATATTATATTCCATGTACGCGTTTGCTAAGACCCTACCAACCATTCTATGGCGACTCATCAAACTCATCAATAACGCTCCTAGGTTTGAAATACTTGCCCAAAGGCTCAAACTTCAAGTGGTCGAACCCAAATGCTTCAGGCCCTCCAATCTTGATACCCCTCTCTGAGCCAGTCCATCTATCACTCGCCGCTATGCCCAGGACAATAACAAGCAGTCCATATCGATACTCTGGTGTACCAACTGCCTCTCCATTCTGCGCATCGATAACACAGACGAGATCAGGGACAATGGCGAGCACATCCTGTTGTCGTTCCTCTTTGCGATCGGAGTGAACTTTGATCGCAGCGATGTTCTCGTTCTTGAAGGGAATCTTGATAACGCCCTTGAACTGCTTTGAGCCATCTCCTGCAGTTACATTCTCTTCATCTCGAACATCTGCTCCCTCAATGAGACACTCACCATAAACGTGCCCATTCCTCAAGGTCCTCTCAACACCAATAATCTTACCCTTCCACAGGACCTTACCAGCTCCTGGACCGCCGCACTCATCAATGATAGTCTCAGCAACGTTGTCCACGCGGTTCTCCTTGCGTGCTCGAGCAACTGCACGGCCGATTCTCCAAGATTGTGAGAGTGTATGTTCAACAGCCCAGCGCTTTGTCTCCGCTCCTGTAACTGGTGCATCTGCAGCGCCTACTTGAGAGCCCATCTCGCTCAGGGCGGCTCGGATGATACGTTCGACGGCCTCATCAGAGGATGCTTTTGGCATGATGAGTACGTTGCCATTGCCGTCGCTCACAGCGATCGGCGACCAGATAGTATCCCTCTCCTTGAAAACCACAGGTGTCGTCTGCCATTTGGTGGGATATGCTCTGCCCATCCAGTCACCATCCACAGTAGGGATGTTCATCTGATTACTTGAACCAAGTAGTAATCCGCTAAGACCATTGGCTCCTCCAACCTCGACAGAGATCATATGGGAAGCTGTTTGGCCACACATCTTGTACAGTTGCTGTTGGGCCTCGAGGAGTTCATCTCCTGCCAACTTCTCGATTGCCACAGTGGGACTGCCCGCTCCACCGCCGCAGCCAACCTGTGCATCGTCTGGGAGGTCCTCAGGGTTGACGACTCGAACTATTGCCCCGTTGCGTAGCTGAGTTCGAAGTCGAATCATCAAACTGTAGGGACTACCGCCACCTCCAGTGCCTAGAATGTAGCAACCTGTCGCAATCCACGACACATCCTTCTCAGAGAGATACCATGTTCGGTTTCTGACATCAGGGCGGTATGCGAGGATATCGAAGTCCTCTTCCTCTTGCGTATCACGCTTTGAGTCCTTGTCTTTGGCGCTCTTTTCATAAGAATCCATCTCCTGATGCTCCTCAGGCTCTTCCTGTGTTTCAGGAGTAACGCTCTCCTTCGAAAAGTCGAAGTCTCCAGTCGCCCTTACGACAAACCGGGTCTTGTTGGCAATGTACTATAGTAATGTTAGCGGGCTGTAGGAAATCACCATTTGGTAACTTACTTGAAGAGGCAAGACTTCTTTCTCGACAACTTTGATTGTTGATCGTAGAGCTCCAGCCTTGACAGTCTTCTCGATGGCCTCCTGGCTGACTTCCTCGAGAAGTTCATTGGTAGACTGTGATGCAGTTGACTTGACAGTGTCCACGACGGCGCTCACCCTCGCAATAGCAGCACCGATAGCATTGGCAACCTGTGACCACTGAGGCTTGAGTACTCTGCTCGCTCCCTTGAGCTCATCCGGAGCAATGACAGATCCACCGCCTACCAGAATCACTGGGATGTCCTGAGGTGACGTCTTCATGGTATCGATGACCTTTTCCAGCTTGTGCTTGATCACCTGGTTGGCCTTATCGAGCTCTTCCTTGGACAGAGCGTCTTTCACGAGAGCTGGATCACCAATCTTCGAGTCTGGATTACCCAGAACTGTGCAATCAGTCGCAGTCAGCACCTTTCCTCCAAAGACGATAGCTTCTTGAGTAAGCTTGTATCCCACACTGTCAGGTCCTACTGAAACACCATTGTCTTTTCGCACAACAGAGCCTCCACCAAGACCAATACTTTTGATATCGGGGCATGAAAAGTTCATTCTCACGCCCGAGAGGTCACTGTAAGCTGCTTGCTGACGAGGAAACCCGTTCTCCAAAAGAATTCCGACGTCAGATGTAGTGCCACCAATATCAACCACCATCATAGCCTCGTCGAGTTCGCTTTGCACCAGAAACGCAGCGCCTCTCATACTGTTCGTCGGGCCGCTTGAGAAGGTCCGAATTGGTAAACGAGCAGCAAGTTCACCAGACAAGACTGTACCATCGTTCTGAGTGATGAATACTGGACAATTCAGGCCTAACCGCTTAACTGGTTCGTGGAAAGATCGGATAGTCTTGCGGGCGAAAGGTAGGATAGAGGCGTTGAGAATGGCTGCGTTTTCTCGCTCCAAAAATCCAAGGTTGGCAACCTCCTTTGAACACACAACATCGCAGCCAGGAATCTCGGTCTTGATGATGTCTGCTGCTCGCTCTTCTTGTCGTTCCACTGTATCAATAGGACTGAAGACACCAACAACCACTACACTCTTGATTCCCTTGTCTTTAATGATATGACATTGCTCCTTGATCTCGTCTTGGTTGATATCTGATATCAAACGGCCATCAACTTCCAGTCCACCTTTGACTAAAGCATGATGACCTAGTATAAGCTCCCTCATGTCACTAGGCCAGTCGACGCATGGTAGGATGTGCTTTGAGAAAGGTCCACAGAGACGAATAACGGCAACTTGAGATAACCTCGCAGCATCTCTTTCAACGACGGCATTGACGAAGTGTGTTGTTCCGATAGTCACGCTCGCGACTTCATCAGGGCTGATAGCAGCTGAGCTGAGCATCGTGGTGAGGGCATTGTTGATACCAAGGCTGGGGTTTGTCGTGGTTGGTTCCTTGTGCCATGCGATGATTCCACGATCAGGTCCTGAAGTTTGCAAAGGATCGAGGAGGACTCCGTCTGTATTTGTTCCGCCGACGTCGATGCCGACTCGAAGACGTCGTTGAGGTGTGCCTGTGCTCATCGTGGGGCCTCACTAAGACGGACTCGCTACTGTGCTGTTGTGCTATTGAGATGTGAACAATACGTTCTTGACTAATAGAGAAACACCCCAGCTGTTCGGTTTTGATGGTTCCTGGGTCAGGTGCAGTAGTGTAACGTAAGTAAAGAACGTGATAATCCCGATGCCGGCGGTTGAGCTCCGCACAGAAGAGGTCTTGGTTGTGGGGTCTTTTACAACGAAGGATCGACCATTTGGTGTTGATCTTCGATGCCAAGATAAGATTCTTATCAATCAGCAGACTATTTTGAGAGTGACTACAAGCTACCGCCTAGACCAGAATACATCACTGAAAACGAATGTTTATATGTAGTTATTCAGAATAACCACTTATGACTCGATACCTCACTGAACTTGATCATACCTACCCAACCACTCAATACTATCTTGCATCCTACAATGACGTATTGCATCATTCATTCTGGAACGCGAGTTGATGTTCACCTATAGTCTCACAAAAATATTGGGCCCCAAATCGTTTAAATAGAAACGTGAATTCTTATTCATACAATGATTACCATCAATCCTATCTCCATGAGAGGTTCATCGAGCTGTTCAACACCAACAGCCCTAACTGTCCCTGACGATCACCTATCCACGTTGTCCATCGTCCCGTGTCCCCCAGAACTAATAAACAAAGCTTTCATAATATACTAAAGCTTATATGTTGTTTCCACGTTGCTCCTTGAACTGTTGTGTCCGATCAGGGGCCCGTGGAATAAAAGAGAAGAAGAAAAATAAGTTTGCCTCTCATAGAAAGGATCATGGAATCTTGCGTATTTCTCACGACGCCCTTAACGCCAAATCTGTGGGTGCCTTGTCAAGAGTCGCCTCTGCATGGAGCCTCCACAAAAAGTTTGAAAATAATAATGAGTTTCATGCAATCATTGTCCCTGTATGCCAGTCCCCGTGCTTTCGTCTATTGCAAAATACACTCCCAATCGCTTGGTTCTTGGTGCTCAAATCTCGATTGTCTTCATCGATTCGTCGACCACCTCAGGCTTTTTGCCGTTTGCCTTGGGGGATGGCTCTTCGTCCACTTTGAGGAGATCGGATTCCACGCGAGGAAGGGTGGTGGAGACCTTGGGAACCTTGCTGTCGTGGCTTTGTCGAGGAGTATTGACCTCTAGGAGGTCCTCTTCGAGCTTCTCGGGCTGAATATATGCGCTGGCGAGTTCAGGAATTGCCGACTCCTCGGTTACCCTGCTCAAGGGAGTTGCCTTTCCATAACCAGGTCCACCAGGTCGTGGGCTAGCCAGGGGAGATGAGCCGCTGAGACGTTGCATGGATCGGCCTCGGCCCTCGCCATTCTCACCACCGCTACCGTAGGGGGAAGAAGATCGGGAGCCGAGAGGAGAGTTGGGCTTGGGGCCCATCGACCTTCGCTTGGAAGCAGCTCGTCGTCCGTACTTCTGATCCATTCTCCATCGCAAGATGCTGAAATAAGAGGGCTCAACCCGTGTCTCCTTAAACTCTCGCAGCTTGAGCTCGTTGGTGTCCTCGTCCACGTACCACTTGCCGCTGTTGAGATCGTCCGCAACGACAGCCAGGAAAGAGGCCCAAGAGCGGGCCACAACGTACTTGGTATCGTAGTCGCGGCCAAAGAGGATGATCTGACCCCACTGGCCGCCGGGACCAGGCGCCAGATCGACAGCCAGGTTGTTGCCGCCCCAGTCGCGAACCAAAGGAATCCAGCTGCTGTGAGCATATGCTTTTTGAACAGCGTTAGGAGGCACGCAGTCTTGGCGAGACATAAGATCTTGCCTCCAAGGACCGGGACTGTTGCCAGCTGCGCCGCCCTGCTTGGAAGAAGATGCCTCATTGCTGCCACCGAAGGCCTTGGAAGGGGTGGAGGGCTTGGCGACCGATGTCTCGAGCAAGTATTGGTGGTTAACGGTCCTCCAGTTGTCCCATTCTTGCACAATTTCTTCGCAATCGAGTAACATGTGGCTGAAGATGATTCCAGTCGGCATACCTCCTCGCTCCTGGCCATCGTGAACCATAAGGGAGTCTCGGACATCCTGAGGAAGGGAGCAGTCGAGCTGGTGCTCCAGGTCGTTCAGATCGTTGTTGGTAGCACCCTCACATAGCTGATCGAAAAGCTCTGGGTAGTTCTCATCGGCCCATGCGTCTATGCGCCTCCAGGAGTGGGCGACTGGGGGGGCCGGCGGGAGGCCATCGGAAAAGTTCTGCATCTGAACGTCGCCGGGGCTCTGCACCTCAAAGCCATCGCCTTGGCTGGCATTGCGTGCGCTCATTGACCTCAAGCCAGGAGAATAAGGGGCACTTGTGGGAGCGAACGTGGCGCCATCGGGTTGAAGGGGTGAGGCTCGACCGGTTTCGTCGGAATAGGGAGATGTGACATCGTTTCGAGAATCGGAGGCCGTGGCTACGCCCGTCATAATGCCATTGCGTCCGTTCTGCAGAGGGACATGGCGACCGGTTCGGTAGGGGGAATCGAACGAGGAATCTAGGAGCTGTTTAGTCTGCGGACTTGGAGGCATTGAGACTTGGTGTTAGGGGTTGCGCGTACGTCTGTCATAGCTGGTCATAGTATGCCAGAACGATCGGATAGTTGCACCGAAGCTGTTAAAAGCCAAATGTTAGCGACCGCTGATTGTGATTGTTTTCGAGAAGGTGTTGGGACTTACGAGTTCGCCATGGTGATGGCAGTAGGGGGGCTCTAGACCCAAAGAGCGTTTGGAAAAGGGTGAACGAGAGACGGTTGCTGGGGACGTAACTGCGACGAGCAGATAAAAAGAAAGCCGCAGCCCGCCTCGGCGATTATTGTGAAGATGCAAAGCGAGGCGAAGCAAAGGAAATGAAGAAAGCGATGGAGCGAGCGAGCGACAGTTGAGTTGATGGATGATGTAGGGTTTGAAAGTTGAAGATTGACGTCCGCCGAAAAGTCCAAAAAGCCCGAGATCTTGTCCAATCCAATCTAATCCAGGGGAACAGGAACAAGCCCAGCACAAGCCAAATGGAGCTACTGTACAGAGAGGGAGGGAAAGGTGGCTGCTCTGCTCCGCTTGGACGCGTGGGGTCTTTTACTGGGTGGTTCCGGGGTGGGCTCTTTTTTTCTTTTGGGTGATGGTCTGTGACGAGTGTTGGGCGTGATAATTAATCTTAGTAGCCGGGATAGTGGAGGTTACGGTTGTGTTTCTAGCTGCAATCTGGAAGATTGTTGTTATCTCGAGTCGAGGTATGGGTATGGTTGCTTATAAACAAGGTGTAGACGAGGTGTAAACAAGGTGTGTAAGAAGAAGAAGAGTGAGTGAGAAGGCGGGGAGAAAAGAGAAGGGGTCAAAAGAAAAAGACCCTGCCCAGGATGGAATGAAACAGGGTCAAAAGTAGGTCAGGTCGGTTAGTTTGGGACTGTAATTGTTAAAAGGTCAGGTTGGCGGGAGGTTGGCTCTGCTGGGCTTTGTTGTTGATTGATTGATTGATTATCCAAGGTAACCATGGATGGGATGGCATGTCTCAATTGGGAGGAATTCTCGACTGCCAGTGTTGACGTAGTGCAGTCAAGTGCAGCTGTGCAGGGTTCCCAATTTCCCGGCACTCATCCATCCCGTCAGTGCCCTGTAGTCTGTGGCGGAACTGAACTGATAGGGGCCGAGGGGGGGGTTGATTAAGATCCAATAATGGATGGATGGTACTGTAGCATCGAAAGACAGTGAGTGGCTGCTGGCAGATGGACCAGGTGTGGAGTACATTTAGGAGGTTCCAGTTGGCATAAAAAAGTTGGCAATCGTACAGTAGTAGGTAACGTAAAGGGGACCAACAGGATGCAGCTAATTCAATTGGAAGCTTTGGACAGACTAGGGGAGTGATGAATACCGGTGGTCAGTTGATAACGCACTGAAGTTAATTGCTGTGTATCACAATATCATTACAGTTTCGACTTAAGCTTCTTTTTCCCTATTCAACGCTCAAACTGGCGATTCAGTCACCGGTAGTTATCTAACTACTCACAGTTAGCTACCGCCGTTGCAAACTCCTGAAATTCATTCCAGTCCATCCCCATCCCATCTCAACACCCCCTAGCTCTGGTCCGGGTTTGAGACGGCCGGGCAAAGCGGCGGGGGGCTTGCATAAGGTAGGTCGAGCTAGCACTGCAAGGTACCGTTCCCGCAAGCAGACTATGGACCGCTACATAGATGCAGATTAGGTTCAGGGGCAATCTAAATCCAGGCTGGTCGCAAATGACAGCGTTGTGCATGGCATCAATGGACGACAAAAGCCGCTGCAAAACGCCGTGGCTTGGTTTTATTCTTTAAGGGTCTTGAGAATGACGGCCGTGAAACTTTTGGGATGGCTGGTGAATATCGTAGAATGACGATATGAGAGGATACATACATGACGACTCACTCCATAACACGTAAAGGCTCATGTTTATGCGGAGCTATGATCGATCGCTATGACCTCGATATCCATGTTTGACCCATGAGTACAATACCAAGAATCGACTTCTAGACCAGAGTCTTGAAATAAAAGACATCTCGCATCTGTTTGAGATTCCTAATCCTTTCACTTACAACTCACCATTAATAGATTCATCTATCCTTACTTCTCCACCCGGCAACCCTGGCGTCTTCGGGGTAACATGATCTACCCCTTATCTCATCTAGGTTCCAAACTTTACTGACATACCGAGAGATATCCACCAACTCCACGTAAAAGGCCAAAAATATAAAGACCAAAAATATCACGGAGCAATACGGGCCTAGACGAGTGCTCAACCTTCGATCTTATACAACTACAACTCCTCACTGAGTCTTAACCGAACTTCCATAGAGGTGTCCAATTGCTCTTATCAATACACAATTCTCAGTGCATAATAACCCCTGTAGCTAGCATGGAAGATAATTCCTGATACAGCCCCCTATTCCCTCTATCATACCGTCATATTCAAAATTTTGCCACCTTGGGCTGCCTCTGGTCGCCGATCTCATCTATCATCAAGCCAGAATTAGAAACCCCGCATTTGAGGCTTACAAAAACTCAATATCGCAACGTTGATGTGTGTGGAATGAGGGCGCGTGGCCTAGCACTTGTTCCTGTTTCCTGTTTCACAACATGCCATGATGAGGTGCATGATGGCTTCTGATCTGCCTAACTTGTGCATGTCATGGATGTCGCGTGGTTCGGCACGGCTACTTGCAGCGACTGACAGCGAATATGTGTATCACTGTGCCTCATTATGATTGATAACCAGTTTGCTTGCTTATGAGATGAGCTATATACATACCCATTGACCTATGCGAGCTCGCCCAAGCGAGTTAAGCAAGCTCATAAATGTGTTGGAGTTTACATTCAGGAAGTCAGTCTTTGGTTCGTTTCGGCCCGGATATCAAGTATTCGTTCATATATCGCTACTACTTTACACCACCAAACTTAAGCGAACCATTTGTATTCACCAAAATAACATTTCAAGCAAACCTGCAACCCCATCCCTGATTCCCATCACATCACATGCGTCTTCTAATCTATGACTGCCACATGTGCTCGCTCAGCCCGAGCAGCTTGTCCTGCATCTGCCTCCTGGCTGCCGTGGCAATTCCTCGCTCAGGATTCGCCATGGCCTCGCTGTAACAGAGCTCCACGAGTGCCTTGAGCTCATCGTACGAGAAGTTGTCTGGGTCCTGCGCGCTGGTGCCCCGCTGCTGTTCCTTGTCTTCCTTTGCCTTTTCCACGATGGCATCGGCGCCCTGCTCGTATAGCGAGAAATAGTTTGCTGCACGTGCGAGGTCCACACCTTCCTCCACGTTCTTGAGGTTCTGCTGCAGTACGAGGATGTTGAGCTGCATACGCCCGCAGCCCTTGTCATTCATGGGCGACGCCTTGCATGCGTTGCTTACGAGGTAGCAGTTAATGAGCAAGCCCAGACCTGTTCGTATAAAGGCAATCTCCCTTTCTCGGAGATATTTCACGATTGTCTCGTCGAAGAATACCAATTCCGAGTTGAGATTCAAGATCTGCGGATCGGGTTCGCTCACTTCCTGGTCGAGCAGGTAAGGTGCCACCTTGGGGTTCAGGGCAACGCGCAGCGAATGCACAATGCGGCATCTGATCTCCATATGGAGGGTGAGTAGTGCTGTTCCTGCAAGTTCCTCAAAGGACGACACGATGCTGTCAAACGCCCTGGTTTATAGATTAGTGTTATGCCTTGATCCATTGGTTTGCGCAACTTACTGTACAGTCTCCTGCGTCAGCGGCAGTGACACAGGGCCATCTTCGGCACCGGCTTTGCCAGGGTCGTTCATGAGAGTCCATCGTCGGCTCGAATGTCGAGGTAGGTTTTGTCGTGACGTATCCGTGTCGTGTGTTGTGATCTGCCGTAGACCAGCAATCTTGACGGCCAGCCATTTCATACTGGTATACAGTAGACAGAGGGACGAGATTGAATCTCGATCCTGGATAATATCGCCCGAATCGAGTGGTGATTCGTTCGTAAGCTCTATCAACAAATGAATCTCTTTCTCAGCCAACTCCCAGTCCATCTCTTCTGCTGTGAACAACCTTTTCATAGTCTCTTGGATCTCACCCGGATCAAGCGAGAAACGGGCAGACGACCTCAGATTGTCGTTGCTAATCTCTGCAGCTTGGTCCTGTGCCTTGACCACAAGTGTCTTGAACCAGCTAAAGCAGCGGTCGTAGTATCGCATCATTTGAGTGACGATCAGTGAGCTGAGTGCCTGGTCTGGAGGGATTGTTCCCAGCATGCGACAGAAAGCTGTCACAACCTCAAAGAAAGCCGTCGTTCCTCGGAACACAGGTCGGCGTGCCACCTGGTTCCAGGCTGAATCTTGCGAGAACGCATCTGCCTCTCCAAACACGGTATCACTCAACTTGGCCAGAGTCTCGTCCAATTGAGGCTGGAAGACGTTGACCAAGAAATTATCCAGAAACGTTGTGAGTGTGCTTGCCGCAAGGTCGGACCCGGGAGGTACAATGTTCTTGAGTCGCTGCAGGAACACCAACGTCGGTGGTAGTAGCAAGCTCATGTTGAAGACACTAGGTTCCACCAGAGATTTGTACGAGCCAGTTGTTTGATGACTGCTTCCGAAACCATCGCCTCCCCTTCTTCCTCCATCCACGGCATTTCGTCCCTTTCTGTCCTGCTTCCGCGATCCCAGTCCAGGGACGGCATCTTGGATGATGTTGTCGAGCGCATCATATTCGCTCGTCATTTCAATAGACTTTGTGTTGGCTTCAGAGAACTTGAACAGATGCTCTCGCACATCCTTCTTACCATGGAGAGCATCTCCTGGATTGGGTGAGTCAAACTGATAGACGTCGATATCTGTTGTGACATAGTTGTGCAGTAAGGATCGGATCTCGTTCTGATAAAGATTCCACAACTCCTTGAAGCTGCCGAGGAGAGCACTGTTGTTACCAGCACCCTCTCGTCGAATGAGGACTTTGATAGACTCGTGGAAGACACGATGTCCTTCTCCGATTGCCTCGAACTTGCCGTATAGAGACCAGAGCAAATCGTAAATGACATCTGCTCGCATCTGAGTTTCTCGCGTTCCATAAACATGAAGTCCGTCGCCTCTGATTGAACCTCCTCGCAACGAGCTGGGGTGTCTTTGGTCTACCTCATTAATAGTCTCATTGACGATGGTAAAGAGTTCAACCGGTAGTCGCTGCTTAAGAGTCTCGACGGCGTTCTGCAATCGTCCTAATCTGTTCAAAGATTCCACCAACAATCCGACGTAGTAGAAGGTATCGGCTTCGGGGTTCTTCATCGGGTCTTCTCTGACCGTTTTATCGACATCGATGGCATCTAGAATGGTATGGAAGGGGGCAATAGGTTTTATGTCTCCGTATCCTTCCGTGACAGCGCCTTGTGTCTTAGCCAGGCTCTGCCATCTTTCTTGGCAGTAGGGAGACTTGAGATAGAGATGCTCATGCAACTCTTCCACCAAGATATCCATTAAAGCAGTCTCCTGATTCGCGAGGTAGCTCCTCAGGTCGGTAAGTGCGCCGATATCGTCCAGCTCGGGTTTCCGTAGTTTTCGAAGAGCATTCTGAAGCACTTCTACAGCCGTCAAGAAACGTTTCTCGGATATTCTTGCCTCCAACTGATCTGGTACTGCTCGGAGATCATCCAGCTCATTGAGCGTCTGAACAAGGCTGTCGAATTCTTGCGATGATTTTGAGAGTTTCTTCAATTCTGGATCCGTCGCGCAAAGACTCGTCTTGGAGCTGGCCAGCGATTCCTTTAGTGCGCGCACTCGCTTTTGCGACTGCTGGATGCTGCTTTGAATCTTATGGAAGGTACCGATCGAACTGTTGAAGCCTTGATGATGCTCGTGGACAATTCCCTTGAGGGACTCTTGCAAGTAGTTGTGCGACTGCTGAAATTGGCTGTATTCATGGGCGCGACCAACCGAGCTCCTATCGAGAAGCTGCAGCGCTAGTTGGACCGGGACGCAGTCATCTTGACACATTGCGGGCCATTGCTCCTCGATATGTTCTATGACCTCGGTAATTTGTCGCGCGGCGTAGGTTTGTGGTACTGGCGCTGGCGCTGGCGCTGGTACTTGTGGTATACGCCCTCTAGAGGACATCTGTCGAAGACTGGGCGGCGGTCGCGGCTGCTGAGTAGCGGGCGGCGTGCCATAACGATCGCTTCCATAGCCATCTTGGTATCCAGACCCGTAGTCATCGTTGGAGCGACCAAAGTTACCGTAGCCGTTGCCCCCACGCTGAGGCCGTTCGTATCGATTCGACATGATGGAGTTGGATGGCGGGACTCTCACGAGAAACAGGCTGCTTCGAAGCGCATCGTAGCCGCACTAGGACAAATATACAGTGTCGTGTCAACTGAAAAGAATTGGGTTTGCTCGTGTATGTCTGCGCGCGTGTAGGTTTTAGAAGTGTTGGTCGTTAAAGTTGAGGCTGCTGCTATGGAAGCAGCTCGGGTGTCGAGGGGTCGGAGCTTGGTGGTTCACGTTGCGACGCACTAGGTACGTACCTTTCACTTAGAGCTTCAATCCGACACAGACCAAGATCTAGGATAAACCACCCACAGGCTGATATGTATATTCAACGTCACTGCTTCAACTACACAACGAGAAATAAATTGCTACTCATCCAATTTCATGTTTTGATAATAGCTCGTTCGTATCTTGAAGTCTGGCATGGGCATTGCTCGATAATAATGAACCTTAAAACTCTGGAGATACTGTGCTAGTGAGATGCTTCAACTTTCTTTGGTACCTCATCTTTAATTTGTTGAGTTATAGTATTCGTTGGATATCAGGGTTTAATATATAGTGAGTGACAAGAGTCATACAACGAGAGAAACTGAAAAGTGGTATCAAATTATGTTCCTCCATACTTTCTTCCATCATGAACCGTCTCAAATCTTTTTTCCTTCTCCTTTGTTCATTAGCGAGTCGCTTGCGGAGGAACAAGATGCTGGTTCTCGTCCTCTATCGGTTTTTGGAATCCAGACTTAGGTGGCCCCTCACCGGGGCTGGCATTGGGGTCTTGAACAGTCGTTCCAGACAGATCCGCCTGAGCAATATGACCATCTTGAACCTCCAGCTGATTCTGGAGAGTCGCTCCAGGCTGTTCCGCAGCCTGCATCCTCTTATCCTTCTCCAAGATGACCTTTGCAAGGCCACGCGCTCCGTCGATAATCACCTCCTGTCGATCCCAGGCCAAGAACCCAGGAGTACCAGAAGCTCGACTCAGGTGCACGACTTGATACTCCTTATTTGCCCATGCAGGGCAAGCGTAGGTTGTCTTTGCGGGCCTCGGGAGCGTCCTTTGCTGCTCGGTCTGCTCCTCGTCGCCACTGAAAACGGTGATTGCAACCTTGGGCTTCTTGGTCGGTTTCTTCGCTTCTACAGGCTCGATATCAGACGCGCACTGGGCCCAGTATCTCATAGCAGCCTCAGGGCCGGGTAGCCATATGAGGCAAGTGAGCGTGATGATGTCTTTTTGTGTGAGCTCCCTCTTAGGACCAAGGGTGCGAAGGATCTTCAAGACATAGAGCAGCAGACCGGTAGGTGAGTCGCAGAGCGCATATGATGGCGTATTGGGCTCGAAATTGCTGTGACTAGCTTGGCCGAGATTAATCGCAGACTTCTTCTTGCTCAATTGTGGCGTCTTCTGCTTCTGTATGGCAGAGAGGTCGTCCTTGGAGTAGCCCAGAACCGGTGAGCTCAGAAGTCGAGCAAGTTTCCATTTTAGCCACTCGCTTGCCGAATCTGAAAGTGTCGGTGATGTCAAAGGAGGGGCAACGAAGTGAAATCCTAGGCAAGACTCCGAATGGTGGTGTGAGAGATGTCTAGCCAGTCTCCAGTCAATGCTAGCTGGAGAAGCCGAGGCGGAACCTGCGTTGCTACCAATGTAGTGCTTATAATCCAGCCTCTTCATCAAATCGTCCAGAAGTTTAGCTGTTGTCGAAATTGGAGGAGCGCTGGGAGGTAGAGCATCGCTGAAACCCAGACCGGGCAAAGCCGGGATCACAACGTGGAAAGGCTGAGTTGCCCCAGCATCTTCAGGATCACTCAGTGGCTGAACAAGGTGACCAAGCGACAAATTGGTCAAGGGAAAAGGGGGTATCAAAAGAAGAGGAACAGCGTTTGCGTGAGGTGAGCGCGCATGAATGAAATGAATCCGCACAGGTGTTGGCGGAGTAGAAGTCTGAAAACTGGTTCTGAACTGAGCAAGAGTTTGGTTGAGCTCCTCCTCGTGATCCAGCCACGAAAATGATTCTTGCCTGTCCTTGTATGAGCTTTACTTTGAAGAAGCATCATCTTCAGGTTGCTCAACTCACCAGAAGTCGACTAGAGCTTCAACCTGAGGTTTCGGCTCCCACCAGTCCTTTGAACGTGGCTCATGAGGCAGCCGAGTAAGCTCCAGCTTCTGACGCGTGATATCCAGATACTTGCTTGATACCTATGGCCATTCGATTAGTGGAGCCCTTCAGTCGCAGAATCTCTCATAGCTCACCCGTATACGATAAGGCTGGACCTCCTCACCGGAGTCTCCGGCTTGTTGCTGCGACATGTTCAAGTGTTGTATGATCAGATGCAACTCTCCTAAGCCGTAAGATGTCACTCGAGTCTCATCCGAAGGTGACAAAGGGCGGGATGAAGCTCAACAAGACGGCAAAACAAACCGACAAGATGGGAGAGATCGAGAAATTAAAAAATACGACCCTCGACCCTCTCGCATGAATAAAGCTGAGAGAGCTCCCGCTGCTTTCGTAACCCGGCCAAAAAAAACAAAGGACCTGGGCCTGGGACCTGGACCCTTACACCCACCCTGAACCTGAACCCTTGTCCGCGATAGCTGCTACTGCTACTGTAAGCTTGGCCCGAATTAAAAGGACCCTGACGTGGCTGACCAGCTGGCGTCCGCATTACCCGCTGTGGCTTTAGTGCATGGGGATTAGCGGCACAAATGGTCCGACATAGCTTGTGATTGGCCATAGAGGTTCAGATCCCTGACCCATGGGTGGCGGTGCATACGAGTCCCTTGCGGGCTTCGGAAATGATCACTCAAGGGACTCGACGTGGCTTTGACTCGCGCTCTTGGCTCGTTCTGAACAAATCACGTTGTTTGCCTACTTCTGCCAACTTTTGCTTTTCAAAACAGGGAACTGAATTGGTGTGGAACAGTCGAGGCGGGGGTCTCCCAAGCATCGCTGGCTGTGGCTGGTCCTGGGCCAAATTAGCCACCTCCAACCTTTACACGCCACATAGTCCTCCGTATGAGTCGAAACGTGAAACACCAGCTGAGGAGAAGAGAGAACTAGCAACTCATGTGATAGAAGCGTGCATAACAAGAACAGTCTAGGCCGTAAAGCGAGGTGCGTAGCTTGAGAGGCTTATGCGATTGCGTGTACTGTGTCTTCTCCATTGACTCCGACCCATACCCAAACGCCAGTAAGTAGGATATCCCGCTTTCCATGCACCGTTCGTTCTCTTTTCCTACATGAATGAACCTTGTGTGGGAACCATCGCAGAAGATCAGATCATGAAACAGTCTAGCAGCTTTCTATGCTAGCCCTAGGGAGCTTTTGGAATCAGCACTTCTTTCTCGGGCATAGGTTGTTAAGTGGGCGGGAGGCTTTATCAAAGCTCAACTCAAGTGGAGCCGCTCATAGAACTATAGCAGGTTACTGAGCAAGCTAATACTGTTAACATGTGTATCGATGTTCATCTCAACCGTTCCGCTGCGGCGGCTGGTTGCTTCCTGGCGGACCACCTCGAAGGTTAATCTGCCCTATTCGTGATACGATGTTGCTGCCAACCGCATCGACAGCGCCCCGAGGTGAGGTCAGAGTTGGACCTTCTGGCGCTGTTTCTTGGACTCGGAAGAGCTTGATGGAAGTGCCGTTCCATATACCCATAGTTCCTCTCGACACTTGCATCTCGTTTGTAAAGATAAGGCCCCACAGCAGAGACTCATACCAGCCCAGAGCGAGCTGAGACCACTCGAATGAGTGTACACGAGGAGCTGAGGGCTCGATGCCAACAATCTCGACACCTGCGATTCGTCGCAGTGCTTCCGGCGTTGGTACATCGGCTGTCAATTCTTGACGAGGCAAAAGAGCAGATACCTGCTGAATAACTGCCAGAATGGTATGAAGAGGTAGTTCGAGTAACCAACTATCGATCCATGAGGCTGTTGGCTCGAATGCGCCGGCCTGTGATTGGCCTGATATTGAGTGTCCGCCTAGGCTTGTCGTGCTGTTTTGTCGCGAGAAGCTCGGGACACCAGCGGGCATCTTACCTCTAGCCTTCTCAGACATGCCTCGCAATTGAGTCGGGACGGCATCCTCAACATTGGGGGCCGAGGACCTCCGAGATGGGGTTTCACTAGATGTTGACCGCGCAGGGGTCGCCTTGTGTTCCTCCTCATCGCTATCCTCATCGCTATCCTCGTCGCTATCCTCGTCGCTGTCCTCATCATCGTCCCCAATCGCGAACGCTCCGTCTTCTGGAACCTCTTCCAGGGATGAGTGACGTGGGTGGGCACTGCTTGGGCTCCGTAGACTGTCGACTGAGCTGCGGACAGACGCAGCCTCGAACGGATCAACATGATGTCCAGAGTCTTTTCTTCTTCTATTCCTCCTCTCAATCTCTTCCTGTCCACTTTCCAATGTAAATGAACGTAGCGCCTCAACTCTCTTCTTGTTCTTCAGAATTGCAAACACCAACTCGGGGTTTTTGCGGTACCTGTTCTCGAGGATCGAACTGATAGACTCCAACAATGAGTGAAGTAGAGTGTGGTTGGTCTCATTCGCCAGAAGGAACGAAGGCGAGGACATGGATGAGAATAATTGCATCAGCTTGGAACCGCTGGTACTACTCAGACCCTCAAGATAGGGCGCGATATTATTGATCACCGCTAATAGAGCCGGATATATCGCTGAAAGCTTCCCTTGGCTTGAGGTGATCAGATTGTAGATGGAGTGGATGAGGAAATCGGCGTAGGTTCCCCTGAATCCTGGTACGCGAATAGACACTGGCAGACTCTCTTGCCCTTCGAAGTACTTGTTCAGATTGACGCCGAAGTTGGTCTCAACACTCAGAGTTTGGAGTAGAAAGGCGCACATACGCACAACTCCCTGTTTGGTAGCATCGTTCTTATACTCCAAAGCATAGAACAGGGCGAGAATGACAAAGTCGTGTGCTCGCTCCGTGTCCACAATAAATGACCGGAACCTCTTATTGCATTGAAGAATCTCCCAGAAAAGCATTAATATCTCAGGCGCAAAGTGGCCAGAAGCCTGGGATCCAGGAAGGTAAGATGTCTTCTCTTGAAGAGGTTGGTTTAGGATTCGGGTCATCCCATCAACAATAAACTGGAAGTCTTGAGGTCGATGTAGTCGACCTAGGAAATGACGATAAGAGTTCTTGGGCGATGGATTGGATGGGCTTTCAGGGATTGGGTACAGGAGAAGCACCAAGAGGAACTGCAGCGAGTATGTCACAAGCATTTGCTTACCATCCTTGAATACAAGGGTGTTGTAGGGAACGCGCCATGTTGCAGGGTTGTACTTCAATGTCTAAAGAAAGCCAAATTAGTATAATCCTGAGAGAACCAAGTCATCGTGGGACGAACCGTATTAAGCAGTGAGCAGAGCACTGAGAGTACGACTTGTTTGTCTGGGCATGCACATAGATGGGTCAAGGTCCGCACGCCGTTCTGTGGAAGTACACCAGCCGTCATGTACATGCTCTGGCCAGCCAGGGTCAAGAGCAGCCGCAATATCTCGGATCGATTGCTTTCATACTCTTTTGTTGTTGCGACAGCTGTGTTGCAACCTACGCCGCTCTGCCATATCGCATAACTGACTTTGGATCGGCCGTTTGGTTGTCGAGGTAATGTCAGGTCAGAAAAGAAGAGGAGATCGACTAATGTGTCTACCAATTCTTCGGCAAGCGGTTTCACCTCCTCAAATTCGGCGGTTTCGGTCTTGCGCTCAGCTTCCTGAGCTTCATCAAAGAGAATTTCGTTCGCAATGGCAGCTTGTCGTGTTCGCTTCCTCCGCTGGGCCCAGAAGAATTGCTGTTCCCAATCGTTCAGAGATTCTTTCTCATATAAGTAAGGCAAGATTCGTGTAAGAACTCGGACACAATTCAAGGCTTCGCGCTCTGGAGCGAGCTCTGGGTCAGGGAAGGATGGGTGATGACGTAGTATGAACAGACGAGAAGTGACAGCGAGAATAAGGGTTTCTAGGTTTTCGAGTGCGCGATCGCGAGTTCTTCGGATATCGGCCGGCGTGAATAAACTGAAGACATCCTCGGAGGACTCTGGAAGCTCCCAAAACTAGGTTGCATCATGTTAGCACATGAGCTACACCCTCAATGTAGACTCAAGGTGGAGTAGGCGACGAACAGAGGTCCAGTAGGCATCATCGGCGGGTATATGACGTTCTTCTGATAAGCGAAAGATGCCCCGTTTGAAGACGAGCTTTGAGTCACTCGCGCCCATGGCTATTGCATGAGGATCTTTCCACGAGAAGAGTGCGCTTGGGGGGTGTTCCTTTTGTGGTGTCCTCTTTGAACCTACGTTTGGAGGAGGCTCCAGAATGACGAGTGCTGGGGGCTGCTAATGGGTGCTTCCCCGGCCATGCTAGCTGGCCAATCACGTGCCATAGAAAGTTCGATGCCCGAGTTATTACCGCTTTGTCTTATCGATAAGATTTTCAAGTCGTTGATGCTTTCAATGGAATTTTTTTGGATAAGTCTGCCGGTCATTACAAGAACCTCGATTTTGGTCAGTTCCTTGAGGTATCTACCAACTTCGATAACAACGTCCCAATGCTTCGCGCTCGACGTGGAGTTGGCCCTTCGGCCAGCTTTGCGCATGTCTGCCGTCCCTATCCACGATGTCCGCGACAATGCACCCTCTTACGATCGTTTGCCACAGAGACCAACTCTGATGGCCCCTCAACCCCCCCTCAACCCCCCAAGACTGACAGCGAGGCTGCTCTGAAGCACATTACCACCCATGCAAAGGAGCTCAAAGCTCGCATTACGAAGCTGCATCAAGAGGCCAAAGAACTAAACGACCAGAAGGCTAAACTCAGAAAGAAGAACCTTGAGGAAAGGATGACCTCGAAACCGATCAAGGCGGGCAAGAGCGAAGCGGAAAACTCTTCTGTGGCTGAGGCGGGCTCTGACGACAAATTCGATGAAGCCTTGGATGTGGTTCGGAGAGTTTATGGTTTCGAGAAGACATCGAAAAAATCACGGAAAACGAAGAAGGGACCGAAACCCAGTGATTCAAACAAAGCAACAAACGAAGCAACAAATGAGGCAAAAGTTCCAGGCCCTGATATCGCAGGAGAAGTGACCAAAGAAGGCGGCACAGATGCAAACAAGTCTTGGCCAATCGCTCAACAAGCGGGCATGTGGACTTCACTTCGAGAAAGATTACAACAGCAGCAAGCTGCAGAACCCTCGAATAATCAAGAGGATCCTGCCACTACCCTTCTCGACCAGGACCAGCAGATCTTTTCACAAGAGGCAGAGCCATTCGAACAAGATGAATCAGGTGCTGTTCAAGAGTCTGATATTGAGCAAGCGATTATGGAACAGCGCGACACACGGGAAACAGACGCAGCCCAACCTTCAACAGCTTCAACCAAGAAGTCCAAAAAGCCCAAGAAGAAGCCGTCTCATCCGGTGCAGACTATTGACCCCGCGACGCTGAGGCTGAAGCCTGTCGAAAAAGGATTGGCGAAGGACGTTCCAAAGCTCGCTTACAATTTGGACAAGGTTCTTTTCAATCCTGGAGTCTACCAGCTTCATGATGAACGATCTCGGACCTACAACTTTGACCCTTATCTCGGCTCGATTATGCCCGTCCAAGAATTCGACTTCAACGCCTTGAAGGAGTACGTGACGTCGTCCAAGGATAACCGATTGAGAGACTTGAGTGCGAAGCATCAGAAGAAGTACTGCGGTTCGACCTCGAGCATGACGGCTATGCTCTCCCATTTCCACTTCCTCTTATCGGCCTGGAGAAAGCCTAATTTCGAGCAGTTATCTCGCTCGTTCAAGGTCGAATTTGAGACATTCACCGTGTTGACTCGAGGGCCTGCTGCTGCATTTGCTCGGTACAAAGACGGTGTGTATGCTATTGATGCAGACAAGGAATTTGACTCTGCAAATATCCTGAGCATGCTCGGAAAATCTATGGAAAAGCTTCTTACTCTACCAAAACACGACTTTGAAAAATACAGGAGAACCAAGTCGCATGAGCTAACAGAAGAGGAGAAGAACGCCGATGAAGCATTCCACTATACTACTATGGGCGATTTTATGATGCGTTCGCAGCTCGATGCCTTCGATCCACGACTTCCCGGCACTGGAATGTTTGACTTAAAAACTCGCGCAGTAGTCTCCATTCGAATGGATGTGGAGGGCTACGAAAAGGGTGTTGGTTATGAGATCCGTAACCGGTTCGGCACTTGGGATTCATTCGAGCGGGAGTACTATGACATGATCCGTGCAGCATTCCTCAAGTACTCCTTGCAAGTACGGATGGGGCGAATGGATGGTATCTTTGTTGCCTTCCACAACACGCAGCGAATCTTTGGGTTCCAGTATGTCAGTCTTGAAGAAATGGATCTGGCTCTTCACGGAACCTCTCACCGCAGAATTGGAAACGAAGAGTTCAAGACCAGTGTTAAACTGCTGAATGAGGTCCTGAACAAGGCCACAGAGCGGTTCCCCAAACAATCTCTACGACTGCATATTGAAACTCGGCCGACGAACCCCCCACTGACTTACTTCTTTGCTGAGCCTGTTACCGAGGAACAGATTCAGAAAACCCAAGAGACTGGCAAAGCATCCGTTGAAAGGTTTGAGAAGCAAATACTGGGGATAACACGCCAGGAGATTCAGGAAGAAAAAGAAATGAGCATGAAAGATCAACTTATTGCTCAAGTTGAGGCTGAGGAGCAGGATCCTGAGCGTCCACAAGAGCCAGCGCCAGTTGAGGACCCTCAAAGACAGAGATCCTGGGACGAAATGATGGCCAAGGTTGACCACATGGTCGAGAACGATGCGTCAGGTCTACAGAGTGTGAGGGAGGCTATTGAGGAAGCTCTCGAGCAAAGCGGCCTGCTTGCTGGCAAGTCCGAGATGGAGAGGAACGCTTACCTCAATGAGCTCGTCGAGGCTTTGTCCGAGGAGCTGGAGGATACCTCTGAGAAGGAGCCAGCGGCAGAAGAGACAGTCGACCAAATCAGCCAGTCCTCCCCTGATGCCAAGCTAAGCTCTGAAGCCGAAGCGGCGGTCGAAAATGGTGCTAAGGAAGGAGATGTATCGGCTGAAATGGTTGGCGATGCCGTCGGCGGGAGCACCGTGTCATCGACTGATTTCAACTTTGCCGACGCTTCTCTCAAGGATCTCATTCTCAAGGTCACTCAGGGCGTGGATAACAAAGCAAGCAACTTGAGAACATTTGAGCGAGTTCTGTCAGAGCTAGCGCAAGACCAAGATGAGACGAGCACTGACGCCGATGAAACTGGTACGGCTGACGTTGGTGCTGAAGCAGACGAGCCTTCATCCACAAAGGAACCTGTCCCTGGAAAGGAGAAAACCCCCGATGTTTCGAGCCAAATCTTTGGCGCGTATATTACAGTCCGCAATAGGGTCGACGATGAGGTCGTGGAACGTGTTGAGTCCAGAGACCTTGGCAAGGACAATAACTGGACGGTGGAGTACACGATTACCGAGCTCCCAGATGAGAGAGCGAAAACAATCCTGAACCAGGTCAAGAATCGTCGCGCCAAAGCTTTGAAATCGGACCCTGAGGACCGAACCAAGACCTGGCACAGGATCTGGAAAGGAAATTTGCCGACCCGCACAGCAGCTGGACAGAGGTTCAGAAAGCAGTTGACAAAGGAAGAGAGGGGCAAGAGGGTCAAGGTTGCATGGACGATGCACAAGTTATCACCCAAGGTGTTGCCCAGTCATAAACATCAGAACAAGGATTGGGACAAGAAGTTTCAGGGTAAAAAGGACTAGGACATGAAAGATGAGGACGAATGAATGGTAATCGACAGGGTCGGATAATGACTGGAGAGCATATTGAGGAACTTGTATATGATAGAGCGGTAAGCTCTGTGTATAACTATGTATCTATGAGAAAGCGAAACTCATCTTGCATAACTGTAAATTAGAAGACTATAATTAAGGGGGGGTTAAGGGGTTGTACGAATAGATGAAAAGAACCTAACGATTAAATACCATTTCTCTCAGCAATTAAGAAACAGTTATGCGAATGTGTCAAAGATGATCTTATTTCCAGGTCAGCTAGTTATTAATACCTCTCCATTGATGAAGGGCTCATCATTAAATATAAAGCTCAGATGATGTTAAGATAAACCAGCCCATCACATTTGATTCCATATTGTTGCTAAGTTACGTCTTCTCCACAGCGGCGTCGCCTCATAGCACAGCAGCATTTACTCAGCCTGTGGTGACGTTATCCTCACTGACATGCCTAAAAATGTCTGCTCCGATTGGGTCATGCGGACGTTGTAGTGGCGCCCCTAACCCGATATAGGTAGGGAGAGATGGTCTAAACGGGCTTCAAGTTTCTGGGGTAATTTAGTCACTTGAGAAACGAGTCTGGTGATTAATTGTTACTGAAACAACATTTCTCATGGCTCTTTTTTCTTTTCATCTACTCTCTAACTTGTCCCCTTAAGAAGGTGACTTATCTTGTTTCACTGTACCAAAGATGCGCATGTCAATAACCCTGCTGCCTTGTCTTGGCCTAATATCAAGCGTTGTAGCAGCCGGATCCAGCGGCCAAGGCATCATCCCTCTAGACGTCAATGAAGTCCAGAAAACACTACACAGAAACGATTGGGCAGATCGGATATGGAAGCAAATCCAAGGCGTCTCATCTTGTTCGGGATGTCAGGTAAAAAAAAAAAAAAAAAGTTCAATTCTGGTTGCGTTTGACAAGATAAGCTGACCACAACAACGCGAAACAGGGCCTGTTGTTGACCTTCAAAGGTCTCGCCAATCTAGGCGATAGATCATTTGTCAATACCCTTAAGGACGTATGCAAAATTTCAAAGGTATTAAAATTCCTTCTTTGCATCATCAACAGACCTGCGAACTAAACTTGTCTTAGGTTGAGGATTCAGATGTTTGCGATGGAACTATCGAACTTCAAGGACCCATCATTGCAGAGGCCATAAGAAACGTAGGGATCGGCTCAAAGACAGCACAGCACTTCTGCGTCACGTTTTTAGGTCTCTGCAATTACCCAGTTGTGGAAGAATGGGACGTTCCACTACCGCCTGACAACTCTCCTCGAAAGCGTCCAGTCCCAAGTGGGCGAGATCCTATCAAGGTCGTCCACTACTCTGATATTCATGTTGACCAACTCTACACCGAGGGCTCCAATGCGAAATGCAATAAGCCAATTTGCTGCAGGTAAGCTAACATAGTTTTCAGCACTTATACGATGATTGCTGATTTGTCTAGACCCTTCTCAGAAGGAGATGAGCCTGGTAGAACAGATTCCCCGGCTGGTCCCTTTGGTGAACATACCTGTGATTCTCCCCCGTCTCTCGAGAACAGTATGTATGAAGCCATCAAGGAGTTGGTACCTGATACTGCTTTCACTATATTCACGGGAGACATTATCGATCACGCAATCTGGAACACCTCCTGGGAATACAATGAGCACTCGAGTAAGCACTCTCCTAGAATATCACTTACTTTTGAACTAACTTGTCCAAGTTATTGAGTCTTATGAACACATGGATGAGCACCTAGGTATCGTCTACGGTACAGCCGGAAACCACGAGGCCCATCCCACAAACGACTATCAGCCCAGCTCCATCGGCAAGTCTTCCCAATGGATCTACGACCTCCTTGCTGGAACATGGTCTCGTTGGATCGGACATGAAGCAGCTACTAAAGCAGGAGAAATTGGCGCATACTCGACCAAATATCCTCACGGAAACCTGCGTGTCATCTCACTTAACACCAATCTGTACTATCGCGGAAACTTCTGGTTGTTCCAGAGGGAAATGCTTCGCGATCCCAGCGGTCAGATTGAGTGGCTTATTGAAGAGCTCGATGCCGCTGAAAAGGCCGGAGAGCATGTATATATCATCGGACACATGCCCCTCGGTGATCGAAATGCTTTCCATGACCAGTCGAATTACCTGGACCAAATCGTAAACAGATACTCATCGACCATCGCAGCCATGTTCTTTGGCCATACACATAGAGATCATTTCCAGATTACCTACAACGGAGCTCCAAACAAGAGTTTCGAGAACGCTCTACTCACATCATACGTCGGCCCTTCACTCACTCCAATGTCAGGCATGCCCTCATTCCGCGTCTACGACGTCGATCCCGTCACTTTTGCTGTCCTCGACGCAACAACTTACAGCGCCGACATGGCATCGCCCACGTATCAAACCCAAGGCCCCGTGTGGAAAAAGTACTACTCCGCCAAGGAGACCTACGGCGCACTCACCAACCCGCCTTTAACGGATCCTAAAGCTGAGCTCAGCGCTGCATTTTGGCATAATGTCACTGAAGTATTTGAGAAAAACCAGACGGCTTTTGACGACTTCATGTCACGTCTTAGCCGAGGCTGGCAACAGCCAGAGTGTGATGGCGAGTGTCGGTCGTCGCAGATCTGCTTGTTGCGGGCGGCGCGGAGTCAGGATGGTTGCGACGTGCCAACGCTGGGTTCGTCCTATCATACAAGAATGGCTGACAGTACGCAACGAGACGAGTGTGGTATTTCTGTTATACAGGCAACTTTTTCCGCGTTAGTGGCCAAAGAGGGTGTCTTGCAGATCCTGGAGGAGTTGTTGCTTAACATGGGTTTAAAGTTACATGGATGATCATGCATATATGGCTATAGAGATGAGATATTTGGCAGACTATGCATAGTTAGTACTAGATAGCCAGTTATAACTACTTAGAGAATCGAGTAAAGACTACTTGGATACTTGTCCTTGAGCTGTGTAATAGACTCCCTTCTCACAACATGCAGTCGAGACATAGTATATGGAATTACCAGTTAAGAACATACTGCGCGAGGTTTCCAACTGTAACGGCGGAATTCCAGCAACCCGATGGCACCGGACACCAGGTTGGCCAGAGTGAAGAGCTCAGGCAAAGAACGGACATGACAAAAAAGCTTCCGCGATAAGCATTACAAATCCCCTGTGCAACGTGTGTCAGACGACGGCAACAACCGTTTCGGCATTCTTAAAGCGTTCCGAGAGCCAATTGGATACAAAGTCCTCCATACATTGTCAAGAAATGTTCATCCAGCCGCCGAAAGCAGCGTGTTATATGACCACCAAGACGGTTGTTCATGTACGCCTACACATGGGTATCCTACATCTAACACGCAGATCAGGACCAAACATCTCGAAGGTTTGCGGTTTGAAATAGAAAACGGTTTCCCCTAATAAGTTCCCGCAAATTCATAAACTCTGTTTAATCTCAAATGTATCCGTGGGAACTAGTAGATCCGGAAACATTTTTTCGGACACATACTGTCCGACTATGTACACAGCCACCCTTGTAGCTCTCACTGGCTTATCTCCGCAAGGATAGTAAATTCTGTGCCATAGCACTGCACGAAGAGGATCAATGAATCTAAAAGCTGACGCCCTGCGTTTGTTTTCATCCCGGAATATGTCAGAAATAAGCGCCATCGACCCCGGCAGAGAATGGTCCCGGTCGCCGGAGCCTTACAGGGCTGGCGATATTGAAGTGGAACGAAAAGGGCAGATGTCCATATATAAGAGACGTGTGCGCACAACTGTGAGGGCACTTATTACCTGCATACCAAGAAATCGTACACTCGAACACTCGAATACACCATGGCTTCCTCACAGAATCAACAACCTGGCTCCGACGTTTGCATTATAGGTGCCGGAGTACTGGGTCTCCTAGCGCTCAAGAACCTCCGCGAACAGGGACTTGATGCTATCGCCTTCGAAAGGAATAACTATGTCGGTGGAACATGGCACGCATCGACAAACACTCAGCAGACTAGTGCGCTGGCACAGACAACAGCCAATACCTCCAAGCATTGTGTATGTTTTACAGTTGATCCTGATGACAAAAGTGTAAAGCTGATAGTTTGTAGTGCGCCATCACTGACTTTCCCATGCCTGACGGTAAGTTAAAGATGTCTACCATCACTACCACGGGAAACTCACAGCGTTATCAGACTTTCCCGTACATCCTCCGCAAAAAGATCTTGAAAAGTACTTCGAATCGTACGCTCAACATTTTGACCTAGTCCGGCTCATCCAGTTTTCGACCTCAGTAGAGAGCGTTGAACGTGATGAGGAGCAAGGGAAATGGAAAGTCGTGACCAAGAAGATTGATACCGGAGCCGAGGAGGTCAAGATCTTTAGTCGCGTGGTCCTCGCAACGGGCATGCTCAACACCAGACATCTTCCGAAAGTACCGGGCCTCGAGAAGTTCGCTGGAGACGCCATCCACTCGCGACAGTTCAAGGATCCCACCAAATATCAGGGAAAGAATGTAGTCGTCGTGGGAATTGGTGCTACCGGCGTAGACTCGACATCATTCCTGGTTAGAGCCCAAGCCAACAAGGTCTACGTCAGTCATCGAGGCACAGTCTTCGTTGTAAGTTACCAAACCACGAAGTTGAACGACTCAGACACTGATTTGTTTAGCTCCCTCGAAGGGTCAAGGGCAAGGCTTTCGAGCACACCATGAGCCGCCGCATTGCCATGTGCGTGAGAGCGTTTGGTAGTCTATGGCCAAGTGGCTTTGGAGCCGCTATGACTAAGGGTCTCACCAACATGCGAAACAAGCAGTGGCCGTTTTTGAAGAAGCTCCTTGAGTCTCGGCCAGTTGATGGAGTCTTACATCGAGTGCCGTTGTTCTCGGAAGATTTCGCGGATAATCTCCAGAATGGTAATATTACGTCCGTACTGGGCATTCGAGAAGTAACCGGACCCAAGTCCCTCATCCTCACCGACGGCACAGTCTTGGATGATATCGACGCCCTCATTTTCTGCTCAGGTTACGGATATGACTTTTCAGTTGTTAAAGGGACTGCGGATCCAACCAATCCGGCCCTCGCTCCTGACCGCCACGAGAGGATCAAGGCGACCAAGTACTATGTCGAGGGTGACGATTTTGCGCGTCTTTATCGAGGCTTTCTCTCCGAACAGTTCCCAGAGTCGTTGGCATTTTTGGGCCATGCGATTGTCATGAAGCCTCCGTTCGTGCTGTACGACATCTTTTCCATGGCACTGGGAGGTCTTTGGTCTGGAAGCTACCCGGTTCCCGGTCCTGAGGAGAGACGGCGGGATATCGATGATCACTACGATTTCGTTGTTAACATACTCAAAAAGGGCCCGTTCCCTCATCTCGGAGCACGATTCAGGGCAGTGGGAACTTATGAATTTCTCAACCAAGCAGCAGGAACAGGAGTGACGGACCGCCTGGGATGCTTCTCATGGGAAGCTTGGAAACTTTGGTGGAACGACCGAAAGTTCTATAATCTGCTGATGGATGGAATTGACGTTCCCGCAGTTTATAGATTGTTTGACACAGGGAGAGGTCGAAAGCCTTGGGCTGGTGCCAGGGAGCACATCATAAAGATGAACCAGCAATCGAAGGAGCTGGGAGAGGAGTGGGAGAGGGAGAATAAGAACAAGAAGACGAACTGAGTAAGCTGATGTACAGTGGGGGATACACAGTTTGCGTAAGATAGTGATACTAGTATTAGGTTTTTTATGCTGAGTGATTAACATAAATATAGATTATATAAGTTGAAGATATATAGTACTGAGGTTCCATTGGAGAGGCAGCCTGAGGAGGTGAAGCAAGCATGAGGCACTGCTGCAATGCATGATACGCCCGCAGCCCAAGCGTTTAGGTTGGACCTAGAGCTCAGCTGCTCTGTGAGGCGTGCACCCGTTGGATCCGCATTTACCTCAAGCAACAACAATATCAACGTTTACACTCTCACTCCCCATAACTCAATTTCACATACAAAATTACCCACAAAAAAAACGGCGTCAACTATAGCTTATGCTCGGCATTCGTCCAACTCTTAGAGCGAGACGTTCCCTGTTGGATCTCATCCGCCACAGAGGCGAAGACGACAACAGCAGCAACCAGTCGATAGCCGGAGACCAAGGGAGCAACAGCGACAGCGACAACGACAGCGTAAGCTCCAGGGGACGTTCTGGGAGTTCCAGCGGCTCCAGTGATGCAGCAGCCCCTGCGCCGCCTGCTAACGTCGCTGCTCGAGACCCCACCCGCAAAGCATCGTCATCATCTCGGCTCCACTCTAGAGCTGGGAAAGCAGCTCCTGCTGCTGCTTTAGCGTTGGTGGATGTAGCTCGTCAAGTGCCTCTGCCAAACTCTCCACCACCATCTCCTACGTATCCATCTCCAACTCCATCTCCATCAACACCTCAACCTCCATCTCGACCGCCTCCTTCGTCCTCTTCCCCCTCCGGTCCGACATCGCCTTCTATTCGGCCTCCGTCGCCGCCTTCTCCTACCTCTCCTCATCTGAAGCTAGATAAAGCGCCTGTTTCGCCGCCCAAGATGCCTCCCGTGCGTTGATTCCCGACCTCCCCCAAGCTTGCATGCACGTCCTTCACCCGATGCTTGCTGGCGACCCCGTGACGATACGGTGTTCATAATCCCCACTGGTTTCTTGAGGCTGACATGTGTATTTCTGCAGAAAGTAGCAAAGGCTGCGAGCAACAGCAACAAGGCCAACGAGGATGATGGATTTCACACTGGTATGTTCCAAAAACGGTCTCTTACGGCTTGAAGGTACCTTGCGGTGTCGCTAACACTATCTGCAGGTAAAATCTACTCCATCTCCGGGTCAGTACCTACCGATTCTGTCACCCTTGCGATCTAGCCACGCCCTCGAAATAGCTTCTATTAAACGAGCTCGCCGGTTTTCAGCATGTTATACTGACTTTTTATAGTCCCGTCGTCGTGGCCGAAGAGATGATCGGTGTTGCCATGTACGAGTTGGTCAGTTACAATCATCCACCGCTGTCATTGCCTGCCACATTCTAACCAAATATCTCTGCAGGTCAGAGTAGGACACGACAACCTCGTTGGTGAGGTCATTCGAATCAATGGCGACCAAGCCTCTATTCAGGTTTACGAGGAGACATGTACGACAGCACATGATGTGCTCCAAGAATAATATGCTAATTGTTATCGCAGCCGGTGTCACGGTTGGTGACCCCGTTACCCGTACTGGAAAGCCCTTGTCCGTCGAGCTCGGTCCCGGTCTGCTCAACGGTATCTACGATGGTATCCAACGTCCCCTCGAGGCTATCTCCAAGATGGCCAAGTCTATCTACATCCCCCGCGGTATCGCCGTCCCTGCCCTCGATCGCGAGAAGAAGTGGGATTTCACACCCTCCGTCAAGGTCGGCGATCACCTTTCCGGCGGTGACGTCTGGGGTTCCGTCTTCGAGAACTCTTTCCTTCCCAGCCACAAGATTCTGTTCCCTCCTCGCGCCCGAGGAACTGTTACCAAGATCGCCTCCAAGGGCGAGTACACCGTCGCCGAGAACATCCTCGAGGTCGAGTTCGATGGCAAGAAGACCGAGTACCCCATGATGCAGTCCTGGCCTGTGCGAGTGCCTCGACCCTCCAACGACAAGAAGTCCGCCGATCAGCCCTTCATCGTCGGCCAGCGAGTCCTCGACGCCCTTTTCCCCAGTGTCCAGGGTGGTACCGTCGCCATTCCCGGTGCTTTCGGTTGTGGAAAGACTGTCATTAGTCAGTCTGTGTCCAAGTTCTCCAACAGTGACGTTATTGTTTACGTCGGTTGTGGTGAGCGAGGTAACGAGATGGCTGAAGTCTTGAAGGATTTCCCCGAGCTCACTATCGAGGTCGATGGCCGCAAGGAGCCTATCATGAAGCGAACCACGCTTATTGCCAACACTTCCAACATGCCCGTCGCTGCCCGAGAAGCCTCTATCTACACTGGAATTACTGTCGCCGAGTACTTCCGCGATCAGGGTCTTAACGTCGCCATGATGGCTGATTCCTCTTCCCGATGGGCTGAGGCTCTTCGAGAACTTTCGGGTCGTCTGGGAGAAATGCCTGCTGATCAGGGTTTCCCTGCCTACCTGGGTGCCAAGCTTGCCTCTTTCTACGAGCGAGCCGGTCGTGTCCAGACGCTTGGTTCTCCTGAGCGCCAGGGTAGTGTTAGTATTGTTGGTGCCGTCAGTCCCCCTGGTGGTGATTTCTCGGATCCTGTCACTACAGCCACTTTGGGTATCGTGCAGGTCTTCTGGGGTCTCGACAAGAAACTTGCCCAGCGAAAGCATTTCCCTTCCATCAACACCTCGGCCTCTTACAGCAAGTACAACAACATCCTGGACAAGTACTACGAGAAGAACTACCCCGATTTCCCTCGACTCCGTGACCGCATCAAGCAGCTTCTTTCCGACTCCGAGGAGCTTGACCAAGTCGTGCAGCTTGTCGGAAAGAGTGCTCTGTCCGACCCTGACAAGATCACGCTGGATATTGCAGGATTGATTAAGGAGGATTTCCTGCAGCAGAACGGTTACTCAGACTACGATCAGTTCTGCCCCATCTGGAAGACTGAGTGGATGATGAAGCTGATGGTGGGCTTCCACGACGAGGCTCAAAAGGTTATTGCACAGGGTCAGAGCTGGGCCAAGGTACGAGAGGCTACTTCCGACCTGCAAGCCAAGCTGCGACAACTCAAATTCGAGGTGCCCACCGATGGTGAGGAGGCTATCTCCAAGAGAGTAAGTGATCCATTCCTGGTCTATTATGTACATGCGCTGACGGAGTTGCCAGTACGAGGAGATCCAACAGCAGATGACAGACAAGTTCGCGGCTGTCATGGACGAGTAAGACATGACCATGTAGCTAATGTTAGGAGACGTTACATTGCTGTCAGTTGTAGTTGCTGTCTTGAAGCTATAGATGGGTTATGTAAGGAGATGGGTCAGAAGATGACCGGTATTCGATTACTGTTTGCGCCACCTCGTAGTCTAGTGTATTCACTCAATATCAAATTCGTTCGAAACACCAAGATGATCTCTCCATCCCTACATGGAAACCCAAGTATCATGAGACGCCCATGACAAGATATACTTTGGGTGGGTCAAGTCGAGGTTGGAGGATGAACTGATGTGGGGCTACATGCAAGTTATTCTCAACGTCAACCTTGAGACGAGCATATTCTGAAGACTTACAAATGTTTACAATTTATAGCACCTTGACATTTATCCATTCAACCAACCTATTACTGACCTGAAACATAAACATACTCGCTCTAAGCTTAAATACATTCCAACTCCATCACTTTCTCCCCTCTCACTCAACCCCTCACTCCCCGAACAATGTCCGAAGAACTTCAAGACGAGGTAGAAGCCATCAACTCCATCTACGGCGACGGCAGCCTCATCCCAACAGAAGACGACCCATCCATCTTCATCCTTAATCTCCCCGGCGACGCTTCCTCACTCCGCCTTCAGTTTCCCTCGGGATACCCCTCTGAACCACCTAGCGTCCTCGGCACTCACCACAGCTCCGGAGGTGTCAAGGGCGCTGGTGCGCGAGATCTAGCGCTCTTCCGTGACTCCCTGGGTGAGGTTTTTGAACCGGGTCTGGTGTGTCTATTTGATGCGGTTGAGGAGTTTAACCGGCGTGCCGAGGAACAGAAACCTGAGGTCGAAGAACCTGAGCCTCAAGCTGCGTCAACGCCAGAGGAGGAATACTACGAAGAGCCAGACTTTCCTCCTCCAGAATGGATCCTCTCTGATCCCGTTACAGAAAATAAATCAACCTTTGTAGCGCACATCGCGCGCGTGACGTCTCCTGATCAGGCGCGTTACTATGTCCAAGTTCTCCTCGCTTCAGATAAACGCATCCGCGGCGCCACGCATAACATGACAGCATGGCGCATCCGTGGTCCTGGCGCTGCGAGCTTTCAAGACTGCGACGATGATGGGGAGGCAGCCGCAGGAGGCAGGCTGCTGCATCTGATGCAACTTATGGATGTCTGGGATGTCATGGTGGTGGTGACAAGATGGTACGGCGGTGTACAGCTAGGACCTAGAAGGTTTGCGCTCATCAACACTGTTGCGAGAGATGGTTTTGTAAAGGCTGGCTTGGTCAAGGAGGAGAAGCAGGAGAAGAAGAAGGGAAAGTGAGCGAGATGATATAAGAGTCAAGGTTTATGCTATGGACCTCACGCATGCATCCAACGTGGCACAGAGATGGAAGCACAGCATCAACGAACGAGTGTTACACTATTGTGGTATCAATATGGAACGCAAACGCACCTCCCTGGGGAACGCCATTCAAGACAAGCAATCCAAGCCGCCCGCCGTCCAGTTCTTGGAATGTCTAGAAAACAGTAATCCTCTCCAATCAGTCCTACTACACAACTACTCGACAAAGAAACGCTGTCTCCTTTACGCCTTTCGTTAGCTGCTCACATTCCATGAGCATTTCGTTATTATACAACAATGTGGTTTCTGCCTTTCCGAATCGATGAACCTTGCGTTGAGCACACAAGGCTACTGCTCTTCGCTGAGCAAGGGTTTCAAGATACTCATGGCTCTAACAGACTGCTCTTCAGAAAGGATGACAGCACCTGCCTGCGCAGTCGAGAGATACGAGAGCTCAGAACTCTCCGCTATCTGCGAATCCTTCACGAGTATACCAGCGACACCACACACAATACCCGTAGCCTCCAAGGGAAGAGTCTTCAGATCCAAGAAAATTGGTATCAGGCAAGCATCAGTGTCTCCAACGAGAGAATCACCAAAAATATCGAGTAAATTCTTGTCGAGCAACAGGGACGGCGGGTCATCCTGGGCCAGGGTGACGGACATGAATCGGGGCTGCGAGACAAGCGCTGAGATAATGCATGTGTATAGCTTCGTGTCGACATTATCAGCCCAGCTTGGTCGACGGCCGTTTCCAGTTGCGTGTCGGCTGATTGAAGGTCGTTGATGAGTGAAGTTTGCAAGCTGCGATGTTTCACGACCAGAGCATTGCACCAACTCGAGCGCTTGTTCAATGTGAGGAGCCACATGTCTCTTCTTAAGTGTACCAAAGGTGCGCGTTTGCAGCTCGGCAACATTGAGAGGAAGGCCCTCGTGGGGCGGCGAGGCTGCGGCCATGCCTTGCTTTTGGCTATTCGCAGTGGAAGTGATGAAGTTGGATTCGTTTTCGCATAGCTCAAAGCCCTTGGCGAGAAGGGATTTGACCACGTTTTCGCGTTCCCTGGTTGGGACTAGAATGAAGTCGGAGTAGTAGGTTGTGATGAAGAAAATGGGGATGCCAGCGAGGGCTAATGGAGAGGTCAATTCCATTACACGGCCGCCTGCATCAAGTCCAGCACTGATAACGGAAAGTATCATGTAGGATTCTTTGGAAACGGAGACTGTTTTGGCAACGTCGCGCGGCAGCGTTTTAAGGACTGGCTCGAAAACGTTTTGCGCCCATGAAGTGTGGCAGACAACCGAGCACTCGAGGGGAGTGATACTGATGTTGAGAAAGCCATGCTGGCCATCAGACGTGAGTCCCTGTAACTCATACTCGGGTGAGTCGCGCAAACTTCCTGAACCCTGTGATTGTGGCAGGAGTACGCGAAGGATAGGCTGAAGCAAAGTCGAATAAAGGTTGAGAGGAATATGAATCAGCGTATAGGTGCCATCCTAGAGTTGACGGTTAGGATTAAAGTACGTTTCTGGAATGCATTTTTACCAATATCGTCGTCCATAAGGCAACTCCCCGAGCAAAATCAGGACTAACACAATGGTGTGAAGCCTGGTATGTGAAAGTGTACCACTTACAAGGAAGGATACCTGCGCGTTCATGATGAGCGGCCAGCATCAGGGAGGGTCGTGCGTCTTTGTACCACGGAACCTGGTCAAGGGAACGACTGGACGCAATATGATTGCGTCGTTTGCGGCAAGTTCGAGCTGGAAGAAGCTGACGACAAGTCGGCGCGATGAAAGAATCCAGTGTCTGACTCGATCATGAAGATGTCGAATCTCGTCTCAGTCTATTAGTTTCAAGGTTTGGGCTAAGGTTGGGGGAGAAACAAGGAACAAAGAAACGCCCAATGTCCGGAAATCCGGTAAACTTTGATCTAAGTTAGAGTATGCAGACAAGATTTGCGTGTGTGAACAGTTTTGAAAGGTTGTGGTAGAAGCAACGAGGGGTTGAAAAAGTATTTGGATGCAGGTCCAGACAATGGATGGCGCGATAAGGGTAAACCCACGTTATTAACTCTCTTCCTGATCATAGAGTAACTTTAACTACCTTACAGTACCTCCTCCATGTACCGTATTGCTATCTCTGAGCCGAACGGGAAGGGCACGTCCCTCGATCGCGCCGAGCCCTGCAGGCAGGGTTTTGCCGTCAAAGACCAGGTCCGGCGCGTTGACCAACTTGGGAGCTAGGCGAGTTGGTGGAGTTAGTTAGGTGCTATGACGGCGGCAACGTTGACGGGCATGCATGGGTGGTGGGTATTAGGACATTGACTTTCGACTCTAGCCTCGAAGCCAGTAACTTGGCTTTCGAAACCCTTGTTGGCAGATTCTGAGTAAGATGTTTCCATGTTGTTTTTCGATATATCCCAGGGTGTTGCGTTGACACACATTGATCATCATTCTCCGCGGGAGATAGACAGGCTCGCATCAAGGAGGCCGCTCGGGGGTTGCTCGAACGCAGATCTTCACCCAATGTCCGATGCGCAAAGACGCATTGGTTCTGTTGAAGACCCTATCCTGGGTACAACAGAACCTAAAAAGTGCAGATGGCGCCTGC
Organism: Fusarium sp. FL617; assembly: GCA_030142105.1. NCBI lineage: Eukaryota > Fungi > Ascomycota > Sordariomycetes > Hypocreales > Nectriaceae > Fusarium > Fusarium sp. FL617. The sequence continues at coordinate 2,423,248 of JAREIL010000010.1, read as the reverse complement.
AGTGGTTTCACGACATGACCAAGCAGGCAGAATAACCAATTGTGCTGCAATTCTCCACGCTTTGGGTAATAGTTCCTATGACATCTTACCAAGTCAGTAGAGAGTACAAGGTATCGAGTAGGTAATGCTGCTGCCTCATGATGACCATGTAATCGCGGCATTGCCATCAAGAAAATCGCTGTTCTTCGATATGAGTGCGTGACAATGGTCTCGAGATCGACCTGTAAGGTAGGATTTGTGACAAACAGGCGTCATGATAGGTTCAGGTACTGGAGGATTGGTAGAGAGAGCCCATGCATGCAATGAAAGTTGGTGCGTGGGGGGGCCGTACAGGGGTAAGAAAGGTGCTGTCCCTCGTCCATCGTCCATCAATGGGCTGAACTGGAGAGATCGGGAGAGGACGAGGACCCTTACACCGTACGAGGTGAAGGATATTTGTTGCTGACCAAATCGAGCCATTAAACCGAGTCAGCTTTATGATATCAGGCCTGGCTATCATAACAGATAGGCTCACTTTTTCGTATCATGAGATTTGATAGAAATCTATCTGCCTGGTCAAGTACCGGTACTCTTCCGGCCGTGTAAGGTTGTGACAGGGAGTTGCTGGTTACCTTGGTCGAGGCTCTACCTTAACTAGTTAACGCTTAACTGCGGCAGCTCAAGCGCAAGATCAATGTCTCGTTGGTCGTTGGCCCTATCGAGTAAGCGGGCGAACCGTGAGCTTGGATTTATTGATTAGGCTAAGGATGTGGAGGATGACGATATGTTGCTGTAGCTTGTGTAGTTCTGGTGGTGACTGAATGAGGTGAGCTCCATGATTTCTCGGTTAGAGCAGGTGCTTGCCCTTGTAAGTGATGCACCTTAGATCCAACAGCTCATCCATGGGTCCATGGAAGGTACGGGGTACCGTAGTTGCAATTGAAGTGTGACGACTCAAGCAATGGAAGGTAGCTTACCGTCAACACCTGCCTTACCTTGTCTCCTCACCATTATACCATCACATGCCCTCTTCCTCGGATGGTAATTCCCCTTCTAGCTCTTTTCTTCACCTTGAAGACGTCACATTTGGGACTCATCATTTTGATGTGATCCCAGCTCAGGTCAGCTCCAGCAACAAATGGACCCTAGCTACAGTTACAGGATTCTGCGGCTGTCCAATCTCGGAAACATCCTAGAAACCCCAGCTTTCGTGTATCCTGGCCCTCCAACTTTAGATCTCCAGCCGAGACGGCAAACTGCTTCCATTACAGCATCACCCATGGTTCCATATACGGCTTCGCCGTCGAGTTGCATACAAACTGGAGTGTACAGCGCACCAAATGGGCTATCGTGTCAGCTGTCCCTGGACCTGCGCTCGCTGCCTTGCTTTCAGTACCAACAACAAGAGACGATATGATGCCTGAACCTATCAGCTTCGCCTCGAATCCCGCCTTGCGGAACCTCAATTTTGAAATCAATTACTGGATCTTTGCCTATCATGCCTCAAAGCAGGTCTGCCGCCGTCACATCGCATAACTCTCGCCCGCTGCATGCGTCTAAATACGGTCGTCCTTTGCTCGTCTCACCTCGGTGGAAGACAACACAGCATCTTGAAGATCTCACTCAATTATCAATGTTCTTCCATATGCATCGGGTGATGTAAGTTACCCCACGACAGGTGCCGTTGCAACGGGCGCAAAGACCGCCAAAACCCTAGCTAGGTTCTATTCTAGGGGCCCTGCCCCCGGCCTCTACTAGCCCCCTTCAATATCGATGGGCTTGCCAATGGCTCATGAATGGCACCATGGACTCGTGATTCAGTGCGTGACCTCCTGCCAGTATGGCTTTGCATTGCATCACACCTGTCGTTCTGCTCATCCGCCTACACTACAAGTGACACAGCCTTCAACCACGGCCCCTGTCATGCTGTCAAATCCAACTGAGGGGGATCATGACGAAGTTGACCAGCCGATTGCAACACTAGACTGCCGACTACTGTACCTACAGGGGCATCTCATGGTCCTCCTGTCAGGTCACTTTAGCTATCGAATGAGCAACTGCCTGCGTACAGTCCCAGCTGGTCACTCTCGAGGATCCCCATGAAAACAATGTTCCTAATAATGCCTATCAGCAAAGAGGGGCATCTCTGTCCCGCTCGTTGTGGGACAGAACGCTAGAAGTGGGCTATGATAAAGGGTCTCCAGGTTTAGGCTTACACCTCAACATGTCGTAATGCAATTCACAGGGACGTTTGATAGTCATGCTCGTTCGTAAGAGAACTATCTACGCTCAACACCTACAGAGATCAAGCAAATCTTTGGGGCTAAATATTTCTCGGTCTCGTTAGTCTAGGTCGTTCTACTCTACGCCGCTGATCGGCCCATGACTTTCCTTTCCTGTCATCAGTACTCCAACCATCGCATGGAAGTGTTGAAGAGGAAACGGAGGGGGTTCATGCATGACATCGCTTGTCTGGGGCAGACACCCACGCCCTAGTTATCGTCCCTAGGATGCCCAATAACCGCCTTAGCCGACCGATTGCCATGAAGTTTCAGTTGCTCTCCCGCTTCACCGATACCAAGTTAAGCAGAGCTAATTTCACTACCTATTGATACATAGACGTTTGGGTCAAACTTGACATCACAGAGTGGCTTGTCTGTTCCTCGGGTTTCTTTTCACAATTGGGAGAAAATTCGAGCATCGCACTCCAGCATCATCTTGACCATGAGACAGCTTAGTTCATTCCTATTCTGAACTAGCCAAAAGTTTAACTATCGTTTGACTCCTACAACGACCAGGTTTCTTGGGCTCAGTCCATAGTCAAACACTGTCTCGACCCACGCATGACGGACGAGATCGTCGTGCTCTTTGAGGAACGTCCACCGGTCCGATACGATGAGAGATTCAACTGCCATGGCGCTGAACGCCATAAGGCTCCATACAGCGCACAGCTCCTTCTTTCTCGGCAAATACAGGGCCTCGTATCGCTCGATCTCATCGTCTGTTATATCGCCCATTTTTTCCTGCATCACTTCTGCGTACTGTTTGTACTCGGTGTTAGTCGTGAGTTTTTGCACCGCTCCGCGTACATAGGACTTGAATGATCCATAGCAGCTCTTCCGGAGTGATCCAATGATGACAGGATTGGTGCTGATGTCGAAGGGGCTTTCGCTGTCATCTTGGTTGGAGGCTTCAGTATCTTCTAGGGGTCCTCCTTGGCCGTCTGCATGTCGCACCTTTTTAACCACACCTCGATCGAGGAATATCTTTTGCAACACTGCTCGGTAAAAGTGTCGTGAGAAGAATCCTGCACTTTCCTTCTCCGTCCAGTTTACTGGTGCTTGACAGGCCATCATGCGAGCCGTGATATTCAGTCGCACACCATCACCCTGATGTGTTGAGAATTTCTGGCTCATTGGAAATCCTTGTGGGTCATGCTTGTCTGATTCCCGAACAAGCCGGCCGTTGACAGCTTGGAGAGTTGGCCTCAAGAAGGCATGCTTGTAAGTTGGTGGGCCAAGTTTCTCGGTCATCAAGTTGTAGCAGCATCCAACAATGGCCACGGCTTGAATATCTGGGTTGAGAACCAGTGAACGTATCCCAAAGTGCGACAGATTTCCGCAAGAATGGATTGACATGGCCATCAAGCTCAGGTCCTTCTTTTCAGCTTCTGATTTGCTCCCAGCGTCGATTTGAGCAATCACGTCAGCCAGATCGCCGCTGTCGAGCCGACCTGAGATGTATTGAACGGATCCCTTGCCTTCTTCCACGGTATACTCTGCTTCGAGTTCTCTGACGGGTTTGAACTCGAATGCCTCGTCTCCTGCCACCTCGCGAATAGCCTTGGCCAAGGCTTCCGGATCGTCTTGGGCATCAGGTCCACGTGCTTCGAGGATCTTTGTCCATAGCTTCTTGTTTCTCATAACTTTTGGCTTGACGGCCAAGCCAGAAGACATATCGAGGCCTCTTGCTGCTGTAACGTTGTTCTCTCGTCCCTCGACGGCCACTACATGCCGGTTGTAAGGCTCACTTGCCATAGCTCGTCCGAGATAATTTTGACCACTTCCAAAGTCAACATAGTGAGATATTTCGTTTCCGTACTGCTCATTGATGTCGTCCGAAAGCCGGGCAAGGTAATCAGCGAAGTTGGTGACTTCATGGTTCTTCTTGACATTCATGCCCACAGCTACTGAACGTGGTAGAACAGGCAGTTTATGTGTAGGAGGACTGAATTGACGACCAAGCGATAGGTTCCGGACTGTTCGAATATACTCGATAAGACTGTCTGGCGGTTGCTCTCCCTCGAACTCAAGGTTGTCTAGATCGTCCCGCATGAGAAGGTCTAGGAACTCCATGAGACTGCGGGAGAGGATGAAGGGATGCCATTCTTTGGGTATCGCGTAGTGGAAGAGACCAGGCTCGATGGTGAAGAAGTCGAGGATATGGACACCACCACAGAGAATTTGGAAAGTATCAGACGTCCTAACAAACTTGAGAAGCTCATCGATGTACTCTTCGGGCGAAGAGAAATCGCCATTGAATGGCAGAGGCTTCTCGGGTATCATTTTGAGATTGTAAGTTACCCTGGAGCGTTGTCAGTCACGATATGTTGTCACCAGGGTCAGGGTCCATGTGCTTACGAGTGATGGTTCTCGCTATATGTAATTCAGTGGGTGTTCGTATTCGGTCCTTGTTGTTTAATGGTTGTCTATCTCAAGGTGGGTAGGTAGTTACAAGATTTGCCTAAGTAGAGGAGGCAGTAATCTTTGTATACAATTTTGGAAAGAAGGTTCTCAGCTGGCGAAGGAAAGTACCTAGCTGAAATAATCAGACCAGCCTGCCAAATGTTCAGACCAAAAATTGGCTGAATCTAACACAGCTTGGGATATCCCAAAACACTATTTTGAACCAGTTTTTGCGGAATTATTAGCCACAACCACCTTTCTTTTTGGTGTGCGGGTCGAATTTGTAGGTGAGCTTCGGTGTGAGCAAGTGGAAACTTCAAAAGATACGTACCGACAACACCTCACCGAAGGCTCCCGGGTAGGCAAATTGAGCTCAGGGTTCATGCAACGTCATCCCCTCCAACCTTCAATGTCGCAGCCTTCCGAGATACTTTGAACCACCTGGCTTCTTGTCATTCATTCGTTTTCTGGGTCGCGAACGTAAATAACACAATAGCGCATCTTCTAATGCCCACAGTCCTTTCAAAATTGACAGTATGATGTCTTCTACAAACGATGAGGACCCCTTCCTTCAGGTCCAGCAGTACGTCCCTATCCTCCCGATGTCTGGTTATCAATACTAATACTATGCAGAGATGTCCTCAACCAGATGGCCAATGCCAGGCCACTGTTCGCTTCATACCTTCGAATCCGCTCCCTTTCTACAAACGCCAACTCCCCTGAACTCGCCTCAGCCCGATCAGACCTCGAATCCGCCCTGTCATCCCTTGCCGACGATCTAGCCGACCTAGTCGCTTCCGTCCAAGCCGTCGAATCCGAACCCTCACAGTTCGGCCTCTCAGCGCATGAAGTCACGCGTCGCAAGCGTCTTGTCCAGGAAGTCGGTGGCGAGATTGATGATATGCACGATGAGCTCGCCAAAAAGGTCGACGCGAGCGACCTACCGGACCCCAATGCGTTTGCTATTGACGGCGATGGCGAGGACAATTACGCTGAGTTCGAGCAGCAGCAACAGATGGAGATGATGCACGAGCAGGATCAGCATCTAGATGGGGTGTTCCAGACGGTGGGTAACTTGCGCCGACAAGCGGATGATATGGGCAGGGAGCTCGAGGAGCAGCGCGAGATGCTCGAGGATGTGGATAATGTCGCAGATCGCGTGGGTGGTCGGTTGGCGACGGGTGTGCAGAAGTTGCAGTACGTGATGCGCCAGAACGAGGATCGCTACAGTAGTTGCTGTATAGCGGTTCTCATATTTGTCCTCATTTTATTGCTGATTCTCCTCCTGATCTTATAATGAGACAGCTCTCAAGGGGCTCAAGAGATGGATATACGGTTCTTTTGTCAGGAGCGCTTACGACGTTATTTTATCTGGGGAACTGGAGTTTCGGTTGGGAAATCACTTTTACGACTGCTCAAGACGCGTCAACCGGGAATCTTTTTTTTTCTTTTTTTTTCTTTTGGTTTGAATTGTACACTAGAATGATAGATAGAGAGTAACAGACGTGTCCGTTGTCTGCTATAACGGCATCATATAATCCATCAGTCCGTCAAACACCCAGTATGCCTTGCAATGATGCCTCTTCAATGAGACCGATCTTCATTTCCCTAAACGCCTTTTACAGTCCCAGTCGGGTCTTCTTGTATTTGATATATGGTTCTTCGTACAGTTGGGCTTCTTTCACCCCTAAGCCAAGATCAGCCCAGACTCGCTCCTTAGTACATCGGCCAGTGCAGCCAGAGAGCCTGCGGCTGTGGCATTCTGAGGTGCCTTCTTTGGGAATTCGACGAGCGCAAGTCGTAATGCTGCCAACGCTGCGTTACCGTAGAAATTAAGGAAGCGCTGCTCGTGACCCTGAATCATAGATCGCAGCACGACGTATTGTGTGTTCGATGTCTCGTTGGGTGGTGAGTTGACGATGTAGGCGAGCGCCTTCCAGTAGTTTGTAGGTGGGTAAGGATTCTTCTTGGATGATTTGCTAAAGTCTCTTAAAGATAGAGAAGCAAAACCGGCACCTAAACCGGTCATCCTGTCGTTGTGGCTCTGCTCGGTGATCCACGATGGCCCATCCTTCTTCCAGCCAATGGCTATACGACCACGTTCCGTTTTGTCATTACCCCGGTGGCCAAAGAGAACGGGGCAGACTATTCGATATTTAGCCATCAGAATATCGACTAAGGATTGACCTCGCCATTGGAACTCCTTGGTGGAGAAGATGTGAGCTGCAAAGACACCAACAGGGTCTGCAGCCTTAGGATTTGCGCCACCTTCGTTGATGAACTGGTTAATAATACCCTTGGCACAGATGTTCATGAGATAGATGAAGAGCGAGGGCAGGGTGGAATCGTTATTTAGAGAACCTTCTACAGGTTCCCTCTTGTCAACAACAAAGAGACCGACATCGATTGGTGGACTAGGAACTCGGCCCTCCAAAGCTTCTTTGAGTGCCGCTGTGATTTTACTGATCTGAATGATGTTAGAGGTTGATTCAAAACTGCGAAGTCGGACTTACGGGTTGAGCATTGGCTCCCTTTCCGCCTGTCAATTGGCCAATGGCTACTCGTATTTCTCGTCGAGAGGCACCCAGCTTGCCCTTTAGAGGTGAGCCAGCGACCTTTGATTGCGCTTGCAGCTCTCTCCTCAGCTTCTTGAGCTCTTGGTGGATCTGAGTATAGCGATCGACACTGGGAGCTGGTGCAGTTCGTACAGCAGGCGCAGTAGGCTTGGCTACAGGTTGAGGGGTAGCCGAAGTAGCTGGTCCAGCTGGCTGTGTTGCCGTTCCATTTGGCTTCTGAAATGGACTCTGCGTTGAAGGTTGTGTGGTACCGAAGGGGTTACTCGGTTTGTTTTGGGCGAAAAGCCCAGTGCTTGGAGGTACTGCGCCGGGTGCCGGAGCAGGTTTCTTGATCTCGGTTACAGGCGTCGTCGATGATTCAGGCTGTTTAGTCTCCTTGACTGGTGTGGCGCCATTCGTCGGCTTCGTAGATTCTGGCTTTGCTGAAGCTGGGGGTTGAGGTTTGGGCTCAGGCTCTGGTGGTAGCTTGGGAACTGTCTTAGCCTTGAGTTCTCGAAGCCTTTTCTCTTCTGCCACCACAGCCGCTTCAGCCCTTAACCTCTCCTCTTCCTTGCGCTCTTCCTCCACAATGCGCTTGCGCTCCTGCTCCAGCTCATGGAGCTCATATACCCGTAGGGCAGCCTGGCGTACGCGATCATGCTCTACCTGCGCCGCCGCCAAAGCATCTCGATGGTTGAGCTCGTTATTTCGGGTATCGAGAAGGAAGCTCGCGGCTATGTTGCGCTCAGGGCTGGAGAGCAATTGACTCCGCCTGACGGGCGAGGAGAATGTCATTTCGAAAAGCAGATGGCCGTCGAGCTCGTTATCGTGATGGCATCTGGAATGAAAATTCAGGTAATTGAAACGGAAAAAAAACCGATATCAAGTTTTATCTCGTATGATACGAGAAGCCTGTTCCCCAAGTCGATTCTATAGAGAAATGGCGGTAGAACTCGCGTTATCTTTGAATGTTGAATGTTGTTTTTGGGCCGTGATAGTGCAGCCCTTTGAAAGAGGCTGGATGTCGATCCGTCAAAGCATTGTAAGTCCGTGTTATGCTGCATTAACAAAGCTAGCTGAATAGGGTATGGTTCATTCGAGGGAGGTGGCAGAGCTCGGTCCGCTAAAATGAAGTCCCGAGAGAACGGTGCTCAGCCACATGTTAGGTTGAGCCACATCATAGTGTGTCAGGAACGTACCGACCCTTGGTTCGAAGTCCAGCTCCCGCCGGGATGGCGTCGTGAAACATGGCTTGACGTTGTCACGTTGGCTGGGGAGATGACGAAAATGAACAAGGTGAGAAGTCTCTTTGAATAAGGGATCCCAACAGGCGGTTCGCGCTCCAGATTAGGCATAGTGATCAATAGCAGCGCGTGTGAACTACGGGCGACGTGACTACCTCAGGATAGGCAATTGCAACGTTGATTTCTGGGGTTCGGCCAAGAGAAGCTGAAGCAGTTGACCTGATGGTTTGAGACAAGTTGAGGCACGATGGAGCAGCCCGACTGAAGGGTTGCATTGCCTGGTTCGAATCTAGAACATGGGTGTGATTCACTGCCGTGGGCCGGGCCGTTGCTGGTCATTTGTGTAAGGCACCTTAGTTAAGCTCTATTTGAGGTATGCGGAAGTTGACCCCAAAGCCACGGGAGCCGTTTTTGGATTATTTGGAGACCAAGACGGGAATAACCTGGACGACGGAGGTCGAATTCGGTTGATGGCTTTGCGAGGCAGGGCTTGTAAGTTGACAGGCGTTCGAAACTTAGTTCGTGGCAGGCAGAGTAGATTGTACGTATTCTGACCTCAACCCTGCGTTAAGAGGCGCAGGTCCATAGCTGTGGGAGGATGCTTGGCATAGGGACAAATTGCATATATGTACCTAGGTAGCTCGTAGTAGCTCTAGCATAGAGAGATTGTATCAATCATTAATGGCAGTCTCAGAAACGCGGCAATGCCTCCGAGAACGCGTTTCAATGAACACCTGGCCAGTCACCAATCCACTAACACGTAACTCTGAGCCAAGAGAAGTTTAGGATGGGTCGTTGTTGAAGATTGGTATCCTCTTCATCAATCCAAAACACAGCCAAGTCTAACCAAATATCTATTCTTTTGGCCATTGGCAAGGTAGCTCGGCTTCTAAATGAGGATAAAGCGGCAGCTGCTTGTACGTATGTACCTGGCAGCTCATACAAGCGAGCAAAAAGCAAAAGAGCGACGAAGGATGGAATGTTGATGAGATCACTGAGCAAGCTCCAGCCCACCATATTTCGTCAGTGATATGATGAGCTGCCCCTCGATGACGTTTGGCGCACGAATTTCCTGGTTGCCTTCCATGTCTGCACGGGCTATCAAAGACCCGTAGCACTCTTGAGCCGCAGGGAGACCTGGAGTTGGAGCTTTTGGAGGTTTGATTGTGTATCCATACCATGGCGCGAAGCAGGGGGTTCGTCGCCCCTAGCGCAGGCGGATACGGTTAAGCATCACCAATTCAGGCAATCCCAGGGGCTTACTTCGTTTAAAAGGTCGGAGGTAACACGCGTTAAGGGAAGACGAGGACTCGGACTCGATTTTCGTTCGAGGGATTCCGATCAAGGGAGGGAGCCAGTTTCGAAGTTGTTTGAAACTGAAAATGACAGAGTTGGTGATAGAAAATGCTTGTCTAAGCTGGGGTGAATGCGTCTTGAGCGTTGAAGCTTGGGTCATCCAGGGGTAGAGGAAACGACGCCAGCTGATACGCTCAGCTATTTCCACAGATAGCGTGGCCACCACAATTGAAGGTGCCTCTCCAGCTCTATGTTTTGGGGTTAATGCCTTTCACCTCGAATTAGTTACCATGTATCCCGTTGGGTTCCACGACCAGCCTGACATTGTCTCACAGACAGCCTGAGCAATGATCCTCTTTGCTTATCAAGTTTCAGCCTGTTGTTTGCTCCTGATGACGCCCTTTCACCTCCCTCGACGCCACAACCAAAAAGATCGACTCCTTGAATCATGGGCCATGGCCAATCTCAAGCTGGGGTGGTGGTACCTCTGTCATCACCCTTGTCTCTGAGCTAGACAGACCAACTCTGTTCGGGGGAACCACCTCAAGAGGATATTACCTATGCTTATGTAGCCTCACACTTTGTTGAACTGAGCTGTCAGCAATGTGTCTGCATAATCTCCGCTGTACAGTACTAGATTTTTGACACGCTCCCTCAAACTTAATAAGAGGCTTGACTTGAACTGACATGACAGTTCAGACATGCAGCCATCCACCCATGGACACTTAGGAGACAGCATCCCCGCTATTAGCGGAGCAGGCCGGCGTCAGCTTCAGGTGCTAGGGACGCTCGGGGGGGGGGGGGCTCTACCAGCCCGTGCTGGATGCCACTAGAGCTACGTTAGACCTGCGGCCAACCCCATCTTTAGGCGCCTTCAAGGACCATCCCCGGTCCAGCTGCCCGGACACCACAGCACCTAAGCAAGGTGCTGATGGGCCCCAGATGTTCATTTGCCCCCATGAGCCTACACGTTGGTAAAGGTTCTAGTTCTAGAGTTCTGACTTAGCTGTCCCTCCACTGCACCTCGTAACTGCTGTCTGTTGGGGGAATCTGGAATCTGCCAATCAACGTAGGTGCCTAGTCAAGGAAGGTACACCAGGTCCCTAGCTGCCCTACAAGTTGGAGTAAATTTAGCCCAGCAGGTACAAACTTACTAGGTAGAGGCAGTCGTATCCCACCTCACGGGCACTCATACTCCACCTGAAGCTAAACCATCTCTACCTACCTATCCACCCATCTTCCTTCACTCACATCCATCCCTCCTTCCTCCGCTTCCATACTCACTTACGTCTCTCTTCCTCTCGCTAGGAGTTGGAATCTTTTCCATTCATCCCAGCTTTCTCTTCTCGTCGTCTCACCACCTGCCTCTTCATCGCCGCCTTTCTAAACCACGCTCCTTGGCTCAGCGCAAGCTCGTCTACCCTCCTTTTGGGCAAACATTGTCCCGCCGTGCCATCGCCATTCGCCATCGCAATTCGCCTCATCCGTTACCCGTTATCCAACAGGTTCACCATCCTCACTTCGCCGCCCATCCTCGGCCACCACAACGCTTCTCGATATCAGATCCAACTAGCTGTATCTTAAATCCATCTCACCGCCGAACATCGACGTGCTATATTTACATCTCTTGTGCTCTTAACTGCCCAACATGGAGCAGCAACAACAGCAACCCCCGCAGCAGCCGCAGCAACAGCAGCAGCAGCCGCAACAGCAACAGCAACCTCCCCAGCAGCAGCCCCAGGTTGGCGGCGTCCCTGGGCCTACTGGGCGCAGACTGCACATTGCGCATCGCCGAAGCCCTTCTGAGCTGACGCCACTGATGAGCATGTTTGCTAACCCTGGAAGTAAGTTCATGATGCTTCAAGTATTCTCTTCTTTTTTTTTTTTTTTTGGTGTGTCCTCGTGTGGCAGCATCAAAGCTTCACTTGCCCCTTGTGCCCACAAGCATCATCTAGCCTTTCTTACCTTTCCAATCCCGTACCATCCATAGATGGCCATTCTAGTTTGACATCATGCTAATATTGCTGTCCTTTAGTGGAGCAGCTTGCCATTCAGCAGCAGATTGAGCTGTTGCAGCAACAGCAGCAGCAAATTCAAGCTACGCATCAGCAATATGTCAATATGGGGATGATGCCTCCGGGACAGCCTCTCGGCCCCGGCGGTGCGTTCAATCCTTTGCAGCAAATGCCCAATATGGGTCAAGCTGCTTTCCAGTTCCCCAACCAAGTGCCTCAGCAGAATATGGCTCCCCCTACCCAGCCACTCTCACATCGCCGTAATCAGTCGGCACTCCCCAATATGGGCATGGGACCTCCCCCCGCGCCTTCCTCCGGTGCCGCAGGATCCAATTTTGGTAACTTCGAAGCCCCTCAAGCTCAGGGCCGAGGAGAGAACGCCGGCTCCGGTGGCCGAGGCGGTCGCGGTGGTGGTTCTGGAGGCGGCCATCAGAGAAGACACTCTCTAGCTCTCGCCGATGCCAAGAAGGCCGCCGAAATTGCTCAGCAGAAACGAACAACCACCGGCTTCTCGTTTCCCGCGTCCCCTGCTCCCGAAGATGAGAACAAGCCTGCAGCCCAACCTGCCCTCGATGTCCCTGTTGCTCAGGGATCGACTCGCGGTGGACGCGGTGGCCATGGTCGCAGCCAGAGCATGGCTGTTAATGGCCGTGGAGGTGGTCGTGGTTTGAATGTTGAAAGCAACGAATTTCAGCGCCGTGGAAGCGGTCATGCCCGCACTGGATCTCGCAACTTTGAAGGCAACTGGCGCACCCAGGGCCAAGGCCAGGACCAACCCGGAAACGTTGGACAGAACCAAGGTTTCCAGCCTGGCCACCGCCCTCGCGGATCTATGAACCAGTCCGTCTCAGGCATCGGAGCTTTCCAGTACAACCCCAGCCAGCCTCAGGTTATGCAGATGCCCAACCAGATGATGATGCCTCAGATGTACGGACAGCAGCTCAACCCTATGCAGTTGAACCAGTTACAAGCTTTGCAAGCAGCCCAGATGAACGGCCAGCAATTCGTGGGTCTTCAGGGCTCCCAGCACGCTGGTCAGCTTGGTGGACAGCAGCAGCAACAGCAGCGCAAGACCCTGTTCACCCCTTACCTCCCTCAGGCCTCACTTCCTGCTCTTCTGGCTGACGGCCAACTCGTTTCTGGTATCCTCCGTGTTAACAAGAAGAACCGTAGTGATGCTTATGTTACCACTCAGGATGGCCTTCTTGATGCCGATATCTTTATTTGTGGTAGCAAGGACCGAAACCGTGCACTTGAGGGTGATCTCGTCGCTATCGAGCTTCTGGACGTCGATGAAGTCTGGGGCCAGAAGCGCGAGAAAGAAGAAAAGAAGAAGCGCAAGGATATCACTGACACTCGATCTGGATCAACCAATCAGGGTAACCAAAACTCTGGTAACAACAACGAGAATAACCCTCCTGAGGGTGGCATTCGCCGCCGTGGTAGTCTACGTCAGCGCCCTACCCAAAAGAAGAACGACGATGTCGAAGTTGAGGGCCAGAGCCTCCTTCTTGTTGAGGAAGAGGAGATCAACGATGAACAGAAGCCTTTGTACGCTGGTCACGTTGTCGCTGTTGTTGAGCGTGTTGCCGGTCAGATGTTCTCTGGCACTCTCGGCCTGCTCCGCCCTAGCAGCCAGGCTACCAAGGAGAAGCAGGAGGCTGAGAGGGCTGCTCGTGAAGGTAGCAACTCTCGCCACCCCGAGCCTCGACAGCAGGAGAAGCCAAAGATCGTTTGGTTCAAGCCCACGGACAAGCGTGTGCCCCTTATTGCCATCCCTACTGAGCAGGCCCCTCGTGACTTCGTTGAGAAGCATCAAGATTATGCGGATCGAATCTTTGTGGCGTGCATTAAGCGCTGGCCCATCACCTCACTCCACCCCTTTGGCACTCTCGTCGAGCAGCTTGGACGTATGGGCGACCTGAAGGTTGAGACAGACGCCCTCCTTCGTGACAACAACTTCGCCTCAGACGAGTTTTCCGATGCTGTTCTCCGTAGCGTTGGTCTCCAAGACTGGTCGCTCGAGAAGGAGGATGAGGCTGCCATTGCCGAACGTCGCGATTACCGTGAGGAGAAGGCTTTCACTATTGATTACAACGGAGGAGCCGAGTTGGGCAACGCAGTCCATGTCAAGTCTCGCCCTGATGGCAAGATCGAGATTGGTGTTCATGTTGCTGATATTGCCCACTTTGTCAAGCCCAACTCCCTCGTCGATCGTGAGGCGAAGAAGCGAGGCACCTCTGTCCAGCTCAAGAACCGCTTCTGCGCTCTGCTGCCTCCTAAGCTGTCGACCGAGGTTTGCTCGCTGACTCCCGAGCAAGACCGCCTGGCTGTGTCTGTTGTCTTCAACGTGAACCCCCACACTGGCTCTGTCGCCGAAGGTGACGCTTGGGTTGGCCGCACGATTGTCAAGAGTGCCGGCAAGGTCTCTCTTGATGACATTGACGATGCTCTGACCGCTCCCTCAGAGTACAAGAACTCGGCCGTTCCTGTCAACACTCTCCAGATTCTCAACGCAGTCTCACAGAAGTTCAGAGAAGCTCGTCTTGGAGCTGGTGGCGAGCCCATTGCCCCTCTCCGACTTCTCCAGCAACTCGATGACGAGAACAACCCTGTCCAAGACAACCTGTTCGATTCGACTCAGGCTCTTGAGCTTGTCGAAGAGCTTATTCACAAGGCCAACGCTTATGTGGCACAGCGTCTTGTTGAAGGACTTCCCGACAAGGCCTTCCTCCGACGCCAGTCGGCCCCTAACCCGCGACGCCTTCAGACCTTTGTTGAGCGCATGACAGCTCTTGGCTACGATATTGACTCTTCTGGCAGCGGTGCTCTCCAGAACAGCCTTTTCAAGGTTGATGATCCCGATCTGCGAAAGGGAATGGAGACACTTGTTGTCAAGTCTATGCAGAGGGCCAAGTACTTCATTTCAGGAAAGACTAGCAAGCACCTGTGGCCTCACTACGCTCTCAACCTACCTTTGTACACTCATTTCACCAACCCCACTCGCCGCTATGCCGACATTATTGTTCACCGCCAACTCGAGGCGGTGCTTTCCGAGGGCAAGATCGAGTTTACTGATGACTTGGAGAACTTGGTCAAGACTGCCGAGTCATCCAACACCAAGAAGGACTCTGCTCAGAACGCCCAGGAGCAGAGCGTTCACATTGAGTCTTGCCGAACAATGGATAAGAAGCGCCAAGAGGTTAACGGCGACCTTATCGCCGAGGGTATCGTCCTGTGCGTGTATGAATCGGCATTTGACGTCCTCATCCCTGAATGGGGATTCGAGAAGCGAGTCCACTGCGACCAGCTGCCTTTGAAGAAGGCTGAGTTCCGCAAGGAGAAGCGAGTACTTGAACTCTACTGGGAGAAGGGTGTTCCTAGCTCGGCGTTCGTGCCCGAGGATGAGCGTCCTAAGGCTGCCGCATCCATCCGACACTCAAACGCTCTGGCTGCGCAGCGTCAGGCTGAGGAGGCCGAGCGCGCCCGAAAGGAGCGCGAGGAGGCTACTCGCAAGCAGACCGACACGGGCACTATCTCAACTGATGATGTCGATGCCCTTTTCGACGATGATGATGACAACACCTCAGATGTCACTGAGGCCATGGCCGGAGCTTCGCTGGCTGAGCGGCCTACGCAGAGCGTTCCCGGCTCTCCAGCTCGATCTTCATCCAACGCCGGTAACTTGCACCGAACTCGCTCCGATTCCAAGGTGCCTGTGGCGGAGGCTGTTGAGACTCGTCTCAGCAACAAGGAGAAGTACCTTGATCTGTTCTCGCTTCGGGAGGAGGGTGGTGACTACATCCAAGATGTAACGGAAATGACGAGGGTGCCGGTGATTCTGAAGACTGATCTCACCAAGAGCCCACCGTAAGTTACCTTGAAGTCATAATGTGGAATACTCTGCTAACCAATTATCTAGTTGCTTGACTATCCGTTCTCTGAACCCCTACGCTCTGTAAAACGAGAAGTGAAAAGTTGGTTGGCGGTTGCGATTGTGGCAATGCAGCAGAAAGATTGAATCCTAGACTATTTGGTCAAGGAACAGGTATATCATAGTGGAAATGGGCACTGCCAGCAATGGATGAAGATTGAGAAGGAGTTGGACTTTAAGGGTGGTGGTGTGCGAGAGAAATAGTGGAGGTAATTTATCATTTTCAAGCGGTATACGATGTTTGCTGTAATTGATATGCTGATGTTGATGAATCCCATGCGTGTGTATGCGAAGTTCAGTCTCTACGGTTGGATCTGTACTTGTGCTATCAGAAGTTCCAGTTGCCTACAATAGGGCCGAGATTGTGAGGCTTTTATGAACGAAGTTTACTATTTACATTACGCAAGGACGAACTTATGTACCACAATATCTCTACTCAACACAGTCGATATGTCAAAATCTCCATCTCATGTTGGGGCTCAGGGGCAGGCATGTATCAGTTGTGTTTCGGCCAATGGCCGGACCGAGCAAGGCTAGCAAGGAAAAGAGAAGCACAAGGATTTTAAGGTAGTGTTTCATGCCAAAGACTGAAGAGTTGCATTCTCAATTTATGCCGTAAACTCTTGCTCGGGACGGTTTCATAGTTCATGTTTGACGTCGCAGATCTCTAGATGGGCAACCCCAGCTGCCCGGATACGCCAAGATGGTAAGCATAAATGTTTGAAGGGGCTCGATATTAAACACGGCTATCTAGTGTTCCTGAACATCAACCTTCTTGGCGCCAGTAGTGAGGCAAAGTCCAATATGCTAAAGACCCCTAGGTTATCACGGAAGTGGTGAAGCCGTTAGGCTCTGTCGCAGAACAAGTTAAGATGATGATCCTTGTAGCTGGCAAGAGCTTATTGCTCATATTCTGTTCAAGATATTAAAGGTCTACATCCTCTTCGGTGTCTTGGAGTTCTGATCCGACTTGACTTGTACAAGAGATTCACAGTCCTTTCTTTTCACTCGCTCGTTCAATAAGCGCTGGCCTGCTTTTGATATACCCTTTATCTTCGATTCTGTTTACTTGTGAGGTATTCTCACTTTTTTAATATCAGTATTCTTTACTTTCCTTGCTGGCTGGTCCGACACATTCATTCACTCAGCATAACCTGAGAAACAAGTCGTCATGGCATCTATCAGAATTATGATTCTTGCTCTCTTTGCAAGTGTGACACTTGCAATGCCTTCTGGTCACAGACTCACCAAGAGGCAACTCCATTACCATGATCTTTCGAAGCGACAGAATGATGCTGCCGCAGCACTTGGTCTCAATGACTTTGATATCCTACAATTGTATGCTCCCTCTTGATCTGATACCAATCTCAACAGACAGCTAACACGCTCACCAGCGCTCTAACACTGGAACATCTCGAAGAGACATTCTACCGCGAGGCCTTCACGACCCTCTCAGACGAAGCTTTTGCCCCCCTTGGCCTTTCAGAAACCTCCCTCTCCGACATCAAGGCCATCGGCAAGACTGAAGAAGAGCACGTAGTCCTCCTACAATCTGCACTCGCCGGCGCAGGCTTTAAACCGGTTGAGGAGTGCAAGTACGACTTTGCCGGTGCAACTGCTGACCCAGCTGCCATGGTCGCTACGGCGAGTATCCTTGAAAGTGTCGGTGTATCAGCCTATCTAGGCGCAGCACCACTGCTATCCGATCCTGGCGTTCTCGGCACCGCAGGAGCCATTCTCAGCGTTGAGGCGAGACATCAGACTGCTCTAAGGGTCTTTTCTCAATCAAAGGCTGTTCCGCAACCTCTCGATACGCCTCTCGGTCCTCGAGCTGTTTTCTCCCTCGCCGCACCATTCATTAAAGAATGTCCCGAGGGATCCAACCTCAAGATCGAGGCATTTCCAGCCCTGGCTATGGCAGAAGGTCAGACGGCAGAGGCTGTGGCCGTTGGAGCTCCTGTGAAACTGACTTCTGAGGCTGCAGCGGGTGCAACGTTTTGTGGATTCACTTCTGGAGGAATAGCTACTGGAGGGACAAAGTTTACCAAGTTTACTGAAGGAGAAGGCTGTGAGGTGCCTAAGGGGGCGCAGGGCATCGTCTATGTGTCTTTGACTAACGATGGTCCTTTAGAGGGTGTTTTGACGGATGAGATTACCGTGGCTGGGCCTATGGTATTGACTATTTCCTGAAGGGATCCAAAGTTATGTGGATGGTAATGGTACCGATGTTATATCCAGGATGAGTAGCGGTCTCTTTTCAAGTCAAATTTATCATTAATAACTTGTATGCACCTGAAAAGCCAACGCCTCACATGCCAAATGTGCATATGTGCTATATCATGAGGACTTCACTTGGTTTGAAAGATAGCCTGCAACAGTTCGTCTTTGATATAGTACGCATGCTGAAGATTACCAGCCTGGCTATATCTGCTTGCATCTCTCGACAGCTTCGTCCTGCAACCTCCGAAGCCGCCTCGCCTGGAACTTATTGGCATGTATCCCAGCATCCCCTGCTTCATCTCCATAGTCATCCCCACAAGTCCTGCTGGCAACTCCCTCGACACCTCTGCTAATGTGATAACTTTTATGTCCCTGACTTTTATGCCGCCCACGCCAACGCCGCTAAGACTGCAAGACGGTGTGTGCCCAAAGGAGCCACGCTTAAAGACCACTGTAATGTAACATCTGCCATAGATTTGCCTCAAGTCATTCCTTAGAAAGGTCGCGCCTCAAGATACGCCTGCGCCTTAGTCCAAGCCTCCTTGTCCGCCGCCGGTAGATCATCCACGCCTAGCACCTGCACGCCCTTAGCCAGTGCATCGATGAAATCGCGCACAACCCGGAAGTCATCCGTCAACGATTCAGCGTATGGTACAAATGTCTTGGGGAATTCTTCCAGTCGCTTTAGTCGAGCCTCCTTATCCTCACTAGCTTCGTCTTCATCGAAGAAGGTTCGTACAGCAATGCCGAGACCGACATCAGGCTCCTTGTGGAAAGGTAGTCTATCAAAATGTTAGCACCATCATCTTCACAAATTATTAATCAATCTGACCTTTGGCTGATCTCCAGGTGATCATCCCTTTCACGCTTCGACTGCCCATACAGGAACATCGAAGCTACAACGGCTTCAACCAGATCGCGGTCAGCTTCTCTTACTGCTGAGGCTAAAGACCAGAAGCTCAACAGATTCTTGTTGAGAGGTCCTGTGTAGCCATAGACTTGATGTCGTAGCTTCAACAAGGATGCGCACTCGCTGATCAGCACAAGTGTTGCCTTTTCCTCATAAGAACCCTTCCGGGGTAGGCCAGGTTGACCCTCGGTGTGCTTTCCTGTCAGAAGGCCAAACCGAATGAGTTCAAACGCAACCAGGGCTGCTTCCGAGAGACCTTCCACTTCAGGGTTATTCTCCTTAACATCCTGAAGAGTAATAAGAGTTGTTGCCAGCGCATTGCCCCAGCTTGTCAGCTTGTGCTCATCATTGGCGTACCCTCTTAGGTGGAGAAATCGCCAGATAGCCACCGAAGTCACCATATCCGTGCTATCAATCCCCTTGATAGGCCTGTCCTTAGGGAATGTCTTGGCCACAAAGTCAGTGTTAGCAAGCGACAAAACTTCCAGCGACACAGGTCCCGCAAAGTCTTCGGGAAAGAATTCACGAAGGGCACTGTCCTTGACATCCCAGCTAGCCACTTGCTGAGAAGGAGGAGGGCTGACATTTCGGTGATTGACAGTGTATGAGTATTTTGGATCAAACCAAGCGCGCACTTTGATGCTCTTGTGCTGAATGCCCCGGTGAAGCCTGGGAATCAGGAGTGAAAGTGCTTGCTCCTTAATAGGAACTATTCTGCCAGTCACTAGTTTCTTGTACTCATCCGAGGCAACTCCATCCAGGGTCGGCTGGATGAGAACTTGACCATGTGTGATGTTGCCTAGCAAGCGAGGTCCAATCAAGCCAGTGTTGAGATAATGGAAAAGTTCAGCTGGGAGCTGAAGGCCGAGATACTCGTGGTTGTCACTGGTCAAGTGCTCATAATCATTGACCCGGATCTCACCACTCTCGGCGATATAAACGAAATGGTGAACAACCATTCTTGCCTTGCGGTACTTGTCGAGCCAATCGGCATCCTTATTCTGCAATATATCGTTGAAACTGGCACAGGCAGTAGCGACGCTGTTCTCCGAAGTCCTCAGCAGATTAGCGGCAGTTGAAATGTTGTAGTCCGAGTACATCGAACTCTCCAAAAGAGCTGGGAAAGGAGGTAGGAATGATGTGCCAGCCATCAGAAACGAGTCGATGAATCTAGGTTCGCTCGCAGTAGGCGTAAGGCTGCGCATCACTTTGCGTTTGGAGATGGCCGTAACAGTCTTGGCATCCCAATCAAAACCTCGAATGACAGAATCCTTGACAGGGTACAGGAGAAGCTCCTGAGAGCCCATCACGCCCGAGCACTGGTCCGAATCGACCATGTCGAAGTAAGCAAGCTACATCTGTTAGAAGAGGAGCGGTTGAGTGAAGCATTCAATGTAACATACCTGGGCGCAAGCAGTGTAGGGCGCGACCAAGAAGTGAAGTTCACGGCTTTCGAGAACCGCTTGCAGCAGTGGGTAGAGTTTCTGGATGTTGAAGGCACCTGTCATTGCCTTGTTAGGTCGATATCGTATTTGAGAGCTGATATTCACCCACCTGGGCTGGTACCGAAGGTCGTCACGGCCTCCTCAGCGGCTCCCTGGGAGTACAAGTTCCAGGCCTCGTCTGTCTTCTTGTTGGCCTGGAGGCCGCGGTCCAAAGTGATGTCATCCTGGCCGGTTACGGGCTGGCCATCGAAAACGAAGAAGGGGACAATTTCAAACTTTGCCCAAAGATCAAGGTTCTGGTTTATGTGCGCCTCGACCCCAGTAAGGCCGCCCAGGGCTGACAGGAGAGGCTCATGAGCAGGAGGTGTTTCGAGAAGCTGGCCAAGATAGTAGGTTGCATCAACAGCAATGGCGCATCCTTCGAGCTCGGAGATGTCGTGCGTGCTATATGACGTTCAGTTAGCGCTGTGTTGGTTTGCAAAAGTGTGAGTCGCAAAGGCACGTACGAAGCCTGGTCGTTGATCCAGGAATCCTCAACAAGGACTAATTAGAGCGTTAGCACATACTACAACAACCGACAAAGTTTATGCGGGCATTGCGTGGGGACAAAACGCCGCAAAACAGTCATAAGCCGTGGTGTGATCTTCATCATCTCGGAGTGACTGTCAACAGGACCAGGATTGCAATTGAGCTGGTAGATGTCCTGCTAGCTTCCACTTGAGCAACTAAGCTCGCACAAGCTGAACCAGCTGCGCTTAAGCCCTTCCTGCTAGCTATTACGACGATAGCGAGCTATGCAACCCTAGGTCTTCATGCAACAAGTAGGAGCCAGACCGATCCTTGACAAAGTTTATCCCCAAGCGCGCAGGATCAGACTCACACGGCATCTCGAAACACTCGCAGCAGCTCAGGCACCCTTGAACTATACGTTCCCGGTGTCGGAATTCGGTAACCGGAGAATTTTAGAGGCGAGGGAATTCGGTCGATCGACGAGTGGGAGCCGAAACCGTAGGTGTCGGCGGCAAAGCGAGGACGTCGAACTATATGGCGGGGTTGAAAGGAGTAGGCCAGTCAAGGTAGCTGAGCTGGGTGAAAGACCGGCGCAGCAGGTAGAGGAGAAGGCACTCGGCGGGTCGTCGGAGGGAACGTAAGGTAGCGAGAGACCAAAGGAGGGCGGAAGAGGAGGGGAGGAGAGAAAAGGGAGGCTTTTCTCTGCGGAGATGGAGGTTTGGAGAAGGTATCTTCAGCTTCAAACGTGGACAGCTGGTGAAAGACGTGACAGGAAAGTTTGGCGAGTTACTGCGGCAGGGACGTACCCGGACGGTACCTGCCCACTACACCTACTTACGGGCGGGACGGGACAGCCGACCGCCCAGCCCAGGGGAAAGAGCAGCCAACTGGACGAAAGCCCTCGTGAGTGTGGCTAGTGCTGCTGCGAGTGTGGCGGTGCACACCGAGCTCACCCGAGATACTTACACTGAGTTATCATGGATAGCGGGGTGATGACGCTTTTGTGCAAGATAAGTAACCAGATCGTAACAATCGTTCAATATTTATAAGTCTCACGTCTTTGATTCAGAGGGTTCTGAGATTCACAGTTCCAAAAATCTACGGCCCATAACAGCAAACATCCTCTCTTTGATACATACTGTGCCTCTAAGTACTCACTGAAGCTTGACTCCAAGTGGAAACCATGAGATACCCTCTAAAAGACAAACTCGATCACTTTCGAAGACCCCTTGGAAAGGATCAGAACACGGCGAACATCCCCATTATCGATATTTCTGCACTCGAAGCCGATCAAAAAGAGGTTGCCCAACAACTCGTCGATGCTGCCGAAGAGCATGGCTTCATCTACATTCGCAACCTAGGTCGTAATATCCCAGCAGCTGATATAGATGGAGCATTTGATCTTGTGAGTTACAATGAGTGAAAAACGCACATGATTAAACAAAGTGTTGTTAATGTTTTCATTGAAGGTCAGAAAGACGTTTGAGTGTTCCTTGGAGGAGAAGCAGAGGTGCACCATTCAGACAAACAACCGCGGCTGGTCGGGCATGCACTCTGAAACACTGGATCCTAAAAACCAAAAGGCAAGCCAAATTTTAGCATATGGAGAGAGTATTAAGCTAACTATGTTTGTGTAGGTCGGAGACTTCAAAGAGTGAGGACCTTAAAAGCTATTTGGTGTCCCCCAAGCCCACACACTAACAAGGCCATACAGGGCCTTCAACTTTGGCGAATTTGCGGATGGAAAATCTCAACAACCGCTCCCTTCCGACCTTGTTTCCGATGAACCTCAGATAAGCGCCTTCGCTGATTCTTGCCATGACCTTTGTCAGAAGCTTCTCTACCTGCTTGGTTTAGGCCTCGGTGTAAGTCACTATTTATGCATTACCAACTTTAACCAGACATCCTTATCAAATACAGGTTGACGACTTCTTCTCCTCGGCGCACAACACAACCAAGGGAGCCTCAAGTTCAATTCTCCGTTTCCTTCGCTATCCACCTCCTGAGTCTACCACTCACTCCGAGAACGACGTCCGTGCTGGCGCACATTCTGACTACGGATCTATCACTCTGCTCTTCCGTCTGCGTGGTCAAGCGGGACTAGAAGTTCTCACCAAGGACAACGTCTGGGCGCCTGTTCCAGTATGTCCAGCGGGCACCGAAGATGACCCCAGCCCACCAATTCTCATCAACATTGGTGACCTATTGTCTTACTGGACAAACGGCCTATTCCGGAGCACTGTTCACAGGGTCGTGTTCCCAACAGAGGGAGGCGCGAGGGTGGAAGGGGAGACGAGTACTGGGCCGAGATACTCCATTGCTTACTTCTGTCATCCTGTTGGGACGGCGCCTCTCGAGCCTGTTCCTAGCGAAAGGGTGAAGAATTTCGTGCCTCCTGAGGGAGCACCAAGCGAGAACCCTTATGCTACGAGTCAGGTTATGACCGCGGATGAGCACTTGTTCATGCGGCTCAAGGAAAGTTACGGCGACCTTTACGACAAGAAATCATAGTTACAACACAAGATAGGAAATATAGAACAAATATTCCATCAAACATGAGGTAGTATTCAAGGACTATTGTACTTGTCGGTGTTTGCCTTTCAGCTCTAGTCATTTCCGGCCCCCATAATCAAACAAGCCCAAGGAACCAGCGCTGCCACGGATCATGCCACCCATCATAATACTTCGGCTCAGGGGTGTTGTCTTCCACAGTCGTGATGTAGTTCAAAAGTTGCCAGTCATGAACCTCAATCCACTTGCGCTCCTTGTAAGGAATGCTTTGACGAACGTTTTCGATCTTGGCGCATAGGGTCTTGACCTCATCGTCTTTCTTGCTGTCGCACAGTAGGTAAATCTTTGCCACATTGTCGTGCTCGCGATTGTCCGTCTTTTCGCCCTTAAGCCATGCATCGATATTCGTGATTGGGTCGTAGACTCCGTGGAGTTCAAGCAAGTGCTTGGCCTTGATGCGGTCATCAAGGAGCCCTGGAGAAACTAGGACCTCGGTCTTCGCCAGCATGCATTTGTCGCCAACAAAGCTACAGCCCTTTCGAGCAAGAGCAACATCCTTGGGGAGTGGTTTAAGGCGGCCAAGTTCCAGGGCGGTTTCGGGAACAAGTTTGTGCAACGTATCGGGGTCGAGCACGATTGATTGTTCTGGTGCTTCTTCTTCATCCTCTGAGCCAGAAGCAATCTCGCTCAAAGGTGAAGGGCAAGGAGGCGCGAGGGTAGGCATGATGGGCTGAGACTGCGGGTTGCCATCTATGTTGCCAAGAGGTTCGCGAGGTCGAGAAGTATTAGCACTGTTAGAGGAGTATGTGCTTGTTTGTGATGATTCACTGTCTGGCTTGGGGCGTTTGCGTGGCAATGCGGGCTTTGTGAAGGGAGAATCGCGTTTATGTTTTGCAGAAGTTTCCGTGAGCGGTGATACTGGAGCAGATACTGGAGCTGGTGCTATCGGCAAAGGACAAGCTCTTTCAAGTCTCTGCCGGCAAGGACTAAGTTGGCGGCCAGCTGGTAACCGTGTTGTTAAGGGAGAAGTTGGAGACCACGAGGAGCTGGTGTTTTGTGTTGATTTCCGGGGGGATGGCGTTGGCATAGTCGTCACTGTCAGTTGGCTGACAGCGTCAACTGCGATTCCACGTGGATCGGCTCCTTCTAGCTTAGCGATCCACTGGAGATTCTCCTGACTGTCCTCCAGCTCAGTAGCTGTAGTTGCATCTTTTGCCAGTGCTTGCAACTGCTCAAAAGATATCGTGTCCGTGAAATCCCGATCAAAATGAACCTTTGTCACTGAAGGAAAACGTAAACTCCAAAATCCAGTGTTTCCCACCCTGTCAAAGCTGAAGCATTTTATATCAAATACCAATGGTTTGGTGAATATGACCGTTGGAGGTGACCCTTGTTCAACTCCAGGAGCCAGATTGAGGATAAGCCCATCGTTCTCTCTTGAAGTAACGGGCACTGGATTTGAATACGTAACGACCTCTCTCAGCATCGTTTCGTTCAGCTGCACAACATTAACGATGGTGAACTCTGGCTTGGCGTCCCAGCGCTTGACTGCTTCTCTATTATCCAGACAGCCGACATAGAAGTGAGTCCACTTCAATCCAGGAATTCGGTAGGTCATCGCTTTCGTCGAGTCATACTTGGCCCCGACAACCGCAAAGTCACCAACATCTCCAAAGTTGTCAATGTATTCCTTCTTGAGCTTGATGCAACAGCTCGAAAACTTTCGACGCTGGTCTGCAAAGTCAAAGTATGGCTCGTCTGGTTTCAATACAAGGCCCTCCTTTCGAGCCAAGATTTTCATGGCAAAGGCTTTTCGTAGAGATGAAGCACCAAGGGCGTGGCCAAAATCAATGACTTGACGCGGGACGAGTTCTGCCCATCCTTTGCGGCAACAAATAAGATTTGAGAGAATCTTGAATCTCTCCGAATGTCGAACATTGATCAGTGACTGATCTTCCAGAAGCATAATGTCATAATAAACTATCATTAAATGTTCTTGCGGTCCAGGCCTGAAAGATCAGTATCACGTAAGCAATCACGAAAAGGGGTAAGCGTACAGGGAGTCCAGCTCCGTATTCAAAAATCGTCCTCTTCGTGATACGTGCTTCCGAATGTTGTGAAACGGAAGTATTTTCTCTTGCTGATATATGTTAGAAAGTTTAGCCAGGGAAGTATCATCGGTAAGACATACAGAATCATCATATACCACCAACTCCCCTTCCAATACACAAGCTTTTGTAACTCTGGCGCCAGACTGTCCAATCTTGAGTGAATCTAGTATAATGCTGCTCACAGTGTTAGAAAATGCGAAGCAAAGCATTCGTGTGCGCACTTACCCATGAAGCCCAACTCTATCCTCTGTGCTGTCTTTGCCGCTCTTGGAGAAAATCTGTATGCACTGGTCTCCTTTGCTTGGATCAATGTGAATTTGACAATATTCGCCGTCGATTTTGTCCTCTACGCTCATACGCCCGTGGCCCATGTCCAAACAATGTTTGATACTGCGCCCTTTAATCCAAGGTTGTCGTCCAACCTTAACTCCCAGTTGGGGTTTCACTGTGCCCATGATCTGTTCACGTGGCGTCTTACGCCCTGCGTTTGGGAGAAGTCTTCCCCGTACGACTTGAACAGAGTTTATTGCAGTTGCGAAATCGTCCTGGATCTTCAAGACGCAGGGAAGAATGGGATCACACAGTCGGTATACAAGATGCGGATCGAAGGCCAATGGCTGGTAGTTTTTCAGAATAAGTCTGGTAAACCACTTGGCCTCTATCGCGCTAAGTCTCCGGTAAAACCATTCGATGTCGCTTCTGTCACCTTGAGTAAAGCTGGCCTGTGAGGCGCGGATCGATGGGGAGCTCCATTTCACCTTGGAAGCGCGAGAATGTAGAAGGTTGTCAATCTCTTCGATCGTGACAGGGTTCTTCTGACTATAACAAGGGCTTGGCTGACATATGATTAGCTAGTTACCAATGATTAACCGAGCAAACTTACCGTTACAGTCAAGATGCGAGAGACACAATCTGCCAGATCTACACCCGAGCCCGGCTGACGATGCTGGGCTAGTTCTGCAATACGTGAAGATCCAAGAAACAATGCACGACCAATAATCTTTTCAAGAGAAGGAGTCTGAATGCAGTAAACTCGGTCGGTTCTCTTGTCAGGAAGCAGTGTTGATAGCAGTGCCTCGAGATTCGTATCGTGGGCGTCAACGAAGTTGCGATGCCGAGTAAACCACTTTGTCACAGCAGTTGAACAACTCTTCTTTGCAAGCGAAAGATTGTAAGCCTCTTCAAGCAACTCGCAAGCCAAGGAAAACGGGAGAGGCATTGTGGGACTCTTGCCACATCATCGCTCTGGATCTTCCAAGAAAGTTATAAGATAATAAGCGAACAAAGAGCGGCACATAATCTGACACCAAAAGATGGATGCGAATGTGTAAGATTAAGCCTTTCACGGATCAAGTAAATCGAACAGGCAGCAAAGTCATCAGATGAGACCAAAAGAATCCATTCCCAGTAGAGAATGAGCTTTCGCACAAGCCCAAAAGAGTGATGCCTTAGGGTGTTGGCGATGGATACGGTGAAAGCGGGTAATTGACGTGACTATCATCCGGAAGCAGGCGCGACCTTGACGGGAA
The DNA here is from genome assembly GCA_030142105.1 of Fusarium sp. FL617. Taxonomy (NCBI): domain Eukaryota; kingdom Fungi; phylum Ascomycota; class Sordariomycetes; order Hypocreales; family Nectriaceae; genus Fusarium; species Fusarium sp. FL617. The sequence goes on along the minus strand of JAREIL010000010.1, from coordinate 2,396,304 downwards.
ATCACATGATGCGATGGATCACCATCCCCCATGGTTGAAGGACCACCTCAAAACTTCGAGAGAATCTACTTGCCTACCACAGTACCTGAGGTCTTTGGCTTGCGAGTTGAAGATTGATGGGATACAAAGGCCAATCAACGTATTCATTATACGATCATGTCGTTCCCATGTTTTAAATTCAAAGCTCGTATTTGAACTCAACCTTATTGCACTCCGGTGGGTTTCAGATATGTCAACTTAAACCCCACGATCACGAAAACAGCAATCAAATAAGTTGAGAGATTAAGCGAGCTGCAAGTGAGCCTGTGTCTGCGTCAAAAATGGAACAGCAAAAGCAATGAACGATACAAAGCTGTATCTTCAGCCAGTCTTATGGATGCTGACAATATGCGGTCCTAGGCAAATATGCACGAATTGTTGTTTGGTTTAATTACCCACGTATGCCCCTGCATTTATGCAAGGCCCACTGCAGGGTTCACCGCCAGATCCCTGAGCCTGGATGGTCCCCATTGGCAGGGCCATTGAGACGAACTCTTCATTCATCATGGCAAACACCCACCAGTGCAAGACTGCCAGGTTCCCTGCTTGACTTAAAAAGCACCAGCCAAAACTGCCTCACTATCATGGAGCCAATTATCGATAAGAGATATCAGAGCTCTGCCTGGGCAACGACAGTGCAAACGCTTGATCCTCGTGGAACCCTTGCCTAAAGAGAAACGGTCTAACGCACAGCCCCTCATTGCCTGCAGTAGTCGACGTGTTGGCAGTGTACGGTTGTCAAGACAAAGAAGAGGGGAAGTGATGGATGAAGGAGCGGCGAGAAGGAAGATGAGATGAACAGGGCAGCTAATAATAATAATATTCAGAGAGTCTATGAGCAGAACCGGGGACGTGGTCCACTGCCGACAAGGCGTTGAGCTGGACGGATCGCAAACGGGGCCCTCGACAGCTGGTTGTCGGGGTTAATGGTGCCATTGTCACATTGGTAAGTCTTGTTTGGGCAGAGACTCACGGGCTGGGCCGTGAACTGCAACTTTTGGGTCAGTTCGCATGGTCTTGTTGACGGATGCCGAGGATCCATTCGAATTGCAAGCCTACATATGTAAACAAAACAGGTCCCCAGGTCTGACACCCTGCAAGCACTTCATGTTCATGACCATATTCATGACCAAGTTCATGCCTGAGTTTCACGCATTGCATCGCCAATTACCACATTATCTGCCCGCTGTTATTCTTCCACATCCTACCAGGATTGGATTGGATCCGCTTCGATTTCGACGTCTGAGGATTCTCCCGTAATTGCTCGTCAGGTGTATCGAGGTTCAACAAACGACACTCACTTGCTTTTTCAACATTCCATATTTGCATTCCGCCAACACCCTCTACCGGGATTTTACGCTCATTACCGTTTCGGCTTTTTCGTTATTATCTTGTTCTTTTCGTCCCCTGATCTTCTTCAAACCGACAGAACTTTATCTTACACAGTCTCACACTCGACAAACAATTCGGCTCAACGGTTCCTTATCAGCATAATAACCAATCCGCCCCATCCGACGCCCCTCGCCTGAAATACAGAAACGTCACCTTGTTCCTTACTAGGGTTAATCAATTTCCTGCACTCTCACGACGCCGACCCCAGCAAGTCCAGTCTCACATCGTCCCTGGCACCCATTTCGCGAAGTTCCTGCGCCCTGCCCAGCTTCCAATGGTGTTCCAATTCTCCTGAAAATCGCCCCCAGCCTGGTTCAAGCTCCGACTCTGGCCTGGTAAAGGCGCTAGGAATTAACGTCTACCCAAGTTAGGGGATCTAGGGTCGTGCTACTGGACGCCTCCAGGGCTCTATTTTCGACAACAACCACTGAGACTGGTGGACACTCCACCGAAACCCACCCCCAATCACCCATTACCCGCGGCGCCATACCCCATGCGAAACGCCCACTCGCCTCTCTCTCCTTATTCTGAGCTGCTCCCTGATGACCGGTTTTCTCTTTCAACTCTGTGCCGTCCACCGTTGTTCGTTCGCTCTCTTCGATGACTACCGCCATCTAGTTCAGATACAACATAGAGCGCTTACTACAAGGGCCACTGCCACTGCTGTCGCCGCTGCTAGACTGCGGCGTCGCAGAGCCCAAAGAGCTCCAGCCACTCATTTACATAAACGCCGGCGAGTACTCGGCGTCCACTCCCTATTATACAATAAGTTGAATCCCTACGAGTTAATGGACATGGCCTCTCAACAAGCTATCCGTCGACGCTATTCGGTTGCCGACCGTCTTCCCTCAGACCTGATCATTCCTACCGCCTCCAACACCAACTCTGAGACAGCCCCTAATTCGACCATTCCTGCTGCTACACCGGCACTCGCTCCCGCTGCCACTATCACCCCCAGATTCACTCCTCTCGCCCAGGGGTCTAAAGCGAGACAGATGAATTCTTCCTCACACAACCGCCACGGCAGCACGAGCTCAGTAGCAGCAATGCCTCCTCCGTCTGCTCAAAGGGACGACAGTATCCCTTTCAGACGTGGTCACACTCGTGCCAAATCGAGTGTGTCCAGCATGAACCGCCAGGTCAACCGACTCTCCTTGACTCTTCCAATTGCACCTCCTACGAGCGATCCATCCCGACCAACTCCCACCTCTGCGGCCATGTCATCAGTTCCCCCGACACCTATCGACTCTGGCATTTCCTCTCCTGCTGACGCAAATGAATTCATCATTGCAATTGCTGCACAGGAGAGACGCGTGCTAGAACTGCGCGAGGAGCTGTCGCGTGCTGAGGCAGAGTTGAGTTCTCTCAAGAAGAAATGGACCACACAAGAGAAGAAGGGTGACCCGGTTCCTGTTGAGGCATACCGCAGCCCCGTTCTACCTACGGAGGACGACGGTGCGCCGGTCAGGCGAAGTGTCGACTCAGACCGTAGGAAACTACTACAGCAGAATCAGGGTGCAGCGACTCCCAACCGACGAAGAGTCCTTCGCGGTGGGCACACAAGAACCCTATCTCTGCTGTCGCCGGCGAAGCCAGATGCAGGGTTCTCATTATACCAGGACCGCGATCACGAGCACGAGACGGTCAAACTACCTTCATTAGAGCGCAGGACCGCTCAGTTAACAAACCCTCATTTATCAAAGCGTGCCTCTTGGCAGCCACGCACACAGCAAAATGTCCCCGGTGCTTCCCAAATTGTCGAGGACTTTAAGCTAGGCCTCAGAGCTTTCGTTGAGGACATCCGTCAGATTACTGTTGGGGATGAACCCATCAATGGGCAGCCCGTCCGCTCCAACAGCGTTACCGAGAATCGAAGCGAAGTCACCCGAAACCAAGATACTATCCGACCGAATCGCCCGTTACGACCTAAAGTTAGCACGGTCTTTGAGCCGCCCCACAGCAATTCCGAGACTACGGAGACAACAGAGACGAAACCTTCGACTTCAACGACTGCAGCATCAAAGTCTCGGCCTGAGATGCCTGCTCGTTCAAAGACAAAGTCTAAGAACAAGTCTTTCTCGTGGCAACCTCTTGGATTTGACTCGATGGATGACAACGACTGGTCCAATTGGGAATCTCCGGCTTCATCATCAAAGACATCGCGATGGAGCGGCTCTACCATCGGCAGCGGTGGGCTAGATGATATGTCTGCTACTTCAGACGAGGGAGAACCTGCGGACTCGCCCTCGTAAGTAATTGTTGGCATTGAGTTTAACACCTTACATGATTGAAACATGCTAACTGGACACAGGAAGAAGAAGTCGACTGGATACGAGACTCCCCTGCTTTCCCCCAAGCTAGAGGAGATATCCAACATGGTCAACCGCTTCTCGCCCAGCAACATTAAGCGTACAGCGACAACGCTTATGGACGAGTGGGAGAAATCACTCACTGATCCCAACTACCCTCACGGGTCACAAAACAAGGAGAACACTGCCTAGACGGTCTTCGACTTTTCCGCGACGCATCTAGATATGTTGAACATACATTTGAAGCGACCTGCACAAATTATTTACATAAAAGGCGTACACAGTTTCGGTATCACAGACCGGTATTTGACGACAACGAAGTAGAGGAAGAAAGAAAGAAAGAAAGAAAGAAAGAAAAAGAGGCTCGGCTGCCCCTGAGAGGAGTTTGCATGTAATGGCTAGCATTTTGTCGCGAGTTGTTGGCACTTTTGGGGGTTATTTGGATGGTATATTGTTCGAGTGTTTGTGTTGTTTTATCTCTTTGGATTGTCTCTTTTCTTGTATGGCCCCTATATAGGTCCTCCAGATGCTCTGTCTCGAGGATCTGTATACGTGCCGAGTTTGGTTCTTGGTGTTGGGATTATGATACTGAGACGACCCTCATGAGTGATGACTATAGAGTCGTCGCATTCTAAGTCAATTCGCAATATTATTAAAGTTCTCTGAAACAAGTTTATCATATGTGACTCTTGATGACCTCAACTGCTCAAAGTTGACTCACGGCTGGAGCATCCCCACGGCGGGCCGTTTAATAACATCTCGGGGCTAATATCCCACTATGTCTTGAGTTTATCGTGTCTTGGCCACGCTGATCTCGAACAGATCGACGGCCGGACTTGTCTCTGGGCATTGGCGATTGAAAACTCCACACAAATAAGCCGGACCCGTTGCCTGGGGCAGCCGGAGGTCGGTGGAGATGGAAGGGAGGAGCTTTTCGGCCGCGGGGACATGGGGGCCGCCGGAGAGTGGAGAGGAGACCAAGAGATCCATTAATGCGAGTGCGTACCTAATGTCGAAACTCGCTACTGCAGGGCGACGGGTGTTGCACGGGACAATGAAAAAGTCAGTCGGACAAACATAGACACGGAGGAAATAGACGTAGGACAGTTCGGAAGAATTGTAGGTCGGTTTCACCAGCTTTGTAACGCTAGATAACGAAATTAATCAGCCCTCACAGTTAAAGGTAGTTGTTGGTTAATCCACGATGGTATGATATCCGTCGGATTACGACGTCATCAAAGGCACGGCGGAGTATGGTAACTATTTGAGTATCTGTCTCATCCATTCGCGAATCAAGGTTGAAAACCATCAGATGGCATGCTGTTGCGTAGGAACGGACAGCGCAACGTCTCTCTCTTTCGGGTAGCCGTTTGCTTCTACTTGTTCTGTACTCCACCGTTTCAACTTGACTAGCTTGTGCTAACCAATAGTACCTACTGATTGATTATTTTTGGCATGTACGCTTTGAAGCACGAGTTGATAGAATAACTTGGACATAGATGGTGCGTACCCTAAACCATTAAGCGAGTGCGAGATGCGAGCAAGCCACCATCATGAGGACAGGATCTAGATTCGGAAACACGTCGCGATGGTATTGTCGTAATGATGCACTGATCAATTTGATTCGCAATAGTTTTCGCATTCGCACGCTTTTTCCCTTTGAGTCGTGGTGAAAGAACCAATATTGTATATAACATAGTCGGCCTACCGCCCCAATATTCGGGTAGCCAACACAGAGACATTCATTTACAGCATACTACTCTTGACTACCTCGATACTCTATTTCAATATACTGTCTTTAAAATGAAGAATGCCGATTTCCGACCAAAGTTGGAACCAACTTCCAGGCCTCTGACCTTTTCCCCAAAAGCCCAGGCAGGTGTAAGTCACGAACTAATAACGCACACTTACACGGTAATTTCTAACTTCGAACGACAGTTTATGCTCAAAGACTCCATCAAACCTCATACTATTATAATCATTGGGTCGGTTATCCAACTCGCTCTCTGCGCCATCCTTCCTCTACGATGGGCCGCTGTACCACCCGCAGCCCTCTTGCTCAACTCCATCGTCACCACTATCACCCAGCTCCGAAGTCCCCAGCCAAACGAGTATACCGAAGCGGTCATTCCAGGCCGTACAACGGCTCAACTCCCCTTCTCATCCGGCGCTTTCGGCAATAAGCCCAGCGCGAATTCCGTGGTCGTCTTCCATCTGGGCCTCCAAGTGAACCACCCGCTCGGTATTGCCGCGCCGGGGTTCAAGGAAATCGGACAACACTTCGCCGCCATGCAACAAGAGCTTACCACACGTCAAGATGAATATGGCATGATCGGCCGCTCAAACTGGCGTGGCAACGAGCGCAGCAGCAACAACACACTACTCAACGTCTACTACTTCCGCGATGTCGAGGGCCTGCACCGCTTCGCGCACTGTGATGTGCACCGTAAGGCATGGGACTTTTTCAACAAGTCCAAGCTTAAGCATATTGGCGTCTTTCACGAGACGTTTTGCGTGCCGGCGAAGGAGTATGAGAATGTCTATGTTAATTGTCATCCTGTGTTAATGGGCCGTGCTACGGTGAGGACGACGCCTGTGGGAGAGGACGAGGAGAGGTGGACGAATGCACTTGTGAGTGCGGATATGCCTGCTTTGAGAACTCAGTATGCGAGGATGGCGAGGGATAAGCAGGGTAGGTCGAAGGAGATAGATTGAGGCATGGAAGGGTTGATATGGACTTGGAGTTTGAAGTGTAATGGTTAATTAAGAATAGATTTGATCCTTAGAGGTGATAGGCGTTTGTTCAGCGGTAATATTTAATGAAAGGTTTACGTCCAGAAACTGTCAGTGCATATATGCTATCCCTTATAGCTTGCTATGCCAATCATAAAGGAGTGATCACCGTCTGATAAGGATCCCAAACGAAATATCACACCGACCCAACTCCCTACCACTCTCGATGATGTAATGCTTTATTGACTCTATCGTCTTCAATGTTATATAAAATATGTGTGAAAAGCTCTCAAGTTTCTTCTTTCTGGTATATAACGGTATACCAACATCATGGCTGACCTCCATCTTATCCCAAGTCTAAGGTAAGTACACAAGGTCTCAAAAATCCTCAACGCCAAACAATTCTAGGAAACACATCGCAAATCTTCCCTTTCAACGCCATATACCTCAAAGCCCATTGAATCTAGAAATCGATGCACAAGAAGGAAACACCTCCAATGACACCAGCCAAGAAGAGGAAGGTCAAGATACCAGCACCGGCCTTATCCGCCGTGGTGATGGACTTCAGCTTAGGCTTTCCGTCCTCATCGTTCGAATCCGAGTTTCCACCGCCAGGGTTACCCTTGGAAGTTCCTCCAGTCTTTGAAGTGACAGGCCCCTTGGCACTTTCGACCAAAGTATACATGAGGATGGACAGGGCGTTCATTTGCGGACCAACTCCGGTAAGGTCGTCAAACTTGCCCCCCAGCCACGAGAAACCACATGCCGTGCCTGAAGGACCCTTGTAGCCCTCTGATCCTTCTCCCGCTGAGCCCGTGCAGACCTTTGCCGCGGCCTGGGCGCTTGACTTGAGAAGCTTCATGATCTTGTCGTTGGTATGAGGGGCGACCTGCGTGCAAGCGGCCAGCCATCGGGCAAGATATCCCTTGAAACTCTGCTGATCCTGACTGCACTGCTTGTGAGTCTCGCAGAACTGCTCGTAGATGATCTCATCCTTGACGAACTTGGAGAACACATCGTCGAGCAGACCATCAACACGCTTCTTCCAGCTATCGTCCTCGGTGAGGTTATACATAACGGAGGCGCCGTGGAGGAAAATACCCGTATTGTATGACCATTGAGTTTTGTCAATGTCCGTACATTCCGCTTTGTCGCCGATATGAACACCATCCACGACGTTGTACTTGTCGGTGATGATTCCCACGTCCTCGTGCCACTTCCAGATCTTTTCGGCCCAGTCGGCATAAGTGTCGTTACCAGTGTACAGCGCCAGGCGAGAAGCGACGTTGAAGAAGCAGCCGTTGGAGATAGAATTCTTGTAGTCGAAACCGGTGTTAAACTGGAAAATCTGCCATCGAACACCACCACCGCAGTTCTTGGTGTCCCAACGGCTCACATACTCGTTAAAGACGGCCTGGACCTGGGCAAGCCATCCAGGTGACTCCTCGGGAGGGTCTGGGAACGCATGCTCGGCTGCCGACATTGCCGCCATGGCCCAGAAGCCTTGATCGTCGTTTCCTTCGGTCATAGTTTGGTTGTCGGGCATAAAGTCGCCTACGTCGCCTGCTTGATGAAGAATAGCTTGCTTTGTGATTGTGTTGTAAGCTTCGTCGCCCGTGAGCCACCAGTAATCCACCAGTGTACCGAACATGGCACCGGCCTCCCACCCTTTCAAAAGTTAGCAGGGAGTTTTGTGTTGATGGTCTTGAGAGAATTACAGTAGTAGGGGTCTGGTAAGTTTCCTGGTGTATCGCCGGTGTTGTTGCCTGTATAGTACTTAACCAAGCCAAATGCTGCTTGGCTAGCGGCACTCTCGATAGATTCTAATGACATTAAATCAGCTTTCGTCTCGTCAATAACGACAAAAGAACTCACTGTTATCATCCCATGTTACGTCGTAGGCTTTGGCTGCTGCCGCCCAGCCAAGGACAGCAGTTGTTGTGTGAAGTAATGATCGCATCTTGGCAACTTAACGAAAAGCCTAAAATACCAAGACCAAGACCAAGACAATATCAAATTGAAAGTTCGATTTAGGCCCTGTTGACGCCAAGGCCGATTCGTGTATGCCGCTTAGATGCACCGCCAAGCTTACAGTCGACGATATAGTTCAACTCGAAGGCGATAGTAACGACCGAATACGCAGAACACAAAAAACGACAGGAACAGGAAGAACTTGTCAAGAATCTAGGATCCGGAAGGAGAAAGGCAACTCATAAGATTCCCCTTCCCTCTAAAATTGGGTACGGGGGATGCTCGACACACACCCCGTTTTTCGCCCTGTGGGCATGGACTCGTTGATAGTTGTCGGCCATACGTCAGCGCGTACCGACGAGACTCCACCAAAAGGTGAGGGAAGGGTCCCTTTGGAAATGAAACTACTACAGTCAGTATCCACGGAGAGCCCATTAGGGATCGGGGACATCGGAGTCGTTGGTACAAGTTGCATTGAGGCTGAGCATAAGAAGGATGGCACGCGCGCTGTGGATCGTCAGGGGTTTCACAGACGAAACCTCCAAAACTGTCATCGTCTATTGCATTGCATTGCATTGAGAGAACGACTTCAAAAAGCTGCGTTGCACAGTATCTAATTATGATCGTCTTGACTGTCAACATGCTCCAGTGTTCCTGAATAAATGCGGCTCCTCTGGAGCAATACGATAGCACGGCCCAATCGTGGGCTCAATCCCTTTTCTGCATGACCTGAAGAGCGGGTTAAAAACAATGGACCGTCGCCTCAATTCGGCCGAGACTGAGAATCAAAGATGTCAATATTTGTCTACGTTTCAGATTACTGAAGGAGAAAGTCGAGCGCAGAGTATGGCCTAACCTAGTAACTATCGAATAAGCCAAGCCGGAAGCCGGAATCATAGTTTAATTGTTTTAACCTTCGCTTGGGTGCTATAGAATGAGAAGCTTCTCTTATTGGTATATTATTCCCGTACTAGCGTCTGTCCAGGACAGTGACAGCGTGTAGGGTTCTGGAAACCTGGATACTGTAGCATGGATCAATAGGTGGAGAATGAATGTCGGATATGTGGGCTTCAAGTATTGCCCCTGTTTACGCAACTTATGTCTAACCGAGCACGCGTATGCTTGGCCGCGTAAACTTGTCGGTTCCTTACTTATAGCCAGCTCTATTTCCAAGCTTGATTGACGTTGTTTCACCTGAAGGAATTGGCGATCTCTCTTCTGAAGTTGCTGTTTCATTGAGGTACCTAGTCTTGTGATCAAAGACTTTGCTGATCAACATACACTTTGAGGTCCACCATACGAAACACCATCAACACAACGAAGCGAAGCATAATATTAACCGTAAATAGTCTAATGGTTCGAGGGTGTTGCTACTGCCGTGGCTTATTCGAGACATACCTTGCAGGATTTAGATACTAGCTCCGAAGCTACCGTCGTCTTATTCGTTACGCCGTAAAGATTTACCCGTTCCCGAAATTTGCTCTGGTCTGTCGAAGACATGCCGTCAATGTTTCAGATGAAGCCTGGGTTTCGAAAGGGGAAAATAATGTCATATTTTCATTCGTTATTCCGTAAAGATTCGAATAAGGACGGCATTTCCTAATAGCCTGAAGTCTATCAGCCTGCCTGACAGCATTTTGTCCAATAAGCCACCACCCTTTTAGTCCCCGGATAGAACAGAGTCTGGACTCATCTGTGCCTGATCTAGGCAAGCATCTAGTTTCTCAAAAAGAAGCTTCTTTGACGTACCTTAAAGTAGGGGGACTAATCCCGGCAAGAGCAGCGACTTATCCTGATTCGTCTAGTTTTTGCTGGAAAAACACATCTGCTTCTGTATTTGGCATTATTAGCAATAAACCTCAATCATTGGTCTGTTAGCAGCAGCATGTGTTTACTTCGAACTTTAGGCTCTTGGGAAGGTCGCACATATAGGCATTTGAGAGAAAGGAGATGATTGGTATGGATGGATGGATGGTACTGTACAGTAACTTGGATCCCGTGTATAGAAGTCCTGTACAGTACCAGCTTATGTCGCATGCATAGGAGCTGTACAGTTGGTACTCTAGCTTACGCCACAGGCATGGTACTGCATAGTAGCTAGCTTATATTGCATGCATGGCTTGTGTTTGTTTGTTCTGATAGCTAGCTATAACTAGGAGCTAGATCAAAGCGATCCAATAGCTGTTGAAGGCACATGCATAGAAGGTCGGGCCCTGTACAGTAGCTGCATATGAGTGTATCCTCTCAGGAACGAAAGGATTCAAGAAAACTAGCCCAAGCCTTATCAGACCAATGTGTTACCCAATTCCTCATGTGTTCGTTTCTATCCCACTCAATTGTGTAGTGTAGGCGCAATCTCACGATGCAAATAACGTAGGAGTTACGTGGTGTTTTCACAACCCCCATGAACCGTCATTCGATATGCCCACATCTATCGAGGTCTCATGACAGTAAGCCAAGAGCCACATGCCAGATTACAGTGGGCAGAGCCGCAGAGAATAGGGCAACTCCGGTAACATCATATCTTAAATCGTCAACTTCCATGGATGACATCTCCCGTGACACGTCCCGCACCCCGGCTTCCTCAAAACTGCAACCCCGCACCCCCGCGATTCCCCCACTCAAGCTCCATCACTTGAGCATCTCAATTCTTCATCTTCCATCACTGCACTTCCAACGGAGCCGCTCGCTCGCCACATCTGACTGATGTCAATTGATGACGATTGCCTTGGCAGAAGGGCTTTATAAGAATTGGAAATCTCTACTCGAGAATAACTTTCGTGAAACCTTCAATCGATAGTACCATCTTAATCTATAATCATCTTCCTCTCTCACACATACCGTCCTCGTGGTTGAACATCTCCTCACAATGTCAGCCAAACACTTTGTCAACGATCCAACTCATCTCGTCTCCTCGGCCCTTCAAAGTCTCACCCTTACCAACCCATCACTTGCCCTAGACCCAGAATTCAAGGTCCTCTACCGTCGTCCTGATTCCAATGCCAAATCTCAAGTGTCCATCATCTCAGGCGGCGGTTCCGGCCATGAGCCTTCCTTCGCCGGAATGGTCGGCAAGGGCATGCTCTCTGCAGCTGTCGCCGGTACAATCTTTGCCAGTCCCTCGGCTGAACAGATCCGTACAGCAATCACATCGCGCGTCGACACATCGAAGGGCGTCCTGGTCACTGTCATGAATTATACTGGTGATGTCCTCAACTTTGGCATGGGTGTTGAGAAAGCCAAAGCTGCGGGGCTCGATGTCGAGATGGTAGTTGTGGGGGATGACGTTGGTGTTGGCCGTGCAAAGGCTGGAAAGGTGGGACGCCGCGGAATTGCAGGCACCGTCATCGTGCACAAGATCTCGGGTGCTCTCGCAGCACTAGGAAAGCCTCTTGACCAGGTAGCCAAGTACGCCCAGTTGACTGCAGACAACCTCGTCAGTGTGGGTGCCAGCCTTGAGCATGTCCATGTACCTGGTCGCAAGGTCGACACAGAGGGTAGCCTCGCAGAAGACGAGGCAGAGCTGGGAATGGGCATTCATAATGAACCCGGCTCTGGGCGCGAGAAGGCTGATTTGCCTGCTCTTGTGAGCAAGATGCTTAAGCAATTGCTCGATACCTCCGACAAGGATCGGGCGTTTGTTGACGTCAACTCCAAGGAGGTCGTTCTCATGATCAATAACCTAGGAGGAGTCAGCGTTCTTGAGTTGGGAGGAATCACCGCGGAAGTCGCAAGCCAGCTTGAGTCCAAGTACAGCATTCGTCCCGTGAGGGTCCTCAGCGGTACATACATGACTAGTCTCAACGGCCTCGGCTTTAGTATCTCCCTCCTAAACGTGGTCTCTCCAGACTTTGATGCTCCAAGCATGATTGAGCTTCTTGATGCCCCTAGTGAGGTTGTTGGATGGTCCGCACCTATCCAGACAAGCACCTGGGAGGCCAAGAACACCAACACAAGAACAGAGCGCACTGGTATAATCGAGGACATTAAGTCTAGCGGCCTGAAGACGGATGCCAGTGCTGAGCAGTCAGCATTGCAAAACGGTCTGCAAAAAGTTATTGATGCTGAGCCCGACGTCACCCGATACGACACCGTGGTAGGAGACGGAGACTGCGGAATTGGCTTGAAACGCGGAGCTGAAGGTAAGTCCAATAACTCTCGTTCAAAAAAATCCGTCACTGACAGAAATATAGCAATCCTCAAGCATATCGAAGAGCACCCTCTTACCGGTGATGTTGTTGTGGACCTCACTGGCATCATCACAGTTGTAGAAACGGCTATGGACGGAACTTCCGGCGCCCTCTACGCCATCTTTCTTAACGCCCTAGTCCACGCCCTCCGCGAACTCGCACCTGGCGACGCCTCTCCTCAAGTCTGGGCCAAGGCTCTCAAGCAGAGTGGCGAAGCGCTGGCCAAGTACACACCTGCTCGTCCAGGCGACCGTACCTTGGTTGACGCTCTCTACCCCTTCGTTGATACCTTGAACCAGACGGGTGATGTTACGAAGGCGGCGGATGCAGCGCTGGAAGGGGCCAACAAGACCAAGGGTATGCAAGCTAGTCTAGGCCGAACCGTATATATCGGAGGTAGCGGATACCAAGAGGTTCCCGATCCTGGTGCCTGGGGACTGGCCAGCTTCTTCCTTGGCCTGAGTGGCTGAGCGGACGACTGGTCTAGGCTCCTGTATTGACGATGGGTATGTAAGCCCGGCGAAGTCGGCGTGTTATTAGTGTGTCAATAGTCATAAATGCATGTAATGAAGAAAAAGTATGCGCAAATCATCATGTTTTCAACGCCTATGGAGTCCCTGTGAGCCTTGCCTGTAAGACATACAAAACATTTCATTCTCAAAATCAAGCCCTCACCCCTCCAAGATCATGACGGCAAGGGAATATTAGCTAAGAAGTACGAGAATAACGCTATCGCCTCGCAAGAACCTATAGTCCAGTTAGTAATCTTTCTCAAAATTCTGTCACCGCCAATCGAGAGGGGTTGCGTTGTATCGCGAAAGACGTACATCTTGCTGATGAATCGATCCTTGTTCACTGGTCGACCCTTCTTGCCGTTTGCTAACCGAGGTGTCTCTGTCCACATCTCCTTCACGTTTTCCAAAACCATGTTGCAGTGACGGTCAAATGCCTTGACGCGCGCCAGGAGCTTGCGGTTGTTGCGGATGGAAATGAGGACTTGGACGTGCGATCGAACAGCGGTCTGGAGAATGGATAGAGGACCGGCGGAGAACTCGTGCTCCTCGAGCTGAGCAATCTCATACTCGCTGTATAGGGACACATGTTAGCAATCATCGAATTGTCGCGGGGCTGGGTAGATATCAAGTGTCGTATCGGGAGGAGGCACGTACGTCAGTTCGTTTCGCGGCTTGCTGAGAAGCTCCCTAATGACGTTGTTAGTATTATAGTATTTTGACAGAGCGCAATATGACGTACTGAATCTTGGGGTCCGACATCTTGAATGTAATTATGTGATTGTTTTAAGATGTTGTATGCGGCGCGCAAGGCTGAAGCCCACGGAGCTCGAAAAGTTGACGATTGGAGTAGGGCGCGTCTGATTGGCCATATGAGTGGGTCTTACTCGCGCTTCATGACTGGTCAGGTGACGGCAGTCCCCGACTTAGCAGCCAAGACCTGGTCCAACTGCAGAAAGTGGCTGCTATCAATTTTGGGCGGTTTGATGCGGAGGTTTGAAAAAGCATTGCCGCGGACCTCGGACAAGACTCCAAGCCATCCTTATACCCCCTCTTTCTTCTCCTCGATGCGCATGTCGATCGCATGTGCGCATCGCTAATTCTTTTTCTAATATAATGTCCTTCCGAACTTTTGCAGTCCGAGCTGGTGTCGCAGCCAATCTTTCAAGCTGTCGGAGCTCACCAAGCAGCTTCAATATGGTCCAGCAAGCAAAGGTCTTGAGCTCTTCGCTCGGTGCTCGACAGGTGAGGAGAAGCGGACGGTTAATTCAACGGGCATGCAATTTTCTAATTGGGACAATCTAGCTCTCCTCCGAGGCGACCAACATTCGAGAGAAGAAGGGCGATGAACCCAACGATGTCGTTTTCGAGAGCAAGTATGGTCTGCGAACAGTCATGCTCAACCGACCAAAGAAGCTCAACTCGCTCAACGCCTCCATGATTCGCAAAATTATTCCTCGATTGATTGAATGGGAAAAGTCTGATTTGGCCAACGTCATCGTCATGAAAGGTGCGGGTGAAAAGGCTCTTTGCGCTGGAGGTGATGTCGCTGCTCTCGCCCAGCTCAACCAGGAAAGCGAGGATGGATGGAAGAAGTCGTCTCAGTACTTTGGCCTCGAATTTAAGCTTGATCACTACATTGCGACATATCAGAAGCCCTACATTGCTTTTATGGATGGTATCACTATGGGTGGTGGTGTTGGTCTGAGCGCCCATGCACCTTTCAGAATCGCAACTGAAAAGACCGTCTTTGCTATGCCCGAGACCACGATTGGATACTTCCCCGATGTCGGCGCCTCTTTCTTTCTTCCTCGAATGAACGGATCAGTCGGAACCTACCTTGCTTTGACCAGCGAGCGACTCTCCGGCCCTAACGTCTTCTACTCCGGCATTGCCACTCACTACTTGCACTCTACCAGCTTGCCTGATCTTGAGGCTCGTCTGGCCGAGTTGCAATTCCGAGATAGCGATACTCTCCCTGAGCGACTTGCCCTCATCAACGAGACCCTTGAGGAGTTCTGCACAGGTCTCCCCTATGACCAGCCGATTACCCTGAGCGGTGAGATCCGTCAGGCGATCGACCGATGCTTTAACCAGCACACCATCAGCGGCATCATTGCTGCCTTGGAGGCAGAGCGGGGTCCGACCGAGGAGTGGGCGCAGAAGCAGCTCAAGACTCTGCACAAGCGGTCACCCACAGCTGTGCACGTCGCTCTCCGCCAGATGCGCGTTGGTGGCGATTGGGACATTGCTGAGACCTTCAAGAGGGAGCACCAGATTGCGACCAAGTTCATGCAACATCCTGACTTCACTGAAGGCGTATCAGCTCTGCTCATCCGAAAGGAGACGCCCAAGTGGCAGCCTGAGTCTCTCGAGGCCATCCCTGCCGATACCAATGTGGCTAAGCCTTTCTTCGAGTATGACCGCAAGAATGAACTGAAGCTTTTCACCGACCGAACATTCAAGGAATACCCTCACCAGGATCTTGGCGTGCCATCTGAGAAGGAGATTGAGAAGGTTCTCAGAAGTGGCAAACACACTCCGGACCAGCTAGCCAAGAAGATCATTGCTTCGCGCCGTGGTCGCCAAGGTATCTCTGAAGTTACTAGAGAGATCATTGCCCGCAAGACTCACGTGGACGAGCAAGGCAAGGCTAAATGGTTGGCGGATGAGTCGGTGCCCGGAAGCCGACTGTAATTCTACACATACTAGCAATGTTTGCATAATTTGTAAAAATAGAAGTCACTACATGATGATAACTGTGTAGTGCGTGTGTTGATAGATGAAAATGCGATGACTTCAAGACCAAAGTGACTGCGTGCATAAAAATTGTTGATGATGATAAAAACTCCTTGGTGGGGCTGATAAAGCATCATGACTATGCGCATGAATGATGAAAATGGTAATGGGGGAATAGTGGCGAATGAGATGACTTGGGTGGGGTTGGCATAAAACCACAAAGATCCCGTTTGAAGAGAGATCAAACAATAGCCGAAAAGCCTCATTTTAGAGCGGCGTCTTACAAGGGGGGAGCAAACAAAGAGGGGTGGAATATAGCACGTAATGGAGGGTTGAGTGGGCATTGGGTAGAGCCTAAGGATAAACACCAACTCGAGTTATACAAACGGAGTTGACGACGGGATAGGTACATGTAAGACGCGTCAAAGTGAACAATGACTTGAGAAAGTGGAGATAACAACCATAAAACGAGACAACTCTAGACTCATCATCTCATGACAGTGTGATAGCCGTCTGTAGGTAGGCTTTCTCATGTAGGCATCCGAAGGGTTCTTACCAGACCTCAGGCTTTGCGTGAGAATATAAAAGGGGCGGGGGCCCGCCCCAACAAGAGATTCAAAAGGAAGACGAGACATCTTCGCCTTTCTCCTACTCTTTCTCTGGCCTCTCGAGACCATTTTCCCGTCATCGAAACCAGGTCGGCAGTTACTAGGTTGGCCGAGCGAAAGGGCCTGCGAAAAGAGTCCGGTTGAGAGCAAACTAGAAAGATACGTACCCTTTTCAGAACAGCGACAACTCGTGGCTTTCAGAGCGAAACCGACGTCAAAGAAGAGAGCACGTGAGTGCAAGACAAAGCTCAACACCCGGCCCCAAATCCAACGTGGGACCGCTCCGTTCCGGAACAAGTGGGACTCCAACTCCGGAACCCGTCAGGCTCCACCTTTGTCCGGTGGGCGCGTTTGGAGAATCTGGAAGGTTGAAGTGGGCTGCACCGGCACGTCACTGACGCCAATCCCACCACAGCCACTAAACGGGAAAGCTCACAGGGGTCACTGGCCGGCTCGACCACTTGAGTGACACGGCGGCCCTCCAACTTCTATTCAGCGGCTGTTAAGGTGCAACACGCCTTTGAGCTGCATCACAACGCGACCTCATCAAAAGATTGTGCTTTTCTTTCTATTGTTGTTGATTATTCAACTACTGGTTTGATACAACTCATTCCTTTGTCTTTATCTATTTCCATCCTTTAAATTATCTCTCCTCTTTTTACCCCTACTCTTTTTTTCCCCTGCGGTTGTCTAGCCAGCGCGCAAGTCTATCGGCACGCACTTAAACTAGGTCCACCTCGCTTCACGACGCGATAAAGCGCGTCACGAACATGACGCCCGCCTCCCAGATTTGATACTATTTCACGTCCCGGCCAACGAGCTCAAGCATTATTATACCTCCCCACTACTACTACGCATCATTGAATTCTCCACTATTTCAATTAACCCTTTGCTTCTTTCCTTCTCGTCTTTCTCCTGAGCCTCATCGCTACCTACGAACTACACGATACTCAGCATATACGACGACGATATTAGCGATTGACACCTTGCCGGCCATCTCTGACCTCTCCCCTAAGGGGACTAACCGCCATGGCGTCACAAATGCCTACTGCTCCCCAAGGCGGCTCTAATTTCAACGGTCAGATGATGCAGCAGAACAACGAAGTCAATGAATCGGGCGTCCAAGTGAGGCCTATGGGTCGTATGCAAATTCAGTGCTTTCGTGCCGTTGCCTCGCTAACCTAATGTGCAGTCAAGGTTCATTATACCTTTGACAAAGACGCCAAAGTCAACTGCCTGGCCAGACCAGCACAAACTCTCAATGTCCAAACGATACCCATCGACGATAAGAACTCTATTGGTATTATCGACCTGCGTGTGTGCCTGCAGGCAGTCACAGAAAGCAGTCCCGAACTCGCCAACCACGAGAATGACTTCTCCGTCTACGCACACGATTATTCGGAACCAGATACCCCATTAGTTGGACAGGGCATGCTATCATGGGCGCTCGATTCAATGCAAGGCCACTGGGCTGCTCAACCGCCCAAAATGGTCACTGGCCGTGTCACCAAGAACTTGCTTGCCGTCTTTGGAGGGGGAAACCGCGAGACTCTCGAAGTCAAGCTCAAGCTGACAGCTGCGGCCAAGGTTCAAAAGCCGGAGATGACTGTTGACATGCAACTCATGCGACCTATGGAAACATCTATGACATCTGCAGGTGCTGCGGAATGGAATTCTTTCATGCAATCAAACCCTCAG
Source organism: Fusarium sp. FL617 (assembly GCA_030142105.1). Lineage (NCBI taxonomy): Eukaryota > Fungi > Ascomycota > Sordariomycetes > Hypocreales > Nectriaceae > Fusarium > Fusarium sp. FL617. Next base: position 2,378,113 of record JAREIL010000010.1, on the reverse strand, counting down.
ATCGGTCACTCTGCACATGTGTCTCGAGTGGCCTCGCCTGCCTTGTCACAAGGACTGCCAGTCAACACAAACCAGCGGAGGGATTCAATCGGCCCAACCGTTGAACAAGTGAACTCAGGACCAGATATCCAGCGAATAGCTCCTATGCCCGTCGACCCAGCAACAGTCCCTGCCCAACCAGGATCAAGACCTTCAAGCAGGAGCTCTCGCAAAAAGCCACCGACTGGACGCCCTCGCGGCAGGCCACGAAAGAAGCCTGCCGAAGGGAATACGTCAGGGTACGAAGATGGTACAGAAGGCGAAGATGGCGGCCCAAGTAAGAAGAGAGTCAAGACAACCAAAATCGAAAAGGCTGCTCCAAACCCTTTCACTTCTGGTCCGGACTCTCTACGCGTCACCGCCAGTACCGCAGGCTCGCTGCGAAACTTTCGTCCTATTGCGAATAACGAGATGGCGTCTGGAAATCACCTGCAAGAAGTTCCCCGTGCTCCCACGCCCGTACCTGAGGGAGGTCCTCTCAATGGCCCTGCTAGGGGTGGCCCAAAAGGACTTAAGCCTCGGAGGGAATCATCTATGCGAAAGGAATTAGGTGCTGCTTTGAGCAGCCAGATCCCCCCGAGGCCCAGTCGTGCCTTGTCTCCAAGCCAGGAGGATGGGCGCTCTCCTGAATCTCCTGTTGAGATTCCAGCATTCTCAGAGGATAGCCCACAAGACATGCGCTCCTCCCCTCCACTCCCACCAACAACATCATTCATGCAGTCTAGCCCACCACCTTCCAGTCCCGTTTTACCACCAATGCCCGCGCTACAACGGCAAGCCTCGAGCTTCATGGGCAACGAAACCGACGATCTGTTTGATGAACCTATCTTGCAACCGGTTAAGGAGAGCCGGTTCCATAGCCGGCCTCAAACACAGAAAGTGATGGAAGATGTGGACAACACTGGTATTCCCACTCAAGTGTTTAGGATACAGGATGGCCCTGATGGTCAAGGCCTCGTCCACATTCAGAACTTCAACACTCCTCATCCAACTTCGGCCCCAGCCGGGCCTCCTCAGTCTGAACCTGTTACTGCGAAGAAAATCGCTCCCAAGCCACGACCATCTCGAAACCCTCCGAAGAAACAACCCTTACCAGTTCTCGCACCGACACCTCCTCCCACAACAGACGCTCCTGAAAGGCTCAGCCCAGCCCCTGTTTCAGCACCCTCATCCGTGGATGCTGCTCAACCGCAAGTAGAGACAGCTACTGATGACATTGATACTCTTTTTGAATTAGTGCGCTCAGTCACATCTTCTTCAGGGCCTGTTGTTTCAACTGAAGCGACTGAAGTTAACCAATCTGCGCAAGAATCTCTACCTCCTCCTAAACCAGTGACTAACACCACCGGACCCCAACCTCGCGCATCACGACAGCTCGGCCGGTCACAGTCAACAGGAGCCCTAGCTTTGCCTTCCATACCGGCTAGCGAGTCTGCCGAACCATCTTCACTTTCTCAGTCTACCCTTGCCGAGCCTCCCCGTGCCTCAACCGAGATTCCGGACTGCCTTCGTCGCTCTAACTCAGTCAACCTTCATCTGCCGGTCGCCGCCAGCGATCCTGTAGGGCCGTCCGACACAGGCCCAGTTTTCAGCCGTCTGCCCACCCTTTCAGAGACACCTTTTCCACACAGTGATTTCCCGCCGATGCCCTCATCTCCCCCTTTCAAATTCAACAAGAACCAAGTCAAGAAATATTCAATTAAGCAACGACTCGAGTCGGCCATCGCAAATGGCGAGATGCCTCCGTTTTGCACCAACTGTGGTGCCATCGAGACCCCAACCTGGCGCAAGATCTGGGTCCAGGAACATGAAGGAATTCCTGAATATGTTGAGTATTCCGAAAAGCCTGGGCGAGTCACCGCCATTGAGATCCTCAAACGAGGTGAGGACAACAGGCCTTTGTCATATCGGCTCATCAAGAAATCTCTTGGCATCGACGACGAACGTAAGGCCTGGACAGAGAAGCTCCTCTGCAATCCTTGTGGTATCTGGATGGTAAAGTACCGAAGACATCGTCCTCAAGATCGGTGGAACAATGCTTTCGGACCTCTGGGTCAAGACCGACGGAAACGTTCATCTGCAGGAGCTGAACCACAGGCGAAACGAGCCCGTACTAAGAGTATCCCTGCGCTCAACCCTACATCAGAAGTCCGTCCTGCTACGGATCCCTTCGGTTCTATAGAGCCATCATCCCCCAAGCAATTTGATGCTTTTCCCATGGAGGTCGAGCTCGACGAGGATGTGGTCATGCAAAATGTTCTTAATCTGCTAGCGGAAGATGGGCGGCATATTAAAAGTATGAGCCATTCAGTTCCAGGATCTACTCATTCCAGAGCTTCTCGAGGCACTGGAACAGCCGACAGTCCTATTGAGATGGACCTCGACGAAGAGCTTGGAAGTGCCCGGCGCCTCTTATTCCCTTCACCCCGCAAGGAGGGGACACTGAAGACCCTTGGAGAGATCAACGCCAACGTTGTTAAGACAGCAGAGTGTCGACAAAAGAAAGAACTTATTGCTGAGAAGGAGAATGTGGCCTGTGAGGCTCGCGGTGAGGAGCAAGTTGATGACGATGATCTAGAGGCATTGTTCAACAGCCCAGCGCCAGCACGTCCTTCTACACCGCCGCCTAAAGCTAAGGCCGATGCGCAGTCGACCCCTTTCAAGACTCCAACCCGTCCGACACCCAATCACCGACCTATTACGCGTAGTGTCTCTCGATCGCTTCGATCGGTCAGGGACATGTTGTCGCCTAGTCAACAGGCGCTTTTGCAGACGACACCAACCAGAACTAGTCCTCGTCGCTCTGCGAGCGTTAAGTGCAGCCCGCGAGTGAACCTTGACAGTGTTCTTGATACCCCTCTGAGCCGCACCATCACGCAATTGCTCTCGGAGCCCAACTTCGACTTGGGTAACAGCAACTTTGACTTTTCTAGTCTTCCACTGCTGGAGACGGACCCCGCTACTCTGGTAGAGTTTGGTAACTTTCTTAGCACTGACGGGATCATGCCAAGCTCTCCTCCAAAGGACGGGTCTTTGACTTTTACCTACAACGGTTCAGCTAATGTCTGGGCTGAATGGGGAGGTATTGAAAACAAAGAATGCAGAGTCACAGCTGGGGACAAGGAAAAGGAAAATGAGAAGTGAGACGATGTTTATGAAAGCGTATTTACAGTATTTTACAGCTCTGTTGGTCAACAGGTACATCAAGAGCATGACAGTACAGGATGTTATGTTTGGAACAGCACATCAAGTAGACGGCGTTTAGCGATTTTACAGAGAGATGGAAAGCAACGGCGTTTGCTACCAAGATAAACGGATACGATACCTCGATCGCGGCTATGGTTATGATCTAGCCTGTTTGGAAGCGAATTGCAATGAAATAGCGATACTTTGATCAAATAATACAATCTGTTAGACCCAATACCTCATGCCTACCTACTCTGTGACCTTTATGGAACATCCACAGCGAGATGAAGGTCATCATTCTGATTCAAAGCCTTAAGGCTGCTGATAATCTTGATCTTACTACGAAGCTTTGAGCCAAGTATCTTGTAAAACAGGGTGACTATGGGCTTGAGATGTCCTGCTTGACATAGCCGATGTCTTGGAAGTGTTCTATAGCTGAGGCTTCCTGAATTGTCTGGCGTCATGGCCCCAGCTTCCTCTACGTCGGCGGGACTGCAAAGTCCCTGGATCTTGCTTGACCCACAAGGCTGAAAGGTCTCTTTCGCTTGCGGGAAGGTGACACATACATTGCTCGTAGTGCTAGGCTTCGATGTGTAGCAGCATATGCGGTGGATATTATGACGCTATAGCAGTCTTGTTTCTCTCGCTTCAGCTGAAAATCTCAGCATTTGTGAAGGCATTCACCTCGCATTAAAGCGCAGTACCGTATCTCCTTCATCAAGGCCCACTTGTTTTAGTTACCTATCTCAAGCCCCCCACTTCCCGGTAGTTTTAGTGGCTCTTTTGTGCCGTGAGCTTTTGAGACATGGGTAGGGTTGGTCGGCCCTTATCAATTCGCGGGGCAGATAAGACTAACATATGACTCGAGGGGTGGTGGCCGTCTTCGGAGCTGGAGGGGAGATTCTGCTAAGGCCTTGCTAGCTTCTTCGCCCACTTTGTGCTAGATAAAGTTGTTTTGCTTCCCGTATACGTCTTGCATCTAGCAATTGACTCTGTCCCTCGCACTTACCTCTTCAGGCCACCTCTTGACTTCAAGAAATCATCACAATGGCGCCCGAACGCGTTTGCCTGTAAGTCCTCTCAATGCTGCTCGGAGACACAGCTGGCTGACAATTGGCCCAATTCAGTGCCTACTCAGGCGGTAAGTCGAACACGCTTAAGATAAGATCATAGGTTCCATGCTCATGGTCATAACAGGTCTTGACACAAGCACAATTCTCCGATGGTTAGTTCTGCAAGGTTATGAGGTTGTGTGCTTCCTTGCCGACTGCGGTCAAGAGGAGGACTTCGATGCTGTCAAGTCCAAGGCCGAGAAGCTCGGTGCTGAGCGCATGATCATCCTGGATGTCCAGCAGGAGCTTATCGACGAGCTGGTCTGGCCTGCTATTCAATGCAACGCAGTCTACGAGGACCGATACATGCTCGGAACGAGTCTTGCCCGCCCAGTCATCGCCAGGGCGATGGTCAAGGTCGCCAAGGAGCACAACTGCACGATCCTGAGCCACGGATGCACTGGCAAGGGTAACGATCAAGTTCGTTTCGAGCTCGCATGGAAGGCCTGCGACCCTACCCTCAAGGTCGTGGCTCCCTGGCGAATGCCCGAGTTCTATAACCGATTCGCAGGACGTGCCGATCTACTCAAGTTCGCCTCCGAGCAGAACATCCCTGTCAGCTCTACACCCAAGGCCCCATGGTCTATGGACGACAACATCATCCACTGCTCGTACGAGGCTGGTATTCTCGAGCAAACCGAACTCGAACCCCCGAAGGATATGTGGAAGCGCACAGTTGATCCCATGGAGGCTCCCGACAAGCCCACACCCTTCACTGTTCACTTCGACAACGGTGTTCCCGTCAAGCTCGAGGTCGGCGATAAGGTCATCACCGGCTCCCTGGAGATCTTCAAGGAGGCCAATGAGATCGGTCGTGCCAACGGTATCGGACGTGTTGACATTGTCGAGTCCAGGTTTATCGGCCTGAAGAGCCGAGGTTGCTACGACACCCCTGGACTTACTATCCTTCGACAGGCGCATATCGATCTCGAGGGAATGGTTCTCGACTCCAAGGTGCGATCCATCCGAGACCGTCTTTCTCAAGACTGGTCAGCCTGCATCTACAACGGCATGTACTTCAGCCCCGAGCGTGAGCTTGTTGAGCATGCCATCAAGTTCTCCCAGCGTCAAGTCGAGGGTAAGGTGAGCCTTGTCGCCTACAAGGGTAACGCTTTCGTCGTTGGACGTTCCAGCGAGACCTCGAACCTCTACTCTGCCGATGAGAGCAGCATGGACACACTGGACATGAACTGGACTCCCCAGGACACATCAGGTTTCATCGCCATCCAAGCTATCCGTCTCGAGAAGTACGGTGCGAGGAAGATCAAGGACGGCGAGCCCCTTGCCCGTGTTTAAGGGCATAGCGGCTTGCGACTAGAAGAGAAAACAAAAATATGAATACTATTCTTGATCATCTTGCCGTACCATCCGCAGTCATCGTGCCCGTCAAGAGGGTAGAATGAGGTACGACAGTACTCTCCCTCTGATTAATGAATCGTAGTTCCGTCTACCAGCTGCAGATTATGATAAGCTCCTTAGGCAGTGAAAGTCTGGAGTTGTCTTGAAGATGTGGCTTCGAGCGCGCGAGGTGCCGCGAAGGAGTAGCTAATACAAAGTATCTGTATACGACAACATGAATTGTATGTGTCAACCTCAAGCTGCGTTGGTAGAATTAATTGCTTCCAATTGATCGTTTGTACTGCTAGATTTGATAGGTAGATTAGGCAAGGTAATTTGCGTTTGGGCGAAAGATGGGAAGAAAGGTCGATATATGCTGAATATTGGCACCCTGTTCCGACCTTGATGATCTAGCCCCTTGTAGCATTTAACGCCCACTTAACGCGGTCGGAATTTAGTTACCTGTGTGACGGCGCGTCAGGTCGCGTCCACTAAAGCCCCTCCAAACATTACAACCAGCATCAAGACATCTTTTTTCCAGCCAAGATACGACTCTAGATTAAACCAAGAGTGCACCTTCATTATCAATCGCTTTCAGTCTTAGCCATCGTCGCCCAATATGGCCGACACCGACCTCCAAACTCGTTTCTCCCCTCATAAGCCGCTGGAGCCCGATGTCCTTAGCGAGCTAGAATCCATCATGCGCCTCCACGGCCTCTCGGCCGAAGATCTGTTCTTCAAGTGGGAGTCGTACTGCATCAAGCTGAATCTCGACGCCCAGGCCTTGACGCTCGATGCCCTTCGCAACCTTAAGCAGAGCATCCAGGATGAGCTCGAAAATAGCCACCGAAAAGTGCAGGTCAAGGCGGAGAGAAAAGTCGCCAGCACGCCAAGGGGTGTAGCAAAGGGCGGAGATGTCTTTGGGATGCTGGATGGCTTGGTACCGAGTACACCAGCCACGGGAGGGAAATTGAATAGGGGTGCTGCGAGTGGGAGTGCAATCAAGAGGAAGATGGAGACACCAAAGGGGTTGACAAGCTCGCCAGCTACGGGGATGAATGAGCAGCTGAAGTCTTTGAATGGGCTCCCGTATGTCTCCACGTTACACCATCAATTCAAATATCACTAACAAGGTTCAGGCCCACGTCTTTCAGCGACCGAGCGAACCCTGGAGAAACAGTCGAGATCCTCAACGACCGCCTCAACGCAGCCGAGCCACCAATTGCGCCCTTCTCTGAACCCAGAGTGAAACTCACAGCTGCCTCAGATCAGAAAAAGCTGGCCTACAAGCCATTGGCCATGAAACTCTCCGAATCCAGTGAAATCCTTGACGATCGAATTGATAGCTTCATGGGCCTTGTCCAGCAACATCACAAACTTGATGAATCCGAGTTTGGTAGCGCTGCTGCTCAAAGTACTACAGAAGTTGTGGCCGTTGGTCGAATCGCATCTGACTCGCCAGAGGGAAAACTTAATGTTGCTTCATTGGTGTTAGAGACGTCAAGACGAACGGGAATGGGCTTGAGAGTGCCCCTAAAGATGGACAACATCCGCAGCTGGAGCTTCTTCCCTGGTCAGATCGTTGCTCTTCGAGGCACCAATGCCTCAGGGAGCGAATATGTCGTCAAGGAGATCCTCGAGATTCCTCTACTTCCCAGCGCTGCCTCTCTGCCTTCTGCGCTCGAGGCGCATCGTGAGAGGTTCCGTGGAGGTCCTGATGCGATGGAGGAGGATTCAGAACCTGCGCCTTTGAACATTCTATACGCATCTGGTCCTTACACCGCTGACGACAACCTTGATTTTGAGCCTCTTCATGCGCTGTGTAGTCAAGCAGCCGATACTTACGCAGATGCGCTCATACTCGCAGGTCCTTTCCTCGATATCGACCATCCCCTTGTTGCTACAGGTGATTTCGATCTTCCTGAAGAGGCAAACTTTGACCCTGATACAGCGACCATGTCGACTGTTTTCAAGTACCTCGTTTCTCCTGCTTTCAACCGTCTTGTATCCGCCAACCCTCAAATCACTATCATTCTCGTCCCCTCAGTCCGAGACGTTCTCTCAAAGCACGTCTCATGGCCTCAAGATTCCATCCCCAAAAAGGAACTTGGCCTTCCCAAGGCTGTGCGCATTGTTACGAATCCCATGACTCTATCGATCAACGAGCTTGTCCTCGGAATCTCATCTCAAGATATCCTCTCCCAGCTACGGTCAGAAGAAGTCGTAGCTCGCGGCGGACCACAAGCTGGTACGGATATCATGAGCCGTTTGTGCCGATATCTTGTTGAACAACGGCATTACTTCCCACTGTTCCCACCTACGGATCGCACCAAGCTACCCAAGACTGGTACGGAAGATGGTAAAGCCACCGGAGCAGTACTGGACGTGGGATATATAGAGTTGGGCGAAATGGTGAATGTGCGACCAGATGTCATGGTTGTTCCTAGTCTGCTGCCCCCTTTTGCAAAGGTATGACCCCCTGTATCTGACTGAACTTGGAATGGTTTGCTAACTGAATCCCAGGTCGTTGAGAGTGTCCTCCTTATCAACCCTGGATATCTCTCCAAGCGTCGCGGCGCAGGAACATACGCGCGCATGACATTATATCCGCCAACAGTACCAACTGGAAGCAGTGATGCTGTAACGGGTCACCAGGTATTCGATCGTGCTCGTGTGGAGATTGTAAGGATATAGAGAGGAGCAAACTGGGCATTGTAGAAGGATACCAAGCTGTATGTAATCTAACGAGACACGTATAAGAGGGGGTAGAACATCATGGCACAAATAATGGTCGTGACTGGGTATTATTAATGGTATATCAAGACCAAGTCCTATTTCACCTGGCGTCCACCCTGCGTCTCTTGTCACTCTCGTATCGCTCGTCATCGCGCGACGTGCTACGCTTGCGACGGTTTCGATACTCGTCTCTGTCCCTATCGCGCCGTGGCGATCGTGACCGTGATCGTGATCTCCGTCGGCCGTGTCCATTATCTCTTGAGCGGTATGAGTCTCTTCGATCCCTATAACCGTCGTCCTTCTCCCGTCGGTCATCCTTCTTGCGATCACCGAGAGGTATGGCATTTGCGCCACCTGCACTCAGCTCATCGCGTTGGAACCGCTCATCATCTGGCTTGAATCGATTATCCTCTTCAAACCGTCCATCTCTCTTCCGGCCACCGCCAATATCTCCCCATCGACCTGTATCCTCGCTGCGCATGTCCCTGTACTTTGTTGCACCCTTGCGACCCAGCTTGGCCATGTCGCGACGCTGTAGATATTCAGGCAGGGCCTCGCGGTTCTTCACGTCGTCTTGAATACGGCTGCCCATAATATCTCGCTCAGCCAGACCAGCGGCCTTCATTTCGTCCTGGTAGAAGGCCCCCTTGTGTAAGTATCTCTGTAGGAAGCCCATCTTGCCCTTGCTGTCTTTTTCCTCCTTCTGTTTCGCAAGGAATGCCTCATCTTCAGCTTGTCGCTCCTCCTCTGTTAGGTTGCGTCGGCGCTCGACCTCTGCAAGTTCCTTTTCGCGCTCTTCGATGATGGCACGAGCGCGCTTTAGACGCTTGAGTTCACGGACCCGCCAGGCGGCTTCCTCAGCTTCGGGGTCCAGCCCGTCTGTTGTGTCCACGTCTGAGGCCTCGTTCTCTTCGTCGTCCCAATGCTTCTTTCCCGCTGCGCGCGCGGCGAGGTCCTTCTTGATTTGTTCTTCCACGAGCTCGTCGGCGGCTTTCTTGCGGGCTTCTTCTTCGGCTTGTCGTGCTTCTTCCTCTTCCTGCGCAGGGTCCTTTGCGTTTCCTCGTTGGCTCTTTGGTATGAATTTAGGTCGAATCATCAATCTTCGGGGCGCTTCTTCCTCGCTGCTCTCTTCTTCAGATCCGCTCTCCTCCGAGTCATCATCCTCTTCTTCTTCACTCTCTTCCTCTTCCTCTGTCACGAAACCCTCCTCGGCAGCTAGACGCTCAGCTTTCTCTTTTTCGATTCTCCGTTCTTCGGCGGCTTCTGCTTCTTTTCTTTGCGCGTTGAGATCGACTTTCCCTAGGTTGATAGACGAGGTTTTTCCTGCGCTGGTCGCTTTTGGTGGTGGAGGGAGCGCTGCCTCGGCAGGCGCATCGTTGTCGCTGGCGTCGGAATCAGAATCAGAGTCTGATTCTGCCTGTGTGGCCTTGCCAGCGCGATATCGCGCTGGCTTTACCGGGTTTGCTGTCATGCGCTTGGGCGGCATTGTGATGGGGATATGGGGAGGGTGAAGATGAGAAAGCTATGCTTTGGTGACGTTGAAGGCGCCTGGTATAAAAAAAAATGGGACTGCACACCATACGGCCTACCCTATACCTCTCCGTTAACCCGGAAGACGAGGCAAATAGGCCTGGTGGTGCGTGAAAATTATAAGAAACTTGAGTCGTTTGTATCAAATGAAAAGCACAGTCTTGAAACTCCAGGAGAGAAGATCGTATCTTTTCATAAGGTAGGTTGTTGTCTACAATGCAGCGTACTAATTGAGCATGTGAAGCCAGTCAGAACAAAACCAGATGTAATATCTTGGTAAATCAAGAATTTTTTTTAAAAAAAAATTCTTCGAATTATCTAACAACGCGACCATGAATCACGCCAGAGAGATTTCAAGCAAGATGTATGCAAAAGAAAACCACATAGCTCTCGACAGCTTGGTTACGTGTGACGTGCTCGTTAATACAAGATTGATGCGTGTGGGACCCCCTTCGTTTTTTGCTTTTGTTCTCGTCGTTCCAAATCCGAGACCCATTTATCGAAGACCTTCCGCATAGAAGTGAAGAAGATAAATAATGTATAATACAGTCAGTGGAGGAAGAACGAGACGTAAGGCTCTGGGTCTATGAAAACATGAGAGGAGCCGGAATAATACCTGCTGCCCATATTATCGCCCATGTCTCTTAATATATCGTTCCTGCTTATTGCTATCGGAAGAGTTGGCAAAACTGCCGACCAATCATACTTTGAGCTGATGTCTAATAACTCCTGCATCGAAGACTCCACGAACGTTGGTCAATACAACAATACTAGGGTCTCAAGCTGGTAACCAACCTCAACATAAATATCACCAAGAATGTTGCCTGGATCTATCACCTGTAATACTGGTCCAGGTATGTTCACGTAACACTCTGAAGGTGGATGGATTGAGAGGCGCACTTTGCAAGTTCCTGGATGTGTAAGTGCGTCACCAATGCCACGACAAGCTTGGAGACCGACCATGCGGCTCAAACTGCCGGGTCCGCACTGTGCTGTATCTCACAGGGAACCAACCCCAATCTCAACACTAGGATTGGATCCCTCCTATGCACCTATCTGTATCTTGTTTCTGCAGACGGCGGTTTGCATCCAAACGATAGGCTGTGCGTACATGGGACCTGAGTCATACATGCTAACACCATGCGATTTCCATGCAGTCACCAGTGTTTTGGAACAGGCACGATCGCCTCACTTTCGTGATTTCGCCCTTGCATATGAGCAAGGAAGAGACTTTGGTAGCTGGTGCCGAAGGTGAGCCATTGGCTAGGGTCTTACCGAAATTACCGTGGGTGCTGCGGGCGCCTTGAATTTGGTCTCACACCTTGGTATCGTGAGTAGATACATATGTGGAGGTAATGAAGGGGAATCATCCTGTGAGCAACAAAGAGCGAAAAGTCAGGGAAAAGTACGGAAAACGGGATTCGAATCGCAAGAACAATGATATTAAAGCTGTAGAAAGTTCACTAGACTAGTTAGTAGGGCGTTCTAACAGTCTAGCGTTTCTTCCGCCATGGTAGTAAAAATCATGTATGCCAGCCAGCCGGTACTTTGGGCCTTGGCCAAAAGTTTATTTACATAGGCCCTAGCGGACCACAAGCTATCTAATCTTAAGCAAGATCAGCACTAAATTAGTTTGACCAGGGTACGAGATGCCAGTTAACGGTTCTTAGTGTTAACTTGTCAATTCTGGGGTTGCACAAGGCGACACAAGGAACTCAATAAAAGAAAACATTTGGTCTAGCCCCGGTGATCGAATGTTGGGTACAGATAGATCAGACAATGCCTAAGCACCAACAGCGCTTGCTCGAGAAATTACGGAAGAAGTGAAGTTCTGAGAAACGGATTCAGCTCATATTGGTAATCCTCGAAGAACAGGTGTTCAAGTATTGTGAAACTCGATCGTGAATCACTCTGTCAACGCACACAAAAACAATTGACCAAACAAAGTCATCAATTGCAACCTGAGCCACACAATGGTGTCAAAAATAGCGTCGTTCTGTCACCATTCTAAGCGCTGACTGCCATGCCAGTATCGTACCCTGCCCCCACCATCCAGTTGTCGAATTTGGAGTCAACTGTCAAGGTGAGCAAGGTCAAAGCGTTCTTCACCGCAATTTTTTTCTTATGAAGGGGCATATACACCCCTGTAGATTGTCACCATAGCAGGACTCTCCACTAAGTCAATGACGATCATGAGCTGAGCTAACTGCTAATCTCCAGTCCCTGCCATGGAAGCGGCCCGCCCCCAGGATGAATGTAGGCGAGAGGCGAGAGCGCGGGAACATTGAAGGGGGAACAGTTAGCGCTAAGGCAGTGTAAGATAGATCATGGCCGTCAAAGATCACTTGTGTTGTGACATCCGGACGATATCAGACAATACACAGCACAGGATATCCGGCATTTGCTTTATTTGTGACCGGCTCCATGAATCGAAAGCGAAGCACATGAAGTTGGCCCAACTCTCTAGGGTGAAACATGAAGATGCGGGTTTGACTCAGTTCAGCCACGCCACAGCATACGAGACCGACCGTCCATCCTGTGCGCACCTCTTGAACCATTGGCTCAGTCGCGCATGCCCCTGATGATCACGTCCAAGAACCCTTGCCCCGCGTCTCTAACCAAGCGCAAAATCACGGTAGCGGGCCAAGTTGCGTGTAGTCCTAGGCCAGCCCTAGGCAACATGCTACCTCGTCCAGCAAAGCGAAGCTATTCACGGCCTAGCGCTCGCCTGGATACACTGGTTTGTTGACTCAACTAAACGACTTATCGCATTCTTAGTAGTAGTATTATTTTCTTTTTCCTCTTGTTGTGCGTTATCGAGTGGCGGCTCGCGTATTCTGCAGCAGACGGGGCGTTCGTCAACGAGCGTGAATCCGAAAAGAGGAAACACGACCCCCAAGTCTGTTAATTCCCATTCTCTCTGCCCCTAATTGAAAACTTATATAAACCGAATCGCTAGGGAGAAGATGTAGTTTTTAAATCCGCAGAATTTTCCTTCCATTCTCCGACAGACTCAATTGCACACCTTATCACCGTAACTTTGAAATTTATCTTTTGGATATCCTCCTCCTGGCATATACACACCCCTCATCCTATTTTCTGCGACAGTCTTAGCCTGCCAACAATGTTCGATATGTCTCGAATCGTAATTCACGTGCCTCCCAAACCACCAAAAAAATCCAAGACCGAAACCCTTGAGGAGAATAAGAATGACAAGAGTGACGAGGGGAACAAAGAGAACAAGTAGAAAATCAGGAGCACCACTTCAAAATCTTTCTCGACGCGCACATAAGCCTTTCCTCGACACTGCACTGTAGCTCTCTTGCACACTCGTGGTGACTGGGCGCTGGGAAAACAAGGTGAGTGATGAACTCAACATTGCTTCAATTGATGCATCCCTTTTATAAGTCAAGATTTGCATACTGACATTCGAAACTACAGCACCTGATCTGATGAGTGGGCTGTGGTTGCTCGTGGTGAACTTTCTGGTATCATATACATCCTGTCTGTGCTTGATATGGGTATTCATCTATATGGATAACTAAGCACGCTTGTCAAATACAAAGTCTGTTTTCTTTCTCCCCTCGCACTGAGAACAGTATTTCCATGCATGTGATTGAAACTCAATGATCCTTCATCGATGATGCCTGTGAATTAAAGCTATCGAGACTGGATGCGTGCGTTGGGTTCCTTTACGATATCTAGGTATGTAGTCAAATCGATCACATATGACATAACCAACAGTAGCAAGATTAAACGCCGCGGCAGCGTAGCGCCAAGGAGAGCCGCGGTCCGCATGGATCTGTGCCGGCAGGCAATCTGGCTCTGACAGTAGTAAGGCCCGGGCCTAAGCCTGACTGGATCTTCGAGACCTGGACGTCAGGGGGGGGTACTTCAGGAGACTCACCCACTACTTCGGTCCAAGCCACACGTCGACTCGCATGGTAGCCTGCAGGTTGTCAATCCAAGTATGTGGACGGAGAAGTTGAATCATTCGTCAAGAACGCTGTCACGGGCATTGGGTTGCGATGCTTTGCAGTAGAGTGCATAGAGCCTGGTTGGTAAATGTGTCGAGTCTCAGGGCTGTGCGATTGTTGCCTTTTCTCAATTGAAGAATGGGTGTTGGACCGGCCGGATTGTATGCCATGACGATGACCAAAAGATGATCATTCTCAAGCTATTTAATCGTCAGCATTTCCAGACGTTAGAATACTCGGCCGACCATCTAGAAGGTATCACACACCTGACCAAGTACCTTTGCCATCGAACAAGTCTTCGAAACGTTGCAGCTCCCAGTTATGCGCCTGAGCGTACCGAAATTTTTGACAGGCCTCTTCTGTGGAGCGAGCCAAACAGCGTCACATGCCCCTGGCACAGATGCAACTTCCGCGCCAGGTATGACACAAAGAGCATCTTGTATCTATTGCAAGATATTGAAATGACCCTTATTAGTAGATGTCGAAGCCTCTTATCCCTGCAAACGTTGGTTGATTAAACAAGACGTGTTGGTCGAGCGAGCTAACAAGGAGCAGCTGAAAATGGGTTGTTGGGTATTGCGAATCTGTGTAAGCATGATAGGATGTACATGAATACCCCAAAGTTCAGCAATCAATCCATGTACCTATTGCTGAGGAAAGCAATACAACTCGCCAATCTCTGGGATGAGCTCCGGCATGCTGAAATTAATAAAAGCGACAACCTTGTGGAGTTGGAAAGAACTTATGGGGACGAACATTGCCGCTATCGTAAGGCGATCACGCTCATGACCAATTCATTGTCATTGGTACGGCTAACCGTGTTCATAGTAAAGTTGACCAAACATGTCTATGAAATTGAGCGGCTTGAAGCACCCTACACGAAATTCTTTAGCAATTTCCAAGCCATCTTGGACTATGTTTTGAGTGGAGAAGAAGAAGCAGATCTCGTAGGCCGGCCCCGCGAGGATTGGGCCATGTTGAATGGCCTGCATCCAATGGAATGCCTCGTACATAACAGCGTCGAATACCCTGCAGTAGAGTTCGCTCTGGTAAGTGTAAGCGATTTCAGCATAAACCATTTGGCTAATAACTATTAGCAAAAGCTCGCAACCAAAACCACGACGGAAGATGGCCGTATCATCCTTGACTACCCAACCAGAAGCCTCGCAGGGGTATTGGCTGTCTTCAAGAATTGTATCATGGCCGCATTTCTCGGGGTGCCGGTGGCACTCCAAGCCCTGGATGTTACCACGGCTGGCGTCAAAGTTGGGATATACTTGGCAGCTCTGTTGATCTTTGGCATCGTGGTTCAGTTTTTTATGGAAGACCACACGGTCCAGACAGTGTTGACCATGGCATATGCCGCTGTTCTAGTGGCGAATATGACCCCGAAATGAGACGTAGGCTGGGTGCTGCGTGCGTCGCAGACGAGGCCGATATAGTCGATTTTCTCCCCGGTTCGGGAGGGAGCATCGTGGCATCGGGAGTGGGCGACTAAGATCGATAGGAGGGTGGGAAGGATGGAGGCGGCGGCAGAGCTGCATGTAGGTCGGTCTTTTCTGATTCGTTTTTCTTTTGTGTATGTAGATAGATGGGTAGAGTAAGTTGGTACAGTGGCCGTGTTCCTGTCGAGATTCAAGAGTTGAGAGCGTTGCCTTTCGTTGTGATTAGCGTTTGCCATAGATGGCTTTGCATACATGCAAGGCATAGGGAACGATACCGAGAGACTAAGGGCTTGGGAGTATGTATACGATTGAGACAGTAGCCAAGGGAGATTTTGAACTCGAAATATGGTAGAGAATGTCGAATATGTGACACATTCTGTGATACTCAAGCCGAGTTGAGAAGAAAGAGATAAGACGAAGACCAAGAGCCTCGGGCCAAAACAGGTGATTGAGTAGCTTGGATGAAGTTGGCAGGAGATAATCTAGGGAACTTGAGTTGTGGGAAAGTGGGAGGGGGACTGTCCTGTTCCTACCTGCCTAGGTAGTGACATGAGGCTCTGCTCGTCATCCACGGAACCAGGGGCTGGCCAAGTCCCGGGGCGCCTAGACTAGTATACTTCTAAGGTTAGTTCTCTATCGGATATCCGGTATGATCAAGGCAATTTCGTATCTTTTGAAGCTCTAGAGTCTAAGGGCTAGGCACTCGCTGATGCAGATCTCCTCCATTGTGCACTATGCGGGTTTGCCTGTAGCTTGGACAGCTTGCTTTTCACGAAAACCATATAACAACACGAATACGATACAGCAACTGACATTGAGGAAGTAGCTTTGGCAGGCTTGTCATATGGATGTTCAATAAGCCTTGGCATGCCTCCCGCTGAGCTTGGAGAAACGTGAAATGATATGCCGCATGAGGATGGAGCCCAACACAATGGGAGAGGAAGAGATATGAGATACAGTGGAGGCAATATGGGCTTAACATATTTACTTGAGTAGTATTCGTATGCTAAAATACGCCTATAGAGATTTCTGCGGGAGGGAGCCCGCCAAGTGGTTTGTGTTTGTTTTGATGTCTATCTTGGTCACCTAGTAAGTATGCTGCGAGAGTAGAGAGACTTGAAACATCTGTCGAAATTTGACATGCATCTGCTAATCTCCCCTTGACGCCAATTGAACCGCCACCAGATCCGAACAGTTCTTGTCAGGTGTCCTGGTTGCTTTCGTTCGCGTCATCCCCACTTGTGTTGGTGGCGTCTGGGTATATTCAACCCCCTGGTATGCTTCAACTGGGTTGCCAGCTAAGTTGATTATAGCTTCAAGTCGCGGTTTGCGTGTCATGGCATCTTTCAAGCCCTGGTCTCGTAGTAGACTAGGATCTTTGACTCCGTTCGTTTGCATGGAGCCAAAATTACTAGAAGAGTGGATTGTATTGCAACTTTTGGTCACTTCATAGGCTGACAATGGCCGCTGAGGCGAACCGCTTGTACTTAGGGCAGAACGAGGCAACATAACCGCCCACAATTGGGGTTAACGTTGAACCGATTGAGTTGCTTGCCAGGATGCCAACTAAAAACATGGAAGAGTCGGTGGCCTGCGCCATGTATTGTTGAGAGCTTGAACATCCTTCATTCAACACTTGTAAAATCCAGCAAATCTTTGGAGTCCGGAGTTTCTGGTATACATTCGTAGGCACCCTAAGGTGGCTGGCGTTTCGATAATGGCAGAAGTAGAAGTTCAAACTATCGTCAACAAGCAGCAAAGAGGCCAAACAGATTGCGAAGTACATCTAGAGTTAGTAAGCGCCATGCCATCCAACAACAGAGCCGGGTACTCTCAACGGGCAGGGAATCCCGGCCAACCTGGAAGCCGGGTGGCTGATTCACTTCTGGGTCGAACTTGTTACTAGCAACCATCAGACGTGAACAGGTCAAACCAATTCGACTTGTTTTGGCTACAACAACCATTGCCGACTTGTTGATTTGACCCATTGGCAATCAAGGCGGCGATTCCAAGAAAATAAATAGCCTGAGGCAGCTGAAGGGCAACTTCCCAAGGTGAGTGCCTGCCTGTAGGTACTTACCTACCACCTCACCTTTCATCCTTGTCCGTCTCACCGCCATTCAATTTCTCCCCACACATGAACTCGACTTCGACAACAACTAAATTGTCTTTATCAGGCCCTTCCAGAAGAATAAGAATATTGGTAACGAAGATATCGGTATTTGAAGCCAATTTCTCTCTTTTTGGCGACGAACCTGACGCTCTTGACTGAAGCGACACTTGAATTACCACTTGGTTTCGAGCGACGAACTCCAAGAAGCGACGATGACCGCGAGAAATATGAAGCTCAATGTTGTTCGATGCAATGACATCCTGGCATTGTTCGAGTCTTTGTCGAATCCAAAGGAGCTAGCAGAGAACTATATTTAGGCTGTGTGCAGTAACTGAAACAAACCGTCGATATCCTCATACCCATCGACAGTCACTGGGCACCATGCATCTATCGAAGTTTCGTTAGTGGGATACGAAGAACGACATGGACCAACATGGACCTGGACGATACCTGATCTGTGGGAAGATGAATGAATGATTGGTTGATTGACACGGCCAGAGGTGGTTTGTCGCAGTCCAGATTGGTAAATCCAAGTTCGCTGACAAAAATTACCAGATCCTCTCTCGTTAACACGGAATCCGATCCATGGCGACTCCGGATTCAAAACCTCTGCAGCCTCAGTACCTATGTGAGTATTCGAGGGGTTGGACGGGGTTTATAGAGATCGTGAGTGGTCCCGATCCCCCAGTCTACGCCGGGGAATAACGGCCTTCTTGCTCAGCTCTGTGGGGCTTGAGATAGGATTTAGCCTGAGTCCTTGTGCACTTGCATAGTTCACCTTTGCTCCTTACTCGCCGATTGTCTGGGTTTGGATTCGACGCTTGTCGTATCTTCTAATTCTTTCATGTTGACGATGGTGGGTGTATAGAGGAGAATGGTTTTCGTGACAGACAGTCTCCAAGACTTCCTGAGTCGTTGCATACCTAGTCGGGCTCTCGAAACGAAACCATCACACCGCTGACAAATCGTTGGCTGCCACCAGGATGCCACCCCTATATTCCCCTACACCCTTTACATTATGCTTGGCTTGTTTCTCTCACCGTTAGAGATTCCTTTCCAGCACCGATGTACTAGTCTAGACCGGCGCACTGTCCCTGAACTGGTATAAGGTTCAGGAATTGGCTCAGGCATACTCCAAGAGTGTTTGATCGAACGCTTGTTGGTGATTGTGGAGACATGCACGTTGATTTACAGCGTGCCTATTGCGAGCGGTTTGAAACCATCAACCATTGGTTTCCACGAATTCCTCGGCTCTGGTTTGAAGAAAGCCTGCCATGTCAACGATCATTGGCATCGGCGAATATCGGCCAGTTTATCTTTGCCAGTTTCGATGACATAAGGCTCTTTCAAAACCTCATCAGCTGAATGTAGCATATTTCTCATAGTCCGACGCAGGAAACTGTCGGAAAGTGCTGCTGCCCGGAGCTGTCAGACGATCACCCCTGAACGGTTCATACACATCCTATAAAGCATCACCTGAGGTATCAGATTGAGATTCTGAAGACTGGACTCTCGCTATGATCTTCCTTCACACGGCTGTCTCTTCCCTCATAAAGCTTCACCCCCAAGAGCTTACACGTCCACCTCGGTCGCATACATACCTATCGTGTTCTTTCCGACGCAGGCGATGCCAGCAATCTGCTATCTACAGAGTGTGGACTAACAACTTACCCCCTGAAGTCAGTGAATTGGTGCTCGGCCGCCTTTTTCTTCTCCGATCGTCCGCATCGACGCTCTCTCCCACCAAAGATCAGCAATGGGTCAATTCTAGCCGTCACTGCCCAATAACCGAATGAGCAACCAACAACCAACACATTTCCCCTCGGGGAGACCTCACTCCGAGCTTTTTTTTGAGGCCCTCCTGCTGATGCCTTTTTATCGTCATCATAGCAAGGCAAACCTCCTTACTTGATTGAAGCTGTCGTCAGAACGAGGCTGTTAAGAATTTTACAAAGGGCGGTGAATGATGAATGTGCCAATTCTGACCTTGATAGAGACTCAGCTCACCCTCCTCTTGTAAGACGATGCTCCTGAATGGTCGAGTCTCTTTAAAATATTTATCGGTGAAGTCAAAGGCAACCAGCACCGCCAACTTTTGTTGCCCAACGCACACTCTCATGAGGGTCAGGATGCCTCCGGTCCAATCATAGATCTACTAACATCTGCATTTTCAAGACATCAGTCTGACACTCATAAAGTATTCACGATGTACTCTTCTTGTAACTCTTTGGTTTGAACGGACCGGCCCGTGAGTAGCTGCTGTCCTCCCCTTATGGACCAAAATTCAGAGCTTCCGGGGGCTAGATCCACCTTGTCGTGCATGTCATTTGTCAAGTTTGCAGGGCGAATGACATGCATATCTTTACACAGCCCGCTCGGCCGAGTTGTAAAACCTTGCCAAGCCAGGATACTGGGGTTTGAAAGTGCAGCTGGGCTAGCCATCCTGCTTCTTGGGGGCCAAATCCCTATCACCAGCTATCACATATATCGATAATGACGTGTATCAGGCTGGGTGATGTTGGCTGGCCGCTTTAGTGTTCTAGGGAACCGCGTCGTTGCAGCTATGGCAATGCATGGCGGCTATTGCTGGCGCCATTATCGATACGTCACAAGGACGAAGAGATCTTCAGCCCGGAGGAGTTCTGAGCGAGTATGATAGAAACAATGTGATACATCTGTTTATAATTTGCTCAACTCGACTTTTGAACTGTCAACCTCCCAACTTCTCGATTCTTGTATTAGATTAGGCACTGACCAGATGCCGATGGTTGGGGAAGCGATAGATAGGGCCCATTGATTAATGGTACCTTGGTCATACGTCTTTTCTGTATGGCGAATATCAGTCATCATGAACAGCATGCTCAAAACACCAAGAACTCCTAAGCAGCAAGTTTGACACAATATTATCTACCATGTCGCAGGCTGATATTCGAGTTAGCTAGGCACATATACTTATATTCACCAAGGTCTACATAGCAACGTCCCAATACATTTATGAACTGCCCTGAAACTTGACTACACCCAACATCCAACAACTATTTCCAACCCTTAGTAAGGGGGAAAAACTGGCATCAGTCAGGTGTTAGTAAGTATTCACTAATATGTGGATGCATGGTAATATACAAGGTGCACTTACACAAAACAAGAAGTGAGATGCTCGCCTGATTTTGTGGTCAAAAGCAATTCAAATCAGATGAACCCGCTATCTCACTCCACGAAGCATCGTTAGAGCATAGGCAGGCGAATGTGGACGACTTGTGTAAAGTCTTCACTCCCATCGTGGTATCTCGTCCCCATACGGTAGCCTTTCCCGCCGCGTACGTCTTCGAAGGTCCTGCTCTTCATTTTGGGGCACAGCCCTCCTGTATTCTTGTCTGCGCTTTGCGGAGACCGACTCGGATTGTAGGCGCCGACGCATCGAATCTTTGACGCGTCCCTCGGTACTTGGATCG
Source organism: Fusarium sp. FL617 (assembly GCA_030142105.1). Classification (NCBI taxonomy): domain Eukaryota; kingdom Fungi; phylum Ascomycota; class Sordariomycetes; order Hypocreales; family Nectriaceae; genus Fusarium; species Fusarium sp. FL617. The sequence goes on along the minus strand of JAREIL010000010.1, from coordinate 2,357,185 downwards.
AATTTCCTGCCCTTGGATCTCAAATCTGTGAAGAGAAATATCGAGATAATGATCAGAGAGATGAAGAGGAGAACTGAAGAAATGACGAGCATGATCATCACCAGGAACTGACTCGAGCGAGTACCAGAAAGAGCCAGTTCGCTAAAGGTGTTGATACTTGGATAAGCCACAGAACGTCGAGAATGATAAGGATGGTCCATGTTGACATGAGGTGGTGGTGGCAAAGGTGTTGCTACTATGTCTTTACACTCTAGTGAGGCTGCCCCTGCTTCCTATGACTATGTTAGTGTATTTGCCTCAAGATGCAGTATGAAAGAGAAACTAACTAGATGCTCCTTGCACTGTTCAATACAGTCTTTCAATGCAGTCCACTCGGCCAATTCCAGAGCCTTCTTAGATAGATTCTGACTATTAAATCCAGAGCAGGGAAAGAATGGCCACAATCATGCTCAAAAAAGCGACCAACCAGCCTGGCATAACTAAGCCGCGCTCAGAGAACCACCCCTTCAAGCGAGCCAAAGTGGGGATATCAAGAATACGAGAGCCGCCAAGATCGATCTGTCACGGAGGTTGTTTGGCTGGATGGTGCTGAATTTTTCGATGGGGAGGGAATAGTTACGATTCGCTCGCGACCATCATCTCCCCGAGGCTGCGTTGCGTCTACATCTCCAGCCATGGATCTGATATCGATTCGATTAAAAGATGGCGTGTGGTGAAGATAATTCAGTGCTGGACACGACAGACAAAGTGTAGACACGATCTCGTTATCAATCACAAGAGACCCTAGTCACAACAATTATTAGATAGGGATTAGAGAATAAGAACGGTGGAATAGATGAGTGAGGCAGAAATTGAACTAGGACTTTTGGATGCTGAAGTTGAGAGGCTGTGCAGCATCTATCTCATGTGACCAGTGGTGCAGGTGCAATACACCTGCAGGCCATACCAAGAACGCAACCCTTGTCTGAGGTGTTTTCCAGTTTATCCCATCATTCATGGGCAAGCAAAGGTAATCAAGACAGTGTAGTTTTGTGCCGAGGATCGCTTGACTGACATATCATATGTTCAAGGTGACGGAGACTTTCAATTCGGATGGTCGATGAGTGAGTATAGTAATTTGTTTATTACGAGGACTTACGAAGTATTTCAAATCCTGAAACTCTGGGTTGTGGATTACTTCAAGATCAAGCCGTTCAATTCGCCATTGAACTACTGTCTTCAACACTGCTGCTGGAGATAAACTAACAGAGCGATGGGATATTAAATCGTGGTATCTTCAATTCTCTACCTGTGTACAACCATCGTGATGATCTCGTTACTCATTAACCCCATCTATCATCAAGACAGCCACTCAAAATAACCAACCAGACCCCTTACATATTACACTACAATCATCATACTAAGCTCCGTTCCTGTAGACCTGGGCTCCCTGATTCCTAAACATAATAGTATCTCTTCTTTGTAAGACCATCAGAGACCTGTTCAGCGCCTGCTCGCTGTACCCCTTGCCCTCGACCATCTCCCTCCGTAGCGTGGACAGACTAGTGCTCCATCCGATGGGCAGACGGCGCTTCAGTTCTGCCTCTAGGCGGTTGACTTCATCGTTCAACTCGCGGCTACCTTGGTTGCTGCCTTGGTTGACGGCATCCATAGTAGAGCACAGGAACAGTCGAATAGCCTCGTCGACGTGTGTCTCGGTGGCGATGGGGGAGAGGGTGAGCTTGGCGAGAGATTCGGTGATACGCACGATAGCTTCGAGCTGACGAACCGTGATGGGGATTGAGGAACGGGTGTTTGCTTCCATTTCAGCGGCGTGGACTTGACGTCGGATGGAAACGAAGTGAGAGGAGAGTTTCTCAGCAGCTTCAGGGCTAAGCCTAGGCGCACAGCGACTACATCAAGTTAGTATGGGAAAGAAAGTAAGAAGATGACGAAACTTACGTCTTGCAGTATGTAATGTATCTTCGCATCTTGTCGATAGGAATCTCAGACTCGGTCATCTCCTCAGCACCCCTACCATTCATCTGGATACCAAGAACGTGCTTGGCCATCGTCTCATCCTTTTCGCGGCTGTGCTCATCCTTGACGATGTAAATCATATCGAAACGTGAAAGGATGGTAGTCTGGAAGTCGATGTTCTCTCCAGGGGTCTTCATGTCATCGTATCGACCAAAGATGGGGTTGGCAGCAGCGAGAACCGATGTTCGGGCGTTGAGAATGGTGGTAATACCAGCCTTGGCGATAGAAATAGTTTGCTGTTCCATAGCCTCGTGGATTGCCACTCGATCTTCGTCTCTCATCTTATCGAACTCATCGATACATACTACTCCGCCGTCGGCCAGAACCATAGCACCGCCTTCAAGGTAGAACTCGCGTGTAGATTGATCACGCTGAACTGACGCCGTGAGACCTGCTGCGGAAGAACCCTTTCCAGAGGTGTAGATGGAGATGGGGGCTGCCTTCTCAACAAACTTTAGGAGCTGAGACTTGGCTGTACCAGGATCACCAAGAAGCAGTACATTGATGTCACCTCTTAGCTTCATACCATCAGGGAGGATCTTCTTTGAGCCACCTAATAGTAGGCAGAGAATTGACTTCTTGATATCCCGGTTTCCGTAAATAGAGGGGGCGATGCAGTCTGCCATGACATTGTATATGTCTGGTCGTCTGCTCAGCTCCAAGAATTCTTGCTCTTCTTCCTCCGAGAAAGTTGCATTGCCCTTGGCTGCTTGGTCTATATCTGTCTGAACTCCGACTGCCCTCAGATAAGGAGTACGAATAGCCACGGCGCCACCAGTGGAAGAATTCTTGGAAGCCTTATTTTGGTAGATCGAGAAGATTCCCATGACTGTACATCGAGAACCAGGGACGACTCGATTTGTCAGATATCTGTCGGCTGAAATGAGAACATGTCGAGGCAGTTCTCCGACTGGGACTTGGTCGGGGGCTTCTTGTAGTTTGATGATCTGTTGATCGACAAAGCGGGACTTTTCGTGAACAACAAAGTAAGGGTCCATGGGACACTTTGGTGTTGGATCGTTGGGAACTCGGTTACGAGCACACAGTCGGGGTAGAGTGACACCAGTAAACCCGCCCAGGATAGGAATGTTTTGTGTGTGTCCGCAGTTGCGACATTGGATGTGAAGTTCTGTTGCCTTTGAGGACATAACTGAGGCACCAATAACGATACCCGGTACTCGTACGAGCTTTGCGATGGTCATGGAGTCAAGGTTACGGATGGATACGTCTTCGGCATTTGAATGGAGAAGCAGCTGGTGCTCGGGAATAACGGCTTTGGGCTCGTGAGGAAAGACGATGCGGTGTGTGCATTTCTTTAGTGCGTTCTCGAACTATTGTCTGTTAGAGGGTGAAGATATATGTGATCGTATAGTGCGTACCAAAGGGATGATATCAGCTGGCTCAGATGCCAATCGATGCGCCAGCTCCTCGTTGAAACTGATCAAGTCGTTGATGTTGACATCGCAATAGTATCTCTTGAGAAGGGCATTCTCTCGTAGTTGATCTCTGCACAAGGGTTAGTATGTAATATTGAACACATTTGGGCACTCGGCGCAAACCTGTAGACAAAGTTGTTGTCGAGTCTAAAGTCGAGGATGAATGTTTCGAGTTGTGTTTGCAGCTGCAGTCGAGTATCGCCATTCTCACCGAAACTCGGCTCGTAGACGTGCGCAGAGTAGATAGATCCGCGATCCATTGTGTGATATGTGTGATCTGTAGATACTCTGAGTTGTCTCTGTTCTCTGGTCGGCGAGTCCAAGGGTTGACAGGGAATTTGGAGATCTTGTTTGTGGAGCAATGGAGGGGCTTGTTTGCTCCGCAAGTTGGAAGGGTAACTATCTTAGATGTAATTTACGCGAGAACGCGACCCCCTGAGAAAGAGACGCGACGCGAGATTATAGTGGTTGCAGGGCTGTAGTCAGCGTCACCGTTTGGGCCTGGCGCAGGGAGCTCAGCACTTATCATCACGTGCCAGCGCCAAGAAGATAATCGGATTAGGGGGAAGCTGCGTGTAACTTACAAGGTGTCTAGACTGACAGGGTCACTTCCATTAGCGGGTAATAATCCAACGGCCTCCAACTTCAACTTCCATGGATTTTGGTGATGACGGCGCATTCTTGATTCTTCATTCCCTTATCTTTACTTAATTCTCGTTTCACGTCTTGTCTATCATATACACTTGACGGCGTGTATTTTCAGCTTAGTTTTCTACAGCGATGATACCCTACTAATACACCACGCTACATCACTCACTTGTCAAGCTGTCCTGGCCCGTACAGAGCTTACTTGACCATGTTCTCCCCTAGCTCTCCCACTGCCGCCAGGTCTGCCGACAACCTCTCGACTCTGTCGCCTATTGGTGGCGGAGAGCTCCCTTTTCATAGGTAGAGATCTATCCTTACTTATGCTTGAAGATAAAGCTAACCCCAGATGTAGCAGCAGCAGCCATAGGCATACCCAAATGCATCCCCACCCGTCATCACGACGTGGCTCTACGGCGAGCTCCATCCGTTCAGTAGGAGGCATGCTCGATAGTGCTCCCAGCGGCTTAGCTGCTTCGCTATATGAATCAAGCCAGAATGGTTTGTCTCACTCTTACACGGTTCCATGGCAATTACTAACCCTTGGAAGCTATCTCGACCCTTCTCCAACCTCCAATTGTACGAACCGGTCTCCAGCCTCACACCTCAGCACCAGCTTCGACCGCACACAAGCCTCCGACGGCCCGAGATATCCCTCCGGTTACCCTTACGAACATCACCAAGGTCGATGTCGAAGAATTCAAGCCGTACTTGTCGCAAATTGGCACATTGTACGAGCAATTACAGAGGTTAAAGGAAAGCGATGAAGAGGCCAACAAAGAGCAGCGATCTGGTCGACAAGATACCCCAACAGAATCGAGTAGTGATGGATACTTGCGACCAAAGCCACGCCCAAGTCGCAAGGGTTCGTCCGCATCTCTCTCATCGATGAATTCAAATGATGGCCATAGTCCAGTTAGAAGACCAAGTGCTGGCTTTATCCGAAGGTCTACGCATGGGCCGCCCCCTCTATCAACAATCCCGACTGTATACTTTGACGATGAATTCCATCTCGAGAACCCCCGAACATTCGACATCGTGAGCGAACGATCCGAGGTTATCCGGCCAGCCGAGGATGGTAAAGGGACCCTTAATGGAAGCGCTGCGGCACCGCGGAAAGCCCTCGCAACCAACGCAATCCTGCAAGAAAAGTTGTCCTGGTACATGGATACTATTGAAGTTCATCTTATCAATTCTATCTCGACTGCGTCAACGACGTTCTTTACGGCACTAGGATCCTTGAAGGAGTTGCATTCGGAAGCTGCGGAGTCTGTTGAGAGGATTAAGACGCTGAGAAAGGAACTTGAGGCGCTGGATGAGGAAATAGCGACCAAGGGTCTGCAGATTGTTCACCAGCGAAGACGTCAAGAAAACCTGCGCCAACTCAACGATGCTGTGCTTCAGTTGAAGCAAATCGCCGACGGAGTGGCGAGCTGTGAGACGCTGGTCGATGAAGGCGAGATTGACAAGGCTCTAGCAAGTATCGATTCACTTGAGAAGCTTATTGCTGGTGAGAAGGATGCAACGGCTGAGGGTGAACCGGAAATTCAATTACGAGATTTGCGATCGGCTTCAGCTTTGCAGGGAGTCAACGCTGACCTTGCGATTCTACGGTCGCGTATTGGCAAGGCGTACGAAACCAACTTCCAGAATATCCTAATCCGTGACTTGCGACGACATGTCGAATCGGTATCTTCTCAAGAGATCCTCCTAAGATGGAGTAACGCAGCGAGTCGGTCCAAGGGTGGCCACGCCAGGTCTCCTTCAGTCTTCCCGACTTATCTGACAAGCACCGATGAATTGAAGGCTGAGTTGTTGCCCAACATGATTGGCTTACATCGGGCGAAACATATCGCTGCTGCTACCATTGCTTACCGAGAGGCTGTCTTGCGTGAGATCCGAAACTTGATCAGACGGCCATTGCCCAGCTCCACGGACGACGACAACGAGTCAATGATGTCAGTCTCTACTGCGAGCGGTGGTCGAAATCTATCAAACCAGGAGAAGTCGTCAATTTTGGCACGGAATCTTCGAGCTTTGGACGCCGAGGATGGTGAGGATCTTCTCGTAAAGATCTACATCGGAGTCACAGAGACACTCAGGAGACTTACTACACAAGTCAAGGTGTTGTTAGAGATCACGAGCTCTCTTCCTGACAACGCACAAGGCGAGGGGTTGAAATCTCCTACAGTGAGATCACCCATCTCGAGCCCAAGACCAGACCGATTCCCTAGCAACCCCATGAACAACGCAACATTTGAAGTTCAGGAGGAGCTACACAAGAGCCTTGATGTCACCAACCTCCTCGGCCAGGCTGTTGATGTGGCGATTGAGAAGATCGTCAAGGTCCTGAAGGTCCGGACAGAACAAACTGCCCAGTTGCCCCTGACTCTTTTCCTCCGTTATTTTACCTTGAACCTCTACTTTGCCAATGAGTGCGAGTCCATATCTGGCCGAAGCGGCACCTCTCTTAAGAATGTGGTTAATGGCCACATCAAAGACTTTGTGCAAAGAAATCGCGATGCTGAGATGCAGAAACTGGCCCAAGGGATGGAGTCCGATCAATGGAATGCGAGAGATTTTAATGAGAAGAACACGGATTTACTGAACACCATCTTGGGAAGCAGTACCCATGATCCTGACGAGTGGACCGATAGCACCAAGATTTGGATACCAAATGCCGAGTTGGAGCATGCGGATGAAGAGGATTCTATTGAGGCGAATGGAACTGGCAAAGAAAAGACCAGAACCGCCACGATCGATTCAGAGACTTTTATGCTACCTAAATCAGCCATTCTATGCCTTGATGGAATTGCGAAGTTCTCGCACCTTATCAATGGAATACCATCCATGACCATCGACATTGCAGCCTCGTTAATCGCGTATCTCCAGCTCTTCAACTCGAGATGCACGCAACTCATTCTTGGTGCTGGAGCAACACGGTCGGCTGGTCTGAAGAACATCACGACTAAGCATTTGGCTTTAGCATCTCAGGCGCTCTCCTTCACGGCTACACTCATCCCACATGTTAGAGAATTTGTGCGACGTCATGCTGGATCCGGAGCGAACGTGTCGAACCTCATGGGCGAGTTTGACAAGATCAGGCGGCTGTTGCAAGAGCACCAGGACAGCATCTATCAGAAATTGGTCGAAATCATGAGCGGTCGAGCAGCTATCCACTCACGAACAATGAAGACGATTGACTGGGAGGCAGATGGGGGTAAAGGCGTTCATTCGTACATGGAAACCTTGGCAAAGGAGACGACGACTCTACATCGTGTTTTGACTAAGCATCTCCCTGAAATGTCGATCCAGATGATTATGCTTCCTGTGTTTTCCAGCTACAGGGACCAGCTTGGGTCAAGTTTTAGAGACGCAGACCCCAAGACTGAAGTTGGCTTGAAGAGGTACGTGATACTGAGCTTTCTCTGGGCTTTCGACTAACCATAATCTTAGTATGAACAACGACATTGAGTTTCTCACAACAAAACTCGGAAAGCTGGATGGCTTCGGAGACACGGGAGAGTATCTACAAAAGATCATCAAGTCCAAGCAGGTCAAGACGGTGGAACCAGCCGCAGAGAAGCCTGTAGCTGAAAAGAAGGAAGAGGAACCTAAAGAGAACGAAGCAACTACTCTTGCAGCAGAGTCCGCCAAGGAGAAAGAAGAGCAGTAGATGTTATGACTACTTGAATAAGAATGCCACATCTTGGGCTGGGATAGTCCAGACCGGCTATGCCACGATTAGTTACGCAAGATGTCTGCCTTACAGCACGGATTACTACAAGTTACACCGTCAATGTGTGATCCAAATCACTGACAACTAGAGATGCGACATATGCGCCTTACCGACCTGTCACCAACTTATTATCCATGCATTGGACGATAACTTGGTCAACAAGATTATCTAAAGATCAGCAATCCCGTGCTATATTTCCACAATTCAAGGTTATCCTGATAACTACTAGCACTCGCGGCTGGCGTCAAACTCGTCGTAGTTTTTTCCCGCAACCCGCATTCCAGAGCGATCTTCATTCCAGTCTCAAGCCTCAGCCGAGCGCTTGTCTTCTCGTGTCTGCTAACAAACCGCAGTCTTCTTGAGGGGGCGTGTAAAGTAACTACGGTAATCAACACGAACTTTTGACGGGAAGAAACCGTCTGATCTTGGCGCGAGCCCGAACCGCTTGGTCGGGTTCCGATATCTCGGCAGGGTCCTAACTGGCGCCACGCCTCTCCGGCAGCGGCGTTTTGTCTCTGGCGATATTTTTTGCTTGTCGATGGCAGTGTTGGCCTACTTTGGTTCAATATATTTCAATCGATTTTAATTTATTTCGACGGCCCGACCGGCCCGGATTTTGTTTCAATCCTACAAAACCATTTAAAACACATCCTACGTGTGGCCTGAGAAGGATAAATCCTTCGATGATCGATTGATGTGTTGTTTCTCACATCAGCTTGTTAAATCCTTTCCGAGAGCACGGACCCGCCAAGAAGCCAACAGTAACCAAAGGTCCAAAGTCTGTGAAAGATTCACATGTTTCAATCATTCCGACGTTGTACGGAAATGGTGACACTCCCGCGCGGGGAAGCATTTGTATCACCTCATCACAACATGTCCGTCCAGTCTAGATGTACACAGGGAATTTATCCAAAGAGTAAGAATTGGCGGTTTAAAGTTGTGGAACGAAACAAAAATAGCAGGGGGGCCAAATGATCTGCAATCAAGTTGATCAATCGTTTGAATGATCAGTCAGAACTCAATTGGAGCTGAATTCTCTTGTTTTCTCCCTCCCCCTCTGTTATTTTTGGCATTGTCCCTCGAGCAACAGGCAGAGTTTGCTCAACAAACCCCTTAATTCAACTCAAAGGGTAGTATCCAGTCCGCCATATCATAGCGCAAACTTGCCGGTAATAGTGCGATTGACTACGGATACTGTAGTGGAACTGTACCTACAGTAGATCCAGAGGCTTCCTCTAGGCCACGTTACATCCCGGCCAGGGGCATAACCTTGTTCCTGCAGACACGACATCAGGCTGTGATGCGTATCTGACGTGTCCCCTCTCTCACTTCTCCTCAGCGCCAACAGAGAGAACCTCGATTGGATTCGATGTTTGGTGAAACTTGGAATAAGCAGGAGGTTGGTCTGCAGAGTGAGAAAACAACTCACAGCTCGCATGCATGCCAGAATAAGCAAAGCTTAGGGGATGGGTCTGTTTCAAGCTTGCATGTGGCTTTTCGCTTTGTCAACCCCATTACGCACAAAATGTCAGCTCCTGATTTCTTTGAGTCCCACATGTTGAGAGGCCGGTCGCTTTGCTTGGTAAATGGAGGACAGATCAAGTTCAGAAGTCTATGTTCAAATCTATGTCCGAGTCTAAAGTCTAAAAATTTTTTGTCCAAAAAGGCAAAACCATCTTTTTGTAATGGAGCTTTTGCGCCCCAGGTGAGAATATGTACAAAGAATTGTATGTAAAGGTTTTCCAGCGAGTGTGAGAAGATGTTCATAGAATGTAGAACGAGTGCCAGCCTCAACCCTCCTGCTAGTACAGAAGGCATCAAGCCTGTGATGTAGCGAGAGCGCAATAAAGAGAGACGCTACTCTGCGGTTGAAAGTCTCAAAAGAGGTATGAGATATTCCAGTCCTGTTTTATCCTTGTGTCTTGTCTTGCCTGTGTACTCCATCCATCCATAAGCGCCGCCTGCTCCAGCCCAAGGGTCTATAACCCGGAGTTTTCCTCGCAATCAAAGAAAAGCCTCGGGTTTTGCAACGCACGAGGGGTATCTTTTGGGTATGTAAAATGAGAATCGTGTAGTGAAGTGTAGAAAGGGATATTTTTGCGAAAGCATCATCGTGTCTTCGTCAATGCGGTGTTCAACGCCGCAGAGGGGTAGAGAAGTGAAAGGGCCATCCGGGCGATGGTGATGGAGACACTTAGTTGGAGCTGGAGGTGCCATTGTGAGGGCTGGCACCAGAGCCAAGGGTGGTGATGAGGTGAAGCTCCTCGGTGACCTTGGTCTGGACATCATCGGCGGCCCAGTAGCAGTTGTTGCAAGGGAAGACCTCGCAACCAGACATGGGGCTGTGGGAAGACTTGGGCCACATCTGCTTGACGTTGTCCTTATCGTTGGGGTTGACGATGGCAGAGACGTCAAAGTAAGTCTTGCCAAGGTAACCGCCGAAGGTGACCTCACCGAGCATGCCAGGTGTGTCCTTGGCGCCCTTCTGGACAGCGTAGAAGTTGCCGATGTACTCGTCGGGGAACTCGACGGTAACCTCCTTAGCACTGCTGACAGTCACGGACTCGGGGCCTTCATAACCGGGGTCAGGGGTGAAGATGATGGTGCGCTCCTTGTCGTCAAGAGTGACAAAGGTGACGGTGCCAGCGGCAGCGTAGGCGGCAGAGGCGACGAGGCCGAAGAAAGCAGTAGAGAACTTCATATTGGCGGTGTTTGTTGTTTGTACTTGTGGTTATGGAGATGGGTTATTTGGTTTCTCGATTGTCGTCAAGACAAGAGTTGATTGTTTGCAGCGTCTGATAAAGGACTGAATCAGGACGTGTGTATGTTGGTGATGATCGAGAACTAGCTCGATGATTGTTGTTCAGGGATTGTGATAACTCGGCCTCAAAAGGAATGAGAAGCGTTGAGTCAAAGGAATGATCGTCCGAAGACAAGAAAGTTGTTTGAAACGGAAAGACTGTGTTGTGTGCTGATCAGAACGAACATCTGGAGAAAGGGAGAGGGAGGCCCGTTTTATAAACGACGTCCGAACACACTGAACCCAAGGACCTGGCGCATCTAAGTTGCAGTACGGAGCAGAGCAGGGTAGGGTACGCGAGATCAGATTTGTCAAGGGAAACGCTGAAGCGCCCCAGTGGATCCGGTACACCAGAGGGTGTCTTGACCAGACGGGCCCTACAAAAGAGTTCCCGGTGGTGTTGTGGGGTGGGATGGATGAATGAATGTGATCGGGACCACTTCAACATCGGCCAACACAGCACTGCCCAAGACAGCACAGCATAGCACTGTACTCACACTATGGCAGACCGACCTCGGGCTGTGATGCATGGTACTTTCTCTTCCCTCCCCCGCATCAGCACTCGCTGCAGTGAATCCAGCCTCCAGCCTCTGTCCAAGTCCTTTCCATGATACCGTACATATGATACTGTACGTTGTGGTGTGGTGAGTTGCGTGGCCTGGAGGTGGTGTGGGCTCATTTGGCCGTCCATGAGTGGTCCGTGACATGCTTGGCTGACCGCGGCCCGCCTCTTCAAGCTTTCAAGGACAAAGGTGGCCCAGGGCCGTTGTTTCAACGCTTCCATTTATGGTGTCGTTCATCTCGTCTTTGCTTTGAGAGAAGACACTTCGTTTCGTTCATTCGTTGTCTCGAAATGAGACAATCTGTATCAGTGGGAGCCTCATCTCAAAGGACATTGCAGCCATGGGCGACGTTTAACTAGTACGGTAAGCACGCGACAACAAAGAAAACATTCAATGGAGCCCCTTCTCGTATGTACTGTTGATATCTGTCTCCGTACAGTACGACCCAGCCATCCAGAGCAACTCGGTTCCGGAGACAAGCTTCTTGAACCTCATCCACATGGAACAAGGGCATCGCTGCCCCTGCCAGTTAGCCAGTTTAGGCCAACGCGCCGGCACACAAGAGGCGTCTGTCAGCGATTCAGCGTAGCCGCTCCCAGTTCCGCGGCTACGTACCGATAGAGTAGACCTGTAAGGGTGTGGTGAAAGTGGGCGACTACCGCAAGGGACACCCACAAAATCGCTCTATTTTTTCTTCTAGCTGCATTTTAACTTGGTTCCGCTAACCATCTCTGGCTTCCTATTGGTTCATTGTTTGCCACCGGTGCCTGGTACCTGACAGGCGTCCATGTGGTCGGACTTGAAAGGCTTGTTTCGAAATCTGTTCAGCGCCGCGAGGGTGTGATGAGGGCTCCCACGAAATGTCGGTTGGTGGGAGGCAACGCACAGGGTCCAGGAGCAGGGCGGATGGTGCACGTCAGCAACAACAGAGCACAGCACACGCACACACCGGTTGTGGGAGTGCTAGGAGTGGTCTGGTCCGATGCAAGCACTTAGTGCACAACGCTTGCTAGCATCATCAGCGACCTGAGACTCGTGAAAATTCTGAATATCCTGGCAGGCCACTGACGCCAATGTGGCTTTCTTTTCCGGGTCCTCAGAGTTACGTATCCATCAGCGACACGTGGAGTCAACTTTGACTGAGTCAATGAATCAGAGCCATTGCGTTTTTTCTGAGTCTGAAAAATGCCAAAAAGACTTTTCGTGGTGCGGGCACTAACAAGTCAAACACTCCTCTCCCCTCGACCCCGTTAAAGGATGTCGTTATTATGCATATCCATCGGGAAGTCAAAAAAGCACGCGACAGCCATCTTTCTTTATGTTTTGACAGTTTCTCCGAGGCCATACCATAGGGCCGAGACCCTTAGCTCATGATTCAGCTCTTGTCGGTTGACCAGATTCAGTCAATTGATGAGCGACTCAGCACGTACTGCCACGTTGCGATGCCAGCAAAGAATAAACAGTGGCACATTTTCCGGATGTGGCCGAATAAGTTTTTCCAACCGTTTGCTGTGCCTGGCGATCATCTCTCCCTAAATGGGACAGTGAACGTTGGTCCTGGCTGGAAAATCCGAGAGCATCTCAGCGGGAACCAGGGTAGAGCTGCCGCGTCACCAATCACCAGCTTAAGGAAGCTCCCAACGAAGCTCCCATCCTTGCAAGCCGCGATTAAGATGCTGGGTAGCTGGGTCATTGATTCATCACCTAAACTTAGCGGCGGAAGAATGGGGATGAAATGCGACAACGTTAGGACGGCTTGGTGGGGGTTGGGCCCGAGAGCCTTCTTGGTAACCCCAATGTCTGCTGGGCATTCGTGAAATCGATGGCTTGTTGACGACTGCACTGCGCCTTGATGGATTGCGTCGACCAAGGAGACACATTAGATGGGGGCCAGATTGTTGTGCCTGAGGCGTCCACACTAAAGCATGGAACCTAGTGGGTTTGTGTTAACGGAGTGGGACACTCCAAGGAAAAGAAAAAAACGCTTTCTTGGTGCGTTAAAAACGTCGCGGGCTTTCTTCCCTCTTGGTGGTCTAGGCCGTCGAGCACAGTATGAAACTGTCGCGAACGGTGCATTCGCCGCGCGGCTCTAGCACCGTTCTCGAACTGTCGGCCTAGCCCGGAGAGTGCTCCATTCTGCACATTCTGCAGCCAACGATTGAGTGTGTGAGAGCGGGTGACTGTGTGCTGGGCTGTTGCTTTCACACTCATTGCCCAAACACAATTGGTTGCCATGGGTTCCGTCATTATGTTGTAGTAAAGCCTGGCGTCCACATCCAGGCTGCCTTGTTGTTGATGTGTCGATCAATGTCTTTGACAAGGATTCTGCCAAAGTTTTCGCGATGCTGGACGAGCCGAGCTTTCTGTTCTCGATCGGACACAATCAACTGTGGCCTACCTCGTACTGTATGGCCATGGATTTCTCATCGAATGTTGGACCAAACCACCTAGTCCTTGACTATAGATGTCCGCTAAGAGATTCGTCGTTGCGAGTCATCGCCATCACATAGCTGCCAATGTGAACTAAAGTTGCGTCCGTCTGCACGCATGCAGACGAGGGCTAGACTTGATGTTCTGTCGCTCAGTCGTCCCAACACTAGTTGTCGAAAAGTTCTTCCACTGCAATATCGTACCAAAACGTCCTAGGGCTCGTCGTCCAGCGTACTTAGTCCATCATGGCGGAAGGCGTAGAACAGAAATTTTCTCGGGGCAACTTAGGTTACCAATGAATGGTCTGCGACTGGTAGAAGACGACTCGAAAGTTGGCAAACAGTTCCACAGTGGAAGAATCGATTTATCAGACGCTCTAGCTTCTGTGCGCTACTTTTGCCTGAACTCCAGGTGCAAAGTATGCTAATGGCCGGGATCCAATAATTGACAGTAAGTGGAAAGGCCCACATCATCGGGCACCGGCCGGTAACCCGGCAGACTTCGAGTGAAGCCGAAGGCGCTGGATCAGATCCGTGACCGACGAAGACGGCTCCACTCCGAAGTCGATTTGAGTCCGCATACATTGGCCAGCAACTCCTCTCTGCTGTGATGTAATAGGTTGTCGGCCTCGAGTCCTCAAAACAAGGTTCATAGCCAAGAAAGTAGGAAGAGTGGGATGAAGAAATTCCCTCATATGAGGCGCGGTTGACCAGTTGTTGGCGAGTTGCTCACACTGGAATGCTAGTTTGTTGTCGAGTGCGGAACGCGTTGTGGATAATGGGTATGCCGTCTTTGGATTGTATCGACGCATCCCTGAACAGACGCTTCTTGGAAAGGTTTGTTGCATACTGAGTCAACTTCCACTAATATCTCCGGTACAAGGAAAGTCAGTCATCACATCATGGAACTTGGGCTGTGTACGTAGTAAGTCGAGATAAGGACTGGCAGCGAAAATTTCATCACGCCCGATAAATGGTTGAATAGCAAATCCACGCTTCCTGTGTCAGTGTCAATATGCCAGAAGGGACACACTTGTGCGGACTTTCCGCCTACGCTAGGTCGTTGCAGCCTGCTGGAGATGGTGTGCACACCTATGACTGGTGAAGAGGAAGTTTTGGCCACAGGAACGAACTTCCATGGTCTTGTTAGCATCGTCACTTGACGTTCACGTTGAGTCAGGAGTTGACAGCCCGGGATGGGTTCTTGGACAAGGCGAGAAGAGATGGAAGCCAAGCATGAGGTGACTAGAGAGACACTGGCTCTCTGCCTGGATCAGTGGAAAATCGGTTTGCTGGCTTTGTGCAGAGGGGTGAGGTGCGTGTGAGGGAGTTGTCGGAAATAGCTCGTTGTATGATCCCAGACTTGGCGTGTGATTTTGGCAGTGCGCAAGCGGTACTTTCAAATGGCCCTTTTGTCGAAAGGATGATGATTTGCAGAATTCTTTTCCTGGAAACGGAGATGTTGAGGTCAAGAAAATGAGGCGTGGGAGGCGGGGTGTGACCGTGTGATCATGACTTCCGTTTTCGCTCTACATCCACTTGCACGTGATCACTCGCAGGCCAACTTCTTTACTGATCGCAACTTCCATTCAAGAAATATCAACGCTAATCATGATAATAAATATCAGCCCTGAGATATGTGTGGGTTATCCGAGTTCAGATATGAATTCCAATTCTATATCTCGGAGGAGAGTTCGGTGTTTCAGCTCGTCTGACATATATGACCGCTTACCCTGTAGTCGAAATAGTTACTCAAATCTTATACAGTCCTCTCTCTACCCTATTAGAACAATCCTAGTAGGCGCATATGTTCTCACCTTACTTTTAGGTTGTAAAGCTGAAATGATAAAATAAGTTTGACAATTTAGTTATACCCAAAGTATGCTCTAATTCTTGTAGTAACCTATTCCAAAGCCTTTGGCATCGTGGTTAACCTGCAGCCAAAAAAAAAAAAAAAAATGTATCACTTCATTCCAGTTAACCCCGTCGATCATGCGTGTTGGTAATTGGCACTTCGAGTCTATCAACTAGAGAATTACAAGTTCCTGATCGACGGAGAGACCAAGTTCCTCAACCTGCACTTCGCTATGGAAAGGGGCTCGAGGGCTCCATCATTCGCGTGCCAACTTGTGTCGCTGACTGAGTTGATAGGATATGTTTTGGATGACCCTGGTATTAAGTACTGAGCTGACAATTGTGTGATTTGTTTAAATCGTCATTGCTGAGAGCTCACTCTAAGGGTACAGACTTAAACGACCACTTCGCCAGATCTTCACTCGTGCTATTCCCTAAACAGCCCATTAGATCCGTGATGTGCAAGATCCATGTTACCTGGTAGCAAGATGTAGGTAAATGATTTTCATGATCGTTTACCTCGATTTTTGATCTATCATGGTATCCAGTCCGCCAATTTAACATTTATATGACACCAAGCTTGGTATCCAACCATTGCCATCCGCCCTTTGCAATCAGATGCCCCCAACCTCCTCATGTATACTATCCCAATACCTTCTTCCACGGTACTTCGCGATATCCGAGGGTGAAGTGTGATGAAAGGTGTTGTTCTAACAAATGTATTTCAGTTAAGAGTTCTGACGGACTCTGCCTGACCTACGAGAGACCAATGACAGAAGCACTCGTCCATGACGGATTCTCCCGTAACATCCATATTCGTCGGACATTCCCTACTAATCAGACTTTTGTTTGGAGACGGTATCTTCCATAAGTCTTTGAGCTGCTTTGTTAAGCTTTCGTCAACTACAAAAGCTGCAAGACCCCTGTTCATTATCGAGAGAGTTTCACCATCATTCCAACAGTCTTAAGTGATTTCACAGAGCTTCAATTGCTAACAAAGAACATATCAGCTCTCATCATTCAAGATGAAAACCATTCAGACTCTCCCTGTAGCAATGCTACTCACGGGTGTTATTGCTGGCTCCACTCCAGCGGTGTCTCCCGTCCCCAATCCTCCTATCCCTAGTCCTCCTTTCAAGAACCAAACACAGTAATACACAGCTAAGACTATTGTTACCACTATCTCGACTAACTACATCTTCTATTGCCCAGTGAGTTGAATTGCATTCTGACTAAATATTGAATTAACTAAGACTACTATAGGAGCCTACCAAGTTTCTTCACAAGAATGTCACTTATACGGCTACGAAGCCAACTTATTTAACCATCACGAGTAAGTTAACCATCTTTGTTCTACTAGAGATCACCAGACCACTGACCTTTGTGATAGATTGTCCCTGTACGATTACCTACGCGCAGAATACGGAGTCTCTTGGAAAGCCTGTCTATCCTACCGCTCCTCCAGGCCAGCCTGCACCACCTCCTGTGGTTCCGGTTCCCGGAAAGCCAGCTCCCAGTCATCCAGTTGCCCCGGCTCCTCCTGTGATACCCTATTCTTCTCCTCCTGCCCCGGTGCCTGGAAAACCTATCTATCCTACTGCCCCTTCAGGCCAGCCTGTACCACCTCCTGTCGTTCTAATTCCTGGCAAGCCCGCTCCCACTCCGGTTCCAAGCCAGCCCGCTCCTCCTGTACCAGGAAAGCCTACACCTCCACCTGCTCCAGGACAACCGGCACCCCCGCCTGCCCCGGAGCAGCCGGTTCCGCCTCCGGCCCCGAGTCAACCAGCTCCTCCTGCCCCGGGCAAGCCGGCATCTCCTCAGCCCGGAGTTTCACCTCCTGCTCCTGGTCAGCCTATTCAACCGTCAGCTCCTGCTGGCGGTTCACCACCACCACCTCCTGCTGAGCAGCCTGTTGTTCCTCCATTTCAAGCTTCTCCTCCAGCCCCAGTTGGCCCAACCGGCACTGCCCCGCCTGCAGTGCCCGTTGCTGCTGCGAACAAAATCAATGGCGGCTCAGGCGCTCTTTTCGTGGCAGCTTTCGTTGCTCTAATTATCTAATTATCTACCTAGTTACT
The DNA here is from genome assembly GCA_030142105.1 of Fusarium sp. FL617. Taxonomy (NCBI): domain Eukaryota; kingdom Fungi; phylum Ascomycota; class Sordariomycetes; order Hypocreales; family Nectriaceae; genus Fusarium; species Fusarium sp. FL617. The sequence continues at coordinate 2,339,625 of JAREIL010000010.1, read as the reverse complement.
ACTACGACAGGTCAAGGCGAAGGGGCATCCTTCCCTCCATATCATTCGCTGGTACCACATGGGATTTGGATGGGTGATATTAGGGCAAGACTATGCGAGTTTTGGAAAAGACATATAAGCAATGGCACGGCTTGCTGTACGTGCCCCAAGCAGCGGCCTAGTCTTGGTACATACTTAATATTGCGTATCGAGGTATTCGTTGCTATACAGTTACATCGTCAACCTTTTCCATTTGTATCGCTGTATGTCAGCTATTTTGTTCACATCCAGATTATTTCGAATGACATCGTTGGTGTTGAAGTAATGGATATACTTTGATCGTCGGGCCGATCTCCCTTCTCTTCTCGGAAATGCCGTTTGCGAGCATGACCTTGTGATCGACAGTAGATCTGGGGAAGTTACCTGACGATCTTGTCAATTACTAAAAACAACGTCAATTAGAGCTCTAACAAGTACAGTAGCTTCCAGATTATTCCCGAGTCGCTTGTTTTGATGAATGCCTATCTATCCGCAAAGCTGTAAATATATCATTGAGCCACTTCTACTGTTACAGTTCATAATAAGCTGCGTAATGCATATTCTCATAAGTTAAAAGGCGCCTTCCAATGGGCACCCCTGGTTTCACGATTGGGCGTTTACTCGTCTTTGCCGATACTCCTAGCTCAGCGGGTCAAGCATCCCCGTCGCCTCCATCCGCGACCGTACTTCTCGCACCAGAGCCTTTGCCTCTTCCACCTCAACGCCGTCCTGACATAGCTCACCTGCGAGACGAGATGCTGTAATGTAATCTCCAGTGCGCATCGAAAACTTGGCGAGCCACATTCGCGCCTTACTTGTCGCCGCCGTGACTCCCGTTCCTTCATTGCCCGAGGCCTCCTCACCCTCGGCGCCATTGTCAGAGCCTGGTGGTGAGTCATTGTGAATAGCGATTGACTCAGCTGGGTCGACGTCTGCAGCTCCGCTGCCGTCCTCCTGGGCCACACATAGCTCCATGTAAGATCTGGCTTCTTCTTCTTCGCCCAATTGGTCGTACATGGCTGCAATTTGCAGGAGGATGTCGGGGTCCATATGGCCTGTGGCGCTGCGGCTACCAAGGAGATCTCCGCTACCGAAGCTGCTGCCCACGTCATAATATGCATCAGCCAGCAAGGCTCGTTTCAGCGCCTTGATACCATCGCGTTCCCGGCCCATCTTCTGTAGACATGAGCCTACGGCCATCCACATCTTGCCATCCCAGGGTCGTAAACCAGCGGCCTTCTTGTAGTACCATAATGAGTAGGTGTGCATCTCCAGCATCTCATACGTCTGACCTAGACCGTACCAGGCCCGATAGTCCCGGCGGTTCACGTCGACTGCGCGGCGGTATGATTCAATGGCCGCGTGAGTGTTCTTGAGCTCAACATATTCGTGGCCCATCAACGTCCATGCCGAGAGACATGAACGATCGAGCGTTAGAGCACGTCGGAAGTATTGCACAGCCTTCTCGTGCATCGATAGTAAGGAGTAATAATTCCCAATCACCACGCAAGATTCTGGTCTGAACTTGTCGACACTAGAACATAGATGCGCCAAGAATGCTAGCTTCGGCCGAAGGTTGAGGACGTAGAGGATATTAGAATAGTGATCAAGAGAATCTAGCCGATGAGGATGGAGCGCCAGCAGTCTAGTAAAATGCTGTTCGGCAGCCATCAGATCCTTGGCATGATATGCTAGCAATGCGTTGCAGGTGAGGAGAAAGGAGGATGTGGGAAAGATAGAGAGTAGTTGCTCAAGGGAGTTAGCAAGGCCAGGACCCTGCTGGTAGAGCTCGAGAGAAGTGTGCAGGTGGAACATGTAAGAGACAATATTCTGAGGACAATGTCTTGATATTCGGTTCAACTAAGAAATCGTTAGCGACATGACCAGAAATGTTCGGGCAGTCAAATGTAAGACTCACGTCCTCGACTCGAGATATTAACGACGTCATTTCCAACCAACAACCCCAATTCATGGTGTACTTGTGTACGCTTCGAATAAAGAATTCTAAAGCCTTATCATCGTTTTTCTCTTTGGCGAGCACCATTCCGTATCTGTAACAGGTGGTTAGTTGCAGCGACTGCAGGGCGAATACTGTCAAAACTCACAGATATTCCAGCCATCCTTGGCTACCCAGTACTTCATCGTCTTCTGTTGTCCTTTCCTCGAACCAAGTCGCCAAGAAACGTCCAATTACAAGTAGTTGCTTGTTGGCCACCGTTCCGAGATCTTGAGGGCCCATAACCATCTCAGAGTCCTCATTCTTGCGCTTCTCTCCAGACATAAACTTGGCGTAGAGCGCAAGGAACAGACTCTTCTGGCTGAGTTTAGGCAGCGGTACTACGGCCGCTGCACCAGATGCTTTCCCCTTTCCCTTCCCGGCTGCTGAAGACGCTGAAGCATTGTCGACACGTGATGCAAGGACGCTGGACAGAAGCGAGTCGGGAAGGAAAACGGCGGCGCAACGGTCGTATTCTCGACAATCAAAGAGCGATTTGGCTAGGAGATACTTGCTCAGCTCTTTAGTTTCGAGAGCTGCCTCTTCTGGATCGGTATTCGGGGCGTATATGGGCGAAACGTGATTAGGATCTGCAGGATTGAGGTGTTCTTCGTCATCTTCGGTTTCGGGAAGCGCATTGAGTAGCTCGGCAGCCCTGGCTCTGTCAGTCTATGCGCCGAGCCACCGCTGGATAGGAGAGCTGTGTACCATTTTGAAGATTGATATAGACATCTTTCTGAGCACTTGACCACGGCGTCTTGTAGTGCAGTGCGCAGCTGTGAGATCTCGTGGGCGCTCAGAGCCATCGTTCTTGTTTTGAAGGTTGGTGGGGTAGCTTTTGCGAGGAGGGAGCAACAGCTCGAAAATGGATGCGCAGACGCGCTATATCTCCAGAGTTAGATTAGTCAAGACCTCAAGCTCTATAATGATTTTCAAGTGAGTCTTTGCGCAAGAATTGGGGTCTGGTGGTGGTCACAAAGCAAGCAATGGAGGTGTCATGAGCATGACCGCCCAATGTTTGGCAATCATCATATCAACAACCCAGGCGCGCATCGTAGGTCCGTGCTCTTGAATCAATACACTGTGAGAAAACACTGTGCGTATTGAGGTGAATCAGAAGAACCGTTAAACTTGAACCTATCATATAACACAAAAATTTCAGATTTTCATCCCCAAGAGTACGATAGCACCTGGTGTGTAAGAGGATTCTTTTCGGCGATGCCCTGTCCAACCAATATTCAGCCACTCGATTTTGTTTCACTAACACCCATTTCTTCAACGGTGGACATTGTACTACAATGGCCCTGGGGAGAAAATCATGATAGCCAATATTCCGACTTATTGATGAGACCTTTAAGATTTTTATTAGTTTTTAAAGAAGTACAGAGTATATTTAACATGAATATGGAAATTGGTGCTTGTTCACTGGATGCACATAATATGACAAGAGATATGGGAATTAAGTCGAAGAACAGAATGACGCTTAATTTCGACCTGAGCCGCAGTTCAACAGCTTTGCGAATTGATTTATATAAGCTATTTGAAGGGATTTTACTAGGTCGAGGAAACCTTCATTGATTGGAATGTGCTTCTCGGATCTTGCTGTTTTGCAGCTACCATTTCTTCAAGCATTGGTTGCTCCCAAGCCTATAACAGCCTCTTAAATGCATAATAATCTATCGGTTTCTAAGAAGGGGATGATGAGTTTCAACAGGACAGTCAGGATATTTCCCTGTATCCACTGCTGGACACCAGAAGTCAAGTGCTCCAACTACGTGTTCCTTAATCGGACCGCCTGTGTCGACTGCGAGGTAAAGCAAACTTACCCCAGCCAACCCCTCCAGCACGCCCCCAGTTGAGCCTTACAATCTAACTTTACTTATCAGAGACTACAAAGAGAGTTTGGCGAGAACGAGTTGATTGTATCAGAAGTCCACGAGACCTTTGTGCGATACCTGCTCGATAAATACCCGGAGAGGGACGGTATCATGTACGAAAAGATCAATGAGTACATCATGAGGGCTAAGGAGGCGAATGTGGACAATCTGATCACAGTGGCACTGGACTACATTTTTCGTAACTTCAGTCAGGTTTATCATGCTGTTTGTGATGCAGTTGAGGAGGCGAGGGATAGAGGGCCTATGCGATGGACGCCGAATCACCTGGCGGAGCGGCTTGAGAGAGTAAGGGCCGAGCAAGAATGGGAGCAGAGGAGAAAGTGACCCGATGGACCATCATCTAAGTTTATTGAGAATGGTTAAGTCGGCTGGTCAAATGTTTAGAGGCGGATACTGTGTTGGAAGGGTTGCTTCTCCATACTGCAAGTGTCGACTTTGTCTAGTCTCTGAACATGTCAATAACACCGTTATCTTTCAAACCCAAAGTCTACCTAGTGAAGAACTTTTGCGCTGTCAAATCGATTTGACGTCTAGTCGAGTCATGTCTATTTCTACCATCCATCTTCTCCAAAGCACCCTTTAAGCGGTAGGTGATGCCGGTAGTGCCATAGAAACCGACCATCTCTCAAAAGAGATATATCATCTTCCGATTTCGATGTTTCTGTATACCCATGGTCCTTTATAGAATCATAGTTCCAGCGCTTGACGCTTCTTTTGACGAGTGGACCTGACCGTTTGCCCAATGTATCACAGCATTCTAATGGCCGTGAATATCGGCGACGTCTCACAGAATGAGCGTCCGTCACAACCTAGCACAGTCCGCTGCAGCACGTGCGAGCCGAATCATCACGGTGTCAAGCTTCGTCACCGAACGAGTCCTGGTATAAGAGCGAGTACACAAAACATGCGCCCAAGGAGCGAACTTGACCCCTGGCTAGGCAAATCTCGAGAGAGCAGCAACTTGATGAGCGATATTGCCATATCTAAATACCTCGCCAATAAACAAGGGAGTCGAGCTCTGCAGAGAAGCATGCGGTGGCCTTGCAATCATCACTGGGGAAGTCGAGCGTGTAACAAATATGTCAATTCTATGGGCGCAAAGTGTCAGGACTGCCAGGTATGTATAGTACATTGTGCATTTCCTTTTTCCTGCTAGTAACCGTCATTGACATTGTGTCCGCCAATCTAGAACCGCAAAGACATGGACAGTACGCCAACACATACTCGACTGGCGCATATGTACGATATGGATGTCTTTGTCGAAGGGTTTCGCAACGCAGGGCTCAACGCCGCGTGCATTGTGGAGATGATGAAGGACGGCGCGTCAGAAAAGGCTCTGCTTGATGCATTAGATGTGATTCAAGAGAATGACACTGATTGGTATGATCGGATCAAGTATGTTGTCCCACAAGGGATAAGCCAGTACAAAGAATCCGAGGCCAAGAGGTAGCGATGTGTTTGGGAATGGAGTTTGGTGTTGGTGGTTACAAGGCGTTTCGGATAGTCGACTCAGCGATTCCTTATAAATAGTTTAAAATCAAAATATCAGCTACAACTTCAGCAGTTGACCCTCCAATCAAATAGAGTCTTGAAGTTGGAAAACTAATGTCTTCCAAGATATTCAGGGTATCATTGTCAATAAGCTAGGTCTGTCTTGTCCCTGTTCCGGTCTAGCTCAATTGGCCTTTTAGCGTTGAGTGCCCAACTGCTACTACTATAATTTACCTAGAGGGGGGGGGTTCGGGTCGTCAAAAAACATCAGACGCGAGCCTTTCACCGAGATAACTTTAACTAACGATAATAATACTTACAAAATTTATTACCCCTGTAATACAAACACTATAAGATCTACTAAGGCTTACTCTAGTATCTGATATATCCCTTAATTATATACACTCTAAAGCAATAAAAGTCTGGTATAGATAAAATAATATCTAGTAGATCTCGCCGACGTAAACTGTCCCCCACGCGGTTTACCTTTCTCACCGCCCACTGCCCCTCCTCTCCCCTCCCCTCCCCTGGTCCCTTAATTTTTGCGGCCGTTCCCATCTTTGGCCTCACCGAGCAAATCAAGTTGTGGAACCGAATAAGGAAAGAGGGGCAGTTGCCGGGAGCCCCTCCTACTAAATCACGTAGCAACCATTAGACCTGATATCCGGTAATTATCGTTCATCTTCCGAAATCTAGGCTATTGTCCAATTCCGAGCCTCCTTTATTTTACCCTCAAAAAGGCGGTCTCTCTAAAATCCCGTCTCTTCACCTGTAGTCCATTCCTACAACTCAGCAACAATGGCTCAACAAACCACTCTCGAGGAGTTCAACTCCGTCTACCCCAAACTTGAGGAGGCTCTCCTCGACCATGTCCGCTCTTACAAGCTTCCCCAGGAGCAGCTCGACTGGTACAAGAAGGCAGGTCTAGATCTGAAGCTATTTCCAAACCTCTACGACCTCCCAAGCTAACCCTCTCTGAAGTCCCTCGAGGTCAACCCTCTCGGCGGAAAATGCAACCGCGGCATGTCCGTCCCCGACTCGGTCTCCCTCCTCCTCGAGAAGCCTCTTTCCGAGGAGCAATACTTCCAGGCCGCCACTCTCGGCTGGATGACAGAGCTTCTCCAGGCTTTTTTCCTCGTTTCGGACGACATCATGGACTCTAGCATCACCCGCCGTGGTCAGCCCTGCTGGTACCGCCAGGAGGGTGTTGGCATGATTGCCATTAACGATGCCTTCATGCTCGAATCGGCCATCTACACCCTCCTCAAGAAGTACTTTCGCTCCCACCCTGCCTACGTCGACCTCATCGAGCTTTTCCACGAGACCACCCTCCAGACCGAGCTCGGCCAGCTGTGCGACCTTCTCACCGCCCCCGAGGAACGCGTCAACCTCGACAACTTCTCCCTCGAGAAGTATAGCTTCATCGTCATTTACAAGACCGCCTACTACTCCTTCTACCTCCCCGTCGCCCTCGCTCTCCACCAGCTCAACCTCGCCACCCCCAGCAACCTCAAGCAAGCCGAGGACATTCTTATTCCCCTCGGAGAGTACTTCCAGATCCAGGACGACTATCTTGACAACTTTGGCAAGCCCGAGCACATTGGCAAGATCGGCACTGACATCAAGGACAACAAGTGCTCTTGGCTCGTGAACCAAGCCCTCGCCGTCGCTACCCCCGAGCAGCGCAAGATTCTCGAGGAGAACTACGGCCGCAAGGATGACGAGAAGGAGAAGGTTATCAAGAAGCTCTATGACGACCTCAAGCTCGAGCAGCGCTACCTCGACTATGAGGAGAAGGTTGTCGGCCAGATCCGCGAGCGTATTGCTAACATCGACGAGAGTGGGGGTCTCAAGAAGACCGTGTTCGAAGCCTTCCTTGCCAAGATCTACAAGCGCAGCAAGTAAGTGGAGGTTTCGAAAGGGGAAACCACAACAATAAAAAAGTAAAAAGAAAGCGTGCGCTGAACAGTCGAATTGCAAAAGTTATCTTTTATAGCGGAGTCGGCTCAAAGACGTGTCACGATCGTATAGACCAGAGATACCTCCAATGAAATAAGATGAAATAAATGTAATGAATATTCTTGATTCGTACGAAATAAATGGTAGAGCTCCTTTTGCCTTTCAAAAAGTGAGACGGATCCGGCCCATCTCATGCCCAGTATCATGAGCTTCTGCTCTTGCTACCGGCACAGATAAGAATATAAAGCCACACAACCCAAACAAAAAACCCCAGACACATCGAAAACAAAAGAAAAGAAATGTCGGAAGAGATCAGGTAGCAGGCATGCGCCTCCATTCGACAGAACGTGGCACCAAAACTCACTCCGCAGCTTTCTCAGTTTTCCAACCAAGTTGGTACTATGTGTCGCAGACAAATCCATCCTCCTTGATCAGATAAGGGTATTGCAAAACCACAACAAAGGGAAATCCTTTATTTTTAACATCATGGTCATAGCTGCGTAAACTCATAACGACGTTCGATATATTGACCTTGGGAAGAAGCAGAATTCAACCTTCACTCAGTTCCATGACTGGCCGCCCACTGTGCCGGCCCGGTCGATCAGAGGTCCTCGCGGGCGGGGGTCACGCCCACGGGACTGGTCGAGCGGCGCAGTATGTTCGCGACGAAGAGAGCGAATCGGCAAGGGAGGAACGGGAGGAGCATGGCTTGACGGCTGCTGCGCCCCTGCGGTAGACCGACTCCGAGGACGACTGCCGACAGACATAGAAGAGGAGGAGGGTGCCATGCGAGTTTGATTAATGAGACCGCCAGTACTGTGAGAGTTGCTAAACATATTGGGCTGGCCGCCTGTGGCGAGGTTGATTAAAGGACCACCTGTCGGTGCCTTGACACCATGGCCCTTGTTCTCACGCCAGCGAGGTGGCTCAGGGAAGCTGTTGGTCAGGTTGAGTAGAGGTTGTGGCATTTCGGGTACCTTCTCAGAGGCAATAGGCCGCCTGGTAGTGTCCCGAACAGAACGACTGCGATGACGTGGTTGAGAAGACTGGTCTGTACCTAAAGGAAACCATGATTTCGAGTCTGTCATGTTTTCTTTAGGGGACGTAGGCGAGATCACACCGCCGTTAAGTAGCGAAGGGCCCTGTGTGAAACCTGCATTCTTGGGAGGAGGGCTGTAGTTATTGCTGACCGGGGCCCGTTCAGCCAACTTGCGCTTTTGTTCGTAATTTTGGCCTAGCAACGATGTTCCCTTGGTGAAAGCAGCGTCAGTTGCGGGAAGGCTATCAACGGGCGCTCGTTCTGATATCTTCCGCTTTTGCTCGTAACCATGGCCTAGCAAAGATGCTCCTTTCGTAAAAGCAGCGTCCGTTCTGGGAGGGCTATCAACAGGTGCTCGTTCTGCCATTTTGCGCTTCTCCTCGTAGCCTTGTCCCAGCAGCCCTGTAGGGAAGAATTGTGCCTCATCCCCGGGCATTGGTGGCGATCTGTGTGAATGATGTACTGATTTGGACTTGGACAAAACGTTCTGTGGTTTATGGGTAGTAGCCTTGCGCACGAGTCCAGTTTTGAACTCTGGCTCTGTCTCGAGCTTGTCCCGGCCAATGTCTTTCCCAAACTCCTCTAAGGGTTTATCAAAGCGATCCATATCAAGCAGCGGCTGGAAAGCCCCAATAGTGTAAGGAGTCTCATCAACGGAAATCTGCGGGCGATGTCCTTTTGCGGCAGTGCTCTTCGATCTAGACATGGCCTTGGGTGATGTGTTATTGTCCAATGGTTTGTCCTTTTTGTCGAAATCAACCTGCTTGTTAACAAGGTACCAGCTTCGCCAGCGCTGCACAAGTTCAAGAAATCTCCCAGCGAGTTTGCCATCTTCGGCACAGAAAAAGTGGACAAAATTCTCGCCATTGGGGAAAACGAATGTCTTCTGCTGGCTCTTGACGGCGTAACAAAATCGCCGTGGTGCCTTGAGATGACGTCTGACCTCGCTCTCTCTTGGCGTGTAAATATCAAAGTCTGACAAATGACACAAAACGGTGCTGTCCTTGTCTGAAGCCTTCGAGTCAGGTTTCTTTGAAGCAAACATCTGTCCAGACTCTAGCAGAGTGATCCATCGCTTATTCCACTTGCCCGGTCTCGATGAGTGGTACATCTGTAAAGTGAAACCTGGAGGAGGGGTTGGTGTCCGGGGCACTGACTTGATATCAAGATCAGGGTCGTCGCTTCGCGAGATATCGTTGGTAACGACAAGGAGCGAATTTTGCTGATCGCGGTCCCAAGAATTCATAACATCACGGATGCGTTCATAGCGACGTAGACGCCGCTCTAGGCCCAGCTCGACATAACATTCAATCAAGACGCTGGCTTTTGGATCAATGTCATGACTTGTCAGGTTTGCGGTCGAGTAGAGAATGTCTACAGGCGAAGTATCGGTATTAACAGGGAGATTGATAACGGAAGAAAGACATCGTACGCAAACGCGCTGCAGAGATATCAGTTTATGGATCCGGATAAAATGGTTAATCGCTAGGGACAAACGCAAAACTCACCCTTTCACCTCCATTAATAGCAGAAGTAGGAGCATCGGTTCCTGGGACAATTCCCTTGCCACCTTGCTCTATAAAGCTCATTTTGTCTGGGGAAGAAGATGCTTCGGGACTGTTTGGGGGGCTGAAGTCGAGAGAAAAGACGGTCGGTGCCCTAGGGCTTGGCGTGCCGGCTTGGCTTGTTGTAGCATTCGATCGCTTACTGCGATACAGAAAAGGAAGCTTGTCGAGAACAAGAAACCGAGGAAACCTAGGCGACGGAGTCGCGAGTTGTGCGTGTATGCGAGCTATGTCGCGTTTCTTTTGCTCGGCGAGGATGCGATCGGTTTCAGCTTCGAGACGGGCAACTTCGTCGGCGCAGCGCTCGGCTTCCTGGTCTTCCTGATGCTGACGATCGGCGTCTTCTCGCTCGAGCTTTGCAGCGCGCTCAGCGGTCTCGGTGTTGATGCGTAGAGCGAGAAGATTGCGACTCTTGAAACGAGCGATATCACTTGCAGATGGGACAGTACGGAGTATAGGCGATTCTGGTGCTGGGAGGTCAAGCACAGAAGATCTCGATGGAAGCTGTTTGAACACGTCCGGTCGTCGGGTACGGCTGCGGCTGCGACTACGACTACGATCACGGGTGACGTTTTGCGCGAGACTGTGAGCGTAATCTTGATTAAGAGTAGGCGACCTTAACGGTAGAGGTTTAGAAGCCAAGGTCGAAAGAGATGGCGGGATGTTTGTGGCTTTAGGCGTTAGGACGTACAACGGACTGGCCAGGGGGCTGCTTGGACGACTGCTTGAGCGGGGCGGGATAGCGGGCGACGGCGCGGTCTGAGACTCAGGAGCTAAATTTAAATTGCTGGGCGCACCAGCGAAGCTCTGAGCACACGGTGACACCAGCACCGAGGGGACTGGGGAGCGAAGAAGTGAAGCTCCAGGTGAGTCCTGGCGACGTCTTGTGGCTCCATTATCAGTATTCAAGGCGCCCACCGTGGCCCGTGGGGACGACAGGCTGCCCAGGACCCCTGTGACACTCTCCGCTAGGCCCTTAAAGAATTCTACTCCACGACTCCCAACTGAAACTGAGACCGCAGGGGACGCTGGGACTGCTGGTGATGGGGGAAGTCGTCGCTCTCGAGTTAATGTTATTAATGAGGTTACGCTTCGGGACCGACGTCGAGCAATACGTGTAACTAACGTTGGCGAGTCGAGTCGCGGGTAACAATCCCCCTGGGCCAAATGGCTTCCCTCTGAAATCGGGTCGGTGTACACCTCAAAAGTTTTCCTCGAGTCACAGGAAACACTCTTCCCACGTAGAGTCCGATATTTCGATATGTCGGGTATAGGCGGTTTCACATCGTCAGCGGGCAAATAATCACCGAATTGCAACGGGGCGGTCGCTACCGCCACTGACGACGCCATTTCAACGGCGTTGCCGCTAAAGAGTCTGTTCCTGCAGTGGTCGATGGACCCTTGAACAGCACTTCTGCAGCCCTATCGGAGCTCACACGGCCCTGAAGCGCACAAGGTTTTCGGATCGATCCGCTATTGCAAAAGGATTGGGCAATAGGACTGTCGCTTGGGATCGCCGGCAGGGTTGTTCGTATTCCGGTGATACGGCTGCACCACGTGTCGAAACCGCTGCAAGTCTAGAGTCTATTGGAAAGAAAAGTTTCGACGACATTTAACTGTTTTTGTATGACTTGGATGTATCGGGTTCAAAGGATCGAATGCCGTGATCCAATCTCCAGAACGTGAACTAAGGTGAGGGCGGATCTGGATGAAGGATCACGCCGGGTGAACCATCTCGAATTCGATAATTGAATAGCTATAGTGAGTGTATTGAAGTGATGTGTTTACAAGGAGAGAATCCGGCTGCCATCAGGTGAAGGTTTTGAGAGACAGTTGACGAGAAAGTAAAGGAAATTGGTACAGCGGGGGAACTGCCTCCCCTAATAACCAAGATAGGTAATTCTGTACATAAGTCCACCGCGGAGCACCTTCCTTACCTTAATTGACCTCTCCCTCGAGAAATCTCAACTCAGATTGCCCTAGAAGGAGCAATGTAATCCAATTCAAGTCAATACGAGCGATGGTATGCGGTGCGGTACATCAGGAGAGCCTCTGGTATGAAGCCAGATTTGTCACATCGATCTAAAGGGCCGAGCTCCAGGTCCCCCTTTGAAACGTTGATTTTCCATTCCAGTGCCAGCGTCGGTAATCCAAACGTTGGGATCCCACATTCTGGAAAATTGTTCGATAATATTAAAGATTATATATGCCGTACATAGTTCTAAGAAAATCATCGTATAACCAGGCTTTGGGTTGAGACGTGGGCGGGTATTGAGCCCCGTCTTAAACTTATACTTATCAATGATCCAGTTAATGAAAACTAGAGAGGCATTAAAACGGGTTAGACGATGGTCTGAGCTTCCAAAATATGAGCTTAAATATGTAGTATAAAGTCCAGTGGCTTCCAGCTCCGTGCATCCATCCTACTTGCATGAATCAGGTACTGGCATTCTGCTAAGGTCCATCATGATCAAGGCCCAACCTAACTACCGCTTTCCGCCAACTAGCCTCTTTTCCCCTTCGAAGGAGCAAAAACAAGGTGTAGACTTCGAGATCTACACATTCTTATGCGTTCGGTCAATGTCAGGATTCAAGACATTACCCCTTTTTCTTCCACCTAGCACAGCCTAAGCAGCACCGTCGTCTCATCTGAAACCTGTCACTTCAGAACACATATCCCAAACCTAGATTCGACCATTATTACTGGCAGAAAGGCAGGTACGCGTCCTTATTTGCGAAACGCGCGAACCTCACGTCTCCACCAGCCTTTGAAGTCGCACGCCGAAACGTCAATTCCAAGATCCTTCAGCGCCTTTGTGCTTAGATGGCAGTCATAAGGACGCTGAACGCTGGCATTCGGGTCATTCCCTTGGGTGTTGGGACTGATCCCTTCCGTCGACAAGCCCATGATCTCTCCAAACAGCGAGACTATCTCGTATTTTGTCATTCGATCCTCAGAAGAGAACTGAAGAATGTGAGGAAGCGAGGCTCGCTCATTGCTTGGAGTGTCGAGGTACTTGACCGAGATATCTTGAGTCTACCATCAGCGAATTTCTAATTCCTTATGCTATTTGTGCTGTTGATGAGATAGAGTGGGGCTCGTTCAGATGACGCCGTGATTTGGTTGAAACATGGTGGCTGGAAGCAGAGTAAGACATACCGTGGCAGACCCGTCCAATGTCTTCTGTGTTCGTGGGATACCGAATCGCCCAGTGATCCATGCCAATCTTGGCTCCCTGTGTTTGTGCCTTCCACAAGGAGTCCATCAAGACATTGACTGCGCTCTCAGCTGGCGTCTCAGCATTTCCGTACAGGACAGGAACTCGAAGAACAACGCCCAAGCCCTCCTTGCCAGCCTCCTTTAGAGTGTCTAAGACGGCACGTTCACCGTCCAGCTTGGTCTGGCCATAGAGATTGGTAGGGCGAGGCTCGGCGTCAACCTCATATGGAGCTTCTCCCGGCACGCCAGGGAACACGTAGTCAGTCGAGATATAGATGACAAAGATGTCCCTGTCTGCCGCCAGCCTGGCAAGTGACTTGCTCGCCGCAACGTTGAGCGCCCTGGCACCCTCGGGATCCTTGTCAACCTTGTCTGGGAAGCGCTGAGCGGCGCCTTTATGCAGTATTGTGGTCAGTAATTGTACTAAATGAGAGGATGTCAGATGGCTCACAGTGAACGATAACCTGCGGTCTAGAGGTATTAAAACATCAAGGTTAGTCTGCTACAAGCACAAAAGCAAATGGGAAAAGAGTCTCACTTGGTCTCTTCCAAGATTTCTGTAACCTCATTCTCATTTCCTAGATCAACCCTAAGAGTATTGATCCCATCAGCGCGAGAATAACCCGTTCCTTTGACATTCCAGTTTTTGATACCAAAGGCCGCTGAAACCTCGCGACCCAAAAGGCCGGTAGCACCGGTAACAAGAACTGTACGCTCAGACATTGCCCGATAATATCGAACTTAAAAACCTGCTCGATGAGAAAGTTGGAGGTTGGAGGTCTTTGGTAGAGTATGTAAGTTGATGAAAGAAGTGAGTGAGAGTTGAGACGTCATCGCCACCAAATAGCGAGGTGGGGGCTGTTTGTGAGGGGCAAAAAAGGACGTGAAGTTACATGAGCAGGGTACTATGCAAAACCCTACAACCAAATTCAGTACATTTCAGGTTATTGCCATTGCAACTATTCTGTTTCAATCTAATTACTGCACCTTGGCTTGGTAGACATGGTTTAGTTCCAACTGAACCATAACTGCAATGCGACCCGTACTATCTCGCTTACTTGTATTGAAGATCGGCTATTAGTCTGGACAGCAACCTTAAGGCATCTTGAGGTTTTCTTCCGGATCCAGTTGGAAAAGATCACATTTATCAATAAACATATCCAATTGCCGATCGATTCTATCTGGCTCTTAAGTTAGAAACGCTCATCATGACTGCTGTCAAACTTGACATATATGTCGTTTTCGTATCTTCACTCAATAGTATGAATGTTAGTTTCGAGAAACTCTACAGCATGGGAAATGAGACCTGAGGAGCCGCTCTTGAAAAGCCTGCGATGGTCGGTAGCTCTCCACTACATAGCACTGTGAGTAAAGCGAATCCTATTTCTAGGATGGGTCTGTATAATCCACACCAGAGTTGGACTATCTTCATATCCTAAACTACCATAAAATAGCACAAGTTTCTCATAATCCCCTGGAAAGGACGAAAAAAAGAAACTATAATATGCTGAATTCGGAAGGAACTCTACAGTATCAAGCATCCTATCTGGTGGCTTTTTACTCTAGGGCGGAACTAGAAAGCCAAGCGTCAACCTAAGTTCAACATCATCTCAACTCATATAGATCAACTAACCAAATTGTATGTTTACGTTATTTATTCAAACTTGGAATTGCGAAGGGACGGTTAAGTATAGCCACTGCAGTTATCTTGGTACCCTATAGCTATTCCCGTAAACTGCATTGATGCGTTTCCGTTGGATGATGATCTCCACATCACTAAATCCAAATCTGAACCCTCGAGGATCCTGGGATACTACTTGAGTACGAATATACAGTCCATCCACGGTTTTAGTTGGCTTTCTGCTGAGGATTGATTAATGTATTTGCGTTTGTTCACTTTCTCATCGAGACACTTCAAAGAAAGGTTTGCAAAGCTCGTGTAGCATAATCTGTCATTGAAATTAGAAGCCTGGTTAAGCAGAAGATTAGAAACCAGGCTACGGAGAACCGACAAGGGATGAGATTAGCAAGGTGGCGCCTGTTGATGACTAGATCCACATTCTTGAGGCATAAATTCAGATCGAGGATGTGCTTTGCCGGAACCGATCTATCATATCGCATCACTTGTATGATATGCGTCCAAGTGGATGCGCGTCAAACAAACGAGTAGCCGCGGCGCATAGTGCAATAACGTGACATTCTTCGACTAGGTTAGTAACCCTATCAGAGATGGGCATATCAAAGAAGGGATGCAGATCGGACATTTCAAGCATTATGACTAGCAATTACAATATTCACTACCCCTTGCAACTGAGCGCAGCCCCCTCTGTGCTTTCAAGAGAGCTGTACGACGATGTTTAACCTTATCGTGGAGAAATTCTTGAGTGGGCCTCAAAGCGTCATCAGACCTTGGTGAGGAAGGACTGTCCTGCCTTGCTGGTGTCTTGAAAACAGAAGAGTATTTCTTGATATGAAATATAGAATTGGGGGAAACGCAAGTCATGAAGCGATCTCGCGGAAAGAGTTGGAATGAATGCCGGATAATTTGCGAAGCAGTTGAGATAAACGTATCGCAGGCGAGGCCTCCCGGCTGGAGGTTTTCATCGACAAGGAAAGATATATGTTTTATAAAGGGTCCAGTTGATGTCTGTCAACCAAGCAGTGGATCTGCATCAGGTTTATCGTTGTCGAGAATCAAGTCGCCTGAGAAGATCGCAATACTCACGATTATTGAGTGCTTGTAAACCGAATGAAGCTCGCGACTAAATGAAATGCCATGTTGACAAAGGTCTAGATCTCGTCAGGAATATCTATACCACTAAGATCTTGCTTGTCAATATGCAAGATGATCTCGATCACCTCAGGGTGTGTATCCGCACTGTTCATCATATCTTTATAGAAAGCCACAGCCATAGCATAATCTTCGGGAGCAAATTTCTTGTATCTCATTGCATCTTCTGCGATGCTTTCAAGTACAGTCAACTTCTCAATCATACCATCTATCACATTTCCGAAGATATGGTAGCGTGCCCATATCGCATCGCCGAACCTCTCGTCGTGGACAGCATCGATATACGAGGTGCCCCAGGGTTCAACAGCAGGGATGCCTACGTCGTGGAGAACTGCGTGCACGGAGATATCGAGGAACAATCCCTCCGGAGGCTCGGCGTCACTCAGACTCATAACTATACTCTGGTTACCATTGCCGCCTATTAGAGGGCAAAACAAGACAAATGTTGGCATTGATACCTCCAAGTGTTCTTGATACTTGATAGTACCTAGTAAGGTGGTGTACGTTTGACTGGCGCAAGTTGAGTTTCTGTACGAAGCTGAGAGAATAAGAAGAAGGTGAAGGAGAAGAAAACGAAAAAAGGTTGAAGAAAAGCACAGCTTTATCATTCGTTACATAGCGGCTAGGCAGTCGTTACCGATGGCTTGATGGAGTAGCCCCATTCCTCTCGTATTCAGTTCGCCTTGATCTGAGCTTGGATCCACTATACCTGAAGAATAAACGGCCATCAGGGCTTCCGTGACATCTTGATTGAGATGCTATGAATACACACCGAGAGAATCGATACAACACGACAGGAGAATTTGCGGTATCACTCTAGCGGATCCATCAGATGCCGTGTGGCTACACGCCTTGGAGCCTCTCTGTATAACGGGCCAGCCTCTTTGCTCTTTCCCTGAAAGAAATATTGTCCTCAAGATGTTCAGAAGGATGTTACTAGGTAGTTGATTTCGTAGCATGTTACCAAGCTGCAACGTGAGTGGTACGAGAGGAGGAGACTGGGTGCTGGATAACGATATTCTCTAGATACTCTCTTTGGCGTTTCTGTGCTGACGACCTACATGAAGGCTATTCATTTTCCAGGCTATCCGTGTACTTCAGTCGTTTCTTGAAGACCTCAAAGGTCAATCGAGCAATTCTTACAGCGACATGCAAGCCTTCCGGCTCCTTGGAGATATGAAACGACCTTGACAAGCTAAATATCGCTATTGCGACTCTTCACCATATGGCGATACATCTCACTTCAATACTCCATCGAGCTGGCCCGTGAGCAGCATCCCCGAGATCAGGACTCGCATGGGGCGCTCCCCAAACGTCGCCAGACACCACGCCTCCCCCAAGCGCTGCGCTGTCGAAGAACTTGAGTACAATGGTCTCGTCCGGCTTCTGGTCTGGAATGTAGTACCACTGCGGACTCTCCAGCCCACTAGCTAGATCGGCGCCGTTGGAGCTTTCGTACGCTCTGGCATCTGCTTCACTGATCACCACGGACTCCAACTCGCGCAGAAAATCACCGCCCATAGATGGCGCGGCAAGCATTCTAGACTCATAGCCGAGGAATCCCAAAGCGCCCCCCTTGGGAAAGGACCATCGCGGGGCCATTGCTAGCGGATCTCGCGTCACCGTTCGCATGGGCCGCCAGACGCTGTAGGCTGCATACCGTGGCCCCAGCTTGCCGTCTGCGTTATACTTTTCATCAATGATGGCGTTGCTCGCCTTGTCCTCTGCGTTGACTTGAGCCGTGGCACAGATCTTGTCCTCGAAGTCGATGATTCCGGCTTCGACGGCGGCCTTGTAAATGTCAGGCCGCCAGCGACGGATAGAACGCCGTGCACCGACAGGCGTATAGTCTATGTGTGCCCCTCTCGCAGGCCTCGAGTTGTCCGAGGATGCGAGATGCGTTGGTCTGTTTTCATCTAATGCTTTGTAATTATCGGGCACGCCTTTTTGGTCTTTGCCGTTGGTGGCTGGCGGAGCTAGAGTAACCGTGTTAGCTATAAACCTGGGGAGAGCTCAGGGCTGTTGAGGCTACCTGCTCCATTTCCGGGTTTCTTGACTGGCGCATCACCTCTCCGAACGATGCTATTGGTGATGAAAACTTGTTTCGCTCCCGTTAGTTTGAGGATGGACTCTTTTACCTCAGGGAAATAAGTGTCCTCTAGAGTCTGCAGGTCATCGTAATCCCCCGCCTGCACCTCCTCGTCGACTTTGGCCCATCTAGGGTCAAACTTTACTACGGTGAAGCCAAACTTCTTTAGAATTTCTGCAGAATGTGACCAGGACCAACCCACGTGTTCGTCCCTTTCATTTTTGATGTTGTTGGGGAAAGCTATTGCCCGCAGATCATGGAGATGGTAGGATATCGGAGCCTGCTTTATGTTGGGGGCAGTCGTGTAGCCCCTGTTCCAAGCTTGTTCAGAAGTATGCCGCACGCCATCATCAATTTGGTACTTGATTGTTGCAATTGTTTGCGGCTGGTGGGGTTTGGAGTTTCCCTTGCCATTGGACATGTAATTAGACATGATGACAGATGTAAAAAGTGGATGTTTTTATTGATTAATAGCTGATTTGTGACAACGCAAGACATGAGGTGTTGGCACTCACAACACCTGTACTTAATATAAGGTACATGAAAGTGAAGATGAGTGAGATGACCAGGTTCGGGTTATTCTGACTGCAGCCAGGTCACAATGACGGAGTAAAAGCCCATGTATCGGCCGAGTGCTTGTACAGATGCTGTCTTTAGTTAGTAAGATCAGCACCTTCAGGTACCCGTGGCGGACAATAATGCCTGAAGGGTCTGCAATGAACAGTCTATGCCACTACATGCGAGGTGCACAGTCACAACTTGATCGCGTTCACCGTTGCGGGCGGTTCTGACCTTGCATCATGAACTGGAGGTGTCCATGCTAGAACCCCAATAACATGGACAAAAGCCCCGGGTACCGGCACCCCTTGATCGCAAGCATCCATTCCTTCCGGAACAGAACCATGACTTAGCCCGAGTTTATATAGTTTGCCATCAAGTGCTGCCATACTAGCTGAAATGTGCCACTCTTACTCTTGGCTGCCAGACTGATTTCGAGCGCTTGGATAACTGGGAAGTCTAAGAGAGCGGCTCTCGAGCTAATACGTTGCCGTAAGGCTAGATACCACTGGTACACGGATACGGAGTATAGTGAGGGGCAATAAGTACTCGTAGGTGTGTAGGTTGTCTTCGCAGCATCTACCCTATTCAAGTCAAGCTCTTAAATGAAACCTGATGCCTAACACTCAAAAACCAAGCTTTCTCCCGATTGGCGTCAGGGGTCCTTGACTAGCTTCTGATACAGTTGGGGGCTAAATTCGATGCAGTTAGCATAGGACGGCAGATCTCAAGTTATATCCGTTAGTCCCAATCAACTAGCTCTTATCAATAGGGCTCTTATCAGTGGGGCTTCTATATAAAGGCTCACAGTACAGGACTTTTGTTTTTCAACATGTGCTAGTGGCTAGGAAGCATCTGCGTGTGTGTACGGCACAGCCATGAAGCATAGTTATGATACTTGTAATGGATCATTATCACCTCAGATCCCCTTATGAAGAACCATTCCAGTTGCCTGATACGGTAAATAATGCGCCCGCGAGAGAACTGTAACGAAGTCTACGCCGAGGATCCTGCTGGGAGCACGTAGTCGCTTGGAGTCTTTGGTCCGCCAGCACGCTCAGAGCCTTAGAGTCGCGTCTTGGTGTTCCCGATCACCACAAGGATTGTGCCGTGAAGCCGTGTTAAACGCCCTCACGGTCATTTATTAGTATGGAGCGGGAGCCACTCTTGGCGGTGGAGTTTCCGAGTGCTTGACATTATTCACGAGAATCGAAGACGGGCTCTATGTCGTCCTAGCAGGGTGATGATCGCTGGGTCCTCGATGATTGAAATGGAAGAATTTGAAGGCCATGTCCTTTTCCCATCACCTAAGCAGCAGGAAACCCAACGACTACGCGAACGGAATAGAATTGCCAAGAGAGCATCGAGTATGTTATGATCCTACTTCAACTACCTTCTCGGCGCTCACAACCCCGCGGGAGCACGTCAAAGACAACGTGAACAGCATAACGACACTACACAGGACGCCGCAGCACCGTCAACTACGGAGGACGAGCCGCCGCCGCAGTACCCTGGCTCTGACTCCGCTTGTGTACGGGCCGACGCGTCCACCCAACTGGAAGATTGTCAACCTCGGCCTGACCTTGGCGTCTGGGACAGTGCCGACTTAGACGGCACTTTTGACGAAACCCTGGACGGAACCCTGGATGACACTACTGCCCTGAGCTGGCCTCCCACCCTGGATGACGACTGGCCTGGGTTTAGTGGTTCACCAAGTGTGCTGCCAGTGGGCACGCTGAATCCGAGGATACACAACCCACCGCCGCCAATACTAGCTGCATCTTCGGGTGCACTTTGTTCCGACGACAACAACAACAACAACAACAACAACAACCACAACCACAACCACAACGACAAAAACAACGACGACGACTTCAACAGTAAACCTTCGAGATTACTCCACATCGCCGCCCGCAATGGGACGACCGGTATTCTTCTTTCGTTGATCAAAGCCGGTGCAGACGTGAACTCTCGCGACTGCTCAGGCACAACTCCCCTTCATATCGCTGTCCGGTTTAGGCGCGCAAGCGTTCTGGAGGTACTGGTGAACCATGGAGCGAACATCAATGCTCGAGACTCGGCCAATATGACAGCCCTTGAAGTAGCCGTAAGGGCTCAAGATGAAGAGCTCGTGAACGTTCTCCTTTCTGGTGGAGCTGAGCTTCATTAATGGAAAGGGTGGGCTTGCCCGATGCTGGACCAGTGACTTTTTGAAACAGTTCTTTTCTAGTAACTAGGCTGACCATTTGATCATCTTCAAAGCCCAGTATAACTAGATGAGGGCGTTGGGAATGAAAGAGAGTAATCATGTTTATATAGACGCAGTGGCTTAGGAAGAATATCGAAATACCTGCCCTTCAACTCTCATTCTTCACAACACAGCACGCACTATCGCTATGAAGTACTTCAATCCTTGACTTCCAGATAGTTCTCAGGTGCTTATCCCGCCAGGCTACCCGTCACAGCCGGACTTTCCCTCTCTATCTCTCACAGAAAATGACTTCTCAGAGAAACTGCATCGTTCTGGTTCTGGCCGTACTTATTCCTCACAAAGGCCTCGTAAACCTTGGGGAAGTCCTGAGCTAGTTGGAAGGCGTGCTCTCGACTGTGGGGTGTGTGAAACACCATACACATGGTCCAAAGCCAATCACCTTCCTTGCCTCCCAATCTCGTCGCAGGTTCGATGTATACGTGGTGTCGCGCCACATGTTGTGTCAACTGAGGATGAGTCTTGGCCAATTCTAAGATAGGGCTGTGGCTGCTGTCCACCGCCTGATGCCCGAGCTGGTTTGCCGGATGATCGGGGAACAGCGGCCTGATACGCTCTAGGCTGACAGGTACGATACAATTGATGAGCCACGAGTGGTCGCTAACTTCGTCATGCAGAAACGGAGTTGCGAACGCTTCGTATCTCGACCAATCTCCGACGGCGCACAGCACTGCCAACATCCAGAAGTCAATGCCGCGGGAGATGACGCTGGAGGCAGCACTCATTGGCCCGGGCATCCTTGCATTGACCTCGTGGAGATATACGGGGGTGTCCCCAGAACGAGTGGGTTTCACTATCGGTTCGAGATCCGGGATCGTGGCGCCCTTGGTGAACGTGTACTTCATTGATGAGTTGCAAATTCTTGCCTCGCAGTGGAAGACTCCAGTGTCGAAGCCCATTTGTCCGACTGCCGAGACGACCGCATCGGTGATGGCTTGCTGTTCATTCGAAGGGAGTCTCGAAGGCACAGCTGTCTGTGACTCCGTAAAGAGCGCACCTGTGGGATCCTCTGCGAGGTCTGCGGAGCAAGGGAAGTCGTCGACGATTTCTGAGTACAGAACCTGGCCATTCAAGAGAATGATGTTGCAATCCACCTCAGGGCCATCGATGTACGGCTCGATGACAACCCTCAGATCGGTAAGCTCTTGGCTTACGAGGAGAGACTTTTCGACAGCATCTCGCAGCTGCGAGGCGTTGTTTGCCCGGTAGACCCCCCAGCTTCCTAGTCCAGCGACTGGTTTGCAGACGACTGGGAAGTTGACGGATTCACTAGATTTCAGCCTCGATTCCAGCTCTTTGAGTGTCTGGACCGTGAAGAACTCCTTCTCCTCAGGATCGAGCATCTGGCGCGTGCGATATTTGTTTGTCGAAATCGAGAAGGCCTCGGGCCCTGGCGTGTAGAGCCCTAGGTGCTTGGCTGCTTTAGCTGTTGGCACCATAAACGGATCCCAAGGCCCACAGAGGCCGTCAATGGGATCTGGGTATGCTTCAACCGCATTGACGATTCTTCGCCAGAAGTCATCGTCTGTCGTCATGTCCATGTTGATGTAACCGTCCATCATGTATTCATGTGGCGGTTTGTCATCCTTGGACCACGGACCAGAGCTCATCACTACCACTTCGATGCCCAGCGCCTTTGCATTAGCCCATGCCGCCCTCTTGGCCGCTACCCGACTCCATATCAGGAAGCATATGCGCTGCGGGCGGACGGGCTCTGGCGAAATCCAGGGAAAAGAGAGCCTTCGGGTCAGTTCGAACTCAAGCTGGTCGATGGTTTCATTGCACAGTTTGAGAGGAGACTGAATGGCACCGGCGGATGCGTCCAAAGCCTTAACCACGCCCTCGATGGTAGTAATCCAGTCGTCAAAAGCTTTTATCTCTTGAAGCGGCGAGAGGAAGGTCTTAGTCGACGAAACAAGGGCACAATCTGCGACACGAAACGCCCAGGGGTTCGCATGTGCGGCAAAGCCGCTTACTTTGGGAATCTGGAAGACGCAGACGCCCTCTTCTCGGCTTCTGCATTGCTGGAGAAGCTCAGCGATGGCTGAATCGTGGATCCCACTGAGCTGAGAAGCATCAGACTGAGTATCACCGTCTGAGATCCATACTCCGGGACTGAGGGAGGTCCCTAACGGACTTGAGTTGCCGCTGACACGACGTTTAGGCGCAATGTACAGATTTTGGAACTGTTGCGCTTCGTTTCCGTCTTGCTGGACAAATCGCCACTCGCACTCGATTGAGACTGATACAAACCTGTTAGCATGGGCATGTCTCGGCCGGCTCTGATCACACAAACTGACCTTGATCGTCTGGCAAATTTAACCATATGGTGAGTCGTTTTGGTTCGGTCATTGTTGCAATAGTACGTGTAAGAAAGGTATGACCACGATCAAGACTCTGGTCGGCACAGATCGTTATACGCAACTAGGTCAAATACGCCCCCTATGGCCCTTATGTTTGAAGGGCTACGCTGCGCCGCAAGCCCACACTATGTTTTGCTATCCAGGGGAAATAGGCAAAGGGAACCAAAGAGAATCTGAACTCTGACACTGCATGGTCATGCTGCACGCTGGCTTGTGCACAGCCAACAGCACCAGTCAATAGACCTTCAAAGGCTACCGGCCTCAGTCCGACATGACGTAGCGTTTGTGTTTACTCAGCTTCGGAGTGTCATGCTTAGGGCATGCTGAGGACGCAAGCTCAAAGTCAGCTGCTTAGCATGTCGCTATGTTCAAAGTCGGTGAAGCGTGCTGTAAGTGTGAGGCCTGTGTTTGGCACAATCTAAGACGACAGCAGCACCCTTACCTATGAAGTTGTAAAACACGTTTACGCGCGGCAGTAGAATGCTTAACGTATACTATTAATTCTCAGAGACACACTATTGCCAATGGCAGTAATACTATTTGACTTGTTTATAGAGTTGGTCAGGTTGTAAGCGGCACCGCGTCGAAGGCTTGCTGAAAGTCTGCAATGAGATCTTCTACCTTTTCGATGCCAAGTGACAGCCGGAACAGGTCTTCGTACACGCCCATTGCCTCGCTCTGCTCAACAGAGCATCCCTTGTGTGTTGTCGACCAATGGTGGCCCACAGTAGTCTTCGCATCTCCGACATTAGGCGTATTCGAGATGATCTCAAACGCATCAACAACATCAAATGCTGTGTCTACAGTCCCTTTGAACCCAAAAGTCATAACAGTCCCGAATCCCTTCAGGTACTTCAGGGCAAGCTGATGATATGGGTGGTCTTTAAAGCCCAGGTACTTTACCCAAGCGATGCGTGGGTGATTGCGCAGCCAAGTCGACATGATCTGCGCATTGTGGTGTTGACGCTCACAGCGAAGAGAAAGGGTCTCGACGCCGATGAAGAGCTGTTGGGCCGCCTGCGCACCAAGACAGGCTCCAGTATCGCGCATGAACTCCCATCGCAAGAAGCTCATGTACGCTTCGTTTCCAAACTGGTCGTAGAGACTGGCATCGGTGCCCTCACGCCCTCGCTTCGCATGAAGATGGGGGTAGCAGGTTGCGTTGGATTGCCAGTCCGACACGCCTGTCTCAATGACAACTCCCCCTAACGTCGTTCCATGGCCACCGATCCATTTGGTGGCTGAGTGAATGATGATGTCGACACCAAACTTGGCCGGCTGACAGAAGAAGCCAGCAGCTGAAAAGGTGGCATCCACGATTAGAGGAATGTTTGCCCGCCTGGTTAGAGCTGAAAGGCCTTCGAGGTCCCCTACTGCGAATTTGGGGTTACTGATCGTCTCGGTGAATACGAATTTCGTCCTCTCATCGATGGCCGATTCCACCTTCTTCAGGTCGTTGGTGTCTATGATCCGACACTCCAAGCCCATTGCTGGGAGGATGACTTCGAATTGATGGTAAGTGCCCCCATGCACAGAGCCACTCACAACAGCGTTGTCGCCAACAGTCACCAAGGACTGTGCGACTGTCAAAATGGCAGCGGCGCCGCTGGAGAAACTTAGAGCGTCTTTACCGAGCTCCAGAGCCGCTATGCGCTTTTCGAACCCGACATTGCTAGGCTTTGCGATTCCGTTAATCACTGCACTGCCGTAGCTCATCGAAGTAGATGGGAATACTCACGTTGGAAAGTCGGCTATACGCGTAAAACTGACTCCTTGGACCATCCGCAAAGCTGTATGCATCCTCAATGGTCTTCGATGACTTGAAGCGAAATGATGCCGAGTTATAGATAGGTAAGGAGCATTGTCCATGAGCAGTCTCGTCTTCAAGGCCAGAATGGACTTGAAGTGTATCGAAATGCCATCGACGTGCCTTGATTGGCGCTGCTTTCGACATGGCAACCTCATTGGAGTTGTTTCCATTAGTCTTAACGTCGTGTCCATTCGTGTGCGCCCTTGCGGCGAGTTGCCCGTCTGAGGTGTTTGAGTGACTCATATTGGTGACTATCTTCAAAACTGCCTTATTTAGAAAATTGATTCAAGATCACGTTGACTGCCATCATGAAGCAGCATTGGAGCCATAAATCCATCACTCTGTTCGGAGCCCCTATGCAGGACGAGGAGCTGTTGTGGCAATTGACCCTGCAGACTCTGTTGTATCTGGGTCTTGAATGAGAGTAAGATTCATGAGAGCTACAGGGGCCTAAGGACCTTGCAGGGCCCTCAGCGGATATGACTGTGCAGCTCTGCCGAATGCAGACAGCTGCCAGATATCTACATCCCGGACTTCCTAACTGGACGAGTGGCCTGAGATTGAAAAGGAGCGCTGCCTGGCATTGTGACGTTGAAGATGCAAGGTCGACGTTAGATATCAAGCGACGACTGGGCGAGCATTCTGTCAAGATCTTAAGACTACGAACGCGGCTTCAGTTCTACACTTTGCATCGTATTCTATCACTCCCCCTCGTTTTCACTCTTACCATTCGAAGCAATGGCGATTGACGCTCCCAACGGCCGAGACCTAGAAGGCGAAGCCCAAGTCTATGTAAACACGATGGTGGGAAATGTCAAGGCAGCAAAAGCTTTATGCCCCTTGGACACGCCCGAAAAGACCGACCAAGTCGTCCCATTTTGGGCCGGGTTTTACCAGGTCATTGGCTTTACGACTCTCGACCTTGAGCTGGAAACAGCGGTTCTCGCTCACCCAGAGATCTTGAGTCTTATGCCGGATATCAGATACGTGATGGGAGAGTGCGAGGGCGCCCTGGAAGTGACGTGGGCGGAGAGAGTTGCAGCTGCAAAAGACTCGACAGAGGGTATGGATATGGCTTGACCAAAGTTCCAGATCGTGCATCACTGACGTTTCACATGCAGCTTGGCAGATCTATACCACCACCCCCATTCATGAGTTTTACGAATATGTCCTGAAAGCCGAGTGGTCAGGACTCCTGTCAGTCATGGACCAGGCACCCAAGTCGATCGCCATTCTGGGGTCCGGCGCCATGCCAGAGACGGCCGTCTGGGTGACTGGCTGGGCCATGAAACAGGCCAAAACTGTCCGGATACACAGTTTAGAGCTTCTTCCCGATCGCCTGGAGAAGAGTATAAAGGTACTCGACAAACTTTGCGGGGATATCGAACACTGCACATTTGAGTCAGGCGACATCAGAGACGCTCCCCAGGACCTTCGCGAGCATGACGTTGTTTACTTTAACGCCGCAGTTGGATCGACAACATTAGAAAAAGAGAACATCCTCCTTGGCGTGGTATCCCGCATGCGATCGGGTGCATTTGTGCTGACCCGAAGCACCCATTCCATCAAGACCATGGCATATCCTGTAAGTGGTGTCGCACCGAACATGAGCAAATGAACAAATACTGACTGACCGTCCATGCAGCCGGCTAAAATCCAAACTCAACGTCTGGTGAAGAGGCTGCGACCGGTCCTCACATGCCAGCTGAATGGCGAGACTGGGAAGAACGCGAATGCGAGTTTTATCATATCCAGGGTAGTTTAGGTAGTATTTGTTTTTACTCGCACCTTACACTCCCTATATCGGACTTTGGCTCGATGTATTCTCAATTGAGTTTAAATTGACGTTACGGCCGTAGTGCTGTTGACGTGCCGAAACCTAACAATAAAGAAGAACGATATTCCGTCCTCAAATGCTCCAGTCCCAGTATTTCTTAATCAATTGAAGGTTTCTCAACACCAGAACATACACAAAAAAACGAAATTTGACCTCCCTGACCTCTGCAGGCCGTGGGGTAAAAGTGACCTTGCATAAGTCTGTAGGTAACGCTGCAGGGGTCAGTAAATAATCAACACCCTAGGTACCTAACTTCAGGTAAGAGATAATAAAGTAAATCAGGCAATTTGGGTAAAACTTTAATCTAAAATATGCTCTAGCCATTATAGCAGATTATCCTAAAGTTAGGTAGAGTGTCAATTATTCACTGGAAACCCTTGCGCTGTCACCTCGCTTGTCAGGCACGGATGAATTAATGCACCCATAAAATACATACCCCCACTGGAATGACCTAAATGGGCATATCCGTCCTCTGTTCGGATACTTTGGCCCGAGCGGATTGAACAGATCAAGGCGTTAATCAACTTCACCCTTGACACCCCCATACTAACAGTTGTTGTTGGCTATGATGTCGCTTGTCTTATCGCCCGTCTCAGTCACCGCCCTAGATGTCGCCATGTACTGGTAATCCGGCATCATGTTTTCCTTCCTTTCTCTCTTCCTTACATCCTCGTCTCTTGTGACTTTTGCTAAGTAAAAATGCTTCAACATTGTGAAAATGGGCACGAGGACCCTGCTAGTGAAAGAACAGCCCTCCTCTCACCACAGTCCGAAGGACCGAACGACGTGCCCAAGCCAATCGCGCCCGCGCACCGCACTCGCTGCTCGTGGCCGTGGATCTACGTCGTGATCCTCTGCATTGTCCTCGCCATTGTTTCAGATGTCGGCGAATCCCTATACGCTGCGCCAAGAGTCCGGCTCTTCGAGTCCGTCGCCTGTACCCGCTACTATCTGCGGCACGATCCGTCGTTAGTGGATCGTAATGGGTCCGTCCCCGAACGGCTCTGCAAGGTCGACTCGGTACAGGACAAGGTCGCCTCGGTCGTGGGCTGGCAGTACTTTTTCGATGCCATCCCCGCGATCTTGCTTCCGATCCCATACGGTTATGTGGCCGACTTGCGTGGGCGCAAATGGATTCTGGTTTTGGCCTTGGTTGGCTACACTTTGTCCTGGGCGTCAACGCTATTCTTCGTAAGTATCGCCAAAGCTCTATCCACACCCTAATAATGTTAACGGTCTTCTCACAGGTCGGGGTACTGCATTTACCCTTGAACGCAGTCTGGTTGTCATCGCTCTTCTTCATCATTGGCGGCGGCCCAACGACAGGCACAACCTTACTCACGACGGTTGTTGCTGATGTCGTACCGCCAGAGGTCAGGTTCGTTAAATCCCATCTCGGCCGTTTTCCGTAACGGGTGTACCTGACAGACCGCTATCATTGCAGGAGTACTGTGTTCTTCTATCGCTTCTGTACCGACCTTGTCGCGGACCTGATCGTCCCTCCAATCACCTCGATGCTGATGCACAAGAACACATGGATCCCTCTCCTGCTGGCTGTGGCCTTCCAAGGGCTCAGTGTCATCTTAGCACTCGGCTTGCCGGAAACATTACCCATGGCTGACCCTAAGAGGTCCAGTGAAGACGCCGATAACATCTCTTCGACAGCCACAGATAGTGAACAAGAGGCATCATCCAAGTGTGATGGCAAGTGGGGAAGCTGGTTTACGCGTAATAAAGACTCATTTGACTTCGTCATAAAAGACAGAACCCTGTCCGCCCTCGTCTTTACTTTCCTCATCTCCAAAGTCGGGCGCCAGGCTGCTAACATGCTTTTTCAATATGTGTCGAAGCGATATGGATGGACGCTAGCACAGGTAAGTTTATACTTTCTAAACCTTGTTGTGGGTGTGGATGTTTGTTCTGACATATCTCGATGTCTAGGCAGGATTTCTCATATCACTACGGGCCGGCGTGAACATTGCTTTGTTCACAGTCATACTGCCTTTCATTGCGACTTACGCACTCGTAAGATGGAGTGCAGCCTCTCGCGACTTATGGATCGGCAAAGCAAGCATTATCCTCCTGATTCTGGGCAGTTTCATCCTGTTCTTGTCAGAGACCGCAGTGGGCATGATCATCGGTAAGCAAAAGTAGTCGACAAGACATACCAAATCCAGAAAGCTGAGCATAATTTTAGGACTCGTAATATCCACCTTGGGCTCGGGCTTCGCGCCGACCATCCGCAGTCTAACAACCAGTCTTGTCGAATCCCGGCATCCAAACGCGAAGAGCGACATTGGGCGGCTCTATGCGCTCATATCTGTTGCAGAAGGAATAGGAAGCTTGTTGGCAGGTCCAGGGATGGCTTTGGCCTTCCGCGTGGGCATGAGCTGGGGACAAGTCTGGCTCGGGTTGCCCTTCGGATTTGCTGCTCTGCTCTTTGCCTTGGTCTCGATCATTGTATTCAGCGTCAAGGTTTAGATGCCAAGTCGTGTTACGGTTTGACTAAGATAGAGGCAGGGCAGTTTTCACATTGGAAACCATGCCTGGAAGTCACACAGACGACTACTTTTCTCGCCATGGCCACGATGTACATCATTGGCAATACAATCTCGTCCCTACCCAGGTCGACTGTGGCACATCTTTTTATAAGTACGAATGGAATATATGCACTATGCTTAAAAGTCAGGACCTGCGCCGAAGAAAGAGCGTAACAGCTCATTGAGCTGCTCGCCTTCGAGGAGAAACCCATCATGTCCATCATCGCTCTGGACCGTTGCAAAAGTTGCATTCTTCAGGTCCTGAAACACAGCTATCTGCTCAGACAGCGGGTAGAGGCCATCCGTCGGGACCCCGACAACCAACGTGGGCTGCTGAATCTGGCCGAGGACTTTGTGGATAGCTTCGTCGTCCGAAAGACTCGAGTACCGGTCGCGGGCGATGTCATGCGAATCGATCTTATCCAGGATATGGAGGTAGCAGTTGGCGTCGAAACGTGTATTGAACTTCTCTCCTTGGTAACGCAGATAGCTCTGCGCCAAGAATATGCCCGACTTGTCGTAGTGCCCATCGTCTCGCTTCGCGCGCTGCACGTCGACCGCGAATGGCGGACGGGTGCCGTTGGCTTTTGGCAGTATGACGTTGGGCGCTGTGAAAGCCTCTAGCCGGCGTCTTCCGAATCGCTTTTCGAAAGATGTGTGTGTCCGATATGATAGCATGGCTGCCATACGCGCGGCCGCGAGGCCATCTCGCGGGGGATCGTTACCATAACACCCACCACGGAACTTGGAATCGGACTTGATGGTTGCCCGCTGGTTCTCAGCCCAAGCTATCGCCCAGGGGCTTTGTCTACCTGCAGTCGCGACGAGAACCATGGATCGTACGAAATGCTTACCCAGCAATGCCCACTCCAGCGCTATCATGCCTCCCATGCTGCCTCCTATAACGCAGTAGATTGACCGGACCCCAAGCATTTCGACGACGATCTTTTGAATGCTGTTCGGGAGAGCGAGTCAGCACTGAGCTAGGGTCAGACCCGAGAGTATACTTGCCGAACATCGTCGCGAATAGTCGTTCTCGGGAACGTGTGTCCATAATAAGATGCACAGTCGGGCTTTATAGACAGCGGGCTTGATGAGCCATAGGGACTGCCTAGAGCATTGCAGCAGATGATGCAGAACCTATTGGGGTCGAGGACTGGGTGTTCAGGGCGCGATAAAAGTAGCGACCACCAGTCCTCGACATCGGCACTGCCGGAAAGGGCGTGGCAGATGACAATGGCGTTGGTGCGCTGAGCGTTGAGTCGGCCCTTGACGGTGAAAGCCACGGTGGCGTTCATTAGAACCTCACCTGACTCCAGCGTGAACTTGTCAACCGTTGTGTAGAGCTGCTTGGGTAGCTGGTCTTGCATTGCATGTTGACCGCCTTGACACCGAATCAGTAACGAGACATGATTAGAGGGCCATAGGGTGTTGCGAGTTACAGACGTACTGCTTGACGTGATACCTGACGGCAACGGGCCGTCTACGGTCATTGCGCGAGTTGAATACGATAGCTTCAAATTGCGGGACGGCTCAGGGTAGTTGCTTCAACCCACTAACTCGAATGCCTGAACATAGCTCAATCACAGAGGATATTTTGAATCGCAGGCTTGAAGCACAGGTATGGGATACAACGTCCAGGCCGCCAAGCCCACCAGATCATGCTGGGTAAGACGCATGTCCTAGATGGGAAAGTCTAATTCCTAACAAGGAAGATCCGGGGGGATCCAACGGCGGCCCGGTCCGCTATCAGTGACCGTGCATTAGCGCGCTGACCCTGCAGCAGGGAACGTGACGTTGCAGATGGGGGAGCCGAATATCCGGGGCGCCAAGCCTCGATCGTGATCTCGATCTCTCGTGACAGAAGCAGCTTCTCAAGTTGTCTTTGAGATCTCGTTCCTGTGCGGCTACTGAATAGCAGGGTCTAAGAAACAAGATCAGCCCGAACACAGGCTGTCTTCGCCTGATCTACGTTAGATTCTAGCTGAAGAGTGTCAATGTGCGAGCGAGAGAGACTGCTCCCACTGCACTCTACTCCAGTACTCGTAGTAACTCGTGTTTCCTTGACTTGACACTTGATAGCTTAACTCTTTAAGCTTAAAATAACAGTTCCAATTCTCCCATCTCTGTGGGGATGGCCGTGATGATAAAAGATACCATATACATCCAGACCGCCGCTGGGTCAGGCGATATATACCTGCTGCCGATGGGCGCGTCTTGAAGAAATAAAAGCCTGGGAAGCCTCTTGTGTAATAACCAGGCCGATAAGAAGTAATCAATTGGAATAGCGGACATAAACGTTGCGTCTGCATCAGACTCACCAACAAAGACAAACAAACAGGCTAACCCCTGCTTGTTTGTCTAGCATGTAATTACCTGCGCTACAAGGCATGTTTAAGAAATATATTAGAACCTACGTGAGTTATATCAGAGAGGTTAAATTGTTTTTACTCTATATAGAGAGTCAAGATCTCAAGTTTTCTTTTTATCTTTTAATCAATTATGAAGCTCTTTTGCCCAATATACTAGGAATTATCGAAGATCTGTGCGTTTTGAGACAGAGGTGCATGTCACTAATCACCGGAGCATTACCTCCCAATTAGGCGAGCTTGCGACCAACAATGGGACTTATGAATGATGGCGCGTCCAGGTCAAGCATCTTGTCGGTGACGGGCCTTGAGACTGTGCTGATACGTGAGACTTTTGGGCGCAAACATACGTGATGTTTACATTGTGCCATATAAGTATGATGCGACGTCAAAGTCATTCTTAGTTGTAGCTTGTACAGAGGGTGGTTCCGTCACCTTTTCCTCTCACCCGATAAACGCCATTACAGTCGTTACCTGTGGCTGTAATACTAATAATCCTTGTAAGAATCAGTCCAACAGATGCCCTCTCAATGGTTGAGGCCATTCGGCCGGCGCCATGTCCCAGACATTCCCGAGGAGCGAAAGGTGACTGCGGAACAAGATGCAGGTTTCTTGAGTAAGCTGTGGTTTGCTTGGCTCAGCCCGCTCATGACGGTGAGATCATACCTATGGTTACCTTCTGACGGTTCTTTATGTACTAAATGTGACCATGGCATAGATTGGATATCGACGACATCTGGAGCGCAATGATATCTGGACAGTGTCAGATGCAAGGCTCATGGATACGCTCCAGCCGAGTCTCCACGACGCCTTTCGACGAAGAGTACTAGCTCGCAATCGCCTTCCTCTCCTATGGGCACTCTACGAGGTCTTCAAGTTTGACTTCTGGCTCGGCGCTCTCAGTCAATTTGTCGTATCGACCCTCCAGGTGATGACGCCCTTCACGCTGCGGTTCCTCATCGAATGGGTGCAAAGTGCCTACCCCGACGGACATGATACGCGCGGCTCAATCTCCGTCTCAGCTGGCATAGGATACGTCCTAGGGATTGCGATTCTGCAGATGCTTCAGACTTTCGCCTCGAGTCAGTTTTACTATCGGGGCATGTTGCTCGGTGGACAGACTCGCAGTGCTTTGATAGCCATGGCCTTCACCAAGTCACTGAAGCTTTCCAACAGGGCCAAGGCTGGAGGCCAAATAGGGAGCGAGGTATCGGGGCCCTACGACGATATTCCCTGTCGGACAGATGAAAAAGGCTGGTCTAATGGGCGTGTGATGAGCCTGGTCTCAAATGACACCGCCCGCATCGAGCAGGCGCTGGCAGCCATCCACTTGTCATGGCTATCGCTTTACCAGCTCATACTCACGGTCGCGCTCCTGGTTTACAATCTGGGTTGGACAGCATTACCAGGAGCAGCCACTCTCATCTTCGGTCTCGCCGCAGTGACGTACGCGACGAGACCGCTGGTGGCAAGCCGAAATCGTATCAGCATAGTGACTGACCAACGTGTCACACTTACGCAAGAGATCCTTCAGAGCATTCGCTTCGTCAAATACTTCGGCTGGGAAGGGTTCTTTCAGGACCGTCTAAGAAACATCAGAGCGTCCGAAACCCGGGCCTTACGCATCATGCACCTGATCAGATGCGCTGTGGGAACTCTCGCCCAGTTTCTGCCCGTGCTTGCCATCATGATCACATTCATCGTGTACGCGATTGTCCACGGTAGTCTTGATCCAGCAGTTGTCTTTTCGTCCTTGGCGATGCTGTACCTGCTGCGAGTCCCGACGAATTGGTTACCCGTATCCCTAAGCCTTGCTGCCGATGCAGTCCAGTCGGTTAAGAGGATTGAGGATTTCCTGCTCGCCGAGGAGATACAAGCACAAATAGCTCCAGACGCTGGTCTTGTTCCGGCTGCTAAGCTCAGCAATGCATCTTTCATGTGGGAGACCTCACTAGCGAGCGAGGAGTCTGGATCACCAAAGGAGAAGCAGAAGAAGAATCGCCTGTCTAGAGCTATCAGAAGACAACGAGCGAGCGATGAAAAGAAGAGAGTCGAAATTTCGGATACACCAGTCCAGGATAACGACGTGCCGTTCTCTCTGAACGATATCTCCTTAGAAGCCCAGCGAGGCGAGCTGGTCGGAATCATTGGAGGCGTGGGATCCGGCAAGACATCCCTGCTTAGTGCTCTCGCGGGAGATATGAGGCAGACTGAGGGCACTATGCAGTTTGCTGCCGACAGGGCATACTGCCCCCAGTATGCTTGGATTCAAAACGCCAGCGTTCGAGACAACATCACTTTTGGGAAGCCATTCGACCAGCGACTTTACTCCGATGTCATACACGCCTGCGCTCTGTTACCAGACTTTGAGCTCTTACCACATGGCGATATGACAGAAATTGGTGAGAGAGGCGTTACCCTGTCAGGGGGCCAGAAGCAACGCATCAATATCGCCCGCGCGATTTACTCTGACGCCGGCGTCGTACTCCTCGATGATCCGCTTTCTGCTGTTGATGCGCACGTAGGCACACACATCTTCAACGAGGCCATCTGCGGTTTGCTCAAGTCCAAATGCCGGTTCCTAGCAACCCATCACTTACACCTCCTGTCCCGGTTTGACAAAATCATCTGGATGGTCGACGGGCGAATCGAGGCCAAGGGCACCTACGAGAAATTGATGAAGTCTCACCCTGCCTTTGCCAGCCTGGTCGCCGTTGGAGGACATCAGCAAAAGGAGGCCGACGACACCGATGAAGGCAAGAAGGGTGATTCTGTTGGCCCCGACAACAAGACAACGAAAGCCGAAGTCTTGATGCAGGAAGAGACCAAGATGGTCGACAGCGTCCCTTTGTCTGTCTATGTCTCGTGGTTGCGGGCTTCTGGATCCCTGTGGAACGGGCTGGCAATGGTGGTCGGACAGCTCCTTTTCCGAGCCTCGAGCATATTGGGAGGCCTATGGCTCTCGTGGTGGGTGGACAATAAATACGGCCTCACGCGCGGCCAGAACGTAGGATCTTGCTACCTTGATATCAAGTTTGGAGAGTTTCACTGACTATCACGAACCAGATCGGTATATATGCCGGCCTGAGCCTCGCGCAATGCGTACTAGTGTTCTCGTCTTCGCTCATCACCTGCTTGGTCTGTATCAAGTCAAGCCAAGTCATGTCCAACAATGCGCTTTGGCAGACTCTGAGGGCGCCCATGTCTTTCTTCGACACGACTCCTCTTGGTCGCATCATATATCGCTTTACAAGAGACATCGATGCGCTGGACAACAACTTGGTCGTTGCCGTACAGCAGCTTCTGATCAACTTAGCGGCACTTTTGGGCTCCTACGTCCTCATTGTCGCCTACTTCTATTATGTGAGCCATCTTGAAACTGCTTCATTGTCAAACGGTCAAGCTGACAGATACCAGTTTGCAATCGCCTTGGTGTTTGGTGCGACCGCACTCTGGTGGTGCATCTCCTACTACAGGAGCAGTGCACGGGAGCTGAGGCGCCACCAGTTAATACTTGACGGTGTGGTCTTCGCTCGTCTCAACGAAGCTCTTATTGGAGCGGCTTGCATTCGTGCCTACGACCGAGAGCCTCAGTTCGTCAAACTGGTGCATGAAGCCATCGATGACATGGACAGCGCCAACTTCCTGACTTTCGCCAGCCACAACTGGCTATCTGTTCGACTTGACAATATCGGCATTTTACTCAACTTTGTCACTGGGATTCTCGTCATCACCAACGCACTCCCTGTTGCGCTTAGTATCTCGGGCCTGCTGCTGACTTACAGCATGTCCATGGTAGGTATGATGCAGGTCGTGGTGAAGTACCTGATCGAGGTCAACAACTCTATGTCGAATACCGAGCGCTTGTTCCAGTACACAAGCTCTCTACACCAGGAAGCCCCCCTAGACGGCGCCAGCGTCCGTCCCACTTGGCCGGAGCATGGAGCGATAGAGTACGAGGCCGTGCAGATGCGCTACCGTCCCGGTCTTCCGCTGGTGGTCGACGACTTCTGCCTGAAGATTGTTGGCGGTGAAAGGCTCGGCATCGTCGGCCGCACCGGTGCTGGAAAGAGCACCGTTCTATCTACCCTCTTTAGGCTGACAGAGATTTCTGGCGGGCGTATTAACATTGACGGCGTTGATATAGGTCAGATTGGTCTTCATCGGCTTCGAAGCGCCTTGGCGATCATTCCACAAGATCCCACTCTCTTCCAGGGCACTATTCGCTCAAACCTGGACCCTTTCAATAGGCACACGGACATGGAGCTATGGCAGGCCCTCCGTGAGGCACATCTTTTACCCGACACTGAAAAGTCATCCCCTATGCCCGAAGAAGATACTCAGGCAAACAGTGTCGTGGAGAGGGAGGAAGGAGACGGAAGTGGCTCTGGCAAGGCTCGTGAGACGCGTGTGACACTCGACACGGCGGTTGAAACTGAAGGCCTCAACTTCTCTCTTGGACAGCGACAGCTGATTGCCCTTGCTCGAGCTCTTCTTCGCGACACGCGCATCGTGTTGGTGGATGAAGGCACGAGCAGCGTAGATCCTGAGACGGATGCACTCGTCCAAGAAACACTGGCAACAGGTCTAGGAGGAAAGACGCTGATTGCCATTGCGCATCGTCTCCGCACTGTTATACAATATGATAGAGTATGTGTCATGGACAAGGGTAAGATTGTTGAGCTGGGGCAGCCGTTGGATCTGTGGGAGCAAGGGGGTATTTTCAGGGCCATGTGTGACAGCAATGGCATCACCCGAGGGATGTTCACAAGTAACTGAGTAGGTGATGAGGTTAGCTCTGGTAGCCTATAGTTTGTAGATGGTAAATTAGTAGCACTACATAGACGCATATCTTAGTATCGTCCATTTAGGTGAACCTGCCACTTTACCTCTTAAAGACCTTCCGTATTCAAGTGATAGATGCATAACGTAGGTAAGGTAGTTATCAATAGTACGTAGGAGAGATGTAAGTCACACGTTCCGTGCATTTGGTAAAGAGCTGCGCATGACGCTGCAAGGTCAGAATCAATGGTACCATCGTGGACGTGCTGATGCAGGCCGTCTCCTTGTGTGGGCGGCTAACCATGCCCCCAGCACATTTGTTCTGTTCTCTTTCGCTCTATTAATGCAGTCTGGCTATCCAATTCCAAGCAATTGCAATTCCCTATACTGCTTTTCTTCATCTTCTAAGCCCACATCAGCAGCTCTAGCCTCTGGCTCTCAGCCCCCATCGCCCAACATGACGGTTGATAACATAAATGGACACACCAATGGGTCCTTGGAAGGCCACCCATCCCGACATCCAACTAACGGGACTGTCAAGAATAAGCCCAAATGGCGATTCGACACGATCCAGATTCACGCTGGGCTGGAACCAGACCCCAAGTACGGCCACTGCACGCTCCCCATCTATAACACGGCCTCGTTCAAGTTCGGGTCTTCGGCCAAACTGAACACAGCCTTGAGTGACATAGCGAGCTCCCAGAACCACTTGTATACTAGGGTGTCTAATGTGAGTTTATCTTATCGAATACTGAGATATTCGATGGCCCATTTCTAATACAGGCGCGCAGCCAACACACGACGGGTTCGAGAAACGCATAGCCGCCCTCGAGGATGGCAGAGATGCACTCGCATTCTCTTCAGGTAGCGCTGCAGTTCTAGGAGTCATAGCGTCTCTAGCAGGAATGGGTGACAATGTCATCGTGTCCACAAGTATTCATAGCGGAACCTATCGTCAATTCCGCAAGGCTCAGTCCCAGCTGTGAGTCTTGTCTTCTACGTGGCTGCAGGACTTGGTGTCTAATTTGAGATTATAGAGGCATCGAGTCACGTTTGTGTGATACAAACGACCTTGAGCACGTTGAATCCCTAATTGACGACAGAACCAAGTTCATCTTCGTCGAATCTCTCGGAAACCCTATGTTCTCTGTCCCCGACTTCGAAGGACTCGCTGCCATCGCGCATTCAGAGCATCTCAAGATCCCTCTTGTAGTCGACGCGACGCTTACCGCGGCCGGGTATTTCTGCCAGCCTGCCCACTGGGGCGCCGATATCCTCATTCACTCCGCGACCAAGTGGATAGGGGGCCACGGCACTACCCTCGGCGGTCTCGTTATTGAGACAGGCCGCTCAGATTGGCAGACGAACAAGATTCGCTTTCCAGGACTTTACGGTCAGCTTCCAGGCTTACAGGGCGAGCAGGATGATTGGTATGCAGCTGCCGGCGATAGGGCGTATATGCAGTATCTCAAGACTGAGTACATGCGCGATACCGGGGCATGTCTCGGTCCGTTTGCAGCTCAGCAGCTATTCATTGGTAAGAACCAGAGCCCCATCTTCAGACAACGACTATTTCTGATCCCACTGACTATTGCTAATTATTTATCGGTATATGTAGGGGTAGAGACACTTTCGGTTCGTTGCGAGCGTCAGTCCAAAAACGCTGAGACCTTGGCCCGTTGGCTTCGGGCACATCCCCGTGTCGCCTGGGTGCGCTATCTAGGCTTCGAAGACCACCCTCACCACCAACTTGCCCTCAAGTATTTCCAACGGGGCTTTGGCACTGTCATCACGTTCGGGCTCAAAGGTGGCGCGGACGAGGCTGTCAGGTTGATCGACTGCTTTGATCTGATCATTAACACAACGAATGTGGGAGACTCAAAGACACTGGTTGGGCACCACTGGTCGACTACCCATAAGCACTTCACCTCTGATGAGAACGCGTCGATGGGGGTGTACGAGGACCTTGTACGATTATCGTTAGGGATTGAGGATGCAAGGGACGTGATAGTCGACTTCGAACAGGCTTTCGAAAGGACTAAATAAGGGGCAGACTATAGATGGGATTTGCCTGACCATGAACGGTACCAGGGAGACTAGCATTGATATAAAGATTATCTTGTCCCTACATAGCTAACATGGTGTCCTCCCATGAACGGTGATAAAATCGCCAAGTCTTACCTCTTCGTCGACGGGATGCCCCTTCCAGCCAGGATATCATCTATTTCAGACTCTAACCTGCTTCTTGAGGTCTTGAACAAAGACGGCAGTCCCGTCTTCTCGTACTCCAGCCCCTGAGCCATGGCTGCGATGCCCTCCGCGGCCAGGAAGATAACAGGCATTCCATGTCCGTTAAACCCAGCAATTACAAATACCCCATCTCTACCCGGGACCTCTCCCATGTGAGGCAGCGAGTCAGTGCTATAGCCCATGATCCCCGTCCAGACACGATCGACACGCGCGCCCGAATCTTCCCACCCGATGAACGCCCGCTGCATGTAGTCATCTTCAAAATACCGCTGCGCCGGCTCGATGAGCTTCGTATCGTCGACGTTGTTGTACCAGCTGATCGGGTCGTGCTCATTGTACTTGTGGTGAGCGCCGCCAACCACGATGCTGTTGTCAGCTAGCTGTACCATATAGTTATAGCCCTTCTTGCTTGAGACCGGGTCCTGCTCCATTATGGCATAACTTTCGGCTAAGAGCTTCGGCAGCAACTTGCCCTCGGGGCCTGTGATGTGGCATGCCAGCCCTTTGCAGGGCACGATGGAAGCCGCATACTCTGGAAGCAGTGCTGAGGTGTAAGCGTTCGTGCCGATAACAACTTTGCGGGCCGTCATGATTTCTCCTGAGCGTGTCGTGAGGGTATGGCCGTCTTGCCCGGCGTGCTCAACTGACACGACCGGAGTTTGGGTCTTCAGGGAGAGTCCCATGTCGATGCAGCGCGCCAAAAGAGCCGTGAGGAGTTTGTAGGGTGACAAGTGAGCTGCGGGTGTGGAAAAATAGCCCTTTGCATCGCGCAAACCCGTGCGTTGGGGTGCATCGTCGCCCGCGTAGAACTCTACGTTAGCCAGGAGGGTATTACTGAAAGACGATGCTTGTCTCAAGCCCTCGTATGCCTCGCGCACCATGGAGACTTGCTCCGGATGCGTGAGAACAGCGAGGCTCTCCGTCTCCGCAAAGTCGCAGTCGATGGCTTCCGACTGGATGAGAGACTTGATCACGTCGAGGTGGCGGGCTTCAAATTCAACGACCTCGGCCGCCGCAGAGGCAGTATGTCTCTTGTAGCTGCGCGCAGCTCCCATCAGATAGTCAGGACGCAGGTGGCCTCCATTACGGCCTGTAGCCCCGGAACACGGGTCCTTTGCCTCAAAGAGGAAGACTCGGGGTGGTGGAGAGGTCGCCTTGAGGATGTGGTATGCCGTGGCGATGCCTGCATAACCGCCGCCCACAATCGCCACATCACATGAGCTAGGGAGAGGCTGAGAGTGAGATGCACCTTCGGTATGTGAAGGCACCTCTTGTTTCCGGGCTTCATGCTGCCAGTAGGATTGCGGCGATCCCTCTACGGGCAAGCCTGAGGTGTTCATCGTGATTTGTGCCGCACTGGATGAGAGGATCAGACCGAACAACTCGAGAAAACAGCCACCAACAGGGCTCAGTACGTGCTTACCTATCCAGATCTCAACGTGACTTGATAACAAACTTACAAGACGTCATGTCCAGAATTCTCTCTTCTCTTTGACGGGCTTGACTTGCATGTAGGAGGGACAATGCCAATGACCCCGCAGAAAGCCCCATACCCTTGTATGATTGACACTGCATGGACGTACTCTGACGATACGTCCAGGTCTTACGTCTAAGGGCTATGTCAAAGGCTTATGCGTTCTTCGCCTAGGAGAGATAGATCAGTTTAGAGCCGATTGTGACATGCCGGCCTTTCGATGTCGTAGTATATCAGAACCTCGTCAGCAGTAAACTCGAGAATTTCGTCGAAGCCTATCTTGTCTTCGCCACCTTTGCTCATTAAATACATGTACCTGTTTGAATCGAGCCAATATGTCAACCACAACCACAATCACCAGAGAAACTGAAACCCCCTCGAGACCCTCATCCGCCGACTTCGCGACCATCTCATATACGAAGATCAAGCAAAGAGACGCTGATGAGCTGTCTGCTCTCCGAAGAGCATGTGAAAAGGATGGGTTCCTGTACTTGGATCTCTGGGGTGTAGATGGGGAGCCGATGCCCGTCACCCAGGAGGTGCCATCGGTATACAAGGCCGTGAACCGCTTCTTCCAGCTGAACGAGGAGGAGAAGATGAAGCATGACGTTGATACAATTGGACCCTGGAAACTCAATGGGTACGTACATACTTGGCTCGGCGGTGTTGTGCTCGTTCTGACTTCTTGGTTGCAGTTACACCCCTTTCGGGAGGAACGCAGGCCTTGCTGGTGACGGGAAGAAGTACGGCGTAGAGGGATACACAGTAGGCTTATCAACACTCCCCATCCATCTGTAACATGTGAATAACAGACAGCTCCCAGTTTCCCCGAGATGGTATCTGCAACTCCATCAAAGATGAACTCTCCCTGCCACCCATCCTGCAGCACGAAACCACCCTCCTGGCCAGCGTCATGGACCAGCTCCACGAGATTGGCCTAGGTCTTCTAGGCGCCCTGGACCAGATCAGACACGATGCCGGACTCAACAGCAGCGGACCGCTTGCACCAAAACATCACCTCGCAGACCCGTCGACATCCTGCATGACCGTCCAGCGATACCCCTCCCTCTCGACCGAAGGCTCCAACGCAGGTCTGAGCGCCCACACCGACGTCGGCAGCCTCACCATCTTGTTCTGCGATGCTCGCGGCCTGCAGACATTCAACCCAGACACGCAGGAGTGGCGCTCCGTGGAGCCGCGCGATGGCTGCGCGGTCGTCAACGTTGGGGACTCGCTCCGCTTCCTTTCAGGGAGAGAGTTCCGGTCCGTGGTGCACCGTGTCGCGCCGTACCCGGGGACGACGATCGAGAATAGGTTCTCCTGCGCTTACTTCGTGAGGCCAAGACTGGATGCCGAATTTGAGGATGAGAAGGGCGAGCGGTGGAAGAGCATCGACTGGCATATGAGGAAGTACAAGGCTTACCGCGAGGCGGGCAAGACGGCTTAGATTCAGGTCGAGGCATGCGATGCAGAACGAGTTTGGGACTAGCTATGGGCACTCACATACTGGGACCATAGCGTGCCTTATAAACTCATCTC
Source organism: Fusarium sp. FL617 (assembly GCA_030142105.1). NCBI lineage: Eukaryota > Fungi > Ascomycota > Sordariomycetes > Hypocreales > Nectriaceae > Fusarium > Fusarium sp. FL617. The sequence goes on along the minus strand of JAREIL010000010.1, from coordinate 2,297,768 downwards.
AATAAAAGCCACATATATCCATGTCGCTAGGTCTTTCCGGCGAAATGCAGAAAGCTCTATTACATCTGGAGATTACGGCGCATAACTATAAGTAACGGCGTATATGCACTGATTTTTTGGCGGCCCTTGTTTTCGTGATGACTGTCAAGCGACGGGGTGGAGAGAACAAAGCATATCTCCTTCAATGAGGTTGGCGTGCAGGAATTGGCGTAAGAGCTGCTGTCTCTTCTTATGGCGTGTAAATTCTGTTCAGCCTGGACCAGCACGCTATGAGCATCGGTTCTCTTCCGCATGAAATGGTTCATAGAGGCTACCCAGGAAGTTTACACCAGCCAGCTCTTGTTGACACTAGTTTTGGGTGAAGTTCCCTGGCTCCTGGTTGAAATCATCCAGTTCATGCGAGCAGGCTCTGCGTCATGCTTGGTATCGTACACATCCCCAGTCGTAGACCCCAAGTTCAAGTTCAACTTCTCTCATCTGGCCAATCAAGCCCCCTTTCCTCTTCGTTTTGTTCCTCCTCTTCTTTTCGCCATTCTTCTGGGGTTGTGTGGAAAGCGGTAGCGATGGTGGTGAAAGCCGCCCAGATCTCGCCACACAACGCCAGATGCAAGACTTGGCTGCCCAAGAAGTTGATGGCAAAAGTCGTATTAAGCTCGCCCAACAGACTGATTCCGCCTATGTCATTGACTGGGAGACCAAGCCGTCGACGGAACGTGCGTGCGACCAAACGTAGTGCTGCCGCTTCCCACGGCGCAGTTGCCAATCTCAGTACGGCATCGGCAAAGATATGTGAGGCAATAAGAGGAGGAAGCTGAGTCAACATAGTGTCGCAGTAGGTAGTCGTAGGGAGGAGTGCTCCTCTCGCATCGACACTCGGTCTCAATTCCGCACTCCAGAGCCCAGGAGGGGCCTCACTTGACTCGGCGGTGGCCTCAACATCAAAGCTGATCAGGGTTGCGCTGACGCCCTCGTTGTCCTCTTCATCGCTTACATAGTCGTCCCCCCGTGCAGAAAAAGTGCTCGGCCGACGAACAGCTTCCACTGGGCCGGTATCGCTGGGCATTTGTCCATCTATAGGTCTTATAGGTGAAACGTCTTCAATCGCACTGCGGCTGCGTCGGTGATCCGGTCTTTCACGAGGTCTGTCAACTGGAGTCCAAGTTGTAGTCATTCCTGGAGGAGAGCCAGTGTTGGGCAGTCGACTGAATATTTTCGCCCATATTTGTGGTCTCCAATCGCGAAGCAACCTCTGGGTCATTATCCAAGCGAGGAACGGTGCCGAAGATACGCAAAGACCTCCGACCCATTGCAGGATGGACTGGAAAGAAAGCCCGTTGAGTGGTGGAGGAGCTGGAATAGGCGAGTCCTGAGTAAAAGGGACAAAGAATGAAGGGCTGGGTAACCAGTTGCTGTTGGAAACTAGACCAGCCCTTTGTAGAGCAATGTAGAGCTCTAGATGAACGCGCATATAAGACCATACCTCATGGACCCTCATGGATTGTCAGCCGACGATCATATGTCAGCTTGCGATTAAACTTACAATCGGCGTGCGAATATTCTATCGCCCCGGTCTCGCCATAACAAAGCTACTTGTCGATCGACATAATTACTAAGGAGGTTGACTGTTGCACCAGGCAAGAGATCTCTGGACACGGAAAAATTGTTTCGCGATTGGGCGTATAGGTCCCAAAACGGGATGTGGGAGTAGCGCTTGTAGATCTGTCATGATCAGTATATAAAATGAGTAGAGATGTCCACACGAGGGCTTACAAGTATACGCTGCCGGAAGCCATCCAAGCCAAAAGCACCAGCAGCATCCACGCAGCGAAGAGCTGAAAAGGCAAAATTTATGCCTATGTCATCTTCATACATTGCATGCCTTCTGTCGGACTCGGCCTCGGGGTTTGTAGTTGGGTTTTCCTGCTCAGCAACCCCAATAACTAGCATAACCTCATTGTGAGAGCGAATAATATCCCTGTTTATCCTTTTTGTTTCAGGATTTACAGGACGACCTCGATGGTCGTACTGTTGGGAATCGTCTCCAGTTTGTTGATCATCATGATCATCATCCCATTCCACAACATCATCGTATGGCGACCGCCCCTGCGAGTGTTAGCATTTTAATTAGAAATATTAAGTAAAAAAAGACAAGAGAATCTCTTACGAGCGCCTGGGCGGTCAAAGGACCCTGCATTCCCATGATGAGGACGCGTCAAGATTCATCAACGGCGCATGTGCATCTGTCGCAATAAGTACATTTGCTTGAACAAAGCCTGGAGACTAACGAACGATACTGATTCTTTGATTCTGTTGATAAGTTCAATAATTGTCGTGTGTTTCTATTGTGTAGTAAGGGATGGGCTAAGATGAAGTCGTTCCGGGGTTGTCATGATACCAAATGGAGAGAGTGAGACTGTGGCTGGCGGTGTGGCTGGACTGACTTAGCTAATGCACCCTTCCACCAATCAAAGGCGCGTTTGCCACGAACGCCAAAAAAAATCTAGGAAAGTCCAAAGCGCGGACCCATGAGAGATTCTTTACATCGAATATTTGCAAACTCGCAATCACATCAGCAAAATGGCAAATAAGCAGCCATTTAAGACGACATTTGACGTGGATCATGTCATTCGTCCTATCTTCACAGGAGGATCAGTAGCTCTCGACAATGACGCCCGAATTCTAGCGACAGTTCTCGGTGAGGATGCAGTCTTAACCGACCCTACCAACGGCAAGCATCTGGCTCAAGTTGAGGGTGTAAGAAGCCTCACTATTCCGTTTTACGAATTGCAACTAATGAGTTACAGGACGGAGAGCTCATTTCTACATTAACTTGTGAGGCCACCAGGATCATATAAAGAAACGATCATACTGACATTCACAGTAACGCCATCTGGGTCGCATCTCATCATTTGCTCACGATCTTTGTCTATGAGAATCTATGCCCTAAAGCGATCTCAAGAAGATGAAACCATCGAGGCTACTCACACAAGAACAGTCAAGGCTCACTCTACTCCAGTCGTTGTGCTTGCAGTTGACCGAACCAGCACGTTGCTGGCCACCGGAGGAACCGATGGAGCTGTTAAAGTCTGGGATGTTATTGGCGGCTTTGTCACTCACACTTTCCGTGGATCCTCAGTCCTTGTGTCGGCTCTCCGATTTTTTGAGGCTGCCGCCCGCTCAAACGAGACACGCAAGGGAAAGAAGTCAAAGCGCCAAGAGGAGTCTGACGAGGAAGAGGAGAATTCGAGCAATATCAACTTCAGGCTTGCATGCGGTCAACAAGATGGAAAGGTTCGCGTCTGGGATTTGCACAAGCGCAGCTGTGTGGCCAACTTGGACTCTCACGTATCCGATGTCCAAGGCTTGGATTACTCGCCTGAACAACACGCTCTAGTCACCGCAGGCAGAGACAAGACCATAACTTGGTGGGATGCTAAATCTTGGAAGATTCGCAAGGTCGTGCCTTGCCTGGAGCTTATCGAGGCCGCTGGCTTTATTGACGACGGAAACTTGACCTATTCAGCTGGTGCCAACGGTTCTCTTCGTATCTGGGACACAGATACGGGCAAAGAAGTCACTCCCCAACAGCCTGCGAAGAGTGAAGAGGAGGGTATTGTATCCGGCATCTACCGCCCTGAACTGCCTTTTATCCTTCTCGTCCAGGTCGACCACACCCTTGCGCTCTACAAACCACCACAGAAAGCCGATGCCGCCTCTCTATCGGTACCAGAGCCCTTCCGAAGGATATCCGGAACACACGACGACATCATCGACCTGGGATACCTACTCCCTGATCGTTCAATGGTCGCCCTGGCCACAAACTCGGAGGATGTACGACTTGTAGCTGTTTCCGAGTCAAAAGGCGAAGATGACGATGTTGCTTGGGGTTCGGGCTCTAGCCCCTACTTTGGTCAAGATGTTGCGCTCCTCAAGGGCCACGATGAGATCGTCATCTCACTGGATATCGACTGGTCAGGCCACTGGATCGCAACAGGAGCAAAGGACAACACTGCTAGACTGTGGCGCATCGATCCTGCAAACAATTCCTACACCTGCTGGGCCGTCTTCTCTGGTCACGCTGAGTCCTTGGGCGCTGTTGCACTGCCCAAGGGTGTTCCTGCAGAGTCTTCAGCAGCCCGATCCGATCCTCTCAACCACCCCCCTGCGTTTCTCATCACAGGTTCTCAAGATCAGACCGTGAAGAAGTGGGAAATCCCTCGCACACCTCAACAAAAGGGCCAAAAGGGCGGTTCTCGTGCTGTCTTTACCCGAAAAGCTCATGACAAGGACATCAATGCTATCAACGTTCATCACTCGAGCCAGCTGTTCGCATCTGCATCGCAAGATAAGACGGTCAAGATCTGGTCTGCAGAGGAGGGTGAAGTCCAGGGCATCCTACGTGGTCACAAGCGTGGTGTCTGGTCAGTTCAATTCTCTCCTGCGCAGATGCCGGCTATTCAAGGCGAGGATGGCCCTGTTACCGGAAAGGGCGTCGTGCTCACTGGCAGTGGTGACAAGACGATTAAGCTTTGGAACCTTGCCAACTATACCTGTGTCAGGACTTTCGAAGGCCATTCCAACAGTGTTTTGAAGGTTGCGTGGTTGAACATGCCCTCAAACCAGGAGCAGTCCAAGAAGCGAGTGCAGTTCACTAGTGCTGGTGGTGATGGTCTCGTGAAGGTCTGGGATGCCAACTCAGGAGAAGCCGAGTGCACACTCGACAACCATGAGGACCGAGTCTGGGCCGTGACTGTTCATCCCGAGAACAACACCATCGTATCCGGCAGTGGAGACTCTACAGTCACTTTCTGGAAGGATACATCATCTGAGACCCAGGCTGCAGCATCCCAGGCTGCGCTCAAGATGATTGAGCAAGAACAGGAGCTCGAGAACCATATTCACGCTGGTTCGTTCCGGGAAGCTATCACTCTCGCACTACAGCTCAATCACCCAGGAAGACTTCTCAGTTTGTTCACTTCAGTCATCACAACAAACAACCCTGACAAGGGCAGCCTAAGCGGCTTGAAGGCTGTGGATGAGGTGTTGGGCAGCTTATCTGATGAGCAGATCTTCCTTCTTTTGTTAAGGCTGCGAGACTGGAACACAAACGCACGCACAGCACCAGTAGCGCAGAGGATCTTATGGACCTTGATCCGAAGCTATCCTGCGTCCAAGTTCTCAAACCTATCAGTCAAGGGGGCTAAGGGACAGAAGAGCTTAAAAGACATCTTACACGCCATTCGTGTGTACACGGAGAGACACTACAAGCGTACTGAGGAATTGGTTGACGAGAGTTATCTGGTGGAATATACCCTGCAGGAGATGGATGATCTCGCGCCTGTGATGGATGATGATGTATTGATAAAGGAGGCGGGCGAGGATGTTGTCATGGCTGGATAGATGAGAGTTGCTGTTTGAACTATTACAGTTTTGGACGTGGTGTTATTTGGCTGGTTACATGCAGTCACTTTCGCATAGTCTTTTGGAGTATCAGGTCATAGATAAAATACTTGGTTTCTGATTTAAAATAATTCATTATAATTGCTTGAAGTTCTGTTGTATAGGTAATGGAAGGATATGTATATGTATCATAGGTGCGTCTGAAATGAAGGTTGCCTGGGTGGGTCATGTACCTGAGCTTCAAGGCTCCACTCTTGAACTGCAATCGTTCCCGCGTCTTGAATCTTTCATCCACGACGTCAAATCTCAACCAAGCTTGAGCGAACGCGAAAACAGCCACCGTCGCAAGATAACACTACAAGATAAAAAGAAGAAAAGAACAAAGAAGCTCGATTCTGCAACTAGCGACCGACAATGGCCAAGCGCCAGGCCTCAGAGGCCCTCGATGACCTCGTTGGCGTTGCCTCGCCAGCATCTAAAAGATCTCGAATGGGCGACATCGATTCTCCCGAAGAGAATGGCGCTTCGAATGACCTTTTCGATTCGAATGCCAATGGAAACACGCGCGAAGATTCCTACGATGACGATTTCGGCGACCTAGAACCCGCCGTCGCAGCGCCCATACGACAATCAGCACCTACAGACGGCTACGATGATCTCTACCTCGACACCATTGACCGCAACGTGCTAGACTTCGACTTCGAGAAGCTTTGCTCCGTATCACTCTCCAACATCAACGTCTACGCATGTCTAGTCTGTGGCAAGTATTTCCAAGGACGTGGTCCTAAGTCGCATGCCTACTTCCACTCGCTTGACGAGGACCACCACGTCTACATCAACCTCGAGACACAGCGCGTCTACGTCCTTCCCGAGGGTTATGAGGTCAAGAGCCGTGCGCTCGACGATATCAAGTATGTGTCGGATCCGCGCTACACAAAGAAGGAGGTCATCGAGATGGATCGCGCAAAACGTACGAGCTACACGCTCGATGGAAAGGAGTACACGCCTGGGTTTGTGGGAATGAACAATATCAAGGAGAACGACTACCTCAACGTCATTGTTCAAGCTCTTTCGCATGTAGCGCCCTTGCGAAATTACCTTCTTCTCGAGGACTTCGCGAATAAGACGGAGCTTGTCAAGCGATGTAGCATCCTCATTCGCAAGATCTGGAATCCAAGGGCATTCAAGGCCCATGTCTCTCCTCACGAGCTTCTCCAGGAGATCTCCCTCCGTTCGAATAAGCGCTTCACTCTCACGGCGCAGTCAGATCCCGTCGACTTCCTGTCCTGGTTCCTCAACAACCTTCACCTCGGCCTCGGCGGCAGCAAGACCAAGCCTGGCAGCTCCATGATCCAGCGCACGTTTCAGGGAAAGATGAAGGTTGAATCGCAGGCTATCACAGCTCGCGCCGATGCCAGCGATCGACTGCGCTTTGAAGACGCAGACGTCAAGGTCGATATTGTGCGTTTCCTCCTCCTGACGCTCGACCTCCCATCAGCGCCCCTTTTCCAGGACGAGCTCGAGAAGAATATCATCCCTCAAGTTCCCCTGACGACCATCCTCACAAAATACGACGGTCAGCGCGCGCAAGAACACCATGCCCAGCGCAAGCGCTACCGACTTATGCACCCTCTTCCCCCCTTTCTCGCATTCCACGTCAAGCGCTTCTCACAGAACAAGTTCGTCTCGGAACGCAACCCCACAATCGTCACTTTTGATGCGCGCAACCTCGATATGTCGCCCTACGTTGAGCCCAACCCCAAAGAGTGGCCTCCAGGCGAGCCGATCTGGTATGATCTCGTCGCAAACGTTATTCACGAGGCGGTTCGCGTGCGAGAGGATGTCGTTGACAGTGGCGAGGAGCGCAAGACGTGGAAGGTTCAGCTCAAGAACAAGGCGACAGGTGAATGGGTAGTATGTCAGGATCTGTATGTCGATAAGGTGCAGAGCGAACTTCTGTATCTTGGTGAGGCGTATCTCCAGATATGGGAGAGGAGGAGAGAGCCAAAGGGTAAGGGCAAGGCAACCTCATGACGATAAAAGTCACTAATAGCGCCGTCATACAAAAACAACGCAATGCAATACCACGGTATCGTGATCCAGACATCTCATTCTTGGGCGAGAAATCTCAGCCCTCAAAGCTCGCTCTGTGAATTGTAGCTCTCGCTGAAATCCGCTATTGGGCGAGCCACGCCTGGCCGCACGCAGCTAGTAATACATCATCCATAGACGAGGTCAATTCCGTGACCTCGCCCTTCGTACCCAGCCGTTGTCCTCATATCCAGCCATCCCCAGCCGCATACCCGAAATCCTCATAAACACGTAATCAGCAGCCCCCTACCAGAAACATTCTCCAACTCCGCCAACTCAAATCAAGAGTGATCGTGAAGACAAAGGAACAGAACACATAAAAAAGCGCAAGCCGATCAACATCGACAGGTGAAAGCCTCGACGAGAAAGGCCCTATCGAGGATACAATACAGGGGGTGGTAGGAGGTGAGGGGGGCGGCCTTTGATCCCCTACGACTGAGACTGCTCGGTTGTCTGCTTTGATACTCCACCAGCGTGGCGTTTATCATGGTGATGGTGCTGGCCGGCCTTTTCGCGGCGCTGCTCCTCGATGGCTGTCCGTTGCTGGATACTGGAATCGTGGCTCTTGAATTCGACACGAGTGTTAGGTGGGAAGTTGAGGACATGCTTCATGGTCTCACTATAAGGAGTTAGCTTAAGTCACAACATCTTCACGTGTAGGAAACCTACCGAATCTTGATGACTCGACCGCCATCTGTGCGAGTCCATATGCTCAGAATGTCCTCTCCGTTGCGCACACTAAGCACAGCGCCACAAACATCATCCCCAGCATCGGCAAACTGATCACCGATGAGGTTGAGGATGAGGTCCTCCCAGTACCTATCGGCCACACCCTTCTTCATCCGCACTACCCACTTGCCACCCTTCTTGTTCACATCGTCTTCCCATATTGGGCGAATGCCCCTCTTGAAAAGATGGAAGTCGGACACAACGGGAAGCGCGGAGGGGCGCTTCAGGTATGAATAAATCTCCCAAAACTCCTCCGCCGTCCGCACAGTGGCGATCTCGTGTAGTGTCTTTTCGTACTCGATAAAGCCGTGGGCCTTGGAGATCGGAGGTCGGTACCAGAAGGTCCACGCATCTATCAGCGGGTGTGAGAGAGGTGCTGTGGGTGCCCCAGACTGGTTGTTCTCGGAAATCGCGGCCATGCCAGAGACCTTGCCTGTAGCCTTGACTGAGTCCTTGGACGAGCCAGACTTGGAGACTGCTGAGGCCATGGCCGTATCGAAAGGATTGGCCGAAGACTTTGGGGTCTTAGCCGATCCGAACGAGGCAAAAGCTCCGGAACCTAGACCAAAGGCACTAGAAGCGCCGCTGGTAGGTGATACTAGGCCTCCAGGTGTAGTAGGGTTGAAAGGATTCGGTTTGCTCGACGACGGGGTATCGCCGCCTTGGCGCTTGGAGAAGGAAGCATTGCGACTGAAGGAGTCACCACTGGAACCTTGACCGGGGGTCGAGAGGGAAAGCTTGCCGGTGCTAACAAGACATTTGGTTAGAGTGTCTTTGTAGCAGGTCAGAGGTTGTAACTTACTTTGAGCGGCGGTTCCAGAGGTTGCTGCCAGTATCCATCAAGACTGAATGGGACAGGTTTGCCTGCAAATTAAGGTAGGGCGGGGAAGGCTCGTACTAAAGATGCCTTGGTAGATGGGGAAAGGTGAAATCGGAGAAAGCGTGTACGAATTCGATAGTTTGGTCAAAACAGGAATCGGCAGCGTGAATATCGGTTTATTGGAAAAGCGGTCGAAGTTGGTGATGTGGGCGTTGGAGGTTTCACGGTCTCGAGGTTGGAGTGAGGGGGCGATGATCAGTAGGTTGAGAGTCCAATGCTTATTTTAATCCTGATATTGTTGGACAATTTGGACAAAAGATGATTTCAGGGTATCGGTGTGGTTCAGGCGATATCGAATTCGTAGGAAGATGCTTGGAAAGAATTTGGGGCTTTTGAAGGACAAAGTTGTTTGATGTTTGGGGAATTTTGGTTTGGGGAGAGTTGCGAGAGAGAAGATGGAGGCTTGGAAGAAATTCTAGCAGCCCACCTCACCTGCTAAAAAATCCAGACAAGTCGCAAAGGAAAACGCGAGTAGTAGGCAGTAGCTTCACTATGAATTTCACGCCAAGTATACCTGGCAGGTACCTGTTCCGCAGCTTCCCGCCCGAGAAGCCCTGGAGGCTAACACCCAGCTCGCTGGAAAACCCTCCATTCCCTGCATCTGGCCGCTATGGCTTGTTCAAAGCACAACCTGACGGTGACTTGACTCCACTGACTCAACCCCAGCCCCCGGGTCAGCCAAGGGACCCATGAGCGTGTTCAGGATGTGAGCGACCCTGCGTCAGAGGCTAGGAAAAATGACGGTGACACAATTGGAGCGCAGAGCCGCCCCAAGTGAGAGCTTCTGGAAGGATTTGATCCATGGAGATCAGCAATAAAAAGAACAACAGGATGGGGTGACATAAGACATCAGGCATAATATTAATTAGGTACCTATCGATTTGGTTATACCAAGATATCTCCCATCATATAATAATTAAAGTATAAAAATACTAAACCTCAGAGTAGACTTTGGTAATCCTTCGGACATATAATTATTATATATAATATATCTTTATTTATTAATATAATAATAATTAACGAAAGTTGTTTAAGTTAGAATCTCGCGTCTGATGCCTTGTGTCCTGCCTACTTTACCTAGTCTTTCCAGGCGAACAATCCATCTGGAACATCGTGCAGCTATGCCCCCCATAGCTTTTGCTCCTGGCCTTTCCAGGTCCTTCGAGCCCCTGAGCCTCCGGCGATCAATTACTTTAAGTCTCTGCCCTTCCACCTCGAGCCCCTATGGGCTATTTACGTTTTAGTTCTGGAGGAAGACGATAAGCTACCACGGATTTATATTGGTAGCGCAACACGGCCTGAACAAGGAATCATCCAAAGAATGAACGACTACAATCGAAGACTTGCTAGCCGCCCCTCTTCCAATAGTCAAGAAGTCAACCAATCACTATTAAATGACTTCACAATTACCTCCCGTGGCTTACTTGCTCGGTCTGCGCTCCCTCTGCCATCCGAGCTATATCAACTCCAAGCGTTTATGCTCTTACTAGGGACAGTCTTTGCGCTCTCATTATGGGTAATGCGAAGCCGAACTGCTGATTGGCATATGCCTACTGTTCTCTGTCCTTGGCCTCGGGATTCATTTCCCTATGATGGCTTGTGTACACACTTCTCGATTAACGAGGGTTTGAGAGTAGCCCTGACTTATTCGCCAACATTGGACTGTCTCCAGAAGAGATCAACTGCCTCGAAGAGAAGCGGGAAAAGATCAAGGTCCGCAGGTTGAATAAATGTGTCGAGGGGTAGACAGGGGAGGGCCCTTGGTTGATTCGCTAGTGACTTGTCGTTCGGAATTGGTCTCATGCGAAACACCCATGATTCGTATCCGCGTCACTGATGTTGCAATAGCCGAACGGCGCATAGAGGGGATCAGGCATTGATCCGCCCAATCATGAGATTCGTGGAGCGAACATAAAACTGCTCTGTATTCTGTATAATAACCATGATAATCAATGTGCTGATCTTGTGAAGAGTCTCACTTGATTATTATGTAGTCATGAACTATGAACTATGAACTTGAACTCGGCTCCGAATTGTGAGACCGACCAAAACCTTACATGAGACCCCTGCCCCACGAAGAAACGGACGATCATGACTACAATCATAAGTCTCTGAAGTGAATTCAGTCTGCCTTTCAGCAACCGACTTCAATCATATCTTTATCTTGACCAATAGTAAACTGAGATACTTGGACAATTTCTGAACTTTATCGAATGAATAAATTTAGTCTTGACTTAAACCCCCAATCTTTAGACTGAGAACATTATATGTTTAGACGATGCGGCAACCATCTCCCTATTTCATTGTTGGAATCTCAGCGAATCAATGAGCAAATACAAAGCCTCAACTTCAAAACATCATAGTTTTCTTCAATTGGTCCGAACTGCACGCAGGAACGCACACCATGTGCCAAAAGACTTGCGCCACAAGCGTGTGAATACCTACCTAGTAGTGCATAACATGGCTAGGTATCTTAGCAATTAATTAATTGTATTTTAGCAGCCAAAGCAATTAGAAGGAGGTAAAACTATAGAAGTATCATCCTAAACTATTACAGGCTATGAAGATAATTTTCTTTATTCCGCCCTTCATATAATTTATCAATAATCTTAGGATGATTTTTGCCTCCTTTACACCTTTCTTTGCTCGCGTGGCTCGCCCAGCCACCCACCCACACGGCCGGCCCCGCTTCGAATTCCTTATCACATCTTATCGCTCACTTCTCCAGAAAAAATATTCTGAAGCAGAGCTACAACACCTCCCACCCAAATCGCAGAGGCATCAACGACATTTTCCACGCGCCTCCCTTCCACCACCGTTGCAATGGGTGTCACACGAACAAAGACCGTTAAGAACAAGCACGCCGCCGCTCCCGGCGGTGCAAAATCCTCCAAGCGCTCCGGCACCGAAGGCGGCTTCTCCAAGTCCAAAAACCCCAAAGGCACCCCGCCGTCCAAGGAGGTCAAGGATAAGGGTCGCGAGGCGCTTCTTAAGAAGTTCAAGAACCCCAAGAAGAAGAAGTACTCCGATGAACAGCTTGGAATCCCAACGCTCAACACAGTCACCCCGGTTGGCGTTGTTAAGCCTAGGGGCAAGAAGAAGGGCAAGGTCTTCGCCGATGACCAGGTATGTCGCTGTGGTTTCACCATACGCAGATAAAATTCTAATGCGTATGTGATTTTAGGAGAGCATGAGCACCATCATGGCCCTCGTCCAGGCTGAGAAGGACGGTCAGATCGAATCTAAAATGATCAAGCAACGCCAGATGGAGGAAATCCGCGAGGCTCGCAAGGTCGAAGCCGAAAAGAAGGATGAGGCGAGAAAGTCCAAGCTCGAAGATACCAAGGATTCTCTGAGGAAGAGAAGAAAGCGCAAGAGCGCCGGCGACGAGGAGGAGGACATCAAGGAGTTTGCCTCGACGGGTATTAAGGCGGCAAAGGCCAAGGCCAAGGGCAAGAAGCGGGTGTCGTTCGCCTAGACGGGAAAACAGTCGAAATTCGTTCGGAGTTGCTGCATTGTTTGGCGCATGGAGTTTGGCAGACGGGCTGAGGTTATGCCCTTCCTCTGGTGGTCTCTGGAGATTCGGCGGTACAAAAGCACAAGACAGCATTTAGATCATGGCTGCTTCCTATGGGTGCAGGTCCAATCAATTGATGGAAATAATTGAACGTATTCTGAGTCTTGGTCATTACGTGGTGATCCTATCATTTGAGCGTACGCGCTATGCTGCGAATGTCTACTGTGCAGGTCTGTTCGTGAATGTCACTCAGTCACTATTCCCTACTCTCACTCTCACTAAGCATCATGCCAATGATTTGGTTGATGCCAGCAGGCGTCGGTGGTCCCTCATCAAAGTCATCCGGGTTTGCGAACTGATACGTCCAATTGTTGCTGTCCAGAAGCTGAAGTAAGGCATCGATGTCCTCTTCAGGCCTCACAGCTAGGGACTTTGAAGAGTGAGAAACTGCTTCCAAAGCTTTTACCAAGTTGTCGGGTGTCATGTCTTGGCCGTCTGTTAGCCTATCTCAGGGATGAAGAGGAGAGTTGTGCCCCTATTCCCAGAATTCGTACTTGTCCATCAGCTTCCGAGCCTCTGCAGACATATTTCAAATCTAACGGGGTGGCAGCGCCTGTTTCACCTTCTTCGAGGGGGTATCATGCGGCTCATGTTGCATCTGCCGCTTTGAAGTCGATTGATTGATCTCGGAGGTCTCCACAGCTGACTGGTTAGTTCCACGTTCATTGCCGGGCTCGGCTTCCATTGTGGCCAAGGCGGTTCCAGTATATAAAGAGTTGGATGAGAAGGTGCTCTCAGAACTGTCTCGAGGGGTATAAAGGGGAATTGGATGTTGTGTAGCCGGGCTCGGTCGATAGACAAAACGTGGCATAAATGGATCTTCTCTGACCTCAGCAAGAGGCCAACGATGCCCGTCTCCTTCTTTTACGTTGTCTATAGTTGGAAGTGAGCCAAACTTGACACACTTGTCCGTGTCAGTCGAGAAGTTGGACTTTAAGAGGTCTTTCGCGCGATAAATGATCTCGAGTCGCTTCTCGTTGGATTGCATGAGCTCAACAATGGATCCTGGCTGAACTATGAGCTGATGGCTTCCATACTCGGTGCAAAGAAGGCCGTCTTTCGCTGGAAGATGCACTGTCCAGCCTGGGTTGTGTGAGGAATCAATTCTGGTCCCAATATGGATCGCTATTCGTCCATTCCGATCATCAATCTTGCCATTTTGGTCTTTCCATTTGGACAATATTTCATCTGGCAAGTTGCTTAGACAATGGCCGGATGGGAGCTCGTGACACAACCCACTCGGCACTTCGGGCTTCCACTCTGTCGGGAATGCTATAATACTGTAGCAACCCTTCTTGCCCTCTTGGAGGTCTAGACTCACAGGCAATGTAGGTAGGCCAATCGTCCAAATAGACCCTAAATTCATCATCTGATGAACTCCGGTCAAAGTGAACTCGTCTAAAGGGAGAAAAGGTCCACCAAGGGCAGAGCCTTCTTGCATAGCAGGAGTAAGGAACGCAAAGGGTTCCTCGAACTTCTTCAAAACTTCAAATTTAGCTTCCCAGTTGTCATCATTCACTCGAAAATCTTCCGCGGCTATTAAATCTTCAACATATTGCTCGTTGATGAAATCGAATGGATGCCCATATCCCCCGAGACGGAACAATTCATGGAACTTCATCCACTGCCCGAAGTAAGCAATAAAGGGGCCTAGTAAAACATTGATGACTTGACTTTGTTCTCCCAAGTAAGGTCCCAATGGTTCTGGTCGAAGTTTGCCGTCGGCCTGAATCCAAAACCAAACAAGAACCGAATAGATGATTTGGATACGTGAGACAAACGTTGTTGGGTTTTGGCGTTGATATTCGTCAGCCGCCTCCTACACGGCTACTGAAATTGGTTGACCGGCCATTCTGAATGCAGGGAATGAGAATGAGTAGTATTTTTGTGGTTCTCGTTGCCCTGGAAATGCTGAGAGTATGGTCTGAAAAGGCACGAACCTCGTGGATCGGGCCTGTGTCGAGAGGTAGTCCTTGAAAGCTAACGCTTTGTCCAACGCGTGGTGTCGAGGAGAAGACAAAGTGATACCATCATTGATCAGTGTTTCCAAAGTTTTCTGCTCGTTTGTGCCCTCTAAATTCATGTCGGTGTAAGGATCCTCAACATCGAAATGACGATCCGCCACTGCGTACTTGAAATCAGTCAATCTCTCTGCAGAGAAAAGCGTTGCAAATGGCACAAATAACCTTGCCCGTTGCTGGTCGACTATCGATCAAAGTTCAAGGTGACTTTTGAAATATTTCAACGTATTGAAGCTGGACACTGGGAATAAGGGGAGCGCAGTTGCATGAGCGACGACTGGATATCCAGTTGAGGACATTCCAAGGATACGCAGCTTTTTGTAGGGCAACTTTTTGCCCGAAACGTATCGATTACATGCTCGTTGGAGGTAGGGTCCAACAAGAAGGGTGTTCCCTGATTGGAATGCTGGACATTGTGCGCCGACTGAAAGGTCGGCTACGTTGAATTGTGCCATATTGGGATCCTCTAAAGGCTCTCTAATAGGAGAGGTCTGACGAGAGGAGCTGGCAGACATGACGTTGGTAAGGGCCAAAAAAAGAAGATGGATGTAATAGAAAGCAAGAAGAAATGCAATGTTGTGTGAGATGCTCGATGTAAGTTGCAGATGCTTTGTTGCAATGGCGTAGCCTCTGGAAACAAGGTAATCTGAGGTGTTGCGAGGAGTCGTTTGGAAGGAGCGGCGTTGCAATGATTTCCGTTGATGCGAAGAATTTATAGAATGAAGGAAGCTCCTGGCTTCGACTTTGGAAGGAAGAGTTCATTGGCACAAAAAGGCTCGGAGTTTTCGAATGATGGCAGACAGTACTCTGAGATATTCCAAGACAATGAAAGAGACCGTGGTTTCAAGTAATCTAGCTTCGCGTCAACTGTTATACGAACCCAGGTATTCGAATTTGGCTTATGTTCTGCGCTGCTCTCAGCAAAAGCTTGAGCTACCTACTGCATATATACTTTCAGTTCAGGTAAGAGTTTAGTCTAAACTATTAAAAGCTCATCCTAATTCTAGTGTTACTATGTATAGTCTGTTTTACTTTTGTCTAAATTTGGTGAAGAATAATCTATATCGAAGTTGCTTCTCGGAAGTACTTGATTTCGACTGCGTGTCTACCTGCCGCACTTCGAAACGTCCAGACCCAGACACTAATGTTACTAACGATTTGAATTCAGCTCTGTGAATCATACCTAGGTATCATTGTAGTAATTAGTTGATCTTTCTATTCTATATCCTCTATTTTAGTAGGCTTGGACTCATGTATGCTAAATGGCGGAGTAAAAGTCACATAATGACGCCTAGTTCTCGCTTTCGAGTCGATTAGTACCCTTATCCCAAGGCCGCTTTCCAGAAACGCATGTTGTTAATCCTCAACAATCACCATTTTGCGTCGCATTGGGCTATAGCCATGTCCGTTGGATAAGTCGCCATTATTAGGGTTTGCTTGGGGCTTGAGGCTATTAAGATCGGTCTTGAAAGCCAGATGGTTGAAGAAGTTGGCAACCTAAATAGATCAGTTTCGACTCACTTGTAAATCGGAACGCATAAGAAACTTACTGGCTTAACGAACCAACGACTTCCCGTTCCTAGTTCAAACCAGCAGAGATGGCCTCCTAATGAGGTGGTCAATAGTACAGTGTTGGGGTTCTGTTCGAACTCTTCAAAGGGGATAGCCTCCTTGACAGCAATCTATCGATGATTAGAAGCGGGTCGGGAACAAATAGATATATAGTTCTTACCGGATCGTCAGTGGAGTTGATGGCCAAGAAAGGAATCTCAATTGATAGGATAGAGTCGACTGACGAAGCATCCCGGTAGTAAGCATACTCCGTAGGATATCCCCAGATAGGGCATCTAATGAAGTCAGTCTCGCATTCAAGTGAAACGAACGAGCAACGTACTGGATCAAGCGGTCGAACTCGTTGAGATATGTGATATCCATCACAGCATCAACATCAATCTTGCTGAAGTTTTCCAGTTCCTCTCTATGCGTCGCGGCAAGCTCTTTCAAAGCACCTACACAGCGTAAGTAAGTTATCGATAGACCACAACTTGTTTAGAACACTCACTGCCCATAACTCGCAAATAGACCTCCTTGCCTATATAGCTGTTCTGTAGGATCTTGCTGGAAACTTCAAGGTTGAAAGGATTGGAGCATACAACAGCACCCTTGAGAACGCAATTGGGGCCCTCTTCGCCGCAATAGTTTGTGAGCATATTTGCACCCAGGGAAAAGCCCAGACCGAACAAGGGTCGGTTGGGGAACTTTTGCTGCAGCCATTTCACGGTCTTGAGTTTGTGTTAGCGTTTGTTCCCGCCTTTGAGTATTGGGTCGTTATCTTCTTACCTGGCGAATATCCCATGTCGCTCGTGCATTGTACAACACACCGCTGGTAATCTTGCTACGGGCACAACCTCGCGAGTTGACAACACAGGCCTCCCAACCACCCTCACCAATCATGGGCGCAATAGTGTGGCGCAGGTAAATCTCATGAGAACCGCCCGAGAGTCCATGCAGCACAACGAGCATAGGCTTGTTGTCGTCGGAACCGAGATTTTCTAACTCATCTTGGGTGTAGTACGCTGTCCGTCGCGATAGCGTAGGATCCTCTGGAGCCTCAAAAGGTTCAACAGCAAAATCTACAGCAAAGGTTCCACGGTAGGTCTTGTGGTCGGCGTCAAATATCTTGCGCTTGTAGTAGATCTTGGGTCCAGCGGGCTTGGTCGCCGTCCACATTGTTTGCAGGTGGCCATTGAAGAGCAGCGGATTTAGTCGACATGGCGGTGTCACTTTTTCGCAAATAGCCAGGAGGTCGGTTTTGTTGCCATCCTTCTCTTGCATTTCCCTTGGCGATATCGCATGGGTGAAGTTGATTTGTGCCTGTCCAAGCCACTCCATGGTCTGAGATAAGAATTCTGCGGTGACGTTGAAGACGCTACAAAGTGTTGATCGTGGGTTTAAGGTCCAGCCGCTGTATAGTGCTCTGTGAGAGTCCGTTCAGATAAACAGAGGTCAAGGCTGACGCGTAACGAAAATTCTAAAAGAAATAGAAGTATTAAGAAATTCCCAGTCCCTATTTAGCCATCAAGTCGCCCCTGCGAAAAAGACGGTTGGTTGATACGGCGGTGGATACCCGTTCCGGTGGCCGAAACAACCATCACCGATATTCGTTTATTACTATTCTAGATCCATTGGTGGCTGTTATGACACAGCAGAACCACTGTAGCCAGTCTTTACCCTTTTGTTACACGAATTCATGTGAATTACCGGCATCGAAGAGTCTCAGTTCGGCTTGTATTCCTCTTTCTAGTCTAGTTGTTCATAAAAGAGAAATCAATCGTTCGAGTCAGTTCTTTGTTCCAAGGTAGAACCGGACCGCACGGGCTGTTGGCCATGTCCGAAGCTTGCATTTTAAACTCCCGTCTGGCGTTGGCGCCCGGGAAGTGGGGCATGTTTTTACGATGAGCCGAGGTACGATTTTATCGGTCAGCGTATGGAATCCTGAGACTTGACAGCAAGTCCGGCTTAAGTTATAGGAATTCAAACCTAAGATTATAGGAAGGTATCATGAGGCACAATAAAGACTATTTGAACATGCAGTAGTCCTTATGATAGCTTCGTTTATATCGATCATGCCCGAAGTAAGTGAAAGCGAAGTAACCATAGACTTGATGTACAATCTCATCTTCGATCGCGTGCGATATACGGCCATGCTCACTCAAGCTAATAGATCGAAGGGTGGCGTTCCATAATCAGTAGATGTTTGCTTTTCTAGACTTTATTGAAACTGTTTGCTTCCCTAAACCTACCTCATGTATTGGTTGGCGCAGCCATCGGCCACCACGTGCACCGCTTATTCACGTGACCAGGACGATCTGCTCTTCCCAGGAATGGCAGATTCGCACAACCACGATTCAACCGACATTCTACACCAAGCCACAACCACCGAGAAAATGACTCCAACTTGCCGCTTTAACACGGCGATAATAAAAGGCGTTGGGAAAAAAACGCTATATCCAAACTCTGCGGGTCTTTACTTGATCGATATGAACTCCAACATGAGATGATCCGTCCACCGTTCGGGCAATGTGCGGCCCTCCCTTTCCGACCATCCGAATCCATAAGCATACCGGTCAACATCGTCAGCACGCGTTACATCTCGCTTTAATATCAACATTCGCAGTCGTTTGAGCATGGAAATCACATTGCGGGAAAGGCCGCTCGGGTGCTAGACGTCAGTTGCAGACTGGCTGTAACATTCCAGAATGGTGGAAATCGCGCGGGGCACAGGAGTTGTCTGTTGAAAATGCAGGCTACAGCCTCTCAAAGCCTTGACCAATCCTATATCGGCCCAGATGGATGAAATAGTTCCATCGCATAGAGCCTACTATTGAGGCTCTGCTTCCCGTCTCATTCGACCTGAGAACCTTATAACAGCCAGGTGTCTGCCGCATAACTCTCTGCTCCACCTCAAAGGCATCGCATAGTTCTGTTTTGCAACAGATGCAAGTCCAGTCATCTGGCAGGTTGTTCTGGAGAATCACTCTAATCGCGGATGGAGGAGAGCACCAAGCAGGCAGCATTAGAGATGGCCCTATGATGAACACAGAAGTGGAAGAAGCCATTATCTCTACAGGTTGTCCTCAGTCTGTCTGGGGGAGGTCGGTAATTCATAACCACACGACACTGGTTTTCCGAAGAATTTTGCCGGACGTTTGTCATCCTGAATTATTGTTGAAGGGGAATTGAACGATCTCGGGCCCAGGAATTGCCTTTTGCGTCACCGTTGTGGTGTACCCCTCGAGTCACTTTGCGGGATGGCCTTGCCGGACGAGTATTCACGGGTCAGAAGGAAACCCCAGCTATGAGCTGTCGTAAATCATCCACATGGATTCGTATGTAGTACTTTGCTCTCTAGGGAGAGCGATGAGATCGTGCTGGTCATTGGGGGTTAACCCAAGCGATCCAGCCTCGGGTGCCAGCTAACCACAAGACTTGACATTTGCAATCATTCGGCTGGGGGTGCACAAAAACAAGTGCTTCTGGCGAAAAAGGAGGGAGCCTGCAGAAGAAAACGCCTGCAAGTGCATGCACAAGGCTCTCGAGGGCTCATCGCTCATTTGGGTCATTCACTCGCCTATCACCTCATCACCAGCTGGTGTCTTCTACGGCTACGGCTATGAACTCACGCACGACTGAACAACCAACAAACCCCAAGCACGAAATCTCTAACAGCAGGAGTCCACACCAACTTGGCTGCAATTCGTTCATGATCAATTCACTTTTCTTTTTATTGCGCTGATTTCATAGATGACAGGAGATCTCCCGACCTGCATCTGGCCAAATATCGGCGTCCAGTCTTGTTCCCCGCAGCGCACTGCACGGTCGCTGATAGCGGGTCCCAAGCGACACGTACCTGGTCATTCCCGTCGGCTAAGGTGCGGCGATTTAACGTGCGAGTAACCGCTGAAAACTCGACGCCCAGCTGCAAGCATGGAGCACCCATCCAAGCCTCCACGTCGACCTCGACATGCTGCCATGAGAGACGACCAGGAACGTAATGACCAAGGAGAACGGGCTCGAGCTGAGCGAGGAGTGAAGCCCTCACAAAGATCCAGATCTCCCCGTCAAGTTCGTGAATCCCGCCGCGGTTCCGACTCCCGTCGCGACCGTCCATCCACAAGACCTGAACCTCGTCCATCCCGCCGACGTCGCCATTCCCGCGATCGCAGTCGTGATCGCGCTGCTCGACCATCACCTGAGCCATCGCGTCGAGGCCCAGAAGTCGACGATTTGATTCCTCGTTACCGAGCAGAAAGAGAGCGCCACCGCGAAGCCGAGGACAAGTCACGCCGCCGAAGTAAGAGCCGAAGTCGAAGTCGTGATCAAATTAGCAGAAATTCTTCATCAGCACCCAAGCGACACCGAAGTCGAAGTCCGTCTTTAACCGGTTCCAATCGAAAGAGATCTAGAAGAGATAGGAGTCCACGTCCGAGGACAAGGGATTACAGTCCCGAATCCGCCCCTAGGAAGCACACTAGACATCCTTCACGCGACCGACGTAAACCATCTCCTCGCCGCCACGGACGCTCTCCTAGATCACCAGCACGTTCACGTCCAAGATCCCCGGCACAGTCAGACACAGCCTCGCGACGTTCAGATCGTGACCATCGACAACGATCAGAGAGGCCTCGTCAACGTTCACGGAGTCGTTCACTCGCATCAGAGAATCGGCCTTCTTCGTCCCGACGAGTCCACCCTTCATCTTTTGAAGACCAACGAGTCTCGGACTTGGAGCAGACATCTCGGAGACAGCCTCCACCACGGTCACCTCACGCAAGTCGAGAACGGAGATCTCGAGAAGGGTCGCCTGGCTGGCGTCATTCCTCGAGATCCGACATTGACGAAGACATGACTTCTCGTAACCCTCGAGGAAGTTACAACCCAATGTATCCACAAAAGTCACACATGAGCAACGATCCTTATTCCCAGTCACCTCAACACCCATCATATCACAACTCACCATCACAATCACCATACGGAGCATCCCGTGGTGGATGGAACGGCCAACAGTAAGTATACTCTCATGTCACTTGGGTACACAGTACTTTATTAACTCTGCCCCAGGTCATACCCACCACAATATCCTCACGGAAGTAACTACGGTCCACCAAGTGGCCCATCAGGTCACTTTCCAACAAGGTCTCCCCCATACGCTGCCCCTACTGGTCCGATGCAACAGTATCCTCAGGGAGGCAGTTATCGCGGAGGCTATCGAGGTGGCGGTTTTAGGGGAGGGTCCTTCTCCAGTCGTGGAAGGGGAGGTTTCAAAAACTCACATTGGAACCAGGGTCCTCCGCGAGGGCATCACGATGATCCAGGCAACGGAAGGTTTAATGGCCAGGACGAGCCGAGCAATGCAGACCTTGGCTCAATGGATGTCGAAGAAGAATACCCAACTCATGATGGATTGGAGGACGAATCAAGTCGAGATATGGAAGCCGGAGCAGATGCATTGACAACTCCCAACAGACCGCCCCCGACAGGCCCTGGCTCACAGTCGCAATCGGGGTCATCTGGCAGCAAGTTCAGCTTTGCTTTTAAGCCCTCATCAAAGCCAGCAGTTACAGCACCAAAGCCTGAGATATCGCAGAAGCTCAATGCCGCCCCTAAACGGGAGCCTCCCAAGGACAGCCGAGATCGTGATCGAGATCAAAGCCGAGATCAACGAGACCGAGAGCCTCCGCGAAGTGCACCGACAGAACCAGCATCGTCCAGATCACGGCATGATCGTCGCCAACCTCCAGAAGGACCCAGAGTAGCGCCGAGGATGCGCAAGGTGAAGAAGATCATGAAACGACCAAAGGCACGACCGACTCTTCCGGCTGATCTGGTGAATTCAGAATCTGTTTTCTTCAGGAAGCCTGGAAACGAGTCTGTTGTTGGTTCTGGCACCTACGGCAAGGTATTCAAGGGCCTCAATGTCTACACCAAGGGGATGGTTGCTCTCAAGCGAATCCGAATGGAGGGTGAGCGTGATGGTTTCCCTGTCACAGCCGTTCGAGAGATCAAGCTACTTCAATCGCTCAGGCATATCAATATTGTCAACCTTCAGGAGGTCATGGTTGAGAAGAATGATTGCTTCATGGTGTTTGAGTACCTGTCGCATGATCTTACAGGACTCCTAAATCACCCAACCTTCCAGCTGGAGGCAGCTCAGAAGAAGGACCTTGCCAAACAGATGTTTGAGGGTTTGGACTATCTTCATACAAGAGGGGTCCTTCATCGCGATATCAAGGCAGCGAACATTCTTGTGAGTAACGAGGGTGTTCTCAAAATCGCTGATTTCGGTCTCGCTCGTTTCTATGCCAAGCGTCACCAGCTCGACTATACCAACCGAGTCATTACTATCTGGTATCGCTCGCCAGAGCTGTTACTGGGTGAGACCAAGTACACAGCTGCTGTTGATGTCTGGAGTGCAGCATGCGTCATGGTTGAGATATTTGATCGAAATGCCATCTTTCCCGGTGACGGCACCGAGCTCAGTCAGCTGGAGAAGATATACAACGTTATGGGTACTCCCACTCTGAAAGACTGGCCCGGTCTGGTCGATATGTCCTGGTTCGAGCTTTTGCGCCCCACCATTAAGAAGAAGAATATTTTTGCAGACAAATATCGAGACAAGATGTCACCGGCGGCGTTTGAGCTGCTCTCGGCCATGTTCCATTACGACCCTGCCAAACGTCCAAATGCCGCCCAAGTGCTCCAGCACGCCTACTTTACGGAGGAGGCGCCGCAACCCCGACAAGCCACAGAGTAAGTCGTCTCAATTTCCATTTTTATCAAGTTTCATGTGCTAACCACTCTGCAGACTCTCAACCCACAACGACTGGCATGAGTTCGAGTCTAAAGCTCTGCGAAAGGAGAATGACCGACGAGAGAGAGAAGCCAGAAAGGCCAAAGAGGGTGCTGGCCGGGATAAAGAAAAGGACAAGAAGCGTGTCAACGAAGGAAACGATCAGCGAGAGGCGAAGCGGTTACAAGTTGACAAGAACGGCGGAAACAAACCACCGCCAACAGAAACTTCAGCAAAGCCGACCACACAGGCATAGTTTTTGTCACATCCCTTATGTTGACAACAAAGTGATTGTTGTTCACACGCATACTCATATTCGAAACATACACGGCGTTTTACGTCGCTTACAGGAGTCTTCCCGGAAAAGACGACGTCTACGTCTGCGTCTATAACCGGTTCATGGGATGTTTGTTCTTCCCAATGCAGCCAAATCCCAGGCGTTTTGCTTTTATATATCAGGATCAAGCCTCATTTCAGTCGGGGCTTGGTAGCTTCATGACATATTGGAGCTTTGGCTTGCACGTTATGCGGCCTTTTGGCATCGGAATTTGTGTTTTTTTTAACTGGCGCCAGTGTCTGGTCTTACTTTTATACCTATATCGATATGGGCCTGAGGTGGTTCAAGAGAGGAGTAGGGTCTGGTGGTGCTGACGACGTGGCAAGACAATGTTGGCATATAGAACTGGCGGAGGCAGCGATTAATAAAAATGTCAAATCAAGCACCACGAGACGATATTCATTGATGTACATTCCGTCATGTAGCAGCAGAGCGATAATGTACACTGGTAGATGATCTTCGAAGGATCATCACCGTGTAAACTGTTCCTCGCCTTCCTAACAAGATTGGATATCATACAGCCAAGCTCTCGCGTCACTCATAAAGCTACATAGCTACAGCAAGTAATCTTGTCTCATGGTGCTGTCTCCCAAGTACCTTATATATATGGCTAACCCCCATCCATTTAAAATATACGATTTGATCACAAACTTTTGACTTTTCCATACCTTTTTTGCCCCCGAGTCATGTGTCATTGCTGGCTTCATAATATCGTAAACTGTTCATCATGTCGTTGTCGGTCGTTGCGTTTTCGGTGGGTCCTCGAAGTAAAGTGCCCCTTGTGAAATCATCCGGAAATGCTTCTGAGAGTGCTGTATTCCTCTCGTATAAGCTCCGTGGCCCTCCTTACTGGTACGCCGTGGCCTCAATGCCTTTGCCCTTGAAATCTCTAGTCTTCAGGAGCTCACGTAGACTGCCTTCGGCGCGACCCTTAGGTGCTGGCGAAGAGTCAGGGGAACGCCAAGACATCCAACCACTAAGTGTAGATATAAAATTGTTCCTCGAGTTTGACGCTTCGACAGAAGACATGGAACCGTGGACAACTGGTTGATCCAGTCCCTCCGTGGCTGCAGGTTTCGTCTTGGAAGGTCCAGAGAGATGCTCCTTGTGCATCGTTTCAGGGGTAGTTCGAATCTCAAGCTGGCTACTTGATGTCTGAGGCAGAGCAGGCTCACTCACAAGGCCAGCAGCTGTACTTCGATTCAAATCCACGTCGTTCAGGTGCATACTCAGCCGGTTACCGTCAATAAGGGCCAGTGAGCCAGATCTCCGTTGTCGAGGTGTTCTCTGTGGGACTTCCTCCTCCAGTACCGCGATCTCGTTAGCGCCGTCGTCGTCAGAAGGAGACGATGACCCATGTCTGCTGGAGTCTTTCTGGGTAGCCCTGCCTCGGACCTCTTCGGCAATCTCCGCAGCAGACTTCTTCTTGGACTTGTCCTCGTCCGAAGACCTACTAGAGGACATTATAGTCTCCAGAGTTCCCATAGCCCTGCTGTTTCTCCTAACACCCATGGGCCGCTTCCTAGATCCCTTAATATTCCTCTCGTCATCTGAAGACACAGCTTGGAGGGTGGGACCTTGGGCTTCCTGGCTCTCCGTACCCCCAGACACAAACGCCGATCCCGACCCATGGGGAGCATAATGGACCTCGTACTGGTTGCTCAAGGAATATCGTGACTTGGCACAGATCTCTGCGATGCGGTCCAGGTCGGCGTTGATGTCGGTACCACCACTCTGGTCTTCCAGATTGGCCATGAAGCTCTTGAAGCGGAAGGCGTCGACTGAGGGAAGCTTTGGCTCTTCGGGTTCGTTCTCGAATCGCTTCTTTGTTCGGTTCTTCGCCATGGTGCCCAGCATTCCATTCCTAGTCGATGTTGTACTAGAGCCAAAAGGCAGAACACGCCGCACAAGAGCTGAAGGGCCGCTACTCTCGGAGAGTGCTGGACGATGTCTTCGGCCGTTTACAACAATGACACCTCTGTCAGCGCCAGCGGGTTGGGCCGGCACAGGAGCGTAGTAGCTTCGTACGATCACAGGTTGTGAGTAGGTGCTGCTCTGGGCACCAGTAGATTGTGCGTATCGGTGCCGAGTCGGGAAGTTGGAATTGAGCTCACGGAGGGCCGATGTTCGGTGCTCAGCTGTGGAATTGTCCACGGGGATAGGTTTGCCCTCAGCAGTTGAAGGCACGAGGCTCGTCGACGAAGTGTTGGATTGGAAGAGAGGCGGAAAGGAGAATTGGAGAGAGTGCCGATTGGGTTTGCTGAGGGCTGGAGCAGACGAGGTGGAGGCGGAGGCGCGATGTCGAGATGCTTTATGCTGATGGGGTTGAGGCGGTTCCAAAGGTTGATAAGTGGTGGAAGACGGCATGATGAGAAGACGGAACCTAGTTCCGTGGAGTGGATATTTATATATATATATGCGAGTATGTGTTGTGTCTTTGTAGGTGAGTACGGTACTTTGTAGACGATAGAGCGAGATGTAGACTTGTGGTCAAAAGCAAATGTCACCCCAGGTGTGCGTCAATGGGGGCGGGCATTGGAGGCTCGGATGTAGAAAGCAGGTAGGTATAGTACCTTAGCTTTGCAGGTCGATCTTTAGTATACGGTATAGACGTGTGCGTTCAGGGTGGCAACTGAACGGTGAGATGGGTATGTCGTTGGGATGATGATTGTCGTGGTCGACAGTCGGTCTAGGGCCTGCAAGGTATCCCGGGGATAGGAAGACCAGGCCGTGAAGAGACAGCGGTAAATAAGCCAGCAAGCCGATGCGTAGCATGTACAGATATTGTACACGCAGGAGCATGAATTCAAGTGACTAGGAGGGCATAGCTCTGCTAGTAAAGGACCAGTTGAAAAGGCCAGAGACAACGGCACAATGCAAAGATCTCGACGTCTTGTTTCGTCTTGGCTGCTTGTCTGTTGATGCAGATGGATGGTATGCTATGCCATGCGATGCCACGACGCGGTGGGGTCGATGGATGCAGGATGCAACAGAGAGAAGCAAGAGGCACAAACAACAATCGATTGCGTTTGAGTTTGCGTTGGCTTTTGACTCTTTTGGGCTACAAGTACGGCGTGGTAAGACAAGGGGAACGCGGGATGAGAAGTTGATAGATGATAGACCTAAGTTGACGAAACGAGACGAGACTAGAGGAGGGGAGAGAGACAGGAGCTAACTTAGTGAGTGGGTGGGCAGTGGATATAACCGGGCCTTGACTTTACAGTAAAAGGCAAACAACGGCAAGAGCAATCGGTAAGGAATAACAAAGGAAGGAGAGGGGAAGATCTTTTTCTTTGTCTCTTAATTCAACGTGTGTGGTTTTCTTTTGGTAGGTAATTAGAATTCAATATTTGAAGCTGATAACAAAAAGTAAAAACCAATCGGGTCAAACTGGCTTGGCCGTTATGCACGAGTGTCGTGGCTGTCGATAAAAGGGTCGAGCACACCTCGGTCAACATCCCCGCAGTGTCTCTGATTGGTTGGCATGCATTAGCTACATATTTCCCTACCCTGAACAGTCTAGAGTGGAAATGTCGATCGTTTGATGATTTCTTTTGCTGCTGATGAACTGATCATTTTGTTGGGGGCATTGGAATAATCAAAGCATTCAATTGAGTCATAATAATGTCGTTGTATTTTGGCTTCAGCCAGGAGCTACGTAGTGGCTAAAGAGCTGTCTTTTTCTGGTATCGTTGGACAAGACGTCCTCCCGGTAAAACACAACACATGCATCTCACAACAGGGCTAGCTAGTAAGGTGACAACTCATACCTGGTGGTACGAAACCCAAGTACATTCATAATGGTATTCTGCATTCTCCCGTATGCTAACGCGGGGCTGTTGACATGTGCTTGTTGTCTGTCATGCAATGATTGGAGCTTTCAGCTTGTTTAATTCCCAGCTTTGAATTCATATCAAGCGAACCAAAACGGATGGTGCATATCCACATGCATGTCTGACACCAATGTCCTACTTAAAGAGTGCGTCGATCAGGAAATAGTCATCTACCACCTTCCGTTGTCTTTGATGCCTCCCACATTTAGTTGCACTATACCTAGGATATACCATACTGTTGATCAGATCACCGACAGACCATCAGATGGCATGGACGACCGGAACAGCCCTCTCATTGAATTTCTGGAGCCGTTGAGGCTAAAATAGGAACGACATAGACATCGCCTTAATATTCGCGTTGAGAGTATCATTCATTGTTGATCTCTGGCCCACAAGGTATCTAGACCCTCCAAATCACCAACCATGAAAACTCCGGGCGAGATGAACAGTATCGCCATCTTCCCATTTCACTAATAGTATGTATCATCCCCTCAAGAGAAATCCATTTTAAGCCGTGGGGTGTCCAATCGTTCCATAGCCCTGTCCTCCAGTCTGCACATTATCGGAGTAAACGCCTGGCGCAGGTCCTGTCGCAAAGCGACCCTCGCGGGCTTGCTCTCGGCGGTCGTAGTAGACATACTCCAGGTAGAAAGCGTGGATATGACCCGGAATATAGCCCAGGAGGGTCAGGCAGATGTTGATGAACAAATCTGAGAAACGCCCATCGTATTAGCATATGAATTATGTGGACGGGGATAGAAATGCAAGCTTACCCATTCCGCATCCTGAAACGGCCCATACACCGATGGGAGGGACTATGAGCATGTTAGTATACTCTGCATATCTGACGATCGCGAGGGACTGGTGACGTACAGAGGATGGTGATGAGGACAAGGAAGACAGCTGAAACGGCGCCCATGATTGCGGTTGTTTATGCGACGTCTAGATGAGTTTAGAGATGGTTGTGTAAGTATTTCGCTGAAAATTTGCAACCTAGAGGTTCGTTGTGTTGTTGGAGAAGTTGATTACGGGGAGAGGCTGTTGCAGAAGAATAAATAGCGTAGTCACGGAGAGTGTTTAAGAAGTTTGTGCGCCGCGTAACCAAATGCTAATTCAGGCAACTAGGTAACGTGAGGCCTTCCAGCTTGTCTGTGACGTCTGGCTAGAACAATGACGTAGGCAGGCGACGCCGCGCCGGAGCATGTGCCGTGGTAAAGAAACCCAAGAGACCAACTCAGCAAAACTTGAAAACTTCCAAACTGAGAGTTCTAGAACACAGAAAATTGCCTAACTTTCAGGTTTTGCATTGGAACAGCAATAACCGCCGGCAAAGTACTGCACAACGGAGCACACATTTCGATTGATGGGGATCATCCCTCTTACACTGGAAGCGCGCGCGAGTCTCATACATGGACCTATCGGGTATTTCAAAACTGCATCGTACCAACGACTCAAACAGGTCCTTGTCTCTTGGCCAATGCCATGGCATGCCATATTATGGGCGCGTGAATGCTACCATTGCCTGCATCATGTTATCCATATCACAGCGGTTCCTGTTGTGACGCGGCGTCGTCATTGCAGTGCGACATTGGGTGTTGCGACGTTGCTGTGCGTCTCTTGTTTAGCAATAAGTGATGTACTTGCGAGTGGCAACAGTTCTCGATTACAATTCGATATGTTGCCTCGAGTGCATTACTGCGTGAGCATGTGATGAGCGGCGCTGAGACAGTTTCCTCGATCTAGGTAGGTTAGGTAAGATATGGGAAGTGTGCCAAAACTGAACAGAACTCATCCATGAGATATAGGGCAAACGAAATGCTCTATTGTTAGTCTTCCTCTTTGATTTTCTTAGCCGACGTGATTTTCTTTTTTCTTTTTTTTATTTTTTTTTATTAGGATCCTACTCCACCAGTTCTGGCGCTGCTAAAGAAACATAGTAGGTCACAAGTACAGTCAATTAAGACCTTTAGTATAGTAGGTAGTCCCCGCCAAGAATTTACACGGTCTTTTCAAGGCCCGGTTGAAGCGTGGGCTTGACGCTCTGTCTGCCTGCGGCCTCACACTTCCATTCTGTTGCTATATTTTGACATGAAGGTTTGTCTGAGACAGAACTGCCCGCTAGCTCAAGAGAGAGGCCTCGCTTCTTTGCTTCTACTTACTACTTACAAGGATGGACAGTCCCAGGCCGCCGGGCGGGGTGACGTCCCCTACGCTTCTTCCGCTTCCGCGCCAGCAACGGTCAGAAATTAGAACTCTGGGGAGCTTACCAGGGGACGGGGTGAGCTCTGAAGGTAGATGAGTTTCGAACAAAGGGTCTGAGGCGCCGATCCTGGGTTGAGCGGCCACCTAATTAACCTAGTCATTGACCGTTAAATGGTGCTACAGCACAACCTCGTGGGCCGAGCTGGCGTGTTCCTGGTGAAGCAGGCCTGTCGCTTCAGATATCAGTAAGTTCCATTATTATTGCTCGTTCGGTAGTGGCTGGTATAGCCTAGCTGCTCTTTGCGTCGGAGTGCGTGCTCCGTTGAACGGCAATACAACGATCCCCTTCTAGCCCGTGAACCCCGAAACTGCCACCAGATTCTGGGGCTGGCGGCTGGTCTCAATAGGCTTGCTTGGCTGTCGGCTCTCGCCCCGGGAATTCATCTAGATGGGACCCCTGAGCTTGACGGAATATGTAGTTCCGTAACGCCGCTCAACGTCGTTTACCCGGTCAAACAGCCCCATCAATCAGTAGAAAGAAGAAGTAGCTGGGGTCCTGCAGCTTGATACAAGCAAATAAGATAAGGACAAAAGCTGGCGATTCAAGGTGAGAACAGTCTGATCAATGGACAGAGATGCTCATTCTGGTTTTATCTGTCAATGGCAACAATAGGTACATGTACTGTACCGTAGAAAGACGAAGGAAGATGAGGGGGTCGACATCATTGTGGACTGATATTGTTGGAGCGAGATGACGCCTCACCTAAGGCGGTAATTCAAGTCTCCGCGCGACGGTGGGACTTTTTTTTTTTTACATATGCAAGGTCATCCTGCCTGCCTCATCATCGATGTCTGTCTGGGTGATCATGTTTCTCAGGGGCGTCGTTTCTCCTTTGGTGAGAAAACGCGAGGGATATACATGTCAAAGTCTAGAGCGTCCTACTTGGCATGGTCAGCTGGATGAGGTTAGCTACTTTAGCTACGAAATGAGCTTGGAGCTTATTCTGATAATGAGGCTGCTAAGCTACTGTTTATGTGAAGTCGATGCATCCCCGCCTCATATGAAAGTAGAAACTCAATGGCAAAACGGTTATCATCTGTCAACCGTTACATAGTGCATCACAAGGCTCAAACCCAAACTTCAGCCTTGGTTGTTACTGTTGAGCTAAGTATCTTCCGATAGTAAACATGAGCTCTTGCTCAGTAGTTGAGAACCCGCCCCCTTGCTTTGGTATTTCAGCCATGCATGTACTATACGAGCCGCTGAAATGTGGTTGGTAATCGTACGCGTGGTCTCTGCAGTGTATCAGCGGGTTGGGTAAAAGACTGCCCTGTTGGTAGGTGTAGAAGGGCTAGAAGGACGAATTAGGAACTGTCAAAACCGTGGAGTATGGGCGGTAGGGTTAGTTTCTGCCTTGGCGGAGGGAT
The DNA here is from genome assembly GCA_030142105.1 of Fusarium sp. FL617. Taxonomy (NCBI): domain Eukaryota; kingdom Fungi; phylum Ascomycota; class Sordariomycetes; order Hypocreales; family Nectriaceae; genus Fusarium; species Fusarium sp. FL617. The sequence goes on along the minus strand of JAREIL010000010.1, from coordinate 2,266,920 downwards.
TTGTATGACGAGTCTTTCAGAAGAGAATGTTAAGTTTCAAATCATCCAGGATAGTTAGAATGGTAGGATCCGGAAATATCGGAAAGTTTAAGGACTCAAGCTACCAGGTGCCTCACCTAGTCGAATGTGAAGGCATGGGATGAACAGGAGCTTGTCATGCTCACATTTTATTAGTGAAGTTTGGTACCGTAGCAGGGAGATTATTCTACCCAAGGACCATGAACTAGCTGCCTGGGCAGCGTGAGTGCTAAACAAGATCACAGATATAGTCAAACCATGCGTACTCAAGATACCGACAAAGCTCATGGCAGTTTGAGAAAATACTATCTCTGGACATGGCAAATTCAATGGAAGCCCGCCCCGGACAACCTTAACCCGAGCCGTTGAAGTGCTCACGAGGCTCTAGCTGTCTGTCGTCACTAATAATGGACGGTTTGGTTGCCTCCCGCCAGTGCTGGCTAATTAGCTTGCTTATCCCCTGCAGGGCACTGTAACCACTGTAAGGTGGCATCAGCTCAGGGGATGCCACTTGGGTTGAGGAAACAGAGTCCGATATCTGGAGGAACCTTGAGTAAAGTCACGGCCATGTATATTATTTACAGTTTCAACGTCTCGAGGTTGAATACATCAAACTCTAATCAACTACATCGGCATGAGAACACCCGGGATAATTACTCATTACGCCGCATTAGCATGCAAAACACTCTCCGTATATCCAAATGAACTCCTTTCACCCATATTGCACTTCTTTAAATAACCTGATAGCGTGTGCTGACACCCGACGTTTTCCCCACTACCTAGAATCTACGGGCCTAGTAATATGGAGGTGGTTACTCGATGGCATGTACCAACGAAAGCGCCTGAGGCCCTTTTCGTAACTGGCACCAGTCCCGGCTCCCCTGAAGGAAGCTTCCACTGGCCACATCCACATCCGATTCCCGTCAACTTCCTGTCACCCACCTTCACCTATTCTTTCTACCTCCATCATCGCGACCTGGCCGGGCCACAGGCTAGTTAGTTGCACCTTAATATCCATACGCCTTTCGAGTGTTTTTCTTGTTACGACGACCTAACGGCATCCTCGCGATTTCCCCGTTGTCCGCTGCCGACCGCCTTGTCCGTGTCGCCCGCAAATCGAACACTCTTTCTTCTCCTCTCCATCCACATCTTGCTGTCGGGCCTCGTCCGATCGATTCCGCCGCAAAGATGTCTTCACAACAGCTTAACATCGACCGATATGTCGTAATCCACGTTGCGACCACCTGCGACGAGCACGGCGTTTATGTAACAAAGGACTCGGCAGAAGTGATTGAGCTTGGTTGGATCTTGATTGACGCAAACTCTCTTGAGGAGGTGAGAAGCCGCAATTCTACTATCTGCCCTCCACCCTGAGCTTTCAGGGTCCATGTTCTTAAAAGGAACCCAACTACTTGATTATGACCTTCTAGATTGCTAACTAGCCTTTCAATCACTAGATTACCCATGAGAGCGTCCTCGTCAAGCCCGTCAACACTCCCATTACTCCCCTGTGCAGTAAGTTTCTGACGCTACTGCCCCAAAGTCTCTCCATCTTCATTTTCTCCACGTTGTTGGACTACTCCGCCAACCACGCGCACGAATACCAATCTTTACCACTGCTGGCCTTCTGGCCTTTTCGATTCGGTCCGGAACATTTTCACTAACAAATTATCTCTGCAGCGAGCCTGACGACTTTGACTTGGGAGCATGTTCGAAACGCTGGTACCTTTAGAGACGCTATCACCCGATTCGACACATTTGCTACCGAGTACTTGACCTCCAAGAACCTCGATTTCGTCTTCGTTACTCTGGATGCCTGGGACCTCCGTGTTCAGCTTCCCCGTGAAGCCCGCGACAAGGCTGTCGTTCTCCCTCCTTATCTTCAGCACTCGCGCACTTTCGACCTCCGCACCGAGTACCAGCGCTGGCAGCAGCACCACCCCGAGTCCCTACCATTCGGTCCTTCGATGCTCTCCAACATTTGCGCCGCTCTCGAAGTCGAGCCCGTTCAGTCGAGTGCTCCCATCAAGCACAACCTTCCATTCCACCTGCAGGCTCTCGCCCCAGCTTCGCCACGTCGTGCAATGGAAGAGGCTATCACCCTCGCCCGTGTTCTCCGTGGCTTGATCCGAAAGTCGCAGCCTCCTCAGGAGCACCCCGATGTCTTGACTCGACCCATGGATGCCCGCGCCGATGTCCGAGCTTTCCTTTCCGAAAGAAGCAAGGTTCTTCACATGTCTGGTCTTCCCCACGACACTACCCAGTCCGAGCTTGAGAGCTGGTTCACCCAGTTCGGTGGTCGACCCATTGCATTCTGGACTCTTCGAACACCCGAGCAGCACAAGCCTACCGGCACTGGATTTGCCGTATTTTCTTCCCACGAGGAGGTGAGTTAAGCGATTTTTCACTTTCGTTCCGCATTGTTCTATCTATTCTATCCATAAGTCTCATATCGTCCATAATGCTAACCAGTTGCAGGCTGCCGAGAGCCTTTGTATGAATGGCCGTGCCCTTAATGAGAAGGCCATTGAGGTCTCACCCTCCTCTAGCCGTGTGCTCGACCGTGCTCAGGACATCCTGACTCCTTTCCCTCCCAGCAAGAACCGCCCTCGTCCTGGTGACTGGACCTGCCCCTCTTGCGGTTTCTCCAACTTCCAGCGCCGAACTGCCTGCTTCCGATGCTCATTCCCCGCCGTCGGTGCCGGTCCCTCGAACGATATGGGCGGCAATAACAACTACGGAGGTGGTGGATACGGTGGTTATGGACCCCCTGCTATGATGCCTCCTCCTCCTCATGGCGGTCACCACGGTCCTATGGGTCACGGCGGTGGACGCATGGGTGGTGGAAGCGGCGTTGTGCCGTTCCGTGCTGGTGACTGGAAGTGCGGAAACGAGGTGTGTGGTTACCACAACTTCGCCAAGAACGTTTGTTGTCTTCGCTGCGGTGCCAGCCGTGCAGGCGCTGCTGTCGTTGCTGATTCGGGCTATCCTTCGCCCATGGACAATGCCTCTCAATACGGCATGAACCAGGGATCTATGGGAGGTGGCCCTGGACCCGGACCTGGACCTTTCGGCTCTGGTAGCTCCTTTGGTGGCTCTGGCGGTGGCTACAACCAGCAGCACTTTGGTGGCCCTCCCAGCCACTATCTTCCCTCCGGTCTCGGCGGTGGTGCTGCAGCCTACCCCAGCTCGCTGAACACGCATGGTAGCTTTAGCTCTGGCCCTGCGTCTCACTCCGCCGGTCCTTTTGATAGCCGGGCTGCTGAGGCTGCTTTCCAGTCGGCCACTAACGGACCTGCTTCCGGTGGACCCTCCAACAACTTCTATAACAACAATGCCAACAACGGCGGCGGCAATGGCGAGAACGACCCTTTCGCGTTCCTCTCGAGCGGAATCGGCGGTCTCTCGGTTAGCGGAGACGGCCGCCAGAACGGTGGCTCTGCTCCTCCCAACAAGTCGCCTGCTTAGGCGGCGAGAAAACTGCTATAGCCGGGCCGCTGCGTGTGCACGCTCTCTCTGAGCCGCCTACCTCTTCGTATACAAGGGTGGGACGGTTTCGTGTCACTTTTTTTGCGCGAAAATGACTTTGAATGATGAACATAGAACATTTGTTGTTGGCAAATACCTCGTGGACTTGGTTGTTCTCACAAAGGAAAGGCGGAACGGTGTGTGTATTGGTTTCGGAAGACCAGGTCGGAGTGTCGGATACTTGATTCTAAGGCGGGATGTGTTACAAAATTTCAAAGGTTGGAAGACAAAAGTGACTTGATTAATTCGCTAATGCCAGGGGGCTTGTTTTCCTTGGTGTTGACGGACGAGTCTATATGGTACGGGCTATTGCTTACTGGGGCCACTGTCTGTTTTATATTTGACAAGCCTGGGGTGACGGAGTCTCTGGTCTCTGTTCAACATAGCCATTGACGATGCTGTTTCTGGGCTTCATGGGACGGTGGCGGTATTGCTGGAAATTCGGTTACGGGGTTGGGTGCATAGCGAAGGGGAGTGTGTAAGGATATATCTTGGCCTTTGTGTGTGACTCAAATATCCAGTTCGCCAGTGTCGGCGACTCAGTACCCGACAAACTAACTGCTTTTTCTCTATTACCTACCTATCTCTCATCCCTGCCCCCGTTTCTGTTCATGTTGTCGTTCGTTTTTCACCTCCACGAGTATGACTTTGTCATCCTTGTTTCACACATTGTTTTTTGTTTGATAATATTTGCATCTTTCCTTCATCTTTGTCTGATTTCGCTTGGGACGCACAGGAGCTGGGGAGCTGGATCGAGTGGCTGTTGATAAATCACCAACAGAACTTTGGGCTGCGGATCGGAGGAGTCGGGGTGTCGAAAGGGATTTTATCCCACAAGGGCTGGTTACAGCTACATCTTTGTTTGCTGCTCGAAGGAGCTGGTGATGCTAGGGGTTCTCACCATATTGAGTCATTTTACTTACTCTTACCCCTTCGAGGTTCTTCTAGGGACCGTGGTGTTGATATCCACCGTGAATTAGGGGCTAGAAGATAGTATGCACTTGGATGAGACGGTTTAGGTTGGACGGTTGGGCTGTAGGAGGCCATCATCTATTTCATTTCTTCACATGTTGTATCTGTTTCTCCCTCCTTGAATCCCCCCCTTTCATGGTCGATAGGTGTATGGATCCTTTAGACATGGAAACTCTCCCTGCTTGTCATTATATGTTGCATACTATAGGATAGGATGCTTAAGAAGTGCTTTTGTTTCATTGTTTTGGATTCTTTGGGCTCACGCTGGGCGTAAAGGGATGCATGGGTCAAGGTCAAGATCATGGGGCATGTGTAGATCTTTGCTCGTGCTGTTGGGACATTATGACACTACAGGTATAAAAAGAAGCACAGGATGAGAATTGCATAGTCTAGGGGTCATTATATATCTATCATTTGACTTGATTGAGTGGTATCTGTTCGTACATAATAAAGTGACATGAGTTGCATTGCCTTGGTTCCATAAGCTTACTGGCCGTTGTTGTTACCATTGTCTTCCTGACCGTCATCCTCGTCGCTCTCATCACTTTCTTCTTCTTCTTCAGCTTCAGCCATGTCCTCATCGCTATCCTCATCATTTTGATCCTCAGTGTCATCCGTGTCCTCGTCGCCATCTCCAATAATCCCACTGTCCAGGGCAACGAAATTAGCATCAGCAGCGATTTGCTGGGCATGAGCAGCACGACCACGAGCAGCCATTTCTGCTATGATCCCCTGAACGTGCCTGGGAATTCCTCCATCTGCGGCATATCCATCGTCACCTGGAGGCTGGTTACCCATGTTGTCATTTTCGATAAAATCAGTCCAGCGCTTCGCCTGATTGTAGTCTGCTTCGTTCACCTCAGGAACCGTGTCGAGAATGGCCGCGCGGCAAAAATTGTGCCAGGCGTCAGTGTCTGCAGCGGCCTCTATGTCCTCTTGCATGAGAGGAGGGGGCATACGGTAGCCTCGCTCAATCTCAGTGTTGATGTTGTATCCCTCCTCGCTGTCGCTGTCGGGCTCGCTCTCACTCTCACTCTCATAGACTCCGCGGGCGTTGAAGTTTTCGGATGATGACCAGGCCAGGGCGCGCAGCTGCTCGTCTTGATCGTCGTCCTTGATTTCCTGCTGCTCCTCGGGTGAGAGCTCGGTCCAGCGCTTTTTGAGGGCATGCTTGCGTTGCCAGTGATGAGTGTTGTCAGCCTTGGCCATGGTTTCTTCTTCGTCTGAAATGTACATCTCTTCTTCGGTAGGCACGAGGTTCTCTCCAGTTTCAAAGTCGATGTAGCCCCAGACCATCATCTGGGCGATATGATCATCTAGGTGGAGGGCACGCATGACTGCCTCAACGGGGAGCACCTCATCAGGGCGTGCAAGATGCTCAACGCCATTGCCCCAGCCTTCAGTATGACCGAGACCGAGCTTACGGATCTCAACGTTGAAGACCTTTTCCACATTGTGCTGCCTCAACTTTTCCCACATGCGTCGAGGTAGGCGCATGTCGTATCTCGCCTTAAGTTCCATGAGCTCTGTGACGTTTCTGTACTTGTGTCGCATGAGGCACTGCCAGAGAGGGTAGAGGCCCTTTTGGCCCATCATGAGCTTGACCATCTCCTTGTTGATGGGATGGAAAAAGGGGTGCGTAAAAGCCATGGTGAGCTTGACGAGGAAGAATTGCACATTATAAAGGTGCTGGTCCGTCCAATACTTCTTGTTTCGCAGGAAGGCGTTTCTCTGACGAGTTGTAGAGACTTCGAGAAGAACCCAAAGTCGAAGCAAAGTGTTGTACATAGTATCAGGCATGCGGAAGCCCATGCGAGCCATGACAGCAAGGATCTCGTGACAGTAGCGATCGCGACCAATGACCATTTGAAGGTATTTGAAACCTGGGATTAGGCGAATGTGATCGGGGTTCAATTTGGCAGTCTCCCATATGTTGTGGAGGAAACGAGCATCATCCTGCTCTGATCGGCGGCCAGCCGGGTCTTTGATCAGTATCTTACCATAGAGCTTCCAGTGGAAGATCTTTCCAGCCTCGCGTGCTTGAGTGTCAATCCACATGCGGACACACGAGAGCATGTGGCCATCGACAGCCTTGCGGAACCCGGCATTGGCGATGTAGAGGTTGACGATGTCTTTAGGGCGGAGATGCTTGCCGATCTCAATAGCGAGTTCAAGATTGCAGCAAAGAGCTGTGATGATATCGAGGCTGGTGTGTCTGAGGCTGAGAGTGAGTTGTTCAATCTCCTTCTCAATGCTGTAGGGGTTTTCGCCCTCGAACAAGGTGTCGACATAAGCTTTGGAGAACTTGATTCTTTTCTGCGAGTTGTTCCGGTCTTTGATATCGTTGACTTCGATGCTCGCTTCCTTTGTATCATCGGTTTCCATCACAACATCGTCCTCGTCCTCGTCCTCGTCCTCGTCATACTCTTCAGGACTGATGCCAAAGCCTTGGAGGTCTTCCTCGGTGCGAGCATTGCGTTCAAGAGTTTCTTCAAGGCGTTGTCGCATTTGTTCTGTCAATAGCTCCACAGGACCCTCCGGATCAGCGAGAAGTTCGCGTGAAGACTGCCCCTGATTCTGTTGAGAAACTTGGGAGTTCGCCGCAGGTTGAGGGCCGTTGCTGGCATTTGGCTGTACGTTCTGTCTGCTCAAGAGCGCATTGTTCGTCGAAGCTGGCGCACCTCCTGGAGGGGGAGGATTAGTAGCCATGATGAGAGTGAAAAAGATTGAAAGAGGAAACGATAAAAAGTCGTGATATTTTAGTGAGTAGTGATAGTTGTGTTTCTGAGGAAAGAGCATGCATGAGGCGATGGTAGAAAGAAATGTCTTAACCTCGAGCTCCGCCTCCCATTGTTTGCGATGAACAATAGCTAGGCACCCCACAATAAACGAGATGAACAATAGGAAACAAACGCTGTCAATAGCCAAACAAACAAGAATCACTAGTTCAATCATGATATGGATGTGCCAGGGCTTGTCAGCTGTCTGGCAGTGCCTCGCACTCGTAAGCTGTTGGCAACGGAATCCAGTACTTCACAGACAGGAAGCAAGAAAACATATTGCATTAACTGGGATGACATGAAAAAGGGTGTATCATCTTTTTGGCCCAAAAACCCTTCCAAGTACTTGTAAACCTTACACTAGGATAAATCGCTTCTCATCGCTGGTGGCAACTCTCTCATCTGCTGCCACCGCTTCCAGAGCTGCTGCGTCTCCTCATCCTATGAAGACCGGAACTTCTCCACGAACTTCCACCTCACCTATCGGTCGAGCTCATCGACAGGCAAGTCGCCGTCGTCCTTACCTACAATGGACTCGGCTACCTTCCAGATCTGCAGCAGATTATCCTCCGCAGCACTTGCTACGAGCCAAGGCTCGTTAGGGTTCCAACTGAAATCAGCAAGATGATTTGTGTGGCCGCCGTGCATGAACAGCCTAGAGATTCGTTAACAATTATACCATAGAGGCTTGCCCGGATTCCACGTACAGTTCAGGGGGACCATCGTCCTGGTCGTCGGGCAATTGCTCCTCACCGACCCGTGAAAGATCCCAGAAGATGATTCTTCGGTCGTAACTGGCACTTCCCAAAATGCCAGCCTCAGTAGGGTGCCAAGCCAGAGATGTGACGGCATCATTGTGACCCTCCAGAGTGTGGACCTTCTCCTTGACGTTTCGCAAATCCCAGACACCGATTGTCTTGTCTGCTGAAGCAGTGGCCACGAGCACTTCCGAGTTCGGGTTAAACGCCAGGGCATTGATGGCGTCAAGGTGGCCGCGCTTAGCGACCACTGCTGCCTTCGCGGTCTCGCTGTGTCGTACATCGACAATTTGCAGAGTTTGATCATCAGAGACAGAACCGATAAAGTTCTTCGAGATGGGATGGTACTGAACGTCGTTGACGATCTGAGTATGATGAGTGTACTTGCGAGAAGGGTTAAGAACTCTTGAATCAGCCTTAAGGGTCTTCAAGTCCCTGCAGTGGATGTAAATAGAGTATTCTGAATATTGATCACGGAAACTCACCAGAGACACATTGTGGTATCCTCACTACCGGAGGCCAAGCATCCCGCCTCATGGGGGTTCCAGTTAAGGCCAAATCCCTCTGCCTTGTGGCCAACGAGCTCAATCTGAGCATTGACCTTGCCGAGAGAAGTAGGGTGAAGTGGGTGCTTCGTCCGGTCAAAGATGAGGATCTTGCCGTCCACACACAAAGTGGCAAGGATGTCGGGGTTCTGAGGTTGATAGCGAGCCTTGTTTACCTCTCCAGGGTGCTCGATCTTCTGAACAATGTCGCACTTGATGGCAGCGACATCGCCAGACTTGCCGTAGCCACCGATCTCGCCTCGTTCCTCATCATAGTCGTCGGGATTTGGCGCCACAGCCTTGGGAATCTGAACATCGGCGATTTGCAGATAGTTGGGGCTCTCGTCTGAGGTGTGGGTGCCAAGTAGGAGGCGGTGAATTCTGTAGTTCTTGCCCTCGGGCTCCTTGACATCGGGGAACCACTGGACTGTAAGGGTAGGCCAAGTTAGGGCCGTTCTATAATGACGAACATGTTAGACTGAGCATTAGTGGTGAAATAAGACTTGCGACTTGCCCTAGAATCATATCATATAGGAAGGGACTGTTCTTCTTCCATGTCTTGTACTCTATCAAGGTGTTAGTATGTTGAAAGTATGTTGATCCTTTAGCTTCATACCTTCGTTAATCAGACGCTCTCCTTGGTCATCGTCATCTTCGTGAGTCATCTCGACTATGATTGCGTGAGTAATTTGTGTCTTGAGTATACATTTATGCGATGCAAGGCTGGGCGCAAACTCACTGTCCACATCGCGCTCCGTAGATTGAGCAGGCGCCATGATGGGTTGGTTTCCTTTAGTCGGCAAACTGATTTATCGTAAAGGCCTGTTCAGTAGAAGAAGAAAGTCTGTAGGCACAAAATTTGCCTTTGTGACGTCAAAACTGTTGGTGGAAGAAAACACAGATTGCGCGGCTGAGGATGAAAGTAGCGTTGTCGCACAGTGACAGGAAGGCTGAAAAGAGAGGTAGATCTCAACGCGTCGCGCGTAAAGTGACAGGAGCTAGCAACCACAACCAGCCACATTAAAGTGGGATATCCTGTGGCTGATGTGTCCCATATTTTAGTATCCCCACTCAGACCGGGCAGTTGACTCACGGCGGCGGAACATCCATGCTCCAATCCACTACAAGCGAAACTCATGTAGTACTTTACCATCACGCCGATTTATGCTTGACTATCAGTACCACTGAGGTATACCACTAAGCCCCTCCATCGGGCAGGCTGAGTCCCACCTTGTTGCCCCAGGCCCAGCTGCTTTGAGGTTCCATGACTGCTGGACTCGCATCGAACTTGCATCGTCACGATATTACCACGATCCGTCGCCAACCTTCATCTTTTCACCTCCCAAACTCCTCTCAGAACACGGCGCTTTCACGCGACATCGCTCATTTCAATCGGGCGTTGTAGAGCAGCATTTGTTCAGTCTCTATCGCTTGCTTATAGCATCGTACTTCCACAGTTTGTCGGGCGCCACGTCGAGTCACCATTTTGTCTTTCAATCCTGTATTGTTACAGGATTTTCTACGTTCTACGCCCAATTTTTACGGCGAGTTGGAGTTAATCTCCAGTTTCATATTACTTTCGCATCTTTGAATCTTTGCGTGGACTGAAAATTGTCCACTGCCTGTCGCGATGGGGTATGTCCCTCTTGTCGTCGCATTTCCATCCCTAGCTCCAGAAACTGACTCTTCTCGTCGCAGTGTCCCCAAGTTCTTCAGATGGCTCTCCGAGCGATATCCCACCATCTCTCAACTCATTGCAGAGAACCGTATACCCGAGTTCGACTGCCTTTACGTGCGCCCTGAATACCCGGCTGCTGCTGCCATCATACGCTGACCGTCGCCTAGCTCGATATGAATGGTATCATTCATAACTGTACTCACAAGGATGCAGGCGAGGACGTGTCCTTCCGCCTCAGTGAGGAGGAAATGTTCATTCGCATATTCAACTACATCGAACATCTGTTTGGCAAGATCAAGCCTAAGCAGCTCTTCTTCATGGCTATTGATGGTGTTGCACCACGAGCCAAGATGAACCAGCAGCGATCTCGACGTTTCCGAACGGCCCTCGATGCCGAAAAGGCCCGTGAAAAGGCTATCAAAGATGGTGTTGAGATTCCCAAGGAGGAGCCCTTTGACAGCAATTGCATTACCCCTGGTATGTCCTCGTTTATTTATATGTTAGCTTACTCTTCTGACAAACACAGGTACCGAGTTCATGGCAAAGCTATCACAGCAGTTGAGATACTTTGTCAACAAGAAGGTATCCGAAGACACCGACTGGCAGGGATGCGAGATTGTGCTATCCGGCCACGAGGTCCCTGGTGAGGGAGAGCACAAGATCATGGAGTACATTCGAAATGCCAAAGCTCAGCCTAACTATAACCACAATGTGCGACATTGTCTTTATGGTCTTGATGCTGATCTCATCATGCTTGGCCTACTCAGCCATGACCCCCATTTCTGTCTTCTCCGAGAGGAGGTTACGTTTGGTCGGGCTTCCAAGACCAAGTCTAAAGAGCTTGAGCATCAAAATTTCTTCCTACTTCATCTTTGCATCGTCAGAGAGTACCTAGAAATGGAGTTTCAGGAGCTTGGAGAAGAAGGTGTTCTCAGCTTTCCGTTCGACCTGGAAAGAGTCATTGATGACTTTATTTTGATGGCGTTCTTTGTCGGAAATGATTTCTTGCCTAACCTTCCCAGCTTGCATATTAACGAGGGCGCGTTGGCGAACATGTTTAGAATCTACAAATCAATCCTTCCCAAGTGTGATGGATATATCAACGAGAATGGAGTTATCAACATGGAGCGATTAAAGCGCCTACTTGGCGAACTATCCAACACCGAAATCGATGCATTCGAGAATGATGTTTCGGATGAGAAATGGTTCGCATCAAAACAGATGGAAAAGAAGTTGGAGAACAAGAACGCTGAGATCAAGCCACCCAAAGGGGGCCAACTTGTTATTACCTCGTCACAGCGCGATTTGTGGAAGCAAAAGATTCGACCTTACATTTCGAAGCGCTCCGATCAACCTTTAGATCTCGGCACTAGCCTCAACGCCGCCGATCGTAAGTTCGTACAGGATTTGGCGGACTCTATGCATCTCCAATGGTCTACCAAGGAGGATGACGAGGGCCACCGTCACCTTATTGTTGCGTTCCCTCCCAAAGTCAACGATGACGACGACGACGATGACGAGGAAGAGGAGGAGGGCAATCTCGCTGCTTATCGTGTGATGAAGACTTACGACAAGGCTACGGTTATCGACTTGACGCCCGAGGATGCTCAGAAGAATTATGAGCAGCTTTACCAAACTAAGTACCAGGGCTGGAAGACAAAGTACTATCTTCAAAAGTTTGAGGAATGGGCTCCCGACAATTATGATAAGGAGCTCACAGCCCTTTGCGAAAACTATGTTCAAGGACTACAATGGGTCTTGTACTATTACTATCGAGGAATTGCCTCGTGGCCTTGGTTCTACGGATACCACTATGCGCCTCTCATTTCAGGTGAGTTTAATATTCGCACGTTTTTAACTTGTTAACTGACATGATATAGATGTTGTCAAGGGTGTTGGCGCTGACCTCAACTTCAAGAAGGGCCAGCCCTTTTTGCCATACGAGCAGCTTATGGGTGTCTTGCCAGACCGAAGTAAGAAGATCGTACCCAAGGTTTATCATGACCTCATGACGAACCCGGACTCTCCCATTGTCGACTTCTACCCTCGAGATTTCGAGCTCGATATGAATGGGAAGAAGATGGACTGGGAAGCCGTTATCAAGATTCCATTCATTGATGAGAAGCGTTTGTTGGCGGCCATGGCGCCCAAGAACGAATTGTTGGAGCCCGATGAGAAGGCTCGAAATGGCTTCGGCGTGCCTCTGAAGTTCACCTATTCGCCCGAGGTCGATTTCATCTATCCTTCCCCACTCCCTGGTGTTTTCCCCGAGATCCAGAACTGCCGTTGTATTGAAAACATCTTCGACCTTCCTGACGTGGAGGGACTTGAGTATCTATCGGGCTTGACTAGCGGTGCCCTATTGAACGTCGATGCTTTGGCAGGCTTCCCTTCGCTTCACACTCTTCCGTATACCGCCCAGCTTGTCGAAGGCTACGGCGTCAATGTGTTCCAGACGGACAGCAGGAACCCCAGCGTTGTCGTCACCTTAACCGGCACGGAGAATCGCACCAAGATAGAAACTTGGAAGGCGAAGCTCGGCCAGCGATGCTATGTAGGGTATCCATTCCTCCAAGAAGCCAAAGTTATCAAGGTTCAGGATGAGCTCTTCAGTTATGAATTGGCTGAGGACGGCAAAGATATTATAACAAGAGATCACAACAACAGAGAAGCCGCCGACTGGGCTAAGGAAGCTGATTTCCTTGAGAACTGGCACGCTAAGCGTTTGGCCATCACGATTGGCCAAGTTGAGTGTTTGGTATACGTCCATATGCTCAAGGGCCTTATCCGTACTGAGGAGGGTGCCTTGATCAAGGAATACGCCGAAAATCCCAGCCTTAGAAGCACTTATGCCGCGCAAACCATTGTTGACGAGGTTGTCAATGAGGACGAGCGCTTCATCGAGAAGGAAGCATTGCCCATCGATGAAGAGTTCCCCCGTGCCACTCGTGCATTCTTTCTCGGAGAGTATGCTTACGGCCGTCCACTTGAAGTCGCTGCCCACGCTAACAACAAGGCGGAAATTGTCGTTTCGATGCTCAAGAACAAGGAACCAGACTTTGCGAAGCAGATCATCCATCAGGCGGAACGCACCAACCCTTACACCCCCTCTTTTTCTGTGGCCAAGCAGCTGGGTGTCCACCCCCTAGTGCTGAGCAAGATCACTTCATCCTACCAGATCATCAACTCCGCTGGACTCAAGTTGAACCTGGGACTGAACTTGAAATTTGAAGGACGAAAGCTCAAGGTCCTGGGTTACTCAAGGAAGTCTCATACTGGTTGGGAGTTTAGTGGCATGGCGATCAAATTGATTGCTGACTACATGGTTGCCTTCCCCGACTTCTTCGCGGCCATCCAGAGAGAGCCGCAGAAGAGCGAGATCCATGAAACAGATCTCTGGAATGATCCTAGTGTTGCTTCTCAAAGAGTCAAGGAAATTTCGGCCTGGCTCAAGAAACAGGAGACGAGCAAATTTGAACGTGTTCCTTTGGAAGCCGAGCAACTTGACTCGGAGGTTGTCAAGGCCCTGGCACATGTTGGAGAACAAGTACATGCTGCTTCTCAAGACATCGACATCAAGAAGCTGCGTGGCGTCCCCCGTTCAGCACTCCTCAAGCCATCAGATGCAGAGATGGTGCTTGGAAGCCAGAACTTTGCTCTTGGAGACCGGGTCACTTATGTTTCTGCTGCTGGAAAGGTCCCAATTGCTACTCGCGGAACTGTTGCTGGTATCAGCCGTACGGCTACCGCTCTGCTTCTGGATGTTGTCTGGGACACCTCCTTCATGAGCGGCACTACACTCAACGAGAGAGCCCCTATGTTCCGTGGTCAGACCGTGGCATCCTCTGCTGTTCTGAACACTACGAACAAGCAGGTCATCTCAACCTCTACCAAATCGCAACAGCGACGACCAGTCATTGCCGCACAGGGCGGATACGTCAATGTCGGTGTCACTCAATACAAGGATGCACCAGCGCCCGGCCCCCTTCGCGGTGGATGGCGCGGTGCTTTGAACGGCACCAATTCACCCGGACGTAACTCTCCTGGACGTGGCCGAGGTAACGGTGCTCGTGGTGGAGGTGCTCCCAACCTCGTCCACAGCACCCTGGTGTACCGAAACGGTCCTCCTGACTCCCAAGGTCAGGATTCTAATGGGTACGGTACTCGAGGCAGAGGAGGCCGTGGTCGTGGTCGCGGTAATCTACATGGTTCTCCAGGCCCTGACGGCGGTCAAGGAGCGGCCGCTCCACAGGAGCAAATGTATGGAAATGTTCCGCCACCAGCTAGCCTTGATCAACCACGAGGCAGGGGTCGTGGTCGTGGACGTGGTGGAAGAGGTCGCGGAGGTCCCAGCCGTGGACGAGGCAACGGAGGAGCTGGCGGAAATGCTAGCCAGGGCTAGGTGCCTGGCGGCTTTCATGATTATGAAACTTGCTTCTGACGGAAAGCATATCTGTGGTACTATGTCTCACAACATGATGTTTAAATGCTTGGATTGTTGGGAGAGTAGCCAGCGTTGGGATGGAAGTTGTTGATGTGAAATCGTATTATAGATAAAAGCTAGATGCATGTATCACGAAGTCATGATCACGATTTGCCGAAGCTACAATGATCTGTACAATCACAAAATTTGAGCGGATTACCCATTTACTGAACGCCGTAATACACTATGAATGTATGGTTGAGATCAAGAGCTGCTGATTTCGTCTAGTATTTCTTCTTGGAGGCATCCTTCTTCTTGCCCTTGACATCAGGGAGCTGGAAGACGTGAGAATAGCCACGCTTCAATGCCTTCCAATGACCAAGATCCCGAGTCTGGTCCCAGGTCAAGAAACCAACCCAGGGCTGGACGTTGTAGTGCATCTTGAGCTGAACATTCTCTGTAAGAGCGACCTTTCCACTGGGGTGAGTGATTTGGTACTTTGGCTTCTGATTCTTGAGACCAAGCCAGCCGCTATAAATTGTGAGACTCTAGAATTAATTATTCTAACAACAGGAACACTTACCGTTCAGGATCAATGGATTTACCCTCAGCGCTGCGCTTGAGCTTCTTCATAGCAACAGGACCAATGTTCTGAAGGTGATCGGCACTGGGATTTGTAAAGATCTTATCCCAGATGACGGCCTCGTTGGTCGAGTTGTCGGGCCCGGGCCACTCAGCAGTGACGTATACAAAGACTTGCTTGGTGTTCCACGTAAAGAGAGTTCTCAAGTCGGCGTCGAGGTTGAATCTAATGATCGCATACTCCTCCTTCTTTGTGCTGTAGTAATGCGGTCGGCCCTTGACACTGCAAGACAAAAGAATTAGTATGAGATTTATAGATTAGCATGCAGAAGAACGTACACCTGGGTATTCGAGATCGAAAAGATGCCAGTGTCGGGGGTTCGCGGAGACAAGAAATCGGAGGCGGCGATGAAGGCTGCGACGACGAATGCGACGGTGGTGAAGAAGCCAAAGGTGTTCTGGACACGGGTGAGAGAGTTGTACATGATGGGCGAGTGTTGATAGCTGCTGGTGCAGCTTTTGCCCTCGAGTTGTTGTACAAAAGAAAGAGGAGGTTGAAAGACGGACGTTAGCGATGTCGCGTCTTGGTGTTGAAGATGTAGACTATACTAAGCTACTGGCCACGTTTTGGGAGCTGTCCCTAGACGGCGCTGGAGCTGTGGCGTTTCAGCCTTGTGATTGGGTCACTGTGGGGTTTGCGCCTCTCTATTACAGGCCTGAGTGCTGGATAATATTCTATCATGGGGTAAAGGTTGCACGTAGATAAAATGATGATGATAAGAAAAATTAGTATATGCTTTGAGTATGCACTTTAATAGTATCATCTAAGTTCAGGTCAAGAACTCAATGATCAATAACTGCATGAATCTTTGTTGGTCCCTTTGAGCCCAGTAGCTTGGACCCTGCGAGGCTGACATTTCGACAACTCAGTGGTGGATGGATCCTACGTTGCGGTAGTAGCTGTATCTCTACTGCCAAGTCATTCATGCTAGCGACAAACTACCTACAGGTATTCTCTACTAATAAGATGGTAGCATAAAAACTGTTTCAAAAATATCAAAAGATTTCCCGGGAAGTTCTGTCATGCTTGAGTAGACTTTCGACAGTTGAAAAATCCACCCTATGATAACTTATGCCATAAAAGTGTTCCTGGCTAGTCTGCTATCCTTTAAATCGCATCTGAGTGTGTAGACATGGATGTCTCTGCCGACGTCGCACTAGATTCCAGAGCAACAACCCCACTAGAAATCGGCCTCTGAATGGTTTCGCCAGAGCCATCCAAACTTCTACTGAACCAAGAACAAACCCCGACCTCCCGCAACGACACTCATTTTCTCAACGATCCGGCAAGACTCGATCTCTTGCTCATGAAACTTTGCTCCACTTCAGATACTCGGCGACTCTGCCTGTAACTGGGGGCCCACTCTAGGCGGCATCTAATCCGCTGGCGGCGACGATCACCGCCTGTTGACCTAACGCATCGTGAACTGTCAAGGCGAAAAACTGGAGGCCCACGCTCAGTTTTCGTCTACTGGGGACCAGAGGAGGAAAAAGGCTCGATGGGAGTGCGCACTGCTCTTCTCTTCTTCTTGTCTCCTTCCGCTATCTTGCGACGAGCTTTGCTCTAATACCGTCTAGTCCCTTAGCACGCTATCACTCCAAAGCGAACTCTTTCCCGGACTATGGGTAGGCCTTTTGTCCTCTCGTGCGTTAGGATAGGACATTCCCGCTGACACGCTCTGGAGCGCTCCGGGTGACGAGACGAATATGAGTTCACGGCTGGTTAGTTTGCTTTGGGTTGCGCCGGTGGTCGAGATGGTTACTGACCCTGCAGTAGAAGGCGATGAACAGCGCCCAAAGACCGCAAAGCTCTATGGGTGTTGCTGCATCGTCTGTGACGAGGAATCACCGCGACGAACCTCGAGATGAACGATCAAACAAACGTACCAAACACGCCGAACCGAATGCCACAACCCAATCCCGCTATTTCGCCAGGCATCCACAACTACAGCTAGAAAAGATTGAAGACGAGGAATCGCTTTCTCCAAAGCAAGCACGGCGGGTGGTACACGACTTGACACGAGAAAATTCTCGGGCGATATCGGTCGACGGTTCAAGTGTGACGAGCAACAGCAAGACTACTGCAGCAGCTACGAGCGGGTTGGCAGAATATCGCAGTCTTCATTCTCAGAATGCCGTAAAACCAGGCCGACGACGACGGAAGCACTCAAGTGCCAAGCCAACTTCTTCGCCAATCGATCTCGATGATACGGATGCTGTCAAGCATCGATATCTTCCTCCTCCTCCTCAACCTTCACATACTGCGGCTAGTCCGGATCACTTAGCAACTGATGACGGCCCGGAACCGACTAATATCACCTCCGACATCATTCCTCAGTCAAAGAGACAAGCACCAGAATACGCCCAAAGTGCGCCAAAGCGATACAAGATAGCCAATGGGTCGCAAATAAACTCCGACGATGAACTTTCGCGGCCTGGCACTTCTGCAGGTCGCGAAACTGGCAAGAAAGTTCCCAACTTTTCGAAGCTAATATCTCAGTCTTCAAGGCCTCAGCGGGGAGACATTCAGCCGACGCTCTTCAAATCAGTGCCAAAACCTGTCACGAATCGACGCAATGTGCCACCGAACGAGCAACCAGCATTCGAACTTGCCGTGGCTGGTGCTGTAACTGGGGGTCTCGTATACACAGCAGACAATCCCAATGACTGCATCAAGCTTCTCGTTGGAACAGATGCTGCTGAGGTACATCAGGAGAGAGGTGCAGATTCTCTGTCGTGGCTCGAAATTCGGAAGCACACTATCCTGGACGTAAAACACAACAGTTCAAACAGTCCTATTGTCGTCCTCTATCGTTCGGTACTTGAACAGGCTGGTAGCCCTATTGCTTTGAAGTTCGCAGAAGACAAGCATGCTATTCATTTCATCAAATGGCTGTATGATTCGCAGGTCTCTCTTAAAGAGACCCCGCCGTAAGTACTTTTCGAAGGAGCTGCGGGCACTTGGGTAAACTAACCCATGCTTAGACATAAGCTTGACAGCACATATCTCCACCTTATGAAGCTTGCCAAAGGTCACCAGGAAAACACGGCGGAACTCGTTTCAACCTCACCAAACAATACTCACAAGACGAACCTCCGTGGAGCCCAACCTCTTTCCCCAACGAAACAGCATGCCTCGGTTTCGTCGAACAGTGATTCCAGAGTATCTCTTCCCAGGCCTCAGTCTCGATCTTCACACAAAGACCCTTTCGTGGGGGAACCTAGATCGCCCGGACCTGGTTATGTACCTGAGCCTGAGCCTAGACCTACGAAACTCAAGGACAAGATGCAGGGTGTTCCTCGGCCGAAAGAGGAGGTACATATACAAGTGTCAGACGCAGAAGATGGGTACGTGGCGGGGTTGACTCGCACTCGAGGGCCCGAGACTCGACGAACAAGAAGGTCATCTCCACCATCATATCGCCAGAGAACCCCTGATACATGGACGGCTCAGAATCCGGGTTGGGACAAGGACTGGCACAGATCCTTGGTATACCCCCCAACTGGAAAGAATCGTGCAACTGTTGACAAGGACGATATTCAAAGGCTGGATGAGGGAGAGTTTCTCAACGACAACCTCATCAGCTTCTATCTCCGCTACCTTCAAATCCAGCTCGAAAAGGAGCGCCCAGAGATATTAGAAAAGGTGTACATCTTCAACACCTTTTTCTTCGAGAAATTGAGATCAAATCGCGCAAAGATCAACTACGAGGGCGTCAAAGCCTGGACTGCCAGGATCGATCTGCTTTCTTATGAGTACATTGTCGTCCCAGTGAATGAGAATGCGCATTGGTACCTGGCCATCATCTACAATGCTCCTCGCCTTCTACCTCAGAATGTGAAAGCGGAGGCTTCCGCAAAGAAGGAATCTCCAAACTCACAAGATCCAATCATTGTTGAGGATAATGACCCAGCTGTGAGCGTTTTAGACGAACCTCCTACTGCACAGGCACCGCCTGCTGTATCCGGGGATGTTCAAGTTTCCAGGTCGACCAGAAGCCGGACAGTCAATGGAAGCGGCGGTGCATTGCCAAACGACGAAACTGTAGCGAATGCAGAACTCCCGGCCAGAACCAACAAACGAAAATCGACTGGTGGAAACCAGAAATTCAGCACTGATGAGCCAAGGATCATTACTCTTGATTCGTTAGGAGCAGCACATTCACCGACTTGCAAGTGTCTGCGAGACTATTTAGTCGAAGAAGCGAAGCACAAGAAAGGGATCGACATCACCGAATTGCCTGGAGGCATGACTGCTCGCGGTATCCCAGAACAAGACAACTACTGTGATTGCGGTGTGTTCATATTAGGATACATGGAACATTTCTTGAAAGACCCAGACGAAGCTGTCCGAAAGCTTCTCCACAAGGAAAACACACAGTGGCATATCAATGCTCCAGGGATCCGCAACAAGATGCGGAAACTTCTCTTCGGTTTTCAACATGAGCAACATGTGCGTTTAGAAGAAGAAAAGGACAGAAAGAGGCAACGGAGGGCGACAAAGGGACCTGTTTCATCGCCACAAGTGGCTCCGTCCTCACCTCAAGTGCCTCAAAAAGAGCCTGAGACACCACAAGTTAAGCGCAGCCTGAAGAGCCCGTTGACAAATGGCACCAATAATGCAAGACAGGAAGAGCCCCGGCAGACATACACTACCTCGGCATACTTTGAGGTTGCTCCTCCAGAGAGGCCAGTCTCGGAGAGACCAGCCCAGCCTCAAACACCGCAGAGAAACGAGGAGCCACCACTGGTCCGACCTCTGGAAGAAGACTCGGGCAACGAGTCTAAGGCCTCTAGCTCTGGAGAAGTCTTTCATTCGGCCCGTTCATCACCCATCAACAGTATACCACGGGTGCTCTCTGAACTGACCACCGAGAAACATGTGTCGCGCGATGGACAGACGACGCCTAAGCAGCTCTCGACACCTGATTTTGTAAACAAACTATCGGTCTCGTCCAACGACACGGGTCCAATTACCACCTCATCCACTGTCAGGAAGAACAGTTCGCCGGTGGATTTGACTAGAGAACACCACCCCTCGCCACCGAAAGCCCAGAGCAGTCAGAGTGTTGTTTATTCTGGATCCTTTGTCATGAGGAGCATTGAGGGTGACAAATCCTCCCCAAAAGGGCCGCACTATGATGGAATTGATCGATCCATTGACTTGACAGCTATTTGAGTAAGAAATTGGCTGTTTTTTTAAATGAGAGGAACAGGCTAGATGGGCTTTGGAAGAGCAACGGAGAGTGATAGAGCTTTTAGTTCTGATCATGGCCAGAATGCTTACAGAGTTCTACCATGCCAGACTATGGCTACAGGTGCATGGGATTTGACCTTGACATCGGAATCAAGGAGTAAATACAGCCAAAAGACATATTAACGCAGAGAGGACATTTCGAGTAGAAAGAACATTAAAACTTATACCCATCGCACAAATTTTCCTATCGCCCCCTAACTCCAGAAGTATCACAACAGGATGCTAGACCTATTCATCTCCTATGCTGGTAATATGTAACATGTGGTATGAGTTGCAGTCTCCGCCACGTCTATTGAGTGGTTGTTGACAAGTATCTATTACGCTTTTCTTCTTCATTCATCTTGCTCATCATCCGAGCTCTCGTGTGCGCCATTCACAGCCGGCTTCTGTATCCGCGGAATCTCAAACACGACGCCTCCGTTGCGTCCAACCTTGGCGGGGGGGTTCCATCTTCCTAATCGGTGTTCTTTTCCTACGGCCACAACGACACAGAGACCGTCCTTGCCCCTATCGCCACGCTCAAAGACGTCAATATCGTTGACAACGCCGGCGATGGGGCCTTGTGCGCTGATTTCGGTAGAGTCGTCTTGTTGGTCCTCAGGTCTGGAGAGGACACCGCGAAATTCGATCTTGCGCTTGTCCTCACTGAGTTGCCAGACTCGAATGTGGCCATCCCAGCTACCACTGAGGATAACGTCGGAGTAGGGAATAGTTCGGATAGCAGTGATCCAGCGAGGTGTAGGAGGGGGGACGACTTGGGGATCCGGGTGTTCCTCAGCCGAAGCTTCCTGAGGATCAAGGGCAGGGTCGATGCCGTGAGCAATGGGCTCGATGTATACGGGCTTCTTCTTCTGCACACTCCATAGGGCGAGGGCGCCGTTGTCACTACCGGTAACGAAAAGATCTTCATCGATCATGGCAACCCGGTCCATACTGCCTTCGTGGAGGAGCGAGCGTGGGTGAACACCACTTGGCTTAGACTTCTTATCCACAGCACCACCACGGAACACAAGCTGTGTCTCTTCGGCAACCTTCCACAAACGCGCAGTGCGATCTCTTGCGCCAACACTGACACAGCGCTCCTGCGCAAGAGCATCGACGTCGAGAATCTCGTCCTGGTGACCAAAGAGCGTTTCAACATAAGCCATTTCATCCAAACTCCAGACCTTGACTGTACGGTCCTTGGAGCATGAGTACAGCTGGTTCGTCCCCCTGCGAAATACCAGTCCAGTAATAGCATCTCGGTGGTGTGTGAAGATTTTGATGGGCTTGAGGGTAGGGGCGTCGTAGATAATGAGCTTCCGGTCTGCGCCGCCGGTAACTACGTATTTGCCGTCGGGAGAGGCTGCGACGGCGAGGATGCGGTCGGTATGGCGCTGGTAGTTCTTGTCGTTTGACTTAGTCGTATTCCCCTTAAGCCACGCCTCCAGAACTGGCTGCTTCCTTGGGGGCGCTGGGGGCTTCTTGGGCTTCCGCCTCGTTGTCTGTGGGTATTGATGTTGGGGAAGGTCTTGTGTCTTCCATTTTTGTAGGTATAGGTCTTTGGTCGTGGTGTAGATGTAGGGAGCGCATACTGCGATGGAGGTGACGGCGTTGGTGTTGCTTCGGAAGAACGTGCGCGAGGCCTTGTCAAAACCCAGTTCCGAGGCCAATTGGCGATAAACTCGACCCTTTCCCTCCGCTACGTCCTCTTGTAGTCGCTCGGCGATCAAATCCCTGTCAATGTCGGCGGCATCGAAACCAGCTTCGTCCACGTGCTCCTTGACGTTCTCGAGGTATCGCTCTGCGAGGCGCAATCTCCGCTCAGCGGCAGTCTCTCCCTCATCCTCCGACTCGTCGTCCTTCATTTCCTCATCACTCGCGACCGAGGCGCTATCGTAGCTCTCGTCATCGTCTGAATCGCTCCCAGAGATGGACTCGTCGTCTCGCTCGACTCGTGTCTTGGTGGGGCCGGCATTCTTTGAAGGTGCCTTTCCTGAGGACTTTGAGGCTGCGACTCTCTTCTTTGGGTTTTCTGAAGCCTCAGTACGCTTGCGCTTCTTCTGAGCACCTGGGACTGTAAAAAAAGAAGACATTGTGGCGACGCCGCGGATTTGGCTGTCTGCTCACGACTTTCAATCCCGCCTTTAAGATAAATTTCTGGGCTCTCAGAAAAAAAAAGTTGAGCGACAGTGGACCACGGAAAATCCATCTGCTGCATCAAACTTCAGCTGGCGAATCACAAGTCGACAACTGGGGCCAGGTTTTTCCGGCAAAGAGCGGTGGAGAGGGGCACAAATGAGCCAGTTGTGGCCCGTGGGAAGCAGCTTCCCGGGACAGCGTTGACGCGCAGCGCTACAGCCTAATGGGAGAGCTCTTGCTTGGTTGCTGCTGGACCTTGAAAGGCTGAACAACTACCTTCATAAACTCCTCCACTACAACACATTTCACAAATCCCCACCACATATCACAACATCGCCAACATGTGAGCTATACCCAAGCTGTAGCTACAGCTTTAACATGTACTAATACTGCTTGTTTAGGGAGGTACTTTTGGGAATCACTGGAAAGGACTTCACCATCATCGCAGCATCCAAGGCTGCGATGCGAGGCGCCACCATCCTCAAGGCATCCGACGACAAGACCAGAGCTCTCAACAAGCACACCCTCCTCGCATTCTCTGGTGAAGCCGGTGACACAGGTACTTGACCTAGCTTAACAGCAATGGCCTTGGACTGGCCCCGCGATGACGACAGCTAACACTACTCTCAGTGCAATTCGCCGAATACATTCAACGAAATGCTCAGCTCTACTCGATGCGAAACGAGTCCGACCTATCTCCCTCTGGCCTTGCCCACTTTGTTCGAGGAGAGCTAGCTACCAGCTTGCGATCCCGAAAGCCCTACAACGTCAACCTCCTCATGGGTGGTGTTGACCCCATCACCGGCAAGCCATCGCTCTACTGGCTCGACTACCTAGCGTCACTAGCAGACGTTCCCTATGCGGCGCATGGATACGCACAGTACGTTCTTTCTTGGAAATAAGTGCTTGGTAGAGACGCACGATATGTGCCTATGGTTTTGGGAAGGCGCTGACATGATACTCTTACAGATACTACTGCCTGTCTATTCTCGACAAGCACCACCATCCCGATATCACGCTCGGCCAGGGCATCAAGATTCTCACAATGTGCACCGATGAACTGAAGCGCCGATTACCGATTGATTTCAAGGGCATGATTGTCAAGGCGGTCAAGGCAGACGGGATTGTCGACATAGAGTTTGATGACGACAAGGTGGTCAAGTGTGCTTAAGAGACGAGCGAAAGCTAGAAGGGAACATGAATATGTACTATTAGACGGGCCTGGGGGTTAATGATTACATCAAAATGATTTCCTCTATCTAGTCGCTCATGAAGTGTCACTCGCCCGCAAGGGCATTATGAAAACCTGTATCTCCCAGACTCATGATCCGTTTGACAGTGCACAACAGCTAAGTACTTCTAGAACGATTCCCAATACGAAGGTGCATAAAAGTTTTTTGTCCACTTCAGTAATCCAACCGTGTGCTTGATGCACATTGAAGACCTACCAGTAGGTGACACATCGGGATTGATGTATGTTGGTCTTGATTATGCGTCAACAAACTGTGTGGCCAGTTTCATACATCGGGCTAAGATGTCACAAATGGAGGACACGAAAGGTAACAAAGTCCTGTGGCAGGCCAGGACTCGGTCAGCCAAGTTGTAGCAACATATCAGCTCCCCGCCATCATAGGAAGCACAGCGCCTAGTTCGGTACATTGATCACAACAGTCTTCTTAGCATACTCGCAACTTCA
Source organism: Fusarium sp. FL617 (assembly GCA_030142105.1). Classification (NCBI taxonomy): domain Eukaryota; kingdom Fungi; phylum Ascomycota; class Sordariomycetes; order Hypocreales; family Nectriaceae; genus Fusarium; species Fusarium sp. FL617. Next base: position 2,242,502 of record JAREIL010000010.1, on the reverse strand, counting down.
TGAAACTAAGCATATGTATCATGGAGAGTTTGACGTACAAGGTGGTACACCGCACGTGGGTAACAGATACAGACAACATAGAGCAAATCAATGCTGATTGAAGACAAAGTACCTATTGAACAGGTGCAGGTCAGGTCTTAGGTGGAACTAAATAGGTATCACATCAATAATAATCAATCACACGTGTCGAGAAATTAGCCTAGTATCACCAATACTAACTACCATCCCAACTGAGTTGTTGTTAGCCCTTGGTCGTTTAGACTATGGCTTGGTGCTATTCAGATCTCGATCCTGGTACGAAGCCAAGCAGCCCTACAGCTCAAGCACGAGCCTGGTCTAGTCCAGTGCACCCACTTACCTTGCGCCGGAGTATCAAGATCAAGCCATCACAGAAGATATACCGTACACGAGATATAGGCAAGTTTATTAGTGGATAATTATATGGTAAAGAATTATAACAATATCATCATGAACGTGGACGAGTCTTAGGTATGTTACTAAATTGTGATCCTAACTTAGACTAAGCCTTTGCCTACACTCATTAGTATATTTATCCTAATCTTTAGACGATCTGTATCAAGGATTCCATGGACCGCCTGTCGAAATCTACGAACGAAAGTATCACCATCCGAGGCAGCATCCCTGCCAGGCAAAACAACCTTAATCTCCGAGGCTAAGGCCGCCCTGAAAGGTATCGTCCCATTGACCACGAGGTTGAAGAACGGTACATACGTCAGTCATGTTCTAGTTTTTAGAATGTCTGATGCGCTATTGGATGCGATGAGTGATCAGCAGATTCTAGATTTCGCAGAATCTCGGGGTTGCGACTGTAAGTCGGAGTTGCTGAATCGAGGGCGCATGGTGAATCCGTATGGGTGGTATCATGTACTGCGCCTTGTACATCAGAATCAGAAATTGCTTGTGCCTAGTTGAGAATATGCACTTCGTATTAGGGACTGAGGGATGTACAAGGAGTCCTACTTCAGGAGGCGTTGAAATGTCTTACAGGTTACTGCATGTATGTTCTTGAGTCGGAGAAAGTCTTTGCATATTCCTCGCTCAGATCGCTCGTGTCCCACTTATCGGAGATTTCCCGCGATACGGTAGCCTTAGTTACAACGCATCCAAATCTGGCTGGGGTCCTCTTGAATCCCTGTATTGTATGGATGTTGATGGATGCTTGCAGCCAAGGTGCGACTGCAAGTCAAGTAAGGGTTTTGCTATATTCATGACTGTGCTTAGATTGCTCTGTAATTCATGCCATCTCGTTTGTCAAGGCTTGCCGAGTCGCAAACAGCATCCGTATGTTTTTGACATCCGGCGTCAAACCCGGTCCGGCATGGTACCTATTTGAATGGAAGCATCCATATTACTGCAGCCGGTACCCGAAGGCAGTCGTTTTAACTAAGCAATTATTTTCTTGCGCATCGTTTCTCTACCAAGGTTTTTATGCGCTTGTCAATACTTTTCTTCTGTTTCCATCGGCATTGTTATTGTTCGCCTCAACAATTAGAGGTTGAGCTATCAAAATAAGCCCATTTACCGAACCAGAATCGTCATAATCAAGCGTGGTCGTTGCTAGGGATCGTTACCCACCCCCAGTCCCATCAGCCCGCCCTGAGATCTCAATCTGTAGTCGAGGTACAGGCCAAGTACCTCAAGTCCCTAGAAATCGCCCCCCTTGTGTCTCTCACTCAGCACCTGCTTCCACAAGGATTCTCCGCCCTTCTCTGCCTCTCTCCCTCTTCTGACCCACGCGGGCACGGGTTTGACTTTCACAAGCTTTAGGTCCTGGACATCACAGCCAACTGCTAGTGTCCGTCAACCTGACTAAACATCGCAAAGAGGCATAGGGCCTTTGAGATTTCACTCTGACGTCTTAAAAATCAACAGCACGATTCAGCTCACAAATCTTTCATCCACTCAGAAGTTCGCAAATCCTTCTAGTGCCCTCATCGTCATAGGTACCAGGTCAGTTCCTCTTCCGTTTTCTGCCCCAGCCACGTCAAGCCTCTTAGCAGGCATTATCGCTATCTTCTTCAACCTCACTGGCTGTGTTTGCTCTGGGCGGTGGCCAAAAGATACTTCGAGAGTACCTCACAGCCCCCCTCGCCCACTCACGGGCTCCCCTGACCCACTCTCCCTCTAAATCCTCCCACCCGCCCTCACCGCAGAAGGCGTAAACCCCCTCCAAAAATTTTGAGCCGGCCAAATGCCCGCGCTAAACCTAATCTGACACAACTCCAACCAATTTTTTTTCTTCCCACTCTTCTTTCGCCTCTGGCCTCTGTCCCTTTTCTTCCCTCTTCCTCCCACAACAAACCCTTCACCTCACAAACCCTCCTCCATCTCCTCTCCATCCGCGTCCTTTCTCAAGACTCTGTCTTTTCCTTCGTCCCTCCTTTGAAGATTCTGCGTGTTCTTCGAGGGATATTTGTACAGCACTGACGTTTGTTTGTGCCTAAAAGTAATCAATCTGGGGAAATTATTGGAAGCGTCGGTCTTCCGTTTCTTTCTCTATTGTTTTTCCTGTCTTTTTCATTCGACGGGAATTTCACACAACACTACCACTCTCGTTGATATTCGAGAGGGTTTATTTGCCTGCTTCGAATCTTTCGCGTCTTTACGACCCGACTATCTTTCTACCGTTTTCTCGACCCGAAACACGACTTTCAACATGGCCGATCAAATCAACATGGGAGGTCTCTCCCTCGGCGACGGCGCCCAGCAGGGCCCTCCTCAGGGTAACCGATCCTATATTCCTCCTCACATGCGCCGACAAGGCGGTGGTCCTCCTCCTGGCCCTCCCGCTGCCGCTCCTGCTGCTGCTCCTGCTCCTGCTATGAACGGCGGTCCTGGCGGCCCTGGCGGCCCTGGTCCCAACGGTCTCGGCAACAGTGCCTGGGCTAAGTAAGTGCTTGACTCCTCTGCAGATATCTGCAATCTCTGAATTTTAACTAACCTCTCCCACAGCCAGAACCACGGAGCTCGTCAATCCAACTGGGGCAACGATGTCCCTACCTACCAGAACAACCGTCGCGGCGGCTGGGGCGGTCGAGGTGGTGGCTACAGTGGTGGCGGCAACTTTGACGGCGGTCACTCTGGCGGCGGCGGCGGCGGTAACTACGCTGCCCGCGGTTCTGGTGATGGTCAGTGGCGCGACGGAAAGCACATCCCCGGCCCCGCCAACCCCCGCGTCGAGCGCGAGCTTTTTGGTGTCGCCAACGACCCTTCCAAGCAGCAAACCGGTATCAACTTCGAGAAGTACGATGACATTCCTGTCGAGGCTTCCGGTCAGGATGTCCCCGAGCCCGTTCTCCAGTTCACTACTCCTCCTCTGGACGAGCACCTTTGCCGCAACATCGAGCTCGCTCACTACAAGGTCCCCACACCTGTTCAGAAGTACTCCATCCCCATCGTCATGGGTGGTCGCGATCTTATGGCTTGTGCCCAGACCGGTTCCGGAAAGACTGGTGGTTTCCTCTTCCCCATCCTGTCTCAGGCTTTCCTCAACGGTCCCTCCCCTGTTCCTGCCAACGCCGCGGGTCAGTTTGGCCGACAGCGCAAGGCCTACCCCACCTCTTTGATTCTTGCTCCCACCCGTGAGCTTGTCTCTCAGATCTTCGACGAGTCCCGAAAGTTCGCCTACCGATCTTGGGTCCGACCTTGTGTCGTTTACGGTGGTGCCGATATCGGCTCCCAGCTCCGACAGATCGAGCGTGGCTGCGATCTCCTTGTTGCTACTCCCGGTCGATTGGTCGATCTCATAGAGCGAGGTCGTATCTCCCTGTGCAACATCAAGTACCTCGTCCTCGATGAGGCTGATCGCATGCTGGACATGGGTTTCGAGCCCCAGATTCGCCGTATTGTTGAGGGCGAGGATATGCCACGAGTTGAGGATCGTCAGACTCTCATGTTTTCTGCCACCTTCCCTCGCGACATTCAGATGCTTGCCCGCGATTTCCTCAAGGATTACATCTTCCTTTCTGTTGGTCGTGTTGGTTCTACCTCAGAGAACATCACCCAGAAGGTTGAGTACGTCGAGGATGTTGACAAGCGCTCGGTTCTCCTGGACATCCTTCACACCCATGCTGGTGGATTGACCTTGATCTTCGTTGAGACCAAGCGTATGGCCGACTCTCTTTCCGACTTCCTTATCAACCAGAACTTCCCTGCCACTTCTATTCACGGTGACCGAACTCAGCGTGAGCGTGAGCGCGCTCTCGAGTTCTTCCGTAACGGTCGCTGCCCCATCCTGGTTGCTACTGCCGTTGCTGCTCGAGGTAAGTTTCACCCAATATACAAGACATTCATCTTCGGAAAGTACTAACTCGTTTGCTCCTTCCTATATAGGCTTGGACATTCCGAATGTGACTCACGTGATCAACTACGATCTTCCCACTGATGTCGACGACTACGTCCACCGTATCGGTCGTACTGGTCGTGCTGGAAACACTGGTATCTCTACCGCTTTCTTCAACCGTGGTAACCGTGGCATCGTTCGCGAGCTCATGGACCTTCTCAAGGAGGCTAACCAGGAGGTTCCTTCTTTCCTCGAGACCATTGCTCGTGAGTCTTCCTTCGGAGGTGGTCGCGGTGGCCGTTCTCGAGGTGGCGGTGGCCGTGGTGGCGGTGCTACTCGTGACTTCCGTAAGTTCGGTGGTGGTGGCTTCGGCGGCAACAGTGGTGGCGGCGGCGGTGGCTTCAACGCTCCTTCTCAGGGCTCTGGAGGCTACGGCGGCGGTGGCGGCTTCAGCGGTGGCTCCGGAGGCTACGGAGGTGGCTATGGTGGCGGCGGTGGTGGCTACGGCGGCGGTGGCTACGGCAACCCCAGCGGCCCCGGAGCCCAGTCTTCTTGGTGGTAAACATCTCACCATCAGGACATACGCATCTGGTTAGATGCGACACGATGCTGGCAGGCACAGTCAGCGCTGCGGCATCACACATTTGTGCTTTTCTGTTTTTTGTTTTTTTCTCAACGTTATCTGGTCGCACGATTTGCATTTACGACACGGCGGCACCATGACCTGCGAAGACAGACGAATGCCTCTATGCAACTTGCAACAGGCAGTATTCGGTCCCAGGGCTTTCACGAAGCATGTGATAGATTGCGTTTCTTTGATTTCGGCATACTCCTCGATTGATACCCTTAGACCGAGATGTGGGGAGCTGGAAGACGTTGGCAGCACGCTGTGATGCAGACATGGATCTAGGTTCATATTCAGGAACCAATGGATCTGACGCAGCATTACGAAGTTTATGTTTCCGCCGTCTACCTGGGGTTCCTCATTTTACCCCAAGGGCATTTTTCACGCTTTCACGATAGAGGGTCATGTCATCGCCGTGCACACATTTAGACAAAAGTGGATTTCTCGGTTCTCTGGCGCCGAATCGCTCGCTGGTCCCCGTTGGGAATGGGGACCGGAGGGAGAGCGATGAGCGCATTCGGAGGGAACAAATGATGATGGTCAACAGGACGGTTATGTCTGTTTATTTCAAACAGATTCGGAGAGCACGAGCGTTGCCGCAGGACGCCCACAGGTTATGGATTTTGGTTTGGGCGACACGGCATGGAAAGGAAAATAAAAGCTCTTGCTCTTTGCAAGTCAGGAACATGGACACGATGAAGGCTTTGACTCACGGATAATGACTGAGTCATGAGGCTTCTGAAGGCGGGACCATGATAGTTCCCGTAGTAGAACAGATAACCAGACTGGACTGAGGAGTCCTGATAAAAAAACGCATTGATTTAAATTGGTTCAAGCGATGAGGTGAAGTCATAAGTATTCGACATGTGACTTTTGATGATAGGAGCATCTGGGAGTTGCTGCATCGTGCATCGTGAATCGTGCACACGAGGCGTTATTGTTCATTCGGCCGAGATGAACAGCCTGGCGATGCCATAGTGTGGAGCGGAACGGAAGCGTGCCGGACCGTCCGAAGGCTTAGGATCTGTTCCTTAAGGTACTTTATGATGAGTCTTATGATGAGTCTTATGATGATATTGGTTTATAGAGCTCGATATAATCATAAAATATGCCGTAGAGAGGTAAAATCCTCAAAACTACGGAGTACTTAAGGTGCCTATTAGAATCATATACGTATTGCTTTATTCCAGCTCTTCTAAAGGTTTTGGTGAGGCTGGCTGAAAAAGCTGACTTGACCTGAACGAGTACTATAGGCCCTTGACAGCTGACGTGTAAATCGAGCGTATTATGATGCTGTTAAAGGGCGTGCGTGTGAGAGGCAACCAGCCAAGAAATACACATGTACCTTATTGTAAAGCTCAGCTCAGCTCAGCCCCGAAGCTTTCCCCACATTAGATGCTCACTTCTGCCGTGTCTACCGTACGGAGAGCATGCCGCCTCATTTTCCCCGCCCAAAACTTGAGACCTTCACATCACTACTACATTTCAAGTCCACTTCCGGGACAGGATTGTTTGAATGGATTTTGTTCCTCCAAACTTACCTACTTTGAAACCCTGAATAAACCGTCGAAATACGATACTTCGAAGAGCGACGACAATGGGTGTCTTTGACAGCCTCGATGCGGGCATCACCAATTTGTTTGGCCAGTGGAACGCCTACTCGACTGGTCTAGTGACACTTCTATTAGTCCTCGTCTCATACCGTATTATTGCAGCCAGTGAACCCGATGTGCATCCTATGCTCCTAGCTCGTCAGGCTGTTCCGTCGTCAGTCCGAAACGAAGGCGAGAGTCCCGTCTACCGATCCCAAGCTGCCCCTCATGGCATGCCGCTCAACACCGGTCTCAATGTCAAGGACCCTGGAGCTTCCAAGTGGTCTCGCGGTCGCAATGGTGACTTGAGGGATGTCTGGCGAAAGGCGGCTGGAGGTGGTGAGAACGGAGCCAAGGGACGCATTCTGACTGTCCTGGGCTCGCAGAACGTCGTTGACCACAAGCTCGGTATGGACTCTTTAATCTAAGACAGAGATTCAAAATTGCTAACATACACAAGAGGACACCACTCGTCAGATCAACCTCATCGGCCGACACATTGCGGAAGCTGGCGGTATTAGGGTTGCCATCTACTTGCCAAACTCAATCGAGCTTCTGGTGACGCTCTTTGCCTGCAGCTTCTACCCGAACTTGACGACTGTCTTGATCCCCTTTGACGTTTCCATCGATGAGCTCGTCTCCATGTTGCGTCGCTCCGCCGTCGATACCTTGGTTACCGCTCCCGGCGCATTCCCCTTCGATGCCGTGATCCAGGCGTACCCATCTCTCCGACAGCTCGTCTGGGTTACGGACGAAGGAAGCAACCATATGGACTGGAACGAGGTGCCTGAAGGTACTGGAGGTAACATCAACGTTGCTACCTGGCAGGATATCCTCCGCGATTCTCCCACACATGCTGGAAGCGAGCTACCGGCTTCTGACCCCGAAAAGACTCCCTCCGATGTAGTTACCTTCTGGCAGACTAAGCCCGGCCAGGTCGAGGAAATGGTGCGCTTCAGCCAGGCGAACCTTGTCTCTGCCATTTCCGCCCAGCTCGCAGCTATTCCGACCAAGGAGCGCATCAACCCGTCCGATCTGTTCTTGCCCGCTGATTCGCTTGCCAACGTGTACACCCTCGTTCTTACACTGGCAGCACTTTACTCGAACGCTTCGGTCGCCCTGAACTCTGTCGCCGGCAGATCGCCAGATCTGGTTCTTGCAACTCAGGGGGTTGCTCCCACGGTTCTGGTGGCTAGCCCTGAGACGCTTCTCAAGACGCATGAGGAATCTACATCTCGACTGGGCTCTGCCTTGGCTAACGCTTCACATGTCATGTCTACTCGCTCTTTGGCGTTGGAGGGAATTCACTCGACATCCAACTTCCTCTCTGGCTTCTCTTCTAGCGCATCCCCGGCTCTGGGTACGACTCCCGGCAAGCTTCGCCTTGTATATGTGGCTGAGCGCGCTGGTGCCGATACTCCTCTCCTGTCGGCAAACGCTCTCTCTGATCTGCGCATCTTCACAAGGGCGAGGGTTGTGTACGCTTTAACCGCAGCCAAGGTGGCTGGAGCTATCAGCCAAACAGCATTCTATGATTATCGACTCCCCACTGATGCCAAGACGCACTTTGGTCCTCCACTGTCCAGTGTTGAGGTGTATCTGAAGGATGCCGGTGCTCACAAGACTACTGATGACAAGATCGAAGGCCATGTGAGTGCTATGTTGAAATATTTTATTTGGAGAACGGTGCGCTGACATTACCCAGATTGTTGTAAAGGGCCCTTGCGTTGCGGGAGGAGAAGTGAATGTTGGAATACCAGCAAAGATTCGACATGATAACACGCTTGCTTATGCTTGATTTCGCACCTTAGGGTGTGTTTTTGGGCACTTATGATAACGAACGTAGGTAGAGATAAGGCATTGGTGTGAGTATTGGGATTAGCTCATGATGAGTTCTTACTATGGTATAAAAACAAGTACTAGTGATGCTATAAGGAGAGACTATGAGACTATAAAGAGTGATGTTGTCAGATATGCCTTAACCACGTATAGTATAAACTCATTCGGGTGTATCGAGTGCTCCCGATTATTCTATCGGTTATTGTGCCTGGTAGATGTGGGTGAATTTCATCTTAGGACGATATCGAGCATCAGATTACCGTAAGATTTCTATACGGGTTATCCTAATCTTATTGTCTCTTATGCTAATAGCTGCCTATGTTATTCCATGGGTACTTAATACGAAAACTCTACTGACACTACACAACTTCATGCATTGTGAGGGTCTATAGTTGTACAATATTGCGCCAAGTTTGTTGTTATAGTTGCAATGCGACAGGGTGAGTAGGTGTTTCTCCAACTGTTACCGAGTTACCCTGGACAGATTGTGCAAAAGGTTCGCGCTTGTCCGTGGCAAAGGAACCAAGGGTCTTTTCCAGATAATTACGTCGCACGGACTCATTGGGCTGAGCTGACAGCTCTCCCGCTGTATCGCGTGGTAGATCACAATATTACTGATGGCCACGAGTCGATCTTTGCGTCACAAGACCGATATGTAGTCAAAGCAAACCCAGGCGGGTCAATAGCTTCTATGACATACCTATGTAATACTTATCCATTTTATATTATTTCAAGGAGGTGTCGGTGTATTCTTTGGTAATGATCTAACAACGGGACTTATCAAAAGTCGGTACTTTTATTATTCACTTATAATAAATAACCGACATGGTACTTATCTTGTCATCTCTTGCCTAAAGTTAGACAGAGTGCTAATTATTTTAGTAGACCCCCTGTCATTCTATCTTCCTCTCTGTACTCAGTCACGGGGTCAAAAAAATACCTTGTATAAGCAGTTTAGGAAATCTTTAGCCTAAAATATGCTCTAATTATTATATTAACTTGTCCTAAAGTTAGGCAGAGTATTGATTGATTACTGACTCACCCGAATGCCTGGGCCATGCTGTCTATTGGTAAATCGTGCTATTTCTCACTTCCCGTCGTCCTTACGGGGTATTTAGGAGACGAAAGTGAAATTATCCACTTAGGTAGTCTAGCATTTAGAGTGGATGTCTCGGATGCAGTAGTTCCACGTGGAATCGGCCGAGATGGTTGCACCGAATACAAATTAGTGTCAGCTAGAGTGGGAGCATATTGGGACTTTTTCTTCGGATATGGAGTTTTCCTCCTGGCTAAAATCACTAGGAGCGACTCGACTTACTGGCTATGTATTAAGCATGAAACACTTTGATAAAAAGGGCATAGTTTGTCTTCACGGCAAAAAGGAAAAAATACCAAAACAAAAGAAATGCCATGCCATGCCATGCAATGCAATGCACCCCAAAACCCCCCAAGCCCCTGTCCTTACCTTACCCTTAGCACCCCTGGCCCCTGCATCGTTGTCCCTAATCCAGAAGCGAGATGCGGGTGTGTTGGTTCGTTATTCCCGGGATTGGTTAGTTCGTCCGTACCTGAAGGGTTCTGTAGAGGGGATATATGCAAGTCATGAATGTCCTTTTCTAGAAGGACACAATTCGATAGAGAACGAAACAAAAGAAATGGCAATATTGTCAACCAGAGCGTAAGAGGCTATTGCCTTTTAGTGTCCCGCCTGTCAAGAGGCAACTCACAGCGTGACCATGCAAGCCCCAATACCCATTAAAGTCCAGACTTGGTTAGCTTTTATGGGCTCCAGTCTCGTACCTAATATTAATAAGGGTCCATTTCCTTTGCCAATAACCCAAGCTTTCTGCTCTTGCTGGTCTAGTCAAGCCAATGAATGTATCCGGGCAGCGGGCTTGAGATGGCGCTCGGCTGGCGTTTATAGCAGAACAGACATGCAGGACATGACACATCCATCTGATTTTCAAGCATCAACTAGATAGAGGAGATATCCATGATGATATAGGGGAAAAGTCGCCTCCTTTCCATAGCTTGAACATGGTAAAGCAACAAGAGTAAAGTACCTTTGGTATGGACCCAATGGGACTTGACCGTATCCGTATTCTTTCTGTTATTGATTGATTACCTTACCTACCTACCTTAGGCAGTACCTTCCTCACCTTACCTTAGGAAGGTAGGTAGATTGCTACTGCCTCGGGGTCCTCGGCCATGCCAAGCAAGACAACACCACTCTAAGGGTACCTAAGGTAAGGAAGGTAATGTAGGTCCATACCCCTTCCCTTCTCCTCTTCCTTTACTTACTTACACCATACCCATCTACTACACACAACCACCAGACCTATCCCACCTACAACACTCATTTCAGCTGTCGATTCAATTTGGACACCATGGGATCCAACTAAAAGGGGAAGCAAGATCGATACACCCAGCGGCAGCGGGCGTCTTCCTTCTCTCCTTATCCCCGCTACCGACCCCTTTCGGCGACGCCGTCACTTCTCAAGCGCCCTCTTTCCTTTTTAGCCCCGCGTGCTAACTGCAGCACCCAAGTCAAATCGACTAAACCACCAATCCTTTGCTTTGAAATCTCCTATACTCACTGTCCAACATACAATCGCCCTGTCTTCGCATGTCGCAAACCGTCGTCGCTGTCGCGTCACCTCACGCAAAAGAATCTCGCATACGTTCGGATACCCCAATGAGCCAGAATGGCCGCACGGCGGCAGCCAACCCCTCCGCGGGTCAAAATGCAGCTGCCCGCGTGCCCACAGTAAAGAAGATATCGAGGCTCTTCGCATTCACACGACTCGGACGCGGTCGCCCGGAGAGCGCCAATGGCCACGTACAAACCGAAGACTCTGCTTCCACGAGAGAAAGCTCTCCCGACGTACACCAACTTACTTCCCGACGCCGTCGCGGCGCAGAACCAGAGCGTAGGAAGCCTGCGAGAAACGGTCTCAGTCGCCTCATTGCCGATGACGAGAACCCACCCTGCGCCATCTGTGCAACAATCGACTTCCCTTCTCTACTCAATTGGCGCCCAGGCCAACCGCGACCATGGATCCCGCTTGCTCACACCCTTGCTGAGCTGTCTGCTTGCCCATACTGCATTTTCTTCCAAGCCTTGGTGGGCTCCGAGCCGGATTCGACGCGCAAGTTTACGCCATATTTGCGCATTCGCCAGGCGTTTGAGCGCCTTGGCGTTAAGGAAAAGCACGAGCTGGGAGGCGCTGTACTGTTCGAAGTCTCTACCAAGAGCAAAACCCTGCCGTGGGGTTATATCGTGCCGGTTGTAGAGGGGAAGGGTGATATGGCTGGGTACACGGATTCTACGCCGGTAATTCGAGGGCGTGTGATACCTCCCAAGCTCGACATTGCGTTACCTCGGACCTGGATGGACTTCTGTATGACCAACCATACGGACACGGCTTGCGCTTCACCGGGACCACCGATTCGAGGTCTTAAGCTTGTGGATTGTCGCGAGAATCAGGTGGTGTTTGTGGACGATCTCAATGCGGAGGCGATCGAGTATGTTACGCTGAGTTATGTGCGAGGCAGTCCTACCGATGACGAGTGGGATCACAATGGTCTGCCAGAGAAGCTACCCCCACTGCTTGCTGATGCTGTCGCCGTCACCAAGTCTCTTGGGTTTCGGTATCTCTGGATCGACCGCTTCTGCTTCCCTCAGTACAATGCAACCGAGCGACGGCGACAATTGGACAAGATGGGTGAAATCTATGCCCGTTCTGCTCTGACCCTTGTTGTTGCAGCGGGCCAAGGTGTCCAGGATGGTATTCCTGGTATCAGTGTTCCGCGTGAGGAACAATTATCGCTACAGACTGAGACTGGCAATTTCACTACATCGCTGATAAGGCCTGATGCTGAAGTCGCCAATTCCAAGTGGGCGTCTCGCGGCTGGACATATCAAGAAGGCCTCCTATCACGCCGACGCCTCGTCTTCACTCCTTCACAGATCTACTTTCAGTGTCAATCTCTGCATTGCCACGAGTCTATCGCTTTCCCACTTCAAACAAAACCTGCTCTTAATCTTGGTCGAGTCTTCTCTCCCGATGGAGCCGGCAATCGCGCAGGCAACTTTAGGAGCATTGTCAGCGGTTATCTAAACCGAGAATTTGGCTTTCCAGAGGACCGTCTAGACGCCTTCAGGGGCATACTGGATCATTATGCTCAGATGGATCGTCCCATGGATAATGTTCTCGGGCTTCCTCTCTTCCATGCCGACGACTTCAAAGGCAAATCTAGTCCTACCCGAACAGACCGTCTCGCCGTCGGTCTCGGGTGGGTTTACGACCCTCCAGGCGATGCCGAGATATCAACACAGCCTATGCAGCTCCAAGGCCCGTTCCCCTCATGGAGCTGGCTCGGCTGGAAGCTTCGCCCTGAATATACCGGCCATGGGCCTAACTTGAATTTCTACGAAGTTGGTGATGGAATGCCCCTCATCAACAACGTTTCGGCCGTGCCCAACATGGCTATTTCCATCGGCTTCAAGGACGACAAGGTCCTTTGCTGGGAAACAGAAGGCAACGACATTGCCGCTCGCTCAACGCCCATCTCCTTTCTACGCCTTTATACCTATTGCTTCGAAATTCGCATCACTGTCGTTCCTCCTCCGGCATCCTCCGCCTCGGCCTCCTCTACTTCCGAAAAATTCACACTCACGTCGCCCGACATCCGTGACGATCTCCACCCTTCCATTACAGCCCTACTCCTCCGTGCTGCACAATCCTCTCTCGACTCCTCTTCAGAGCCCCCACCGGGCGAGCACGAGCTCGTTGGCGCCTTTATTTCAGGCCGCGACTGGAAGGTCGACGAGTCCTACGAGTCTGCCAATGTCCTCATCTGTGGCCGACGCAACTGGGACGCCGAAGATGTTCTCATCCGCCTTGGCACACTTGAGCTTGGCGCTGGCGGTTTATTGGGTGTCGATGAGGATACCGCCGTCGTCAAGGGGGTGATGAACAACGAAAGGAGGTTGGATGTGCAGTTGAGGGAGCTTGACATATACTAAGATTTTCTCTTATATCTGCTACCCGCATTCTACATCTCATATCTCTCATGACATTTGCATTCATACACAACGCATACATCATCATATACCTAATAAATGCTTGGATAGATCCAGAACAGGATAAAAAGACGGACGCATATTGCATGAATGGTTGGACGGCTGGCATGGGGTGTTTGTCGGATATCTCTTTCTCTAGATACCATCTCACATGTATAAGGGGTTAACACTATATGAAATAATTTTTTATGATTACTATCCTGGGTATCTCTTCCCTTTGTCGTATATCTAGTACGCAACAATAACAATAAAGTCAATGCTTACATGTCCATCTCCTGAATTGCTCTCTTGGTCAAATCATCCTGTACCCATCCTGTGATTCGGTTCCCAACGTCGCCTACCAGCTTCTCATAGTGTGCTCCTGGGAAGAATAGGCCACAGTGTGCACCAACCTCATCAACATCTGCCATATAGATATCGATCCATGTTGGATCTGTCCCTCTGCTGCCACTTTTTGGCACGTTGCAGAATTTTCGTAGCTTTCGGGGCTTTGTCGACTTGAGTTCGCGGGCCTCGGCAAGAACTTGCGCTTCTGCTGCCTGTTGACGTTCCTCATCAGCTTCTGTAAGCCGTTGATGTTCTTCGTTGTGCTGCTGGTCCTCTTGAGCTTTCTTTTCGCGCTCAGATACTTCCTTTGCTAGACGCTGATGCTCTTTCTGGGCTTCCTTTTCCTTCTTCTGAGACTCTTTTAGTGCCTCCTTCTCCTGGCGAGCTGCCTCCTTGAGAGCCTTCTCTGCCTCCTTTTGTGCACGCTTTTGACGCTTCTCAACGAGTTTCTCGCGCTCGCGCACTGCCTTGGCATGGTCTTTCAAAGCATTCTCATGAGCGCGGCGGAGACGCTTAGCCTCCCGCTCAACTTGCTTACGCTCGTCCTTATCAGTGTAAAGACTTGGGTCAGGAATTTCGGGGGCTATAGGGGGGTCGGGAAGAGGTGGCAGGTCGGTCTCCTCTTTCTCTGGTACTGTAGTAGCTGAATCCATAGGAGCAAGGGGGGCTGAATCTTTGGAATCAGAAGGAACATTGTCCTGAGCTGTAGGAGGGAGCTTGTCCTCATCAATAGGTGTGGGGTCGATGCTGTGCATGGATAGTCGGTTGATGTCAGAGGTGACAGATTCATCATCCCTGAGCGAATTGCCCTTGATCGTAGCGTTTGACGCTTGGGCTTGCAGAGTTTTGGCTTGTGCATCCAATAGCGTTTGGTGATCTCTAGAGTTACCCATAGTGTCGCGATGTTCCAACGTAATGCTTGGCATACGACTTTCGTGGCCGGCATGGAGCTGACTTTGTTCTTTTGTGTCGGCTTTATTCGGCGAAAAGTCTAGCTCCAGGGATGACGAAGAAGCCGAGTCATTTGCTCCATCGAGGCTCGTTTTGGGGGAAGAAAGACTATCTGTCCCAGCCTGAGGAGAACCTAGTCTAGGGGTTGACTTGGGGGATTTTGGGCGCCCTGTACTTAGAGTGTAATAGTTGACAAAGCGTACCCTCGTTGTGGGTGGACCCAGGTTATTCTTGGTATCTTGTGGCTGAAGCTCGTCAACATCCTCAAGAGCCCGAAGGTTGCGATATCGTGTCTCAAGGCCTGTCGGATCAGCAAGACAGCTGCCAAACTCAAGGTATGAGAAGATGTGTTTAGCAGCAGCCTGTATTAGCCCCTCGGAACGATATTTGTTGGCAAAATGAAGCATTCGTTTGACAAAAGGGCGCTCTTGAAAAGCCGAGTCATTGAAGAACGGCTGATTGAAGAATGGATCTTGGGGAAGTTGAGAAGAGGAGGCAATCGAAGGAGGGCTTGTAGGTGATACCAGGCCAGAACTCTGAGAGTTGGTAAGGTATAGCGATGAGACGCTAGGATCTGTAAAGGTGGAGGCCTCAGGACCGTAAGGAGTATTACCGTTGATGTTCCCCTGACTGCCGTTTTCAGGCGGCGTAGCTGCTGGTTTGAATAGACTGGAAATGCCAGATATGACGATGCCCGGATGAAGGCCAAGGAAGGGACAATCTAGAGATATGTGACCTATAATTCGGTGCTTGAAGGGATACGTGCCGTATGGGCTCGGGTTTGGCTATGGCATTGTCTTAGCGATGTTCAAGCGTACATGAAATTAATTATTAACATACCATGAGAACAACGTCAGCAGCCAGGATACCACCCATGGAGTGCCCAACAAGGATAACATCCGTGGTAGGTGACTCGTGAGGAAGAAGCCATTCGCTGAAATTATCTCGAGCGACGTCTACAGAGCGATACGTCTTATAGCGTGGATAAATCTTGGAATGGATGACATGAGAATCAACGAGGAGATTGGCTAGGAGGGCATGAACGTGAGCAGGAAATGACTGGAACGACTGATCATTCCCTAGAAATCCATGTATGTAGATGATAAGTAACTTCCGTCGACCTAGAAAATCGCCCGAGGACGTAGTGTGGGCGTCTAGGGATGTGTCTGGGAGTAGGGACTGTGTAGACGAAGAGCGTGGATCAACACCGAGTAATGACCCGGCCGCTGAGGCATGGGCCTTGGATGACTCAGGTGTAGATGAGGGCGTAGCTTGGTATGTAGCTGGTACCGAAGAGTTGACGGGCTTCCGAGTTATCGGAGGCGCCATTTCGGTGTAGGCCGGCGGCGGCGGCGAGGAGGAGCCCATGATTTTCGCCAACAGATTGTACGGGGTGAGATATAAAGAGAACGAGAAGAACCGCAGAGAAGGCTCAACGCCAGAATGTCTGGGACTAAGGTCGCTTGTTTTGTTTAGTCTTTAACCTGTCCAGTGGTCTGCTTTGATATTGATGTGTTGGCGTTGAATGAGGTGATAAGAGGTTGGCAATAACGAGTCAACGTGGGGTAATGCTTGGACCCTGAAGCTCGGCTGAGCCTCAATAGGTATTCAACGGACACAATGTCTAATCAGCGTCAGATTCGCCGCCGGGCCTGTACTGGAAATGACAGTGATCAGTCTGAAATGTAGACTATGTTGTTTGTGCCAAGTTTGACAGTCATGTACCAACTTTCAAGTAGGTGGTAAAGAGTTAATAAGATACGAAACACTGATCGGCAGGTGGGATGGTGTACAGCCTGCGCATCTCTTTCCCAACGAGCCTGGCGCAGTAAAAATCCGGCTCAATGTATATATGGGGTAGGTGCGTGCAGTATGTTGGAACTCCACCTATCAAATAAGGTACCCAACTCAACTTATAAAAAGTTGTATTGATTCTCTGTCGCCTAGTTGTAGTTGTTTTGGGGGATCCAGAGGTGATCGAGGGATTTTACCCTAGCCTCGAGCAAAGATTTTATGCACGATGAGGTAGCTGCTCTGTTATATATTTCATTGCACGCTGCACCGTTTCTTCAAGCGTTGACGTTGCGGTTCAATTTGAACGATTGAGGCAATCCATTCAATCTGAATAAGATTTATTAAGGCATACACGCGTATTGTGCATAATGTTGTTGTAAAGTCTGATAAAAAAGGTTATTATAATAGTATCCATCCTTGGGTATGATACCTACCTCCTATTGAGTTTGGGAAACGTTATGATTTTCCTACCTGGCAGCCCTGTCCTCGACTTGCAGGACAATTCACTAAGTGATCGGCACCCTCCGTTGAGGATTTTAACTAAGTATTCATGAAACAATATAGGTACTTTAGAATGTTTTAGCCTAAAGTGCTCTAATTGTAATAGTAACTTATCCTGGAGTTAGGTAGAGTGTTAATTATTTACTGACCTGCCTGACTACTCGGAAAGTATACGCGTATTCGACGAAGATGCTATAGCATAAAATGTCAATGCTAAGTTAGGATTAGGCCAGGCACTTTAGACCAACTTGCTCTTGTGAAAATACGGTAAGCTTTGATTGGTCGGTACCTGACATATTCCAGAGTGGCTTTCAACACCACATTAGCTCGACCCCAACCGCGTAAGAAAGACAACGAGTCAAGTTCAGTCTTGCCATCTCCAGCAGACAAGCTCACGATCTAGCTCGCCATGTAAATCACATCAGATCGGGTCTACCGTTAGCCGCTACTTAGGTCCTATAATACCTCAAGCGTTCAGACTGGTTTGCCCACCCAGGCGGTCTAGCAAATAATCGGGACTTTACTAAACTTTAGGTAGTATATGATAAAATAAGACATGAACTTTAGTCGACTATAAGCCTTAAGTATATCCTAATTATTATAGCAACCTATGCTAAAGTTAGGTAAATATTCCGATCATTTAGTAAACTACCTGCCACCCTAAAGTCTCTTAGTTAACCGGCCATGCCTAGCCACGTTGGGCCACCTTTTCCGATAGCCCATTACTGAGGTCGTTGCCAAATTGAGAGAGGATTGCTTTAAAAGCCAGTTGACTCAGCTGGAACAATATCTCTGAGTGGATCTAGCATCGTATCGTGTTCCGTTGACGGGCGCCCGCTTCCGTAGATGCATATGCATGTGCACGAGACGAAAAGGCACAGGTTATTTCGTATCAGTCGCGAATGCGAGGCGCAGAATACTACATGCTTGACGCAGGGCCATTGTCGAGGATTTTACCAGAAGACGTATTAACCTACAGAGTTAGCAGACTGAAGATCAAACTACACATCGCCGTCGAGGCTCGTAGTAAGATGGGCAAAGACAAACGAGAGCCCAAAGAGGAATAGGAGGACCCTGTGCCTGTCGATTGTGGGTTCCCCCCAAAGACGCAAATGAATTCCCCCGTAAGGTTGAATCCCGACACCATGACCACGTTCTCGATCTTAACCCAGAGACATCTTGCAAGGAGTGGGACGGAATGTGGGAGTGAGTGCATGGTCGTCAGCTGTATCTGCAACGACCAAAGCATCCCGAGACCGCCCACTCACTGATCAACGGGATCTTAGTCTATAGCATAGCGAACAAAATAATGATTAGAGCTCCGGAGCCATGAGCTTGTGTTGTTAGTCGTTTAATAATAAGCACCGGGGCCCGCTATGTTGTGGTCCGATGGACGATAATAGGTAACATCGCACCGGAACTGGGGCTCTATGTTTTTGCTTCCATCAGAGCGAGCACCTCATCAGCGGAGCTCGAGGCTTAAAAGAGCCCCGACAAGCATAAGCAGCGCAAGGCAAAGACCCGCTGTCGCAGGGCACTCGTCACGGGCCAGGACCCATAAAACGGGCTGGGCCTTTTGGCCTGGGACTGATTGTATTTTTGGCATATTTTCAGGTCGTGCGTGGTCTTGGATTCTAGGATGCCATTGGCTAGTCTTAAAATCCAGAGCGCCAGAGGGACGCAGTGACAGACAGGAAAAGGAGGGACGGAGAGATTGAGGCTCTATGCAACGTGGAAAGTGGGTGAAAAGAAAGAAAGAAACATGCTTTTCGTGCCTGGCGGGTTTGGCGCGGGTTGAAGGGGGAACTCGGTTGCAATATTCAATGTCGATCTCTTTACGCTACCATTCGCGAGCATGAACAGCCTATATATGCTTTAGACTGGCGATCAACCTGGAATAAGGACGATCACTCGGGAATTTTATAAACGCTACTGTACAAATGACAGCTGTTAATCATGATCAGAAACACTGACATTCATTAGCTAACTATGCCCTCCATCCGAGACATAACCCAACCACACCTACATAAAATCATAGCATTCATCACCAACAATAAGAGTAAAAACACGCTTGCCAAGTCTCGAATCGAATCTCAATAATTAGCCCCGATTCGTCAAGTCTTCCGTGACACACGCGTGCTCATGACCCCAGTCTAATTTCCCCGATAGCGTTGCGTCTTCCGCCGACTGGATGTCATACGCAATTCCAGCAGCACCCTTGTTGTGCCACCGTTTTCTCCTACTAAAACTCACCACTTTTAGTCTTAGCAACAGGCCAAAGAATAGCTTATTATAATACGCAAGACCACATAAGTTAAAGAGACTGGGAACATGGTTTCTCCA
The DNA here is from genome assembly GCA_030142105.1 of Fusarium sp. FL617. NCBI lineage: Eukaryota > Fungi > Ascomycota > Sordariomycetes > Hypocreales > Nectriaceae > Fusarium > Fusarium sp. FL617. Next base: position 2,223,141 of record JAREIL010000010.1, on the reverse strand, counting down.
ATGCGTCTCATCGGGGTTGACTATTGAAAGAGAACGCGTTGAGAGACTCCTGTTCTTATGGAAAGGGGCATAGGCCGTTTAGCAATTCGGTTGACGGCCCGCTGTAGACGACTGAGCATTGTCCTTGAGTTCGCAGCCAACCCGCCAGAAGCAAATAGAGCCAAAAGTAAAGAGAATGGGCAGTTGTTAGGGGCCCTTAAGCGCAGTTGTGGCTCCCATGGGACGAGAAGCGCCTTCTAGTAGTCTTGCTTTTTTGTCTTGCTAGAACGTTTTAACAGTAGCCTCGTTCAACGTTGTACAAAATAGTATATCACGGTTGTCCAGTGATATTTTCTTGTACTAATGTAATGTACGCGCCGCAGTTGAGAGATCCATCCACAAGAGGTTATTGGAAGAGCATTAGATTGAACCAACCGGCACACTCAAATCCAGTCCCCTACCATCCAACCATCCTAACCCCAAATACCTCCGAATTGTGTTTCTTGTCGTATTGCGTGGGTACCTGGCTAATGATTGATCACCCATGTCGTGATGTCGTACGGCAGCCCCACGATGATTGGTCTGACTATTGACTAAAAGAGCCCAGCCTAATCTCAAGCGAGATTATCTCCATCTCGCGGCCTCTTGTCCATGACCGTTAGCCCATCCACAACCGCGCATCGTCCAGTTCGACCCCGGCATGATCACGGTATACGGACAGGGGAAACGCGCTGGCCAAGAGGGAGAAAGGAAGAAAAAAGAGAAACGCTGGGGGGAAACAGGAATAGGCCAGCTAAACTAAGGTCTTGCAGACAAGGACCCCTGGCAATTCCATGCACGCGCACGACCTTGACGAACAGACTGGAACCTGCGTTGCGGTACGGTAGGGACGGCGAGGACACCATCAACTGGAGAAAATCGTGTTTATGTTCTCGGTCCCCTCGTTTCTCTGTCCCGCATCAATTTAGTATAGGCGTCTCCCGCTTATTCCTCTCGTTCTCTTTCCTCTGCTTTGTTCTGCTTGGGTTTCCTCTCCTTGCTACCGTTGTGTTGTTCACCAACCGTAATACTCTCTTTTACTTTTTCAGTCTCTCGCTCAGTCTGCTTCTCTAGTCGCTCTCTTTTTTCCCTTTTGACGCCGCTCATTTCTGTCACCCCTTTCGAGACGAACATCGACGAAGAAAACATACGATATTGACGACGAACAATCAGCGCTCTTTTTGTGTTTGTCGCCATGCCATCGTCGAGATTGAGAATTGAAAACCGATATTGAAAGACAAAGGAAGACCTAACCTGACGCATCGAGGAGGATCAAAGTGTGCATGCATAAATAAGCTGGAGTTGAGAAGACATTCCATCCCGGCTAGCAAACACCACGCAACGCACAAAGACAACTGTCGACCACGATAACCCTGTCTGTCGCTTGTCAATTCCTACGCCCCAACCAACGACCTCAACAGACCGACACGACCAAGAAGGATCACCCATTCATTGTCGTGTATCGAAACCGATTGTCTCTCGGACCACGAAGGAAACGTCAAGGACTGAATAAAGAAAACGGAACGAATCAAAGTGCAAGGCGCGAAATATCTTCTAGCATCCTGGATTCTGTCCTTTGTTGTCTCTCCCCGCCCGACTACGCCCACATCAGCCCAGTTCTTTGTGCTTTTGCGAGCCCTGATTAGTGCTTGTGTGATCTGGGAATATATTTTCAACATTTTCTGGGGCAGCAAGTGGGTGATCAAATGATCATGTGCCTGTTGATTCAGTGATTGGCCTTTGATTCTATCTCACTCGTTTCGTCTCATTCTGGAAATAATCCATTTCAGAGCGAATTACAGCACAAAAAATACGGACTGGGATCCCACTACGAATTGCACTACACTGCGCTCGTCGACACAAAAGGAAAAAGACAATCTCTCAAAACACCCACTAGCGAATACGATCGACACACCGTGTTCCGCTTTGGGGCCAATTCCTCTCGTTTTTTACCCCTTCAACTCAGAGCGGGCCACTCAATCCAGTCGTGTTGTTATTTTAGGTACTCGTTTCTGAAACCGGCTGGTGCACGTCCCCTGCGTTAGTTGGTTAGGCTGGGCTGTAACGTCCACTACCTTACGCAACCCTCCAGGGCCACCTCCACTAGAATACAGCGAAGTGAGCATCGGCATCGCCACGCTGCCAACGGGCCACGCCCGCGGCCACGACGACCGGACACGATCCATCCAATCCAATGACTTACTCATCCAGCGGGCCTTCACTCGCTCAGGCTCACGTCTTGGATAAGGATAGGGATAGGGATATGGATGTCGATCCTTCGCCATCGACCTTGGCTGAGTCTCGGTCTCTGTCATCTTCCTTTTCATCTTCGGATCTGTCCGAGCTGCATGATTTTGATCTTGACTCTTCATCATCTCATCACCCTCGCTCTGGTTCGCATCAACACCACGCTCGTTCCGACCAAGACGACAAGGATACCACCAAAAATAATCTTCACCACGTTCATCGCCAATTGCATCGACTCGGAAGTGTTGATGACAAAAGCGTCGACGAACCAGCCCAACAGAGCCATCTCGAGCTCCACAAGACCGGCCACCATTCCCACCACTCGCACCAGCGCCTGCACCAGCATCTACACCAAAGCAGCTCGCCAGCCAACCCCCATCTCCACGTCGCCCAGCCCGATAACGCTCACGCCAATGCCCTAAAACCTCGCGCTGAGCAGGATTTCGTCACCCAGGTTGTTCAGACCGTGTCGCTCGTCCAGGTTGTCGACTCGGCCGGTTCACCCATCGAAGTCCAAACCCATTTCGCACCACCTGCTACCGTCGTCGTGGATTCTGCCTCGGGCAGTACCGTCGCCGCCATTTCTAACCCGGACCCGGCGCTCTCTGTGGCGGTCGCGGCGTCGGTTCCGGCTGCGAGCAACAATGTTCCGTCGCCTCCATCCGCTGCCGCTGCGACCGCCGTGGAAACAGATACCCCCGGCTTGACCGACCCGTCACCGTCTGTGCCTGTCCCCGACGCGACTGTATCCGATTCCGTGCCCTCACCTGTCTACGACACAGCATTATTGCCCACCACCGATGTGCCTTCCGACACTGTCCCTCCAACTCTCCCTGAGACGTCAGTACCTGTAACGTCCACCGATCCTGATACTGCGAGTCAGGACACAACCCCAACGGCTGCTCCCACAACCGATGTTGACACAACCTCCGATGTTAGTGGGTCAGATACTGAAGCTGCAACCACTGGTAGGTTTCTTTGCCCCTCCTATTTATAGTTAAAGTTCGCGACCATGTGCTGATTGACATCGCTCGCTTTAGATGATCTAAGCGCGACGACAACCGATGCGCCTACCTCAATAGAGCCTACATCTGACGTGACATCGGAAGCGACGTCGGAGGCGACAGCAGAAGTCACTTCTGATGTGACATCTGAGGAGACTTCAGACGCAACTGCTGAAGCCACCACGGATGTGACTCAATCCGAATCTGACGCTTCCACAACCAGGAACACCGCACCGACGACAACGAGCACTTCTTCACGAACACGGAGCTCTTCCACGGTTATCGTAGTATCTTCAACGTTTGTCACCTCTTCCATCAACCCCAGTGCCACACTCTCAGCTCAGAGCTACTCCGACTCTGTGTACTCGAGTATCACGGCGGAAGAAACCTGGAGTTCATCTGGCTGGTGGGGAGATGATGATAATGAAGGAGGAGGAGGAGGAGGAGGATATGGCAGCGCAACGGCCGACGGTCAACCGCCAGCAGCAACAACTACATCAAGCTCCAACGACGCCGAGACTGGTACGCTTTCAGCTACCCAGAAGCAAGTAATTGGCGGTGTTGTGGGTAGCATCGCGGGTGTGGCGTTCCTAGCGTTCTTCGTTCTGTTCGCTCTCAGGTACAAGAAGAAGCATCCCGGAGGCGGTATACTTGGAGGAAACGAGACCGGAACGCGATCAATCGGTGGCCCCGACGGTGGAAATGGAAGTGGTGGAGCTATGGCAGAACGCTCCGGAGCGGCTTCCGCTATGACTGCTGTATTCACCGGTTTAATGGGCAAAAAACAACAACAACAGGCTCCTGAACCCGCTCCAACTGGCGAGCGAGGATTCTACCGAGTATCTGGGAAGAAGCTGCCTTCTGTCCTCCAGGTAGGCGGCGATGGCTACTCAGATCCCCGACCAGGTTCTCCATCTAATATCCCGTCTAATCCCCGCGCGAACCGAGAAAGCGTCATGAGCGGTAACTCTGATTACTGGAGAGGCTCCATGGCGTTCGACCCAGGTGACCGAGATTCGCACCATTTGGCTCTCGGATCACCGATGCGACCTATAAGTGGCGTGCCGGTAATCCGATCTGGTCCAGCACGAACACCCGTCACAGAGTCGAATCCCTTCACCGATCCGCCACGGCCAAGGCCAGACTCAGACGCCCTCGGAGGTTCAGTAGGTGGTGGATCCGTTGCTTCGGCCGATGGATCTTTTGGATCACCATCACGATTCCAAGAGAGGATCTGATGTATAATATCACTTGCCTTTGCGTTTTGTTTTCGTCATTTCCCGACACCTGAGCGTTCTGTACATTGTTGTTGCATCATGAACAAGGTTATACTTCCTTAGTCCTGCTATTGCCGCTGCACTCATCAGCTATATATTGTCGTCACCTGCGGTGCATTTCCCTTTCATTTTTCTCTTACTCGCTGTTACATCTGAGAGGCGCGAGAAGCATCTTGTTTGGCGTTCTAACGTGGTCACCGCACCACTGGGGATCTCTCTGGAAGTAGAAAATCCGAAGGCTTGGAATGTTAGAGGGAAAGAATTAAGAGAAGGATTTTCTTACTACAAAAAAGGAGGAAGCTGGGCTAGTTGTGTCGGAAACATATACTGCGACGCTTTATGGCCCATTCGTTTCTTGTCTCTCATTAACGACTAATTTTGCTACGCGTTTTTATTTTTTTCTCTCTTCCGACTTTACGACCTCTACTGGGAAGGGGATATCATCTGGGTGGAATATCAAGCTACATGTGAGGGACGGAGAGGAGCAGAGGAAGATGAAGGGGAGAGGTCTGGTGTATATATAATACAAGCTTGCCACCCACGTTTTGAATAAGATACCAAGGCCTGGAAGGCTCTGTTGAACATAAACATTTCTATCCCTTGCAACGTGTGAATGTAAATCTATGAGATGTGAATCTCGCCTATTCAAAGACGGGAAGAATAGGTATTGTTCTTCATACTCCGACCTATCAGCCACCTAGCCGAAATCTAATCATCGCGTAGTATGAGCCCCATATTATTTATGACCACTTTATTCCAGCAAAACTAATTATCTTATTCATTATAGCTATTATTATTATAAAATGCATTAAAAGACCTATATATTTATATAAATCTTATTATATTATTAGTATTTTTTCTATCTTTATTCTTCCAAGGTGGCAAAGACAAGTGAATCAACCTGTGTGGGTGCATGTGCAAGAGTACCGTATGATTGTTCTAAGCTAGGTGGAGCCTGCAGGGATGCCCTTGTGGGCGACGGCACACGTGATCGTCGTGCCTGACAACCTGTACCGGTGCCAACCGTTCTCCAAACGCCCAACAAGTAGATGTCATCACAGCAGAGGTTGCATCTCCAAATCCCGAATACGTCGCTTATGCGAAGGGGCTGTGCAAGTCCCGAGACACGAGCACCTGTCAACCCAATACGCGGATGTCAATTCATCCTGTTTCTAATCTGACAGGGAGAAAGTTTGAGAGAGTTGCCGTTACTTTCTCAGGGTCCAGGTGGGTCAGTAAATAATCAGCACTCTGCCTAACTTTAGGTAGGAGGTGACAAAACAATTTAAGCACTTTAAGATATCTTTAGCCTGGAATATGCTTTAATTATTATAGCAACTTATCCCAAAGTTAGGCAGAGTGCTGATTATTTGGCGGACCGCCTGAGATCCTATGCTGTTTCGGATCTGCCTCGCGTTGTGTCTGACGTCCTGCAGCCCTAGCTCGGATGACACGGTCATTGGTTATACATGAGCAATTAATCAGCAATGAGAACAAGTCCTACTGGAATATGATTATAGATACCTAAATATCTCTTTGCCATCGTAGTAGATCCTCAAAGCTTTTATGCCCATCTTTACATAAAGTATGACATAGAAATTGTTCGGTTATACATTTCCAACCCTTGCAGCCTGTAGCATGGTCCAGAGAGACGGCCCCTAACTACGTACCTAAGGAGTCCACTAGTTTTCTTAGGCCCAACGGTTGTCTGAGTGTTGCACATCTGAGACACGTCATCGAGGCACCAGCTTTAAATTTGAACTATCAACGAGTTTCCTCGCGAGATAGGGCCAACTCGGGCCCGGCAAGTGATGCGAAGCCGCTTACCAAGAGCATACAATTATGACAAATGCGACCGGGTTCTTTAACCGCTGTCAGAAAACGTCTCGAGGCGTTGATAGTGGAGCGTCGCTAACTGTACCAGTGTACTTGGACTCGGCCATGTAACTCTGACGGACAGCCAACGGATATAACTAGCATGAATAAGGAGAGAACTTTGACGTCAACACTGCGTTGGCTGTCAACACTGAAGGAGGCTTGTGCTAGACTGCGAGTGACTAGACTATTTGCGGAGGAGAAGGCTTCCTTCAACAGTGGGCTATTTTCGGCGACCAATAGCCAAGTAACAAGATAGAGTTGTTTGGTTATGCCTCAGTCATCAAATACAGGTTTCGATGTCGCCGTTGGTATTTGAATGCCACGCAGGCAGGGGTCTTTTTGCTGATCATTTGTCAGTGGATTTATTCTTGCAGATTTGATATCACGTTATTAACTTTAAAAACGTTTCCAATTGATTAAATCGATCGGTCTACCGTTATTTGGCTGGCGTGTACTTGGTTTGCTGACAGATGCGATTGGCTGGTGGTAGTGACGACGTCTAATGACCACTTAGCCACTGCCGGGGATAGGGGGTTTAAAAAGAATCCGGACAATCCGGACTCCCTCTACCAGATTCGAGATACTATGTTCAGTAGTTTTGCTAGCCAAAGGCTGAATAAAACGGAAATCCATAAAATCTAGATCCTAAGATCTTCTAAACTTATACTATGGAATTATTTAATTTTCTCAAATAGTGATAAAATATCCTCAAAATCAGAGCATAGAAGAGCTTTACCTCTAGTCCGGATTTTTCTTGAGCCCCGAGGGGCTTTCCCTGATTTGAAACAAATATCCGCACCTCCTGCCTTGTCTAGTTGGATGAAAGCTGAATGAGCATTGAGTCGCTACTTCCCTGCAACTCTTTCTGTTTCATCGGCCAGTCTGGAAGCTAAGGGTAAGTACCTCTAACTTACGTATTGTACCTGACTTTGATCTTGACCTAAGTAGTATTAATCCATGCCTCTGCCCTTTCAATCCATTCTAGGATCTACATCAACACCAAGGTTTACCTCACAACCCTCAGTTTGACAACATCATCATTGCAACTGTCGTATTTATAACAGCCATTGACTCGTTCCCGCTTCTTTAAGCTACACGCTACCACCGAGGGGGGGTCACACCAAGACAAGAACCAACAAACTCCGCCACCCCACTCATCTCCGCCTCAGTCTGACACTGGTAGTCATAGAGTCGGTCTCAGTTAAGCTAGTCGCCGACACTGCGCTTCTTCCTGCGGACTTGGCCAGGCCTGGGAGCTCTTTAGCGCGCCGGCGCCTCAAATCGCCCACCTCGGCCGGTTCCTTCTCGACCTTGTCTCCTTGTCAATCATCATAATTTGAGCGATCCGTGGACTCCGATCTGCGATCAACGCTAACCAACAGAGATTCTTCTTCCTCTCCACAACTCCCACTTTCCGCGCCGCCTAAATGACCTCTCCGTGAGCCGTTGTGAGACTTCTGTTTCCAACTGTTGACCTTCTATTCACCTGCAACAATCGCCTGTCGCACTATCGTCCCCTCGTCGCGAGGCGACGATCTCTCGCCCCCGAATTGACCCACGGGCACGCCGCTTGCGCCGCTTTGCGAACATTGACCATCGAACACTTCGACCGATATCTTTAGACAACGACCGCTTTGACTTCGACTAAGATGGACCATATGGGCTTTCAGGTGCCGGGCATGGCCCCGCCTGTCATGAATCAACCTCCCCAGATATTTGGTGGCTATGATGGCCTACCGCAATTGCCTCCTGAGGTTGCCGCTCAGATGTTCTCCGACTCCGCCATGTTGCTCGACGATGCCAACGACCCAAAGAGACGGAGAATTGCTAGGGTATGAGCTTCGAGAAGGATCGCCGGTCGGTCCGGCTCTAAGATGTTGCATGCTGATGAAGACTTCAACAGGCTTGCGATATGTGCCGGAAGAAGAAGATCAAATGCGACGGCAAGATGCCTTCTTGTACTCACTGCATAAACTACAAGACTGAATGTGTCTTTACTCAAGTCGAGAAGAAACGTGCTCCTCCTAAAGGGTAATGCCGTCCATGCACAACTATATTGGCGATAATTTGGTCGCTTACAAATTTGCAGTGCCAAGTATATCGAGGGCCTTGAAAATCGTCTGAACCGCATGGAGCATCTTCTGAGACTTTCTGGTAGGCAATCATCGCTGTTTTTATGACCAACGAGAAGTCATCATGCTCATGTTGTATGTATAGGCCTTCTTGACGAAGAGGACGGTGACCTGGGCGCCTTAGAGAAAAAGTTGATGGAAAGACATGAAAAGTCACGACAAGCGTCGATGGCTGTTGGATCAGGGCCTAACTCACCATCCCAGTCCACCTCTGTTCCTTCTGCTGCAGATGCAACTGAGTCGACACCTCAAAGTTCGCTTACATCACCTAATCCGGCGGTTAAGGACGATAAACGCAAGTCAGTGACACCGGCTCCATCAACAGGCCCAGCTCCAGCTGCGACTGCCGACGACGCCGACCCAGAAGGCCAGGAGGAAGTTGAGGCTCTTTCAGAGATGATGTGCTCCCTGGTCACGAACGGTTATGGGGAAACAAGATATATCGGTAGGTTGACATCCTGCACAATTCAAGAACTTGCCTTTACTAACTCCCGATAGGCTCCTCTTCTGGTTTCTCCATCTTCTCGCCGAAGGGAGTTTCGTGGGTAAACTCCAAGACGGGAGACAATTCGTTTCAACGGACTATATCGGATATATCTGTCGATGACCACAAGTGGACTAATTGGAAACCTGAAGTCTTTGGCGATCTATTCCAACGACCTATCTTCCGGCCCCTGCCCTCGAAACCCGAGGCGCTCTCGCTGCTTCAGGACTTTTTCGAAAACTTCAACTGCATCTTCCCTCTCTTCCATCAGCCGACCTTCATGCATCTGGTGGAACTACAATATTCATCAGACCCTTATCAAGGCTCTGGTTGGTGGGCAAGTCTCAACGTTGCGCTTGGTATTGCCCACCGTTTGCGAGTTATGAGCAATCTTGTGCCACAAGAGGAGGACAACAAGGCCTGGGGCTTCCTCAAGAATGCCATGGGCGTATTCCCTGAACTGACTATGCGCAATACCGATTTATTGAGTGTTCAAGCGCTTCTTGGAATGGCTTTGTTCTTGCAAGGAACACCCAACCCTCAACCTACCTTCCTGCTGGTCTCAGCAGCGATGCGATTGGCGCATAGTATTGGTCTTCACAAGCGCGGAACTGGGTTCAACCTCAACCCCATCGAAATCGAGCAACGAAAGAGGGTCTTTTGGATCGCCTACATGCTCGACAAGGATCTTTGTCTCCGAGCCGGTCGCCCACCCGCCCAGGACGATGATGATATGAACGTTGAACTTCCAGATGCTGATCCCGATGACAATATTGGCAATATTCCACTGGCTGACGGCAAAGGAAAGATGAACCTTTTCCGCGTCATGTGTGAGTTTGCCACCATTGAAAGTGAGGTCTATAAGAGGTTGTATTCCGTTCAAGCTACAAAGCAGTCCGATGGCGAGCTACTCAACACAATCGGCGAGCTGGACCAGAAGCTGGAGGAGTGGAAGGACCGTATCCCGATCGATTATCGACCCGAGCACGATATTAATGCCTCGCATACGCCTCTAATCTTACACGTTGTTATGCTTCATCTTACATACTACAACTGCCTTACAACCATTCATCGCATGTCGGTCCACCATGGGTACTGGACCAGTCGACTAGCCAATTATGCCATTCAAGGTCTCAATGCTCGTCCCCTCAACCCGCGAGTCTTTTCTTCCGCGGCTCTATGTACGGCCGCAGCACGAGCATCTGTCTCCCTGCTCAAGTATGTGCCTCAGGGCGACTTTGCTTGCGTCTGGTAAGTTTTCGAGTTTCAGTCGCACGACCAACATATTGACCCAACTACCTAGGCTTATTCTCTACTTCCCCGTTTCTGCGCTGGTGACACTATTTGGGAATATTCTGCAGAATCCCCTCGACCCGCGGGCGAAATCAGATACTCGACTCATGAATATCGTGGTCACTTTCCTCTCGATGCTTGGACAGGAGGCTGAACAGGGTGGTGTACACCGAATGCTCGGCATTTGTGCCGAATTTGAGCGGATAGCAAAGGCCGTCATCGAAAAGGCTGAAAAGGAGCAGTCCTCTCGACGTAAGCGCAAGAATCAAGAAGCAACAAACAAACCCTCCAACCCTTCCGCAGCCAAGACGTCAGGTACCACGGGCCAAACATCTCGACAAACTCCTGGTACTGAAGGGACCCCCCCTGCCTCGGTATCTTCTGCTGGTCCTAGAAGGTCGTCACAAGCACAGTTATCACCGCCCCAGAATGGCGATCCGAGGGGGTCCTTTTCAATAAACACGCCAATGAACGACCTCTCTCCAGCCATGTCAGCTGGCTGGCCTCAAGAGTTCCCCGTACCTCAGCCTAATCAAAATGGCGAATTTGATCCAGTTAACTATGGAGACGGAAACATGCATTCTTCTCCGCAGCCCCCAATGTCAGCGTTCCAGCAACCGGTTCTCCCACAGGACCTCTTCTCTCTACCCATGACACTGGATTGGAGTTGGGCCGAGATGACGACTGGGGCCTACCCGACAGTTGAGAATGGTAACTTTGGTGTAGATCAGGTATAACATGATTCATTACCGTGATGCTCTAATGGAAGAGGTGTCTTGCTTATTGAGACTGCCATGTTAATATTGTTCGAGTAATGTATATCAATGTAACGGGGAGTTCATTCGGAGGATGTAATTAGCTGATAGCGAGAGGCGTTTGGGAAAAACATGCCACTGTATGGATGTAATGAGATATGCGAAATGAGATACACGCGACGAGAGAAAACGAGGATAGTCTTTTTGAGTACCTAGATTATGATTAATTGAACGGCACAAAAGGGTTAAAGCGAGCAACATGTGTTATATTCACTGCATCCATTTCCTTGTTTTGAAAGCTTGATATATCATAAGGAGAAAGGAAATATTTGTCCTAAACGTGGGGTGTGAAACCCTCACATCATTTCATAAATTTAGGATAAAATTCTAACATTTCATCAAACCCTTAATTTAGTTCAAAATGATCCTCAGTAGGACTTTTTAACATATACTTACCTATGTAGTTTTGGGGGTCTAATGCTGTGTTCACTTTTAACAAGCTTTGTTGAGGCGTGCAGCAGGCGTTTTACATGATGTTAAAAGGTTTCATGGGGACGTTATTTCAATATTTGACCGGGCTGAGCGTATAGGAGGAGTACGTGGAAATTGGCATGCTTGGATATATATACATAGATATAGCTGGAATACCTATCGAGGCTTTCCTGACTGCTTGCTTAGTTGTTGATAGCCATATAAAAATCACCAGTTGATTAAGAATAGAACAAGCACGGTGCACGAGGTAGCCAACGTCATTCACATCACTGATATTACACAAAGGCAACATCGACTCGCTGTAAACCAGGCGTCGAATTGCGACTCTAACTGGCATCTAATCCAAGAACGACATACTAAGGCCTAACCCCCGCTATCGCCTTTACTTTTTTGTGGCCTGCCCTCCTTTCATCTTGATCGCTTCCGCGCTTTCGCCCCCAGTGCGGTCCTCGCGTCTTCCTCGTCGTGGACAGCGCATGCTTCCCTCGCGGTGTCGAGTCGTAGACGATAGCATGAAACCATCATAAGGTTGAAAAATAGGAAAAGAAAAAGGTATTTCACCACCCTATGTCCGTCTTCCCTTGTTCCACCTCTGGTTCCGCCCCAACCCCTTTTTTTCAGAGCATTTCCCTCATCGAGCAATTGATAATACGAAAAACATGTGTAAGTTAATAAGACTGCAGCAGAAGAAAGATTTGTGTGACTTGAAGGGGTAAGAAAGGAGTAAGAAATGCAGTAAAAATAACAGAGGAATACTTTGGAGAGTTGGGAGGCCGTGTCGTCTTTTTGAGAGATATGAAACGTAGAGAATGCCTCCCCTTGCCCCGAAGTGACCGCACTCCCATACCGTCCGGCCTATATTCCATATGCCCTCTCTCCCCTTTGCCCAAACGCCGTGCTCGTTGGGACGGCGAAGTTGTTTGTCCGTCCCCTCAGAATGCAGGAAAAAGAAAAGACCAAGATTAAAGCCAACTGGGGCTGTCAAAGCAAATGGCACTGGATTTTTGTTTGCAGGTACGAGACCGAGGACGACCGCGTCTTTGAGTTTGCGTAATCCCCATTTCAGGAAAGGATTGCCTCTTGCTGGAATCGTAGTGCGGCATGTATACAAGGCATAAAAGGGTTTCGGAAAGCCTATCGCGGGGCGAGACGCGACGGTGCGTGTGATGTCTGCATGCTGATATCAAGTCCCTCAAAACAAGACCGCAAGTCATCTTTCGGAAGGTTTAGTGGCCAGTTCGAAGGGACCGAGCATCGAGCATGAAGAAGAGAGCGTGTGATGGGTGACTAGCACGCAATGAGAGGCATCCTCGAGATGCTTCATGCGCCCACCATGCCAGGGCCGTAGCTTTGTTGGCGCATAGCGCTCGGGTATGGCGAGGCATTGCCCGGGTTCTGCAGAGTCAACAGTTAGATGGATTCATACTTTGTCACATCAAAGTGAGTGTTTGTTTACCTTCTTGCGTCGCTTTTGGCCTCCCTCTCCCTCGCCTGTAGAATACCCTCCCTCGGCGGCCGTGTCATCATCAGGGTAGCCTTCACCATAACCCTCGAAGCTGCTGTCGCCGTATGTTCGCTTCTTGACGTTGCGCTTTGGCCGGTTGGGGTCGTTTGCTGAGGCCCCTTGAGCCTTTAGTCGTCCTACCGCGCCAGGAACGTTGAGAGGGGTATTGGGAGCGGTAGGTCTTGCTGATGATGGTAGCTTCGAATCTCCTGGTGTTTGAAGGCCTAATACCGATGTATCCCAGTCCTTCTTCCCTATAGGACCCTTGGCCATGGTAAGTGCTCGTCCTAGGGAGGAGAGGCTTGCTTGTGACAGCCCGTGTTTGATGTTTTGACCCTTAACGATGGTGTTATCCCAATCCTCGTCAGGCATGTGCAGGATGTCGAAAAAGTCGGGTTTCTCGTTGGAGTCCTTATCTGTTCTTTGCACCTTCCAATGACCAGCGATACCTAGGCGCTTCATGTGGCCGGTGTAGGATGAACGCAATGCGTTCTTTTCTCCGTTGGGCTTCTCTCGAGCCACTTCGGCGGCAAGTTCGTTGAGGTTGAACATGTCATAGAGGTCTTCCGAGACGCGCGGTAAAGATTCCGGATGGGCTAAAAAAAACAAGTAATGTTAACATACAATTCTCTAGCGGGAATCACATCATATCATGGTGATCTGGTGATGCCCGCAACAAGCTCTCATTCAGAGCCAAAATCCGAGCGCCGGGAGGAGCGGGAAGAGGGCTGTGAAGGGAGTCTTACGAGTTTGGCAAAGCAGGTATTTCTTCCCCACATCAAGATGTAGGTCCTCAATGCCCAACTTGCTTTCCTCGACATGGACCTTCTTCTGCTCGCGGTCGCCGCTGTCGTCCATAGAGCGCTTCCGCTTGTGGGGAGAATCGTCGGCCATGACTACGTCGTGGTGTGCGCTTCCGGTGACGCTGTGGGCGGGAGTCGGTAGGGTGGTTGGCGTGGCCGTGGTGGTCATGGAAGTGGCCACGCTTAACACGGGCTCCGAGGTCCCGGAGGAGAATTGCGATGGGCTCTGGGGAGTCTGAGGATGGAACGACATCGTGGACGACTCCGCGAGGGAGGGTTGTGGGCGAGAGTCGCGCCGGTCGTCGACCGAGAGTCGCTGCGCTCCGCTTCTCTCTTCAGCCAAACGTCATGCACTGGACTGGGTTTTTCTCGGGACTCGGTGAGCGTAGCGAGCGCGGCGCAGACGGAAAATAGGTTCGCTGGGCGGTTCTGTAGGGATCGAGTATCTAGAATCGACGGATTCGAGGGGAAATGGGCGAATGTCGCTGGCGTAGAAGCGAGGGTTGAAGTCGAATAGGGCGATCGTAGCGTAGGTTTGGGTTGGTTGACAGAGGTTGAGTTGAATCGGGGGCGAGAGGTGGTGGAGTGGAGTGTTTGGAATGAGGGAGAGGGCGGGTTTGAGCCTGAAAGACGAGGCAATTTCAGGTGGGTGGCTCGTGGACCCAGTCAGCGGCCCGGAGGCAGGAACCTGCCAGTGCCAATCCAATGCCAGGCCTTGCGCAGGCCTCGCCTTTTCAGTGGAGGGTCGCCTGGGCTTTCACTGGAGACCGGGGCCCTTTTCAGCGGACTTCGGTTCACTGACCACTTCTCGGTACCATCTTCCGCTAATCTGAGTGGCTGGAACCACCCAAGAACAAAGGAACCATTAGGGACTGCCACGCGAGCCACAGGTACGTACCTGAATCACTATCACTCTGCTCCGCAGTCGCAGGGTCAGTCAGGCTCACGCGGCTATCACCGAATCATCCAGAGCGTTGTTTATGAGGATAACAATGGAATGAATTAGAATATCAATCTTCAATGTCTAGGTAGGTAGGTATTACGCCTAGAAAAGGCTCTGCATTGTTCGTTCATAGGTACTTAATATCCAAGATGAAAGCGTTGTCGCAGCTCGGTAAGACTAGTCCCGATCCAGATGTGTTCTTTGAGCTTGTACGTACCTCAGGCAGCACACATTGGATGGACGGCACCCTCCACAGCCTTAGCAACCGACCTAGGTACCTCAGGTGGTAGGTGGGTGGATGCCGCGTCACATGACCCGCATCTTTGTCATAAGATTGCAAACGTCGCCCAAAAATTTCCTTTTTTCCTTCATACAACCAAGACCACTCTCATCCCTCAACAATTGTCAGCTTGCTCGACACCTCTACGCTGCTGCAACAACTCGGGATGTGTGGTCGAGAGCACACTTCAGTAACCTTGCCTAAAACCATCATCACGAGGGCCCCTCGTGCGGCTACCATGATGCGGTGATGACCTGATGCAAGTGACATTTCTTTGCCCTTTGAGCTCTTTGTCATTTTGAATTACAATGATGTGAAAGAAGCACAAATTGGCCCACTCTTTCAGGGCTCGTATCGTGATGTGAACCACTTCTCATGCATAGTCTGTGTCCAACGTTTAATGTTTTGTATGGTAAGTTTAACTTTATCGGACGGATCTGGTTACGCTCCCTCTCTCTTGGCATCGTGATGACACCAAACATCTGGTAAACCTAGTAGCCTTGCCTGTTGTTTTCAGCCTGATCCTTTTGTATCACTGATAACCGCCTGGCTGCCGGAAGGAGAACTGGCTTATCTGACATGCATCGAAGAGCTTGTATGACCATGACCCCAGATCTCAAACATCGTATAAAGACCAAAGCTAATACTGGTCTTCGGTTAGGTTTTGCTTTATGTTGCTTCTTATGCCAGGAGAAGCAGTGATATCATCGCCATCAGTATGCATATTTCTTGATGTCTTTCTATCCGGCCAGGCGGTCCAGTCAATAATTGACACTTTACCTAACTTTAGGATGAGAGGATAACTAGAGCATAGTTTAGGCTAAAGATCTACTAAAGTGCCTAATTTATTTTATTATCTCTTACCTAAAGTTAGATAGAGTATTTACTGACCCGCCTGCCGGCTTGTTATTGTTATTATTTCGGCCACATACACGACTCTAAGGCAACACAGAACTCGTAAATATCAATCTTCAGAAATAGTTGTCTACGGTGACCTGTCACCTTGGCCAAAGCCTATCTTCTAAATAACGAACCATTCCTGATGTTACCCGCCATCCAAGATAGTATACATAGTAATGGAAAACAGAAGCCCGTCTGTCCCCAACAGAAGATTTAGAGCTATCAAAACAATTACGCCATTTAACCCGATGATCCCTCCTTTTTTATTTGTCCACAAAATCCTGGCATCAGATGCATCATCATCATGTCAAATGCCTTTCCCCATTAGCGATATAAGAAAGGGTCATGATCATTATCAAATATCCGGCTCATCACCCCTTACCAACATTGTGCGCCTCGATGCACCCAAAAAAGCTAACAATGTCATCCGAAAAGAAAAATGAAAAGGGAAGATGCTCGAGAAAGGGTAGAATAATAGCAAGTTTACCACAAACCAACGAGTGTAGTAAAACTTCAGAAGGAGAAGTGGTGACTGGACAGGCGAGTCAATAGATAATCGACACTCTACCTAACTTTAGGTAAGGTGATAAGGCAAAACAGGCACTTTAGGCAATTTTTACCTTAAAATATGCTCTGGATATTATAGTAACACATCCTATCATTAGGTAGAGTGTCGATTATTTGACGGCCCGCCTGCTGGGCAAATACTGTACGCGGTCGCTGCATAACAACCTTGATTCCGTGCCTAAGCCGATGCGCGTACTTGATGCCAGTGTTCCAGCAGCTGAGGTTAATGCCAAGCGAAGTCGATAACATAGGTATACGGGCGACTCTGTGGACTCCTCTTCAGGTCCTTTCAGCGTCTCGCCTCGGGTCCTGGTTTCCCGGAGGGGTTCTGCTACTAGGGACAGAGTTCATATCGTAAGTACCGATGACACCGGGGGGCTGGCCGATCGGGGCAGGCTGATACAAAGGCGGGTGACGATTCGCAAGATTCGGGCTCGTGTTCGCTCCTCGGTATGAATAGTCGATTGCGTCCCCCTTCCACGACATGGTGGATCGTAGCGGTGACTGCGATGATTCTGACCTGGCTCTAGATAGGGTGTCTCGAAGCAGAGGAGGCTGGATAGGATGAGGGCTTGATCGATTCATCTCGATTGGAGTTCCAAGCCCATGGTGTTGGCCAAATGGGTGTGACGTTCGTGGGCTTCCTGCGAGGGGGGCAGAAAATGGGCCGCCGTACGCATATCGATCACTCGGAGCTGGCGAAAGTGGTGATACGAGACCAGAGCTGCCCATGCTACCAGCAGGACTGTATCCAATTCCACCAAATCCAGATGTCATACTGGCCGGGGGAGCATGTTCGTTTGGATCATTCCTTCGTACGTCGACAACTAGCGGCCTCATCATGTGCTGGGCATATGACTGAGGATTGAATTGCGCTGGTGCGGACACGGGGGTGTTCATACCATGGACCGCTCCGTACGGTGAATGAAGCGCTTGCACATTGTCGAATCCCTCGGGAACTGCTCTCATCTTTATCATACGATCGCGGTCATCGGCATTCAGGCGCTTGATCTTGGCACGTCTATATATGTTAGTCATGAGGAGACAAGTATTGAGAAAGGATAAGTACCGATTTTGAAACCAAACTTGGACCTGGCGCGAACTGAGTCCAGGGATTTCTCTTGAAAGTCGCTCGCGATGCGCCGCATCAGGGTGAGGCTGTTTTGCAAACTCACTCATGAGAAATCGAGTTTGCTGGTGAGTGAGTCTGGACTGGTAAGCTCTTGCTTTAGGGCTTGTATCAAGTAAACTAACCTGAATCGTTTCATTTTACGTCGAGCAGCTGCCCGCTCTGCTGCGGTTTGGCCTGGAGTGTCTCCTTCAGCATCGAGCATATCATCATCATCAAGCTCGTCCTCGTCTTCGTCCTGCAGCGAGCCCGTTCTCCCTCCCTGACTGGGCTGAGCGGATGTAAGTTCTGCTGCTTGGTGTCCCGATGGCATAAAGGCACCAGCAGTTACTGCCTGGGGGGCACTGCCTGGCTCTGTACCGACCGCTTTTTCCTGAGCTCCAGGCCTAAACCCATAGCCATCGTTCTGGAAAGTTGGACGTCTTGGCTCTGACAACGGAAGTCCGCCTTGATCTGCTGTTAGAGAATGGGGTGGATATGCCTGGGCCGTCCCAGGCCTCATGTGAATTCCAAGAGCATTGCCTCTGTCATCTGTTGGTTGACGGGATTGGGAAATTTGCGAGCCATCACTCCGTGGTGTGTAAGGCTGGGCAAGCCCGCTTCCTTCATGAGAAGTGCTTGAGCCATGTACTTGCCAGCTTGAAGGTGCCGGCAGCTCGACGTTGACGTCGTAAGGGTTCGACATGCGAGGGCTCGTCGGATTGCGAGATGGTTCGTATCTGCTAAAAGGCCAACGGCTATGTTCTGTGTCGTATTGCCTCGTGACAAGCATTTGGACGATATGTCGATCGAAAGGGAGCAAGTCGACTTAAGTGAAAAGAAAGCGGGACTGAGACCAGCTAGTGGTAGCTGGACAGGTACAACCAACCGACACAGTGCAGTTCCAATGTGTCTTCCTTGCTTCCACGGGCGGCTCGGATTGTTGCAGAAAGCTTGAAACCACTCCCGAGATGGCGACGGAGTGATGAACAAGGGCGTGACAACCTAGTCGAGAGCCAGCGGGTAGCAGTTTGTCAAGAAAATTGACGGCAAGGAACATTAATGAGGCTTAATTTCTGGGGTAAGAGAAGGAAGCATGCAGATAGTAAGCCTCGTTTGCAAATCGAGGTGGTATACTGATTGATGAGGTTCTAGAATGGATCGTCTGGGTCATGAAAAGAAAGGACGAGAAGGCAGACTGCGGTTCGAGCAACAATATAGCTGGTAATTCTTTGGATGGAAGGAATGATATCAAGACCATTGCCTACATCGAAGCCGGGCTTGAGATGGATATATGAATCCAAGCCGGCAAGTAAGGATACTCTCCCAGGTGGGGTTGAGTGAATGAAGTCGTAACTGCCATACCCTTGCCAAGGGGTCCCGGACAAGGTCATATTTCGAGGAATTTCCCTGCCATGTAGGGCATGTAGGGCATGGAAGAACAAAGTAAAAAGCGAGTTGCTTGCGGACGCACCCAGGGGCCTACGCAAGGAGTGGAAACTGCAACAACTAACAAGAGGTGGGGGGTAAATATCTGGTACCTGGCGGAGAGTTGAGCGAGCGACCCGTTGCGTGTCTGAGCTTGCTGGTGCTGCACCTTCCACAGGCTAGGGCTCCATATCGGAGATTCTTTACCCACTCTCTCACTGCGTATGGGCAGACAACAGGCCTTTTGAGTTGATTGAATTTGATGACGGTGCGTAGGTGACAAACTGGGGCTGGCACATGTCTGTATCATAGCCAGCCAAAATAGGCGTATAACAGAATTATTAAGAGCCCAGATCTAAGGGAGCCTAACCCACCTCGATAAGAAATGGGCAAAGTCAATGTATGACAGTGACAAGAGACCGGCCATCGTCTCATCTGGTAAAAGCAATGCCCGTAAAGAAGCCACTTACAAGGCCGAGCTCAGAGGTGTCATTCATCAGGAATGCACGAGTCACGATGAACACAGGGTCTCGACAAACAGCATCGATCGAAATTGTGCACGAAAACATGGAACACAACATGGTCACAAAGTGACAGCCCAGGTCACAACACTGGACTGGGATATCTGAGTAAACCCCATTGATCCTTCGTCATGTCAAGCTTGTCTCGACATTGCGGTTTAGCGCATGTTGCGCATAACCGTTGTCTCGCGGCTTGAGCGGAAACGAGCCAATAGAATTCTTGCAGGGGTTCGGAGGGGTGTAGTGCAACGGTATGAACGGGGGGTGAGGAAATCTCCAAGATCTGACTGGCTTTCCAAGATTGCAAGGGTCTCGAGGCAAAAGCATATTTGGGCGGGAGGCAGGGATGTGTGTTGAGTGAAAAGGAAGGGGAAACGGTCGAGATGAGATGAGGGAACATTGGCCAAGAAGGCTTGCACGTACTGCACAGTAGGGAAGTGGATGAATAATGGGGAGATCGTAAGGATGATCGTCCTCTTCCCTGTGAGATATGTAACAAGGCTGGACCGTGAGGTGGTGTAGACAGACGGGCAGGGCAGGGAGTGAAGCGAGGTGAGGCGAGACAACGTATCAGACGCACACATGGTTGACAAAGCATTGTTCTAGTCTGAGGATTCCTGATACGAGGGCATTCGCAAGGTAGGGCAGAAATTAGCAAGAGACCGTCATGACTGTGGCTCGGACGTGTTTCGACGTTTCGTGAACGAGTTTGGTAGATGATTGACTAAACTGAGCCCCCTTTGTGTTTCTTCCAAGGTTCAAGCTGTGGAGACGCTGAGCAACAGAAGTTGAGAAACCCCGCCAAAGGATCCATCAAAACGCAGTTGGACGGCACTTGAGGGCCCAGGGGTAATAATGGGATGACCGCCCATCCAGAGGCAAAGAAAAACTTATTGCATACGCAGTACAGCACGCTGATATCTGACCAACTGGCCTACAGCAGTAAGACCGGCGTACATGAGCGGGCTGCAAACCAACGCGGACAACGGCAACGTACACGCGTGGCGGGGACGTGAGATGCGTGAAGATGGATCGTTGACTGCAATGTAAGTGCCTTGCGATGTCGCGGGTAGGCACCTAAGCCTCCGTTGAATCATGGGAATCCCGTCGAGGAGCTCATAGCCAAAACACCCAAATAAGCCTCGACTTCTATTTCTGGATTTTGGCAATTAACCCTTGAAAACTTGTGGATTTTACGGGATAGCCCGATAAGGTGTTTTGTAGTTCCTCTAGTCGTCACAAGCTGTTGTCTGTGCTAGAGGCATCTCGAAGTGGTAGTGACTGCATTGACTCGAGTGTAATCTAGTTGTGATCCCCCGCGGTACTGTTCATCAAAGTTGGTTGCAGGCAAGCTCGAAATTATGAATGCTCAGCGTGCTTGTTGAAACGACAACGGTATATTAGCATGCAGAGGTCGCATATGCATGCAACGTAATTATGTTTGGTGTTGCCACTGTCGAGTTCAAGTGGTTGTGGTGCTGATGTTGGTGTTGGTGTTGGTGTTGGTGTTGATTACCTGCATTAATGGATCTCAGATGGACAGTGCTTGGTTGAAGATTTCCATTGGCGCTGCGGGAGAAGAGAAAGGGGAACCTGGACAACCCAGGCCAATTGCCGATCATCGGGCTGTTCCTGCCGCGATCCTTCCAATCTAAGTTTAGCAGGCTAGTGCCAACTGCTACCTTCCTTACCTTAGGTACTGTAGGTACGCAGGTACATCTTGCCTTGCACTTCACTCTTGCTCACAGGTTGTTGATATGACATGCACCTGCATGTCTGTTCAATCAATCATCCTGGGAAGATTCGTAGGGTAGGTGCAGCAAGAAGAAGCAGGCTGTGCTTCACTTCTAAATTTTCCTAGGATTTTTCACAGCTGACATGTTTTCTCGGGCGACTACAGCGCCTCCTCTCACACGAAACTAACCTACCACAAGGCAGCCAGTGGTGTCCCTCCCAGGATCAAGGGTTGGGCATGACTTAAGCAAGGCCGAATCTAGAAGTTTCATCCTTCAACTGGGTTGAGCGTTGTTGGCTTGAGCTTCTTCCTACTCTATACATTTGCCATGAATTGGCGCTGTTGCCGACAACCAAAACAATGTTGACAATGATGACGATTCTGGTGGGCACCGAGACGATCCATTTTCTCACGGCATAGAAAACAAGGTGTTTCATGCCAGCCTCAGCCAATCTTCCCTGCTTCGAAGGCAGACGTCGAGTCTGGCAAAGTCCCCTCAAGGCTACCTTAGCCTCGGGGTTAAAGAAAACACAGGACAGTCCAGCTGATTTTGGCCCAAAGACTACCAGTTTTGGTGCCAATAAACAATTAATACTCTGCCTAATTTTAGGATAAGTTATTATAATCATTAGAGCATATTTTAATTTAAAGATATCCTAAAGTGCTTATGCTATTTTATTGGCCCTTACCTAACTATACTTAAGGTAAGGTAGGCAGAGTACCTGGCTACCTGGGTGCATATCTATATATCTGTTTGGTGTTCTCTTTGAACCCCTAGCTTAGGTACTATATTTCCGGCATCCACATTTCTTGCCTTACATGGGGTACTGCAATTACTGCTAAGATCCAACCTCAGCATCTCGACCCTGCCGTCCGTAAGGCCATCAGACTTCGCAATTGTCTGCCTTCTGAATGCTACCAGAGCTGAGAGATTGAGTTTCGCTAGCCCGCTTGGTGGTTGAACTCGTATTGAACCGAGCAATCCAAAACACTTGGATTTGTGAGTTCAAGAGACTTGTCAACACTCACATGTTCCTATCAAACGTCACTGTCGGACAAGGGTTTCAAGATTTCCAGAGTTACATCCAACTTTAATCCTTCTAATTAGATGGATATCGGCAGATCCGTTCCTACTTACGTTTGAGTCAGAGACGTCGCTCCGTTGCACAATTTAACCATCAGCGTGGCTTAAGGAACGGGGGTACAATCTAACATCTCGCTGATGATAATTGCGTACAGGCACAGTACTTGTGCCAGCAGCCGAGTCAGAGTACAAGCCCGGCGAACAGCGAATGAGAGACACAGGATTGAGGGCACAAATGAAGACATTAACTTGTCCGACCTGGAAGAAGCTATCCTTGTGTCGGGTCTCTCAATCTTCCTGAATGGCATTCCCGTTCGCACGGTATCCAGTCGGCTTGATGCATCCTTTCTCAAGGTCCATAGACCACTCCTCCAGGAACGAACATTGTGTGGTTTCACAAACTTGCCATTGACTGTTTTCCGGCAAGCTAGAATCAACATGTATCCAAGACCGACCCTTCTGCCCGGCATTCGCCTTATTCTGTAACAACTCGTCCTCAATCCCTTCTTGGGTGACGCGGCAGGGCTTCGATGTCCAAGATACTGAGGTACAATGCCACATTTGACCAAACAACAGCATGGTCTGAACAGCGATTATGACAGTGACTTTTCAAGCATGGTCATTCGTCGCTCCAGCTCTGACGACAATCTTCAAAAGGTGCTTCAATTTACTCCTTCGATACAATGCCTACGAATGGTTGTTATAGACACGCCCATTGGTCCCCAGATTTCAGATTTCAGGAGCGCCGTCTCCGCCCCCAGTAGATGGGGCTCTGGGGCACCCAAAACATGGATCCCATGAGTACCGAACGTTGCCAACTCTTGAACACTTTGGAGGGCAAAGAGTGGCTATTCAAAGACATGTCAGGGACTCGAGGACATTCACGATGCGATCTCGCAAGATATGACCGATCGCCCACCGATGTTGCCAAATCTGATCCCACATCAGCATCCATATGCCAAGTTTCGGGGCTCCTCACTCGTACAAATGCACCGACATCATGGAAGCAGAAACTGGTGAGATAAGAGGCAACGGTCAAGGGCCATGAGGAGACATGAGCCACGTCGAAATCTCCTTTGACTTCATTTAGCGCCTGACCACTTCGTGTTATCCATGGCCATTCGAATGTGCGCAAGAGTGCGGGATCCTCTTTAGGTCCCACTAGCGTTTTGACTAGGATGTTAACGTTCTTTTTCTTCGAGAACGTTGATTAACTATCCAAGGTGCAATTTTGCGTCCATTCACACAATGATGAAGAAAACGAGACACTAACCACAGCCCGGTGAGTAGCTTTACCTTGTGATCGCAATTCTTATACATGATTAAAGACTTATGATGCTGCATCTTTGAAAATCTCGAGGATTGTTTTATAGGCATTTCGATTACTTTGTGACTATACCTTGCCTACCTTACCTGGTAGAAGCAATTCTCCCCTATGGGCGCTCTTGGACGTAAGGTACTATATATGTATGTATGCATGGACTCAGAATCTCCAGGAAACTCAGGCCTAAAGCATACATGTATAAACTCATACTCACTCACATCACCCTGCATGACTTTTCAGTCGTATGTATCCTTTACTTTACTGCGGGTACTTGCGCCGGACAGATATCCCAGCCAGGCCGGGGGGTACGGAAGCAAGCCGGCTTGTATTTCTCCTACAATACTCCGTACTGTCTATGTCTAAGGTGTTCGGCAAACACTCGAGATCGTCGCAATTCCCGATTGCCTGACCCCTCTTCCCCTTCTCTAGATCTGAGAGCATCTTGTCAGGAGTGGCAATGTCATCCAGGTCCACCAACGGCCCCGTTTTGATCGGGCACTAATCATGGTTCCCGCGTACGGTTCTTTTGCATATCGTCACAGCAATGACCTTGTTCTCAATACCGGATATTGTCGCCCTCGACTCCTGCAACTGGCCACTGATGATATCCCTGAACGTCTGATCAGCCAGTCGCATTCACGGTTTGATTGCAACCCTCTCAGGAGGTAATTCGCTTCTGCAGAGAGACAAGGCCGTCCCTTGATGCCAAAGTGCAGTGCAGTCATCGACTCAATATGTGCCCTAAGTCAAGAGTGACCAATACAAATGTCCGATTCGTCAATCTCTGCTGTCATCTTTCCCCGTCAATCAACCAGTGGGATCTATTTGCTTTTGATATGCAAAGGCTGAATCGGCTGCAACGCTGATTGCCCAGCCTCTTCCTGTGGCCTGTTTAATATGGGGAGGTTCAAGTCCCAAGATGAGTATTGTGATAAAATTTGAGTCAACGAACATACTGGAATCACTTATCCTTGCTTGCTCAGAAACCCCAGCATGAAACACTCGAGAACGGGTCTCAATATGATGTAACGAGCATGGTCCTGCATGCGAATCTCGACGCTCTCGGCAGTGCGGTGTGAAGCGAAGTCTTTTCTTTATCACAACTCATCTTTGACTGCAGTCTTGGAATATCATCACCAAGGTATGGTTGCCACTATCCTGACACAAACCTCATGATCCAAAGGCCATGTGTCCCACAGGCTTCCAGAATTGAAACCCTTAGGGACATGCAGCAGAGACCAGGCAATAGCACGATATTAAGTGCGACATAATGAAGTTCGGACTGAAGCATGCGGCCTTTTACTAATCAATACTGAGGGCAACGATGATAGCTCAATGGCTATATTAACAAGCTGGTATATAGGTACTCTGCCAAGGCAAGTTCGGATGAAATGGTTACGGCGCTAAACGTTCAAATGTCAATCTTGCTTACCCATGACCTAGATCTCATTTAAAGATTACGTTGTAACGAAGGATTTGAAGCCCAGTCTTTTCATCGATGCATTAGCTCTCCCGTCGATAGAGAGTTGATGTGTAGTTTTCTTGGCCATGATGGAGAACTCGACCTCTGCAGACCTGAAGAAGCAAATATCGAATGTTTCGGACGACGCTGTCTTAGAAAGTCTCGATGATGCACATCAACTCGTTCCTCGTTAAACGAAGACATACATATGGCTATTAGGCATGTCCCTGCTGCGGCATAATCCGCCGGCTGATGAGTGGTCCGCGGCAGGCCAGCGGCGGCAAGATGACCCTCCAAGATAGACGGGTGCCTCGTCGCTTTCTTTTGCCACGGAAGAAGTTGTCTCTCGTAGGTGAAGGCAACTCCCTGGATGTGTGAACGTCTATAGTCTCGCAAGCTTTCCCGCAGTTGGCGCTTCAGGCGAGGCGGGATGGTTGTTTGACCATACCATGACCTAGTTCATGCAGCTGAGCTGTACGTGGAGCTAGCGATGAATTTTTCTCAGTGACGAATGGATCCTCTTGGCTTTACTATGGTATCAGATACCTTGGAACCATTCGGAGTCATATTTTTGTTTCCCCTCCCGTTCCCTCTCCTCTTCTCTCTTTGACTCGCTGGCCTGATGACAGCCACATAACCCTAGAGCGTTGCTCTAGTTTCCTACACCGCATCTTCAACTTCAATC
This sequence comes from Fusarium sp. FL617, assembly GCA_030142105.1. Classification (NCBI taxonomy): domain Eukaryota; kingdom Fungi; phylum Ascomycota; class Sordariomycetes; order Hypocreales; family Nectriaceae; genus Fusarium; species Fusarium sp. FL617. Next base: position 2,197,217 of record JAREIL010000010.1, on the reverse strand, counting down.
TGTCTCTTCTACAGATAAACCGTGAATGATTGGGATATGGCCTCGGAACTAGGTCCATATGAAGAGTGTTGAAACAAAGCAAAATGGAAACGGAGCGGAAAAGAGGCCGGAGATATGAGATTGTTTCACTTGCTCCGGCTACAGGAGTCAGCCTACCTTGGCGGCAGTTGTTCCGAGCTTTGATCCTCTAGCTTTAGTATGTGGAGCTGTGTTCGGACCAAAATAAGAGGTCCTCGCGTCTTTTCATATCGAGAACTACTAGATGTGAGTAGCGGTTGTGTTAGTTTGAGAGCCGTTCGCATACGTGCCAAGGCAATAAAACAAGAATCACAACTGCCGAGTGTCTCAACTTGAAAGACGAGACTGATTGGTCTGCATAGACCTTTCGGCCCTTGCGCGGGTGTGCCGTATACATTCAAACGTGCGCTCGAGCCTACATGAGTCGTGGTTGCGCGTTCAGGCCTCTTTAGATGGCCTCGGCTCCTGAGTCATACGATGGGCGTGTCAAGTACGTGGTTACGGGGAGACGACAATGTCCTGAAGTCACGTTCTTCTTGTTCATGTTCTGGCAAGTTCCGGCGGTCAGACTCATCATGTTTAGCTTCTTTGCTTTTGTTGGCGGGTTGAAAAGTTGACGGAAGTTGGAGAAATTATTCCGCTTCGCAGGTTTGTGGAAGTCCCTAGACAACAACTCGGTCAGTAACCTATCAGGGTTTGGACACTAGAAACTAGATTCATCACATACGAGTGATGAGTCCGAGCTCGGCCTCAAAATCAACGGTTAGTAGTAAATTATCACTCAGGCAAGTACCTAGACATCGGCATGCAGTTGAGGGAATACTTGGCTGATATAATTATGCTGGCAATAAATCACCTTTTGAAGATAGGATGAAAGTTATCATGAAATTACCTAAAGACTCTTCCAAGTCCTCATAGAGGGCTTTTTGTAATTCGGTTGTACTTTAGGGTAAACTATGTGATAGAAGTTTCCTTATCTGACTGGTCTAGTTAATTGTTTTGGCCGTGTGATAGGGTATCTAAAGCTTGTATTTTATTGACCAACTTGGCTGTAATATGCGACCTTCAATCGTAGGAGACTATGCTGTATCTCTGATTTTAGGCCAAAGACTTTAATAGTCATAGAAGCCCTTGCCGCTCTTCTTGCCGTACCACCCAGCGTTGACCATGTTCTTCAACAATACACTTGGCCTGTACTTGGAATCAGCTGTCTCCTCGTACAGGACCTTCATGATGGAAAGGCATGTGTCGAGACCGATAAAGTCAGCAAGCTGTAGAGGGCCCATGGGCACATTTGTGCCGTTCTTCATGATGGCGTCGATTGAATCACGGTCGCCAACGCCAGTCTCGAGGCAGATGATAGCTTCGTTGATATAAGGCATGAGGATACGGTTGGCGAGGAAGCCAGGTGAGTCAGCGGACACAGAGGTGACCTTGCCCATGCGCTTGCAGAACTCAACAGCGGTGTCTAGGGTGTCCTGGCTGGTCTGAAGACCGCTAATGATCTCGACTCCCTTTTGCACGGGGACGGGGTTCATGAAGTGCGTGGACACGACACGGGACGAGGCTGAGGTGTCGGTGGGATCCTTGGTTGTCGAGGCGGCAATGCGAGTGATAGAGATAGACGAGGTGTTTGTAGCAAGGATAGCGTGCTTAGGGCAGATCTCAGCAAGCTTGCCAAAGATGTCGAACTTCAGGTTAGGCAGCTCAGGGACGGCCTCAATGACCATATCGACAGAGGATAGATCCTCCATTTTGGTGCTGGGAGTGAGCAGTGATCGAGCCTTGTCGGCCTGCTCTTGTGTGATTCTTGATTTGGAGACATTCTTTGAGAGAAGCTTTTCTGTATGAGTGTTAGACGTAACTGAAATTGAAGTTTATGGGGATGCACTATTCGTTCATACCGGCAAAAGCAAGGCCCTTGTCTAAAGCCTTGTCCGTAGTATCAATCAGGGTAACGGGAACTTGAGCTTTTTGAGCCGCAACAAGAGCAATTCCCAGTCCCTGTTGTGGTGTTGTTAATTGAGTTGGTCATGAGCGATGTCTTTCACATGCAACTCACCATTTGGCCAGCGCCGATAACACCAAGCTTCTTGACCTCTGCAGCAGCATATTGACGAGGCGAAGAGCTGAAGTAGCGCACGTGTCGCCTAGCTGCTAACGATGGCATACGAAGAATTGAGGCAGCCATTTTATAGAATTTGTAGAGGACAAGAGAGTGTTGAGGTCAAGTTACAAGATCAAAATGTAGTGTCTCTTTAAGTTCCCCGTGGGGGACGTTAGCTACTGAAGGGCCTAGACGGCTCACGGCTCATGCCATCATATTGCGGGTAACCTCGGCTCGGAGCCGGCGGCTTTTGTTATCAATTGCCGAGAATCACCTCTTGTCTTATCAACGCTTATCTCTTCTCGCGTTAATTAAACACGCCGGAGCCGAGACGCGTTTAAACGCGTCGTAAAGTAGTGGTGGGACTGGTGTTTTCTCTTGTTGTCGAGGCAGCACAACCCCACGATATGTGAATAGAAACAGCTTCTTTGTCTGTTGATATTCAATTAAAACGCAATCATGGAGTTGGTGGATGGATCAACAGATATTGTTCATCCTGAAGTACGAGCACATATCAACAGCCTCGTCTCAGCCGTAAGTTTCCCCTAAGAGCGTACCAGCTAAGAAAGTCAATTTACTCACACACAAATCAATCATAGCTTGGAGGTGTTAGTGCCGACGACGATGGCCGTTATCAACTTGGAGACGACGCCCTCGAGGTCCTCCGCGATCTGAAACGATGGATACGCTTCTACGACGAAAAGACGAATCGCATGGATGTTGCGCGATGCATCCACGAAGCGAACCTGATCGAGGGTGACTTGCTCCCCGTTGTTGCGACATGGCCCGAGAACGCTATGGACAGCAAGTTCAAAGCTAGAGTAGCCCTGGCCTGCTTCGAGCTCATGGTGCCTCTCACTTGGCCTATGGAGAGGGACAGAGAACGCATGACGGTCAACCACCATCGCCACATGCCCGTCCTCGAGCTGGCGCAGGTCGGATATAAACGAGCCATCATCAACTACGACGGAGCCCGTGTGCTACATACAGCTGTGCGATTGGCGCTTCCTGCCATGGCTCTTCCAATCGGTGACAGAACGCAGCGAGACCAAGGTATCATCAAGCTGGTCTTGTTCTTCCTCCGCAACATTGCCATGATCGAGCCTCCATCCAATGTCAAGTACGAAGGCGACGAGTCCCAGATATCGAGATCCGCCACCATCGATGCATTCTCATACCAAGACATCTTTCTCGTGCTCTTGACCCTCGCTTCCAACATGGGAGATGACTTCAGAACCGAGGACACGACTGTCATGGAGATCATATACCACCTAGTAAAGCAGGTCGATATCGAGAAGCTCTTCATGAACGAGCAGCAGCTGAGTAAGGCTAAGGCTGGAGAACTCGCCAACATGATGAACAAGGAGTCTTCCATGCTGAAGGCATACAACCGCAAGGGACCAACTCGACATAACCGCTTCGGCACCATGATTTGGGTGAAGCGAGACGACGGCAAGATGTCCTCATTATCAGGACAAGATGCGCTGGCCGATGCTTCGATGCGAAATCAAAAGATGGACAGCTCAAAAACCTTCAGACCCCCTCGCCGAGCACGAAAAGCGGACAAGGACGAGAAAGACCTTGGTCTGCCAGCCAAGCTCAACTCTCGTGCCTACGATCAACTACGGTCGTTTGTGGAGGAATTCCTTGACTCGGGCTTCAACCCCCTGTTCCAGCATATCCGCAAGACGATCGATAGAGAAGCGACCCATGTCATGCAATACCATCGTCGCCAGTTCTTTTACTTGGTAGCCTGGTTCCTAGAGGCTGAGCGCATGAGACGCAAAGCAAGGAAACAGGCAGGTAAGAATACCAGCGAGGATGTCAGCAGTTTCAACCTTGTCGCTGGTGTTCTTAACCAAGAGATGTTCATTACCCTCAACAAAGCTCTCCACGAGTCACTCGAAATGAAGGATTGGCATGAACTGACCGCTGTCATGCGTTGTTTTACTCAAATCCTCCTCACGGTCCAGGAGATGTCAGAGTCTGGCAACGAAGACAACGAAGAAATTGCCGAGAACGTGCTTAGCCGTCTTTTCTACGAAGAGGCTACTCACGACGCAATTGCAAACATCATTAGAAGCTACAAGGACCAAAATTTCAACTACCTCGACGCTGCCACAGAACTTGTCCACCACTTTCTGCGCATTCTAGAAGGATACTCTAAGCAGAACATCGACATGCAAGTTCGTTCACGAAAGCGTACACGAAGAAAGAAGAAAGCAGCGCAAGACGCTGCAGGAATTGAGAATGACAACGAGGAGAATGACGGTTCAGATAACGATGCCGAGTCTGCTGAGCGAGCCACAAAGGAACGCAAATTTGACTTTCATCGGTTCGCCACACGATTTACGCCCCAAGGTGTAGTCGACACGTTTGTTGCCTTCACCAAATACTATCGCGATCTTACCGATGCTCAACTGAAGCGAGCACACCGATATTTCTACCGTGTTGCTTTCAAGGCGGAAGCAAGTGTCATGCTCTACCGTGTAGACATCATCCACCTTTTCTACAATATGATCAAGGGCCCATCCGCGCTAGACAAGTCTTGCAGCATGTTCAGGGAATGGGAAGAGCTGGTAAAGCAGATCTTACGGAAATGCTTCAAGAAGCTTGAGCAACGTCCAGAACTCCTCGTGGAAATGCTCTTTACCAAGGGATCAAGTACCGCATTCTTTCTCGAGTATGGATTCGAACGACAAACAGTCACTACCGCTAGTAAGGCGAAACCTGCAGCTGAGCTGGTATTCAAGAACACAGAAGAATTGGATCAACAGATTGCCATTGTGGTGGGAGCGTTGCTTGACAAGAACCAGGCAGACCATATCACTTGGATAAAGAAGATTCTTGAGGAAGCTGAAAGCGAGCGTAGAGCCTTTGCGGCAGCTGAGGAGGCAATGGCCTCGGTTGAACCAACGGAGGACGACCCAGAGGAGCAGCCGGCAGAGTCAGGGCCAAAAGTGCCTCCCATATTTTGTAAGTCTGCTTTGAGATTCAATGTTCTTCAATTACTAACAAGCTTCAGTTGTTCGCCCGGATGATAACGCCCGCCGGACTGCAATGTTCAAAAATGGTCACTTGCGACTCTTGATGAACCTTGCTGGCCTTCAACTCCTAGGCCCAGCCTCTGAAGAAACACCTGAGTCTGCTTGGGTCATACCTGCAAATGTGTCAGCGGAAGTGCTCAAAGACGCCATCCACTATATCAACCAGGCCGAGTTCAGCCCTCCAACATTCGAAGAGGGCGTCCTCGCAGAGCATCAATTGAAGCGCAAGGCTGCTCCCCGCAAGAAGGCCGCCTTTGACGATGATGAAGAGGGAGAGCCTGATGAAATGCTATTCGAGCCGCTTGGTCCTACAGCGCGCAAGGTTATCGATGAGGAAGACCGACCCAAGAAGACACGCAAAAGAAGACACTCGCCTAAGGAACTCACCGAGGAAGAAGCTGCAGCGAAGAGGGCCAAAAAGAAAGAGGACGATCGAGAAAAGGCGATGCGAATTAAATCTGCCGCTTATGTTAGAGAGGGCGACGACGAGTTTGATTCAGATGAGGACGAAGCCTTCTACGCCCGGGAACGAGAAATTCGGAACCAAGCTGCACAAGCATATAAGACCGACAGGGCTAGATTGGGCCTGTCGGAGCGTCTCCCTGCGTCGAAAAAGTCTGCGGTTGCCGATATAGCAGCTGTGTTGAGTGAAGACGAAGACGCTCTCGACCCAGATGACTTTATTCAAAAGGCGATGAACAACACCCTAGAAGAAGAGGATGAGACAGAAGAGACCATGGCAGATGGTAGCGATGGAGAGAGTCGCAAGAGGAGACGTGTCAGTGAAGAGAAGGCATCAGCGGATGAGGATGAGGAGATGAGTGGAATGGATAAGAACGCAGAGGAAGATGAAGATGCGGTGCCCGTGGTTGCTCGAAGACCTCGAGTACGCGGTGGCTTCATCGTGGATAGTGATGATGATGAATAGGAGCACTCAAGTAGGAGAATATTGGCGTTAGGCGACTCATGGCAAAATGTACGCTAAACAGGCGTTGGATAAGTCTAGATTTAATGAACGATACCATCAGGCTGTATATATATACCGAGGTCTGTTTAATCATCTCCTGAGCAATATGCAAAGCTTCTTTTGTACCATTACTCCCCAACTTACGCTATAAAAACCGATGGTATATCCTCCAAACCTGCTCATACCGCTGACTCTTGTCTTTCTATTTAAACCATAATAAATAACTGATCATTTCTATGCGTCTGAATGTCTTTGCGTTCGTCTATCCAAACTTCTTCTCGTCGCTGTACTTCGTCCAGACTGCACCTGTCCAAGTTCCGCAAGGTCCTCTTGGCTCTTCCTTGGTGCTCCAGGATGCGCTAGTACGCTATCACGATGCTCCAGTCGCCGAAGAGGGTCACTCTGGTGTGAGACCGGCTCCTCGGTGTCCTTACCGCCCCAAGAGCCGCCGATACCCTCCATAATGAACTCGGAAGCGGTGGGCTCGTCGAGGGCAGAGAGCTCCTCGGGCGAGAAAATGTAGGGGAGTAACAGGGCACGAACGGGGATGAGGGCAAAGATGATGACAGGGAAGCCCACGGCGGCAACGGTTTGTGTGATGGCGAAGGTTGCACCAAAGCCGACGAGCTCAATGAGGACGAAGTACCAGATTGCAGAGCGGCGACGAATTTGAAGTAGAGGACTATTCGAGGGCGTGAGAGCGCGGTCACGAGCGAGGAAGACAAGCTTGGCAGTGATGCCGTTACCCTCAAGGGCCTGGACGCCCATGACAAAGAATAGGCCCGCGAGAACGCCGTGAGGAATGAGATGAAGGACCACTAGAAGAGGACCTGTCATGGTACCTAGGGTAAGGAGACCCTGTGCAAAGTTTGAGAAGCGCTGCTCGACAACGTGTGTGGCTTCGAAAGAGTAGCCGCCGTCTCTTAGGTTGCCATCCTCGTCGTCTTCTTTGACAGCTTTGGTGACGCATAGAGACTCGGTATGGAAGGGGGCCTGAGGAATGAGGCCGTTGGGGAATGGTAGACCTAGGATTCCAGCAACACCAGTTGTTAAACCGAGAAGGAAAATATCCCAGTGGAAGCCAGCGGGCTTGCGAAGGGGGAACTCGCTGCCTTGGGCGATGAGTGATGAAACTGATAATGTTAGTGAAGTCTTGTAGTTATGGAGAAATAGTGTAAAGAACATACCATTGTGATCGAACCAGAAAAGAATGGTCAGGAGAATTGCAAAAGGCAAGGCCAAAAAGATGTCTCCCACCTTCATATCCCAAAAGTTAACAAGCCAATCTCGACCACTGGTAGGTTCAAATGCGATACCAGTCGGCAATACTTCGAGATCAACCTCACGCATCCGACCAAAATGGACAAACCCTGTGAAGAAAATGATGGTCAAAGGTGTGCCGTAGTCCTTGAGGAAGACACGCAATGGATGGCGGAAGAGGCTACTAGATCCAAGTTCGCCGCAGATATAGGCAACCATGAAGACGAGGAGAGCTGCAACAATGGAGAGATAGAAGCCTTGACCGCTTCCAATGTGTTCGAGGACTTGGATACCCTTTTGGAGGTAAATGAATGCGACATAGAAGCCGAAGATATCGCAGGGGAAACGTGTAACCCATCGGAGCCAGTTGCACGAGTTTGTGACCGCGAGGATCCAGTGGAGGATGAGTGCCCAGCTATCCATGTCAGTCTGTTATATCGCAAGGACCTTTAACGCTAGGGTTAAGGTAACTTACATGCCAATCCAACACATGAAGCCCATGTAATTGACACCGGTTGGTTTCATGATATCATAGACAGTGCTTCAAACAACCCAGTTAGCTTTCTCCAACATAAAATCACACAAGTACTGCGGGTCTTACTAGTTAAAGACGGTGATTGGACCTAGACAGAATAGTTAGATAGGCAATTCTTTGCAGCTGGACTGGGGTCAAATTACCCGTTACGCCCACAATAACAAGCGGTTGCGCAGCAAATAAGGAGAACACAAGTGATCCCAATACAGACGCCAGCAAAACTTCGTTGACGCCATAGTTTGATCCCGTCTTTTGGAACATGTCGAGAGAAAAGGCGAGAGCAGGCAAGATACTGGATGTGAAGAGCGAGTCAGTCATGCGCTCATTCAAGCCTCATGGGTTCGCCTTTGATATGAAGTTTTCACAGCGAGAAACAGGAACAGAACGAGAGGAAATGACTCACTTGGCAAAATACATGTAGACTGTTGCAGGCACAACACGGTAGTCCCAGGCGTCGGTCCAGTCGCTCACATAATAGGGTAGTCGTCGACGAATATCGTTCATCATGCCACGAAAGAGATGAATTTTCCACCAAGCTTCTTTCTTGCCACGATGCGAGGGTGTATCATTGTGAGGGTTAGAGAGGGGAGGTTTCCTCTCCTGTCCCGCTGAAGTAGAAGCCATGATATCTTTTCAAATACAGAAAGAGAAGTTTTGGTGTTTGGTGTTTTGGGGGGATGCGGTTGTTGTAGTTGTCGATCAACGAGCGGTGTACTCAGAATAAGTCGGACGATATTTCAACCAAAACTCGACCCAATAAGCTCAGCTTTATACAAATTAAGTTGACAATCCAAAAAATGAGCGGAAAACAACAAGTTTATGTATATAAGAACAAAATCGGCCAAGAATGTCACCGCTGCAAGGGTCTCAGGCCATCCGGAGAGAGTGGATGATGGTCAATACTCCACCCCAATACCCAGACATCCCTGTCCTAGTCGCTTACCAAAAAACACCTAAGACGGGATATCAAGAAAGACATAGGAAGAAGATGAATGATTGGACGTAAAAGCAATAAAGTGCCATGGAAGGAGAAAACAGAGGAGGCGACAAGGGTCGACGAAGAAAGAGAAAGAAAAAAACAAGAGTCGCACAGGGTAAAAAAATCACTTGCACCCGGCGCGGCTAATGGCGAGTGCGAGTCGCTTCTGGTGATGTAACAGCGTCTAAGGTAGTTATACCAGTGATGCCATCCCGATACTTTAGTATCCAATAAACAGGCAGTAATTGAATGATATGCATACTTTAGTATATACAAACGTAGCAGTTATTTCCGGGCAAAAGGACCAGAGATTCCATCCGCGGGGTGAACTAAATGCTTAATTCAGCATCACTGAAACAACATACTATAGTAGTCTACTATTCGCAAAACTACGCCCGCCTATGTATTAGTCTTAAAAGGGATACGAATCACAAATACTTAGGTTCACAACAAAACAGTGATAGCATGCCACTGTGGTTGTCCTTGTACACATACCTGTCAACATGCGCGGAACCTTTTCTCGAAGCCTGTCAGCCGGGGGGAAGCAATAACCCCTTGACTTAATCAGATCAAAAAAAGGGATTTATTACTCAGTCCTACACATGACATGGCTCCCGAAACGTCCACCACAACAGCAGAGCCTCTCAACCTCGGTCAGCGAGGGAACTTTCTCGACCAATCACCGTGCAGTATTCCGGTCATCGGCCAACTTACAACTCCGAGATTTTCAAGATGATATTGACGACAGCTTGACCGTCAATTTCCTAGGCAATGTGCCAAGTTTCACCGGGTTAGTCGTACTTTGTTTCTATTTGTTCTCTAGGTTCCTGTCAAACAAGGCCGGTGTTCATGCGTAACCCGCTGTGACACTAATCACGCACTCAAGCATATCCCAATATAACCTCATGCACAGATTGATTCACTTCTGTCATGTCTCGCCAATTTAGTCATCAGAGTAAATTTTACAATTTTATCACCTAAAATACAGTGTTACACAGTTGATGTTGACCTCTTATCCTCCAGGCTCCCAACTTTGATAATGATGATGGTGTGATATGTGATGTGACGGTTTTTGCTGAAAATGCATTAAACATCCAAAGGAACTGATCAAGTGTGTGGTAGAGTTGAGTGCCGCTTTTGCGCCTGCTGTGACTGCGCCGAGCCCGTCCTGTCTTCCGCCCACCGATTATCGTACTGTTTCGTCACCAGAATCCTCGGCTCCGGACTCTGAGTCTCATCCCCAGCTTCACTCTCCTTCACCCGGATCTCGGGTCGCTGTCACAGCCAATCCTCGCTCTGCCTCAAGGTCTCCGGAATTCCTTCTCCTGTTTAGCAGGCGCAGCAGTGAGCATGACCCATGCCAGCTGATCCTGCCGCGTCAACTACCTTTGTTAACCGTATGCACGGGTAACTGGACTATCTGACTTTACTCGAGCTTCTTGAAAGCAGGGGCTGGGGCCGGAGGGTCCTTAGGCGAGTCTGTCTCCTCGGGGAATGGCGGGGGAATGCTCTCTTCCTTGCCACCACCGAAGTACTTCTCAAAGTCCTCGTTGTCGCCGAAAGGTCGCTTGCCTAGGATACGAACCATGTCGTCTCGCACGAGAACCTCCTTCTTGAGCAGCTCCTGTGCAATCAGACCAACCTCCTCCTTCTTCGACGTCAGAAGGTCGCGGCAGCGCTGGTAAGCCGCCTCCACGATTCGGGACACCTCCTGATCGATTTGCTGAGCGGTAGATTCGGCGAATGGCTTCTGCATGCGGTTGGGGTCGTTCTCGAAGTGTACAGGCCCCACCTTCTCGGACATTCCCCACTGGGTAACCATGTTTCGTGCCATCTGGGAAACCTTCTTGAAGTCATCACTGGCGCCCGTTGTCACGGTGGGGAAGTGAAGCTCCTCGGAAACACGACCTCCCATCGTCATAGCCATTCGGTCCATGAGCTGGTTGGTGTTCATCAGGTAGGCGTCCTGAGGTAGGTACTGTGCATAACCCAGAGCACCTTGACCTCGAGGAATAATGGAGACCTTGAGCAGGGGGTCCGCATGCTCGAGGAACCACCCACAAATAGCGTGGCCGGCCTCGTGGTAGGCGACAGTCTTCTTCTCCTCCGGCTTCAGGACCAGGGACTTGCGCTCCAGACCACCGATCACTCGCTCAATGGCCCGCTCGAAGTGGTCCATCTTGACCTCATCGGCATTGCCTCGGGCAGCTGGTTCATGTCAGTAAAGTTGCGAATAAGAAAGATAATGATATTATAAATGAAAACGTACCAATAAGAGCAGCCTCGTTGACGACATTGGCAATGTCGGCGCCGGAGAAGCCAGGGGTGAGAGTGGCGAGACGACCAACCAGGAAGTCGTGATCCTCGTTTGTCACAATCTTCTTGAGATACACCTTGAAGATATCCTGTCGGCCCTTCATTGTAGGTCGGTCAATGAAGATGTGTCGGTCGAATCGTCCAGGTCGCATCAAGGCCTTATCGAGCATGTCCGCTCGGTTAGTACCAGCAAGAACAACAACCTGTTCGCGAGTGTTGAAACCATCCATCTCAGTGAGAATCTGGTTGAGAGTGGCTTCTCGCTCGTCGTTGCCGCCGAAACCTCGACCACTCTCTTGTCGTGCACGACCAATTGCGTCGATTTCATCAATGAAGATGATACAGGGCGCGTTCTTGCGACCTTCGGCAAATAGGTCTCGCACACGAGAGGGACCGACACCCACAAACATCTCAACGAATTCGGAACCGCTCACGCTGAAGAAGGGCACTCCAGACTCGCCAGCTGTGGCCTTGGCAAGCAATGTCTTACCAGTACCAGGAGGGCCAGCGAGAATGGCACCTCGGGGGATCTTGGCACCCAGCTTCTCAAACTTCTCGGGCTGCTTTAGGAAGCTCACAAACTCCATAATCTCAGTCTTTGCCTCCTCAAGACCAGCAACATCTGAGAACTTAACCTTGACGGCGCTCTCAGCGTTGAACTTCTTGGCTTTGCTCTTGCCAAAGTTGAACATGCCTCCACCAGCGCCACCTCGTCCTCCCATTGACCGTTGAGTCCACAGAATCAGACCGATGAATAGCAGGGTAGGGCCAAAGGCGAGGAGAAGGTTGCCGAGGGTGCCACCGCCAGCCTCGTAGCTGACAGGTATTCTCTCAGAGGGCGGGATACCCAGCTGATCTTGCGCCTCCTCAAGCTTTCGCTCAAAGGACTCGACAGATCCAATGGAGAAAACATAGGTCTTCCTCGCGGGCTGACCACCTTCACCAGTAGTTCCAGTTGCAGATGGGTGAAGCTCGACACGGACCTGGGAGCCGTTGATGACAACCAGTTTCTGAACCAGACCCTTGTCTAGGAAAGCCTTTCGCATCTCTTGCCAGGTGATCTCCTTCTCAGAGAAGGGGTTGGCGAAAAGCTCCGCAATCCACACAGTAACACCAATGGCAATACCAGTCTGAACAGCCTCGAGCCAACCACTGCGCTCGTTCTTAGGCTTGCCACCCTGCTGTTGCTTCGACTTGTTGGCGCCGTCCTGTTGGCCCTTGCCATCCTGTGTCTTGGACTCCTTGTCCATACGGAAAGACGAGAATGTTCCTTCCTTGCCGTCTTGATGATCCTCCAGCTCGACTATGCGCTCCGTGACCATGTACACACATCGCATCAGCCTGCCCTTATCCAAGATCGAAAGGTTGCCGTTCTGGCGTTGCTTCTGAAGAAGGTCTCGGGTCTCAGCAGGTGCACCAGAGATCTGAAGTTTCTGCAGGATATCCTTTGCTACTGGTCTTTGTGCCTCTGGGAGTCTACTGGTGAATTCCTCGAGGTGGGCAATCTCCTCCTTGTTCAGGTGAATCCAGCCTTCGGGCAGAGGTGGCGGTTTCGGTGCCTCAGTCTTGCCTTCCTCAGCACCATCCTTTGCGTTCTGTTGATTTGAGGGCTTGCTTCCATGCTCATTGTCTCTATCGGGGTTTGTTCGGGGATCTTTACCGGGTGGCGGGGGTTGCGTAGAATATGTCCTGGCTCGAATGGCGAATGCGGCAGACGTCTTGGCAGGAACCGATCGGGTGAGAATTGACGGTCGTGCACATAATCGTAGTGCAGGCTGTGATGATAATCTTGTCGCTCGCGCGAGCTGGCTCGACTGTCTTAGAAATCTCGACATGGCGGGCAGTGGGAGCTGGCGCAAGTGCGGAACCACCGGGGCTGTAGATAGGTATGGGTAAGTTGAAGCGCCGTGCTATGTCATGGGGTAGCACGACTCAAGCCAAAAGGCTGTCGATTGATCTTTCGAACCGAAAAACGCTCGTATATAGCGAGAACTCGGGGTTCCAGCGCCAATGGATGGGTTTGGTTATGTTGATGACACCACCAAGTGGGATCTTCTGGTGATGAGTCTATGGGAGTTGCTAGCTCGAAAATTGAATGGTCACGTGTCTCGGAAGTCGTCGGGGTCCAGTGAGCACCCTCTAGGATTGGCTGATGTGGGCCAAATCGCGCGCTTCTGTCAACCTCCGAGTGAGATAGCACGTCACTGAGTTGGTGCCTTAACCAAGAGATCCTCAGATTTAACTTGATGTTGGAGTGTAAGGATATAGGGATTGTTACTTCTATTCAGGAGAATCGTGCTTCCTCGGCTGAGTAATGGAAATTTGGTATCTTTCTCTGCTTGTCATGGACGATGTCCACATCTTGTGGTGGCAACTTACAAAGAATTTGCTGTGACCTCATCATAGTGTGCGTATTCAATGCAAGTATCATAGAGTCATTGGCCAATGCTCGAGTTGGTAAGAGATAAGCTAGACTCTAATTTGTCATTTGGACTCATACATATAACCTAATGGTCAACAAGAGTCTTTACTTCGCCTGCCAAAGGTGTAACTAAGGTCACTAAAAGCTTCATCTCAAAGAGCATAATTTTATAAGGCCTCATCACAAGACTCTTCAAAGCTTAGGCTATAGCATCATAAATCCCTAGAATCATCATAAGGCCTAGTAAAGTCGTATCATAGAGGATATGCCTCTATTCCGGACCTCTCTTGAACTACGAGGTCAAGTTGCGAATTAAAATAGATCGTATGAGCCCATCACCTTTCGCTGGAACCCGACGCCTCTCACCCTCTGATTCCTCGATGTCCACAATAAACTCTGAACCCTCGGTTCCCTCCAAATCAGGCCAGTCACACCAAACTTCAGCCTGTGAGTTTTGAGCGATTGGATGGGCAAAGTAAAGCTGTAATACGCGACGGGCCTGGTTCTCGTCGCCAATTTCGAAAAGTACCACTTTCGGCTTTAGGAGATTCGAGATGTCCAAAAGCCGAGAGTAAAAGACATCAGCAGGATTGCACCCATTTAGACGAGGCAGGTCGTCATTAGGGACCAATGCAAGACGCGGCTCGTATTTGCGGACAGAATATCCAAGCTGTCCGCGGCCGTGGTTCCAGACATCTTCTGAGATATATGGTGGATTAGATACGAGGATATCCCAGGGAGTGACTGCGAGTTGTTGCATATCGACGTCACTGAAAACGTCTGCTCTTGTGATATCGAGCCTCTTATGCTGGGTCGGCTCGACCAGAGTCTGGAGTTTGATGTTTCGTGCAATGTTCTCCTGTGCAAGTCGAAGGGCTACAGGTGAGATATCCACGCCTTTTACATTTAAGTGTTCAATCCAATGCTGGAGGGATGAATAGAAGCCGAGAGGAACACAGCCAGTTCCAGTGCAAAAGTCGATCAAGTTAACCCCACGATCACCTTCCCTTACTTGATGGCCTAACAGCTCCCCCGATTTGACAAGGTTAGCTAGGTGGAAAGTGTATGCTTCGGTTTCTTGCCTGGGTATCAAGACACCCGGTTTACATTTGATGTCGAGACGGCCGAACGGCTGAGAGCCAAGGACATACTGAAGAGGCACGCCGCGTCCTCTCTTTCGACATAAGCTGTCTAGATGCCATGGTTTTTGATGTGGCCATTTTTCGTCAACATGGTTCTTAATCCATCGCAGCTCATTCTGGGCCGATGCCAGGTCTCGGCAGGCGGGGAGAAGGCTTGCGAGATGCGGCGACAGGCGATTAGCACGCCGCAACAGAGACGGCTGAAGTCGCGGCATTGGCAAAGGTTTTCATTGCTGGGCCTGCAGCAACGAAAGTTAATGCATATGTCCTGGGAACGTGTCAAGTGATGCGCTGACAAGCTGAAGCTCATGAAAGTGACTTCGTGAATGACTGTGCAGATTTAGCCGACCATTAGCCTTTTGTCGCGTTCAGAAGCTTGAGCCTTTGAAGGCTGCTATCCTGCACCATCTTGCTTTATTCCCAACTGGCTTCTATTGATCAAAATAACACACTTTTTTGGACATTTTTTGAGAGAACATCTCTAGTATTAGTGTTTGATCTCATTTCTACTCACCGAGTGACTTGAACGGTGCCGAACACGAACTGTCGTCAACTCTGTGCTTTTGCAGCGATCGCCACTTTACCGCCAAACGCCAAATCACCTAACACCCAAGCCAAGAACCGAAAATGAACGCGCCTGATCGGTGAGTCTACTCTTTTCAAGGACTCTTTTCTTCCTTTGATATTTCATGCCGTCACTTCATCTGGTCTCATTGTAAACCCTGTATCAACAGTGATGGACAACCCGGCCAGCTGATGGATGGTTCCCCCTGGTCCGGGTAAATCGATGAGTATAATGTTTAACTTGCCAAAAAGTTTTATCAAGTGAACATTCTATCAATGTTTGAGTGCAATGAGATTCAAACTTATATGACGAAACTGTCATTGTCTGGAAAGTCGTCTGCTCGGGGCAGATAGGTTGAATGCTTAGTCAATTCATTCACCTTGCACCACCTCTTACAAACACCATGTCGATCGAGATTATTATCAAGTATATGATGGACTCTTTTGCATACGTTTACCTCACATGAATATTTTCACCCAGATCTGTTTGCTTTCTTCCAGCTCTATACCGTTGCCCTCGGCTGTCCTCGTTTGCTTTGCCAGTGGCAGGCACCTGCCGCCAGAACATGATCCGAATTCTTCCTATTCCCTTAAATGATTCGCCTTTCATGGAGATCAAGCTATTTTCAACACCTCAACGCTCGTAGCATACCCAACTGCCTCTATACCAAATTATCCTCACTATGGCTGGTGTCAACCCCAAGCACTTCAACCTTCAAGACGACCCGTTACGTTACTTTCAGCTGCTCGACTCGTGCATAGGCTAACATACAATACAGTTTCGAGCTCTTTCTGCTCGGAGAGGGCGAGAAGAAGATCGAGGAGAAGGTCTTCTCTGGTAAATAAGCCCTCGACAGGTTTTATATCTGCAAGCTCACACTATCTCCTAGGAATGTCCAACACCTCCGACTTCGTTCTCATGAAGGAAGACCACACCCTTGGCAACCTCCTTTCCGAGCACCTCAAGGCGCACCCTAACGTCTACATGGCTGGATACAAGAGTAAGTGCTATGCTCATTCTGCCGACATTATACTAACTTCATGTATAGTTGCCCATCCTAACGTCCCCGAGCTATTCATCCGTGTACAGACAGACGGGACCATCACGCCACGTGATGTCTTCACTTCGGTCTGTGAGAAACTGATCAATCAACTCGAGATGCTGCACCAAGAATTTACTCGCGAGTGGGAGCTGAGACGTATCACCAACACTGGTGAGCAGGGCAATATGCAGAACGGTCACTAGGTTCCGCCTCTCATCATCACGATCACATAAAGGATCATTAAAAACGGACAGGCATCATGGGCGGTCGGCGTTTGGGGGCTGCAGATTACTGTTTTTAAACCAGATATAAACTGGAACCAGCTCAATATCTATCTCTTCTGAACCGCACACTACGGTCCGGATTTCCTTTTCGACGTGCATTTTGTGACATCAAAATACGAAAGATGCGGCGCGAGGTGTATTCCCATTTGCGGGTGTTCTGCGCTCGTAATGAGACTTGATCGAGAGGCTTGTGCTGTATTTGTTTGCCTTTTCTGGTCAATCTCAAGCAGCTCCCTCTGGACCCTCGCCACCAGGGATCAACTAGCCAATAGCGATTAGCAGATATATCAGACAATAATCAAGGACTAACGCACCATGCAGATGTTGTTACCATTCAATAGAATCTTGGGAAGCTTGGTGTGGTTACCCGAGTAGTCACTGTCAAGTTAGCTAAAGCTCAAACTCTCACACTTAGAGAGGGTTGTCTCATACAACTCAGTCACATCTTCCAAAACCATGTCTGTTACAGTGATTAGTATAAAGAACATTGGAAAGGATGGAAATTACTCACTGACGTAGTCATCGAAGCCGAGGAGTGTTCCACTGAATTCTACCAACTCATCAGTATAACGGTTTGTCGAATTAATAAGGACACCTCACCCTTGTCGCCCTTCATGATGACCCAGATCCTTGAACCAACACACTTGTCGATGAGCTCTGAATATTATGTTAGCATCTATCATAAGATTTGCCAGTTGTCGTTATGGTGAGCAACTCACCGAGGGGTAGCAGTTGGGAAGCCATTGTGAGGAGTTGTGCGGCGTTAATCTGAGGATGTGTAGGCCCTCTCGAGTCAAAGTCGGTGACTGTCCAATAAAGCTGTTGTTCCTTTTAGACAGTTTTTTTTCGTTATCAACGGCTAAGGCTCTCTTACGGTTGGGCTGAGGTCGTCAAGGTTGTCGCAAAGTGGGATGAACCATGGCGGTGCAAGGGTCACCCACCGCACAAGAGGTGTGTGAATATAGAGCACGTCCCCACGTGAATTCGCGATGGTGACTAAGCGATCTGGAACCACTCCTCCACTCCTCCACCATCTCCAACGCCAATCCAAGCCACCCGCTAAACGCCCATAATCAATGATCACTTTATCGACGCGGCTGCCTACAAATCCCACATAGCGTGCGTTTATTAGGGTCATGGGCTTTTGCCACAATGGCTCTCCGAAGCTGGCTACATTTCAAACATCACATACCTCAATGAGACTCTCTTTAAAGAGAGGCATTGCAGGCAGTGTATCAAGACCTTCTAAGAGAACGCGTCGCTCCCTCTACACTAGGTAGGTTAGATGTCTGCTCTTTAACTATTGAAAACTTTCCTGACCTTTGGGTCCCTATAAAGAACAAAGTTCAGCTCCACGATGTCACCAACAATCAAGAACCGTCTATGGAATCCAGCATTTGGCATTAGATTCTCTCCAAAGGCGGAGCACCAGCCCTGCTACCCTTTCTTGGATATCTCTCGCTTCACTCATACGCCAGCCTCCGGCTCTGCCGCCGCACCAAAGACCGAAGTCGAGATTGATGAGTTCAGCGAGGATGAGGAATTTGAACGCGATGCAGCGGAATGGTTCGACCAGCAGGATCAGCTAGTGTTGCCAGTCCACGAATCTACTTCTGAAGGGACCCAAGTTGCGTCGGACGCAGATGGGAATCTTGTTGATACCTCAACCCAAGAATCTGAGCCCACAGAGATTCCAGCTCCTCCACTGACTGCTCTGGACTATACCATAGATCCTGAGCTTTGGGAAGCGGCTCGGAAGTGTAAAGAGGGCTCCCGAGAGTCTTTCTGGTCTTACAGAATGTATCGTCAAGTCCTAGGCGACGGCGAGGAGCAGAAAGTCAAGGTCCACTACTGCACCAGCAAAGCAACAATGGAGCATGTTTGCCAAAAGTATTTCGCAGACGAGAAGGTCATCGGCTTCGACTTGGAGTGGTGGGTTGGGGCCAAGCGCGACTCCAATCCTCGGAAGAACGTTTCTCTCATCCAAATTGCAAGCCCCAGCCGTGTAGGCTTGTTTCATGTTGCTCTGTTCCCCAAGGACGACTTTGTCGCCCCTACGTTCAAAAAGATCATGGAAGACGAAAGTGTAATCAAAGTGGGCGTGGCTATCAAAGGCGATTGCACACGGTTAAAGAACAACCTCGCTGTCGATAGCAAGGGCGTTATCGAACTTTCTCACCTCTACAAACTTGTCAAATTCACAAAGGCTGGAGAGTTGAACAAGATCAACAAGGTCCTAGCATCGCTAGCTGACCAGACGCGGGAGTTGCTCGGTCTTCCTTTGTTCAAGGGAGACGATGTGCGGTCAAGCAACTGGATGCTGCGATTATCGGAGCGTCAAATTTCATGTAAGTCAGGCCTTCCGACGTAAAAGAAATTCCATGGCATTAACACTTGCTTATAGATTCGGCCTCGGATGCATATGTTGGTTTACAATTGTATCATGTCCTGGAGCAGGAACGCAAGAAACTTGACCCAACTCCTCCCCGACCGGAGTTTGTCGAGAAGAACCTGCCCATTCGATTTTTGACGGTTGATGATGTTGATGAAAGCGATGAGGCTTCAGACTCGGGTGAATCCGAGATAATTCCTGAAGTAGAAGCTGAATCGGATAAACCTGAGATCAAACCCGCAGAGCCTGTCATGACAACATCGACGAAACAAGCTCTAGACACAAAAGACGCGCGCATCATGGCTGCCGAGGATCGGGCTCAGCAATACCGTACCAAGTCGCAGCGAGATCTGAGAGTATCACCGTCTAGCCTACGCACTTACTTCATCTGGTACGACAACCAAGATCTTACGCCAGAGTCTATTGCAGCACTCCTGCGCACTCCACCTCTCAAAACCAACACTGTTGTCTCGTATATCCTCGATGTCATTATCTCTGAAAAGCTGCCATTCGAGAAGACGAGGCTCAGAACTGAGGTGTTGGCCCATCTTGCACCCGATACATTATTGAGGCCCAAATACCAAGCTTTGGTGCATGAGAGTGAAGAGTCTGAAGAGGAGTTATAGTGAATACCAGGAATTTTGATACAGTTCCGGGAGTTAAGTATTTATCTTAACAATTTGGCTATGCGCTAAAACTGTACATGGATGTCATGAGATCTGCCACAAGGACAAATGTCCGTAGCGGCAGTTGAGATAATGTAGAAATGAAGGATACCCTTGATAATTGTCCGTGGTAGAATATATTCGCTTTTCAATCCCTATCTTCATTAAGCTATGATCCTGAACCAAATAGATCCCGGCCCCGGTTGATCTGGACTTTCTTGTCCTCACCACCACTCACGATACCCCAAGTCTTATCCCAGGCTACGCTCAGCACCTTAGCTCCATCACCTGCAGGAGGAAGCTTCTTGCCATTGAGCCATTCTCGGCCAATGGTATACACAGGCTCGCTGACGCTACCGCCGCCCTCCTCTGAGGTGCCCATTCGCACGCTTCGCAAATCCCAAACACGGCATGTACTGTCGTGAGATCCAGAGACGAGCGAGTAGTCATTTTCGGGTGAAGCCGCCAGGGAGACAACCATGTTGGCGTGACCACGCAGGGTCATGGCGGAAGTAGTAGTAGCCGACTCGCGAGGGTCGAGGAGAGTAATGTGTCGGGCCGATGAACCGGCAGCGATGAGCGATGAGCCGGGAAGAGCTGTCGCGGACAAGAGAGGGTGCATTGTGGTAAGTCGACTGACCTCGCGCTGTGTTGTCAAGTCGATGGTACGGACAGTGTGATCTTTGGATGCTGAGTAGGCGACCGTTGCGTCGTTGGGGTGGAAGACAGCAGCAGTGACGGGCTCGTCGTGGACGGGAATCAGAGCGAGAGGACCACGCTGGGCGGTGTTGGCAGCGCTCGCGAGCTTGGCGCGCTTGGTGCTGTGGGCAGAGGGCAGACTCTCGGGGTCGGCCTGGGGAGCTGTACGTTTTGACGATGTCCAGAGACCGATCTTGCCGTCGGAAGAAGCTGTGAGGATACGCTTGGTAGCGCCGTTGACGTCGAGGCTGTTGATCTCCTTCTCGTGACCCCAAAGCTCCATGCTGGACTTGAGAGTGCCAGAGAAACCATCATCAGATTCGCTGTAGTCCCAGACGATGACCTTGCGATCCAGACCGGCCGAGGCGAGCTGCTTTTGCGAAATCCATTTGACGGCGTTCGCTCGCTGGGTGTGGCCACCAGCTCTGCCAGCAGGAGACACTGCAATTGCGTCTCCTGAGGGGTTCCAAACTCTGACTAATCCATCGTAAGAAGCACTAGCAACCCGCTCGGGAACGTTCACATCGCCGGCGAGAAGGCCCGCTCGTGAAGTCGCTGATAAGACATCCACGCCGCCAACCCAATCGTCATGCTCGAAGCTCGCCTCGTAGACCGGGGGTAGCAGACTTCGAACGTACTGCAACGTCAGGGTAGATTCAGAAGATAGGCCATTGGTCGCAAGATACTCTTCGATAGAGGTGCGGAGGAATGTGCCGTTGGCGAGGAAGTCGAGGGGAATGGGGGAAGATGTGTCGAGCATAGACTCGGAGTTGACGATGCGAGAGAGGCCATAACGCTTGATGTCTATAATACTGTCAGCATAGAGATCATGAGGTGAGGTTTTTGCCATGTATGTATGTCAACTGACCTGCAGGTACGAGCAATTGTTGCTTGGACTCTGGGAGTACCAGATCTTGCTCAGTGGTGGTGAAGACGACCTTCACCTGTGCGGCGTCCCCCATCTTTGCGTAATTACCGGGCTTTGCCGAAAAATGTGACAATTGGAAACAAGATTAATACGAAGCAAAAAGAGATAATCCTGCTAGTTTGAAGCCGATTGGGCCTCGGGTATCTCAAATGGTTTGTGATGGAAAATATGTTTTGTAGTAAAGCGATGCGCAAAGATCTTAGCGAAATCTAGAAAATTTTGGAAATTTTGGCAGCCTTGCATCCAACGTAGCCCCACTGCGGGGAGTATCAGCACATGATTGTCCAATGGAATCTAGCAAGGCTGAGTTTGCATTGGACCTCGACACCTAGTTACCTGGCAGGCTGAGTTAGTAAATAATCAATACCTTACCTAACTTTAGGTAATATATATATATATATATAAAACTAGGTATTTTAGTAGATATTTAGTCTAAGATATGCGCTGATTATTATGATGATTTGTCCTAAAATTAAGTAAACCGTTAATTATTTACTTGACTACCTGCCTAGTAGCTAGCGACCAAGTGGAATGCCTTGTTATTAGCTCCTAATGAGACTGAGCTGTCCACGGTGCAGCGAGAAGGAAGAGATCGCAGAGTAAACCTCCACTACAGACACCCTCCATTTGTCATGCTATTTGCCTTTTCTCTGCCCGTTTATGCCTTGCAGTCCCTACCAAGAGATTTGGGTAAGAGAGGGTGAGAAAAGACGATGCTTTAAAGCAATCCGAAAACTATTGCAATGTCAGCTGGTCCTTTTTCAAATAACGAAAATAAACCATGCGTACTCACTAAACGGATCCCCAGTTCTTGTTTCCACGGAGCTCGGCCTCAGTGTCCAGGCCATCCTTGCGGTTGCCATCTCTCTTGGTTGGTTGGCTTCTGGGCTTCTGGGCTCTCTGCTTATCACCTGTAGCATCGGTCATTTCATTGTCTGGACCGCCTGCCTTTTCTTCGCCCTGAGCCCATCTCTCGCCTTTTCCAGTCAATATCCCGGCATCCATCTTGAAATCCTTATCCATCTCAGACTCGCGAGGGCTCTTTTTCCGACTTCCAAGATGCTCCTTTACGCGGTAGTGTACTTGCGTTATCATCTCTTCCACTCCTCAAGGCATCTCGCATGTTTTCCCTCAAAGGCAGGAAAAAGCTCCCCTTAACTACGGAAAACAGTTTGCCCAAGGGCCTCCGGGTTCCAAACATACAAACATATTGTGACAGGGCGGTCGATATGATGCAAGGTTTAGAACGAAATGGGGCGATACCTCAAGCGTCGAGTCGTGTTGTTCAAAGGTTTGAATGACAATGAATATGGATTGCGATGAGAGAAGAAAAAGATTTGCTAATTACATAGCAAATAAAGCTAAGCAAGCAGGCAAGTAGGCAGTGAATCACTGCAAGTGTCAGGGCAGTAAATCAAAATGACGTGTTAATGCTTGCTCTCCGGCTCTTAGAATACAAAGGTCATTACAAGCATTCCGAATATAAATATAAATACCCCTTGCCCTAACCCCCATCTCTTCTTTTATTTCTTCCTTCATCATCCCTTTATATAGGTATCGATCGGCTCGTGCGCCCATCCATAAGTCAATGAGCATTCGACCTTAAACCATCACAGCATCCATATATTGTGTCTGTCTATTGTATTGCCACAGATAAGTTGTGACAGACTTTGGTAGAGCCCTGTACACCTCATCGTACACCTGTGAGCAATCTGTGTTCTATGGTAATTACTCATCTAATCTATTCAGATATAACCCCAAAACTTGGTCACACCCAGCAAGGACTGTGTTCAAGCGCGCCAAACACCCGATCTTTGGTCCCACGGAAGGGACATTCGTCATAGTTCGCCCATTGACCTCGGAATGAACTGTACTCTACTTTCTCCGTGTCAAAGATGATTATGGTCTTTGTGCCATGCATCCCGTCGAGGGTGAAGGAGAAACTCATCGTGTACTTCCCAGAGTGGACAGAAGGGGTCTCAGATCTACGCGCTACAAACCGTGGTGACAGGTTCCGAAAATCAGTCACAATCTTTGCCGCAGATATATAAAGTAACATACCCATGATCTGCTATATATTGGGCTTGCGTCTACGAAGATAACAAATCAGCCCTATATTTGAGGAACCCATCTCAACTGCCATGCTACGCTCTATGTGGAGGCCCAGAAGTGCTTAGCATTGTACGCAATTAGCCATACAAGTCGTGGCCAACACTTATATCGAGTCAACTTGACGATATCGGGCTTAAATTCTGGGAGAATTTGACGCCTGGCAGCCATATATACTTCACGTTGAAGGTGATGATGCGAAAACCTCGAGATGTAGAATCCGACATTGAACCTCTCATCGCTCGTGCTAAGGCATGGAGTCAATGAGCTCGCAACGTTGATACAGTTGAGGTATGAGGCCGGATTGTTCAAGGCTGTCACATTCTGTGGGGGGGGGGGGGGGGTTGTCAAAGATCTCAGAAGGAAGAACATGCTCCTCAGCAGTGCTGGAACATTCGAAGTTGGCCAGATCAAAAGGTCATATATATAACGATTTTGATAAGGCGGCAGAATGACAGACCACAGCATATCCCGTGCACGGTGCACGGTGAGTGCCTTCTCATTCAATACTATGAGGTAGGCAGCTGAAGATCATGATATTAGGAAACCCACTAGGGGAAGAAGACGCTCGACAATCCAATGTACTTGACACTGAAGGCAATGATCGAGAAACCTCAAGACTGTGAGAAATCCGACATCGAGTTTTTCATCGATCTTGGCAAAGTAACTTAACCCTTACACGGTGCTCAATGAATATTGCTAACCATTGTCTACTTCCACAGAAAGTGTGGTTTTCATAGAGCCATGCGACATCGGAACGCTAATAGAAAGGGTCTCAACCACACTGTACGCTGAGACATTCCGTATCAGAATCAAGGATCTTGCAACATTGATTCAGTTGCGGCATGGGGCTGGGCGGTCTGAGGCTCACAAGGTCTGGGAGGAAGCCGTCGATAGTCTCAAGAGGGTGAGGAAGACCTTCAACAGTGATGGAAATTTGGGAGGCGACTAGGACAAAGAGCCAAAGGTCCGCGGTGAGGGCGTTAACCGTGATGGAAAGTGAGAACCCCCGGATGAGACGGTGAAGCGGACCATAGTGAATGGCCTGGAGTTATGGCTTATACACAACAGAGCACGGTGCACGATGCAACTGTCAGAGTAAACAAGAACAGTCTCAGATTGAACCCCTTCGTTTTAGCCCAGATACAAAAGATCACAGTATGAGACAGGCTGAAGTTTTGAGAATATATCATATTCGCCTAGATACACCGCTATCCTATCGACAGTCTAGTCGAAATGTCGTGTCACGTACTATTACAAGAGAATGCTATGAAAGGCTGGGGGTTGAGCCAAGAATGAAGCGTTACAAAACAAGAGTAAGGGTATGGTATCACTAAGAATGCCTAGCCAAACGAAACGCCCGGCGTCAAAACATGACTGCCGGCCCAGTCTTGGAAACAAAACATGAAAAGAAGGCACACGCATGGGGCGGTTTTCATCACGCCCGTTCACACCAAGCATAATCTCATTGTCCTCCGCCAGTGATGCTCGCTTTTCCATCTCCAACAAGCTATGCATTTTGAAAACAAATGTGCAGATTCAACCATTAAAAGGCATCCTCAAACGGGCAGTCAACGCTATCATGGCCGTCACGCTCACATAGGGCGCACCACTTCTCGGGATCCATGATACCGCTCTCCTTGCCGGCGACAGGGCCTGACTCCATGGGGTTGGGCAGGATCTTTACGGCGGGAGAGGGAGGATCTGGGTTCTTGAGTCTGAATGGTGTAAGGGGCGCGGGCGCATCATCGCCTGTAGGAGTGTGAGGCTTGAGCTCGTCGTGGCTAGGCTGCTTGAGGGTCTTGGAGTCGCCGTTGGTCTTAGTACCGTCAGGGCCAAACATGTTGGTGCAGGTCAGAATATCGTGGCCATTAGTCTCGCAAATCTCGCACCAGAGGGTACTAGTCTCAGTGAAATTGGAGTAGTCATCGCTCTCGGGCATCGTGTCGAGGGTGCTGACTCGCTTGTGTGTGGCCGTGCTGGATCGCTTGAGGGTCTCTGTAGGTCGGTTCTCCATTGCCTGTGTCATGACAACGGTATCGCGAGAGTCTCTGAAAGATGACCTATTGGCTGCTCCACCATTGGGTTGACGGAGCGATTCAAGCTCCTTCTCGAGCTCGTCCTCACGAGTGTTCTTCTTGTCGAGAATAGACTGAAGCTCGGCTACTTGTCGCTCGAGATTATCGCGCGCAATCTTGTTCGCCACAGCGTCTTCCGCAATCAATGAGCCGGGTCTTGGTGCAGGAGGCTTGGGCTCTCCGGGAATGGAGTCTCGGCTGAGGGAGTGGATGATAGCCTTGAGACCTCTAATCTCATCATCCTTTTGCTCAAGCTCCTTGGAGGATACCGTGTTGTCACCGTTTGCGGGGGGTGTCGTTGCCTTTTCACGTTCGCGGCGCAATTCTGTCCTTGTTCGTTCGACCTCTCCTCGAAGAAACTCAACCTCGCCTCGGGCCTCTGCTTCCCCACGGCGAGCGTCCTCCAAACCTTCCTCTAGTTCTTGGACCAGCTCCTCCAGTTGCTTAAGTTGGGAGGCCACTGACTCAACGTCTAGATTCCTTGACTCGAGTTCTCGAACATCACCCATGAGTTCCTCTATCCGCTTCTCGTACACGCGTTCCGTCTCGGTACTAGCCAGTTCCAGGGTGTCGATAGTGCTCCGGAAGTCTGCCCGGTGTGCGTCAAACTCTGCTGTGAGCATGGCGATCTTGTCGTTCTTCTCCCTCAGCAGCTGGCGAAGCTGCGCCGTATCCTTATTATCCCAGCTGGCACGCTGCGGCACTGGCATATCTGCTTGCTCCATGAGGCCTTGCAGTTCCACCAAGCTGGTTTCCATGTCAGCCAGGGTAGCAGATTGCTCCTTAAGCTGGTTATCTCGGTCTTCGATCTGAGACTTGAGACGCTCAATCTCTTCGTCATTCATGTGATTGATACGGGATGCAGGTCGGACCTTCATGGTAAATGACGAGACAGATCCGACGCTGCCATTGGTTCCGGTTCGCTGAATTCCTACAGGCGTGGCATCATCATCCAGTCCCGATATCGAGCCTAAGGCTGAAGCACTTCGGGGTCCAAGACTTGGTTTGCGATCCAACCTCCCTATAGGGGGTCTTTTGCTTGGATCACCAGATGTGCCTCGAACGCTTTGAGCAAATCGCGATTGCGTTGGGCTTCCATACCTCGATGGAGCCTTGACTGGGGTGGTCATGGACGGTCGTGGTCCGGGTGTCATTTGCATGCGACGAACAGGGGAGTCGGGTCGAGGAAGAGAAGTTCTGGGAGCCCGCTTCCCTTGAGGGCTGGGAGCTCGGGCACCAGGTCCAACGGAAGCACTGAACTTGGGGAGACCTGGAGTCGGAGGAGTGTAGTTGAGTGAGTTCTGGTTTCCAGCCCTGAGGCCACCGAATGTGCTTCCGCTCGGTGTCATGGGAAAAGATGGGATCGCTTCGCGGCGAGTCAGAGCCTTGGCTGCAGGCAAGAAAATTCCAGCGCCGGGGATTGTTGTGTTAAAGTATGATACACTGTAGTCTGCTGTTAGTCGCGAAAGCCTTGATAGAAAGGTAACTTGATGCTCTTACCCGTCGACATCTCCATCATTTTTCCCTCTACTAGCAAACTCCGAGTCGAGTTCAACACCAGCAAAAACACCTTTCTTGCCTTGAACGGGGCCAACAAATCGAACGACGCCATGCATTCCACCAGGAACATCGACAATGTCACCAAGCGCGACATTGACGGCCTGCGAACGGGCCGGCGTTGTAGGGGGGATCATGTTTTGTGTGGAGTCGCTCAGGACAGAATCAACGGCGTAGCTCTCAGAAACATCGGGTATACTGGCGAGAGAGCCCTGTGTGAGCTGGGCAAGGGAAGCTTTGCGCGGTAGAGGGGGTAGAGGCGGTGCGGCGCGCGAGTGTGAAGCGTATGCGGATTTGAGATTAGGAGTCGATACAGCGTTGTTTGATCTTCGTAGAGCACGCGACGAGCTCCTGTTGCGCAGCTTTGGTGTGTTTGACCTGCTGGGAATGGTAGATGTTATTGTTGAAGTTGCAGAAGGCATCTTGGGAGGCGGCGAGGCCCAGCTGGGGGCCCTTATTTCGCTGTACTGGGATTCGCAACCAAGTGGGCGTGTCTCATTTGTTTACACCCCACGCCGCATCTGGCAAAAAGGGGGGCAACCTTTGTTCTCGGGGAGCAACGAGCTTTTGCCTTGGCCTTGGGCATCCGTTGCTAACAATTTTTAGCTCCCGTCAGGTCCCGTCGGGGTTCGTTTTAGCGGTTGAGCACGGTCGGTTGGTACCTGACGAGATGGTGGTATGTCGCCGAGACTTTAGGTACTGCTGGCTGAGGGACTCGGGGTTTCCCCTGTGACAACAAAGGGTCTTCTCCAATAAGGCTAGCCGGAGAAATTTGATGACGGAAGAAATGAGACTGCCCTGAGCCGTGTCGCAGTGGGCAACTGAAAATGGGGAGATGGTGGGGATGCAAGGAAATTGAGAGGGAGAGAGAACAAGAATGGTGTAAGTATGGTATGTGTGTTTCCAAAAGAAAAGAAAAAGGATGAAAGAATTGAGTAGCTGCGTGTATATAAACAAACGACAGGATACTTATGCAGGAGAGTGTCGGCTGAGCTCAGAGTGGAGAGAGGCTAAGTTATCGTTGCAGCAGCTGCTATTGACAAAGAGAGGATAGTGATAGTGATAGACTTGACAGTATTGGTGATGCAGCTTGCAGTGATGGGGCACTATTATCATGGATCCCAAGGGGGTCAAAAATGAAGGGATCAAGATGGACATAAGTGAGACACAGACGGACGGACGGACGGACAAGAAGACAGAGACAAAGACAAGAGACGCAACTCTCCAGAGTGAGGGCAGCCAGCGCCCTTTTTCTTCCTACTTATGCCTTTCGTTACGTCTTATCCCATCAGCCAGTAAAGGCGTCACTTTTCTTGTTACTCCGTCAGGTTCAGGTTTGGTTCGTTGTCACCGCCTCTGCGCCTCTAACATGAGGGGCTTTGGAACCAGGGACGATGCAGGGGATGACAGGGAGATTGAGCAGCAGAAACCCGGGGAAAGTCTGAGGTGCTAGGAGCAACAAGGGTGATGATGCTGCAATGTGATGGCCTAGGGTATGGATATGGATCCAATGTGATCAGATGGTGATAAGCAGCTAGCAGACAAGGAACAGAGGGATAGTAAATTGCAGAGAGCAAAACTGAAACAAAGGAATAATTCAAGCAGCTAAAAACAAACGCAGAAGCAGTACCCAATTGGTCTCTAAATAGACCTTAAATTGCAATACTATCATGACATGGCAAACCCTTCTCTTTTATCATCATGCCTCCTCCAAGTTTAAGACTCTCTTCTTACTGCCTTCGCTTGTTGTCATGATGCGTATCATCTCTGTTTACCTGCAACCAAGCCTCTGTCGCCATGGCATCGTCCCGCTGTCCTGCATTCGCGCTGCATCAAACGTGGGCTTCACTCACCGCCAATGATAGACCCAAAACTTGCGATGCCTTCTGCAGTATCCGCAATGACAGACGCCATTTGTTACCTACATAAGCTCCAGAGGCGTCTCATTCGTTCCCGCATGCAGCGCAACATTGTCAGCTTTGCCACCCCTGCAACACTACCCTTGTCTAAACGGCAACGCCCGCGTGGGATTTATTTTGATGTCCTCTTTTTGTGTACGTTCTCTGAGGGTTGTCATGGACGATTAGTATGCCCTTAGCTAAATAGCCGCCGGTTTTAGACCAGATGAGGGGTCCTAGACTCTTAGAACATATCGTTGACCATTGTATAAATGGGCCCATTTCCTTGACTTTTGTCCCTTCGTTTATCTATGGACAAGATACGCTCAGCTGTCATGATGGCTTGCTATCATAGCCGCCTTCATTTCTCGCTACGATCCCACCAACCTTAAAATGCTTCATTGGCTAGTAATTGGGGTTGGCCAATAACTCAGAGTTATACACGTCAAGATTATTAGAAGGTTTCAAAGTTTGTGATCCATATTGCTATGGGTTTCTCGTGTAATCTTGCCATTGGCCTTTTCAGATCCCGATTGAGCGGCAGCTAAAATAATAGAATAGGACAACGTCTTTTCCACATAGCATCCTAATATAGGTAGGCATAAATATCATGAAAATGCTCATTAGGAGATTGCGAAATCTTCAGGTAATCTTATGATGATATCTTATATGGCTTTCATCCTATCTATACTAACGGCACGCCTGAGAGAAACCATCATCCCCTTAAAGAGCTCTGATCTTGCAACATGTGATTATTTATATTTGCCGGTCTTGAATTTGGGGCTCTGACAGCGAACAATTACCTCCACAACCTTACAAACAAGCCCATTCATATACACACAGATCATTACTTAACTTAACCCAGTGCCAACTTGCCGAGATCTCGACTACTAATGTGGATTCACGGGTGGAAGCACGATAAGCTTTACACAACTTCAAACTCAAGGTTGACCTGGACCAGAAATCCTTGTTTGGGTATTAGAAGCCCAGAAACAGTGCGGCTTAAACCATCATAGAAGCCACAAACATATGGTCTTTACCTGGTATGTTATAGGTACTATATGTCGCTCATGATATCATGTCCCGGCATGTCACCTTACCTATATCAAAAAAGGGAGTGCTTAACTAATCGGGTCAGAAAATAACATATACCATACCCAACTTTAGGTAAAATATAATAAAACAAGTTAGGCACTTTAGTAGATTTTCCCCCTAAACTATGCTCTAGTTAGTATAGCAAATTGTCCTAAAGTTAGGTAGAGTGTTAATCATTAACTTTATATAGATATACCCAAGGTACTTGATATGGTATTCTTGTTCATCACCGGCTATTCTTCGATTACGATCGTCTACCAGCTCTCGGTTTTCACTAAGTATCGTTTCCTTATTGGAAATATCATATCGCAACTTAAGCGTCACAATATTTGCACATGGACGCATTACCAACCAATGCCTTAATAAACATGGATTTCCTATGGCAAATAACTAATCAACGAAGAAAGCGCAAAATGCAAATTGCGACGATGCGGAAGTGCTCTCAACACCAGTAATGACATGCAAGCTTCCCCAGAGGACATAAGCTCCTTTCCTTTCTGTCTTTTCCACGGAGGTAATAATAATTAATAAAAGATGATGTGACGTGATGAATACAGTTTCCTTCTCTTGCTCTTTCTCTTCCCGCTCAGCCACTTGTCCGTATGAACCTGGAGAATCGGCTCTACTGGTTTCCGTTCACGGGAATGTTGTCCAAAGGACTGGTCGAGCCGGGTTGCTTGGTTCGAAGCGTCAGAGGGAAGGGGTACTCGTCAGGGTCTTCCTCCTCACTTCCAATATTGTTAGTCAAATGCTTAGAATCGTAGCAGGGTATTCACTTACGGGAGCTTCCAAGCAACATAGTCCTCAGTGCTCAAGCCCTCACGGCCTTCCTGCAGGCTTGCAAAGTCGCCGGGAGTCATCATGCCAGTCCGGTCTCGTGGCGAGCCAGGAACAGAGAATGGTCGTGAGATCTTCTGCTCGACACCAGGGATGAAATCTTCCTCATCATCATCGCCATTGAAAGAGTTGGGGTAGGCACGGCGCAGAGCCAACTGACGAGCCTTGACGTACTCCATACCCATTCGCTTCCAGTCGAGGAGATCGCTGAGGCGCTCGGTTCGGTTTCGCTGGTTGATACGCTGACGGCGACTCTTTCCGCAAAAGTCGTACATGAAAGAGGTGAGTTGGTTAACAGAGTCGTCAACACCCTTGGTTCGGCGGTCCACAATGTAGATACCGTAGTCGCTCGAGTTCTCGATAAGCTCCTCCATGTAGCATCCGAAACCAGAAAGGTTGGTGGTGATACTGGGCACACCCATAACGGTACACTCGGCGGGAGTGTAACCCCAAGGCTCGTAGTATGAAGAGAAAACACCCAGATGGCAACCTCGGACGAAGTCGTCGTAATCGAGAGGGAGGACGGGGTTGGCAGAGTTGAGGAACTCAGGGTGGAAGACAACCTTGACTCGGTCGGTGGGGTGGTTGAAAAGCTGTACACGGCGGATCTGGTTCAGAACAGGATCCTCATGATCATTGAGCATGTTATGAGTAACAATCGGGGGAAGTCCATGGCGCTTCATGGCGAAGAGACGACGGCGAAGCAGAACTCTGTCCTGGGCAGAAATGAGTTCCTTCTCATCGGGCATAGGGTCACCCTCGTGCCACTTGAGAGAGCGCTCAAAGATGCGACGGCCAATACTCTGCTCAATGACATGTGTGGTATCTCGCAGGGACTTGATGACCGCCTGTCCCTTGAGGGCCTCAACAGTGAGCGATGTGGTCTGTGCCGGCATGATGATGAAGGCCACAACTGTGATCTTGCTGCCGGCAGCCTTGAGACGGTGGTTCAATCGTGCTAGAGACTCAATGAACATATCGACACCCTTATTCCGGAACTCGTAACGACCAGCAGTGAAGAGATACAGAGTGTTATCCGGATCGAAGTCGTAATGACCGTAGAAATGACCTCGTACAAAGTCGTGGATCTTCTCCTTGGCTTGCTGGTGCAGGTTCTGGAACTCGTGGACGGCAGAGAACTTGGTGACGTTGAGACCGTTGGGCAGAACGCCATCGGGCTTCCGCTTCAGCAAGTGTTCGGACTCGAACGCCGTGATGTGAGAAACAGTGGTAAAAACATCACAAGCATGGGCGGCAGCTCGCTCAATGCAGTATCGGTGGTAGATACCACGCTTACCGGCCTCAGCATCAACATCGAACCATTGAAGGTTGTTGTAAAAGTCCACGGAGCCGGCGCAGAGGTATCGGCCGAGAAGGGTGGCGTGTGTGGTAAAGATCGTCGTAACATCGATGCGGCGCTTCTTGCAAAGGGGTAGAGCGACGCCAGCAAGCCACTCGTGGAAGTGAGCAATAACAGCCCTCTTCTTCTCGTGGCAGACAAACTATGGGTATTAAAGTTAGCAGATCCGACACGTAATGGGAAAAGCCACGGGGAATTACCTCTCCCAGGAACCAGGCAACAAGATAGCCAAAAACGATGGCCTCGTTGGTCTCATCGTCGCCAGGTGGTGAGGGAATGCTTGCAGCTTCCCACAAATCGGCCTTCCACTCATTCAAACGGCCATAAGCGGTCTTGGTGTCAATGAGAATAACTCTAGGAGCACCCTCAATCAACCACCGTCCATACACGACATGAATTCCTCGGTCCTTCATGGATTGCAGGGTAGCAGCGATCTCTGGGTTGGTGGGCTCCATCTCCTCCACCTCGACGGCAGCCTAGGGTGGTCAATACGCGCAAGTTACCACGAGTTTGAGGCGATATAAACGTACCGATTGATGGTTGAGAGGGCCGATAAGAGTGTAGCGGTCTCCATATTCGGCTGTTGTGACAGGAGCCTTGGATTTGATGACAGAGTAGATACCACCAACTGCGTCGCGATCACGTTAGCATGCGAAGGCTGGCGAGGGAGCGAAGACGGCTGCTGTCGCAAGTGACTGACCTCGATGGGCTACCTCAGTAGCAATCTCAAAAAGAAGGTGGTTCTTGATGTCGCGAGTCTGCTGCTCGCCTTCAGAACTCATTTTGACGTGAAAACTTGCAGAAAATCAGGAGAGAGTTGCTGAGGTGAGAGTTTTGTAGACGCGATGATCTGATGCTAGTCGACCAGGGGTAGTCACGCGTGGAAGCCTCTCAAAAGAACAGCAAGAGAATAGCAAAGGAGGAACAGAAAGTAGCTTCAAGAGGTGAAGAAGAAGCTGTAACGATGGTCCGAGAAGCCAATTGAAAGTTTTTCTCGGGAGTAGCGAGGCGTGGCTGGGGGTATCGGGAGGTGCGAAGCGGAGGGGATTGAATCGAGATGGTGGTGGTCTCGATGTTGCGTCACCGTGCCGCTGCTGAGAGTCAACCTAACCTAAGAGATGGATCTGCGGGCGATGGGTGAGCAGGGTTTGCATAGGGAGGGATCCATTCCCAGATGGATATGGATATGTGCCCATGGGGAGCGGAGTAGAGCACTAACAATAATAGGTAATAGTACGATCAGTGTCAGGTACTGACGGTGGGTTTTCTTGGTGTTTTGAAGGCGTTACACCAGCTGAGGGGGAGGATTGTGAGATGAAGGGAGGAGAAAAAGAGCGAGCGACAAAAGATGAGAGAGGGCGAAAGGCTCAAGAAATGAGCTCAAGCGACCAATGTTTGTAAAAGCTGAAAAATTGGACGTTGGGTTAAAAGGAAGATGGTGTATTCATGTACTCGGCAGGTACCTCGAGGCCGCTACAGCACCTGTTGACCGTGATGTCGTCCGGTGTTGATGCCCGCTATGGTACAGCTCGAGCCCGTACTCTGGCGCGCTAGCATCCTAAGCTTGGGTGGGGCCGGGGGGAGCGTCGGGGCCCCAAGCTCCCAGCAACGGCGCCTAAATAACGCCAACATAAAGGCCCGTATACCAAGCCCAAACACCTGTGGAATCCAGGGCAATTCACCCATCCTGTCGCCACATGGATGGAGCCGTTCGCTTGGCTTTGAGGACTAGCCCAGGGTCAATGAGACAATCCGGGTTAATGCTTGAAGCCGTCCATTAAACATAACATCAGCACTCAATCAAAAGCTCCGGATACTGGAGAGAATAGTGATAATGATATGACCAGTAACTCGTGCCATTGAATTTTAATTTGCTGAATCTGTTGAAAATGATAGTACCGGTACTCCGTAGGTAGTCTGCTCTGGTTTTTCCCCTGCTTGTGTCGTCGGGTTGTCAGCATTTTCTAAACTCAATCAAGATTAACCACGCAGGAAACGGACCTGGCCATACGCCACGGACTCCAGATCAAAGGGAATAGCTTGTAAAGTACCAACGCCACTCCGGTCAAAGAGCCGAGGCCGGCCCATGATCGAGTGTTTCACTGCCATTTCAAGGCCTGGATGCTACGCCATAATGAGCCTGACTCTCTTTGTTGAGGAGCTTGGGTGAGGCTCTTTTCTCTTTTCTCTTACCCTAGCGCCTTTAGTAGTGTTTGCGCCTCGACGTTTTTCTCAACGGCATACAAAATTTTCCTACCTCGTTGTGTAATATCAATTGCACTCCACAGTGGTCAGTACAAGCTTCTACTATGGGAGCTTTTTAGTCTAAAAATTGACCTGCATCATGTTTGGCTAAACGCAGGTCTGGCACGTCTTGGGGGTGTCGGGATGAGGTCATGGAATGCGGGGGAATGCCAGTGATCGACATGTTAACATTTTCCCCAGGCTCACTTCGACTCCATTTTCTTGCAGTTTTTGCTCACCTTTGTTGGAAAAGGGGTATCACATTAATATTGGTGCTTACAATACCTCTCGTATGACTGTATGATGCCATGAAATCCCCGTTGATATAACCTGTTTGCTCGAGTCAATGGCCCACAATGACAAAATTCTTGGTCGTCTACTTCCCCATACACGAAAGGCTCGTGCTTGGATGCTTCTCCGAATTCGTTGAGTCCTAAGAACACATATCAACTCCAACTCGGGCCGTGCTTTTGCATTGTATGCAAAATGAGATCGGTGGCTGTACTATCCGCCGACTGGGAGTCTCCGGGGTAATTTCTACCGAGACCACGAGTTGGAAGATATGTCTGAATCTGAATAGCATCCCCTTTCGTTGGCATATCAAAAATAGCCCGAGCTCTGAGCACTTCATATAGCCTGTCTCTCTCCCAAATGGTCATCTCCACTACGAAATGAGCTCGCACGACTCTGGAATTGCCAAGCATATGTTTACTGGAACTGCTCTGCCAACCCACCTCCCCCAAGATCCCATTGAGACATCTGGGGTGTAAGCCCTATAACTTCAATGCTTCAAATGCCGAGTAACAAAACAAGGGAGCATCATATCTGCCCAGCAACAGCTCCAGGTCAAACATTTATGCTTCGGGCACTGATACTATGACAGCAATGGCTGACAGCCAAGCCTATACCGACCTTGCTATACAAAGAAGCGAAACAAAGGACAATCCTTTCATCTCCCTTGACATTGCTATCAAATTCTAAGCCATTTCGGAACCTATTTCAGGAATGACGATGTTTCTCTAAAAGCAAGATGACTGCCCCGATTTAATTCCACCATGGAGATCATTGCGGGTGAGGCCGACGGGCACTATCAACAAAAATTGCAACCTTCTCCAACAGCACTAAGCTTTGATACATAGATTGTGTTTAGTAGTATGAGTTGACTATCAGTTCTTCTATCTGCAACTCCATGATTCGAGTCATGGTTCCCCTCATGGGATGTGTCTTGATCATCCCCAAAGCTGTCCTATATCGGTAGTTCCCTAACTCAAAAGCATTCCCTTGCTCTCGGGAAATGAGTGGCATCAGTTGATCACGGAACTGGACCTTTCCTGAAATGCTACCATTAATGAATTTATCAATTGTACTGGGATTTTCCATGTACCAAACGTGGGCTTTCTTACTCTGAGGGAGTCTCCTCGGAGTTCAAGAATAATAGGGAATAAAGGTATAGCCCATCTATGCCATGATTTTTATTATAATTTTTATAAAATCTTAAGAAATTTTATGATCTTATAGCCTAAACTTTGAAGATACTTAGACTACATATTCTTACAAAATAATCCTTTATGACAATACCACAGTTAATAACCGTGATAGACTTATTAGGCAAATAGAGCCCGGATTCTTGCTAGATCCCCTAGGTAAAAGCGCCTCCTATACCTTGCTCTCGTGAACCTGGAGTCTATAACGGCTCAGAGATGACAACGTGTGTAGCTCGAGCTAAGTTCAGTCCAACACTACTAGCATCAGCAGTAGGGAGAAATAGGCACTAGTCCACCGTGCACTAGGTTGAAGGATTGCACGACCTGAGCGCGCCGGGAAAGGTCAATGGAACCGTTGTACTCACCAAGTAGAAAGTTGAGTGCATTGTCTTTCTTTTCCCGGCGCTGAATATATTCTTTGACAATGTCGAGAAACAGCATGAATTTAGATGAAGCCTTTTATCAGATCGACCCTTTCGTCTTGCACGGTGCAAATATGTGCGGTAATGGTAATCGCCATTATCGTCATTCTCCCAACCCTTCCCGATCTCTTGCTTACCTTCATCAGGAGAGTAAGTGACTTCAACATTATTTTCGCTGTACTTTGATGCAGTGACGAACAGCGCAGCCTGAGGCATCTAGTATAATAGCTGAAGGTCGGGTATACCGTAAGGCGTTTATATTAAAATCCAACTGTATGAATTAAATCGTATACACTCACCTCGTGGAAGTGTATTTGTATTTCGTGGTACCATTGCCACATACACCCTGAAGGGGCATTGGATGTAATGAGGATAATGCCACTTCGGATTTTAATAGCCGAGTTTTGGCGGTGCCAACTTCTCAGCCCTGATCTCCAAGACTGCTAGAATAGTAGTTAAGGACTTTCCCAGGCTTACTACATCACATAGGAAACCGCTCCTGCTAATGGCTAAGTATATATTTGAAGACTGATACGTATGATCTAGGTGTAGAAAGCAAGTAAGGGAGTGTCGACTATACCAAAATAGATCTGGTGCGTTATATATAAAAGAATATGAAAAGGAGCCTTTTTTTCATAGTCCAGAGATAGGAGGCTGAAGGTATTTAAGGGTATATATAGAGAAGAAATGAGAGATAGAATAAACAGGAGGGAGGCCAAGAATATATATAGGTCGGAGAAAGGCAAAAGTGAATAGAGGACGAAGAAATGTTGCCCACAAGATTGTGACAAACACAAACTGGGTAGGGACAACTTCCAGCTTTGTCTCCTCAAAGGAAAGGGCATCGGCAGCTTGCAATGGATACCTAGGACAACGCCTACATCGTTAGCGTTAGAATCACAGGCTGGCCCAAGTAAGAAGATCTCTACAGAATAATCTACACTGAGACTTGTATAAAGATCTTCATAAAAGGAGTATATTCCTAAAAGTAAACTTTTATGTGTCTCACGACAATGCCATTACAACACTTGCTAGTTTCTATCAGTCTGACCGCTATGGGATCAGTATACACGAACTCATCAGATGGTAAGAACCCTTCGCTGTTGTGACAGTCAAACGCGTTGACTGCTTGCCGTGACTGACAATATATCTAATTTGTATTCCTCAGTTTTCACATCACGGAATCCTTTGCCATTTGGACAGTCAAGCACATTGATCGCCCTAAGATTGATCACCAGGCATAGTTTGTGCTCTTCAGTGTTTTGGCTAAGTCAATCGAACGTGTTGGCGTTCTCAGCTGCTACTTCAGGATAAAACAACTTACCTCTAGGCTGCCCCTTCCTAAATCTTATTTGAAGGCTGTGGCCGCTTGCGTTCCCTAGAGTTTCCACACCACACATTATTCTTATCCAGAATTTTCATTAAAGAACGGAAACAGTTCAGACGAAGCCTTGATGATCCAATCAGTCAGATTATCAATTTGGTCATGGTGGTTCCGGCCGCGATCGGGTTTTGTAGGTTTCGGATGGCATCCAAGGCAGGTTTAAAGGCCAGTGCCATTTTCCGGCGCACCTCTTGAGTTTCCATGTTGTTTTTGGTCGGCATTGTAGCAAGATAGATGTAGGAAATACTTTACCTGTACTTAAAGTATTTATCGTCAGTGAGATGGGGCTTGTGGTGAAATCGAGAACCTACTTGGTTTATCCTTTGCGGATAAGAATTAGGATAATATAATACTAAGTTTAGGATAATACGATGCTAAGTTTAGGGCAAGTCTTACATATATTACAAGATAAAGTGGTTGCTTTAGACTATGCGAAATATCACTCTAATCTAGCTCATATCCATTTGACAGTGAATCACTGACTCCTATGATCTATATATCTCTGACCTGCGTCCAACTTCTTCCATCCTTCACATTCCCCTTTGCATACCTTCGGTCTTTCATTGCAGACTTCAGTCAAATAAAATCGGTACTTGTTTACTCGATCAGTGTTCTCTACACGGTGCACACCAGTCTTTCGGTGATATCTTTCTATCTACCAAATCGCCAACTTCAGCACGGTGCATGGTGCACGATGCGTACTATGGAACCTGCAGCCATCGAATGCGCCCCTACACACATTGTCCAGATGATCGGATCTATGATAAGTCCAGAGGATGCTGGAAACCTTTCTCGAACTTGTTCGAAGCTTCGATCAAAACTGGGAAGACTAGTGTGGTCTCATGTTCTTCTCCACGGCAATGAGCACGATCTGCTACGCAGACTCAATATACTCAGACCGGAAGTCGTGGGGAACCGCGAGAAGCTTGGGTTTGTCAGGTTATTTGCTGAACTATTCTACCTGTGACAGACATGCTGAGATATGATTATAGGAAGGCGAGAATCCTCTTCACTCAGGGACACCCCTTGGTCTCTCGTGGTGGTAGTGATCATGAGCACGGTGCACTGCCGACTGCTATTACTCAGGCTCTCAGTGCCATGAGCACCCTAAAATCCCTGGATCTCATCCTCGGGGGGATGACAAACTGGCAGCAAAACGTATTCCGGCGTCTTCTAAGGGCGTCTCCTCTACTCAAACTCGAGCATCTGAGATTAGATGCAGAAACGCGCCTCACGAAGGCTGTGCTCGGGCAATGTCTGAAAACCAGCCTCAAAGCCCTGCACCTGAGCGGAGGTGTCAAGTCATTCAACTTCAAGTTAGCAGCCAGGAAGTTCAAGGGCCTCGAAAGACCCCGACTCTGTTTAGACGGCGACTTGACAACTGAAAAGCCAACTCGATCTATGAATGCCAAGGTGGTAGACGAGATTGCGAAGGTATTCCCACATCTCAAGTGTTTGATCCTTTGTGAGGAACCAAGCAATCATCACACTGGACAGCGCAACACCATTTGTACTCCTGAGCAGAGACAAAAATTCGTACGTTCTCTCTTATATGAGTTATCATGCACGGTGTATACTGACCATTTGTTCTCAATAGAAAGGACAAGTGAAAAAACTCGCAAATACACTGCGAGAAAAGATGACAGGATTGCAGCGATTCGCATGCACTTTGTGGCGGAAGCGTCTTGGGAACCGCATGGTAATTGCGGCTGCAGGACCTAACGATGACCAGACACTCACGGATGAAGATTGGCAGCCGGTGTTCGCAAAGCTGATGCGCAAAATCACTGACGAGCATCCTGGGATGCAGGAGGTGTGCATTCTGACAGAGCGACCTCGATTCTACCACTGGAACGGGAGCACTACTCGCCTACGAATTCGTGGGAACAAGCGCAGTGCAAACTTCCCATTCGGACTTGAAGACTGAAGCCTGAACGGTCTGCACGATGCACGATGCATAGATACAGAACAACTGGAGAGTGGAAAACTGGCTACTACTGCTAAAATGGTAAAACGAAGGGAAATAGGTGTAAAGTTTATAAAGTCCTCCATATCTACCGTCGTGCTGTTCCTTCAAAGCTTTTGTCAACGATTTCCATTGCCTGTGCCGTCTGTATCCTCTCCCCTCGAGCACTATGCCACCATCTTGCGCTTTTCCATAACTCGCCATTCCAATCACCAACTAGTTGACGATACTTTATCAAGAACCAGACACTGGGCTCCCAACTACGCACATCCCATGGTACACCTGCGCCCATACCGTGTGGATTCTGCCCTGCACCCCAGCACGTGAAGCCACCAGCGAGGATATCATGACAAAGAATACCCTCGTCGATAAGGGGAGGATCTTGGTCAAGAGCTGCGATGAGGTTCTCACGGAAACTCTTGAAAGGGATGACATCCTAGCCGGGTTAGTATCAAGATACATCAAATCATCAGGTGTAACATACGATGTAAGGATGATGCCCAAAGGTTAATTGTTTATCAATCGGTTGAAGATCAGACGACAAAGTCCGGAATCTCGACTTCACAAGGGGGAGCTGCGATGGATGGTAGCCCTCGTCTTGCGTAATAGAGAAAACACTACAGCCCTCGTCGACTAGGATTGCGTCGACACCTCCCATACCAAGAGCATAACAGTTGGCGAATATGGCACCGAATAAGCCCGGCTCCATCGTGTACTGCGTCGGAAGAAGGGTAGGTCTAGCATGCGCAGTCTTGTACAGCGCTTTTGCAAAATTGATGGCTTGCAGTTGACCAGCAGTTGGCGGCCATGCTCGCTGTGAGGGGGGAGGTGCACTTGGCGAAGTAGA
Organism: Fusarium sp. FL617; assembly: GCA_030142105.1. NCBI lineage: Eukaryota > Fungi > Ascomycota > Sordariomycetes > Hypocreales > Nectriaceae > Fusarium > Fusarium sp. FL617. The sequence continues at coordinate 2,156,568 of JAREIL010000010.1, read as the reverse complement.
GCCCTGTGTGTCCTGTTGTAGACGATTGAGAAGAGAACGCTTTTGCTCGAGGGTGAGATTTTCTACGCCATTGAGGACACTATTGAGGGCGCCGTCATCGTCGCTTGAGGATGTTTGTGATCTACTATATCCTGACTCTGGACTATCTTCGAAGATCTCCTCTACCATCCTAGGGTCTACATGTTCCATCGTGGATGTATCAACGGGAAATTGCATCGATGGTCCAAATGTATTGTGGCCCCATGGGTCCGGATGTGCAAGACTGAAGGGATCGTTCAAGTGAGTGAACAGTAGAGGGTTTGGGAGTGCCGCTTGAGTAAAGGCTGTGGGAATAGCTGTCTGAGATGTATCTCCCCAGGTTTGTGGTGTTAGGTACGACTGAGTATTTTCAAAGTTATTAAACCCTTGATTGGCGTCGACCGCCATGAAGGGGTCAGCCGAAGGGACATTTGATAGTGGTTGACCTTGCAGATATACATCACTCGAACCACTAGAGGCCGGAATAGCATTAATATCGGCGTTATCGGTAACATTGGGGATGTCCGGGACCTCGCTGGGTTCCAAAATCTCATTGAGCAGAGCGAGTTTCTGTTTCCGCTTCTCGCCTAGGATACGAAAAGATGATGGCGTCAGCAAGACCAAGGTCATCAATGGATCAACCAACCACATCTAAGACGGCGTAACACACGGTAGTTTCGACTAGCAAGACGATTCTGCTCACGACGTGCCTCGCTGTTGCGTTTGGCTGACGGCTTGGTCTTTCTGACCTTTGTGGTCTCATCACTCATGGCGGGTAGATCATAGATCGCGTCGAGTGAGATTAGGGTAGGTAGGTAAGCACAGGGAACAAGCCGTATGCTTAGCAGTGGATAACTTTTGCGCTACACTAATAATTTTGAAGAGACAGGATTTCTCCAAACGTTTTGAACTATTAGAGGCCCGGGCTCAAGGAATGCATGGAACCCTCTAGTAGTGACAGTCGACAATCTCACTGTTCAAGTTGGAACATTTTAACGAGATTGTAGACCTGAGTAGGCGTATACCTGAAAGGTGGTTCCACTTTTAGACTACGCCGTGCCGAAGGATTCTTGACCAATCACGCCAGCTCTTTTCAAGATACTCATTAGGGCAGGCAATAGAAGGACTCTCTCTGGTAGAAGAAGCCCATACCGTATGTTATTGGCAGATAGTCTGGATACCATTATAAGATCATCATAATATTAGGATAACTGTTTAATATCTTAGCAGTATCATAGTGCTTTAGACTAATTTATTAACCAAACTTATTATACTTATAACTGAATTACTGACGACTTTCTAGGCCACCTGGACACTTATCAGGAACTTGAGTTTCTGCTTGTTTTCTATTCAGTTTCGCCTAATCGTATAGGGGATATGCAAGCAGATGTCTTGGAGCGGAGTCCCCTGTTCAGAGCGCTTTGGTTGTACTGTCGTTACCCAGAGTTTGTCATCCTGCATGTTACAGAGCAAGTTGTGGCACATTGGGGAAACAAACACATGAAAAACTATATCTTGTGGTCAAAACAAGTGACAGCCCATGATATGTAAAAAAACAAATTCGGCCATCATGCCAACAAAGACTACAAACTCAAAATAAAATGTTAAGAATGCGCAGCATGAGTCAGGTAATTCTAGCTTGTGTGGCTGACAGGGGGGTCTAGACAGGCTTTTCGAGGAGGCGAAAACTGAACGAATCAGTGAAACACGCCCGGGCAGAAACATCGGCTCCGGCCTGTGAGAAGTGATTGATGGTGAGGTGGGGTCCTAAATCGGACCCTGCGGCTGGAGAGAAAAAAATCGAAGAACTTCTGGCCACTGCCGTAGGGACTCTTTGGAGGGGGTCTTTTGGGGTACTGGGGACGCCTTGCAGGGAAGTCCGTTAGTGAGGTACATGCACAGCCTTGCCATGATGCCTGTTGAGGCGCGAGGGTGGTTGTTTGTTTGTAGTACATGTATGTAAGCGGTTGTGCTTACAGAAGCTCTAGAACGAGCTGTTGAGGGTGTAGAAACGCCTGGAAAAGACCAAAAATAACCAAAAGAGGTTGAAAAGGAAGAATCAGGAAACGGCAAGGAAATCTCGGTCTTTACAACCTGTTTCATGCCGCGTCACGACCCCTAAATGATAATCAGGCTCCTGCAGGGCCCTCCAAGGCCCGCCAGTGTGGTACGCCAAACTGCAAGTCCCTCGCGCCAAAGGTCAGGTCATGCATTATCAGCACCGCCACAGAATCGACTTTCTTCCACACAATTCCATGAGGCGCAACTCGCGCCGGCTACCCTTCTTTGTGCTGCAGCCTCCCTTTCTTCTCAAAAACCGTCCGCTCAAACCAAACCCAAGCGCCTAATCTCGACTTGACTTTGATTTTGACGTTGTTTGTGTTTAAGACAACTTTTCTTTTCCTCCTTCCTCCTTTCATCGCGCGGGATCCTAAACCGAACGCTCTAATCGACCTCTCCTCGCCCTCCACTTATTCGAATTTTAGAGACCCAAATCCGTGCAACTCGCCGCAGCGCAGCCCCGCCGCCGGAATCTCGAGATACGCTTTTTGGCGGACAAGGTACGATATGAACCCTTCCTTTTCCTCCTGATGGATGATTCAGTGTATGAGATTATCATATCGCATTATCTGTTGTCCATTCTATTGCCGTCGCTGCGCGCGCAAAATCTGCGCTTTGTTTGCTTTGTCTGAGCTTTACTAATACCCCTCCAGAGTCTTTATCCATCTACTTCGATAATACAAATTCATACCAAAAACCGCAAAAATGGTCAAGGAAACCAAGTACTATGATACCCTGGGTGTATGTCTCTACTGCCCCTAAATATTTCGTTTTTTTTTTCCTGTTTTTTTTTTTGCTAAACCATAACGACAGGTCTCCCCTACTGCCACTGAGCAGGAGCTGAAGAAGGCTTACAAGGTCGGAGCTCTGAAGTACCACCCTGGTATGTTTCCAGATCCAGATACTCCAACATACATGTCTAACACAACCTAGACAAGAACGCACACAACCCCGAGGCCGAGGAAAAGTTCAAGGAAGTTTCCCACGCCTACGAAATCCTTTCCGATTCCCAGAAGCGACAGATTTACGACCAGTATGGTGAGGCCGGTCTTGAGGGCGGTGCCGGTGGTGGTGGCATGGCCGCTGAGGACCTGTTTGCTCAGTTCTTCGGCGGTGGTGGTTTCGGTGGTATGGGCGGTATGTTTGGCGGCGGCGGTATGAACCGCGGTCCCCCCAAGGCCCGAACCATTCACCACACCCACAAGGTTTCCCTTGAAGATATCTACCGGGGCAAGATCTCTAAGCTCGCTCTCCAACGGTCAATTATCTGCCCCAAGTGCGAGGGTCTCGGTGGTAAGGAGGGTGCTGTCAAGCGATGCCCTGGCTGTGATGGTCACGGTATGAAGACCATGATGCGCCAGATGGGCCCTATGATTCAGCGCTTCCAGACTGTCTGCCCTGACTGTAACGGAGAGGGTGAGATCATCAAGGAGAAGGATCGCTGCAAGCAGTGCAACGGAAAGAAGACCACCGTCGACCGCAAGGTCCTCCACGTCCACGTCGACAAGGGTGTCCGCAGCGGCACCAAGGTCGAGTTCCGAGGCGAAGGTGACCAAGCGCCTGGCGTTCAGGCCGGCGACGTCGTTTTCGAGATTGAGCAGAAGCCCCACCCTCGATTCACCCGCCGAGAGGATGACCTTCTCTACAACTGCGATATTGAGCTTGTCACAGCTCTGGCTGGTGGTACTGTCTATGTCGAGCACCTCGACGACCGATGGCTCGCCATCGATATCCTCCCTGGCGAGGCTATTTCTCAAGGTATGTATTTCCTACGTATTATTCAACAACACAAAGCTAACTGTTCCAGACGCTGTCAAGATGGTTCGCGGCCAGGGTATGCCTTCTCCCAGGCACCACGACTTTGGCAACATGTATATCAAGTTCAACGTCAAGTTCCCCGAGAAGAACTGGACCCAAGACCCCGAGGTCTTCGAGACTCTCCGAAAGGTTCTTCCCGAGCCCGCCGTTCAGAACGTTCCTCCCAACGAGGAGATGTCAGAGCCTGTCAGCCTCGAGGATCTCGATAACTCGACCCAGAGCAGAGTCTTTGGTGGTTCTGATGGCATGATGGATGAGGATGACGAGGACGGCCACCCCGGTGGTGAGCGCGTGCAGTGCGCTTCTCAGTAAGCTAACCGCAACTGAGTGCACACCTATCGCAGGTGTAACAAAACATACAATGCCGTGACGGCATCAGCTGCTTGCGTATCTACGTTAAAAGACAAGATCACGGATCTCGTCAAGACACTGTGCAGCTGAGGGTGGACGTCGGCAGCAATTGCCAACGTCTCTTAATCATTCGATGATACCAAATCTAGCGGAGGGCATGGTTTTCTGTTGGTGATGTTGAGGGAGCGAAAGGTGCTGGGGATGAGGTGCAGTTAAGTGGGCATCAATGCACTTGAAAGATCGTGTTTCAGGGTCAGTAGTGGAACATTCGATCTGGCTTGGGAGGCGTTTTGAGGTCATAGACGATTCAAATGAATTTAGTAGTTGCAGACGTAGACCACGAACATGATGATTTGATTGTAACTCTTGACCCTTATTGGTGATGATTCTGAAATATGTGTTGGTAGGTTGGGAATGTCAATTTGTTAGAAAACTTAATCAATAGGTTACCCTAAAGCTGTACGATGATATTTATTACATCATCCTGAACTTAGGAAATCTTTATCTCCCTACCTCTATTCTACTGGATTAGTTGTAAGCTTGCTAGAGCATTAGCTGCGGGCTTGTGAGGCAATGGGATATTGCTGAGCAACAGCGATCATTTCGTAAACGAATAACAGTTGGAATTGGCTTTTGGGGGAATATCCTATTGCTCCTCAGCAATCTCTGCTTCCCCCATCACCAGGTCTTCAGGAATCTGTTCCTCCCCGCGCTCTTCATCGCGCTCCGTCGCCTGTTTTCGCAGATTCTCCGTGTTATACAACAAGGTCCTGACGACCTTCTCTTCGACATCAAGCTCCGTACCCTCGATATCATCATCGCTCACCAAAGCCGTTGTGCTTGTGGCGAGCTTCTCGTCAGTCATGGTTAGAGAGTAGATGGCCAGGCTCTTTGCCTTTGTGGGATCACTGGGGTCAACAGCTGTGATGACCTTGGGTGGCTCGTCGCCGTTGGCAGGCTGAATGGTGAGGTCAAGGGGTTTCCCGGGAAGTTGAATGATTGCTGGGTGGTTGAGAGTGTTTTCTTCGGTGAGTTGCCAAGAGAAAATGGCCGAGATGCTGGCCGAAGGGTTAGCAAAGTTATCGGGTACTAATAGCTTGGAAGACTTACTCTTGGCAGATGGCTAGAATGTAGACAAGATCTGAGCCGTTATGGGGATATACCAAGGTATAAAGTCCAGAAACGGCCACCTTGGTAGCATCTGGCAAGATCTTCTGAGCCAAGGACAGGATACTTGTTTGGGAAAGAAGCTTGCTGGCTTTCCAATCCCATACAAAGAGTTCCTCGTCACCACCACCTGATACAAGAACGTTATCCCGAGATGCAGGAATAGTCATGGAGTTGATAAACTCCTTATGGCCGAAGCAGAAACCCTCGATGACATACGCCTGGGGGATATATCTCGATACCCGAATATGCTCATCGCGGTCGGCAGTCAAGATATATCGTCGTCCTTCACTCTCACCAATAGCAACTGCCGTGAGCATAGATACATGTCCAAGCAACAGGGCAATTTCAAAGCTTGGTTCCGCGGATTTGGCATTAGAATCAGTCTTGGTCCGTGTCGCGAGCTCCATATGACGCTGTTGCTCTTGAAGAGCTCGTAGGTTGCGTTTAGAATGCACAGTCGTAGTGTTGGCGGATGGCTTATACGCGGCCTTGGCCGGGACAGGGGTTGAGGGTTGAGGAGTGGCATTCTGAGAAGCAGGGTCAAAGAGGAGAGGAAGGGCGTAGACATCGCCGAACTTGTCAGCGACAATGATCTGGGAGTCTGGTCCAATGACTACGTCGCTGGGACGCTTAGGCAGGGGTCTGGTCAAGGATTAGTATAAGAGAATGGTGTTGAATGAGGTGAGAGCATACCGTTTGCTGAGCTCAGTGAGGACACCCTTTCCGTCGTTCTCAAAGACCAAGATAGCCTTATCATGGCCTGCGATAGCGAGCACATGGGAACCATTGGAAGTGCTCGTCAGATGTGTAACGACAGGGCGATCGGGTACTCGTGAGATGTTGTGGTCCTTCTTCTGCTGATTACGCCTGTCCTTGCTCTTCTTTCCTCCCTTCTTTTTGCCTTCAGGTTTCTTGTCCTCAGTATCCTTGGCTTCCTCTTGAGCGTCTGCTTCGACAGTGGTTGCCTCGTCCTTTGGCTCTTCAGTTCTTTGTCGCTTGGCCGGGGGTTCATCGTCATCTTCTTTTTCGGCAACGACAGGATCTTGGCTCACGGGCTTCTCACTTGAGACATCACCCGAAATGGCTTTGACTGCAGCGTCTACTTTGTCGACATCAGGGTGCTTCCATGTTGAGAGATGAGTTCCGTCTTCGAGGCTGAATGAGTGAATCTTGCCGCCTCGAGCAGCAAATAGAACGTTGCCACTGACGTGAACAACGTTGTAGGGAATCTTCATGTTTGCGATCACTCTATGAGCTAACCGAGTGCTTGATTTTATGTATTCGAGATAAAATGGCCGATCAATTGCTCGGCGATATCTCAAATCAGACTCTTAACTTGATGCGATGCGCCATGAAAAAAAGATACATCTGTAATGTACCTTCTGGAACTAGGTAAGTGCCCCACACAACCTGAAACGGACTAGTTTCTCCGAGCCCTAAGCGGAATTGGCGACCAAGCACACATTTTCTCAAGCTCCCGCAAAATAGGTTTTCTGCTTCTCTCATCAACTTCATTCACCCCAAATTTCTATCACGATACCCCTTGGCCTTAAACAACCTACCTTCATTCAAATAAGAAGAAATGGGGGCCAAGACCAACAAGTCCGGCTATTTCGACAAGCTCAAGGGCTTGCTCGAGGAGTACAGCTCCATCTTCATCGTTGAGATTGACAATGTCAGCTCTCAGCAGATGCACGAGATCCGACAGGCTCTCCGCGGCAAGGGTGTTGTCCTGATGGGCAAGAACACCATGGTACGGATTTTCCTGTGGAATTGAGAGAGGAAAACGGCTTGCTAACATGGGAAATTCAGGTCCGCCGAGCCTTGAAGACCTTCATCGCTGACTCCCCCGAGTACGAGCGTCTCCTTCCCCACGTCAAGGGCAACGTTGGTTTCGTCTTCACCAACGAGGACCTCAAGGAGGTTCGTGATATCATCCTCGCCAACAAGGTCGCTGCCCCTGCCCGTGCCGGTGCTCTCGCTCCCGCCGACGTCTGGGTCCCTGCCGGAAACACTGGTATGGAACCCGGAAAGACCTCTTTCTTCCAGGCTCTCGGTGTTCCCACCAAGATTGCCCGTGGTACCATTGAAATCACCACCGATCTTAAGCTCGTTGAGGCCTCTACCAAGGTCGGACCTTCCGAGGCCACCCTCCTCAACATGCTTAACATCTCTCCCTTCACCTACGGTATGGGTATCTCTCAGGTCTACGATCAGGGCCAGTCCTTCCCTCCCAGCGTTCTCGACGTTGGTGAGGAGCAGCTCCTTAAGACTCTGTCTCAGGCTATCACCACCATTGCCACTATCTCTCTGGCTCTGAACTTCCCTACCCTTCCTTCCGTTCTCCACTCCGTTGTCAACGGTTACAAGAAGGTTCTCGCCGTTGCCGTTGTCACCGAGATCAGCTGGCCCGAGATCGAGCAGCTCAAGGACCGTATCGCCAACCCCGACGCTTACGCCTCCGCTGCTCCTGCTGCTGCCGCTGCCGGCGGTGATGCTGGCGCCGCTGAGGAGGAGAAGAAGGATGAGTCCGAGGAGGAGGATGAGGATGAGGAGGGCTTCGGCGGTCTTTTGTATGTGATTCCCTTCCTTCACCCCCGAGATCTACCAGCTAACAAATTCGCAGCGACTAAATGTAGCCACATCCTAACGATGTATGACCGCCTTCCTAGACTTTGGTTGGGTTTACGACTTATGGATCTTAAAAACGGGGTACATAGATCGTCTGCTGGACAATTGAATCTGTCGCGACGGTTACAAATCAACATGGTCGCCTCAGTGCCTGTGACAAGATGGATGTTTAACCAAACAATTATTGCAGCTCTATCGACAGAGTGCTATATCCAAAAAGGTTAGTCATACACACCCCACACGTTTTCCTTTTTCCTTATCACCTCCGGATGATTATATAAACTGTTCAAGAGCTTTTTAACCCTGAATCTTCTGATGACACACACATCACCACCCTATGACGGATACATCTTACAATCATATGTTTTGACAAGTTGTTTTGAGAATATCATGGCTAACTGTCAAACATTACAGGTCTTATTCTTTTACTTGGTCTTCATCTTACATGGTGTGACGTTCGTAGCATGTTCCTGAAATCTACACCCTAGTCATCCCGTTCCGACCTGCCCCGGATCTCGCCTTAACCCAGGTGATTCCATAGTATCATGTTCCAAAACACGCATTGCTATGCTAATCGCCCGATCCGGCAGTCCTGCAAGTCGCGCAACCTTGAGTGCGTGACTTTGTCGGTTAATGCCTCTTTGTAGTTTGTGGTTGTAGAAGAAACCCCCTTGTCCATCCTCTACCACATCGGTGCAATATGTTTGCACAATGCCTGTATCAGATGAACACAACCCCTCGGCTGCAGCTAAGTCAGCCACAGAATGGAAGTGTGTTGCAAAGAGAGTGCGGCATTGGTTGACGGTTGCTAAGTGGTGTAGACATGCAAATGAGACAGCCGTGCCGTCCTCTGGCGTGGTACCTCGCCCAATCTCATCCATGATGACGAACGATCGTGGTGTTGCTTGTTTGAGGATGGATGCCGTCTCCAGCATCTCAACCATGAAGGTGCTCTGATCTCGATAGAGGTTGTCGGCCGAACCCACGCGGCTAAAGATAGCGTCCACTATCCCCAGCTCTGCGTATGACGCAGGCACGTAGCAACCGATCTGAGCCAAGATCGTGATGAGGGCGTTCTGGCGCAGGAACGTGCTCTTGCCAGCCATGTTGGGACCCGTGATGAGCCAGATGCGGCCATCCTTTGGCGACCCAACCAAGCAGTCATTGCGGACAAAGCTTCGACCCTGTTCAAAGAGACCGCCTTCAACAGTGGGATGTCGCCCGCCTATGATGGTGTGACTAGTCGTATTGTTCAGCACAGGTCGCACGAGGTTCTGCTCGCGGGCTAGCTTAGCGAAGGACGTTGTGATGTCAAGTTCGTCGAGGACGGCGGCATTCCGGCGTAGCTTGACAAGATTTCGGACGACGTGTTCGCGGAGGGAGTGAAAGACTGCTTGTTCTTCAGCACGAATCTGGGCGCGAACCTGGTCAAGTCGCTGTCCGAGATGCGTCCATTCGGAGAGGTGGAAAGATCGCGTAGAACGGCTAGACGAGAGAGGTTGCACATCGACGAGATTGCGGGCATCTTTGCCCTTGATGTGGGCGATATGGCCGAGTCCGGGCGTCCACTTGAGGGACAAGCTTGGAGCGCCGAGACGTTCGCGGAGAGTCTCGTTAAGTGTCACCTTCTCCTGGATCAAACTTAAGAGGTCAGCATGAAGTCGCTCCAAGGTAGGACTAGCACCCGGTTTCATGATCCAGGCATCGTTATCTTCGGCGTAATACTCCCGGATGCTTGCGGGCCGCTTTCGCCTGCCCTTGGGGAGGACGGCAGCATCATCTTGCGATCCTTCATTACTGACGACATTCTCTGCAAGGGCTATCATCTGGCTGGCCTCAGAATCCTGGGCTTCATGTTGTAGAACGATACCCTCTTCGTCGATGGCTTCTCTAATACGGCGAGCAAGTTTCAGGGGCTTTGTAAGACTTATTCGAGATGTCGGAGAAGCCAAACAGGATGATTCAAAGTCGCTGGATAGAGCATCAGCCCTTTTCAACAGCTCCACGATGTCCTTGGTGGCATCGATAGTACTGGCCAAAGCCAAAAGGTCGTCCGCGTCACCACGACCAAGTGTGAACTTTTGCACAAGTCGTTGCGAGTCATGACTCCTACGCAATAGGATGATTATGGAGTCACTCAGGTCTACATCGTCGATGAAGTGGGCGACAAGATCCTGCCTACCAGTGATAAGTTCAAGAGAGGTCGATGGTGCGCTTAGCCACTCATTGAGAAGTCGAGCACCGCTCTTAGTAACAGTTCGACGGATGGCATGCAGCAGACTACCCCGAAATGCGCCATCACGAATGGTTTGCTTTATCTCAAGGGCACGAAGACTATTCTTGTCAACAGCCATGATGTGCATGTTTTCGTTTCTCAGCGGGGGTTGCAGCTTCATGCTCATGCCCTGCAGGCGATCCTTGACATAGCCAAGAAGAAAGCCGGCGGCATGCACCTCCGGGGAAGAAAAAGCAGCTGTTTCATCCTCGGATAGGGCAGATTCTAGCATGGGCGCCCAGTTGTCGGGGTGAAGCAAGGAAGAGTCATGAGGCCGGGGTGCGTACGAGATGATGTGACGATCCTCAGCGAGGAGGGCAAAGATGCCATGATCGGGGTACGACTGCAGGTCCTGGTCGAGAAGAAGCTCGCGCGGGCATAGTCGGGACAAGATCGCCGGTAAGGATGCAAGATTGGCTTGTTGAGTGCAGAAGTGGCCGGTTGAGAGATCGAGCCATGCCAGGCCGAGTGGCACGTCGTCTTGGGACTGGGATTGGGATTGGGACCCCTGAGAGGGTGCAACATCTCGGCCAACGCCAACAGCTGACGGCATTGAGTGGGCTGATGCGGATTCGGATGCGGATTCATGGCCCGCAAGTCCACCCCCTGGAGCCGACACTCGGCCGATGGTGTTATCTGTTTCTACAGCAGTAGCAGTAGCAGTAGCAGTAGCAGTAGCAGTAGCAGTAGCAGTAGCAGTAGCATCTGTATCGATATGGATCGCCATAACATAGTTGTTTGCATATGGGTCCATGAAGTTTTCGTCTATCAGAGTTCCTGGAGTGATGATCCGGGCAACTCGACGATCATGCATCAACCCGCCTGACTTGACCTTGTCCGTTGGAGAGTTTGGAAACTCTTCAGCGATGGCGACATGACGGTTGAGATCTTGGACAAGAATTTTGAGGAATCGATCAAGTTGAAAGAAGGGAAAACCGGCCTACAAGACGGGTGATGATGGTGAGACGTCGAGCCAGAAGCGATAAAGGATAGGGAGTGATAAGATGGAGGGTAGCAATAAACTTACCATGGGTACAAGGCCGGCATTCGTCTTTTTGCGAGCGACCTTGATGTTAAGCAAGGGTCCATATTCCTCGGCGTGTTCAAAGTAGAGCTCATAGAAGCCGCCCACGCGCGTTAGCAGGACACAATTATCAAACTTGAGCATATTCTGCCGCGCTTGAAGCACAACGGTAGGGTACGCGGGAGGGTCCTGGGGCAACGGCGGCAACGATTCGATGCCATCCTGACCCTGATCCTGATCCTGGGGCTCTGTCGACTCATCGTGGGGAGAGGAAGAAGATGATGACGTTGGTAGAGGGGATACGGACTTCGGCTGAATAAGGCCCTGAGGCAAATCAGACAGCCTTACAGTCGTGGTGGTCTTTTTACCCCTTGTTTGGAGGGGATGATGGGGAGATGGTGGAGGTAGGAATGGGCGGATGGAGAACCCATGATGCAGCCGGCGATCAAGATGACAGTAATGAGGAGAAGCAGTAGCAGTAGGAACTGCAGCAATAGCTGCAGGAGCTATAGCTGTAGCATGAGCATCGTGTGGTACAGTAACCGTGACCAATGCGGGCAACGGAGTCGACACAGAACAAGCAGAGGTAGAAGCAGAAACGGGCCTAGAGGCGGATGGTGATGCCAGGGGCCGCAGATGGCGGATGCCGAATACCGGGGGCACCATGCGGCCGGAACATGGAGATGAGATGGGCTGTTGCAGTGGCGATATAGCAGTGTTGCTGATAGCAGTAGTCAGTCTTGAACCAAGATATTGCGGGCTTGAGTCAAGGCTTGTTTCCTGATGTGCAGATGTCAATTCCTGTTTCGGTTACAAGCTAGAGAAGAGAATCGACCAACTAACAGCCCAGTTTAGGTTTACGTTGTTGAAAGATATTGGTTTCAGAGGGGAAATAAACGCACAAGATCTTGTTTGTGCGTCGATATGATGACACCAAGTGAGATGTGGTGATGATCAATGGAGGGATTACGCAGGGCTCATATGATTAGACGAGACCAAAAAAAAGAAAAGAATACTTATTAGCCCAGTCCAGTTGTGTTAGCTGAAAAACGTCAAAAATTAGGGGTGCTGTAGCGTTAGATGGAGCGAAAAAGCAAAAAGTGGTTCCTATCGAGGCAGAGTAATTTATAGAACTAAAGCTGATTTGCGGAGGTTCGAGAGGACAAGGACACGTCCTGTTACACAATCAGAGGAGAAGCCGTTGATCAAATCTTCTCTTTGGTTTCTGTGCATTGTCTTCGTGTGGAGAAAAACGGACATGAGCGTGATGAGTATCCATCAGTGTCGTCGCGGAAAAAGAAAAACTCGTCTGAGCAGGGGATCTGGAGTTTATGGAACAATTCACTCTGAGACTAAGATCTACACTGGGCTACACAAAGATGTCATACAAAGATTCTACTAGTTATCTTGATAATCAGACATGATTGAACTTATTATGTCTAATCCTTGGTTAGGTGCGGTAGTTCGCAGTAGTGGTGATGAGCTCAAACTCTTCATCCCAGCCTCATTAACGAGAATATTCGGTTATAGTAGGGTTCCCGTCTTTAATCCCGATCCCGTAAAGGATCATTCAGGGACCTCTAGCCTCTTTACCAGGTACTCCAGAAATTTTACGGAGATAGAGAGCGCCAGAGCCCACAAGCGAACAGCACATGTAACCATGTTAGCGGAAGGAATCTGCCCATGGAGGCGTTAGCCAACTAGAGGGACCCGGGTCTTCGCGAACAACGTGTGAGCAAACAGCCCAGTGTCTAGCCTCTCGAACGACGGGAGCCAATTGATGGTATGGGCGGTTGTTCCGAGATCTACAGGGCCCAATCCCTTCGGACCCTTCTGAAGCCAACCATGAAATGCCCTGAAGCTTTTGACACACGGGAGTGGCAGTGGGAAGTGGTGCCACAACACCACCGTTATACCGAGAGATTACCGTTTCCCCATTCCTGTGGCCAAACCGGCAAGCTCACGAGATTAGAAGGGAGATTGACGCTGTGACTCCAGCTCCAGCCCGGAGCAAAAATGCACCAAGAGATTGCACAGTGCCGTCTATCGATATGCACTGCCTGACAGGTGCGCTACCCATGCACCGTTGAACTCGTGGTCTCATGTTAGCGTCATCATCATCCCTCAACACCAGATGGGCCTGCAAATCTGCCCAAGCTGCTGGAGCTCAAACCCTCCAACCCAAGCCTCGACTCCGACTCATGTACCGGCCTCAATGTCTCAATCTAACCGGTGTGCAGGCTCACACACAGGTGGAAGCAACTGGGCGGTAAGGCGACATACCTCTATCAGGCAATAGACGGGGTAAAGCCGAGCAAGGGTTCCAAGGTTCAAGGTTCAAGGCAGCTTAGATGACAGACACCCTTCAGCGTAGCAGTCGGCAAGCCTCGCATCCTCATGGGGGATCCATCTCTGGGTAAACGAGTGTGCTAGGGACTAGAAGCGGCGAGGCGAGCATCAAAGCGACAAGAAGAGATGTCTAGAAACCAAGTTTGTTACCAAAAACACAGCACCATTTCCAGTTTCAGCAATCATATCAGACGGGTCTAAAAAGCTATGGCATTATGGCATGGGGTCAAAGCAGGAAAAGAAGAGACTAGAGGAGAAAACAACACCATTAGCGCTCGATACATCACGGCATAGCTCGAAACAACACAACACAGCACAGCACATAGCAATAACATACAACACGATACAACACATGAGCAAAGTCAGATTCCACGGCTGTCTCCATGGGATGGGCCAGGGAACCCCCTTGATGGCCTCCGAGGGCCACCTATGGACCAGACCGACCGTGCGATGCAAGGCTCATTTGTGAGCCAGACAGCGGATTGCTCAACTCAGCAGCAGTTGACTCAACCTGAGCTGTGCAGTGTTGTGCTGTGCAGTTTCTCCTCTCGAACTGGGCCCAGCATGGGATGGAATAGATACCCTAGCATGGGACGACTGCATAACTCCAGATTCAACGTGACCGCGAATGAACAGCTACTGTACTGTACTGTACTTACACCTACAGTGATGAGTTCGGGACTTCCATTCACAGGTGCTGCTGGCATAAGCATATCTTCCCGCGGGGTCGGCGTGGGCCGATTCTCGAGAGAGCCTCAGCCCATTCTGGGTCCGCTGCCACACGACGTCGAAAGACCCCCTGCGCAAACCCTCGGCCACATCTGTCGATTGTGACCTAGCTATATATCCCCTTTGTGCGCTTTGCTGACCAAAAGATCCTCCGATGTTTACGTTTACGCACCGTTTATTGTGTTACTTATATACACCAAGAACAAGCTCAATTTCACTTTTTGTGTCTTGCACAAACGCTCTGATCTGATACAGATCCCCACATATCACCACTTACACGCCCTTGATCCCCGATATCAGTAAACTACCCTGATACCAACCGCACGATAAAACAGCCCAAATAACGCGATTTAAAACTTCCGAATCGGCTCGAAAGATAAAAAGAGGAACATCACCCTTGCCAAACGGAAATCCTACTCTCAGCACCAAACAACCCCGGCACACGGTCCGTCACCCGGAGACAGTGCCCCCGAACAACCCGGAGATCATCCAACATATATATATACTCCAAGCCTCAACCAAAAGCAAAGCGCCCTATGGCGGCTATGATGTCGTCTGTCAACCCCTTTGCACCGGTGACCCCCCCGCCGGAGAGCCACGCCTTTCCTAAACTTCCTTCCCAAAGGCCTTTACAGAACAACCTCAAGCGCAAAGCCTCGATGCAAGAGCCCTTCAGTGGCCTGGCCGGCCTTAACGGTCCTACGATGATGGGTCCTCCTCCTCCTCCGACCTCCCAGCCCAAGATGCCCACGCCTATACCAAGTCGCAGCTCCGGAACCCCTTCAAGTAGCAACAGCACCCCTGGGCCCAGCGAGTCGGCGACCTCCGAACTTCCCAACATAGCCAGTGCAAACCTCGATCCTAAATATCTCGCCATGGTTTCTCGTATTGCCGCCTACTACCAACAGAGGTGTCAGGCCGTGGCAAACTATCAACAACAGCGA
Source organism: Fusarium sp. FL617 (assembly GCA_030142105.1). Classification (NCBI taxonomy): domain Eukaryota; kingdom Fungi; phylum Ascomycota; class Sordariomycetes; order Hypocreales; family Nectriaceae; genus Fusarium; species Fusarium sp. FL617. The sequence goes on along the minus strand of JAREIL010000010.1, from coordinate 2,141,198 downwards.
TGCCAGGCTTGGGCCAACATGCATAGGCAAAAGTGCCAGGACATGATGCAGGCCTCTATGCTGGTAGTAGCTTGGTACGTAAGGGATCGCATCCAGCGCAGGCGAAGACGGGAGAAGCGTCACTTCAGATCTGGCTTGAAACGCAGGACAGGTCAGAACAAGATCGCACGAAGTGAGGTTGTTCGCCGCTGGGTCAAGCAAATTCCCGAGGAGCCAGAGTCACCCAATAACCCCATCAACACTCAACTTGCCGACCGCGCTGAGGCTGAGTTCTCTATGGACCGCGAAACACAACCAGACAAGGACACAAAGCTATTTGAGATGGCCGACAACCTTATCAAGAGCCAATATAAGAAGATCGAAGTTCCCATCATGGGTGTACTCAACTTTGATGAAAGCGACAACGAGAGTGAGAGTGATCTGGATGAGCCAGAGCAGTACGAGGAGATGGACGAGGCTGAAGATATCGCTGAAGACGACGATGAATACTACGAAGTGGAAGATGACGAATTGTACGACGACGATGAGGACGATATGGAATTTACAGGGGACGGCGGGTCAGAAGAGGTTCATCATGGTACAGGTACTGGCTCGGGTAGCCGGAACAATAACCTGAGTGAATCCTCATGATGGCCTGCTTATCTTCACCCTCAAGCACTCAACTCAACATATTAGCCCCTTTCGCCGGGGCGGGGTGGAATAACCTCTTTAATGACAACGACAAAGACAAAGCATCAAGATATCGGCAAAACTCCAACAATGATGGACTCATTCGGGCATTGGTTTCAGGGAACGGCGCAAATCTGCAGGCGGGTGATGGTCCACACATACGATCTTACTGGAGTCAAGCGCATCTCACTTTTCATTTTGTGTTTTTATTTTTACATGGCATACATACCTCGATGATACCTTTTTCTGGCATGGGATCTTTGGGTTTATTGTTGGGTTTTCCTAGGACAATCAATGTAGGTCTACCTGGTAGTGGACTAGGTGGGCAAACATACGCGAAGTACGGGCATATATATTACAATCGACATAAATGAAGATATTTTCATCTAGACTTGGCTCACTCCACTTCCTCACTCACCTTGTGTAATCCTCAACATCTGAACGGGCACTATTCCACATCTTCCACTTCTGGAATAGTTACCAATTTTAGATCCGGAGCAAAAAGCACAGACTCTGCTGATTCCTCGTACAATCAATGCGCTGCTGCTGTGCAACTGCCGCTACGTAGTACAGTATTAGATTTGATCGGCGATGAGACGCCCAGACGCATAGCTGGGACAAGGCGGCCGCTAGGGGAAAAAAAGAGAACTGGTGGGCATATCGAATGGTTAAAGGCGAGTATCGGAGCATTAAATCGCTGGCGAGCGGGCGCTTTGGGGTTGTGCGTACTGTACGGAGCAACCGAGGGAGCCCGAACAGCTCATGATGGGTGAGGAATCGTTCGATGTTAGGGCTGCCGCGCAGGCTTTTAGGAAATAGGAATGCTGAGTAAAGGTGGCAGTGAGATGAGGGGAGAGAGGAGATGACAGTGTTAGATAAGCAGGCTAGGTCATTGGGAATTCATTTTTTTTTTTTTGGCGGTGTAAGAGTGAGTGAGTGTAAGAGGAGAGTTCGATTCAGTTAACAGGTTTCTTTTCTTATTTCTGGCTTCAGATGTTGAATCTTGATGTTGGCATGCATAGTATCTTGGTTGCCTCACATAGAGACGAAGTTCAGTGGCCTTGGCTTTCTGTCTTCCTCTTCACTCTTGCCTTCTTCCCTTTCGTAATCTCTTTCATTTTTGGTGAAATCTAGACTCACGACACTTTCCTTGATCCCTCAGACTCGAGGCAAGAGCCTTGAGCACAGTCTGGAAGGAGTGTAAATATGATGAACGGCAGGCGCGGCTTGGACAGACGTCACCACATTACAGAGGCTACCTTAGGTACCTACCGAATACTCAAATCTCAGTATCGTAGTTGCTAAAAAGGTTAAGAGAAAATAGAGCTCATGGAAGTAGCGAGTCTGGTGACGAGTAGCTCAAGGCTATTGCTCTCATCTTTGAATCTCAATGATAACAAACTTGCATTCGTCAACCTTCGACACCTACTCATCCTCTTGTCAAACCATCTTCCCTACCAAGGCTCTCAGTCTGTCATCCTAGCTACGACCTGTCCAGTCTTGTCAGTCATTTGCTTGGACCTATCGACCTAAGCAAAGCTATCGCTGGCCTTCATCTACATCTTGTTGAATAACATCGATATCTCGACACGATGAGGTACGTCCAATTGATTCACCATCTATGTTGATGCATCAACATATTTGCGTCCCTCCGTTCTCCTTTGGGAGACATGCTCCATTCCCCCGCACCGAGAAACACTTCCCCAAGACCCGATCAGTGAATCACCTGGGCCCATTCTCAAACTCTGCTTGGCTTAGAGCCTCGGATGCTCAGAGTCTAGCGGGCCCGCTCCCCCAGTTGCTGTGCCGCAAGTGCCTCGACCCCTGTAATGGGACTCGACGGGAATGGATAGTCGCCTTGTGGCGGGCAATCCCCCGCTTCCATCTCGGCTTGGCGCTTGACAAAGTTCGACAAAATACGCATGACGGTTATCATGGCGAATACGTCGAAAGCTACATCACTATTTATGTCAACAGTCGTATCGGCAGCTGCAACGTCCATTTGTTGGAGCTTACCAGAGCTCACTTGACCCTGCACAGAGCTTAACACAAAGCTTCCCCCGTGTCACAAACATACGTATCAACAACGAACATCTGTTCATCATCTATACAATTCCAATTGACACTCATTCTTTCTCGTGCTGTGCTTCACCTCCATCAATACTGTCTACTCATTCCGATCTTCTTTCGCTCTTCGTTTGACGTCATCGTCGATTGTCAAACGTCCGCTCACCATAGCTCTATAGTGTCAACAACACATTCGATCACCTGTTGCTAACCTCCGCAACTTGCCCTCGCCATTCCCCTTCTCCAGAAGAGAAGCAGCGACATCCACTCCCCGGAAAGCTGCGTCGTGTCTCGAATCGATCTGCTCCTCCTTGTCCAGGGCTTGTGCTAGACGTCGATACTATGGGTGGTGGCAGCGAGCACAAGGGCGATGACCTTTCCTACCCTCTCTTTGCCGAGCGGCCCGTTGGCGTTCCAAAGACGAGTATTCTGAAAGGCCGCATTGAACCGTTTTATAAGTCAGGACAGTACTATAAGGTCAACCTGCAGGCGTATGGCATATCTAGTCTGGTCAAGTGCAGCTACCATAAACTAACTTATTCAATATAGGAACATGTACAATGCCAGATATTCAGGCAAGCCTCATGTCCAACTCTTTGTCTGGGATGCGCCAGACCTTTCCCGACCGACCTTTGATGAGGCTGTTAGCCACGACTTCCGGGAAACTCATACTGGCACCTCGTTCGGGCCCTCATGGTCCACTCACTGGTTCAAGGTCATCTTACGTATTCCAAAAGACATTAAGGACGAGGAGCTCATCGAACTCCACTGGGACGCCAGCAATGAGGGTACTATCTGGACTGAAGATGGCGTTCCCATTCAAGGCCTCACAGGTAGTGGAGAGCGTATCGAGTGGATCGTTCCCGACTCTTTCCGCGACGGCGAAGAACACATCATCTATATTGAAATGGCTTGCAATGGCATGTTTGGAAACGCTCCTAACGGCACGACAACCATTGCACCGCCAGACCCCAACAGGCGCTTCAACCTCAGCAAGGCCGACATAGTCGCCATCAACGTGCCGGCTCGCAAGCTTCACTTAGATATGTGGGAGCTAGGTGACGCTGCTCGAGAGCTGAGCGAGAACTCGCCTCAGCAGAACCATGCACTGTCTGTTGCCATGAAAATCATCAACACTTTCGAGGTCAACAACCAAGAATCTATACTCAAATGCCGAGAGATTGCTCGCGAAATTCTCGGCCCTGATGTTGATTCTCATAAAGTATACGAAGTAGGAAAGGATCCCGTTGTCTTTGGCATTGGACATTGCCATATTGACAGCTGTTGGCTCTGGCCCTGGGCTGAGACAAAGCGCAAAGTCGTTCGATCCTGGACGAACCAATGCGATCTCATGGATCGTTACCCAGAGGCCAACTTCGCCTGCTCCCAAGCGCAGCAATACAAATGGCTCAAGACATACTATCCTGCTGCTTACAAGCGCGTCAAGCAGAAGGTCAAAGAGGGCCAGTTCCACCCCATTGGTGGCAGCTGGGTCGAACACGATACCAACTTGCCCAGCGGTGAATCCCTTGTCCGTCAATTCTTCTACGGCCAGCGGTTTTTTGAGGCCGAATTCGGCACCCGATGCCGTACCTTCTGGCTACCTGACACTTTTGGGTACTCGAGTCAGCTTCCTCAGCTTTGCCGGCTGGCTGGCATGGATCGTTTCTTGACTCAAAAGCTGAGCTGGAACAATATCAACAACTTCCCTCATACTACCTTCATGTGGGTTAGTCCTGACGGAAGCCAGGTCATCTGCCACATGCCTCCCTCCGAGACCTATACAGCTAATGCCGACTTTGGCGATCTGAAGAGAAGCACTGAAAAGCATAAGACGATGCGGGTCGATAGTTCGTCTCTGCTTGTCTTTGGAAAGGGAGACGGTGGTGGTGGCCCTACTTGGCAACACTTTGAGAAGCTTCGTCGATGCGCTGGAATCAGCAACACTATCGGTGGCATCCCAAAGATCAAGATGGGTTTGACAGTTGACGATTTCTTTGACCGTCTCAAGGACAAGGCAAGCGAGTTCCCTACATGGTATGGTGAACTGTACTTTGAGCTTCATAGAGGCACGTACACCACGCAGGCCAACAACAAATACTACAACCGAAAGGCCGAGGTGATGCTTCGTGATATTGAGCAGTTGGCCACGTTTGCGTCTATCAAGAACAAGACATACAAGTACCCAACCAAGGATCTAGATGACATGTGGGAAGCTGTTTTACTGTGCCAGTTCCATGACTGTCTGCCAGGAAGCAGCATTGAGATGTGCTACGACGATTCTGATAAGGTATTTCCCTTCGCTCCCTTTGTGTAGAAGAACTTACTAACTCATTCCAGGTCTATGCTGAGGTTTTTGAAACTGGCAAGCGTCTTCTGAAAGATTTGTACAACTCACTTGATGTCTCTGATCAGTTTTCCGCCTGCCTCAGGGAATCCGTTGCCATCAACACCCTGCCATGGCATCGAAGGGAACTCGTTGAGCTTCCCAACAACGAAGTGGGCGTTGCATGTGGTGATGGGCAGCTAGTGACCCTTCGCTCGTTTCAGGTTCAGGAAGAAAAACCAGCAGTCACTGTCATAGAACAGTCGACCGACGTTTATGTCCTGCAAAACGATCAACTTCGTGTCGTCGTGGAAAGTGGTGTAATCACTTCCCTTTACGATATCGAGAATGATCGTGAGGTCATCGAGAAGGGTGGAGAGGCCAACAAGTTTGTTATATTCGAGGATATTCCACTCTATTGGCAAGCGTGGGATGTGGAAGTTTACCATCTCGACGCACGCAGGAAGGTTGAATATGGCAAGACCAAGATCTTCGAACAGAAGCCTCATCGCGTCACCTTGGTCACCAACGTCCAGATCAGTGAGAAGAGTTGGATCAAGTCATACACCACGCTCTCGGCAGCTCTCAAGGGTCAGCCCTCCCAGGTTGATGTTAAAGCAGAGGTCAACTGGCACGAGGACTCGAAGTTCCTCAAGGTCGAGTTCCCTGTGAACGTTGTCAACACTGAGGCCTCGTACGAAACCGCTTTCAGCATCACCAAGCGCCCAACTCACTACAACACGAGTTGGGATATGGCCAAGTTTGAGGTGTGCTGTCACAAGTTTGCTGATCTTTCAGAAAACAACTATGGCGTTTCCATCCTCAATGACAGCAAATATGGCTTCGCAACTGCGGGCAAGACGATGCGACTTTCACTTCTCCGTGCACCCAAGGCGCCCGATGCCAACGCCGACATGGGACGCCACACCATCCGATGGGCCATTTTCCCTCACAAGGGTAGTCTGTCATCAGCCACCGTCAAGGCTGCGTATGCTCTCAACAACCCCCTGAAGCCTGTTACTGCTTCCAAGGCTGCTATTGAAAGTATTTCTAGCGCGCCGATCAAGCTTGTCAACACTGACGAGTCCGACTCACTTGTCCTCGACACGATCAAGCGTGGCCAGGATGATGAAGACGTTAGCCGAGATGAAGGTCTACGTATCAACAAGGGCCAGAGTATTATCTGTCGTGTATACGAATCTCTAGGTGGCCGCAGCCGTGGTAACATTGAAACAAGTTTTGATGTCAAGCGCGTCACCAAGACAAACATTCTGGAGGATGAACTCGAGGAGATCCACATGTCAGATGGCAAGATCCCGATCACACTGCGACCGTTTGAGGTAGCAACCTTCAAGCTCGAGCTGTAGGATGACACCGACTAGGATGCCTGTGTCTGCTCAACATCAGAGGTTCGTGTCTTTGTTATATAAAGACTGCTCCAGAGCAGCATGAACTATCAGCATGTGACGAATAGGATGTTATCAAGGGCACGCGAGTGGACAGCGGTTGAAGTATTGGGACAATCGACACGACTGTGGAGGGTAACAGCATGGCTATAAAACAAGAACTTAGTTGATTACCGGCAAATGGTTCTATCATTCCAATTCCTAAAACGCCGTCTTCTCCACGTGACAATAGTAATAAATATTCGAGTTGAAATGCAGACGCAACTCAACCACATACGCAAGATCAGCAAAGGGAATATATTCGATCTCTCCACACAAGCCATTGCTCTCCTTGAACCATAAAATCCTACAAAAGAGTGCCCAGATAGTTCTAGAGAGAATTATTCAGGCAGCTCCCCAATGACCGCCTGCACCATTTGAATGAGCTCATTGATATCAGGTCGCTCATTGGGCTCGACACGCAAACACTTCCTCACAACCTCACGAATAGGCTCGCTAATCTCAACCGCCGGTGCTTGTTGCTGCTGTTGTCCTTGCTGTGGACGCATGCTGTTTGATCGCTTCACGCCAGCAGGGCCCTCGTCGGGGAATCGCCAGTCACCACCAAGGACACACAGGGATAGAGTACCACCTGTCTCGTCGGAGCGCATCTCGAAGGGTGATTTGCCTACGAGACAAGCGTAAAGTGTGCAGCCAAGAGACCAGATATCGACCTTGGTGTCAATGACCATGCCAGTTTGGACGTCGAAGAGCTCGGGGGCACGGTAGGGCATCGTTGAGTGCTCAGCAGCAGTATCTTGGATCTGAAGAGCGAGTGATTGGGATGTTACGGGGATGGGCGAGGGAGCGACTGAGCCGAGGTCCATAAGAATAGGGGTTGAGCCGCTGTCGTCGATCATGATGTTGCCTGTGGTATTGAATAAGTACGGGACAAAGACATTAACATCTCGGTGATTGAACACTTACCTGGCTTGATATCTCGATGGGCGTAATGCTTAATTGACTTGCCACCACTGACTTGATTCTCGCCCTCCAGCAGACCTCTCTCCTGCTCATCCTCCTCATCTTCCTCAGTTCGCTTGCCTCTTGTGTTGTTCCTCTCGTCGTGATGTTCATCCTCTTCCCGACCCATGTTCATGCGTTCTACAGCGGGTCTGTAATCATGCATGGCACGAAGGGCCTTACACACACCGAGAAAGAGCAGCATGAGGCGACGCTCAGGAAAACGATCATGGTTGACAAGGTTCGCATTGATCATGTCCTGCAGATTGCCGCGCTTGTAGTACGGTAACAGGACGTAAACTGTCTTTGTTGCCTCGTCAGCGCCGCGCTCGGTCGCAACGGAGTGATCGACGGCGGATATGATGGTCGGGACGTGTGAAAATAGACGGTAGGCATCGACCTCGCGCATGGCCTGCTGGACGGACTCGGCACCGAATGGACATCGGATCTTCTTGAGAGCAAAGAGCTCGTGGGTTGAGGTGTCTTCAACGAGATAGACGTAAGAGAAACCGCCCTGGCAGATGTCAACAATGTGATACTTCGGAAGAACTGGAATTGGGACTCACCTCGCCTAGAAGTCTTAGGATCTTGAAACTTCGGTTGTTGATCTTGAGGTTTGGGTTCCCGGGGAAGCAGTTGAGGCAGTTCCCGAAGGAGTAGAAGAGGTCAAGGAGGACTTGCGCCATGGTGGATGATAGCTCGTGGTCTCCCCTTTACGCAATCAATCGTGTACCAGCTTCAAAGACGACGTCTCCAGATATTCAAGGATTTCCTATTCGAAGGAATGAAAAGAGAGTTTTGCGTTGGCAAGATACGGATCGTCAGGGACAAGTGCGGTTGGAGGTTGGAGATATCTCGGTCGCAATTGAATAGATGACGAAACAGGTGACAATGATCGATAGAATTCGCTTGTGTAGCTGTCGCAGGTGCAATAGAGCTCGATGAGAAGTTAAAAAGGACGATTCAGCGCCAAACAAGGGAGAGAAGAGTTCGAATGTCGAGATGTTGTTTCGGCTGATGTTGGTAGCTGAGAGGTCTGAGGTTCTAGAGTCTGAGCCACCTCAGCCTTGAAACGCCAACTTAACTTAGAAGCCAAGCCCAGTGGAGGTGGAGGCAGGTGCTAACTCGTCCGGGCCAGCTAGGTACCTATGGAAGGTACCGGTAGGTAAGGTAGGGTACGTACTGCCCATTCATGTGAGAGTATCCAGCTTCTGATTGGCGTAGATGCAGAGACCCACTCTCGTCCCGAAAGGCAGTCGTCACTGTTGACTTGCCCTTTTGGGATATTTGTGACGACGAGGATGTTGTCCCAGTATCACGAGTCGAGTTGGCAGGGAGGTGGTCCAAACAATCGAGATATTTAACTACTATAGTTTTAGGATATTCTACTACAACTGTTAGGGCATAGCTTAAACTAAGAAATAATTAAAACACTTACATTTTTTTCTTATATTTTACTTCAAGTTTAGCAGAGTCTCAGTTATTTGCCAGACCAGCCTGACAAGACAAATACGAATAGCTATGTAGACTAGATCGTTCAAGTGAACATCAGTTCCAGATGCTATACCCCTAGATAATGCAATGGGACTTCACAAACAAGGTGCCTGACATTCAATACCTTAATGTAACAGGATAAAGCTACCAATGAAACGGTAATGAAACGGTTTGATCGCCATAAAGCATGCGTAATGTATTCTGACATTTCTTGATTTCATCTATAATAAGCTAAGTCCTTAGCACAGCCGATGCTTTTAAGTGCCCTTTTATAACAACAATACTCGAACAAAGACGTCTTCCGCCTGTATACCTGTAACTTCCCATCACGCAGTTACCCAAATCGCTAAACCGGCCCAAGATGCAATCAAGCCTCCCAACAATCAATCCCGTTGAAATCAACTTCCAAAATAATCATCAGTCCCTCGCTAAGATATATGTATATACTTTCATGCGCATCAAACCGCCTCAAAGAGTAAAAATTGCCCACGTCTTTTCTCTCATATTCAGTGCTGCTGGTGCTTCGAGTTCATTCCCAGCATACCTACGCCTCTTTTCCGATAACACGAAATTACGATAGCAGGTTTCGTAGTGATGGACTGGCACTCGCTCCACTCGCAGGACGGCTCTGCGGGGGCGGAATTCCATTTCTGGAGCCGGGTGGACTCGTCTGAGGAGTAGAGTATGGTGGTCTCTGCGGATGGAGTTCATGTGGGAATCCATCAGTTCTAGGCGGTGGAGGAGGAGGCGCCCCATTCGTCATATTTGGTGGTGGTAGATGTGCCGGTGGAGGACCGTGGTGTCCATGAGACTGATATGGATGGACATATCGAGCGGGTGGTGCTGGTCCATTAAGCCGTCGAGGAGATGGTGGCAGCCCGTTGGCGTACGGCTGCGGTCCGTGGCCACCGTGGTGGTTCCCCGGTGGTGGTGCAGGCGGCGGAGGCCCAGCAACAGGCGGAGGTCGTAGAGAAGAGAGATTCGACATCGGTGGCGCGCTGTGAAGAGGAGGAGGTCCTCCATTCATGTGTCGAGGAGGAGATCCTTGCTGGCTTGCTGGTCGTCCCCATTCGCTGTACGACGGCCTCTGGGGTGGTGGAGCGGCATAGGCGTGAGGACCCGGTGGCCGGGCTCCAAGAGCATGATCTGCGACGAGTGCAGGTGCTTGAATTGGTGGAGGGCCAGCCTGAGCATGAACATGAGCATGAGGAGGCCATGCGTAAGTAGCCGGTTCACGATGAGCAGGCATAACTTGTGGCGGACTGTGCAGAGGGGGTGCTGCGACTGGTAGGCTTTCGGGAGCTTGGGGCAAAGGAACGTCCACCACGACAGGCGATTGCCGCGGCGGGTGCGGCTTTGCGGTACGCTGGGCCTTGCGACACTTGTGACATTGGAATCGCCGTTGTTCCACAAACTTCTGGGCCTCGCTTCCAAGCGTGCCGTAATGTCCATTGGTGAGTTCGCGCTCTTGAGTGTCGTCGATTGGCCACCATTTTGGACTGACATCAATACCACAAGTAATACAGACCTTTTCTCCTGGTTGTCTTGAATCCGAGGCCACATCCCCTGTCTCGCCGTTGCGCTGTTGACTCGATACGCCAGCGGGAATATTCGTTGTTGAAGACCTGCGCAGGCCATGCTGGGTCGTTGTACCTGTCAATTTGGCTGCGTTTGTCATAAGATTGGCCTTGCGAACAGTGCCTGTTAAAGTGAGGTCGGCCTGCTTGAAATTCTGTACATAGAGCTGCAAAATGTTGAGCCCCGAATCGTCCACAGCTTCGTGCATCTGGTGAACTGTGGTCTTTGTGGGAGCGTGATCCTTACACCAAACGGTTGCCGACATGGTGCCGCTCTCTCCATTGATGGTTACGATATTGAACTGATCTCGGCGAGAGCTTTTCACAGGAGTGAGGTCAAACCCAAGAACATGTCCCTGCTGTCGTGCACATTCCACATGTACTGTGAGCTTGGTTAGCATGTCTTAACTTTCATCCGACCATCAAACTTACGCGGAATGCGGCATTGATGACAGGAGACACAGGCGCCATCTTTCTTGTTGCAAACCTGACAAGTCTCATCGTATCTGCTCCTCGGGATTGAAGGAATTCCTTCTGAGGGTTCTAGAGCCTTGGCATTTCCAAACTTGACCTCTGGAGTCCAAACAGCACAGGTAACATGGACCCAATTATTGTCAGCCGTCCTCTTGAGCGGTTCCCGAGGGTTGACTGGTCGGTTCATCTCTTCTTGCTTCTTTCGGTAAAATTCCGCAGCCTTTCGAGCTTGCTGAACCTCCAGGCGCTCCCTCTCGCGGTCTTTTTCTGACATCTTCTTTTTGTGGTGTGTAAGTTTGGGCTGCTCCACAAAGTCATGTTCCGTGTACTCAATAGGACAAAGGACACATTGGTAATGCTAGAACTTTTGTTAGCACAGGCACATAGATTATAGATAGGCCCTGCATCACTTACAATCGAGACCTGCGGGTTCTTATCGTTGGCGCACATGTCGCAGGTCCACTTTCCAGAGCTTCGGTTGTCCATTATGCCATAGCAGTCGCGGTGTACAGTCAGGCGGCACTCACGACAAGACAAGTGCTGGTCTCCTTGTGGTTCCAATTGGCCGCAGACTGCGCAAGGCAGAACTCTAGGCTTGGGCATTTCGGGGACAGCAACGCTTTCCACACTCTTGTCTTTCTTCTTTGATGTGGTGGAGCCGGCTGCACTAGCGGCGTCGGAGTGGCCGTTATCCATATCCTTGTCTGGAGGTGCACCCTTGAGCTTCTTTCGCGGCGGTTCTTGTCCGTTGGTAGTTGCTGGGGCTGCCGTGGGAGTAGGCGCGCGTTCTGGTGTCATCATACCCATCTCCTTTGCAGCTTGTAGTTCCTTGAGGAGCTCCTCATCTTGCTTGCGCTTCCATGCTCTGCCACCCGATTGAGCCACCTTCTTGGCCACCTCTTCCAAATCTTCCCATCGAATAGCATATCGCCGCCATAGTTCCGCGCATCGACGGCACAGAGCGATCACCCGTTCCTGACCCTTTTCCTTGGTCGAGTTTTTGGCACCAGCATCGTTAACAATCCCGGGAATCGGATTCGGGGCACGTCTCCACTGCAGTGATGAGGTCGTGGAGCAGAATTGACACATGAATCCTCGCTTTTTCTGGTTCGCCTTTTCGGTATCGAAGGCAGAGTCGTCGTCGTTGTCCGCAACATCGTCCGCGAGCTTACTGGCAGCCGCTTCTGCTCGTTTGGCCTCCTTCTTGCCCTTCCGGCCTGCCTGGTTCTCTAAAACCTGCTTTCCACGGTCTGACTTTTTCCAGGCGTAGTAATAGCGGGTCACCATGCCATAATACATGGATTTGACATGTTTCCTAACCAAGTAGAGCTCTGAACCATACTTGATGACGGCCTCTTCGAACTTCTTTTGCTCCATTGGAGTCAGTTCTGGTTCTTTGAATGCTGCCTTTTCTATTTCGGAAAGAGTTTTGAGAGCGCGTTTAGTATCAAATCCAGAATGGAACAACGTATCGGCCGCGACATCTTGAAGGTTAGTCGACCGTTCCGGTAGTCCGAGATCATTGGCCATTCCCTTAGCCTTTTCCATGTATTGGTTAATTTCCGCCTCTTTGATAGCCTCCTCTGAGGGGGGTATCCACATGGGTTTTGCTGTGCAATTGGGGTCGTCTTCGTCATGATCTTCACCCCGAACTGTGTAGCCAGGAGGCATATCCTGAACCCACTTTGGACGCTTTCCACGCGAGGCCTTTTCGGCTTCCAGAGCAGCCTGAAACTTTGCATCCTTCTTGCCGTTCTTCTTCATTTCCAGCGGCTTGACGTATTCTACAGGCTGTCCTGGCCACGGCAAAACGGTCGCTTGATTTCTGGGTCCAATTCTTGTGCTCGCGCGAGGATAAATTCTGTCGTCGTAGTCAAGCGCATCCTCTGGCTTGCAGTGCATTCCCAAGTAACGGTAAGGCCAAAGAGAGGCTTGATAAACTTGCTCAGCAGTGCCTTCATGGTGGACATGCTCTTCGTCAGGACTCGTGCGAGTAGTGTCGACTCCCTGCATCTCCTCATCCTCTTCGTCCAGTAGATCGTCATCGTCGCCATCGAAACTAGGGTCATTGACATTAGGGGTATTGCGAGCCTCCAGCTTCCTCTCCTGCGCACGACTACACGCAGCACAGGACCATGCAAAACCTCTTGATGGCTTCTTCAATAGAGGCGGGTTCACACAATTCATGTGATATGTGTTCTTACATACAGCACAGTCAACCGAGTCGTTGCTGAAGAGCGCCAATCAAATCAGCCACTGAACGTGGGTGGGACGTGGGGCAGTGTAAGTGGTACGTACCTTGCGCAATAGCCGGTGCATCTCTTGCAGAGCTTAACGGCGCTAGTGAGCTCCTTGCCACGCCCCTGCTCGACTAGCACGTATTTCCAGCGCTCGTCGAGAACCTTTTTCACATTGGCTGGAACGTTGACAATAGAGCGCGTCGGAATCAGGTCGTAGTTTTTCTGGATATACCGATCATATAATTTGTCGAACCAAAAACTGTCGGGGGTCTTTCGATAGGCCTCCAAGCTTGGGATCTCAGCTTTGTGACGAATCTGACACTTGCCGCGAAGTGCAGTCAACGGGCTGATGTCGGAGTGCATCGTTGCAAAGACCATACGTGTGTCCGTGGTTTTTCGGCCAATATCCTTTGGCCGGTAGTACCAATTAATGCGGATTGCCTCCACAGGTTTGCTGCTATTATTTTGCACATGAAGAAATTCCATGATGCGGCCCAGGTAATAGGGTTCTCCTGGTGGCTCACAGACAAGGTACACATGATCTGCGTCGCCAGGTTAGCCACGCTTGATCTGAATTTACGGTGGATCTTTTTGGGGGGAGTATGTTACCATTCGGCTCCAGCACCGTGCCATCGTCAGCTACCATCCGGCCATCGACAGGTCGTCCTTTGCAGTCGTCAAATGTTAACATGTTGGTTTCGGGCCATGAAATGCCCGCTGGCGGTCCAGTAGCAGATGTTTTTTTGGATGAGTTGTTAGTAGAGGTCGCTTGGTTAGTGGAGCCTGCCGACTGGGTTGCGACCTTGCGCTTCCGTGTAGGCTGCGAAGCAACCGGCGGTTGAGTGGTTGTGGACGCATTGCTTGAACCACCCGATTGTTGCTCCTTGGGGGGGTTTACAGGTTGCGCTGCCTTGACCTCGTCTGTGCCAGCCTTGCGCGAGCTGGCACCGCCACGAGGCGCATCGCTGTTCACAGCAGCACTGGACTGACGCGACGTCTTTTTAGAGTCACCGTCTTTCTTGTCGTGATAGTAGTCATAGACATCGGCATCGATGTCCTTGTCCTCGGCGTAGTTGATACGTGAGGAGCCGTTCCTATTACGGGAGCGAGTCCCATACGGCGATGCGGTATCTGCGCCGGCGTCTTTGGCCGCGCCGTCCAAACCTGATTGAGTGGTCATCGGGTCGGCCACAGATTGAGCATCAGGGTCTGAGGCCTTGGAGTCCTGAGTGACAAGTTAGAGACTGGGTCCAATCGCGACCGCGCCCTGACAGCTCGCAGCTTGAGTGAGAGACCAAGACGTATGGGCATAAAAAAGTGTTGTGGAAAGTAAAGCAAATGAGAGTTTTTATAAGGTAAAATGATAAATTAACTCACATTTTGTTGTGCCATGACACCCGGCAGAGAATCACTTGCGCAACAACGAGATGGGGTGAATCGCGTATGAAGGCATGCCCGGAGGTGATGGCTTGATGGCGGAAGTTGCGAGGATGAAGAAGGCAAGTGAAGGTCTCAAGTTCGTTTTGTTCGATGGGATGAAATAATTAAAGGCCAGCGGGAGCCGTCACGAGTTTCAAAGATAGAGCTCGAAGCTCGAAATAGAGATGAATTGTCCACCAAGATGGAGTGTGAGTAAGGTTAAGAAGGAGGAAGAGGCATGATTCCCAGGCGCCGGGAGAAGAAACGTCCTGGCACTGGCACCCCGAGGCGGCGGCCCTGGCCTGGTCGATGCACCACTCTACTAAGAATGCACGGGGGGCGGCGTTAGATTGACAAAGTACCGTGTAGGTAGCCACTAACCAGGTGGCGGCTGATATACGGTTTTACATACTAGACACTGACCCCAGCATGATAAAATTGAACGCTGTTTCTACATTCTGCACCCTGGTCATCAGTGTTACCTCAAGTCTCCACGGGGGCCCATCTGGGTCTCGCAGCACTGACGAGCCGACGGATCTCAACCCAACTCTGAGGCGTGTCCATGGGTCCACGGGTCCTCCCACAAGAGAGAGCAGGCCATGCCGGGGGTAGAACCACTACGAAGCCGGTCACCACAGATTGGTCATTATTGTCATGGTCGAGACGTCAAGCCGGCTTTTGGTGGGAAAATCTAGGGCCTAGAAAATCACCAAAGCTGGGGTTGATGAAGAAGCAAGACGAGGAAATGTGAAGCTTCGTATTAGAGAGATACCCAGAGAGACAACGGATATCGTCGTTGCACACTTGGTCCCATTGCCAAACGAATCGATATAACATCAGAGCCTGAGATAAATAATGCAGGCAACATGTACCACTGGCTAGGCAGTCTTGTCTCTGTCACATATTCTCAGTTAGGATATTTGCCCCATCACCCTCTCTTCATTGCTGAAGATAGACATACTGACTTTCTGGGGGCCGTCTCCGAACGGTCAGCGATATAAACCCTCCCTCTCTCTCGCTCGATTCAATTCGACAGCCTTTCCATCCGGCTCCGCCATGATAGTCTTCCCCCCATCCCATGCCATGCCATGCCAGGTATGCCCAGCCCAGTCCGTCATGCGCCGTTGGCCAGATCGATGTTCATAATGGCTTCTACGTACCATACCGCAGTTGGCAAGTCGCCCTGCATCATCGCAAAATTTGCTTTCTAGCTGCGCCAACTCAAGTTGTGTTTTGCTTGTGAGAAAGACACACTCAAAGGTTGTCAAAAGAATGTGAGTTTGGAGGAGAATGGAGAGAGCTTGGAGCATGGGGCGCCAAGTCATCCGCATTTCCCGTTGCATCTCCCACACCCTTGCACACCCTCCCTCGACTCAATCGACGTTTTTTTTTCACAAGGTCGTCGCTATTAAAGCTCCGTGTCTCCATTCAAGAATGCAGGGCGACAGTGAATTATGAAGTTTATAATGTGTTGTGCCGTGACATATAAATAAAACATGCCTATTCTATTCTTTTGAGTGCATGTTCTACCGGGTAGATATCCGGCCGTTTATAGACTACCTAAGTAGATACTATTACCACAAAATGTCATGCGCTCTGGATTCTTCACCTCACTCTGCCGAGAAACTTACCGTCATATTGGTCGTCTAATCTCTGATATGGTCGCAAATTGTTTCATTCCGTCTCTCTTCAGCATATCAAACGTATAGCGCAGCTCCAAACAACAACCGTCACAAATGGATAGTAGCCATCACTAGCAGGGTATTCAAGTGATTTCACTAGCTGCTCGCTTGGTCTTTCCGCCAACATGACGTCTTAAACCAGCAAAATCGGCGACACTGAACTTACCTCACCGCAGAGCAAATTGACCTGCCTTAGTTGGGGAGGGTTGGCAAATGATATCCATGGATACCTCACCTGGAAAGCTGTCCACTACCGACAACACGGGGCCGACCAGTTAGGGTCCGCCTACACGAACACTAAACTCTCCCCCCATTAACTATCGAGGCCGGACCTAGGCTCAAGAGCCGGCCAATTTCGCGCCAGAAAAAAATTGGATGTGCGGTGATGATGTTGAGATCCTCGTGGAAGCTGACGGAGGTCGGCAATAGGGCTAAAGATTGAGCTGGCGTAGTGCAGTCAAGTCAGCTCCACTAACGTGGCCGGGCTCTGGTTGGATGGACTGAAGGTTGCCCAGAGATGATGCCCTGCAGCGGTCCATGGCCATGGCGGCGAGGTACGTACCGACTATCCCTCTCCCACGACAAGGACCGGTCTAGGAGTCTTGAGTTCAGTTCCATTGTTGCGGTGTTGGGCTGTTCCCCCCTCAGGCATGGCCTGGTCTACCCTCCAGGATGGATTGGATTGATGATGGATGGTGGGCTTTGGCCCCCCTTGTTCGGACTGGACAGGCTTTTCCCGTCTGGACCACAACCATTTCCTTAGTGGTAGCTTGCCATATTCAACCTGGGAATGTCTCAACTCCCTCGTTGCTACAAATTACAAGGTGCTAGTATCATTGACGGCGATGTCAGGCAGACCCTGTTACTCTGAGCGTTTTATTTGTTTTTGTCAATTTTAGTCTCGTCAAGACATGCCAGTGACTGCCCGGTCGCGTTGACAAGTGGCTGTTTGTTTCACCGAAATGCGACAGTTTGAGATACGTATCCTAATGAGGCTCTCATAAGCCTGGGTCGAGACGATAGATAAATGCGAGAGTTTGTTTATTCGAATATGATTAACTTAGTATGTGAGGCCGCCGATTGTTTTTGACCACAAAACCGTTCGGCCATGAATCACGGCCATGGCGAAATTGAAACGACTGGCGATTGATGTCTCGGTGACGGTTGGTCTGAATCAACTACTCTGACGATCAGCCGATCTGCCGATGAATTAGCAGCGCACGTCTATTTTTTGCCTGCGAAATTGTTTAAATGATAAATTCAATAGAGCAGAAGGTAGAAGCCCATCTACATGATGTATTTTGATGACCCAGGTGCGTAGGGAACCCAGGCTGTAGAACATGATGCTGCACGGTGTTGTCTAATGGTCGTCGAATCAAGATTCCACGGATCGGAGAGGCACGAGGCACACCCCCCCCAAAAAAACTGCCCCTCAAAAAAACGAAGGTGCCCGCTAAAGGGTCGTGGGGCTAAACACCCGACCCGACCGCAGGGGAACGCCCGACGACACATGAGATTTGGTGCAGCACAGGACAGGACAACACAGTTACCTGTCGGCCTAGAATTCCCGCAAAATTCGTCAAGAAATCAGAGTAATAGGCTGATGTCGCTAGCAGACTTATTATAGAACATGTTCATCAGAAATATCGTATCTGCCACATGGCCGATGGCGGTGATACACGTGTAGTCGGCCTGGCCAAAAGAGGGAGTGACGCACATGGGATGCAAGCTAAGGTACTACGTACGTACAGTACAGGCTGGCAATCCATGCGCTGCATCTGCAATTGACTGTTGAACCAAGCCTGCATCGAAAAGTCAAGCCTGCAGATTGGGCCAGGAGCACAGGCACATATTGAGAACATTGAATAGAAGAAAAGGGATGAGAGGCCGAGGTCTCACGCCGAGGGAAATGACATAAGTCAATAGATCCGACGTGCAATTGGATGGAAATAATTTTAAGGCAATGCCACCAAACTTACAGTGAACAGGGGTACTAACGTAGGAACGTCCATTTGGATGGAAGAGGCAGGGCAGGTTTATGCCACCTGCCGTAGGTGGTCGCTGAGAACAACGCAGGGTTCTTCTTCTAATCTTGACCAATCATGATCTTCGAATCGTGCCGCGGGGCACCACCAGCTTAAAGCCCTGCAAATCGGCTGCAGCTTGTCGTGTGGTGTCAGGAACGCCCCGCGTCTGAGTGGGTGGCTCTTGCTCTTCACCTCTACCTGACACGCACGTGACACCGCGTTTCTATCGGTCTTTTTTGTACACGTCAAGACACGCAAGTCACGTCACATTCAGAAGGACCCTGTTTTCTAACAAAGGTTTGCCAAAATGAGCGTTGGATGTGATTCTTCTCTTGTGAATTGTCCTTGATGCGTGCTTTTGTCCTTCTTTGTTTGTTCTTTTGCTTCCGACCATGAAGAGCATGCGAGGGCTGATGCACACGACCAGTGTTGAAACTACCCATGAACACAAGGCTACATTCGCTACAACTTCTCTTGCTGGACACAAAAGAAGTCTCTCCAATACAGGAGAAGAACATAAGATAAGGTCGCCTGCGTCTCGGCCCACAGTACAGTTCCAGCGAGCCGTCAGTCTACCCACGGCTCCTCCCAGGATATCTGCCAGTCGCATCGTTGCTCTTAACGAGCGAGTCGGACCCTCCGAATACTCACAAAGGAGAGCTATAGCTGCGACTCCTACAGCCTCTCGCGACCCTGAACTCGATTTGAGCCATCCTACCTATGGCCTACCTCAGCAGCTGGTTGATAACCTTGCTTCTCTTGACATAAAGCAGATATATCCATGGCAGAGATCATGTCTCAAAGGTCCTGGGCTCCTGACAGGCGAAAAGAATCTTGTGTATTGCGCGCCAACTGGAGGTGGCAAATCTCTAGTGGCTGACGGTAAGACCAAACTTGTCATCATGTGAACTTCAACTAACGTCCTCAAGTGCTTATGCTCAAGAGAATATTAGAGGAAAAGGGAACAAAGGCCCTCCTTGTCTTGCCTTATGTTGCTTTAGTACAAGAGAAAGTTCGCTGGCTTCGCAGTGTGGTTCAAGGCTTGCGTTTTGCCCCTGATACCAACATCGACGACGACAAGCGCATCTGGCGGCGACGGGCAGATGAAGGCACAGTCCGTGTTGTCGGCTTCTTTGGAGGTGGGAAAGTTCGAGCAACTTGGGCTGACTTTGACATTGGCGTGTGCACGTTGGAAAAGGTTGGTTTTGGGCCTCTGAACTCGTAATGTAATCAATTGACATTTTCAAGGCCAACGCACTTGTGAACACGGCCATTGACGACTGCTCAATCTCTAATCTCCGCGCAGTTGTACTCGATGAGTTGCACATGGTTGACGATGACCATCGAGGCTATCTTCTAGAACTTGTGGCGACCAAGCTGCTCAGTCTGGAGCAGCCTGTACAAATCGTGGGGATGAGTGCCACGCTTCCGGTATGTTTTATATCTTCTTTATCAAATATTCAATTAGCTAATGCGCGAATCAGAACATGGATATGATGGCTAAGTGGCTTGATGGACACTGTTATGAAACTCGGTACCGACCGGTCCCAATTGAGGAGCATCTCGTGTATGACGGCAACATATATCCTGCTGGTTCTACAAGTAGTCTCATCAAGACTGCTGCACAGCTGAATAGTCGGTCTACACAAACCCAGGCACAGACGAGACCCATCCGAAGAATTGAGCCTTCAACTCACAAGGAGCTCCGTGATCCAGTCTTAAACGCAGTAGTAACGCTTGCTCACGAGACTGCAGCTGCAGGCTTCGGAGCCCTCGTCTTTGCTGGAAGTCGTGGCATGTGCGAGTCCGACGCGCGATGGATCAGCCGGGCTATGCCCGGTCCCAACGAGCTTAAAATCGACGTTGTTGATAGGAGAACGGATCTTTTAGGAGAACTTCGGAGTCTCAACACGGGTGTTGACCCGATTTTGGAGGAGACTGTCCTGTATGGTGTTGCTTTTCATCGTAAGTAAGAGACTATGTCCCAATCTTTGAATGTCATTTTGCTAACGCTACTAGATGTGAGTCCCTTGTGACGAAGGTTTGAAGCATTTCTAACAATACAGGCTGGTTTGACGACCGAAGAGAGGGATCTGATTGCTGCAGCATATGACGCCGGGACACTTCTCGTTTGTGTGGCCACTTGTAGCCTTGCAGCTGGCATAAATCTGTTGGTATCCTTTCTCCTACCTGTGTAATCGCTGTACTCACAATCGTAGGCCAGCAAGAAGAGTAATTCTTCATAACTGTCGAATGGGTCGCGAGTTTGTTGGCCCATCTATGTTAAGGCAGATGCGAGGACGAGCGGGAAGGCAAGGGAAAGCACCCATTGGCGAAACGTACCTGTGCTGTCGGGAGAACGATCTGGAACAGGTTGTAGAGCTCATGAATGCCGAACTGCCTCCAGTCGCAAGCTGTTTGAATACTGAGAATCGACGCATTCAACGGTAAGTCTTGGCTCAGACCATAACACTGCCTATATCTGACAAGATTCAGCGCACTGTTGGAGGTCATTTCGATTCGATTAGCTACGAGTCATGAGTCCATATTGGATTACTTCTCAAAATCGCTACTGAACCATACGCAAAATGCCAAGTTTGTAAACGATTGTATCACTTCGAGCTTGGAAGAGATAGAATCCATGGGTTTCGTGACCCGTGATTCTTTGTCCATGTTCACAGCAACACAGTTGGGCAAAGCGATTGTGGCATCAGCCATCGATCCAGATGATGGCGTGTTCGTCCATAACGAACTCAGTCGAGCTCTCCAAGCGTTTGTTATGGATGGCGAGATGCATGTGTTATACACATTTACGCCTGTCCAGGAATTCGGCGTCATGGTGAATTGGCAGGTTTTTCGGAATGAAATGGAGGGTCTAGACGAGAGTGGTCTACGGGTATTGCGTCTTTTGGGCATCAAGCCTACAACGATACTAAAATTGTAGGTTGAACTCGCAGTCCTTGAATTTCTACTGACAGTCGATAGGGCCCAGGGCGCCACGCTTCGTGAGACTACTCCAGAAGAGAAGCAAATAGCTCGTGTACATCGACGCTTCTACCTCGCTCTCCAGTTACGAGACCTGTGCAACGAGGTGCCCATACACATAGTGGCACGCAAATACGACGTGCCTCGTGGAATGGTTCAGAACCTCTCACAGACTTGCCAAGGTTTTGCTGCCGGAATGATCAAATTTTGCGAACAAATGAGCTGGGGGTAGGTGACCATCGAGAATGCTTCAACAGGCCACACGACTAATCAATATTCAGAGTAATGGCTGCAGCTCTCGACCACTTCTCAGACAGGCTTGTGGCTGGTGCAAGAGCTGACCTGTTGGCGTTGGCAAAAGTTCCCTTCATCAAGAGCCGAACAGCGTAGGTGGATTGATTCAAGAAACAAACAGCGTTGCTAACAGTCGGTAGGCGGGTATTCTGGGAGAACGGGTTTCGTACTGTAGGAACCATTGCGAACGCAGATCCCGCAGAGCTACTCCCTGTATTGATGCAGGTTAGGAATCCAATCTGCCATTAATGATCTTGCAGTCGGAGGACGCTAACATGTTCAGGCCCAACCGAACAAGATTCGTCTAAAAGGTAAAGATAACGAGAAATACGAGGAAAAGCTGCTTGTCAAGGCCAAAGTCATATCGGATGCTGCAAGCAAGATCTGGAGTGAGTCGTCTTTCCATCTGTCTGACCTCACAGCATTGCCTGACACCTATACTTTAAAAGAACTACAAATGCAGTCAGAGCTAGAGGAAGAGTAACCTGCTCTGAAAACAATTGGCGGGTGACAATGGTTGCTGCACATCTATCCAAGCGTTATTTGTGGCTTACAGTCCGGGGGACACGGGCCTGAGGCAAATGGGTCGAGCGGTTTAATGCAGCCGTGTCATCTGTGGTCGCATGCAGTACAGCCTGCGGGCAAGCTGGGGTTCAGCACCGGAATAAGACGTGTGCTTCACAAGTCCGTGAGAAAGCCGGGATTCCATCAGGCATCATTACCACATCCGGCGCAGAGGACGACGGCTTAATTCAAAGCTCAAGATCGATCTGCGATTTGATATTCGGAAGTGCGGCTTTGCTAGCCTATGGGTGTTAAGAAAACATGGGAACTAGAACGAAGCCAGAAATTCGAACAACCATCCCTGCTTGGTTGCCTTGTTACTGAGCCGATTGCATACGCCGCCTCCACTTACACAGGTTTTGAGATGTGACGTGAGATGAATAAGAAGCTGGCCATGAATCGAAAGAAAGGTCTGGCTATTCTCTCATGGTCTGGATGCCTATTTGCTGCAAGTCTGCCTCGTTGTGATATTGCGAACTCGATCAAAGAGTTCATGACTAACCATTGGTCTATGGGTGACCAAGCAACGTCTTATTCCGTGGAAGCGCTTGTACCGCTGCAGGTCGTTCTGCGCCTTGCTTATTCTGCGTGGAACGGCAGCCAAAAGGTTGGGGGGCCGTGGCTCTCAATTGGTAGTCATCAACCACCCACATGTTTGACATGCCGTTGGCTGTTTTCTAGGATTGGATGCCAAGATGGTGTGCGTGTATGCCTATTCTATTTCTGCTCGGTCCAATATTTCGGGGGACGGACTGAACATTCTAAAGCCTCGTTTCGCGCTTTTCTTACGCGCCCTCACGCGATCTTTCGAATAAATCTATACCCTTGATAACACATTCAGTTTATTGATAGATTTATTATGGCGGAAAATGGCGAAGGCGCGGGCACAACCGTCACCGAGCATACCCTGGCTGATGCTATGAACGTGCCTCCGCCGGATGTTATCGTGATAGACAGAGACTACCAAGAAGAAAATGAAGAGAAGCTTACTAGCACAACAGAGGATCTTTGGGTCAGTTCAGCAGATGGTCGATATTCTTGTTCACCTGTGCCAATACGCGTTGGTCCTTTAAATAACATGCAAACATTCTACGTAGGTGAAATAGCTTCCTGGATAAGAATAACTGGACTAACGATTTTCTAGGTTCACAAAGATATACTCGTTCAAGCAGAATGGTTTCAGAAAGCTCTTTGCGGAGGCTTCAGAGAAGCTAACGAGCAGGTCATTGACTTGCCGGAGGAGGACCCAGCCATCTTCCATTTCCTAGTGGCTTTTTTGTACGAGGGACGCTTCGAACCTATCAGGCCAGCGGCAAGTGTCTTGGGTGAGTAAAACAACTCACGATCTAGCGCCCTTGGGTACTGACTCTGAGCAGAACCAGAGGTCGATAAGGGCAAGGGAGTGGACGTCGATCCAGAGCCAGCGGAAGCCTCAGACTCAAGCTCGTCAAGCAGTAGTACCAGCACCCGAAGTTCAGGCACTTCATGGCGGCGTCGACATCGAGCTCGCCAGGCTAGAGAAGCCCTGGAAGAGATACAAGAGAGACAGGAGAAACATCCTGGCCATCATCGGCCCGGATGTCCTTGTCCTCGATGCATCGCAAGACGAGACTATTCAAGATGCTGGCAATGCGGCGCCCAACGTTCTCGTGAGGGCAGCAATATCCCATCTATGCCATATGGCCGAGGGGCGCCCAGACGGGGAGTACCACCTCCAGCGGTTATGTACCCTCCCCCTGTGGGTGCGACACCGCCTCCTGATTATACCCGGCCTGCGCGCATCACAGGTGAGGATCTGAGGACGTGGTTCCTGGCGTACGAGCTCAACCTCGATGTCTACATATGTGCTAATCGCTTTCTCGTGGATGACTTTCGGAAAGCCGTGATGCGATCATGTATCGACATGCTGGAAACCGCAGGCTGGGACGCTGCGCAACCAGAGATTATGCATCTTTGTAGAAAGCTGTATCGCAGTGTGCCAGAGGTCGATGATCTGCTCAAGATGGTTATGGCCCGCGTGGGCTTCCTCCAGCCTCTACTATGGAAGCGTTTTCCCGAAGAGACGAGCGCGTTTTTAGTAGGAAATCCGGAGCTGGGTGCTGCGATTCTAAGAGAGACGGTTGTAAGGAATTCACAGCCGACAGGAGAGTTACCCTCGATGGAGCATTATCAGACTACGGCGTATGAAGATGAGTGGCAATATTTAGGGCGAGTACCTGCGCCTCAACGTGTTTTCTACGATTAGATGCGATGGCTATTGGGGATATCTGATTGAGACGGTCTTGGGCTGGATTCTGCGTTGATATCTTACAGGTTAGAGGTGGTTTCGGCATAGCATTGGATTGCGGATGAGCTGTTGGGGAGCGTTCAGGAGTTAGGATAGTCTACCTAGGTAGGAGACATATTTCGTATCTGTCAGATCATCATGTCAATTTATGCAAGGGTAATCTCTTCTACTTCTATACAGCTGTGCAAGTCTAGTCGATAACATCATCTCTCAAGCTAAACAGTTGCTGTAGAACTTCATCCGACTTGGCTCTTAGGGCCGAGTGGTACATGACATTCGTCTCAAAGGTCTTGGTGCCCTTGACAAGCTTGGCTGTATCTCTGGCAAAGTCGTAGTCGACATACATGTCCTCGACGTAGGACGCAGCGTAGACTGGAACCTTATTCTTGCGAAGGTTCTCCTGGTCGTATAGCGCAGGCCAGTCGTCACGGTTGGCTAATTGCTCGGCCTCCTGGCGGAGGAGCTGTAGCTCTGGGTATGTGTCAAAGTGGAAGGGAAAGATCATTTCACCAGAGAAGTATAGCGGACCGCTAGTAGAGGCGGTAGAGAAATCGCTGTTTAGCCAAGAGAAAGGTTCGAGGGTTTTGCCGACCCGGTTTGCCGACCAGCGAGAGGCAGAGCCTGGGCCATCACAGTAGATGGCTTCGTGAAGGATGGCATAGATGATGTTGGTATCAAATGGGTTCCAACCTTCCAGAGGCACTAAAGACGCCCTGTTGAGGAACCCAAACTGGTCAAGAGAGGCTTTCAGGGTTAAGATGGAGGAGTGAACCTGATCGAAGCCCCCATGACCTCCAAAAGCGATACCAATAGTCAAAAGGCGAGGAGTCGTAAGAACGCCTCCGGAGGGCAGTGGAACGCTTCCACCTCTGCTCTCGATAAAGCTGGCAATTTGACGGACGTTGTCAACATCCTCTGGGAATTTGGCGTAGTATTGTTCGTTACGCTCCGTGACCCGTCGGAAAGTCGTTTCGTATACTTGATCAGGCTTCTTGCCCACAGGAGCCAGGCCACCCGTGAGGAATACTTCGCGAAGACCTTCGGGGTGCATAGAAAGGTATGAAAGAGAAATGAAGCCTCCGTATGACTGGCCGAAAATGGACCAAGGCTGTTTTGAAGCGGGCCATGAGGCGGTCAGACACTTGCGTACAGCTTCGCAGTCTCGAACGGTATTCTCTTGGCGCATAAGGCCAAGGTAACGGCTACGTCCTTCAACCTCTCCAGAGACAAGATTGAGCATCTCAGCACCCACTGGAGTGCTCAGACCGACGCCGCGATGGTCAAGTAGGAGAAGTTGATATCCTCTTGCAAGGGCGTGGCGGGTGAGGGGATGGTCCTGTGGCTCCCGGTTGCCAAAGCCAGGTCCGCCCTCGAGATAAACCATGTATGGCTTTGGGGGGTCTCCAGTCTGGTCTTTGGTGGTGTTTTCGTCATCATCCTCGTCGTGGAGAAAGATGGGAACCTCATGCTTCTTAACGCGACGAGCGAAGAGAGTAATAGAGGGGCCGTTGCTGTCTGTATAGTCAAGAGGGACTTTGAAGAAGAGTTCTGTGACGAGCAATTGTCCCGGTAAGACGTGGGACTTGCTGCTGATGAGCTCAGCTTGAGGAATACTCAAGATTTCGGGGCTGGACATTGTGGTTGTTGGTGAAGATGATTGTGGTGATGTCGAGTACTGATGGTGGGGTTGGTGGATGAGATAGGTAGGTAGGTATTCTTATCATCCGGGTATGTACCATGCATCCCTACCACAATGTAACGACAAAGAAGCAGGATTTTCATTCATGTTTCCTTTTTCTGGTCGCTTACCATGAAAGACATCAGCCATGTATTATAAAACCCCATTTTGGTAGTAAGAGTGTTCGTGATCTAACCTGTGTGGATGGTTGCTGCTTGGCGATCGTAGAACCTAAGGCAGCCTCAGCTAAGGGGGCCACCTAGTACATAATTACTATAGAGACACATAAGCAAAAGAAAAATAAATAAATAAATCAGTTTTATATCAACTACGTCTGGACTAGGTGGTAGTCCAATTAACTTGTACTTCAATGTCAATTTGCCAAATATCTCAAGCATCAAGATACAGGGTAAGCAGACGCGTCTCGGCCTGTCTTCAGCGTCACCTCCACAATCCGACCACTAGCGTTCGAGGGGCCGAGACTCGGACTAGGATGAGTTCCGAAACACCGTGTTTTCATTTGAGCAGTATTAAAGTATGACCGCTGGAAACATTATCAGCCGCATCATCATTTCCCGAGTCATCAACGGCTCATGAGCTTCAAGATCCGAGCCGATTCGGAGCTAAATTTGATGGATCTACTATTAAAACCAGGGCCCTTTCTCACTGGAGAGACCCTAATCTTTTAGGTACCTACAATACCCACTCAAGCAAACAATTAGGCCAATCAGTCACTTTAACCCCCACTTTGATCTCGCCTCGCTCTGGCAACAGCTTTCTGCTTTGTCTCCTTCTGGATCTCGCAAATCTCTTCCTTTCCCTTCCCTTTCTAATAAATATTTGTTTTCCCATTTTCTCTTCCATTCCTTTTCCCTTTCCTTCTCTCATACAAAGCATTCACGGCCAAGGGCATGGCATATCTTCATCTTGCACACACGTTGGCAGATGCTTTCAACGCCCTTGCTGATGAAGTCCAGACCTTGACAGATCGAAAGACTGTCTTGGAGCACAAGCTGCGCTTCGCCCATGAACAAGTAAGTCTCTGCTATGCTCTTATTAGTGGCTCTCAGATGCCAGGCACTGCAACGCAACCCGGCTTTTCCCACTCTACCCTGGCACCGCCGCGCAACCTCTCCAGCTTCGCTTCGGCGATACCGGAGCTGTCGGCTGCTCCCCCCAGTCAGCATGATGAATATCATTAGCTCTAGATCAAGAGCATCAGACCAAATGAATCACGGTCTTGTTGCCGAGATTGACAACCTTTTATCCCTGATACCTGACTTCCTATCACTATTCTCGATGCTCAACTCAACCTCATCATGGATTCGTCGCTGACTCGAAACCGCAAACAGTTCCAATATCTGGCTGACAAATATGCCCCGGCGGCGCCAGAAATAGCCGATACCCTGGCCAAGCTCCAGATACCTTCATATACACCTCTTGATAATTCATTACCTGTTCCTCTACCACGCTCGTACAGCTCCGGCTCCCACTCCCAACATCAACTTGCCCTCGTCATCCGTGACGGACGTCGAGTAGCCAACCAGCTTGCCTCGCTGGGCGAAGCGAGTAAAACCACTGGCTCTAGCAGAGAAACTGAGTCGCAACCTTCACACGTAGCCACATCCATGTCGACCGCCCTAGAACAAGACTTCACGGTCCAAGGAAAGAAGGGCCATCTTCAATGCCCGTTCTCCAAGCCTGCCACGGCTAGCGGTTCTGGGGCCCATGAGGGTGAGGATGACGCACAAGACACTACTCCGCATCACTCGATGGACCCCATCTGCGCAGCCATGTACGAAGAATCTACATCTCAACAAGCTCGCACAAACGGTTCGTCGGCCGTCAAGTGTCCCATTCGCTACATGGATAAGCACTCGGCAAAGGAGATTGCTCATTATGTTGAAACGCATAAGCATGAACTCCCGCGCAGCCATGAAGTTTGCCTCCGCCGATACCAGCGTGACGAAGATCAGATCAAGAAAATAGACTCTAAATACGGCGACATTGTGAGCATGATTGAAGGACTGGGTCAGCTGCATCAGCCTATGCTACCCGAGGCGGAAGAAGATCCGAACCGACCAAGTGATGTGGCACAACCTTCGAATGAAAGAGTTGAGAACTGGGCCCAGGCTGTTAGTGTAAACTCGGACCCAGATGACACACAAGTGCCGACTCAGGAGGATGGGGACAGACAAAGCCACTTCGATCGACCGCTCAAGGAAGTACGGGTAGGAGAGTCGCCCAGTCGGCCTTGGGGGATATCTATTCCAGTCTACGAGCTTTCGGGTCATGGCGGCGACCAGCCTCTCTCCCCTCCGCCTGCGCCAGTACGCATGCCTACTCCGGCTGCAACTGCGCCCAGCGTTCCAGAGTCGGCCAAGAAAATGCCTGGAAAGTGTCCATTCGATCATACAAAGTTGGCTGCCATGACTGGAATGTCTTCACCAACCAAGCATGACCCGCCAGGTCACATCACACCTCATGACCAAGAACACACAGGATCCTTTTCACCAATCAAAGAGAACGGTCCTCCTCCTCCCCATCAACATACGACACCTCCTCAGCCTGCCTTCATCAACCCCGATATGACCAAGGGGACAAATAATCAACCTCAGATGATTTTCACGGGGCCTGTGTTCATTGGGTATCCTATGGATCAGGGTATACAGTTCATGAACCAATATCGAGGGAATCAGTGATCCCAGTTAATATTGGCATTGTTTTATTTGCAATTTCGCATTGGGCAAAGAATGCATAAGCGACGGCGTTGGCGAATTTTGATTTTCAGCAATGGGATGAAAGCGATGATATTATAGGCGTCTCAACAGATGCCTTGGAATTTAAGCGGTATTGAGCAGCCGTAAGAGACGCAAGCGACGATTGATTGCGAACTTTGATTCTAGTACAGCGACATGATATCCAAATTTGGCTCTTATAGCACCAACGAAATTTGATTTATACGTATCATCCATCATGATCTATCCATTCATGGTCTTTACTAAACCTCCAATAATTCCTTTAATAGAACCTGTCCAGAACGCCTTGTCTAAACCATAAGAACTACTATAATCAAACCGTTTAAGGTCCCTGTTCATGGATGATTCCCGTCATTACTGTTCGCGTAACTCGCACATGGTCTCATCCACATACATACCATCTGTGCCTCCTAATTCCCCCTCTTATTGGTGTCTACCTCATCATCCTCATCATGATAGCTGCCCTCCACACCATCCCTCTCCCAAAGCGAGATATCATCATCCGACATGAGAACAGCCGCGTCCTCAGGGTCCATAAGGACCGAGTTGTCAGAGTCGGCGTAACCAGCCTCGCCCTCCTCGGCAGACAGGCCGTTAGGATCCAGACCCTCTTGACGGGCGAGCTCCTCGGCTCGAGCCATGGTGCGACGGTAGATGATTAGGCCGACGATGAGGCCGACGGCGCCACCAAGGATCATGCTCAGGTAGTTGATGGCTTTGCTGCCGGCGGACATCTTATCGCCCTTTTCGGCGAGGAGTGCAAGACGGCTGCCGATGAAGACATGGACAAGCAGTTTGGGGCTGTAAAGTTAGTACCCGAATGGAGCTACCAGGGGTAATGTACGTACCTTGACAATGCTGTAGAGACAGTAAACGCCAGCGGTGTGATACTAGGAATCGTAGCAAGAAAACCGTTGCTCAGACTAAACGGCAAAGGACAGAATCGAATAGCCGTGAGATACCAGATTCCCTCTTGGCGCAGCACCTGACCCAGGGCAATAAAGCGATGATCATGTCCAACCATACGATCGACATACTTGCTCAAGATAGTCCTGCTCGCAAGGAACGCACCGAGGGCGCCCAGGGTGCATCCAGATGCCACAATGGGCCATCCCCAGGGAAACCCGTAAACGAAGCCGGCAATGGTGCTGGCAGTCGAATATCCAACAATAGGCGGGAACGAAGTAGCAAAGACGAGCAGAAACGCAAGAATCCAACCACCCGGCAGATTGCGCCACTTCTCAGCATAAGGATCGAGCCACTTGAAGAAAGAATGCGAGTATATCAGCGCCAGAACACCTAGCACAAACGCGACAACGCCGCCAATAGCAGCGAGCACCCTCTGAGTTGGCGACATGCGCAGATACACCTTGAGAACCTGCTCCCCGAGCAAATTCACCGAAGCCATGATCCTCCGCACAAAGCTCGCCTTTCCACGACCGCCAGCATAGCTACTACTCGCGCGACGACGGCCGACGAGGGGATTCGAGAGGCGACGGCTCGACGACGTGGCAGACCAGGGCGGCCGGTTTGGCGAGGGAGAAGAGCCGCGATCTGGAGAGAGGGCGAGGGCCTGGGCGGTTGAGTTATAATCGGCAGGCATGTTTGGCGGCGAGATTTGGTTTGTTGGCTGAGTTGGAGTTGGGTTTGTGATGGTTTGGCCTATGCGGCCATGTCTTTTGTACTTTTGGTATACGTGAGATTCGGAACGCGCGGAGATGGAGATGAGGCTATAACGGAGCGATTGAGGACCGAAAGGTCGCTAGGGGGTCGAGGGTATGGAACTAGGATGTTTTTGAAGCTTAGAACGCAATAGTTGAGAGTGCGACGTATTGCATCCGATAAAACTTGTAGGGAGATTCTATGGCGAGGTTGTCAATATGAAGCTGTCGTTGATGGGTTGTACTCAGAGTTACATGACGTTGCTAGTGTCAGCAATTCCGAAGCAACGGCCCCACTACCCATAGCACTAATCCTTGTCCGTCCAACACTTCAACCTTGAATATCAAATGGAATTTTGGATAGATATCACGGGTATAACCATGTCTTTAGTTGTAGAACGGAGTCTTGTTTTACTGCTTTCTTTCTATTGAGGTCTCGTATCGTCATCGACGACCACTAGGTCCCTTAGGCGGATCACGCACCAAGAGCCTGACCTTGCCATCGCCAATCTCGACGCCCTGGCTTAGGATATCCACCTCTTCCTTATCATCAGAATCCGTGCCCTCCTTCGCGAGCGACTTGTCCCAGCTACGGGCGTCAATACCTAGGATACCTCCCATGTTGTTACGGTCTCCTGGAACCGAAAACTCCCGGTACGCATACCTCCACTCGTTAAGAAAGTTGCGGATGGCTCTACCAACCTTGTCCTTGCCATTCTTGCTGTGGTGTCCAGAGCCCGTAATGGCATAGATAGGCTGCGATTCTCGGCCATTCTCCATCAGGACCTTTTCGAGGTATTCAACAGCCTCCTCAGGGTGGAGACCATGAAGGTCAACATAGAGCTCCAACCCATTGGAGCTGCCATTGTTGCGCTCTTCATACAACTCCCGCGCGGCCTCACGATGGGCTTTGCGCATAAGGTCGTTCTCGCTTTGTCCTCGCAAGCTGAGCGCCTTGGCCGCCCTAGCATCATTGCGGTTCCAGGCTTGCGCAGCACTATCATGCCAGGTTAGTTTATAAACTATAAATATCATTTGAAGCAAAAATACACACCTTTGCAGAAACTTGTTACGAAGGCCGCCGTGCTTGATAGCCTCTTGGCGAGCCTTCAGATATGCCTTGTTGGCCCGCTCACCAGTCTCCAGCCACGGGATATGTTTGGGGCTGGGGATTGCTTGAGCTGCAGCACTGTTCTCTCCGTTTCGCGAGGCTAATGAGCTCCCGTTCCGTCCCGTTCCTCTCTTGAGCTCAGGACGGACAGGAGTGGGTGACGGAGACATCTTGACAATGTCAGCCAAAGAGTTAGGCACCATGTTCTCCTTATGTCCATGACCATGACCACCACGCTTGCCGTGATGCTTTTTACCCTGCTTGATAGAAGCAGATCCCAGCGAGGGGAATGCATCGTTATCATCTAACGCGGGTGCGGAGATATCTGACTCTCTAGTCTGATGCCGACTGCCGGGTCGAGATCGATTACGAGGGCTGGAAGTCCCTTGATAATGCTTCAAACCTGGTGGCGGTGTAATACCAACGGCGGGGAAACTATTACTCCCAGCAAACCCGCTCAAATGATCAGGAGTGCCAGGTCGGAGCGATGGGAATGAGTTGAGATCTCCCAACTGCAATCCTCCCTGCTTCGATGGTGGTGTACTGGCCCCATCAAGTGCAAGCTTGTTCATGAGTTTCGTAGGATCGTGCGAGAAGATGCACGTCTCTCCGGCCAAGCAGTTTCCCATTACCCAATATCTAAAAAGCGTTAGTTGTGATGCTGTGAAATCAACGCATTCCATGATGACTTACTTGCATAGGTGGTTGCTCAGATCGTGGCTGAATCGACAATCGGCACGTAAGCACTGACCAGTCGACATGTAAAACTTGCAGATCACCCCAGACTTTTGTTGCCCAAGAGGAGTAGATGGGCGATCAACCGACTTTCCGATTAACACGTTTTTGGGTTCTTCTAGTGAAACACCGCCTGGCTGATTGTCCCCAGCCTGTTCCATGAATGAGACTATAGTCGCACTAAGATCATAGCCGTTTTGCGCCAGAGCAGCCTCGATCTCATCATCCGTCTTGGCTTGTCCAAGGATGGAGCGCAACATATCGTATGGCGACATATCTGCTGACTGCGCCGACATTGATGAGAACTCGGGTGCGGCGGCGTTGAGTGCGCTTGGGGTGCCGACAGATGAGGTTACGCTGGCAGCATCGTCACTGACAAGCCACTCAACGTTTTCAGCTTGGTATTCTCCCAGGATCTCAGTAGCCGGGGTCGGATCGGTAGCAAATTCATATGCATTCAAGCTTGGACTGTGAGGAATGACAGGCGTCGCAAGAGCCATGCGAGGCGAAGCGCGAGGCGAAGAAAAGGGGGAGACTGTCGAGGATATGGTCCTGCCAAAGGTGGATGGAACGAAGCCAGGAGGAGCAAGGGGGCTCACGGCGAGCCTTGGGGATCCCGAGAGAGGAGTTGGCGAACCGCGCCAAGAGGCGGGAGAGGGACGTCGCAGGATTGTTTGTCTTATTGGAGGCGGCGAAGTTGATGTCCCTCCGCCATCGCGATAGCGCCATAAGGCATCTAATATGGCGTTGTCGAGAGAAGTACCGGTGAGGTTCGTCTCCTTGCGGAAGAGCTCCTCGAGCCTATCTGTTTTATCCTCGTCCTCCAGCGTTGCATCCTGCAAGATGGGCAAGCACATCTCAAAGTGCTCGTCGGAAACCATGATTACGACGTGCTCGATTTCAAATCGAAGGAAAAAGTTATAGCTATGATGGTACAGATAGCTTAGATCGGAGCAAGACGAGACTCGCAATAGCGCAACAGGGGTCTAAGCTGGTGTGGAGCTGATGCGACGAGCGACGTTCGGAGAAGCGTTTGGAGTTGAGAAAGTCGTGTTCGACCAAAAGAAGAACAAGAAGGTGAGAGGCTGTTGCATCTTCTGGTCAGCTTTGGTTCGTTAGGTACGATAGAACAGACCCAGGGGAGAGGCAACGCGGAGAAGCAGAAGAAGGGACAGATAGTGGAGAGATCCATCAATGAACGGGACAAAGAGCCCAGAACAAAGGGACCAAGATATGTAATGCAGTGCTTTGGGGCCACTTACAGATTAAAAATAACGACAAGAGAATCGAATGAGGAGAATAAGGAAATAAGAATCGCAGAGGAGACACAAAAAAATTGAAAGCAAAGGAAGCGCAAGCGCATCAAGCAATTGAAGACAAGAAGATTATACGTAACGGTGAAAAGGAGGAGGAGATGGGAGATGATGTAGACTGAACTAGACGGGTCTAACCTTAGGTAGGTCCCGGGCGGGAAGCGGAGTGGGGAGGACACAGCACGGTCCCCCGGAAGGACACTTCAGGTCAGGGAGACGATGTGCTAATTGAACCTAAGGTAGCTGTACCTAGCTGGAGCTGTAGCGGGTAGTGAATCAAACTACAGTGGCTGGGTAGGGGGTGTTGGGGTGACAGCTCAGGTAATGGAACCTCACCTAACCTCCATACCTTGAGTTAGCTGTTAAGGGGCTGGCTCTGATTCAGATGGTGTTTCGGGATTACAAGTAGATGCGATCTACTCTTTGTTATGGATACGTGTTTGAGACACCTATTCAACTAACAAAGTGTACATCAGAGGTGGATGTCCATGTCTTGAAAGCTCACCACCATATGCCGCATGGCCTGGATACTGCTAAGGTAGCACTACTGGTGGTAGCTGAACAAGCAAGAATTAGGCTAAACTCCATCCTACATCCATCATAATACTTAGAAGCTTGTTTTATACCACCGTGGCACCGATCTTAGGAATAATTAAGGTACCGGTATCTCGCATATGGTTTCCTGCCTTGGCACGTTTACCTTTTCCATTGGTGGCACTGGGCACTAGTCTGGACAAGCAAACCCAGCCTTGCACACGTATTTGGTGATAGCCTCTCAACCTTGCATGTCATATCCCATCTCTTACATGTGATTCATGCTCAGAGGACTTCTAACATTGACACAATACAAGAAACTTGATTTTGAATATCGTGTCCCAGGAGACAGGCTTGGCGGAGTCACTATTCACAACACACGGGCCATCGGATACGATCTACAGTACAGACTGTACACTATTACAAGCCCCTGATTGAAGAACTTGTATGAATCAGAGTCCAATCGGAACAAGAACTGTGCACGAGTTTCAGCTTTTTCCTGCCGCAGCGCCGTTGGATGGATGATAAGCCCTGCATGCACTTTTCTCATCACTGACGCCTTGCAGAGCAGCAAATCCTAAATTTAGCTTTAATGGAAGCAATCAACTGCTTAAGCTTCAATGAGCTGCCTCTGTGGAAGCTTATTGGACAAGACACCCTGTCACTTTTCCAGGCGAACTTTCAACCAGGTGCGAATGTTCAACACCACCCTTGACACTTAGCAAGTTAATGCGAGTCTCCTATTTTCAACCTCCATTCTTCCCTTATAAACTAAGATTATGCAAATCTTCCAAGATAGCATACAAATGAGTTGCCCTGCTCTGAAACCGAAGTGGAGCTAATAATTGCTCTTGTTTGGCTCTCGGTGGCTCTTCGTTCAATCATATCATCAATCGCCTGTTCAGCCTCGACTAATTAATTGTCAGCTTTTCAACACCATCAAGTGACCAGCACTGAATATTGATGACCAAGAAATGACAAGAGAAATCGTGGCTTTTACTAGAAGATACTCTGAATATTCGTATAAAATGTATTTTCCTTCATTCTAGCAAGACTTTTCTTTATACATCGCTCAAGCACAAATATCTACTAATTGTCCCCTTGAACTACAAGAGCAGATAAAGGGGTTGTCTTAGGGTATCTCATCGTCATCGTCACCTCCAAAACCAAAGCTAAATCCACCACCTCCTCCCTGCTGCTCATCTTCCGCTCCACCTACAGCAGCATCCCATTTGCGCTTCTTTCCGCCCTTCTTGTCGGCCATATCCAACGCTTTCTCAAGCACATCCGGATAACTGTTCTTCATCCTCTCCATAAAAAGCCCAAATGGATCCTTGACGTTATCATCAAATCCGCTGACCTGGTCAGCCTTGTCTCTCAAAAATGAGACGACCTCTGACACAAGGTTCAAGCTCTGCGGCACAAAGTTTTGTGTAAGGGCAATACCGCTCTCGAGGTTAACCACCAAATGCCACCATCCGCTCGGAACATGCAGAATTTCCCCGGCCTCGCAGATACCTTCGACGCAGTCGGGAAGCTGTCGTGCCTCTTCGTGGAATGTGAGGAGCCACTCAGCGATGCTAAGAGGACTCGTGACCTCGCTGCTATCGTCGGACACGTAAACTCCGGGCACCTGCGTTGTGGGAGGGAACATGATCCAGTACTTTGCGCCCTGGATGACAGCGTTCCATGCACTCGTCGCATTAGGATCCTTGTGAAAGGTCGAGCCGCTTCGCTCGGGGCCAACAATTAGCCATCGATGAGCAGGTCGCTCGGCTTCGAGGACCTCGAATAAGTCGGGACCGAAGCAGTCTGGTCTCCAGTATGCAGCGTCTCCAGTTTTGCCCACTTTGATTCCCATCTTCTCGGCAAATTTGCGATCAAATAGGTATAGAGGGCTCTCGTCTCGGTTGTTCTTCATGTAATTGCAGTAGGTCGCGAACGGCCAGTCCACGGCCTCTGCACGAAACTCAACCTCGGCATATTTCTCAAGTAGCGTATCGATAGACCATTCAGCGCAAACTGGCCATTCTTGGATACATTTGGTGAGGATAAACGGATGCTCTGTCCACTTCTCAGCGTACTGGTCGTAAGTCAGGTTCTCGAAGCGGCGGATCTGGTTTGCCTTGGGGATATTGGAGGTGAACTGGGAAAGGATAGCATGACTGCAGGCAAATGGCCGGTGTAGGACGTCTGAGAAGACATTGCTGCAGTCAATCTTGGTTTCCTGATCATTTGGAAATCCTAGAACGGTCGATCTCCATGATCCTTGCCATCGAATATCCTTGCTCTCTTTTGGTGGTGACCTTGACTTGGGTTAGCTGTTGCTCCCAAGATGCCTCAGGATATATCCCTGGCATGACTCAAGAAAGTTGAGACAAGGTTGCACTT
Organism: Fusarium sp. FL617; assembly: GCA_030142105.1. Taxonomy (NCBI): domain Eukaryota; kingdom Fungi; phylum Ascomycota; class Sordariomycetes; order Hypocreales; family Nectriaceae; genus Fusarium; species Fusarium sp. FL617. Next base: position 2,104,503 of record JAREIL010000010.1, on the reverse strand, counting down.
ACTGTAAGAAAATAGGTTTCCAAAACTCATCTGAGTGGCAAAAAGCGTAGAAAAACTTGCATGTATGGCCAAGCTTCAAGAGAGCATCTGCGTCGAACTGCTCGAGCAAAAGTGAGATAACTTCGTCTGGGAGAAGTCTCCACGCTCCAATTGACCGCCTGGCATTTTGGCCAGTAAAGAAGTATTGGTTGCCTAGAGGTTTGAGTCCTAGTGGATGAGGAGGAATTGAGTCACTGTGAAGAGTTGACTCAGAAAAGTCATTTGTCCTATCACAGAGTGAACTGTGGTGGCGAGAGCCCTTGTCAGTTACGGCCGAGGGCATGGTTGTGTTGTGGTGCTGAGGTTGCCTGCCACCGGAAACGATGCCCGAGATTTGAAGAGGATAAGGTAGGGTCGAGAGTAGAAAGAAAACAGGGAATAACTCGCTGAAACGCAAGGGAAAAACAAGGCTGAAGGCGGAGCGATGAACCATATGATACGATCAAAATCCGATTTACTACAGGCTACAGTCAGCCAAGCCCAGTCGTTGAGATGCACTGCAGTGCGTTTTAGTGCACAGGGCGTAGGGAAAATCGGCTGAGGAATGGGTTCGGTAACAGTTCAAGATGAGACTAGAGTTACATTGCAGTTTGACTCTTTCTTCTGAGAGGTTACGTGGACTTGCCCCTAATCTTTACTATGTATCTCTTAGATCTTATTCGTAGTTTTCTATCATGTATCCGTATTTGAACTGAGGATGACTCGTAATAATGAGTGATTCATTCATGGGAAGCATGGATGTTGTCCCCGTCTATAGATATTTCTATGCTGTTGTTGGCTCAACCCGAGTTCCAATGTTCCGGTACCCTGTCTAGCCTGTCACATGCCCCTCCCCCAAACTGAGGCTCCTGGTGACCTTCAGGAAGTAAAGAGCATGACACAGTACAGTCATTAGAAACATCAAAAAGACGTCGTTGGTGGCGGGCTGTGATCCGTGAGTGGAGGGGCAGACGAGGCAGAGGGGCAGGATTTTTTTTTTCTTTCAAGGTTGGCTAGGGCGGGGCAAAGTGGGATGGCTCCAGCCTATGCAATCGCAGAACAAGAAAAAAAAAACTGCCAGAGAGAGAAAAAAATCAAAATCCTACCCGCAGTGCCAGGCAAAGATCAAGCAACGCCAGATGTACCCTAATCCCGATGACCCGCTAGGTGCCTAATCTTACTCTCTGATTGGTCGCTGCTTCTATCGAGGTAAGCGGGTGGGCAGCAAGAGAAAAAAATATACTGCCTCCACGACCGCCCCTCATTCGACTTTTTTTTCCTCTTCCTCCTTCATACTCCATTCAGAGGAACAACACAAATAACAAACTTCATCCTAGATTTCTGTCGGTTCTCGCTTATTTCACGAGAATCTTTGAATCTAGTCGATACCAGCTTTCTTTTTCACCAACCAAAACGACAGGCGCAGTCTTCTCCAGAAGAAGTTCTGCCCTCTTCATTCTCTTCCGTCACCCCGCGATTTATCAATTCTAGATCGAGCTGTGCTTGATCTAGATTTTCGTACGCCTCTACCGCAAATATGGCTACCGACAAGGGACTCGAGGACGTCCCCGAGGGTGAGTTTCACATCATTCCCGCTGCCTCTTGTTTGCGATGCCTTCGTTTCGTTCAACTGCCTGCCCGCTCAACTCAACACCGCGTGGTGGGCGCTCTCTTGAGGTGCGCCCCCGGGTGATGGCGCTTGCGGGTGGGCCGCGCCCGCAGTCAATGCCCAACATCACAATGAGCGCCATGTCATGGACGTCGGAGCATCGCATACTATATGAGCCAGCCATTTAAATTACCAACACATTTGCTAATCATGCTCGCCTTACAGGACAGATCGAGTCCAACTACGATGAGACCGTCGACTCCTTCGATGACATGAACCTCAAGTCTGAGCTCCTCCGAGGTGGTAAGTGTCTTCTCGCACTCCATAAACTTTATCCCGCAAACCGCTCACTCTCGCTCAGTTTACGCCTACGGTTTCGAGCGTCCTTCTGCCATTCAGCAGCGTGCTATCATGCCCGTTATCAAGGGTCACGATGTCATCGCTCAGGCCCAGTCCGGTACTGGAAAGACCGCCACTTTCTCCATCTCTGTTCTCCAGAAGATCGACACCAACGTCAAGCAGTGCCAGGCTCTGATCCTTGCTCCCACCCGTGAGCTTGCCCAGCAGATCCAGAAGGTCGTTGTCGCTATTGGCGACTTCATGAACATTGAATGCCACGCCTGCATTGGTGGCACCAGCGTCCGTGAGGACATGAAGGCCCTCCAGGACGGCCCCCAGGTCGTCGTCGGTACCCCCGGCCGTGTCCAGGACATGATCCAGCGTCGTTTCCTCAAGACCGACTCCATGAAGATGTTCGTTCTCGACGAGGCCGATGAGATGCTTTCTGTAAGATACCTGAACCCTCAAGTTCTTCTATTCATGGCGCTAATCCTCTTCTTCAGCGTGGTTTCACCGAGCAGATCTACGATATCTTCCAGCTCCTCCCCCAGTCTACCCAGGTTGTCCTCCTGTCCGCTACCATGCCCCAGGACGTTCTTGAGGTCACTACCAAGTTCATGCGCGACCCCGTCCGCATTCTGGTCAAGAAGGACGAGCTTACCCTGGAGGGTATTAAGCAGTTCTACATCGCCGTCGAGAAGGAGGAGTGGAAGCTCGACACCCTTTCCGACTTGTACGAGACCGTCACCATCACCCAGGCCGTCATCTTCTGCAACACCCGCAGAAAGGTCGACTGGCTTACCGACAAGCTCACTGCCCGTGACTTCACTGTCTCCGCCATGCACGGTGACATGGACCAGGGTCAGCGTGACCTGATTATGAAGGAGTTCCGATCCGGTTCTTCTCGTGTCCTGATCGCCACTGACCTTCTGGCCCGTGGTATCGATGTCCAGCAGGTTTCCCTGGTCATCAACTACGATCTCCCCGCCAACCGTGAGAACTACATCCACCGAATTGGTCGTGGTGGTCGTTTCGGCCGAAAGGGTGTCGCCATCAACTTCGTCACCGCTGAGGACGTCCGAATGATGCGTGAGATTGAGCAGTTCTACAGCACCCAGATTGAGGAGATGCCCATGAACGTTGCCGACCTCATCTAAGCTCAAACCAAAAAAAGTGAAAAAAGCAACACGGGTCTTCCAATATCCGTTTCTCAGGCTGCCTCGCCAGCTTCTTATGACCAGACGACGCAGGGCAGCCTGACATCTTTGGGAGGGTTTTACGGAGAAATCTCTTGTGGCAGTTGTTGATAGATCTCATTTCTAGAGTACCGCCTGGAAGGGCGGCAGGCCCTTTCTTGTTGCGCTGCCGCCGGCCCGGAAGGTGACCTATGGGGAGGAGGTCAGAACTCTTTGACTTGGCCGCATGACAAAAGGCTTCGGGGGCAGTCCCTTGCACCTTAATACCTTTGGAGGGGGTGCATCGCGCGGGCTACCAAAAAGTAATGCAATGGTTTTTTCAAACCTGCTTTTTGTCTCTGTTATTTAGGGTGTCGTTATCATGATGAATGCTTTTCTATTTTTCTTTTAAAGACTTGGATCAAATTATAATAATGTGATGTTATGTGAACTCTCGTAGACGTGATGGTACCTAAAGATGCTATTCGTCTTTAACTCAACACACAGTCCACAGCTGCGTTAATACTTGATCAAGTTCTCAATGTCACAACAAGGCTCCAAGCAAAAGCAGACGTCAATGTCATAATTTAATCCTAAACCCCATCCTGATAGCCCGTAAAAGGCTCTTGTCATACAAACGAAAGTACCATATGTAGCTCGTTATTCCATCATCTTCATAACCCTTGGCACAATCTTCAACTGTACATTCATTCCAAATTACGTACACTATATACGACTCCCTGCAGTTTCTGAAGAGATTTGAAAACAAAGGAAAACCAGAAAAAATGCAGTAGAGTCAAGTCTTGGACCCGTCCTTGTAACGCCATGTGTGGTATCGCCGCCCCGTAATGTATATAAATAGCCGCCCTCCAAAGGCCGTGGCTAAGGCTCGCTGAAGCAGAACTAATAAAGCAAACAAAATCTGCACCAGTTTTTACTCTTTCAACACTTTCTAGTAGTAGCTTTGGCCGAAGTTTGTTTGCGTGGGAGGCGGGCTCTTGATGGCCTGGCCGGCATAGGCGCCGGGGATAGGGACAGCATCGTATGTGGGCTCATCAGAGCCTACAGGGCCGTGTTCCGAAACGTGAACGGTAGGAACAGCGGGAGGCGGAGGAGGCGAAGAGCTGGTAGGCGTAAAAGAGGACTGGTTCAGCTTGGGGGTGGCAGAAGGAGCCTTGGTGGGAGGAGCTTGAAGCTTGAAGCCAGTGTCCTGAGGAGCAAACTGAGACTTTGGCTCGGCGAACTGAGTGCCTGACGTGAAAGGGCTAGGGTTCTCGCTAATGTCGGACAGATTTCGGTAGGCAGCGGGAGGATGACGGGGAGACATGGCATAGGCGCTGAGAGCGGGAGACTTGGGGCCGAAGCCGGGAGTGTTGGGAGCAGACTGGCTGCGGAGCTGGGCGAGGTAGAGATCGGAGCGGGCACGGTCTCGCATGTCCATAGACTTGAAGAGACGTCGCTTGGTGTAGTAGCGGTAGAAGACGACGCTGTAGAGGAGGATGCAGAGAACTTCGATGACAATCTCGATGATGATACAGATCATAGCCCAGTTCTGAAGACGGCAAACGAGTGCATAATCGACCTTATCGCCAAACACGTCGGATCGATGGTTGTTGACACAAGACCATCCCCACATGTCTTGGTTGCTGCTGTTATTTTTGGAGTTCTGGAATAGAACAGCTGTGACTACCCAAAGAAGCAAGGAGAGGATGAACTACATTAGGTCAGATCTTTGTCCACATATAGATGATAGGAGAGACTTCTGACTTACCCAGCCAATAGCAAACATAGTGTAGTAAGTTCCAACTTTCTCGGCACGTCGGTGACCACCTCGGCAGTAGGAAATAAAGACGATGATACAAGCAGTAAGAGAGACACAGGCCATGGCCAGAACGAGCTTCTGGGGCCAGGCTCTGGTGTCCTTGGCCCACGAGGGCATCTTGCTTTGATCAGGCAGGGCCTTGGTAGCGTTAAAGATAGTGAATGAGGCCGAAAGCATGGAAAGAATGATAAGAGAGCAGCTAAAGTTGACGCCACGGAGGGCGAACTTGGCCAAGCGGACGCGGGCCTTGATTCTCTGTTGATGTGTAAGTAGGAAATCCACAGAATCGAGCTTGTATGACGGAATTCACATACCACATCGCGTGCTTGCTCCTTGTCGGTTGAGAGCTCACGCTTCTCAAGAATGTCCTCCTCACGGAATGTAGGGCTCATTGGGTTCTTGAGATGAGCAGGTGTTCCCGGCACCTTCATGGCGCTCTTGAGGGGCGTCTTGGGAGTCATTGGTACGGGGATAGATTCTCGCTGGCCGATGTAGCCAAAACCAACGTCAGCGGGCTGGGGTTGAGCAACGTGCGACTTTACGGGGTCGGCAAAGGGGGATCGAGCTTCAACGGGTGAATGAACGGAAGTTGCTTCGGCGAATCGAGGAGTTCGAGGCTTGAGAGAGCCGTCTGAGGATGATGATTCGGAGGAGCCAGGTCGAGCTGCAGTCAGGTTGAGCGCGAGGGGCCGCTTCTTATCTTCTATAGAGCAGTCAGTCAGTAAAATTTGTTCTTGGTGGCACTTTGTATTCTTCCCTGGAGACGGACCTGGACCAGCCATGCTTATAACGGGTAAATGGTGAAGTTGAACGAATATCTCAAGAGTGAGATGTGTAAGTGGAAGTCAACGATGTTGATGAAGCAGGTATAAGAGCTTCAACACAGTCCAAGCTCACACCTGTAATAGAACAGACGAAATTGCAAAAGAACAGAGAGACCAGCTATCGAAAGATTGGGAGAGAGGTCCGACCAGGCGGACTCGAGTGGGAAGAGACGAGTTTTGAGGTTGGCGACAATAGAGGGAACAAGCACTCTCATTCGACAACATCAAGACGCCAACGACGGGACAGGACATGAGAGAGGGGGTGCCACAAATAGCAACTGGAAATGGTCTTACCGGAAGGATGGGCGGATATACACCAAGACTTGTGATAGGCAGATGCCAGCCGCCCGTTGAGTGATTTGCCTTGGAATTAGACGCCCAAGCAGCTGAAAGGATGGTAGGTCGAGCTCCGCTGGCCTGGTCTAGTTCGATCACAATGCGAGTGAGTGTAAGTGAACAAGATGTACCACAGCTTGATAGCCTTGTGTTGCCGTGCTGCTGACAGTTGTGACACCAGAGAAAGTCTGGGAGATCCCGAATTCAGCGGAAAGACCACGAAGATGTAAGTCAAGTTGCAAAAGAGAGATTCGCGAGAGGAATTTGGGAAAGCTGCGGTGTTATGTGAAGTGGTACTGTAGTGTGCGGACAGGGTATTCCGTACTCACATGGCACTCATGGAACCGACAGGGCAACTGTTCCAGCAAAAAGCACCACATCCGGCTGGAACCATCCGGGACGATTGTTGCATGGTACCCCGACAGCTCCATTATGTCCACTGCCCATGTAAAGCAATATCACTGGGTAGCTAAAGTCGCCCGGCGGTTAAAGCACGTTGGAGTTGAAGCGTGGATCGTGGAGAAAATGCGTTCTTGTTATCCCATTGGCTGGACGAGACAGCCGCCCTTGGACCCTGGTAATCCATCTGCCAGCTTGATAGGCTGCATTGCTGCAAGCGCTTCATGTCCTCACCTCGACACCACCAATCAGCTCCTCAAGAGCCGTGATGGCCATCCAGCCACCTGCAGGGCTCGGCGGCAACAAACGAATTTTGTTTCGACATGTCGAGTTCCACGTCTTGACTTTGGTTGCGGCCCACCGAAAATGCTGCGTTAAGCATTTGCCATGTTCAAGCTTCCTCAAGCTTGTCTTTCGGTATGAATGCGCGCATTACTGTATGCAATCCCATGTTGCCCATGTCTTGCCCAGCTTGGCAGCAGAAATGGGTGACTTCTCAACTCCAACACATTGGCTGACCAGGCTGTTGGTTGCACACAAAGCCTCCTGGGAAAATTCTCCCAGATGCAGTCATTGTCGCTCATGGCGCTATTGTAACGGTAAGACAACAGCAATGCAACATACATGATGAGGCATCCCAAGTCAGTTGTGATCTTCGGAACACAGGAATCGATAAAGATAGTATCAGCCACCACTTCGCAAGGCAACGTAGAGATGAGATGTAACGCTGTATAGCCCTGTACTCTGTCGCAAAGAGTTGTCTTGAGCACTCTGCTCTTTTCATGTCCATGGATGTTGGGTTAGAAATATCTATACCCTTGTCGTCCCCTCATCCTGGCGTTGGCCAGCGAGCGGCACGGCGAGCTTATGCTTATCGTCAACAAGGATAATTGTTTCTCTTATCGTCCTTCGTCGGCACATGATGGCCTAGAAGCTGGTTCTGATGTGTTATAATTCTTCGAGTCTTGATGTCTTGCCATCATAGCGACGACTCTCTAAGTCCTGTACTAGAAGTTCATAAAGTCACCCACCGTGATCGTGAACGATAGAGTGAAGGGTAATAGGGAGGAAAGGAACACATCGTACAGCGCAGACTTGTCAAAATGCAGCTCAGTCATGTACTCATGATAGGCAGTGAGGTTGTCAGTTAATTGGATGTTGGATACGCGTTGAGATAGAGATCTGGTTGTACCTTGATACTAGTAGAAGCCCGTGAGAATGGGACAGGTGCATACGGGATAAGCCCAAGTCAAGAAGGAAAGGTCACTAGTTCCTGCTCCATTCAGAAAACGCACTTATGCTAAGTGAATGCTTCAAGTGTCCCGATTTTACAAACTATATAACGTAGGAAGTTATGGGGAAAGAATGAAAAATAATAATTGTCGTTTTTCCGATCTTGGTTTGTTAAAGAACTATCAGCCCAGACTCTTATCTATTCCTGTCTACTAACAAACCTCTTGATGCCGCCTCTTCCAGACTCAAATAGAAAGGAAAAGTCGCCGAAGCTCACCCGAAGGAGGGGCATTCGATCCTTATCGCCTTATCAGGCCCTGACAGGCTTAGCGTAAGAGTCATAGCCATTTCGACAGACTGCACACGAGGAATTTTGCCATCATCAAGGCGAAATACGCAAAATCTCGGCCCTCGACGACCCCCAACTTGGAGAATCACTCGCGAGACCTTTGAATCTTGGAGCGTAATTTTCTCCCGACCCAGGCGACCGATTTCTCTCCCCGAAACCGCTTTTCTCAACGTTTCACGACCGAAAAACGTAGCTGAAATACCACTCGATTGCCCCGCCTCCACCATGTCTGCCAACGGCGACCCCAAATACGACGACATTGAGTCCGAGTCTGACTCTGGAGAGTCCATCGGCCACAACGAGGCTGGCGATGGTTCCGAGGAGAAGCCTCTCAAGTCGGCCCTCAAGAAGTCCAACCCAGCTATCGCCGAGCCCGCCGCTCAAAAACCTCCGCTGCCCCCGCAAACCGATCCCAAAGACCTCGACGTCGCCAGCCTAACCCCTCTGACGCCTGAGATTATTGCCCGACAAGCTACTATCAACATTGGTACCATCGGCCACGTCGCTCACGGAAAGTCGACTGTCGTCAAGGCTATCTCTGGTGTCCAGACCGTTCGTTTCAAGAACGAGCTGATCCGAAACATTACCATCAAGTTGGGTTATGCCAACGCCAAGATCTACAAGTGCGATAACCAGGCATGCCCTCGCCCTGGGTGCTACCGAAGTTACAAGAGTGAGAAGGAGGTCGACCCTCCTTGTGAGCGAGATGGATGTGGCGGTACTTACAGGCTATTGCGACACGTCTCGTAAGTTTGAAACCCAGAACTTTTGCAGGAAGTGATTGCTGACGATATCAGATTCGTCGATTGCCCTGGTCACGATATTCTGATGAGCACCATGTTGTCAGGTGCCGCCGTCATGGACGCCGCTCTCCTCCTTATCGCCGGTAACGAATCTTGCCCTCAGCCCCAGACCTCCGAGCATTTGGCTGCTATCGAGATCATGAAGCTCGACAAGATCATCATTCTCCAGAACAAGGTTGATTTGATGCGAGAAGAGGCTGCCCAGCAGCACTACCAGTCCATCCTCAAGTTCATCCGAGGAACTGTTGCTGGAAAGTCCCCAGTCATTCCCATCTCGGCTCAGCTCAAGTTCAACATTGATGCCGTCAACGAGGCCATTGTCAACACTATCCCCGTCCCTCCCAGAGATTTCAGCATTGATCCTCACATGATTGTCATTCGATCATTCGACGTCAACAAGCCCGGTTCTGAGATCGATGACCTCAAGGGTGGTGTTGCTGGTGGTTCCATTCTCCACGGTGTTGTCAAGCTGGGTGACGAGATTGAGATCCGACCTGGTATCGTCTCCCGAGACGATAGTGGTGCCCTCAAGTGTACTCCCATCTTCAGCCGAGTCGTTTCGCTCAACTCTGAAGCCAACGACCTCAAGTACGCCGTTCCTGGTGGTCTCATTGGTGTTGGTACCCGAATCGACCCTACCCTTTGCCGAGCCGATCGTCTCGTTGGTTTCGTCCTGGGTCTCAAGGGCCGCCTGCCTGAGATCTACAGCGAGATCGAGGTCAACTTCTACCTCCTCCGCCGCCTGCTGGGTGTACGAACCGCCGACGGCAAGCAGGCCAAGGTTGCCAAGCTGGCTAAGAACGAGGTCATCATGGTCAACATTGGTTCCACCTCTACTGGTGCCAAGGTTGCCGCTATCAAGAACGATGCTGCCAAGCTTGTCCTAACCAGCCCTGCCTGTACCAACATTGGCGAGAAGGTTGCCCTGAGCCGACGTATTGAGAAGCATTGGCGTCTTATTGGATGGGCCACCATAGCTGCGTAAGTTCCCACATACATTCCCCCCTTTACACAGGAGAACATGAACTGACTCCCATTATAGTGGTGTGACACTCGAGCCTAGCACTGCTTAAAAGAATCATGTAGACCAACGACCGATTTGAGCAGCATTTTCGCACGGATTTTTCGGCTACATGAGATGCCGAACTCGAGGACGCCCAGCTTTAGAGGCAGAGCCTCCGAGGGCATTTTGAGTAGACGGTTGGCGCTGGACGAGGCCTGGTGTTTATAGTGGTCTTTTTCGGGAGCATGGGGAGGAGAAATGGAGGGCTAGATGAGTCCTAGACAAACGAGCTTCAAGGACTCGTAGCTATGACTAGCGGATGAGTTGTGTAGTTACGATGTAAATGCATGTAGAGGTCACATCAACCTCAGGGGAAAAGATCAAAAAGTTTTCGCCAAATGGTCATAGGAAGAAATTAAGAGATTTTATGACTAAACCTCTAAGAATATTACAATATCTATTTGCGTACTTTGCGCGCGTGCTTGACCAAGTTTTCTATAACCCCTTCGAATGCCTCTCGGTCGCCAATCTTTTCGTCTGTTCTCTTCTTCCAGTACTCCAACGCCTCCTTTGCCACTTCCTCCAAACCTTCTAGTTTGGCCACATGGGCTTTCAGTTCCTCATCAGTCATACCATCAAGGGCTTCGTCTGTTGTCTGGCACAAGTGACGGGCAGCCACAAGATCCAGCTCTGGCTGCGGTGGAGGGCCCCGGCGCTTTCTCGACGAGGCAGAAGGTTTGCCTTGGGTGTCGACTGATGTAGATGAGTTGTTGCCTTCGCCATGCCGTAATCGGGAGACAGATCGAGAATCGGTGGATGTTCGTGGGGAGAGGGCGGGAATGTTGAGAGATGGGAGGACAAGCTTCTTTTGCTTAGAAGCTGGAAGGATTTCATCCAGATCGACAGGAACGCCGAGCGATACGAGGAAGAGGCGACGTGTGCGAGAGCGGATCCAGTCGGGGGGGGCTAGGGGAGGAGGGGCGACTAGTTGGGACCAGAGTGATGCTGATCGAGGAGTAAAGAAGACCGAGTCTTTAGACAGAGGAGGAAAAGTAGGAAGATCAAGCTCTTCGGGAGGATACAACGTGACGAGGTAAGGCTCCGAGGCGGATATGACTCCTTCTGGGTCAAAGCCATCAAAGTCGGGTATGGGCTAAATTATGGTTAGTCAAGTATACGAAGACATACATTCGGGAATATCTCACAAATGGTAACGTGGGTTGTGATGGTAAACTTTGTGCGGCAGCAGGTGCTGGAGTCTCTGCTTCTTGGAATCCGTCTTCAAAGTCATCGAAATCATCGTCCTCGTTACCCTCTTCAAAATCATCAAAGTCGTCACCGAAACCATCATCATCGCCATTGGCGTCGTCATCATCATTATCTTGTTCTGTGTCGTCATCGTCATCGTCACCGTCACCGTCACCATCAACAGCCTGTAAAGGAGCAGCTGGAGAGCTGGGCTCTTCGGAGGGCTCATCCTCTTGTGATTTCGAGGCTGTGGAATCGGGGGAATGCGGTGGTGCATTATCTACGCGAACGAGTCTCAGCGGTCAACGAATATTCTTGTGTTTCTTAGGACTTTGCTATTCCCGTACCAGAGTTGCTTTCGCCATGTGTGCTCTCGCCCTGAATCTCCTTGACCTGACCATCAGAATCCACGAGAATATCTGGGGAAGCGTCTGCCTTGCGTCTCTCCTCGTACTGAATCGAATGCGATCGGCTTCTAGCCCCAGGTGCCTCTTCTACAACGGTCGTAGGAGCTATGACTTCGGGTGTAGAAGAACCTTGAGACTTGGTCTCTTCTGGAGCAATTGCAATCTCGTCAGGCTGGGCATCCTGTCCTCGCATCTCGTACGCTTGAGTCCCCGGAACCTCGCCATGGGAGGGTTGATCGTCAACCTTTTCAACCCGGGTCTTGGGAATAGGTGAGCTAATCTTTGGGCTTTCTGCACCGGACGCAGCATCTGTAAACTGATCATCGGATTCAGACTCCTCAGCTAGAGCATGTCAGCAAGGTGGCCGATTGTTGAAATATCAGGTAGCCATCATACCAAGTTCGCGGGCTCCAGGGTCCTCAACGGGAGCACCCTTGGGAGGTTCGAGCTTCTCGGCGTCTGTCATGATGACGGGAGCTAGGTAGGATTGGTGCTTCGAGATCTAGAACATGCGATATTGATAGTCGACGTGGGGTTTAGCGACAACCTAGAAGCTGAGCAGTAGGCTTTGATGGGCTATTGTCGGGCCTGATGAGGGCGGTAAGTCTAATACGAGCGATGGCCAAGGCCTGTCGAGTAGATTAATGTGAAGGCTAGCAATAGAGTTACAGTCTTGGTCGAAATCAATGCGATTAGGTTAGGAAAGGAGGTTGTTCTGTCAGGATTCTTGAGGTCTGTAGCTGGCAAGTGCATCACGTGGGGCTACCGATTCCCGTCCATTCACAACCCTTGGCATTTTGAGTTATCCCTGCATCAGCTTAGTCTAGAACACGGCATGGACACCGTATTTGGGTAGGAGGGTGCAACTTATGCGGAAATACTTGGCAAGTTGCTTTTCTAGTATAAGAGTGAGACTAGATGAAACTTGGTAACAGTGTCACAGAGAAAGTATTATGTCTATTCGATATTATAGTTGAAAGTCTCTTCTGTTGCTCTGTACGATGACACCTGTGTGCTAGTTCGTTCCACAGAACCTGGTGAACTGAATTCACATCGTGTACCCAGCCACGTACTGTAGCTATTATTTCTGCCCTGTGTTGATCGAGATGCCTTTGCTTGAAGTTGGATCAAAGAATGTGGCTTGTCTTACTGCGCACTCTTTCTCATCTGTCTCACTTTTCATTTGACCTATGATGGTCTTCGCCAAGGTGATTTCTAGATGCCAACTTACCAACGTACTTCTACGATGAACTTCTTGCTATAGCCAACATCATTGCAAAGAGTTTCGAGAGGAATGCCTCCTCAGGAACAATATTCGTAGCCCGCTCCTTGCATAAAGGTGTGCCTCACTGGTTTCATCACTAAAGTCATCCGGATGTGTTTAACCACGCGTGATGAATCTTGATATCATGTTCATCGAGATCTCTGTAACGCAGAGCACCGTTTGAAATGGTAGCCTAGAGCTCTTGGAATGGTGTCTAAAAGTAGTTTAGCTCAGGCACGGTCCTTGGAATGAACGGTGAATGCTCACCTCAGTACGCGTCTCCACAAAAAAAGCTCCCAAATGCTAAGGTCCAGCCTTCGTCAAATCCGTTGCCATCAACGACCACAACCTCCAATCTCGACTATCACAGTCATTATTCCAGGTCTCATTGTCGACCATCGGGAAAATTGTCTCTCTTACTTGCTGATTCTTTTGTAAATCGGCTTAGATACACCGCGACCGACAATTCCCCCGATTCGAGGAAGCTAATCTTCGACCTCTAGCCCCCAAGATGTCGTTCAGCTTCGGAAACCAAAGCTCTTCGAGCGCGCCAAGCAACAACGCGACATCGACTGCGCCGGCTTCGGGGGGTCTATTTGGAGCTGCCACGGGAACTCCTAGCTTCTCCTTTGGCACGATCGGTGGTTCTGCAGGCGGTAAAAGCACGACACCAACCAGCAGCGCAACCAACTTGTTTGGTCAACAAAGCGGCGCCTCAGCGCAGAAGCCCGCCGGTGGTCTTTTCGGCGGCGGCGCGACTACAACCAACACATCAACCACGCCCTCATCGGGTGGCCTCTTCGGCGGTGGCGGCTCTACAACTCCTGCGACGGGTGGCCTTTTCGGAGGAGGTGCCTCATCTACCACACCCGCAACCTCAGCTCCAGCGACCGGTGGGATGTTCGGTGGTGGTGGTGCTAGCAGCTCTACTGCGCCTGCATCTGGAGGATTGTTTGGCAACGCAGCAAGCACTGGAAACAAGGCGGCTTCTAACCTCTTCGGCGGTGGTGGTGCCTCTTCTACTCCTGCTAGCAGTGGTGGTCTATTCGGCCAGAACAATGCCAACCAGGCCGGAGCAGCCACAACTTCAGCTGCGCCATCATCTGGTCTGTTCGCCAACGCTGGAAACACTGCTTCTGGCTCTGCCACTCCTGCTAAACCTACTTTCGCTTTGCCATCTACAACTCCAGCTGGAGCACCACCCGCTGATTCTTCAAAGCCCGCCGGTGGATTGTTTGGCAACACAAGTGCGCAAGCATCTACTGGAACCCCTAGCCTTTTCGGTGGTGGAGCCAAGCCAGCGACCACATCGGCCTCGTCTGCTCAACCCAGCACAACTGCCTCGGCACCATCTCTCTTTGGAGGTGCGCAACCTGGAAGTAGTGCCTCCGCTGGAGGTCTCTTCGGGGCCAAGCCAGCATCAACTGCTGCTCCTGCGTCCGGTGGACTCTTCGGCGCTGCGAAGACTGAAGGAACTACGCCCGCCGCTTCCTCCCAAGCTGGAGTCTCGGCCCCTTCTACAACCTCGACCTCTTTGTTCGGTGCTAAGCCTGCAGCTCCTGCAGCTTCAGCCGCTGGTTCAACGCCTGCCGGTGGCCTCTTTGGGGGTGGCGCGACAACCTCTGCTGCCTCTGGAACTTCCACCACTGCGACAGCCGGAGGACTGTTCGGGGCTAAACCTGCAGCGCCTGCGACTTCTACGGCGGCTCCTGCTGCAGCTACGAGTGCCGGTAGCCTCTTCGGCGGCGCTCCCAAGCCCTCTACCGAGTCTTCCACCCCAAAGCCCGCCGGCAGTCTGTTCGGAGGAGCGCCAGCCACTACTCAGGCCTCAGCAGCCTCAACAGGTGCTACGCCTGCAACTACCGGTGCATCGACGACTACTTCCGCTCCTGCAGCAGCTTCTACTGCAGCTCCGGCCAGCAGCTTGTTTGGTGCTAAGCCAGCTACCGACGCCAGCAAGGACGCTGCGAAGCCTGCAACTTCAAGCACCACTCCTGGGCCTCTAGGTGCCTCTACGACCGGCCCAACCTCTCAGATGGCGCGCCTCAAGAATAAGACCATGGAAGACATTGTGACGCGGTGGGCTTCCGACCTTTCGAAGTATCAGAAGGAATTCAAGGAGCAGGCGACTACTGTGTCTACCTGGGACAGAAGCCTCGTGGATAACGGTGAAAAGATTCAGAAGCTTTACCTTGATACTTTTGAGGCTGAACGAGCCAGCCATGAGATTGAACGTCAGCTTGCTGCCGTAGAGAGCCAGCAAGATGAGCTCGAAGCGTGGCTGGATCGATACGAGTCCGAGGTTCAGGACATGTTTGCTAAACAGCTCGGCCCTGGTGAGCAGTTGGCTGGCCCTGACCAGGAACGTGAGCGCACGTACAAGCTTGCAGAGAAACTCACACAACAATTGGACGAGAAGTCACGGGATCTATCCAAGATGGTCAAGGAGATCAACGACATCTCCGGCACACTGAACAAGGGTGCTAAGCCTGAGGACCCTGTAAGTTTCACATCCCCATGTCTATGTTCAAGGATAAAATGATTAGCTAACCAAATATCACAGCTGAGCCAGATCGTTCGGGTTCTCAATGGACATCTCACGCAGTTGCAGTGGATCGATGTTAATGCCTCGTCCTTGCAAGCTAAGGTGGCAGCTGCCCAGAAGTCGAGCAGCAACCTAGGAAGCCATTATGCTGGCTCGGATAATGATGCGGCGGAGAGCTTCTATCGCTCATACATGGGGCGACGATGAATGGGAGGACTGTAATTATTGGCTTGGAGTTTGGGCAAGGAATTCAGGCATTTCTGTAACAAATATGAAATACAAAGGCCAGCGCAGTAGTAGGCGTGGTCCCGGTAAAGAGCAATCAGGGTGTGGGAACAAGACTTGGAAACCCGATGTTGGGGAGTGTAAGTGCGTGAATGTTCTTGTACACTAGTTTAAACTATGGAAAAGACAAGCTCTGGATGAAGTGCGATTTCATGTCGAGTTCCCCCGATCGATAACCATATCATGTTGCCGTTGATGAGTCGAATTGAATCTCGCGCAATTCAAATGATTCCCCCCCGCAAGCTTTGCCCGACGTACCCGGTAATCCGAGGTTTTGAGTTGTTTACTTCTGCTCATCCTGCTCCTTGGTAATCTCATCGCTGTAAAGAATTGGGTTAGCAGTGAATGCAATTGCCAACGGGCGGTTGGTAGCGTACATGTGCTTGGAGAGACGGTCGAGGTGCTGCTGCTGCTCCTGGAGCTTCTTCTTGAGCTCAATGAGCTTCTCCTTCTCACGCTGGCGGATAGCGTAATCCTCGCTGGCCTTCTCGCGTCGCTGGAAAGCATCACTAGAAGCAGAACACTATTAGAATTCTTCAATTGATACGAATACAATTGAATTGAATTGAATTGTAACTCACCCTTGGCCGCCAGAGGGGCGGGGAGAGCCGGTAGCACCCTCGGTCATGACGCGAGGAGTGGTAGAGAAGCATCGAACGGGCCGGAAGGCAGCCGCCTGGCGGAAGGATGTGCGAAGCATGGTGAAGGATTTCTTGTCTGTTGCTTGCTGAGACGAGAAAGAAGGGGTTGAGATGGATTGTTTTGTCAGTTGTAGCCGATGACGTTGGAGGGTTGGTGAAAGATCCGAGGAGATGATCTGACCGGCTGGGAGCTTCTGCGTCGGGCCAAGCGTGAAATGCCAAGGCTGGCTTAGGCTGGTACTCGCGATCTGCTGTGGGATATGCTAGCTGGAAAGTACTGCCTTAGCATTGTCGCCCGGGTTAGCGGTAAATCCCGGGCGGTTCCGCTTGGTGCTCGGATCTGGCATATGTGACCCAGCCTACGAGAGAACAGAATTCAATCAACCAGGGCAAGGATTCGTTTCTAGGGTGCCTGGCAAAGTAGATTTACCCTGTATCATATGAAGTGTCACTTTTATCTGATATTTTTCCCGAATCGTTGACCAGAGGCAGCTTGATGCTCAAATTCGAAGCTCTGACGATAGCTTGGAGCATAGTTAGTGACGACATCAGAGCTTGCTCTAAGTGGGGTATGGGGAGACAGACGGGGGCTATGAAGAGACAACAATCGGGGCCTGGTTGAGAACGAGTTGCAGGTAGGCATCACCAGATGTTGCCATAAAGAGGCATCAGGTGGCACACTCTCTGCCTTTTTTGGTGTTTCTTACCCAGTACCCAGGGAATTGCTGATCAGCTGAGCTGCGATCTTAACTTGCTGAGGTCTTGCTAAGAAGATATACACTTGCTAGACTGATTTTGGCCGAGGAGCTTTTTAGCGCTGTTTGGCTATAATGGAGTTATAACTGGACAACGACGTCAGCAAGTTGTTCTCGTGAAGCAATCCTCAAGAAGTGTATGCGGCGCAGCCTGGGCAAGAGGACCGCATTTTATGATTCGAAGTTGATAACGTTTACCCTAGGTTGGTTGAAAATGAGTTTGTAGGTTCCGCCTTTATGCATTCCAGTGCGTACAAAGCTTGCACTTACAATTTGGATACCAACATGCAAGTGTCAAACGAATAGTTAATTTCTGCCTCGTCTTGCCTGGAAACTACTACCTATAAAATAAGCCGGAATTATGCCTGTGAAAGCGAGGAATAATGCTGCTATTACCTAGCATACGAACAAATGTGACAACTGGGACTAACAAATCAAAGTAGCAAAATACTGCGCTACAAGGCCGGCACATGTTGCGCTTCTTTGATGCTAACAATGGATGAATATCTTGGCTTGTTGCTGCCATTCCCACACTCCACGTTCCTGTCCCACACTCCTAAGCCTCGTGTCGGCACTTGTGTGGTTGTCCCGAGCACACCAACAGCCTGACAAAGAGAAAGGAGGGGGCTTTTTGGATAAGGTAGAGAGGTATTGGGATTGGACATCAAATCCTGGTCGCATGATGACGATGATGACACTTTGGACCCCTCTTTCACTGTTGGAAATGTCAAGTTTGTCAACCGCCCGTTGTTCAAGCCGTTGACGTGTCTTTCCGCGACATAAACGGCTCATATTGGGTTTAGTCAGGTCAACGCAAGGATGAGGTGCAACTTTGAAGGGATATTTAACTCCGAACTCCAAACTCTCAGCCTAGAATTGAAGCTGCAGGGACTTACTTCCTGGGTTGAGGGGGTTTATTTATGGCATGGAGTAAAACTGACTTCTTTGCCCAGGTACCAGACCGGATCAGCTTTCTACCCGAGACCTTTAATAGAAACCCATTCCATGCGGTAATCTACAACGGGGGCCAAGGAGATGTTCATTAGGCATTAAGCATCTACGATAACCCAATATTTGCCGGCCGCCAGTGATAGCCAGTGTTTAGAGTATTAATCCGCTGAAGTTCCAGGGCAAAGCTTCACCATAGTGGAGTGGCAGATGTGGGGGTGCTGGCTGCCCGGTGGTTCCTGCAACTGGGAAGGTACGTACCTGAGGCTGCAATGCTGGCACGGACTGGCAGGGCAGTGACGAGACGGGGAATTGGACTGCCCCCTTCCTCTGGGATATCTCGCGCTTTCGTCACTCAACAACCAATAACCAATCCCCAGAAGCCCGACCTGACTTGGACTTGCATGTACCAACTCAACTTGCCGTCCCGCAAAACCACTTCTTTTTTTCATCTCTCTTCTCTTGGCCCCCCAGTCCAAGTCCACCATCCGCCAACTCCTTCAACGAAGCTTCTCAGCTGAACATTGATATTCCCCTTTCTTTAACAATCCCTATACCAAGTATTAAATTCAACGACTTTCGGTACGTACGCGCGCGCCCTCACCCTCTGCTTTTCTCATGTTTTGCTTTTCCCCCTTCCCCTGAGAAACGTCTTGTCTGTTGCAGCTGTCTTGTTGTTGTTTGTGTTCCCTTTTACCCCCCTCTGTCGTCATTACCCCCCCTCAAAGCGAACGGAACACGCACCCATTATTCCCCCTTGAATCACGGGCGCCTTCACCACCACGAATAAGCGACTGCCGCCCTATTCCTACTGTCGACGATATCCAAGACCAAATCCAAGGCTCATCTATCACTGCTACGTCGCTCGTCGCTGCTGTCGCTCGCCTTTCAGGAGGCCGTCGTCTCAGAACCCCCTCCGCCACTGACGGCCCAAGAGCGGGGAGCCTCACCGAGTCGTCGCCGCCGCTCTAGCCACGCACTAGGCGCGCAACTACCTCTCCCTGTCTAATCGCTTAAAACCATCGACTTATCGCCCCTCGTCCATTCTGCAGCTTCATCATCTCATTATCGTCGCTTTGAGGGAGATCCATACGTGTTTGCGCTTCCTCGATTTATTTGTTCGCTTTGCGCCTGCCACTGCACATACCGCTTTATTCACCTCGTCTGACAAGCTGGGTCACCCCCTTTACTAACTCGCTTTGGAAACACAGTCGACAAACACCGCCAAAATGGGTCACGAAGACGCCGTCTACCTTGCCAAGCTCGCTGAGCAGGCCGAGCGATATGAGGGTATGTCTTGGAAACCATGAATCAGTCCCGTCTGTCAATCGCGCGCTAACCTAGGGCGCGCGCGCCTATCGCAGAGATGGTTGAGAACATGAAGATTGTCGCCGGTGAGGACCGAGATCTCACTGTCGAGGAGCGAAACCTTCTCTCCGTTGCCTACAAGAACGTTATTGGCGCCCGCCGTGCCTCCTGGCGCATAGTCACCTCCATCGAGCAGAAGGAGGAGTCAAAGGGCAACTCTTCTCAGGTTACCCTTATTAAGGAGTACCGACAGAAGATCGAGGCCGAGCTTGCCAAGATCTGCGATGATATCCTCGAGGTCCTCGACCAGCACCTTATCCCCTCTGCCAAGTCTGGCGAGTCCAAGGTCTTCTACCACAAGATGTAGGCACAAACTAGTGGTATTCGGTCGCAAATCATTACTGACCCAGCCTTACAGGAAGGGTGACTACCACCGTTACCTCGCCGAGTTCGCCATTGGCGACCGTCGCAAGGACTCTGCCGACAAGTCCCTCGAGGCCTACAAGGCTGCTACTGAGGTTGCCCAGACCGAGCTTCCTCCCACTCACCCCATCCGCCTGGGTCTTGCCCTTAACTTCTCCGTCTTCTACTACGAGATCCTCAACGCTCCCGACCAGGCTTGCCACTTGGCCAAGCAGGCGTTTGATGACGCTATTGCTGGTACGACTCTTCGTGAACTTATAGTTATTGATATGCATTTCGCTGACACAAACTTTACAGAGCTCGACACTCTGAGTGAGGAGAGCTACAAGGACTCCACACTGATTATGCAACTGCTCCGAGACAACCTTGTACGTCTACGAAAATCTTATTCTTGAAGGTTAATGATAGCAGCTAACACAATGACACAGACGCTCTGGACCTCCTCCGAGGCCGAGACCTCTGCTGCTGGTCAGGCCGAGGCCCCCAAGGAGGACGCCCCTGCGGCTACCGCCGAGGAGCCCGCTCCCGCCGCCCAGGCTGAGGAGCCTAAGGCCGAGTAAGGGGTTGACAAGTATGTTATGTCTATGCAGGTGTCGGGCGGACTGGTGTCTACGGAGTGGACGGAAGAACTCATTTTTGATCAAGAGCTTCGGCATCGTTTCGGTACACAGACAAGCGCCATGGAGGGGCTGGCTTTTACACCAACGGCTAGCAAGGAGAGTCGAAAAGAGAGCACTTGAACGTTCTACTTTTAGACTGTTAATGCGTTGACCGTCTGGACAATAAAAATACTAAAATTTCTTTCAATACACGACGATACATGATTAGTGATGATTGGAGGTTGAGGACTGGGTCATGTAGTTGTCGGTCGATTTCCATCTCTGGTGGCTAAGTTAGTTACCCCCACTAGTTATTTGTCGACAGGTCTTGTTGGCATCACTATTTACTGTCATGCGTCGTGCCTCTAATTACAAACACCAAATGGTATGTACTGGCTACAATTTACACATAGTATCGGCCTGTGGTGAATAGAGTTTATATGTCAACTTGTCTCTTTGGATGTATTCTCTGAAGTAGTAGTATCTGCATCCTCATTCATTACAGCAAAGTGAACCCGTAGCCATAAACTACAGTCCAAACAGCCAACCACGAGCTCCCCCTCATCGCTCACCTCCTCCAAGTCTGCTTCACGAAATACATAACTTTTCTCATTCCCACAGCGACAAGGACGGTACCAGCACTCCTCAGCCTCGTCAAACGCCAAGTCATCCAAATCGACATTTTCTACGCCCGTCTGAAAAGCGCCATCTTGGCCGGTTCCTGCAGGGCGAGTCACCCGCAGAGCGGCGTCGTAGGAAGCGCGAGAGGAAGGGCTGGAGAGGACATTGAGAGCGGTAGTGATCTGATCAACGGTGAAATAAGAGGTAGGGTCTGAGTTTGCGA
Source organism: Fusarium sp. FL617 (assembly GCA_030142105.1). Taxonomy (NCBI): domain Eukaryota; kingdom Fungi; phylum Ascomycota; class Sordariomycetes; order Hypocreales; family Nectriaceae; genus Fusarium; species Fusarium sp. FL617. The sequence goes on along the minus strand of JAREIL010000010.1, from coordinate 2,083,326 downwards.
CCTTGTCTGGGTGGTTGCGCAGGAGGGCGCGGTGATAGGCGCGCTTTATGAGGGGCGTAGAGTCATGTTGTGTGTCGAGGAGGGTAGGTGTGAGATTGAGGACTTGATAGTGCGTTGGCGTGCCTGATGAGGCAGGTATGGGCTGCAAAGACGCCATGAGTATGGGTTTGTGTTTATATGAAGGGCCGTATGAGGAGTGAAGGTCTAGAGAATCATGAGTCTTCAATTTGAAAAAAGCTTCACATCTCTATATCACGTGATAGGTATCTACACTTTCGGCATTGGGAGTTCGAAATATGATGAGTCTTATGAAGAATGAAGACTTTTATAAAGTCGAGATATGGGCAAGGGTGTGTTTTGCTTGTTGTCGGTGGCTTATACATTTACGTTCACGTTGGGGCACAGTGGCTTGATAAAGACATATCACCACGAAGGGACTGAGTGTTGTTTGATGCATAGCTTGTCTTTGACAAGGCTGTTGCAGATATTCTTGTACATAAAAATACATGGGTAAATGTACAGTGTGCGCCAAAGCAGTCATTCCATCTCTCGTCTTCTTGTTTATTTGGGGAACTTGGTCCATCCGTATTTGCCCACCTATTGAGTACAGTTAGCAAGATCAAAGGTTCGATGCAGCAGTTATACAGTCTGTGTTGGAGAAAACTCACCCTCTTCCAGCGCTTGATAAGACTGGGCATATCCAACATGGCCTTTCTCCTCGTTTCCATCCTGCAGCACAGTTAGTCTTGTCCGTATTCTCCCTCAACATGTCATGCATCCAATTTGTGACGGATGTCATGATAAGAGCGCACACGTACTTTGCAATCATGTGTCGTTCGTGAATATGACCCTTGACCTTCTGTCCCACACCAGTACCCTTGACTCTTAGACCATGCTCAACTCTGTGAGCCAGTCTGTACTCGGTGGCCTTTCGTGTATCGGGCAGCAGCTCCTCAACGCCGTGCTCACGAGCCATCTGGACCAGTTCAGCCTGACGGCGCTGAGAGTAGACGGGATCGATCCATTTGCCCGTCACGGGGTGCTTGTAGAAGCGGAAGGGGTTCTGTCGTTCCTCCTGGTATCGAGTCTTGGGGGCATTTTCGGGGAGGATGGCGGCGGGGGGATAACGGGCGAAAAAGCGCTGTAGGGGAGCGGGCAGCGACTTGGCGAAGCCGATCAGTTGCGATGGTGAGGCCATGATGATTTGCTGTGTTGGAGCCCGATCAATCGCATGCCTTGAGGGACAGAAAGTGAGGGTCACAAACTCGAAGATCTCCAATCGTCGAGGCTGCGGTCCCAAAGTTTTGCGCCCTGGCTCGACTGTAAATCCACTATCAAATAACGGCGCTTGATTGGCTGAGAAGATATAGCGCCATCTGTTTCTACACCTCAGCCTTGTCAACCAGATCAGTAAATAGTCAACACTCTGCCTAGCTTTAGGATAAGTTGCTATAAGAATTAGAGCATATTTTAGGCTGAAAGATATCCTAAAGTGCTTATTCTATTCTGTCAATCTCTGCCTAAAGTTAGAGAGCTGTCAACCTCTGCCTAGAGTTAGACAGAGTGCCGATTATTTAGTGGACCGCCTGACTACCTATCTGAACTTCTACTTCAAATTAATCTTCCCTTTTACAACACACACACACACACACACACACACATACATACACATACACACAAAATGCCTCTTGATATCGAAGAAATCCTACGGAAAAAGAAGGCTGCAGACGCCGCAGCAGCTAAGCCTAGGTTTATTCCCAAGGCCGAAAGAGAACGACTAGCAGCTGAAAAAGCAAAGAAGGAAGAAGACGAGAAGAAGCGCAAAGCTTCCGAAGAGTCTCAAAAGCGACGAGAAGACGAGCAGAAATGGGCCGCTAGATCAAACGGTTCATCTTCAAGGCCTAGCGACCTAAATGGATCCGCGCGCGTACCGACAGGCCCCAAGGCCATGAACCAAGAGAACGGACGAGAACGAGATCGAGATCGAGAACGAGACGGAGATCGAGATCAAGGTCGAGGCCGAGGAAGAGGTAGAGACTCTAGAAAGGCCGATAAACAGGCTGCAGATAAGCAATCAGCGGAGGATATCGAGGCCACTCTCCTGCGATCGCGATACCTTGGTCCTCAAGTAAACCAACAGTCCAACTTTTCAGCGAAGAAGAAGAGGATGCGCACAACCGAGAAGAAGTTCAACTTTGAGTGGGACGCCGACGAAGATACCTCACGCGACAACGATCCTCTATACACCCGACAGGCCGTCGTCAATCACAATGGATCCTTTGCTGGTATTGGTGGCGAATTCGACGATGAAGCCGAGGAGCGAGCGCGCAAGAGAGCGAGGATGATCGAGCAAAGAGATCCAGAGAATGGAAAAGAGAGAGCACAGGGCATCATGGAAGACTTCTTCCGGGCACGCGACAAGGCAAGACAACGAGCGGACCGAACAGGACTGGGCAAGCGATGGTCTGAAAAGTCTCTGGACGATATGCGCGAGCGAGATTGGCGCATCTTCAAGGAAGACTTTGGCATTGCTACAAAGGGCGGCATGGTCCCCAATCCCATGCGCAACTGGCAAGAGTCGAATCTGCCGAGGCGCTTGCTCAATGTTGTTGACGCAGTTGGCTACAAGGAGCCCACGCCTATTCAACGAGCTGCCATTCCTATCGCCCTTCAAGCTCGCGATCTCATCGGTGTAGCCGTTACAGGTTCCGGAAAGACAGCTGCTTTCCTGCTACCGTTGCTGGTCTACATTTCCGATTTACCTCCTCTCGACGAAACAAACAAGAATGACGGTCCCTACGCTCTTATCCTGGCCCCCACTCGAGAACTGGTTCAGCAGATCGAGACCGAAGCCAAGAAGTTTGCTACGCCTCTTGGTTTCCGTGTTGTGAGCATCGTCGGTGGTCACTCCATCGAAGAGCAAGTGTATGCTATGCGTAACGGTGCCGAGATTGTCGTCGCTACACCAGGTCGTCTTGTTGACTGTATCGACCGTCGACTACTCGTCCTAGGACAATGCTGCTACGTCATCATGGATGAAGCAGATCGCATGATCGATCTTGGTTTCGAGGAGTCAGTCAACAAGATTCTCGACGCATTACCTGTCACCAACGAGAAGCCAGATACGGACGATGCCGAGAACGCGCAGCTCATGCAACGCTACCTTGGCGGACGAGATCGTTACCGACAGACTATGATGTACACGGCCACTATGCCGCCTATCGTAGAGAAGATCGCAAAGAAGTATCTCCGCCGTCCAGCAATCGTCACTATCGGTAACGCAGGCGAGGCTGTCGACACAGTCGAGCAGCGCGTCGAGTTCGTTTCGGGCGAAGACCGTCGCAAGAAGCGTCTCCAGGAGATTCTCTCCTCAGGAGCATTTGCACCACCCATCATCGTCTTCGTCAACATCAAGCGCAACTGCGATGCTGTCGCTCGCGATATCAAGCAAATGGGCTGGTCCGCTGTTACGCTACACGGTTCAAAGACTCAGGAGCAGCGAGAAGCAGCGCTTGCCTCCGTGCGCGCCGGAAACACGCAGGTTCTTGTCGCAACCGATCTTGCTGGTCGTGGTATCGACGTTCCCGACGTCTCTCTCGTTGTCAACTTTAACATGGCAACCAGCATTGAGAGCTACACCCATCGTATCGGTCGAACTGGTCGTGCTGGAAAGAGTGGTGTTGCTATTACGTTCCTGGGCAGCGAGGACAACGACACTATGTACGACCTGAAGCAGATTCTCAGCAAGAGCTCTATTTCCAAGGTGCCAGAGGAGCTCAGGAGACACGAGGCCGCGCAGTCGAAGCCAGTACGTGGCGGCGGCGGCGGCGGCGGAGGAGGAGGAGGTAGGAGAGATAAGGAGGAGGGACCTGGAAAGGGAGGTTGGCAGTAATAGGGCCAACATTGCTAAGTGACAGTAACGAGGCCTGCCTTTTCTTAACTGGTCCTAAACTTATGACGACTTTATGGAGTGTAGGGATACCGTTTTATGAGATACTCTAATACGAGGCTTATCTTTTCTAACTTATAAGACTTCGGACGTTAGGCTTTACCATAATATCTAAGTTGCAATTAATTTATAATAAAATTAATAAAACTTCAAATGAACCTAAATAAATATCTTTATAATTAGTAATACTTAGCCTGAAATATTACCAAGTTTTATTATTATTTGTATATTTTCAAAGACATTGGCATACGTTTAACAAGAGTCTTGGTTGAATCTGCGTCCAAAGTCTTATTTCTCCCACTAGGACACAGTGGAGTAAACTCATTCATAAATTGTCATTTGGCGCATCTCTTTTACTTTACTTTTCTACATCCCAAATAAACACAAATCTTGGACTGTAGTTCTTCTAGCAAGCGTTCTTGTCTAGTTTTCTACTCCAGCTTGAGCTGCTCAAACTGCTTAATCGTCTCCTCGAAGCTGTTAAGCTCCTGCTTAGCATCGGCCAGCCTCTTCTCATCCGTCTCACGGACGGCATCTGAGACCTTCTCGAGGTATCCGGGGTCCTTGAGGATCTTCTCCTGCTTCTGGATGCTACCCTTTGCCTTGTCGAGCTTCTTCTGAGCCTTGGCAATCTCGGCGTCGAGGTCAACACGGCCCTTGACGTGCAAGAAGACGGAGGCCTCGGTGGAGACGGGGTAGGCGACGCAGCCGGCGGGTCGGGTGGCATCAGGGTTGAGGATCTCTACGCCCTTGATGCCCTTGCCACTGAGGGTCTTGATGGAGGAAACCTGTTCCTTGACAGTTGTGAGAGCGGTGTCGTTGTAGGCCTGGATGATGACTACAAATGAGTTAGTACAAAGTGTTTCACGCACGAAGATATTAGTTTGCTTACCCTCAGCCTCATCCTTGAGGGCATATTCAGCCATCAATGAGCGAGCAGCCTTAGAGCAGCCCAGAACAAGCTCGTAAGCGCGCTCAGACTCGGGATCGTCAAGCTTCTCGTTGTAAGTAGGGTACTTGGCAACCATGATAGACTTGGTCTGGTCCTCGGGTCTTCGGGGCATTCGCTGCCACATCTCCTCAGTAATGAAGGGCATGAAGGGGTGGATCATGGTGAGAGCGGCCTCGAGAGCAGTGTAGAGGGTCTGAATAGCAGACTCGCGCTCCTTCTCAGTTCCGTCGCGGATGATGGCCTTGGAGTTCTCGATGTAGACATCGCAGAGCTCGTTGTACCAGTAGCGGTAGACAATCAGTGTCGACTTGGAGAACTCACGGTCCTCAAGGGCCTTGTTGATCTCCCTGGCAGCGGTGTTCATCTTGTGAAGGATCCATCGCTCGGCAAGAGTCTCGCCACGAGCAACACCCGACTTGGAGGGTGTGAAGTCCTGAGGAAGACTGCCAAGGACGTACTTGGTAGCCTGGAAGATCTTGTTACAGAACTTTCGGTATCCGTGGATGATCTTGACGTCCAGGTTGATATCACCGCCACCAGTGGTAGCGTTGATCATGGTGAAACGCAGAGCATCAGCACCACATTGAGGAATACCATCGGGGAAGGCTGTCTTCTGGTACTTAGTGGCCTTGGTGACCTCGCTAGGGTGGAGGTTACCCAACAGAAGCTTGTTGTGGAGAGAATCCAGCTTGATACCCGAGATAACGTCGAGAGGGTCGACGACGTTACCTAGACTCTTACTCATCTTGCGACCCTCGGAATCACGGACAAGACTGTGGCAGTAGACCTCCTTGAAGGGGATCTCGCCTGTCATCTTGAGACCGAGCATGATCATTCTGGCAATCCAGAAGAAGAGAATGTCCCAACCGGTCTCCAAGACGGATGTAGGGTAGAGAGTCTCAAGGTCGTGTGTCTTGTTAGGCCAGCCTAGGGTGCTGAAAGGCCAGAGGCCGGAGGAGAACCATGTGTCAAGGACGTCCTCATCACGCTTAAGAGTGAAGGTCTTGTCAGGCAGGGCAGCCTTGGCCTTCTCCTCAGCCTCCTGTTGTGTTCGGCCGGCGAACCAAAGCTTCTCCTCAGGAATATCTCCAGCGCCACCCTCGATCTGAGCAAAGTAGACAGGGCACTGGTGACCCCACCAGAGCTGTCGGCTGATACACCAGTCGTTGATATCCTCGAGCCATCGGAAGTAGCTCTTCTCAGCGGTCTCAGGTCGGATCTTGATACGTCCATCACGGACGGCAGCAAGAGCGGGCTCAGCCAGTTCCTTCATGCGGACCCACCATTGAGGCTTCAGGAGAGGCTCAATGATATCCTTGGACTTCTCGCACAGAGGAACCTTCATGGCGTTGTCCTTCTTGTCAACGTAGAGACCCTTGACCTTGAGGTCATCCTGGATTGAGTAACGGACATCGAATCGCTTCTGACCCTTGTAAGCACCGGCGTTCTCGTTCATCAAACCGTCATCAGTCAAGATGTTGATAAACTCGAGGCCGTGCTTCTGACCAAGGGTGAAATCGTTGGGGTCGTGAGCGGGAGTAAGCTTGACGGCACCAGTACCAAACTCCATGTCGACATACTCGTCGGCGATGATAGGCAGCTTGCGACCCTCAATAAAGGGGTGGATGGCAGTCTTGCCAATAAGGTGCTTGTAACGCTCGTCCTTGGGGTGGACAGCGATACCGGTATCACCAAGCATGGTCTCAATACGGGTGGTGGCGACCTCGACAAGCTCGTCAGATCCCTCAACGGGATACTTGAAGTGGACGATGACACCGAACTCGACCTTCTTCTCGTATCCAGGGACATCGAGCAAAGTGCGGCCAGTCAGCTCCTTGTTGACGACCTCGAGGTTAGAAAGCGCAGTGTTGAGCTTAGTGCACCAGTTGACAAGTCGGTTGGCTCGGTAGATGGTGCCCTCCTCGTGGAGCTTGACCCAGGTCTCAGTAACAGCAGCGGACAGGTTAGCATCCATGGTGAAAGCTGCATTGTGTTAGTGAAAGCCTCCGCAATAACGCTTTGTATCAAACATACCCTCTCGGCTCCAATCGAAAGATCCTCCAAGGCTGGTCAGGGCCTTGTTAATGCGCTTGTGGTACTCATCCTTCCACTGCCAGACAGTGTCGACAAACTTCTCACGGCCAAGATCGTGTCGGGTCTTGCCCTCCTTTCTCCAGAGCATGTTCTCGACAACGCTCTGAGTAGAGATACCGGCGTGATCGCAACCGGGAAGCCAGAGAGTGGTCTTGCCCTGCATTCGGCTCCATCGAATCATGAGATCCTGAAGAGAGTCACCAAGGGCGTGTCCCATGTGCAGAGCACCGGTAACGTTGGGAGGAGGGTGGACAATAACGAACTTGCCCTCATCCTTGACGCTGCCATCAGGCTTGAACTCGGGCTTGAAGAACCCCTCCTTATCCCACCAGCTGTACCATGCGGACTCGACGGCGATGGGGTTGTAGGCCTTGAAATGGGGGTCCTCGAACGATCGGATTCGCTTCTTCTCGCCTTCGGGGGTGTCCTCGACGTATTCGGGAAGAGGCTCTTCCTCGGCCTTCTTCTCCTTGGGCTTCTTCTCTTTGGGTGCCTTGGGGGCGGTGGCAGCAGCCTTTTGCTTCTTGGCCTCAAATTTGGCCTGCTTCTCGGCCTTCTTTCGCTCCTTTTCCACTGTGGAATTATGTCAGAATCGATGTTGGGTCGACGTCAGTTGAAGACGTTGCACGTACACTCCTTGGCGGTCTTCACCTTGGGCGCACCGCCGGCGGCATCAGCAGCGCCAGCATCTTGTCCCGAGGCGTGGACGGCGCCAGCAGATTCGGTGATTTCCTTCTTCTCCTCGGCGGGGACGGCTGGAGGGGTATTGGTAGCGTTTTCGATGCCCTCGCTGGCAGCGACTATATGGTGTTGTGGTTAGCCATGTCCATTCGGCGCTAAGCTGCGCTTCTATAAGGATTCTCCATCTCTGGTGGTCCTTACTTGGGTTTCCTCGACCGCTGTTGGTCGCCATGATTACTCGCGTGGTTGTCAAGGGTCGTCTTGGGGAAATAGAGCGCACCCGTAGTGCTCGAACCGCGAGTCTAAACGTCGTGCCGGAGATGACTGAGTGAAGCCCGTAGTTGTAGGGCTTCAAGCACTGTCCTTACCACGAATTGATATAGGTAGGATAGTGTGACTCGACGACTTCAAAGGTTGAGTCACCGGCTTCGGATGGGGGGTATAGCTTTTAGTGGTGGTGATGGAGGGGCAATCAGAAGCTGCAGGTGGGATGATGTGGCTAAAGCTGACAAAATAAGCTTCACTGATAGGGCATCTAACTACTGCTATGCTCATGTCTAAGTCATGCCTGATAATCTTGTAAGCATTACGAGACTACATAACTAGAGATAAACTTATTCAGTTTCTCCATAGTTTATAACATCTTTGATGAGTCATACTTAGCATTGACGTAGGAAGTTATCGCATCTCCAAGTTCTGGCCCTTTTTTGACACCCATTGAGAATGTGGCTGCCGCTGCACTAGCCACACTTGGGCAAAGCTCACACGGGCAAATGGTGATGTTTTCTAGAGCTGAGCGATGACATCTCAGACTTGACAATCGCATTCCTCCGACGTGTTTTATAAGCATATTCCGTGAGCCAGTTGTTTCCAATACATCTCAAGCTCTTGGAACTTCTTGTTGTCTTTTTAAGCTTAGAAAATCTCTCTCAATGGCCTTTCGGCTGGCATCGAGAGCTCCTAGGAGCCGTGTATACAATAGCATCTCAACCAGCGCTAGGAGGACATACTCATCAAGTAAAGAATCAAATTTCTTTACTGTCGAGTTGAGTCCCAAATCCAAAGTCAGTCTTCTCATCAATGATACCATCAATACTTGCTGACTTCTCATAGGACCTCTCAGCATTACTGCAAACCGTCAAATCGCAAATCAAGCTAGCCAACCCTAGTCGTCATGATGCTGCAGTTATTCTAGCAACGCCACAATATTCAAAATGGCTGGAGCAGGATGAGTTCATGTCAGAGTTTGTCGATCTATTATCTGGCTCTGAAAAGACTGGCCAGTTCCATATTCTTGGTGCCGTTGTCGACCATGTTGCTCCGCCAGTGCCGAGCAACAAACCCATCCAAGGGCTGTCTATCCTACGCGGCAAACTCGACTCAGTTCTGCCAAGACTATGGACTCAAAGTCCCCCAAAGGCCAGGGAAGATGCCGATAAAGTGGCAGCTTTGACGATGGACCTCGGCAACCCTCACATCACTCTCCCCTTGACCAACACCACATTCCAGAACCACAAAACCTCGACGCTTATTGCCAGCCGCTACGACTTATCACAGAATTCGCCGAAGCTTGTCGAGAAAACAGAGAAACATTGGCAGCAAATAACCCTCCCTCTCAAGAAGCAACTCCCTTCAATAAACGATCTTGGTATCTGGGCCCCCCTCGTGCCCCTGACTCATCCCCGGGTGGTGACTGAGAGCTTTGGCAACATCGTGCGACGGGTAAACGTCGATGATGAATCAGTACCCGCGTCAAACGAACTTGAGCCAGCAGTTGATGAGCTGCATACTCGGAAATCAGATTTGGTTCAGTCGCCCATGGGTATCTGGGCAGTAATCACGCCCCCAACATTCACCCAGTCGGGAAGCAGTTCACATACAATTGATCCTGATCCGGAGGTAACTTTTAGCGACAACCTAAATGTTACAGACTTGGTAACTTCTACCTCCGGTCACTTGAAGGACCTGTACGGGCAGGGCGGCCGGCTATATCAGATCTGTACGTGTCCCCTTGATCGATCCCGATGTCTGAGTCCTAACAGTATATAGTGAGTGGCGGTGGTGGCTGGGGCGCAAAGAAGGGTCTTCTATCACTTGACCCTCAGAGAACTCACTTTGCCCTATCCGAAGAGGAAGAGATGCAGAGATTCATTCAAGCCATGGACGGTGGTAACTTTGTTCCCGTGGGTTCCAAGATCCAATTCTTTGCGTCAACAGAGACCTCAACTGTCGAAGCGACTGGCAAGAATGAGACTGGCGTAGTTTTCGGAACAGCCAGCAAGGTAGAGACTGAAACTGATGCAGAAACCCCTCAACCTGAGGCTCAGTTGCTGGAAGGCCACTTTGGAGCGCTGTCAAACGAAGGCATCTTTGTCACTTCATCCGACGCCGCCGCCGAAACGACGCCTGGATTCAACAACGATTGGAAACTCAATGTGCCCAACTCTCGAATCTATGTCAGCGCCTGACCCCCCTCTGGCTCGCCTGTACTTGTACCATAAAAGATGTATAATTACTCCCTTCTAATGTCTAGAAATAGCTAGATTTGTATTGTGAGAGCACCAACCATGTATTTGTTTATTGGGATTTCTTCTTCTTCTTCTTCTGCAATCCCTCTGCAGCCGCAGCCGCCACATCCTCCAATGTTGTCCCCCTCTTCCTCTTTCCAACCTTTTCGCTCCCAAGCACCTCATCCTCTGCGATAGCCTCGTAGACCCCTGCAGCGCCCTCAAACATGCTCTTGTCCCAGCCTCCTTCTTCATTGAAGGTGAGAGCAATTTCTTCCATCTCACGAACCCAGCGGTATGCCTTTGGTGGCATGCCTGGCACGCCCTTCTCGGCGTTGGCAAGAACCGCTGGGGAGAATTTGCCAACTTCATCCTTGAGAGCGTCTAGAACACCGAGGTTGTGGGCAGTCGTGAATGACTGCGTAGCAATGGCTGTAAAGCCTTTGGACAAAGCAGCAAAGCACATCTTGAGCCCGCTTGCAGCACCGATATCGGGAGAAATGTGATTCATATTGAGCACCGATACGAGTTTTTCGCCAAGCGGCAGTGATGTTAAAGAGTCTGGCCCAGAGATGGGGAGTCTAGGTCGAGCCCAGTCATCCAGGTTGTTGCTGCTAGACGATGTTTTGAGCTGCGGGGGAGCCCCGAGAATACTTCCATCGACGAATTGTACAGGTAATTTAGATGTTGCGACGAGTGCTGCGATGGTTTTGATAGTCGAGGGCGCAACTGCATTTAAATCGACAAAGTAGAGCTGTTCTGTTCTATTCGAATCGGATAATGCGTCTACAATTCGACGAGCGGTGTTTTCTGCATCTTTAGGCGGCACGACAGACAGTATAACGGAACTCTGCTGAACTAGCTCGACATCAGACTCGAGAAGCTCTACTTGAGCATCTCGAGCACGGTCAATTGTGTCTTGGCTAATTGCTCATAAGCGAATTGTCTCATTTGTGCCATATAGCGCAAGCTACCTTCTACCAGAGATATTTGTTGCAACAGTAAAACCGTGGGCAATCAGCAACCTCGCAATACCGACGCCCATGTCGCCAATGGACAATAGTCCGATTTTGCTTGTAGATTTTGCTGTTGAGGTGGACATTTTTATGGTGGATCTAGTTGTGTGTTGTATGTTTTGTGTATGATGAATATAGGCAGAGGTAAGAGGTGTAAGTTATTGCGTGACGCAACTCGACTTTTCCAGCGATGTATGCGAACCAGGGTAGGATGATGTAAGGATTTAGACTAGCAACTTCGAACGGTAGATGCGATTAGGATAGCCCTTCCTTATCTATATTAACAAAGGCAAAATACTACTACGAATCCATAGTCACTATCTGGTGTCTTGGTCAACTTTGAAACTAATTTAGATTAATTCTATGCTACACTCGTGTTTAGATACTATTGGCTTATGTAGGAACATATAGTTAAGTCCCCCAACATCCTCCCTGACCATGTGATTGCCACCTGATATATAGCAATGATAGGGATTGATCAGTGAAAACAGTACCATTCAACTTTTGTTTACTGAATAATGCGCCTTGTTGAGCTTATGTATGTCTTTTATGGTTTTCGTCTATAGTAGTACCCGCACTCCTGAACTCTAGAATTGATTGTCTGATCCTTGCACAAAACAAAAAAGAAAAAGAACTTTCATATGCACAAGAGCATCCGAAACCAAGTGATTCCTTACACCGGAACTCTTGAATAGGACTGGTCAACAAGCGGAATCTTGTCGTCCTCGAGAACCGTGTCATCCACCTTGTAATACCTAAACTGTCTCGTAGGCATCCTCATGGCAAACATGGTATCAAGATCGGCGACAGTACGGCCCTTCATCTCGGGTAGGAAAAAGAAGGCCAGAACAACAGCGACGAGGCAGGTACCGGTGTAGAGGAAAGCCGTCTTAGCACCCAGATAGAGCCCATCTTTGTTAAAGAGTTGAGGAAGAATGTAGGCGACGATGGCGGAGCATACCTGCGCTGCGGTGCCAGCAAGGGACGTTGACACAGCACGGAGTTGCATGGAGCTGGTTTGTCCAATATAGGCGAAGCTGGCAGGCCAAACGCCAAGACCAAGCGAAATGATAATAGCAATCATGAAGCCTGAACAGACCCAAGGAATGGTATCTCCCTTGAAGAAGCCCAAGGACCCCATGCCGGCCCAGAAAACGGCCGTGACGCATAAAGTCACCATCGTAGTTCGACGGACGCCCATTCGAGAGAGGATCCAGATTCCTGTGCCATTGGCAATCATACCAGCAATGATGCCACTTGAAAGCAGAATAGCAGCCGTCATGGTGTCCATCCCGAGAGTCTCCATGAAGACATTGGCTGTTTGAAGGAGATCGAGACCAAACAGAGAGGGCATGATAGCAGCCAACAGCGTAATCATGGTCCGTCGTAGGTTCTTTCGTCGGAAACAAGCCAGGTAGGTAGCATCAGCAGCCCACGACCGTTCCTCTTCGACAATGTTTCGAAAGCGTTCAAGGGCAACGAACTGGCTGACCTTTGGCGCATACAGACGCTTGGCTGCTTTGAGAGCATCGGAATCGCGACCCTTTCGCAGTAAGAAGATGGGGCTGTCGGGGATGAACCAAGAGAGTATAAAAGCTGAAACGGCCAGAAGCCACTCAGCTGCAAACGCCGCGGCATATCCTGTACGGCCTTCAATCATGTTGACAGGGATCAAAGCAAGAGATCCCAACAACTGGCCCAGGAGTGTAAAGGTCGGAAAGATGGCCATGGCAGGACCTTGCAAAGCCACAGGTGTATTCTCCGATACCCAGGTACTGCACGTTGCCTGAAGCATACCAACCGACACGCCTTGGAGACACATTCCCGCTGAATACATGATGCGCTTACCCAAAACTTCAGGCGGTAGAAAGGAGAAGAAGATGCCTGTGACACCCAGAGCCGAGATAACACTACCAGTCATAAGGGTGAAGCGACGACCAATACGATCTTGCAGAAATCCACCCACCAGGGCTCCTACACCCGAACCCGCTGGTCCTATGGCCATCCAGAGACTGAGATAGGTCTTTGGGATGATCCATTCGCCTTTGTACTTTGCGCCATAGCCCTTCTTGAACGAGTCAGCTCCGTTGACGGCTCCCGTCATGAGCAAGCTGTAGCCCCAGGCAGTGATTGGGATGCAGATGAAGAGGCAGTATCGCACAATCTTGTTGTACTTCTTCATGGCCTTGCCAAGGGGCATGTTCATGTCGAGTTCGTTGATCATATTGGTTTCACCTCCGGTGTTGATCACTGTTGCTGCACCTGTGTAGTTGCTTGTTGATCCTGGTAAATCGTATCTCGAGCCATCGTCAAGTGACGCTCGGGAGTCCATTTCGAAATGTTCGGCACTGGGGCCAATGCCAACTGAGTGTGATAGTGGGTGACTGTGTTTATTCATGATGATTTTCAAAAGAGATCAGTTCCCCACTTTGAGATGAAAGGACACCAATAAGTTGGAAATAAAGAGAATGTCGCTGAGTGACTAGAATATCGGGTTGACTTATGAGAGACGAGTTTACTTGGCTTTAGTAGCACCAAAACAACCAGTCTCGAGAGTTGACGGAATTGAATTGAATGAGGATATAGCTCAAGTGAGCTTCTGAGAGATAGGAAACCGACATTTTAAATATGTTGAACATTCTGCACTATTCTGTTGTTGCTGAACGGACATGTCGGACAGATATCCGTATGCTGATACTATATGCGACTCTGCGACATGCGAATGCGAGTCCCCATGGAGTCTACTTATTTACTGGGCCTTTTCTCGCATTCTTCTCCACCTTGTAAATTCATGATTGGCTCTTCTCTGGGCAGGGCTGAAACTACACCCTTGTTAAAGCTGTCAGCATGCGCAGCTAAGCCCTCTTGTCGATGCATTTAACCACTTCTGTAATAATTCCATGACTGCATCTACGGTAGGGCTCTCGCAGTCAGCGATCGTCTAACAAACACCCTGTTATGCGTGAATAGTAACTTTTCAGTCCGTCGGAGGTTATTTAGCGGCAACACAGCTTACTGTGTTTATTTGAGGGCCAACACATAGTAGCAGTCTTTGGCTTCGGGCTCTTGTCATACCATTCGTCTTAAGACAAGAGAACAAAGCCCGGATCTGTTGTGGCGATGGCACTGGGCACTGGGCCAACAAGGGCTTACCCACAAGCCGTCATCTTTGAGATTTGTAACGTCCCGCATTGTCAAGGCTGATGTTTGATCTCGAATCGTGGCCGGACATCGATAATAGCCTCGACAAAAGCTTTTCCATGAACGGGGTGCCCTGCGGCATCGGCCCTCTAGACCCCGCGACGACCATATCTCGAGAGTCTTAGAGCGTCATGGCTCGCATCAGAGGTACAAAGTAGTCACCTGTCTACAAATTACCTGTACCACCGTTATGCCCCTCGGGTAGGTAACGCATTCGCTGGCCCTCTTTCTCGCCAGTCTTCAAAAACGTGTCGCCGTTGGGATCGAGGAGGTATGCTGGTGGGAACTCATCCCTATGGCAGTGCTTCGTGTCCAGCCAATTTATGCCTCAATGCTCCGTGTTCCAAACCTTGGTAATCTTGCCATTTAGACGGTGTGCGTTGGTCATCGCCTCACCAAGGCAAGTCAGCGTCGGCCGGCGGGGGTTGTTACTCTGGGCTGAGCGGTAGTGGTAATAGGCTTGGATATATTGGAGTGAGCATGTTTTGGTGATGTGCGTGGCAGCAGAATTTGGTGCGTATGTTGACGACGTTACTACAAGCTCCGTCGCTGTACTGACGTCGTTGAAGTCGCATCCCACAAGATGAAGCGTGCTCCTGGACCTGCCCCTTTGTTGGGTTGCCTTGGCTTTTGGAACACTGCATTTCGGCTTGGTGGGCTTGGATGGGCCGTCTGCAGGCATTACTCCTTATCGTTCTTGTCTATATTCTTAACCGAGGCTTCGTCGTAGTCAAGAGATACTGTGATGATACCCAGAGGAGCTCCATCGGTCTCATACTTTCTTCGCTGGCATCAATCTCCACTTTCCTGCAAATCTCATCAGGGCAATAACCTTGCAGGCAAACTTACAGAGACGGTTAATATTAACGTCAAATCTGTCCTCGGCCACCACTTCATCCCTATTCGGTTCAGATAGAAGCTTTTTCAAGGGACCTTTCTGGGTGCACTCGCACTTGGTCTCTAGGCAGAAGCCACAGTCGCATAAGAAATAGCAAATGTTCTTAGTGTCTAGGTATATATCCTCTCCTCGGATGCGCCCTTCAAGGGCCTCTGGGATATCTGCAGGTACATCAAAGTCGACCGATCCGAATTGCTATAGGTCACCACTTACACCCGGATACTCCCAGTGAATATCAACACCATCAATACTTGAAGAGAGTGTGTAAGTGATAAAGAAAAAGACGAGTGGGTGAGAGAGTGAGAGTGGGGATCAAGGAATAGTGAGGGAACAGTAAAAGAACGATACCATAATAGAAATAAAGGTGAGCTCCGATAAGCGTGTAGAATCAACAACTGATAAAACGATAGACTTTCAGTGAGTTTGATTGAGTATCCAATACATTGCAATGGGTCATAAACTGATCTATATACCCAGCTATCTCCCTCTCCCCTTTAACGTAAAGAGCTCTACAATTTCAGGAAATAATATATATGGTACTTTAACAAACCCTTTCGACTTAATCCTTCGGAATTAAAGAATCCGTCTCCTTCCAGACATGTGGTCGTTCGGTCCTGGGTCAACCATTGGTCTGGACCTGGCGAATGGTGACCTTCGAGCTTTGGCCGTACAATGGGATACTTGTGACTTGTTTTCAGGCTAGACTTCTCTGACCCTGTGGGCTGCATGATAATCCCTGTATCGAGGCTTATAGAATTCTCAGACAAAGCATCTTGGCTCACCTTAGAGGCTATTTCTATCCAACTGAAGGTTTATCGAGCGGAACAGACAAAACGCGGAATTTTACATCCCTAACCCCTGCGGACTAGTATGTATTATAGTGTGGCGCGCGGGAGCTCCCGTCTGTTGGCACTTCCTCTGATTGGACCGCATTGAACATCCGAAAACAAAAGCGGGCCTCGGATAGCCCATGCTATAGATTTAGCGTCCTGTCATAACTAACAACCAACAGCTAACAACTAACAATCAACAGACAACTTATGCAGGGTTTATTGGGGTCTCCTTCAAGGCTTGCAGGCCAAGGGCTCTGTAGGTCACAAAGTAGACATGTAGCTGGTGTAGTCGGTCTGTCATTTCTGTCCGTCGGTTTCTTCGCGGCTGCGGAACACAAGGTCCGTCCAACATGAAGGCACAACCTGCTCTCCTTTTGTTGCAGGCCACAACTGCTGTTGCAACCATTCTTGACACCTTATTTCCCTCTGCTGAACCTACTGTCACCGAAGAGCCTCGGGAGTGCTTGTTCTCAGACTTTTATCCTTACTGGTCTGCAGTAACTCCAACTGGAGCCCTCTCAATAGCGCTCGTCTCCTACGGCGATGTCTTGCAAAAGGACTGTGAATAGACTCTCCTACCTGCTTGCTATTAGAATAATGTTAGTGACGGCGGCAGTTGGCTATGGTTTGTAGGAGACACGGAGGAAAGGGACCATATCATGTTCCTACCTAAGGTAGGTACTGTACCTTATTTTATTTGGAGAATGGGCCATGTGCATTTCTCCACCATCTTGTTATTTACCTTGTTTACCTTGACTATATATTCTCCCACTTTCGTTACTTGGAATTTCTTCCTCATCAATTATTGCAAGCATGGCTACACAAATCACTCTCGCTCAGCCTCAGGGCGGGTTTCATCGCTTTCTACTCGAAATCATTCTTTTAATCATTAAAAATGCAGTGGATGAGGGTGTCGAAGATCGAGGGCGACACTACTACAAGTCTGATCCCATCTCTAGATCGTATTTCGCATATAAACTCACCTGCTCCACAGAGACTCGTACCGTCCACCCAAGGCTCTGAGGCTAACACACGAGCGATTCGCCAATATAGACTACATCAATACAATATTACTCACCTCAATTCAGCTGGAGCCGACACGCGCGTGCCTGACGAGCATCCAGCACGGAGATTTCTCGCGTGTGGCCAAGTATGTGCGTACTATCGTCTTCATCACACCACCAAGCTGGGCGCTTCTGTTTAAAACCTTTAAAGAGCTCGTTACAATTTCAGCGCTCCGAATCCTTGCCGAGCCATTTGCGGGCCAGTATCGGCCATATTTTCCAACCTACAACTTTGATTCGTCTCTGCAAGACAAATTTGTGAATGAGCACCTTGGAGGAAAGTGGTCTTTTACAGAGGCGCAGCTCACTGATGGGTATGCGGCCTACATGCGCGATGCCAAGGCTACACAGGGACTGCTAGAGAAAACGGACGAGCTCAAGACTACGTGGGTAGAGATACTGAGACAGCTAGGAAGTTGCCTCGACAAGATCGACTTCCCAACCCGCCGCTGCGAAGGATTGCGCTTAGCGGGATACTTCGACATGCCTAAGACAGAAGCGCCTTGCCAACTGGGCTCTCATCGACATTTTAATAACGTCAATGAGTATGGCTGTAGGTATGCAACTGGTATCGCAGGCGATCGACTTTTCACTACAGTCATGTCGTGTATAGCGGCTTCAGGTATTGCTGTACGCCGGATCAGCATCTGCCAAATTATGGATGGGAACCTGGAGTGCGCCAATATCACAGGTTGGAAAGACTTAGATTTGACTGCCCTGGATAAGCTCAAGTTCAAACCTGATATTCCGTCCGACGAGTATCGCCAGGTCAGTGAAAGGGTGCTTAATGCCCTGCCATGCTAGAAGGAAGATGAAATTGAGAAAAAGGTTTCTGGTATTTTCGAGGCCTTTATCCAGAAGTGTCATACTTCTCTATGACATCTCAAAATTGCCGGACAGGGCCCCATGGTCTGGCCTTGTCATTCTGCCCTGGACACGCCGGCGCTTGAGTACCTTCGCCATGCATTTGGAGGCATCAATCCATTATTGTTTCGCGATTGGATGGCACGAATGCCACGACTACGACATTTTGAAGTACATTTAGGCCTCTGCAAAGGATTCAAGTACACAGATTGGACTGATGTCGGCAGCGATCAACACTAGAACTGTTCTCATTTGTGGACAGATATTACTTCCATGTTCTCGACTCGTCAATGAAACCCAAATTCTATGTTACAAGGACTGTAGGGGTTTGCTGATATTGCGTCCAAACACGGCATCACTCTGGCCCAATTCTCCAAGTGGAACTCAGGAGTTGGAAGCAACTGCAACGGCCTCCAACTGTCACTAGCAACGGCATTACGACGCCTTCTCCGATCCAGGCCAACATGCACAAGAACTGTAACAAATATTGTCTAGTTGCGAAGACGACCACTTATGCACCTATTCAAAATTATTACAAAATCACAACGGTCCAGATTGCTGAATGGAACCCTTCTGTTGGAGCTAAGTGCACAGCTCTATGGGCAGAATATTATGTGTGCGTTTCGGTATAGTTAATTTGAACTGTATTCTCCCTAGACTGTATTATTTATATAGCCTTCTTGAGTTGTTCAACTTTTGGAATATGATCTAGCTTATATTATAGCGGTAAGTTTATTATTAGCACTGCAGTATGTCTTTAATTGTGTCGTGAACGTACTGGTTGTCTTTTTTTATAAGCCCCTGGTAAACCGAAGCTCCCTAGAGAATATATATAGAAGCATTTTCTTGCCCTTGGTAGGGTCTCCCTAAATCTAAGTATCTCATTTTGATCATTGTTGTTGAACTGAACTGCGTGTAATCGGGATGGCTGAGACAGTCCCACTGATCGATAACTAGGGTGGATCTGTCTCCGCCCGTTATCTCCAACGGTCGCCACCTGTCAAACTACCTAGTAGCGATACCTTAGCTGGAAGTAGACTCTACGCATCGAATTGTTATCATATATTCTTGCTTGTATTAACCGCCAAATCACCATATTGATAAATCATGTGCACTTACCAAGTAAACAATGCAGATGGTACGACAATCAGACCAATCAAAAGCCCATATCCGAGGCTCAAACAAAATCAATGTCGTCTTGGTGGTGAGAGCGACGTCACTCTTCAAGGATTCAACCCGGTTTCTTGTGTCGCGGGGAACCATTCATGGCCCGATTCGCCTCTGACGAGATAGCACATGATGACGAAGGACAGGATTTGTATCATAAACCAACGCCGCAGAATCCGTGATTTAATTAATTCATATCCTACAATATCAACCTGAAGAAATCACCAATTCCATCTATAGTGCACATCAATTATACACCACAATAAACCCTTGTAAAACCATCATGGCTCCCCCACGCCAACAGGACACAACGGCATCAGCCACTTCATCACATACCAAGTCCCAGCAACAGCAATCTTCATCTAAAAATGCCAAATCAACACGATCAAAAAAGACAAAGAAGAGAGCAGAGCCAGTACCAACATCTGCCCCACGACAACCAGACGAGATCGAAGAAGCCGAGACAACAACAATACCATCAACACAAGCACCATCAATCCCAACACCATCAAAGCAAAAACCTAAAAGAGTTGAATCATCAGACGATGACGACGACGACGACGACGACGACGACGACGACAGTGATGATGTGGAAAGTGTTTATCTATCAGACGACGATGAAGAGGATTCATGCGACGACGAATCCTCATCAGATGAATCAACAGACTCGGGCGACAGCGTGGAAGATCTACCACCTCGACAATTAGCAAGGAGATCGACAACAGGACGAGATGTCAAAAACGCATCAGGATCCCCATTCACAATCACCCAAACCAGAAGCGAAACCACCCGCTGGATAACAACACAAAACAACGGAGGCATGACGCGTGGCACAAGAAGTTTTAATGAGCAGACGACAATGCATGGCCAAAACGTCAACGGTCAACGGCCCAGAACTAATAGAAACAGCGTCAGCTTCAATATGAGTATTAATGTCGACATGTCGTTTAATGGCCTAGTCACAGGTCGAAACTTGGGCTTTTCGGGGGTAAGTAAACATATCGCTTTGTTTCTTCAACATTTCAGCTGACAAGTCCAGGGATCACTATCATATGCATGGAACCGGCGAAACACACAAGGAGGCTGATGAAGTTGCATGCGGATGAGAATCATTCAAATCTATACAAGGACAAGTCCATCATTTAACAAGGAGTTCAAGTTCAAGGTGGGGATTCTGGTTGCAATGCGCTAAACATTCTGGTGTTGTACTGTACATAGTCGAGCATGATGGGTATTAGTGTCAGAAAAAATGACCACATAGCTACCTTACTCAATCATGTCGATATCGTCGGTCGCAGCTTGGGCTTGAGCCGGGGCCTGAGCTTGAGCCTGTGCAGGTGCCTGAGCAGGAGGTGCATCCGACTGGTTAACGGGCTCTGCGGCCTGCGCACTGTCTCCGCCAAAGTAGTCCGCCATTTCTGCGTCCAGTTCCTGCTGTGTCTTCTTAGTGCGAGGGTTGCCTCGTCCACCACGGCCTCCTTCCTGATCTCGACCTCCTTCTCGACCTCCCTCTCGGCCCTCACGCCGAGCTCCTGGACGACGACCGACCTGGTTACCCCGACCACGGCCCCGAGGCATCGGGCTCCTTCGGGCACCTTGACCGGGAACGTATCTATCAATTCCCCTGCGGGCGGCATCATCCTCGTCGTACCGGCGGTGGGGTGAATGGGATCGTCTATCTCCTGGGGTTGAGATACGTTCTGCCAATGGACGGCCGGGCATAACGGCAGTATCGAATGGGTTTCGCGAAGGTAGGAGAGTCAATCGAATAGGTTGGCCTGCATCGCGTTAGTCGGGTAACACAACTCGGGTGAATTGCCTAACTCACCGTTGGCGTTTGCGCCATCAAACTGCTTGATCGCCTCCTGAGCATCCTCCTTCAGTTCGTAGGTCACATAAGCGGTGCCTTCAGATCGTCCGGCGCGGTCGTATCGTAGCTGAAGACGAGTGACGGTTCCAATTCGTCGGAAGAGTTCCTGCATATTATAAGCAGCCATCTAGAAACTCCAGACGTAAGGTACCTACATCGAGGTCATCCTCAGTGAGGTCGTAGTGGATGTTATCGACTCGAATCTTTGAGCCTTTAGATTCTCTAATTTCAGCAGGTTAGGGACGTCCACAATTGTATGTCGTTGCGACTCACTGGTCTGGAGATTCGCGGCGGCGACGCGGAGCAGGTGCTCTGCGGTTGTCTGGACAAGGGTCAAAAGGGTGTAATCGTCAGGGGAAGTTTCGAGAATTACTGTTCTCCTCGAATCGGTCGTGGACCCATTCGCTGTGTCGAGTTAGTAAACCGTCAAAGCAAGATATTGAGGACGCGACTAACCTATCGAGGTTTCGTGAATCATCTCGAACAGACTGTAAGTGGGAGGGACGCTCTGGTCAGCAAGGGATTTTCAGAGTGGAAAAGCCGTTCAATCGACAAAATCTCCGAGCACCGAAGGACGAGTTGCGAGGAGGGTTGTACGGGTCGAATAGGCATCACTGGAGGACGAGGGAGGATAGATCAACCTTCATCACCAGAGTCAACAAAGCCTCATGATGGGGTCCGACTTCGCGGACCGGTAGGGAATAGCGCATGTACTAACCTTTCTAACACCGTCGCGAGGGTAATCCTGACGCGGTTCACGTCGGCGACCTTGACCGCGTTGGTTGCGAGGTCGATTGGAGCGCTGCAAACAAAAAAAAGTCAGCCTGAGTTGAAATGAGACGGCAGCGCGTGCATGAACTACTCCTACTCGGCGGGAGTTGGCATAGCAAGGCAAGAAAGAGACGGAAATGAATAAAGGACGTACAGTATCGGCAATGATCTCATCGAGACCACGGTCCATCTTGTCAGACATTTTTTCGGGGTTTGAAAGAGACGTTTTGTAGAATTTACTATATCCCTGGGTTTGGGGATAATGGGGAAAGAAGAGAGGTTGATGCTGGAAGTTGGGCCAAGATTGCGCACATGCATCATAACGCACCTCTCAGATGTGGATGTGTGGCTTGACATGTGGCTACTTCACCCGCCGAAGGTGGAGACTATTATTAGCACAGTACAATACGGGTTTACGAAGAGGCATGATCTTGTAAGCTTTTGCATATACGAATTATAGAGAAGAAATACAATAACGCTATTCAGTAGTGCTATTCAGCTTTGCAATAATTGCATTCAATCATTCCTTTTCCAGCATCATACTGTACTTACATAGACTATTCTAGGCTTCTCGAACTAATTACCTGCCACAGCCTTCACCCAGACCCCCCGACCAAAGCACTAGGCCCATTCTGTCACTCCCCCCAAACCCTCAATCAGTCGCCGTGTCTTATTATCCCTTTGGCTCGTCTCGTACTGGCAGGCCAGAAAACCACCACCTTTTCGTATTCCTCATATTACCCCTTCCCTTGGTCTGATCTTTTACGACCTTTTCCTTCTTTTCTCTCATTCTTCTTCTGTCCCTTCAAGGGCTCTAATTGAAAGCTTCAATCGCTCCCGCGCGAGTTTGTCCTTAATATCTACTCTCTGTCGTCTTCCTCGTGGCGCATTTCTGGCACATCTTCAACTTGATGCCCTCGACTGGATCGCAATAGCCGGCGCGGTCGCACGCTCTTACGCATACGACTTCTACATCGCCTCGCAGGCGCAAATACAGCCCACAAACACAGCAACCATGGCCCGCCCCATGGGAGCTGTTCGTCTCAAGAAGACGAATCCCTTGACCCTTGCGCTTGGAGCGATCCTGTGCATCTTCATCGTCGTCTTCCTCGTCTCGCCCTCTGGCAAATCTGTCACCGCTCGCCGATTCGAATCGATAACAGCAGAGCATCATCTATCGCCGCCCACTTCACCGTACCGAAAGTCAAAATCGCGATCTGGCGTCCCGCTCAAGCCACCACCCGTTGTGCATTACAACCTTAACAACGTCACCATTACTACTTCGCCTATCAAGAATCGAGAGAATGTACTCATTCTGACTCCCATGTCTCGATTCTACCCTGGATACTGGGAGAATCTGTTGCGATTGACCTATCCCCATGAGCTCATTACTCTAGGTTTCATCCTCCCCAAGACGAAGGAGGGCAACCAGGCCACCACCGAGTTGCAGGAACAGATACACAAGACGCAGAAGCATGGCCGCGAAGCCGACAAGTTCAAGAGCATTATCATTCTGCGACAGGATTTCGAGCCCGCCATTCTCTCCCAAGATGAGAGCGAGCGCCATAAGCTCAAGAACCAAAAGGCTCGTCGCGAGGTCATGTCCAAGGCTCGCAACTCTCTGCTTTTCACCACACTTGGTCCGGATACCTCGTGGGTTCTGTGGCTAGATGCCGACATTATCGAGACACCAATAACACTGATCCAGGATCTTGCTGCCTTTGACAAGCCACTCATTGTTCCCAACTGTTTCCAGCGATATTACGACGATGAACACAAACAGATGACTGAGCGGCCGTATGACTTCAACAGCTGGCAAGACAGTGAAACAGCACTAGCACTTGGTGCCAAGATGGGTCCTGATGAGATTCTTCTGGAGGGTTATGCCGAGATGCCAACATATCGAATGCTCATGGCGTACTTGGCGACTGAGGGAGGCGATCGCAATATGGTGATACCCCTTGACGGTGTTGGAGGCACTGCTCTCCTTGTCAAGGCGGATGTGCATCGCGACGGTGCCATGTTCCCCCCCTTCCCATTCTACCACCTCATTGAGACTGAGGGATTCGCCAAGATGGCAAAGCGGTTAGGCTGGCAACCATACGGCCTCCCCAACTACAAGGTCAGTAAAATAAGTTCCATATATCATGACACCTGTAGCTAACAAATATCTAGGTCTACCACTATAATGAGTAACATTGTCGTACGCAACTTCACGTGGGCAACATCATCCAGGTCCTATAGCAGCCTCGTTCTTCACGACTCGTCATGCCAAGAAATGAGCTACGCTGCGTCAGAAGTAATTCGGCAAATGACTGCTCTGTTATAGCCAACTGTTGGGCAATTCACGATTCAATTTAGGCGGATACAGGTCACGGCGTTTTAGTAGTGCATCCTTTAAAACATTTTAAAAGGGAGAGAGAAGGGAAGCATCACAGCTTGGGACTGTGGCAAAAGAATCAAGGAAGCCGCCTTGGCGGGCATATTGTATTGCCTTGCACATTTTTGTAGAAAGCTTGAAGCATGACGAGGAGACATTGAAAATGGATTCTGGAATAGACTGGCATCTGTGGGTGCATTTGCTTTGCAGTTAAAGACGAGATTTGATGGTGACCATTTATATTGGAACCATAACACTGTTGTGAACTCACTTAAGTGCTTCTCTCATATACTAATTTCCGACCAGATATCGTATTCGTTTGGTATTTGACAGTCTGCTAATAGCCGCTATCGCTCAATTCAATTACAAGAAACCCAAGAAGAACACTAAATCTAAGAACGTCCCAACCTCATATCCATGTCATGATACAAAAACCCCCCATTTGTCTCCAAACTCCATATAAACTCAACCAACCCATATTTCAAACTCTCATAACCTAAACCCAACACAATTTCTCACCAACAACGTCTCATGGGCCATCATACCGCCCATCGGAATCCCGACACCAAAACTCAACAAGCTTACGAGTGCCCACCACATCACCCGATCGCAACAGCGCCGCAACGTCGACATTAAGCGGGCTGTCCGTCTCAGGGCAGCCAAGAAGCATACGCACGGCGCGGACGCACTCGAGGATGCTGTAGGCAGGTGTCCAAGCATCCTTGAGCAGGTCGAGGCAGATCTCGCCGGTCTGCAGCGCAATATTAGGGTGCACGATTGTCGTAGCGAATGTCATCTTGGGCGGCGCGAGGGGGTACGTCGATGGGATGGAAATGGTGATGAGCCAGCGGCCTTCTACGTTGGAGGTTAGTAATTGATGCTATACACGAAATAGGTCGCAAGGGAGTTCGACGTACCATCGTAACCTTGTCCAATACCCCGTCCGTTGATGACGGCTTCCCACTCCATCAAATCGCTCTCACTGACGGGACCGAGGCGTTCAATGCCAGTCTCATCCTTTTGTTCTTTGCGCCATGTATCCAGCTCCTTAACCAGTCGTCGGCTCGCACTCCGCGACGCAGCGCCTGAGGTTGATGATGGTGGCATGGTAACAATGACGATTTGTAGTAGTTGCGATATCGGCCAATGTCAAGTTTGTCTTCAATCGTGATGTGGTGATGTGGTGATGGTATCGGATACAAAGGTAGGTAGTTGTAAGGTCCAAGTAGTGCAGCTGAGACCCTTGGAGATGAAGTTCCGGCAGGTCTCTGACTTGGACTGGGGTCGTGGCTATTTCGTCAGTAGGAGCTAGGTTCCATTGCTTCGCTGGAGCTCCCCCCTCGGTATGTCCAGCTGGCGACAGGGATTAGAGTAGGCAGATCCCACCTCAGAGCCGAGGGATTGAGAGGTACGTACTGCTGCCAACTCATCCGTGGCTGTGCTGCTATGGCTCGAGCTAGACGTTATTCCAAACGACCCCTTTCATGTGAAAGTCAGGGTCTCAACTCAACAATGCACATCAGCAACTTATATAATTTACTATCAAAACAACTTTGAACATCACTGGGACCAGTTACAATCTGATTTAGTAAACAGCCTATCAATGGAATAGAGACTCGGACTTTTTCAACATGGGTATTTTTCTCTGCTATCAATCATAACTCTTTATTTTTTCTTTCGTGTACTCTTCGCTGGCTTTCGCTGCTTGGTTGAAGAAGAAGTAGTTGAAGACCGAGGTGGATTTCTCCTTACTGGCTGGGGCTCCGGTGAAGGTGAAGCGTCCTGTTCAACGACAATACCCCCACTGCCAGCATCGCTAGATGTTGACTCTTCTCGCTCCTCTTCAGAAGAATCGTCGTCAGAATCGTCACTATCTTCCTCGCTTGAGCCATCTTGCTGGGAACTCCGCCGTCGCTGAGCTGAGAATTGTCTCCATGATCCAGCCGGGCTCGGCGCTTGATTGCCCGGGTCCTGAAACTGGAAAGGGTCGAGAGGAGCTTGACTGGTGGACCTCGAGGACGACATGCCAGGCATCGGAATCTCACCATATGGAGGAGGCTTCCTACCCCGACGGCCACCATCAGAGGGATGACGGCTAGTAGATGGTGCCCTTTGCCCCCTCATTGTACTAGGCGGTCGAGAAGATGTGCCTGACCGTGGTCGACCTGCCGTTGCCGGTGGTGGAAAATAGCCCATAGGAGGATAAGACTGACGATCTTGATCCTCGGTGAGATTGCTGTTAGAAGAAGACTGCCGAGGTCGCGACTGTTGTCCTGGTTGATGCGAGACCGGAGGTGCTTTCTTTTTGCGTGAAGAAGGCTCGAGCTGTGTCAGGGGTATAGCGACTCGAGAGCCCCTGTTCTTCTTGCTGCTCTTCTTCTTCTTCTTTTCGGCCTCGTCTCGCTCGCGTCGTCGCTGCAGAGCTGCAATTTCCTCATCGTTAAGATCAACATCCGTCCTTCCCTTGGCCCTTGCCCGGTCAATGCGGTACCTTGCCGACTGTACCAATGCCTCTTCCCGATCCCTAAGAGCCAATTGAGCAATGTACTGCTCAAACTCTTCATCCTCGCTGCTTTCACTGTCATCCTCCGAGTCCTCCGAGTAATCACCCCCCTGTCCGCCCAAATCTATTCCTGTAAATCGAAGAGAATCGCTCGCAAAGCGAGTCATAGTCCCTGAAGAAATACCAACGCCTTGTGTATCCATTTCATCTGATAATTCCTCCACACGAACGTCTCCATCCTGACGTCCGCGAGGCGCAGCATCCCCGTCTGTTCTCCTCCGCCTGCGCCTCGATGGTCTTCCCCATTGGGGCGCAAATTCGGGAGCTTGCGGCCGACCACCTAGACCGCCTCCCCGGAAAAAGCCTCATCGATGGGCTTGTCCAAAAATGCGGCGTGACCAAGAATAGTCACGCCAGATGCGCCAATCAGCCAGAGCAGGGTCGTGAAAGGTGAAGCAATCAGACCCAGAGGAACGGCGACGACGACGAGTCCAGTGTAAAGCTGGGAAGAAGTGGCACGGAAGGTACCGATCTCAAGATCGTGACCGTCCAGCTTGCCAATAAACCACATACCAACAACCACCAGGATGATGTCGAAGAGCAACAGCCAGTTGGAGAGGAGGGCATAGATGCTGAGCATAACAAAGATGACAGCATAGTTGCTAGAGTAGTGGCTGAGGTTGTAGTTGACTCGCGACTGCATCTCAACAAAGTTGGCAGGCTTGGAGAGACGCTTGAAGTCGAGGAATTCGCCAACAGGTCGCAAGTTGGAGAAACGGCCGCTCAGGGGACCAGAGCGCAGACCCTGGAAACGATCGCCCAAGTTGAGGCGGGACGTAATAACGTCGAGCGGGATCTGGATGCGAGACATGATGATTGATTGTTGTTATGAAGAATCGTAGGTTGAGTTCGGTATAGAGTCGAGAGTGAATGTTTTTATGGCCTTGGTTTTAGGCAACAGAATTATCGATCAAGTAGAATGACGAGTGTCGATTGCGTATTCAAGGTAAAGAATGGATACTCTTTGATGAGCTGAGTGAAGCAAATGAAAGTTAGCGCAAGAAGGATTAATTAAGAAATCAGGCAGCCAAAAAAAAATAGAGGACAAGCTGGCAGGAGAAAAGAAAGGGAAAAGGGATACGAGGCGCAGACTAGGGGATCAAAGTAGAAGCCACGAGCTGACGACAGGTATAAAAAAAGGGTGAACTTTAAGGGTAGGTGTTGTATATGTGGCAAACATACCGAGGCGCAGTTTTTCGCGATGCGAATGGATGCTAGAGAGAGATGTCTCGAAAGAACGGAATGTCGCAAGTTGCGATTGTCGAGAAAAGAAGGGGGTGAGAGTTGGTTGTTCTCTTGGGGAACAGTACGCTGTAACTGTACCGTACAGATTGCTGATAAGATTGGCTGCCTTCTTTTGGGACAGAACTTTTTTTCCCCGAGTCGTGATTTGCTAAAGGACGCGTCTCCTGTCAGCTTGGGCTTCAGGGGGGTTCCAGTGCCAACGGTTCCAGCCTGGCAGGGTTGATGATCTCCACAGGGAGCCTCTTCCATTTGGGCCCAGTGCTGGCAATGGGAACTGGAGGTAAAGGTACGTACCGAGCTCGGAATTGATGAGGAGTGGAGGTGATGGATGTAGAGCGGTTTGGAATTCGATGAATACGAAAGATTCGATCGAGGAGGTGAATTTTTCGGTAATAGGCCCAAGTGAATGGGTCGTATAATAATGCGAAACGACAAGAGATGACCTCTGTCTCTCAATGCCTGGCCAGCAACTGAGAGCTACTGATGCTCAGCCAGTTTCTGGGCTGGCAGCCCGTAACAATGCCTCTCTCCCTTTGCTACGGAGAGAGAGGCTGGGGTGTCGGTACTGAAATCTTGGTGTCTTCCCCTCTCCAACCCAAACAAATGAGGTTAAAGGAAAAGGGTCATATTATTGACTGACCAAGAAAAGAAGAGAAGAAGAGGGAAACAAGAAAAATAAATACAGAAGCTAAGCTCCGCCTTTTTCTTCCCGTCCTGAGGTGATGACGCCAAACAAACAAGCACAAAGGCCCAACCCAACCACGATCAGCAATAAATGCACACCGACCCGACGAACAATGCCAATGCCATCCTCCGCTGGGTTCCGATGGAGAGACTTGGCCACTCCGGGA
The DNA here is from genome assembly GCA_030142105.1 of Fusarium sp. FL617. Taxonomy (NCBI): domain Eukaryota; kingdom Fungi; phylum Ascomycota; class Sordariomycetes; order Hypocreales; family Nectriaceae; genus Fusarium; species Fusarium sp. FL617. The sequence continues at coordinate 2,054,420 of JAREIL010000010.1, read as the reverse complement.
ACTTGCCTGCACGAATAAACTGGGTTGTAACTTTTTGAGAGAAAAACAAAAGCCCACCTTTGCGCTTATGCACGCGACACCAGTTGCAGCGAGCCAAGTGGAAAAGCGAGGCGTCACCGCTTTTGATGTGTGCTAGGACAAGTCAAGTCAAGTCCTAGTAGTAGGTTAACATTAGGTGCTGTATCCGTTTACCGCCAGAACCTGGAACCTACCATGCAAGAAAGAATTTGGGGTAGTCTGGTCTAGACTTTTGTTTCAAGATTCAGAGACGGAACAACGGAATGGGGTTTTTAGTCTATCTCTTTCTCTGTTAATATGGCATTAGAAACGCTCTACCAGTAGAATTTCCATGTGATAGACTCAACACGCATCAGCCCATATCAGTCAGACCAGACCTTAGTTAGATCTTGGGTAGATATCTTCTCAAGCTCTCCACAGTTCGTCGTTACACGGATCCAACCACCATGATCCACGATCTATCTGCAGGTCCACTCCTCCAACGAGCTCCGTGCAAGACTCTTCCGAGCTGCCCAACCCAACCTATCTTGATCGAAAGATTACCCACAGTCTTCTAAGGCATTCTATCCTCCCTCGGAGCTTCTACTGCGTACTGTCGACTCGGCTATCAGTCGGTATCTCACAAAGGACTCATCAGCCCAGTGGAGTTACTCGTAAAGATTTCAACCTAACATGCCGTGCCTAACTAAGTTATTTCGGGACCAGATCTTTCATCTTGGTTCTTAGTCTACCCACATGCTATTGCCGAGCCAAGAACTCATACCCATACCCATGCCCGTACCCCGGACTAAAGGCCTAACCAGCCTGTTCCTCCGCCACGGATTACCATTGCATGAGTGACCGCCATCTCAGACGAGGCCTGGGAGAACGGATATTTTCTTGGAGCAAGGAATGACCAGGTCCTAGCGGTACACAAGATTTAACACGATCCATGGGTAGTCTGAGCTTTTAGATATGATCGACGAAATTTACTACAGATACAACTGTCATGTGAAAGGGACTGCTGTGTCTCACTACACGGTCTACACCTCATTGGGAGTTCCGTTAGCACCTAACAAACCGCTAGCTATTGGATGGTGACATTCAAGCAAGGGATGTATTATCATGAATCGCTATCAGAAATGCAATATCCAACATTACAACCAAAGTAAATGTAGCCAGCTCGTCTTAAATATGCTCATAGTAATTGCACACTCATCTATCTAAACAACGCTCGCTATGCCTGCCTACATTGGCGCCGCGCAACGATATGGGGTATATGAATCGCCAAAACCATACTACAACAAAAGAAAAGCATCAACCACCAATCATGCTTAACCATCTTTCTGCTCAGACCTCAAAAAAGTAGTCCTCATCCAGACCCTCCCGGCTCGGGATCACACCAGCCCCGGGCGCCGGGCCCTCAAATGCCGAGTCCATCCGCACGTTCAGCAGTCGAATCTTGAGTCCGTACTCGCTCACAAGATTGACCAGCTTGTTGGTCTCTGCCGTGATAGGCGCCTGGTTCAGCAGCATCAACAGTCCGTCCAGCCACTCTGACGCCAGACTGTGACTCAAAGGCCACAGCGTGAATATTGGCTGTTCCTTAGCGTCCGCTCCTCGTGCCGCCTCCGCGGGGTTCACAAAGCTATAGATGGTGATCTTGGTCGTCGATTTCGGGGTTCCGCCCTTGCCTGCTAAGTCGCTCGTGATACTTCGCGTGTCTTCGTTGGGCGCTGATACGTTGGATACGACAGAGCTGATGGTGCTAAGGTCGACCTTTTCAGAAAGGGAATCCAAGTTGGGATTCTGCACTGTTTTTTCCTCAAAATCGGCGTAATGTAGATATCGCCTATTGTGAGACAGTTTCGCGTACCGCCATGGCGTAGGCGTGAATAGTCGGTGCTTAACTGCGCCATTGTCTCGCTTCGGCGTCGGCTTCGAGAACCATGATCCTTGAAGAAGGCATCGAATTCGCTGTTCCTTGACGAATTGCAAGGCCTCCTGCTTCAGCTCTTCCCTCACTTGCTGTAGATGCTGGCCCCAGGTGTTCTCGAAGGACATCTCAAGCAGCCCCATCTGTTGGTCCCGTAGTCGCGGCACATCATACTCTTGCATCTCTTCTTCCACCTCTGCCACGTCTTTGGTCCTTCTAGCTCCCCCGACTACCTGATCGATCAGAATCCGCACTAGCTCGGCCACCTTTTCAAAGTCGCCTTGCTCTGCGCCGGTAACTTTCCATACCCGGAAGAACGCATATAGACCTGCAGTATGTAGCCGAGACCATTGAAGCAGCAAAGGCCTGAATAATCTGTCGTAATCCTTGGTTTCCAACAGTTGATAGCCCCTGACATCATTCAGGTCGATCTTGTCAATGTCGAAGTGGTCGTACAGTATCATAGTAACCGCGAAGCTTGCCCGGGCAACGGGACAACGTTCAGATGCAGGCTTCCCCGCCTGTTCGAGTAACAGCTTCTGAAACCCATCCTCGTGCTTGCGCACATAGTCGGTCAAGTCCATCATGCCCAAGAACCCAGTCATGTCAAACTCTTGCGAAGGACTCTCTGTCTCGAATCCTAATCTCCTCCACTTTTCCGGGTTGTGTCGCCTGCTTCCCTTCTTCGCCGATGTCTCGTGCGAGTCTTGTCCCGGAGAGTGTCCGTTCACAGGGACTCGCTCCGGTGCGCTCGCTAGATGAAGGCCTTTGAGAGCTCGTCGGTGCTCCGGCCGCTCTAGATCAACATCGACTTCGCGCCACTTCCTCAATAGAATCTTTGTCAGTGACTGAAACTCCAGCATGGGATGCGCCAGGTCCTGAAGCGCAGAGCTCTGCATGAGTCGGTGGACAGCCTTGATCAGCCCCAGGTCCTGTAGTCGCTTGATGAATTTGGCCCAATCCTCTCCTGAGCCCGCATTGGCCTTGCCGCCATTCATTGTAATCTCGCCCGACACAGCGTCTCGGATCAGAGCGTTGATCAGCATGAGAGCGTTGGCGCACAGAGCATGGTCAGCGCTCTGCAACTGCTGTATGACCAACTCGAAGAACTGCGGGTACACAGCGACGGCGGGCTTCAACGCGCGGAAGCCAAAAGTCCCCGGTGTTCGGTTCGCGGCATCGCTTCCGTTGGTGGACTGAGAATGACCGACAAGAGCGACCAAGATGGACATGGCGCCTCTTAGAATATTGACCAGCGGGTTTGTGACGATTAATTCGACGACACGTTCGACGAGATCGCTGGCTGTTGGGCCTTCAAATATATCCCATCCCATATCGACTTCTAACAGTCGTGTTAGACTCTGCAGTGAGTAGGCGAGCGTGTTGCCAGCAGATGTCATGATAAGTCGACGGAGGACGACGAGACCGCCCGAGGAGATGAAGACGTCGGCGAATGCGGGATCGTTAATCGAGTTCTGCAGTTTGAAAACTGCCATTTTGCGTGAGGCGTCTTCATCGCTTGCCATGCGCGCAAGCAGCGCGGGGATGTCTGCTTGATCCATGGTCGTCAAATAGGTAGTAGGGAGTGTAGGTAAACAATGCGAGAGAGGGGCAGACGCAGAGAAGAGAGCCCTATGATGCCGCGATCATTGCCCAGTTGTTAATCCCAAATGAACTCGTGCGTCTCCTTTTTGTTGTAGGGTTGGCGATTAACTTGTATATCGAGAAATAGTAGTTTAGGAGACTCTAACGTTACTCCGTGCTCTTGAAGGAGAGCACTTGGCCTCGGCGTCCCCTACCCTACCAAACAAAGACCCTGTCGAAATTAAACCAGTTGCCAGGAAAGGTTTGGGGAAAGCTCTCCACATTGACTTGTAATTAGCCTCTCAGGGCTCAGTCCTTCAGGAGAGGCTTGGGTCTTGGGCCGATGTGATAAGATTGGATAAAGCGACGCTGACCCTGGCTCGATGTACTATGGTAGAAACAGTTGGGTTCCATTGACTTTTAGCTCGGGTGTGGCGAGTGTGGCTGACCAAGCTACCCTACAGAAGCGCCTAGACTCGACCAGCCTCACACGTGACTACGCTTTTCGAGATCCTTGCTATAGCAATTGGACTCCGATGGCTCAACCTCAGAACTTCCCAGTCCTCATCACCAAACAGCCATATCTGCTCGGTCCCATCGTCGCAGATTCTCTTCTTCAAGTCTACAGAACCGCAATCATGGCCAATTTCCTTGCCTCCATTTTCGGCACAGAGCTTGACAAGGTCAACTGCTCTTTCTACTTTGTAAGTTCTCCAAAACGCGTCTCTGTTGCAAAGATCTCACAGATCACTAACTCATGCGCGCGCATTTAGAAAATCGGTGCTTGCCGTCACGGCGATCGCTGCTCACGAAAACACGTCAAGCCTTCCTACAGTCAGACGATCCTTATGCCCAACCTCTACCAGAACCCGGCGTACGATCCCAAGAACCGAATGAACCCATCTCAGCTTCAGAACCATTTCGACGCTTTCTACGAGGATATCTGGTGTGAGCTATGCAAATATGGCGAGCTCGAAGAGCTGGTCGTTTGCGACAACAACAATGACCGTATGTCGTTCCCTCTCTTTCTTTTCAGATTGCAAATGCTAACCACCCACTCCAACAGATCTCATCGGCAACGTTTACGCCCGTTTCAAGTATGAAGAATCGGCCCAGAAGGCATGCGATGAGCTTAACAGCCGTTGGTACGCCGCGCGCCCGATATACTGCGAACTGAGTCCCGTTACCGATTTCCGCGAGGCGTGTTGTCGCTTGAACTCAGGCGAAGGCTGTGTTCGAGGAGGTTTTTGCAACTTTATCCACCGCAAAAACCCCAGTGAAGAGCTTGATCGCGACCTTACCCTCAGCACGAAGAAGTGGCTCAAGCAGCGTGGTCGCGATGAGAGGAGCATGTCCCGTTCCCCTACACCTGAGCCTACAAGACGCCGCTTCTAGCCAATTCTACGTTGGACTTGTGTAGATGGTTAGGACAAAGAATTGAAATACTATGGATAGCACGGTCATGGCGTTCTAAGGGGCTGGTTTTTTTTTTTTCTAATAGTTTTTATGTAAGGATTCATGGGCGATTCAATCGATACTGATACCCGCTCCTTCATCAAATATGTGTCAAAAAGAACACTTCAGTAGTCACCTGGCGAGGGCCGGTGTTGAACCCTTCTGACTCATTGTAAACCCACGGATAACGCGAATACCCATGTATAACTAATCCTGTTGCGCGCCAATGTTGATATAAGCCTGTCCTTGCCCCCGGTCTTAGTCCAACTGTTTCAAAGCAATGTCAGTCCTCGCTGCCCTCTTCCCATATCTAAGAAATAATTGAAATTCATCACGTCGTTTTATTGTTGTGTAGTGGATGGTAGGTCCTTTTTGAGATCGGTTGAGAAATCAATGAGCGGTCCATCTGCCTTCTTGCCTGTTGAGCTTAGTAGGCCTTGGATCTCGGACTGCTTTGGTGCTTCTGGGGCAGGTGGCTGTGTTGTCGTAGCTGGGGCAGGCGTATCGCCAAAATCGATCAAGTTGTCGTCGATGTGGTTCTCGACGGGTTGAGCTACCGCTGGTTGGACAGGTCTCGCTGTAGGGCTGTGCGGGGGGATGACATTTCGTTGGGTTGACTTCTGCCCTTTGATGATCGGGTAGATTGCCATGATTTGCTCGGCTTGTTTCTGAGGAGGAGCAGCATGGTCGCTAAAACAAGTCAGTAATGCATCGATCCAAGACAATCCTACCAGCACTTACACGTTTGCGTTGATGACCCATTCGAGGTCCTCTTCGCCCTCTTCCATACCACCAGGCCCGCCCTGAACTCTCCTGAATAGACGGGGGTGCCATTCGATGTTCTCTTGGGCTCGTTGAGCAGCCTCCTCACGCTGTCGATCCTCAATCTTCGTCTTCTCATCTGTTGCAAGCTCATGGTTGCGCTCCTTTACGGCTCTAGCGGTCGCATCCCACAGTCGTTGAGATTCTCGCTCCTCCTGTTCCGCAATGGGGCGTACAAGGGGTGGTGAAGGCTTTGATCGCAAGGCGTTGAAAAACATCTCTCGATGGCCGGTCTATTCTCGTCAGTCAACCATGAACTTATACTGTAAATGGCCATGCTCACCGTCATATCCTTGATGTACATCTCCTCGCTCCACAGTCCAGAAAGCTCGAACAAAACTTCGCCAGTGCTCTCTCTCTTGATCACACCGCCAATGGCGTTGTAGGTACCGCCAACCCAACCCTTCGTCTTAAAGTCGACATCAGCAACGAGATCGAGCTCAGGGCACCGGACAAAGCTGTGGTCTCCGAGTTCGTATTTCATCTTGCCAAATAGAATGCCTCGGGCATACATGTTCGGCTGAGTAAGGATGCTAGGATATTGTTGGTTATCATAGTACAGCTGAAACGACATTGTGACCTAACGCAACAAAGCACGTATAGGCCAGACAATATCCTGAACTTGGGATCGCGGGTCAACGTACTATTGCTCTCCCTTTGCAGGATCCTTGCCCCGGTTGAGCAGGCTCAAGAATGCAATCCCTTCCATCAAGCTAGCGGCAGAGTTTCCGAGAAAGCGACTTCGAGGCTTGAGAGTTCCATCGATCCGGATGTGGTGATCAGGAGCCATGTAGAAATAGCTCGACTTGGGCGGGTGGTGAGAAGTCTGCTCAGAGATGTAGTACGCGTGCTTGCCATCTTCAAAGTCCCAATAACATGTGAAGATTTCGCCAAGAATGGGGTTCAGAGGTTTTTTGACGCCTCTACGGATTGTCAGTGACTGGCGCAGCAAATTTGGCGACACAGGCAAACTCACGGGGGGCGAATATGCCATCCACTGAGGTAGAACTTGACTACGGATACAAAACGCTCGACAGGGTCATCTATGGTCGGAATTTGGAGTAGCATCTCCGGGTGGCACATGAAGCTGCAGCCAAGACGTTAACATCGAAACATTTGGGGCTTAGACAGGGAATTTCACTTTGTGATGCGCTCGAGCATACTGCGGGGTTCGAGGATGAATGTAGGGAGGACGACACGACTAAGATCGGCTCCGGGCCGCAGTTGAGAGATGATATGGGAGAGCACTTCAACGCATCACACTGGTCAGCACAAGGCCGAATGTATAGACCAAATTGCGATCGCGCAGTCATCATGAAAAGCGACGCAAGCCGGAAAGAAGGAGGGGCTTACCATTGCCCTGATCAGGCTCCATCACCAGAGTATCATCCTCAGCATCAGGCCCGCGAGGGTCGTCGGTCGAGGAGCGCGTGCCTGCAGGTTGCGAAAACCAGTTGGTCAACATGGCGACTCTTTATCAAAAATTGTTGGAGGGGGGCAGATTGGGAGGGGCAGAAGTCGATATGAAGCGGAGGATTCGGACGTAGTGAGTGGGGATGTGGGTGAGTGAGAATCGCGCGCCGAACGGAGGGGCGGCTTTAATTAGAGCTCCCAAGCTCTGACGTCTTGATAGAGGACACCAACACAAACTTCAGTTTGTAGCAAGCGATGGTCTCCATGTGATAGTGAAACCGTCACGGAGATTCGTTTTTCTGTTCAAAAGATGGGACACACTCACTGCTGCTGCCGGTCCTTCGGCGTCCATGCGATACAAGACCCATGACCATTGTGATTTGGGGCTGCTGCCTGCGTTTGCTTCCAAACGGACTTATAAGACTGTCACAGAGTGTTGGTACTGTGATTCAACGACGACTGCGGCGAGTTCGAGCGGGATTCTCTGGCTCGAGCTGTAAGAAAGACGTACGAGATGACAATCTGTCAAAGGCGCAGCAGGTCGAGCTTTGTTGGGTGCGGGGCCCTTCGTATAATGATGTTTTTGGATGGCGTTGGGGTAGAGTGTCGGTGATTATGCCTGTTACTGCAAGCAGAGTAGCTGGAGCTGAAGTGGAGCTCGAGGAAATAGCGATGTCGTTTGCGAGCGGTAGTCGTAGAAGTAGTGGGCGCTGAAGTGATAGGATTCTTTGGACCAAGGAGGTTATTCAGGTGGTGTTGAAAGGAAGAAAAGATGATGAGGATATGCTGCAGGGCAGAAAGACAGTTGCAGGCGGAGCGGATTGCCCGGAGGTGACGCCAATGAAGGTACAGAACAAGGGGAGGTACTGAGCGATCCACGCTTCTGGGCACTTTCCAAGGCAGATTAGGTATGAAGGCAACAGTGAAGTAATTGGCGTAAGTGCCTACCACTCACCTTACAGCTACCTAACACACCTAACCTCGTAAAGTGGCGGTCCTCGATGGGTGGCAGACTTCAACGTAAGGCTATGTAATTCGGATCCAATCAGATGAAGCAGCAGATCTGCCCCGCGTTGTTGAGTTGGTGGGGGCTCATGTAAAATAAAGTACCTGAGTGCCAAGGAAGGCCCTTGAAAAGCAACTGCAGGCAGCCAATATGACATACCATACGCAGGATTCTAATATATCTATACTCGATATCAAACTTATGTAGCAAGCACATCGACTCACATTTTCATCTCTGAGCGGACGGCCACATTCTCGAAAAGTAGATGGAGGCTTTGGGGGCGTCATAAGCTAAAGCCCATCATAAGGCCAGGGAGCTCGGATTTGCTAGCCGCCTAGCTACCTTACTACGTCAGAACTATGAGCTAACATGAACCGGCCATTCCAGCCCAGGCTTTGGACAATCGAGACCGTGCTTCAGTGCTGACTGTACCATAATGAATGATATCATCCATGATGAGCAGAGAATTACTGTGTTTCCAAGCTGACGGTCTAAGGACTGCTATGCAATCACTTATCCAATCCATTACTCAATCGATTGTTTATAATTACTCAGTCCCTGTAGGCTGTAGCTATGAACTTCGATGTTCTTTGCTGACGAATAACAATTACCTCCAAGATCTAATAAGGCTGATGAATACATACATACATTACCAACCGGCCGGGTTCGCTGCAACCGTGTCATCACTATGTAAGAATGAGCATGACCCTATCATGACCTCCACGCCTGTAATGCAATCATCTTCATCTTCATCTTCATGGGGTCAAGCGCCAGCCCCACACCAAGTCCAGACTCGGCCCGGGCCACTCTGGAACTCCATGGTAGCAGATCCCTTCTTGAGGCTCATTCGGCATGTGAAGAACCTGACGTGTCTTGATCCCTCTAGCTCGATTGTTCGTCATTAACGTTTTTTTTTGTATTTATCTTTATACTGACTGTTTGCATATCCAGTCCACCAGCGTATAACCCGCTCTTCTATCCACCATCCAAACCGAGATGGGATATCGTCTACTGTAGAGTGTTCTGTCTACCTCTTGTTCCTTGTCTTCGCTCTTAATATTCAATGATGAAGCACTCCCGTACAAAGGATGCACTGTGGCTTTCTTCAGGTGACGCTTCTCAGTGGCCGGCCCTTCCGACAAAACTATGAGGTACCATGTGTGTCCGAGCCCTGTTCACCGAGTCTTCTGAAGCGGCTCAAGACTAGGATCCCAAGTGTGCGCACATATGTACGCCCCAACATCCGCCTGATTCTTATGACTTCGGCTCATTATTTATCTCCGTCTTCCGAAATCAGCCAATGTCGTTGGGGTCGCTGTTCTCGGCATCCTTGCTTTTCCACCAGACATCGTCCTCGGCCTTCGTAACGTCCCGGACCTCCGAAGGCTCAATCCTTGGTGGACCTTTCAGCCGTTCCTCATTCATTTTAACGCTCCAATCGCTAGGTATCTCATTTCCACATATTGCTTCAACTTCAAAGACGCTTTCATCTCGATGTCATGGCATCACTCTCTGTTCTTCAACATTGGTTCATTTCTTTTTTGAGGAACCCTTAATCGGCGCCGGTAGGCATTGTGCCAATGCTTCTCGGCCTGCATCCATCGTCAGCATCATATTCGTGTGTTTTCTCCATTTTCTGGGAACTCACCTGAGTCATTCTCGAACAGAATGGAAATATCGTCATGCTCGCCCGGTAGATCCGGAAGATCAAGGCAGACAAATGCCATATCATCGTAATCACCATCCTTATCCGCCGGCAGTCGTGGTAGGGGGAACTTGGCATCAACAAACTTGATGCCAGACACTTTACTCCGTGATACGTGCTCGTAAACGTCCGTCCCCTTCAGCAAGAAATTCATGCAGTGTCCGTGGTGGAAGTCCTCAAAAAAGGCCAGCAACTGTAGTTGCTTATCTTCCTGTCTTATCACCTGGATTCGAGTATATCCTGCTTCCCACTTCTTGTGGATTGGCACCACCATTCGGCGGCGTTGGATGGCAAAAGTTGATGCTAGTGCGTCGAAAATAACCTCGAAGCCTGTCATAGCGTATTGGAAATCGTGAAGGTCTTTCAAGTTATTGAACTCGAACGTTCGAATCGTCTGATTATGCCGTAGCAGCTGCAGTGCATCTGACATGTTCCTTGGAAGTTCTTTGGGTACCTGCGCCTCAGAGACTGACATGGTCATGTCTTTTTGCGGCTGTCGAAGAACGCGGAGTAACTTGGCGTTGCTCACTTCCAGCCTGACCCGCAGCTCTCCAGGTGCCACATTGATGCGATCAGCGACATTACCATTTTGGTAGTCTATAACCACCTTAAGATGGTCGGCCAACACTGTCGGTGGCATATCTCCGCCATACTCGTCGTTGACAACTCTCACAGCTTTCCAGGGCATCCTACTGAATGGCGCCATGCCCAAAGGTTCACGAAGGCTTTGAGCCACCGAGAAGTTCTTGAGTGGCACATCCGCGTAAATCTTCTCATCATGATCCAGAGCCGTTCCGGTAAGAATCGAGTGAAATTTAATCCTTGCCTTGTCATCGCTAAAGACCATAACCATACGGCCCTTTGACTTGCCATTCTCGTACTTGATAGCCAAGGAGGGCGCATCTCCATCGCCACGGAAGAAACCAAACTGGACGGGTTGAGCTGGGGAATACACGTGCTGAACACCACTCAATGTTCTGGTCTTCGGTCCCGTTACCACCGCGATTCGGAAACCAAGATGCCATGTGCGGGTGGCTGCAGGGCCATTCTCCTTGAAGACTTTCTCAAAAAGTGAAATCTCACAGTAAGGTGTTGGCTCTTTAGGAAACTGGCGGTAGTTGGGGTCTGCATCCATAACCTGGAACGACCGCAGTGTTGACCTGAACACCATGATCTCGTCGTTTCGTGGGTAAAGGGAGTTGTTGACCTTGCTTCCAAAATCATACATATTCCACAGTGTTCGGAAGTCTTGCTGGACGAGCTGAATGGTTATCAAGAAGCCACGCCGCAAGCGAATGTCAACCGTACAGGTCTCCTTTCGCCAGCGTACGTCATCCCAGATTGGACCAACATTCTTGTTTTCTTGGATAGCGAGCTGCACGTGGCCGTTCTGGCTGGCCAGGACGAAAACGAGCCCCGTAGACTTCTGCGGTCGAACCATAGAAAGCAGGCATGGGAAGTATAGTTTATGTTCCTCATGGCCTTGCTCCATTAGGTAGGCTTCAGCTGGCACCCTTCCATAGTTGAAGTTCTCTGCGGTATCGCCTACGGGTAAGCAATCCAATAGTCTAAGCTTGGACATCGGGCTCGTCATAGCAGTCAGACCTGAAGCCCAATTACCCGAAAGGAGAGCAATCATGTCCTGGCTCAGCGGTGGATACTCAACCCATATTGACTTGTCAATGCTCTGTGGTAAGAACGCATCTTCAGGAGGTAAGAACCCATTGCGTTTCATGGACATGGCCAGCTTCTTAAGCGCTGAAACCAGACTCTTGCTGACATCCTCAACTTCAGAGTCTATCTCTATACCCTGCGATTGAGAGATTTCAGGGACAACCTGCTCCGACAACCAGAATGCTTTGGCCAAGTTGGCATATGCTTGCTGGCGATCCCGGTCGTTTTGCATCTGACCTTGAGGAGAATTAGGTCTTTCTCGAATAGCAACCTCCAAACCCATGCGGCCCTTGAGAAACCACCACAGTGCGCCACGGCTACAATCGATCAATGAACAAGTAGACAGAGGCTTGACAGATTCGGCATGAAGACGGAAAAGCTCGAAAAGATGACTTGTCCGAGAGGAGAATGTCTCAAGGGCTTGCTCAGCAGCTGCAGAAGTGCCATCACCGACTCTAACGGATAAGGCTCTAGATGCCATCATGGGAGGAGCACGCTGCGGTGCAATACTTGGCTGTCTTGACAAACTGTTAACCTCCGATGTTGGAGTGGATGTATTTGAGGTCGCGGAGGCAGAAGCGGAAGCAGGAACAGCGGCAGCAGACGCTGGAGATGGGGCCTGGGCCGGGGATGGAGCCGGAGCTGATGCTGGTATTACAGCCGGGGGCGGAGGCGGGGGCGGAGAGTATGTTGAAGCATCGGAATGGACAGAAGCTGCAGGGCTGTACTCAAGATTCGGTTTCGCGACTTGGGCTTCGGGTGTTGGAGGACCTCGCCTTCGTGCTTCGACTGGAGAAGCTGAAAGAGGTGTGGCGGAGTGAGGATCGTCCCAGTTGTGAGAAGACGCAGAAGTAGCACTGGCAACTCGAGCAGCTTCAGCAAACACTCTACCCTCTGCTTCCCGCTGCTGCGCAGAATGAATCTCAATGAATGACCTTCTGTTGTCATCCTGTCTCGCAGCTGCGCCCAGGAACCTGGCGCCCGATGGTCTTCCTGGGAAAAGGGTGTGTTGTTGCGCAGATGCAGGTGAGCTCAGCTCCTCGGATTTGGAATCGGGGTCTTGCCCAACGTTGGGCTCGTCGTCGTCGGATTCGGGTGTATAAATAGACGAGAAACCCGTCTGGGTTCGCATCAATGGTTTTGGTCGGAAATCATCTATAGGCGAACCTGATCCAGCCGAATCAGGAGGAGGAGGAGGACGTCCTGGTGGTATTCCTGCCCTACGCTGTGCTGGAGGTTGCGGCGGTGGTTGTGGTTGTTGCGGTTGTTGCGGTCGGGGCTTCTTGCGCTTTGAGATCTCTTGAACTGGTATTTCGGACTCGTCACCTCCTTCGCCGATTACCTCAGGTGCAGTATCGTCGAATCTCACCGTCAGACCTTTCTTGTTTGGTCGTGGGCTTCGTCTCGGCGTGCTAGTCTCGGAACGTCCTTGGACAAGAGGACGGTTCTGTTGAGCTGCATGGTTGACAGCTAAAGCCTGGGGATAACGAGAAATCGATGTGGTGTCGAGCTTGGCTAGCTTTGGTAGCGAAGACGGCGGGGGAGGCGGGGGAGGATTTGTGATTGTAAGATTATCAGAGGAGCTGTGAAGGAATGATTCGACATTGGCTGCAGACCGCGCTTCTTCTACCTTGCGGTCTTTGGCACCAAACAGCTTACCCATAAGGCGGTCTCTTCTTGAAGAGCGCCCATCAGGGGTCTGAATGGTAGGTATCTCGTTCTCCATGGGGAATACAATTGAGGAAGAGAAGCGAAAGGCTTAGTGCACTGTCATTGACCCAAAGAGGAGAAATGGAGCGTTGATAACAGTAAGCAGGCCGACTTGCAGTAAGAAACGCCTGGGTCTTTGCAGGAACAGAGAAACGTGGTTCCTAGTCGTCGACACAGCTCTGGAACGATTACAGGACGGTACCGGAGCAGTAGAGATAGTGGAGTCGTCCAATGAGGCTGGGTGGTTCTGGCGACACGAGGATTAACTGGCGGACATGTGGGGATGTAGGCGGGCGGTTGGAGGTGGCGCTTGATGGTCTACCGAGCTCAAAGTAGCTTGGCGGTATCGTTGCGAACTGTTTGTAGCAGCGTATCTGTATCTGACAGAAGCTCGTCGCGATCAGGGGATATCTATCGTGGTCGTTGGTTACGATAAGCAATTGTGTGCGGAGGTGAGGTGGGCTAAAGCAAGGTACCTAGCTATTGACGATGGTGGATGGACGTTTGGCGGGGAAGAGTAAGTCAAGGCGTCGTGTGCTGGTGCCGTGGCTTTCGTTGCAGGCCGCCCAATTCGAGCAAAAATAAAAAAGAGAAGGAAACAAAAAAAAAAGGGAAGAGCACAAAGATTCGTAACAGATCAGACACCGGCGATAGCCAATCCAGATAGTGTACGTATTGTGTATGTACAACCGCCCTCTCGAATGTTACAGTAGAACGTTGGGCACTGCAATGCCAATGCACAGGCGATTCCCCTTTGTCGCCAGGGCACCAGGCTCCAGTTGCTGGCAGGGGCGAGCACCAGCAGGGGACAAGGATGACAGAAGGAGAATCCCGCCAAGAAGGGTCTCTTCGCCCTCTCTTACTTTATTTCCTCGTGCCTTGGTAAGGCAAAGTGGTTCGTCTGTAAGGTAGTCTGGGATCCAGGATGAATGGATGGGGTTGGCCCGGATGCTGCCACTGTACGTTCTGACAGGGCTAACACCAAAGGATGGAAATAAAAAAAGAGGGAAAACAGAGGCAGAGGGGAAGAGAAAGATGAGGTAAGAAACTGGGAGAGAGGGGAGGTAAGGTGGGAGGGAGATAGTGAGCAGAGTAGAGCAGAGCATGAGCATGTGTGCCTGACTGTGTGTCAAGATCCAGGGGAGTTTCAGAGTCACAGGGATCAACATCGAAGGGCAGTGGGTGGTCCCTGGTTTGGCTTGGGCTACCTAGCAACTAGCAACAAGACAAGACAAGATTTCCATTGAGTGGTTTACACAGATTAATTATCGACAGTCTGACCAACATGGAGATCCCCCAGCGTTGAACCAAAGTACCATCTCTTGAATACGGTAGTGCGAGGTACATAACATCAGGCACAGGTGCCGCATACCTGTAGCACTTCGTTGAAGATCTCTGACGCACCCAAAGCTCTTCACTTTCACTATGCAATATACCAAACCATCTGACTCCTCTCGTCGAGCTATCATCCTTGGTGATACGCCGTGGACGGGGATAGTAGAGATTGTGAAGCTACAGAACAAGACCCTTAATTCGATTTCCCCATCCACTCCATAGTTATCAGCCTCCACACACACTCGTTAGGCTCTTGTTATCGAACGTGTTAGTGCCAGATCGGCTGCTGGTTGCGCAAGCTGTTGTGCCGAGTGATGAGTTGCCCTTGTGAAATACGTAGCAGATCTGCTCTCCCAGCGCTTCCTAATTGGGTAGCGACCCTCGTGTCATGTCTGAACGGGGTCAGAGCTTTGTTCATTCGAGGCTCGACGCCCCTAAACTACCAATGTCGTGGCTTGTGAGTGCCGGGCTGAAACGTCCATATCCACGTCCACGTCTGACCCCTCCAGCTCAAACTGTCGGTCGTCCCGGCGGGCCGTGGCTCGTTATTTCAGCGTTGTATCAGAACGTTCAATGTTTATATATGATGCTGTCGTTATCTCACTAACACTTGGCCCAATTTATACAAGTCTAGTGAGACGTCATTCAATTTCACAACCTTTCAATATCCATTCCCTGCTCATCCCATCTTACCTGACCCTCATCAATGTTTCTCTTAAAGTCCCTCGAATTGGTCCCACGGTCCACCATCCAACCATTCACTTCTACTAGCTCAGGTAAATTGAGGTATTGCCGACTCCCTGAATCTTTAGGCCAGCGCTAGGACCTCAGGCGGCGCTCTGAATGGAACGTGGGGCAGAGATCCATTGGACCCGTCTTCCCTCTGTCGGATTGTTCCAGGGCTTTGATCGCCTTTCATCGTTTATTTGGCCTGGACGTTGGTATGTAGCCCCGCTGAGGCATACGTGTGCCTCTCTCTGAATCAAAGCGCCTGTGAGACAGGCGGTTGTGTCTCCAGAAATCATGATATGAATAGATACCAAGAGTATCAAATTATCTCTCCTTGGTGGTAATCGCCGAACTCGTCGTACCAGCGCGCATTCTTCAGTTTCGTGTCTATTTATGTTAGGCTGGCCTGTTCAATGGTCTGTCTTTAGTTGGTTCGTCTCGGAGTGTTTCTCGTATCGTTAGCCTTACCAATTATCCGTGACAATAAATAGTAGCGGCCCAGACGGGCCTCGTATTGGTCTCTGTGTCCACAAAGCTTATATTTAGCAGAAGCAGGATCCGTATGGCACCGCATCGCATCACATCGCATCGAAAGCCCTGGCCTGCAGCGGCGATTTGACTCGATGAAGGAAGCACATTATCGTAGAATGCAAGCGAGGATTGGCATGCAATTCGTAATGCAGTCTTAGGTAAGACCTAGACCACTCGAGGACTTGTCGCCCTGTGGCACGTCGCCAACCGTGGTATGAGATTGGATTGTGTATCTCCAGCTTTTACTTGGATGTTCGCATAAGGCCAAGCTTATGGGAATTTGGAATAAGGATGATTCTGAAACCTTGCCTGAGTAATCACGACATGTGGTCCAGACTGAACCGGACCTTGCCATTGCTGAAACACATAGGATTCCCTGTTTTGTGTACATTTTTTTATCGACGCCCGCTAGGCGCGCTTGAGAGGAAAATGAATGCTGCTGAAAATTGGCCGTAGGTCTTGTTATCTCATTCATGTATCTCGTAGACTACTGTCTAGGTTAGGTAAACATTGAGCTGTTTCTTGATATTTTCTACCTCAGGTTTAGGTTAGGTATTCACACTTTTGCCAAGACTTTCATGTTTGTGGGGTGCACCAAGAACTCGGGATGACCCGCTGCATATAGTGGCTTATCGATAAACGAAGAAGAAAAAAGTGTAGCTGAGATGACTAACAAGTTTTGCCCCCATTGGAAGATCGAGAATTTATGAGAGTTGCCGCCGCTACTGAACCCTATCGGGGAATATGTAACTTGCGCCAAACATAGGCATGCTCACTCAAGTCTTACGAAGAACCATGGCTACAGAAGTCAAGCGAGTACCTATCCCCCGCCGGGGTGTCGACTACCGTGGCAAGGTTGTCCTTGCGCCTATGGTTCGTTCCGGGGAGCTTCCCTCAAGACTTTTGGCTCTCAAGTATGGCGCTGATCTTGTCTGGGGTAAGTTGCTTTAAAAAATAAAATAAAATAAAAAACACCAAAGAAAGAATGTACATTTACTTACTAAAATCTCAGGTCCTGAAACTGTTGATCATTCCATGATTGGAACATCTCGACGCTTTAACGAGGATTCTAGAACTGTAGAATGGTTCCGCCTCTCTTCTCAAGGCCAGAAAGAGCCACCTCCTGACGCCAAAGAGAGCATTATCTACAGAACTTTCCCTGAAATTGAAAAGGACAAACTCATCTTCCAAATCGGTACCTCAGACCCTGATCGTGCAGTGCAGGCTGCTAGGTTGGTGGCCGCCGACGTTGCTGGCATTGATGTCAATGCCGGTTGCCCAAAGCCTTTCAGCACCAGTGGAGGCATGGGTGCTGCTCTTCTTCAGACTCCTGATAAGCTCTGCGCTATTCTTGAGGCTCTCGTGAAGAACATCACACCAGAATTTGAGATCGGAATCAGTGTCAAGATCAGGCTTCTCGATACCGCTACGGAAACAGAGACGCTTGTGCGGCGCCTTTGTGCCACTGGCATCACAGGATTGACTATCCACTGCCGAACAACACCCATGCGACCTAGGGAACGGGCTATCCGAGGACAACTCCGCATGATTGCAGAGGTTTGCCATGAGTATGGTGTTGCCTGCTTGATGAACGGAGATGTCGAGGGTCGGGATCAGGGTCTCCAACTTGCTAAAGAGTTTGGAGCCGACGGTGCAATGATTGCAGTCGCTGCTGAGAGGAACCCCAGCTGCTTCAGGAGCAAGGCTGATGGCGGACTGGCGCCCTGGGAAGAAGTGGTCGATCATTATGTCAAGACTGCTATCGATGTCGACAACAAGTTCGGCAACACCAAGTTTCTCCTCTCAAATATGATTCCCGGAAAGTCAAAGTCATATCAACCAGTCAACCAGTCCAAGAGCTACAAGAGCATCTGCGAGTCGCTGGGTTTCGACAAATACCTGGAGGCGGCCCGTGAAATTGACAGGAAGCGTGGCTTGGATCAGCCTTTGACGGGCAAAGCTGCAAAGAAGGCGGCGGCCAAGGCCAACGCGGCAGCTAATCAACAGGCAGCCAAGCAAAAGCAAGGACCAAAGCAAGGAAAAGGACAGAAGCGCAAGAGGGATATGTCTGACAACGGACCTACCAGGCAGGTTGAGGCTCCCGAGCCTGCACAAATTGCGGCGGCCGTATAGGAAAAGGCTTGAGTGATAATTAAGGCGAGGGAACGATAAGGGGGCGTACGGTTTAGCCATGGAGGTTTAGATTCGCATCTTTGGAGTTCAGGTTTTAGATACACAGCCTTCAGGGTAAGTGCATTAGAGTTCTCACGTTATCAAGTTATGACCAGGCGATAAAGAAACAACAGCAAGAATTGTCTTGGTCTTTTTCACCAGAAACCTGCCTATTCAAAATACATACAGCACTCCGCCAGCCGACCCTAAGCGGGAGTGGCTCTTTGATACAAATGAACATTGTTCGGGAACTCTATGTGATGGTACATCTCATCTCAACTCATCTCGCTTTTTGTAAATCCTTTATTTGCCCTTCTGAACCCAGCCCTCAACAATTTCTCGCGCATCCGTCACCTTCTCATCAACGTAGCGCACACCGACCTGGCTATGCGCCTTGGCAAAGCTGACGCTGTTGATGAGGCTCTCACGCAGCCGGACGTGAGACTCGGCGATAACAGGGAACCTCTGCTCGTACTTCCAGGTGAGGTCAGAGATGTTGCGCATGGTAACGGGGAGGACGGTCCAGCCGGCACCGATACCCAGGGCGAGAGGGAGTGAGGCGCGGAGGATGATACTGCGGTTGCGGGTAATGATGCTACCGGCCATGGCAGCAACCAGGACGTAGATGGCGCCAGGCATGAGCTGCTCGCCGCTCTCGCGGGAGGGAGCCAGAGAGGCGATGGTGCTGGTGAAGGACTGCTCGAGGTCGAAGGCTGAATCCATGGTCTCGTTGACCTTGTTCTCGGCGGCTACTGCGTATTTGTACAGAGCCAGACGTCCCTTTCCAATCTCAACGGCCAATCGCTCCGTGGGGGTAGGCGACCTGGGCTTCTCCTCGTCAACCGGCTCAACGGGCGTCGCGGCAGCGGGTGGTGGTGTCACGGGTGCGGGATTTGGGGTAGGGATCTCGTAATCATCGTAGATGGGCTTTCGCTGTGACGATGTTAGCAAGCCGTTGCAGTCACTGAATGTTCCCATATGCAAAATATGCGTTACTAACCTTCAAGTCACTGGGACCTTCGGCGAAAACAGTGGCCGGAGCCAATGCCATACCACCGAGGGCTATGGTCGCCAGCGGCGCCAGGGAGCGCTACACAAGTCAATTAGCATCAAGAAGCTCGTCTAAAGCTTAAATACCATGGCTTACCCGTGAGAACACCACTCTTGAAGCCATTGTGCGCTCAATTGACGAGTGGATGAGAGAGACGTCACGCGAATTCAAGATAAGACGTCGGGTTGCTGCTGAACACAATCACCACTAGCCGGAAAATCCAGGACGGAGGCTCGCATTCCGTTTGGCCATTCAGCGGGCTTTGAACCGGATGACTAAGGCAGAGCGTAGTTGGAAGGCACTTCTTAGCCGAGCCAAACCTGGGTGGAAATACCGCGCCAAACAGGGAAGGAGACAAGGGTGGTCCGACGCCGGAAAGCCCGACAAGGCGAGGAAAGTTGCATTTGAAGGTCTTTGCCTGCCCCAGATCTTCAATTCTTCATTAATCACGTATCCTCTTTTTTCCATTCTGGCTCTTACATCTCATTTTCGGCTTTACAATCAAACCTTTTTTGCTTAATTGTTATAAATCCATGTTGCGACCTTATCTTTAGATCGATAATGCTCAGTGCGAGGGGCAGCCGCCTCTGGATCTGCACTCGATGTGTACGACACACGACCAAACCTCCACAACGAAGATGGCAATCTGTTGCCTCCGCCGTAGCTCAGGCTATTTCTCCGAGCACTCCGGTCGGCCATTCAGCAAGCTCTAGTCATGATGATGCCGTTTTACGCAACTTATTCGATGCTCCCGCCGGCAGATCCTTCCCCAAGTTCAGCCTTAAGAAGAGTCAAGGCCTCTTCAAGAACCGATATCTTACAAGTCCGGATGGCTTTCTACAATTCGCCCAGAAGAACCTCGAGAGGGCGACCAAGATTGTCCACAAGATTCTGAATGCCTCCTCAGTACAGGAGTACCAGGCTATTGTTCGCGACCTCGACCGGCTGAGTGATCTCCTATGTCGCGTATTGGACCTGTCGGACTTCGTTCGTATGACGCACCCAGATACCCGGTTTCAAGATGCGGCCACCAATGCTTGGGGAATGGTTTATCAGTATATGAACCAGCTCAATACCATGACCGGTCTAAGCGATCAATTAAATCAGGCGTTATCCATGCCCGAAGTGACGAAGGTGTGGACAGAAGAAGAGAAGACGGTGGCTGAGCAACTCAAGCTGGACTTCATGAAATCAGCCGTCAATCTGCCCAAGGCTTCGCGGGATAGATTCGTGGACCTGTCTTCACGTATTAGCGAGATAGGATCTGCTTTCGTACAAGGGATGCAACCTGCGATCAAGCAGATTACTTTGCCTGCCCATAGATTTTATGGCCTATACCCTGGCCTCGCAGCGACACTAAAAAAACGACAGCAGATCACATTGCCTACTCTGGGTAATGAAGCTGTAGCGGCACTCCAGAGCGTGCAGGACGAAGATACTCGGAAGGAAATTTATATCGCCCAACGAACTGCGTCTCCCGAGACCATCATGTATCTTGAGGCCATGTTGAAGCTAAGAGGTGAACTTGCGGAGCTTGCGGGTTTCGAAAGTTACGGCCACATGGCTTTGAAGGACCGCATGATGGCTAAGACACCCGCATCCGTTATGGAATTTTTGCTCGCCTTGAGGAACAACAACACTCCTATCATCCAGGCTGAGCTGGAAGATTTAGTTGCAAAGAAGAAGGATAGGCTCAACCTGCCAGACGTCCAACTCAACGCTTGGGACAAAGATTTCTATATGGAGAAGATTCGAGTCGACTTAAAATCTCGGCAGCGTCAACAAGATCATCTGAATGCCTTCTTCTCTGTTGGTACAGTCATACAGGGCTTGTCAAGACTATTTGACCGCCTCTATGGTATCCGTCTAGTGCTACAGGAAAGCCTGCCCGGAGAGACGTGGCACTCCGACGTCAAGCGGCTCGACGTCGTTACTGATAAAGGCGAGCAAGTCGCCGTTTTATACTGCGATCTGTTTTACCGACCACAAAAATCGCCAAACCCCGCGCATTTTACGGTAAGGTGCTCTCGCGAGATCCTCCCTGACGAGGTTGCAGAAATTGCTGCTGAGCAGGATGGTGACGCACCCATATTTGAGTCACCTGAGTTGGCTGCGAACGATGGCATGGAAATCTCCAACAAGGACGGTGTATTGAAACAACTTCCCACCATTGCGCTCGTCTGCGATTTCCCACAAAGCGAGAACGCCAAGGAACCGTCCTTGCTCTCTTATCACTCTGTTGAGACTCTCTTCCACGAAATGGGCCATGCTATCCATTCTATTCTCGCTCGAACCAGCTTCCAGAATGTCTCTGGCACTCGTTGCGCGACCGACTTCGCCGAATTGCCCTCAACGCTCATGGAGCACTTCGCTGCCGATCCCACCGTTCTCTCCCTGTTCGCGCGTCACTGGAAAACAGACCGACCCCTACCTTACGAGCTTGTTGCTGAGCGGGCTCGCTTAACCAAGCGTTTTGAAGGTATCGACACGGAGAACCAGATCATTCTTGCTATGGTTGATCAAGCCTATCATACCCCATCTCCTGAGATCGCTGGACTTGACTCAACGGCTATCTTCCATGACATCAAGGCTCGCTTCGCCCATGTTCCTCGGGATCCGCCAAACACCTGCTGGCAGGGCTTCTTTGGTCACTTGCATAGTTACGGTAGTACCTACTATAGTTATCTTTTCGACCGTGTCCTCGCTGAGCGCGTCTGGCGTGTCGTTTTCAAGTCTGGCGAGAACGGCGCTGCCCTTAACCGTGAGAACGGAGAACGACTGAAGGAGAACCTGCTGAAGTGGGGGGGTGGCCGGGACCCTTGGACTTGTCTCGCCGATACGCTTCAAGATGACAGACTTGCGCCTGGTGACGAGAAGTCTATGGCGTTAGTGGGGAGCTGGGGAATTAAGGACGACCACCACCCTTGAGGTAGAAATGGTCAGGTACATATACATACATAGACATGACAAAAGTGATACACTTCAGCATATACAGCCACAGAGGCTATGTAAGAGAAAGACATTACGAATTGACGTGCCAATGTGGCAACGCCTTTGAATTCTTGATTTAATTATCTTCTTGGACGATTTCCGTCGGCGCCCCGATTCCAAAGTGACAAGACGCTAATTCATTCAAACCTCCTGGTACGCCAAACTTTGACACCCGAAAATGGGCAGGGATTTGAAGCAAGATGCAACTAGATAGCAAAACTAAAGAATAGCCTGTCAAATATTTCAAAGTGCTGCGCTAAAACCACTGAGATGCAACATGATAAGATGAGAAGAAGTAGGTTGTAACAAATAAAGGGTATCAAGGAGTGTAATGGTGGGAAGAGGTAGAGGTGAAGAAATAGGTAATTCGAGAGTAATGCCGCCTTCGTACAAAGATCATGAATCATCCGGCCCCAAACATCGTACAAGTGGGTATCATCTTGAAAAGTAAGATGGGCGAGGCAAGAATTCGAGTATTGAGCCAAACATAAGGGGTACTGTCTCAAGAGAGCAGCTTACTCCCTCCAGCTGAGAATAGTGACTGGTTATGTAACTCGGTGGAGACGTTGAGAAGAGTTCTGACGGCCCCTGCCCATAGTGAGTTGGGACAAGGAGAGCGTCCTTGCTGCCTTTGATTGCGCTTGGTCCTCCTTGTCCAAGTCCTCGCCGAACGCTCCGAAGCTGTGCCCTCCCTCTTCACGAGGAGTTTCGAACGTATCCGAGTACTCGCTCTCATCGCCATGATGAGTTCCGATGCCTGAGTCTTCAGGGTCAATAAGGCGACTTTGCGATCGTGTGACAATCGCCAAGGCGGCAAGGTTATCTTCGTCGTCGTCGTGATCAAAAGCTGATCTGTCGCCGAAGGATTTGGCCGTTGGAGGAGGGTCATATCCGCCATTCATGGTTACCGAGTTAGACAAGATGCTCATCTGATGGCCAAGAGTCTTAACCTGGGTCTCTAAAGCTTCTCGTGCGGACCGTTCTGTATGAATGAGGGCCAATAGTGTGGTGTAATGCTCACTCGTGAATGGCTCGGGAGTCTCTTTAAGAATATTGGGCAGACTGGTTGCGCCCCGTATCGTCGCTGTAGAGGTAGGGCGGTCCATATTACCCTCGGTCAAGAAAGCCGAGGAGTGCGGATCGAGGAATACACTTCCCCTTTGGCTCGCTCTTTGGTAACCGCCAGGTCGATTCGAGTCTCTCTCGTATACCCTCTTAATCCGATCCACTTGGTAACCTGATGAGGCTGCCCTGGAATGCTCCTCTACTGGAATAGGAGGTGCAGGTCTGTCAGGTGGTTCCACTCGCGGCCGCCAGTTTGGGGCAGTATCACACATCCGGTCGAGAACCTGCTCCAACCGATAAACCCTGGACTCGAGGTTGTTGATCCGCGTCTCCAAGTTTGCTGCATGTGTAATCTTCATACCACCAACTTGTTTCATATCCGCGAAAGAACCAAAGTTAAAGGGCTCTGCTTGTGACTGTTGGGAATGTTCTTCTTCAACATGCTGAGCCTCTTCGACATCCGCTGAAGCAATGCCTTCGCCCTCTGGAGCGTCGTGAGAAGACACAGGAGACATGAAAGTGGGATCATAACTTTCTCTCCAATACTTGATTTCGTCACTCCTTCGACGAGCGTGGCCATGGCCCTCCTCTGCCTCTGGCAACCCTGATAAGCTCCGTGATCTTCGCCGCATACCAGGGAGGTCGCTCGTAATTGCACGCCCAATTTCGTTAGAATTATCTTCAGTTTGGTCTTGCCGACTTTCTCGACCATGGCTGCTGGCAGGCCGCGGTGAAAGCCCCGCCAGGTTATACTCTCGTAACCTTGTTGCGCTAATTCGGGCTTGTGATATACCAAAATCCGCGCTTAGTGAGTTGCGCGCACTTTCAATGGCACGGACATCTTCTGGGCGGATGGAGTGAGACCTCAGTGCTCGATCAAACTCAGTGATAGGTAGAGACGCGGACCGCTTAGACTCTGCTCCCGGGAAAGGTCGGCTCCGTGACCTAGGAGCTGACCTATCTCTATGGCCTAAACTCGGTACTGAATCCTCTGGCCGACCATCGTCGCCTATCGATCGGCGATAAGGCCCTGGGCGCAATGGTGTTGAGCCAGCTTCCGAATCGGTATTGTTGGGACTGTCGGCGCCATTAGGCTTCTTCTTGCGGTTAAAAAGTTTGCCCAAGGCTCCGCGAAGGGTTGACTGTTTTCGTTGCGGACGTTCCCTATCCCTGGTGTGGACACGATCTGCACTAACAAAAGAATGCCTCACATTGTTAGGTGGTTCTGCCTTTTGTAGCCGGGCTGTTGTACCAGATTGTCGAGCGTGCATTGACGACCTGGGTTCGTCCCTAAATGTGCGATGCCCGTTCCGACGAGGCTCTGGGAAAGCAGGGGACTTGAATTGGCCGTCTCTACTCGATAGAATAGGCTCAGGCTGAGATTCTTTGAATTCGCCCTGCACAGGTGTCGCTATGCTGGTACCAGGGTTACGAATTGGAAATTCGTCGTCCAGAGATGTTGAAATGGGAACAGGGCCTGATATCCTGCCACGGATATTGGACTGCTGCATGCTTCCAGGCTGAGCAGTATCGCCAGCACTAGGCGCAGATTTCCACGGCTTCTTCATCGAGAGAAGCGCGGTTGATGACGACGGGATATGAACCGTGGGTGAAGGCGGTGAGGTAACAGAAGAGTTTTGAGCGAGAGTAAAAGAATAGAATGTTGTAATAAAAGCGGTCAGAAGGGAGAGGCAAACGGCATGCCCTGGCAGGTATTCTTGAAGGAGTGCTTATAAAACAAGGTCTCTCGATCCGTGCACTCAATTATACCGGGCATCCAGGCCTACCATCCAGTTGACGAGCTTGTAGCGTTGGGTCAAGGGCACAGCACAGCAAGACACGGCGTGAAACAACCAAACGAGTGTGGATAGGAAAAGAACAACGGTTTATGGCATTGCGATAAAAGTCGCCCTTGCCGTCCAAGAAGGGCGAGCAAAAATGCAGAGACGCGGAGTGACAGGACGAAAGGGTTTGAAACAAATACACACGGGTTTGGTGCGGTGCGAGTGGGTGGGCGACTGGCGCCTATTAATGTCGGGTCAGCAGGATAGACATGCGACGCACGCCATGCGAAACCGCGCTTGAGCATGCGGGACCAGGACCATTTGCGGATTCTTGAAGCGCGACGAGACGTTGAATGCCACGCTGAATGACAAGGAGGGACGAAAGGGGGGTGTTGTAAGGCATGTCAAGCTGACAAGGGGCCTGGCGGGGGGAATGGAATAGTCTGGTGGAAGCAGACCATACATATTACTACCTGGCAGTACCATGCCAATAGTTCCAGCGGTGAACAATATCAAAGCGACGGTAAGGCTATCTGGATTATCAAAGCCACTGTCTGATCAGATCCAGTGCTCAAAAGGCGAATAGATAGCGTGAAGCCATTTAGCAACAGTTTATTGGTAAAGAGAGCTTGCCATGTGTCGAGGCGGAGAGCCAGCGGAACTGGTCTCAGCAAACGGACTGCTACCAAGCTAGCTCTAGCCAAGACAGGGGTCGTTCAACTGCGGCTGGCGTTGCACCCTTTTACAGACCCTTGTCGACCGAACCGACGAAGCAGAGTCCAGAGGAACGGACCTGGGTCGAGGAACCGCACCGCACGACACCCTGGGCATGACATTTCAGTTGAAGCCAAGTCCAAGTAGGCAAGGGTTGTGCTTGGAGATCGAGACGCACGAGCCCACTTCGTCTCTTGTTGTTGGCGACCTCGACTAGGATTGACAAGGGGGGACGACTCGACAGTCTTGATAGGTTTCAAGTGCCCGGGATTCAATCATCTTGCCTCGTGGCTCGGGGCCGGGTACAGGGCATTCCGGGGCATTCTTAAGACAGGGCTCCCTGCATGTTTCTTTATCAGTAGAGTGACTGAGCAGTATTCTCTAACAACCTGCCACTGCATAATTGAGCAATTTTTATGTCAAAGGATAGTAACCGGTCTCTGACTTGCGAGCCTGTCGTGCAATGAATAACCAGCAGCTATCGCGTCCTTAGGTTCGTTAGACTGACATCTAGAGCGGCACGCACCGCCACCAAATAAGGTGCCGTCTTGGTTCAAGTGCCAGAGTAGGTAGACCAACAGTGGTGTTGATAGCTGTATCCATCTCATCGCCTTTGAAATTGATCAAGATGGTAGTGTTGAAGACTTGCGCATGTGGCAACACATGAGATGAGATGAGATGAAGATTGATGGTGTTGCGTTAAAAAGCAAACATTATGGGGTGCTTTCCTTGGAATAGCCTATGGAAAGTACTTTGCATAATAAAGGATTGGTTGATTGCCGTTCATACCTAAGGTAAGGAAGGCAACCTCAGCATTGGGACTGCCCAAGTTTGCTGCTTTCTTTTTTTTCTTTCTTTTTTTTTTCTTTGGCTAGGTATGTAAGAAAAGATCAAGTTGCTTTCATCCTTGATGCCTTTGATACCCAGTACTTGGCCAAGCACAGGACAATATTATAATAAAGTCCAACAATCTGCAGCCCCAGGCGGGTTAGCGAAGCACGACAGAAGCTCTAACCACTTAGCGTCCGCGCTCTTAAGCGTCAAAAGTTGACTTACCTATTTACATCGCGTTAGGGCCACCGCAAAAAGCACCCAACCACAACTCCAACAGGAACGCCACACCCTTCAAGCTAACGCTCAGTTGTTCGAGATCTCGGTTGTGATTTGGCAGGGTCTTGCTTGCGCTGCAATATCACTCAACTCTGGTTTCAAACTGCTCAGCTTCACCACAAGCTAGTTCTTGTGACCATATGTGCAGTGGACTAATAACAATCACACGTACACGGTACGACATTGCGTCGATGAATGCTTAGCCAAGTCGAGATTTTGCTATGTCGTATTCTAACTTGGACGGAAAAGCAGGGATGATATCGATCTTCAGGCATGTTTGCTTTTGCAGTGTACCTGCATTCATTCATCAGTCATCTAGGTCTGGAAGCACAAGCACTGCTACGTTCTGGCCACTCAAAGTGGCAGCCACTCGAGTTGGAGCGATATGTATTGCACACCCAACGATGATCCTCCAGAGGATCGCCCTGATCAGAGGTACCCGTCTCATGTCAGCCATTTTAAGCGACGACTCGACCACAGGGATGTCCCTACAATTCTCCGACCAATCAACCCAACGTTTCGACTTCTTATTCTTTAGCTCCACGTTGGTCCTCGTGCAGCATCTGAGAAGAATTGCTTTTTCAAAGATCCGCCGATATATTGTGCCGTCTACTCCGCATCACTGCAGCTGTGCTACTGCAAGAGCTCTGTATCTCTGTACAACAATTAACATTTCTGCAGTTGCAGAGTTGCTCAGCCTCAGACACACTTCCTGTCAACCAATGTCGTATGCTCTTGGGCCAGGGTTCCCTGAAACTGATACAACGGCGCTCTCTGCTGTATGCTGCCAAGCCAGCGGGACCGGACTTTGGTTTTAATGCCAGTCATGTCCGACCAATGGGCTTCTTACTCGATTTGAATTCCTGCAAATGCATTGGAATGTCAGTTTTCTCCTCACCGAGTTTTGTCTGCTGCCCTTGCAGGTTGAGGAATTGCGCTCTATTCTACAAGACACCATCGCCTCTTTCCAAGTCAGCTGCAGCATTTCACTGGACCCTTGTTCTTGTCGAGGGCAAGAATCATTACTGGCCATTACTGGGAGAAAAGTCGCTTCTGTATTTCTCCCTTGGCCGATTCTAGAGGCATTTTCACTAGGAAACGGACCAGGGATCGTAGTCCCCCACGGTTCGGTCCAGTCCCACAATGAGTGACCTGAAACAATGCCAGGATATTGACGATGGCGTCGCGACCGCGTTTCTTGAGCAACTACCCCAGCAAGTTTCCCAACGATTTCGAACACGACAAGATCAGGAACAGCACGGAATTTTTTGGTCCGAGCAGGGAAGGGGTATTTGCCAGTTCTTCTAGAATGGCTACCCCAAATCTATCTTTGGCATCCGAAGCGATGTTGAAACAGTAAGCTAGGCACCGTTTCAGGAGAAGCTGAGGTCACCTGTTCGAGTTCGTCCTCCGCACATCGTCGAATAGCGCGGCCGACTGGAAATGACAGCTGAGAGTCCATTTATCGGCCGAAAGATAGGATCCGTTTCAAGAGGGTCCTCGTCTCCGTCACTTTACGTAGCAGAACGACGATAAGCAATCGTTGCCCCGAGACAAGGCGGTGACAAATTCGGGAAGATGGTTAGTATTGCATCAAGATGGACGCATCTGGGTACCGCAGGTCGGCGTTATCCTCGAGATACTGCATCCATGTCTTCAAAAAACTGCTTCCTCTGTGAAACAGGCACGTCAGTGATGCTTCGTCTCAGGTGAATGGCTGGAACAGTCGGCGCAGCACTTGTCAAACCAGAGGCTGCAGCCCTGAGGCCCAGCGCACCACGCTGTGATTATCGCTCACCTTTGAACTGTCTCCGAGTCTCCGATAACTGTCAAAGATCGCTTGGGACGTGTCATTGCAACTAAATGCACCTGCATTAGCCAAAACACCTTTCATGTTCGGTCCACCCGATTCAGAACGGCGAGCACCGGGATGTCACCTCACCGTTAAGACGGCGCTTCTCGCCGAGGAAGCCGACCTCGCCTTCAGAGTTACTTCGAACAAGGCTCACAATCACCGCTTCTTTCTCGCGGCCCTGGAAGCCGTCTACGGTGCCAAGTTCGATGCCAGGGAATTTTTCCTTGAGCGGAGCTAGGACGGCGAGCTTGTAACCGTTCTAGTATCAGCCTCTGCCTCACTGGTGCATAATGTAGCTGGCATATTGAACATACCTGAGCATTGTACGGTGTTACGACAGCTATGTCGTCCGGACGGACCCCGGCATCCACGAGCTGCTTCACGTGTTGTTGCACGAGAGCCGCCTCCATCTCGTTGCTCTTACTGTCACCATGCAAGCTTGCTCTACCCTTTTTAGGGGTATCCTTGTCATCTTCCTCATTCTTTTCGGGGAAGTCTCCTCCTTGTGTGTCGATGAAGATGACTGGTTCATTAGTATCCTCATTGTCCCCGACCTCATAGTCCAGGTCCTTCAAGAGGCGCTGTTTCACTGCATCAGCAGCAATCAACTTGGAATCGTATAGTTCATCAGAAGGAAAGCGCATGATACTCTCGTGCATTCGGTACTGCGTGGTAAGCATACGTTTGATGGAGGGCCCATGCAACGCCAACAGTCTGTCAAACAGAGTAGTTTCAAGCGTGGCACCCTTTATGATTTTGGCGCCATCCTTGACTGCCGGCTTGATCTTGGAATTGGACGACTTGATAGTTGGTGGGAGCTGCAGATGGTCACCGGCACAGACGACCTTCTTGGCTGATACGAGAGGAACCCAGCATTGAGCCTCTAGGGCTTGGCTGGCCTCATCGATGATAACAACGTCAAACTCCTCGTTCCGCAACTGGTAGCCACCTGCTCCATGCAGTGTTGCGAGGACGACTTTGCTGCCGCCGATGAGTGTACTAACACACCGACGTTCTCGCTCACGAAACTCCTTGCGTAGTTCTTTCATATCGGTGTAGATGGCCTTGCGCTCCTTGCCGCTTTTTGTCTTTTTGATCGAGGCTTGCTTGGAGTCCATCTCTGACCGGATATCCTTTACGATAGCACCAGCCTCGGATGTCTGGGTGAGTACGTCGAGTGAATGATTAACGACAGATGGTAGTAAACGAGCAGGATGGCCGAGTCGAAGGATCGGTATCTTGTGAGGTGCGAGTCTCTCAACAATGTTGTCAACTGAGATATTAGAAGGACCACAAACAAGGATTCTTTGGTCCAGTTTGATCATTTGGAGAATTAGTTCGATGAGTGTGTGAGTTTTGCCAGTCTATACATTTTAGTAAGCCATCCGTCTTGAACGCAAGTTTAGGTCACTCACTCCTGGAGGACCATGAATCAATGCTACTTCTCGGGATATCAAAGCAAATCGAATTGCATCCTTCTGTGAGTCGTTGAGTGATGGGTCAAACCAACCAAGTTTCCCCACATTATCATCTCTGGTCAAGTCTGTGGCGACTGGCGATGGACTTGACAAACCAAAGAGAACTCTGATGAAGCTAGAATATTCCGACTCATTCATCTTTTGTAGTTTCTCCATCGTCCAGTTCATCCTATTAAGTGGGACCGTTAACACAACACCAATTTCCAGTGTAATAGTAGAGACAAGCTCAGCATACCTTTTATAAGTCACCTCATCTGCCAACTTGACAGCCCAAACCCTCCCCGTGAAGGCAACTTCTTCCTTCCCCTCATCAATCGCAACAGCAACCCATCCTCTACTAACCTTTGTCACAACACCTCTAGCCCCCTTCTTCTCAAGATCCTTCACTTCACGCTTCTTGGCGCTCCCTGCGGGCTGCTCAGCGACGAGGACAATGTCACCCGTGCGCAGGCCGTGTTCGGGAAGCTCATCAGACGGGCCGGTGGCAGCATCGGGGGAGAGCTCGAGGACTGTTCGGCCGCCGAGACCGGTGCGCTGGCCAGAGACAACGAGGTTTGTCAGGGCAAGACCGGCGCGTTGAAGGCTTGTAGGACTGTGGTTGGAGATGATGGTGCTTGTCTCGTTGATCTCAGTCTGGAGCTCTTGATCTAGGAGGGCGAGTTGGGTGGACGCGAAAGTGGGGATATCAACAGGCTCTATGCTAGGAGCCATAGTGAGAGAATAATTCTGAACAGGTGGTGAGAATGAGTGAGACTGAGTGTAAGTAAAGTTGGAGGTGTAAGTGTAAGAGTGAAAGGTGGGATTGTTTGCTGGTGGGGGAGCTCGAGAATGAACCCCACCATGGCCTAAGCTCTGACGTTTGCTTCTCGACTATCATGAAACTTCGAGTGTCATGACATCTGCCATCATGGATGCTGTTACAGGTAGATACTGAAGGTATTATTGACATTTAATGACGTCTCCCATCTATATAAAACTTAGATAGACCATTCTGTTCTTTAAACAGTCCCATATGCAAAACTACTCCTCTGGTATCAAGTCATGATGCAAATCCCACACAAATGCGCCGTGCCCAAGCAACCCACTGCCAACAAGCTATTTAATTATAGTCATAACCTGAGCTCATAACTCCATCTCGGACGGTTGTATAGCAATGACCACAATAAGAGAGGCGACCATGATAGCAAAAGCGACAAAAGCAACAATCATAATTGTACCACGACTGGCAGGGAATTTGCCCTGCATGACCCAATGTTGAGATTGGAAATATCGTTTGTAGCCGAGAAAAAGGATGAGTATGCTGATACCAAGAAACGTGGTGCCCAGAGGCTTGCCCATATGTCGCAGTGTTTCCGTGTTTCTTCTGGAACTTCTATCACCGTTCCCGCTTTCGAGGGAAGTATTCAGGCGAAATAATTGGGTGACAGCAATTCCTATAGAGGCAAACGATAGGGAGGTACGAAGCCATGCTAGAAATGTTCGTTCTGTAATATCATGATGAGTATAGTCCTCCGAAGCCATTGGGTATCAAGCTTACCGATAGCGAGGTGATCTCGCGCAACGCTACCCTTATTCTCCAACTCGACAGACTGGAACTTCTCCGCTTGAGTCTGCCACCACGACGGACCCGGGTTCTCGTTCTCGGCCTGTCGAGCATCGCTCATGCTGGGGTTCGGCGCAGCACCATTGTTGTCGCTTGGCCGCGACGACGGTCTTTGACGTGAGCCTCGGGAGGATGGCTTGGGAACGTTGGCCCCCGTAGTGGCAGTGCTCGTTACGTTAAGGGAGTTATAATTGAGAGGTGGTGTGTGAGCAATGAAGCCCGTGGCCTCGTCGGCGCTGCTGTCTTCATTGGCAAGGTTCGAGTTCAGGGCCGAGTTGGTTCTCGGAGGGAATACGGGGCTCCCAGCGGTCCGGGGGCTTAAGGCTGGAGAAGCGGCAGCCATTGATTCGGCGCGATCACGAGCGTTCTGTTGAGAATGACAAGTTTCTACGTCAGCTCTGGTCGTTTAGAAGTTCTGAGCAAGGACTTAAGCTAGGAAGGAGAGGGAGGAGGAAGGAGCATCCGAGAGCACAGTGAGCACGCAACTTCGGCTGATCTATCGGAAGCTATGTCGAACAGGGGAAGATCCGCCGGCAGTTTCTCAAGCGCCACCAACTGGACGGTGAAGAGAGCGATGTCGCAATGTTTGGCAAAATCGAAAGCAAGTAGACAGTCAAGTCAGAAAGCTGTCACGCTCGCATAGCCGCGTGCATGATAGCCGAGAGATACAGACACACGAGGCCGGTAAACATGTCCACCCGCAATTGTCTCATAACCCTCCTTCTCTGGTCCAACATACGATGATGAAAAGGCACACACCTCTAGAATCTCATTTATGCGCGCATTTGACGATTGACGTCCTCCACTACCGCTCAACTGAAAGGCAACACTCGAAGACGACCTCTGTCCCGACTCTGACGTACGGGCTGTGTCTGGCTCTGGAACAGTCTCAGCCATCACGAGGTTGGGGTAGGCTTGGCACAATCAATTGGGGAACGCGTCTGGCGATGGGGACTTGAATAGATTGCGCTTGTGGCGAAGAAAGACGTTTGTAGTTATGATATAGGGCGAGTGCCGGGTGAGAGAGACGTTGCGACAAGATAAAATTGTAGGGTTGAGGTCGTCGAGACAAGCTTAGAAGAGGGAGCTACGTTAGTCTACAGTGGGGGTTGTCGCGTGCGGCAGGCGAACCTCCAGCGACTGTAGCGTCTGGATTGATTCAAGACCCGCAAGAAGCCTCTATTGGATGACACCAGGTAAGCTATGAGCACGTCAGAGGCTAGGGAAGCAGCATGACGATGACAAGACGTCGAGGAATAGGCGTCTATTGGATTATCGGGTACAAGTCTAAATACCTTCACTTTTTATCAATCTTGATAAATTCATGAGATGGATTTGAAACTGCTCGTCCCACTGTCTCTCCACATCCAATCCAACAATGCCCAGGCTAGAGTCTCAGAAGACAGGACCCTTATGATTCAATTACATCGTCATCTGACCCCTTCCTCAACCGCAGCAAGTCACCAGCTCTATATCCACCGGTAGCTTTATTGGACCCTTCAACTCCCGTGATACATGGGTACAACTTGACCTGCCTTTGAATTTAGTGTCCAAAGCTTTGCTCAATAAGCATTAGGGATAATCCTATATCTAACTTGTAGTATCCTACTCCTAAAGCTAGGATTTCTTCAGGCAACGCTTGTATTATATAACAGCCCGAGTTCTAAGACTACAAATGATAGCATAGTTTACAGAAGTGTTCGCGAAATAGAGTCGATTATAGACTACTATGCGTCGGCGGCTAGCTTGCTATTCTTTCCTGGCTTCTCTTGAGCTGAGAGAGGGGCCAGTTTGTCTCAAGAGTGGAGGTATGTGCGATAACATAAATTTCATACTGTACGCTTCGTACCAAGTATGCATGTAAGAAGCAAGCCTCCATGCCAGTGTGATCACGGTGCTGAACGCGGCCTCAAAGTATGATGATGCTTTACAAATCAAACAATCAATCTCCATCAAATCCGAACCCATTCTCAAACGCTGCCGCTATGCTACACCCGATTGAAAGTCGCGAAGTCGCAAAGTCCGTTAGACCCGGAGATAGCTCATAGTCTCCGCAACGTTTCGCGGCATCGCGTTCCGAATTGTATTCCCTTTTAGGAAACCAATTGCAAGATCCACCGACTACTAGCGTCAAAATACTCTTCCGCCGCATTAATTCCGTTTGGCCCAGCTCTTACAGCCGTGTAAGTAACGATAGGAGCATCATGGACTGGCAATTGTATGGGGAAGATTGACAATAGTAAAGCAGAAGGGAAACAAATAAATAGATAGTTCCAAGACCTTAACGAATACCTTTTTCGTATCACAACACTCCCAAATCAATCAACAATCACATTCAACTACTCTACACACTCAACCAACCAATCACTTCACAACTTCAACTACTTCATACATCCTCAACTCTTCATCATGACCTACGAAATCCTCGGCAAGCAAGTTGGCCCTATTGGCTTCGGCCTCATGGGTCTTACTCTGCATCAGCTTCGTGACGAGACCGCCTTTGCTGCCATTCGCGCTGCTCTCGACGCTGGTTGCAACTGGCTCAACGGCGGCGAGTTCTATGGCCCTCCTGACGCAAACTCCTTGGCTCTTATCCGTCGCTACCTCGAAAAGTACCCAGAGGATGCTGACCGCATCGTTCTCACTGTCAAGGGCGGCCTAGGCCCTAACTATGTTCCCCTCGGTACAAAGGAGGGTGTTCGCCAAAGCATCGACGCCTGCCTCAAGACTCTGGGCCCCGTTGGCCGAATTGCTTCGTTTGAAGTTGGCCGCAAGGACCCCAATGCCGATTATGAGAATGAGACTCTAGCTGCTATCGACGAGTATGTCAAGGATGGCAAGATCGATGGTATCTCTTGCAGCGAGCTCAATGCAGAAACACTTCGCAGTGCTGCCAAGAAGTTCAAGATCACTGCCCTTGAGATTGAGCTATCTCTCTTCACCACGGATCCCCTAACGAATGGTCTCCTTGAAGCATGCGGAGAACTCGACATTCCTGTTCTCGCCTACTGTAAGTTACAAGCTCCCCTGGTTTCACTAGCAAGATGTCAACTAACAAGCAACTTCAGCACCCCTCGGAAGAGGCTTCCTTGGCGGCCAGATCAAGTCTGCCAAGGACCTTGCAGAGAACGACATCCGTACCAAGGTCCAGCCTCGCTGGCAGGGTGACAACCTACAAAAGAACATCCAGCTCGTCAACGACATTGAAACCCTCGCAAAGAAGAAGGGTTGCACCGTGAGCCAGATCGCTATCAACTGGATCTTGTCCCTGTCCCGCCGCCCCGGCATGCCCAAGATCATTCCTATCCCTGGATCTTCTAAGCCTGACCGCATTCGGGAGAACGCAACCATTGTCGAGCTGACAGATGAGGACCTGGCCGGTATTGATAGCATACTCGCCTCCTTTACCCCGGCCGGAGAGCGATACCCCCCTCAACACATGAAATACGTTAATGCTTAAGGATGATCAGAATACTCGGATTTAGAATAATGGGTGTAAGATAGTTCTCTGGGAAACAATAGATCTCTTTTCAGTTTTTTCATATGCTCATTCATAACTTCATAAATCATGGCCCTTTGACAGGACCGTTTCAAACAAGCCGACAATAGTGACACCTTGTCCAGTAGATGACCAAATAGACCGGCAAGGGATGATAGCAACTTCAGAGTTGTTCCCGGTGTTTTCCCACAGAGATTCAACTTGAACTGCATCTACATAGGCCAGAGATAGCTTGCTGTGGATAGCTTCTGGTTCGTGGGGGTGAACTTGACGAAAAGACTCCTGAATAGCTTTGTGCATGTCTCTTTTCAAGCTTTCAAAAGATAAAACTTGTGATTTCTCATCGCAACTGTATGTTACCGTACTGTAGACAGCAGTGGCACTTGAGGTTGTGACGACTGAGTGCCAAGTCTTCCAGCCCGGGATCCCGACTTCGGGCAAAGAAACCATCACAAGACTGGACTCTTCCACTCTCGAAAGTCCGTTGTGCGCATGCCACTCCACTGCAGCTTGTCGAGGTAGTTCCTCAACTTCAGCAGCGAACATAGGCGGAATGCACGTATCAGGTTCATTCTGTTGACGAAGCGTGAGGGCCTCCCAGTCAGGAATAGACTTTCGGCTCGCCTTCTCATCATTGGCAAGAGACATGTATTCAGGATTATACTTCAGGTCCCAGAGGTCAGGCCCGTTATCAGCCTCTTCCTCGTCATCAGGAGATCCATGTGCTTGCTTCCAAGCATGTCCTGCAAGCTGGGCACTGCGCTGTACCTCTGCCGAAGAGTTGGCTCGAGGGAAGTAAGCGACAGAGCTTGTCCACCACTGAATCTTCAACTCTTGACCTACTCGCCAGAGATGCTGCAGAGACAGTACAATCTGGAGCTCATGTGACTTCTCAGACGAGGACGGTAGTAGCATTGTCGCTGGAACCAGGGGTATCTGTCCTGCAATAGAGATACATCGAAGACCTGTGGCTTGACCACGAACTGTCACAGGCACGTCTATAGCCTGGCTATAGGGGCCAATGTTTGCAGGTGCCCAGTAAGACCGGGACTGAACATGAAGGCCATTGCGGTCCTGGGTCGCCTTGGTCACAGGAGCGGTAAGGTAGACAGCAATGTTCACACCAGCTGGCAGTAGGTCGCCACAGGAAATGGTCACTCGAGACGGTGGATTGGGCTTAGGAAACAGCTTGCCATACTCACCATTGACCTGAGGAAAGTCTGACATGCGTCTCAGAACAATAATAGTGCTTGTGATCTGAGAGAGCTGAATACCAGCCTCTGATGCTAGCCGTCTGATCTTCTCTACCACCTGGAGGGTTTCCTCCCGCATAGATCTCTCGCTCGGGCTGAGATCTGGGAGAACAGACCAACGCTCGAGATCGACCTTCCCAGTCGAAGGCCCTGCATCCCTGGAGGCTGGCGTGGGATGCCTTGCAACCGCAGAAGACTCTGTAGTCTTGGGCTGATTCAGGGGTGATGGCAGCTCGTCAAACACGGCCTTGAAGCGCGAATCGAAAAGATCGGGTACCCGGACTGTTGGCTCATCTGCAGGATCTGGCTTGTCCTCTACCTGTGCGCCGCCCAACAGGAGCCATGAGCAACCACCTCCTTCACGCACGATCTTGCGCCCCTGTTCCGGGACAGAGATCCTCTTCTTGAACACAGATGCAGGGCCATCCAGGACGAGCGTCTCGAACTCGCCACCCTCTCCCAGGGCTGCCGCACCTTGTGACGAACCAAACTTGCGCAACGCGGTCTTTACACGGTGGGAGCCTGTCTCGCTTGACACGCGTTCCCAGAGGTGGTCTTCGTCTAAGCCAGCACTGGCAACTTTGATGATCCGTGCCTCTAGCCCAGCGTTGGCCATATCGATCAGCAATTGGGTATCGGCGGAGGTGGCTGCGGATGGGGGTGGTAAGATCGGATACTGCCATAGGTAGGCCAAGGGCACAAGACCCAGGCGCAAGGCGATTGACTCAACACGGGTGCGCTGGTAGGTTGAGAGGATGGCACCGGCGCAGACAGCATTGGCCTTTGGATGGCGGGCGACGATAGCCTGTAACAGGGGCAGCATAGACTCTGTTTCGTCACTATCCTGGGCGTCGCTTGTAGCGTCGTAGTCCCTCTCGTGGCGGACCGCACGCCCAGTGATGGGAAGCCGATATAGCGGCAGTCCAGTTGCAGCGGCGTACAGGGGAAGGACCTCGTGCCCGACGGTTTGGTACATGAAACTATTGAGGTCCGTGTCGGAACGCTCCCCGTCACCTTGATCGTTTTGAGGGCTGTCATGGTGATCGCCTCTGGCGGGCGGCTGGGATGTCCAGGTACCCGGATCAATGTGCTGGAGGCCCGCGGGAGATGGGACAGCCGGATGGGCCTGGACATTGGTCTCTGGCTCGGCCCCGGTGGCGTCTTGCTGGCGGAACGGTGATTGCCCGCGTACGATATCGTTGGCGTGGGCGTCTGGGCCTGAGCTTGAGCCTGAGGTCCCTGGTCCTGGGAACAGATTTGCAAGAGCCACGATCCGATGGCCGTGCTCGATACAGTGGATCAGACTGAAGAAGCTGTCTTTTCCGCCCGATATTAGAGCGATGACATTGAGCCGTTCTGACGACATGGCTTAAGCTGCACTTGCGGGCGTTGTCGTCGTTGTAGAAGCTGGCTTGGCTTAAGTTGGCCCAACAGCTAACGGCCGGGAAATGAGGCCTCAAAAAATGTTCTAGTAGCAATTTAGCAACGATTCAGAAGGTACGTTAGAAGGTTCAACAAAAAGCCTCTCTCTTACTTGAGATTGTGTGCGGATATTGGTTGTGGTGTAAGAGTATCGATAGCGCAAAGTAGATTCAGTTGGTGGATGTTTTAGGCTGGGTTGGTTTGACTCTGTGGGCCCTGGAAGAGAGCCACCAAATTGGGCACCTGCACCTGCTGTAGGCAGTTAGCCAAGACCTTTGGATTGTTCAATATTCTTCGGTACGTTGGCCTAACTACTCCACAGATGGGATGGAATAGTTCATCACGTTTCATCTCGGGCTGGCTGAACTAGTAAAAAAGAAACTTGTGCCTGGTCCTTTTAGCAAACCACGGACGAGCCAACATCAATACCTTTACTCTTCACAGACTAGCCCAAGACCTTATCTTGTCCTGGGCCCTCTGCCTGACCAGCCGGAAACCAGCCTTTGGAGGTGTCAATGGCCGATGCCAATGTCAATGACATTAATCAATGACAATCCCGTCCCGTGCAATCTCCCCGTCCCGTCTAGACTCACTTCTGGTTAAAGAGTCAGGGTCTTCGAGTTAGAAGCGGAATTCTCCCGGTATGACGATCACCCGAAGACGGTACAAGAAAATCCCAGGGTCTTTGATGATGCCTGACAGGTTTGGGTATTAGTTACATGAACGATATCCATCAAATACGATGGAGTTGGTGGGAAAGCGAGTAAGTTAATCAACAAGTCCCACCCCCAAGAAGCGCTATCCCGGGGTTTCAACACCAACACCAACGCCAACACGGATGGGATAGACGGTCCCTGTGCGCCCGGGCGCCACACAAGAATCGATCGTGTGCTTGCACAACTCTAGCTTCGACTGAAATGTCCGTCGAGCAGAGGGGGAAATGTAGGCTATTGTAGTGCACACACCAAGAGGCAAGCTCGTTAGAATTGGAATCGTGGCTAGGCTCTCAATGCGTCAGTGGCTCATCCAGGGTTTATGCAAGGTCCCGCGGGTGGTACCGTACGTAGGTCGTCTCTAGAAGCTTGGCAGTTCTGTTGGTTAGGCTTCTCTGCTGCGACGTAAGGTACAGTCATCAACCACCAGCTACGCTGTAGTTTCGTAGGATCTTCATGACTCAAGCATGCAAGTTTGAGTTGAAGACTAGGGGTCCAAAGGACCAGGCTCCACAATATACGCAAAGGTTATCGAAATAGAGACTTGAGATTGACAGTGAAGCGTGCTGGACGTCATCACGAAAGCAGGAAGTTTGGAGAAAGAAGTCACAGGCAAGAGGCACAGAATAGTTGGCAGCAATGTGTAAATTGTTGATCGATAGATCAAACCTTCTAATGTATACATGTATTGTTGTGAGGATGAGTGTCTGTCATGGTTGTGACCGGCACTCCTGTACTCGACATCTCTAAATCCAGCAACAGGCAAACGACAGACAAAGAATCAGAGTAAACACAAGAATATGGAAAAGACACCTTCGTCTCCCATGGCTCTCAAGTGATACCGTCGCCCTGGCGAGCCTTCAGATCCAGCTTCCGGCCGTCCAGGATGATTACAACGAGTGTAAGAACGGCAAACCGCCAATTTTTTATGGTGGTCGTTGTCGTTGGCAAACTCATCCATCACCTTCATCTTGATGCAAGGTGTGGTTCCCCAAATATTCAAAACCGGATATTTTTCCCCCTTCGCGCCAGTGGTGTCCGTAGAAAAAGTCCCCAATAAGCCATGTTCAACCGGCTATATGCACGGTTGACAATCGCAATGCATTTCTTGAAAAAACAAGTCGATAAAATCAAAATTCCTCCCTAGTGTCGTCAGGCGTAGCGAGGTTGTGTAAAATGTTGATACAGGTATTGTGACGATGTGTAAATGCATTCATAACCGCTTGCACTCTTTTTTGCAGATTCCCTTTTACCCAAGGTTGTAACCAATATGGAAATGTTCCGTGACCCAAATGCCCCTGACAAAAAGTTTTGCGGAGGCCGAAGAAGAAGAAGGTCGTCAGCGTCGTATCGGGCGTATGTCAAGATAGTCGACTGCTTTCTTGATCATGGTGGATGATGTGTGATTGAAATGTCCATTTAGTCGGAGCGCTTGCGCTTCTTCTTCAGGTCGCCACCCTCATCAGAGGACAGCTCACTGGCGCTACCGGAAACCTCAGAAGCAATCTGGAACAGAACCTTGCCATAGTTGTTGTAATCATCAGCTGCAGGCTGGCCAACCATGGAAGCATCGTAGTGGGAGTCCTCATCAATCAGGTTCATGACGATGGCACCGCTACCGTGGGTCCGGGCGTGCTGGGCGAGGTTATCGCTTCGAGAGAACTTCTTGCCACACTCGTTGCACTCAAAGGGCTTCTCCTGGGTGTGGAGAGAGCGGTAGTGGCGCTTAAGGTGTTCCTGACGGCGGAAGCGGCGGTTGCAAAGATCACAGACAAAGGTCTTGGAAGGGTCCTCAGTGAGGGACTG
The DNA here is from genome assembly GCA_030142105.1 of Fusarium sp. FL617. NCBI lineage: Eukaryota > Fungi > Ascomycota > Sordariomycetes > Hypocreales > Nectriaceae > Fusarium > Fusarium sp. FL617. The sequence goes on along the minus strand of JAREIL010000010.1, from coordinate 2,014,007 downwards.
CTTGCGTCCACGTCGGTTGGCGGGAGCGGGGAGAGGAGCGGGAGAACCCTCAGAACCGGAGGAGGCACCAGAGTCGCTAGCATCAGCAGCATGGTTGGATGACTCCTGGGTGTTACCCGACTCAGTAGTCGAGGCAGCAACGTTCATGACGGGACCAGCTTGGTTCTCTTCGGTGTGAGTCTTCTTGACACGCTTGTGGTTGTGGCAGTCCTCAGAAGCACAGGTGGAGGGAGGGCTGGGGTGAGTGGGGAACTGGAAAGCCTCGTTCTCGTCAAACGAGAGGTCCTCGTCACCAATGAAGCTACCGTGACCAAGAGAAACAACGGAAGAACCAGTGCAGGCTCGAGGACGGGTAATGTCGGTGGATGAGGCAGCAGGCTGCTCAGCGAGGTTGACAAGACTGTTCACGAAGTCGTCCTCAGACTCAAATTCGGAGAAATCCTCAAAAGTGGGAAGACCGTGAGGAATGGTAGGGTTGAAGTCAAAGGTCTGAGCAGCGGCCTTGGGCTCAACCTTGGGCTCCTCGATAGAGAATTCAGGGGCGAGGGTGGTGTTGATGGCGCTACCGGTACCGACGGTCAGGTTCCTTGGGTCGCAGAAGTCAACGTCCAAATCCGGAGTCGAGACAGATCGCGCATAGGGAGCAGGCGAAGGAGACAGCGACGGTGTGGACACGAAGTCGCCGGCGTTGCTAAGAGAGGGAACCTTGCCGAGTTGAGATTGAAGGTACACTACCAAGTAAAGTTAGCCTCTATCAGGTCATTCCCGTAAGTGCTCCACTATTCAGGTGCTATGACAGCGCACTGCAGGCCTGCGCCTCAGATGGTGATTGGGTTAAGAAAGCGGCAGCCAACGTCAGCACCACCAACTTCCCGCAACCAAACCCAAAAATAGGCTCAAGCCCGAGCTCGCCGCACAATGCCATTGTCGTTTGTGTGTAATGCAATCCCATTCGTAGCACGTATCGGGAGAGTTCGAGATCTAGGGGATGCTAAAATAGTAAACTTACCAGGCGTCATTGGGGGAGATCCACAGCTTGACCAGTCAAGGACTGTTGTCTCAGCAGGCTCAAGGGTCTCCTTGAAACCGTCGATGCCGTCAAGACCCGAGAACATAGGGTTCATGGGGGTCTGGAGCACCTCGCAGGCGCTGGGGCTGCCAATGGTGCTGCCAGAGGTAGACAGAGGCGGTGTTGAAGGGAAGTATGAGTTCTCGTACAGCTCGTTCTCCAGCAGGATGGCAGGCTTGTGCGACATGGGCTGAGGCGAGGCAGTAGGAGTCATGACGGCAGGACCATTGCTGTACAGAGTAGGAGGCTGAGAGTTGTTGGCTGAACCAGGTCGAGAGTAGACTGGGGTTGAAGGCAGGGTAGGCACCATGGGATACATATGCATCTGCTGTTGAGGGAAGTGTTGTCGCATATCATGCTTGGACTCTGGGTTGTAGAAATAGAAGGGAGCTTGGCCAATGGCCTGGGGCATCATTGTGGAATCCATTTCTGCTCAACATTGTGTTAGCCATCCGCGCCGTCATGTCCAGCCAGTCTGGTATTCGATGGATTCCACAAACCTTGATAGAGTTGGCTCTGGTGTTAGTGTTGTCGTTTAGATATTAGTTGAGTTGATTTGGTGTTGATGTAAAGTTCACTGGCAGTCGGCCTAAGGATGGTGTGGTGATCGGTTCTTTTGTGTTGTTCAAGAGAGTGGACAACGAGTAGTGACTCGGGGTATTGGTATTAGATGCGTTGGTTGGGGACGTTCTGGTTGTACATGTAAACACTCAAGTCAAGTTGAAGCAAGAGCAAGAGAGTTATCAAGTATATCGAGAGTGCCGCAAGATGTTGGTTATAATGAATGTGAAGGGACTCTCGAAGAACGAGGATATCCAGCAAATAAGAACAATTTCAAAAGAAGGAAGAACCTGGCAATAAAGAGAAAAGAGTATTACACAGATCCGTCACTGTTGTCGATCATACCTTTCGATGAGGAGGGAAACGAAAGATGAACAAGCACGGGGACCGTGGAGTGATAAGTACTGACGACGAGGCCTGGCGTATACACACCAGATGTGCTCGATAGGCAGTTAGAAAACCCTCCATGTCGTGTCTCACTCGAGGGAGCCAGGGTCAGGGAGCTGTGGATCTTGATCCACCACCACCACATCCCATTCTTTGGATCCACTACCCTCACTCTATGGCCTTGTCAGTTACCATCTGTCCACGCCCATGCACGCCCTCTATACCCACAATCTACCCAGCGGCGGACCAGACGGCAGACAGCCCCCGGACCCCTGTCCAAGCACCCAAGTCATGTCTGGGGCAAGGGAAACATCATGTGCGGGCCTGGGCGTCCCTGGTCTTTTTACCTTAAGCCCATGGATGTCTTCCGCCGTCTTGCCATTACAGGGCCATGGGGCCACGGTTCCCATCCACACCACTATGGCGCAGCCACTGGGCTTTTCTAATTCTGGACGGTATCTGCTAGGAACCTCGAGCCTATCCGTCGCCGGATGGCCCGCCGCGGTATGAGAGCAGCACCCGAAGCCTATCCAGTCCCGTACCAATGCAACGACCCATGCCCCGACTGAATAAAGAGCTCGGCCATAAAGTAGTGGATAAGGTATGGATGAGGATATGGATATGGATAAGGATGTGGATGTGGATGCCGAAGGATGTGTGGATGGTACCAAAGAGCCAAAAGCTCGCAATAGAGGGTCCCTCGGTCGCTTGTGCAAGAGCTGTGCGAGTGTGCACAAGTTCCATGTCTTGCCCTTCGTGTCTCTTTGTGCCGTCCGTCATTTTTTCATTTTTCTGGTACGCGCGTAGTGCGTGATGTGTGTGTGCTCATCACCCACAATTCATTCATTTTCCAGTCCAGCACAGCATAAACAAGCCCTCCATCAATTAGTGAAATCAGATATCCGACGAACGGAATGAATACCACAACCGCCATTGATGATGAGCACATCTCGTCGCGCACATTTCTCCTCATCCCTCGTCTTATCCCTTCCATTCGTTTGCATGGCTTTCACGCCGCAAGCTCGTCCTCTTATCACCCACCAGTGGGGATCTCAGGATGCCAGACGCGCTGCGAGTTATGCCATGACCCCAGCCAAGGCGCGCCATGGTGCAATGCCACTCGCCATCAGTGGCCTCCCTATCCCCAGGTGGCACGCAAACTGCAAACCGCGTCACAAGGGCTGCATAATCCCGCTCACTGATAGGGTGGTGCCTTCGCGAGTCGCCGTGCATCGGCGTGCATTCGATTCGCCGCGCCTCGCTCTAGGTAACAGAAAAATAAATAACATGCAAGCTAAGGCAGGGTAATAGTGAAGATTGGGCAGGTTCATAATGGGTCCTGGCCGTGCACAACTCAACATTGTCCACTCGGAACTGTTTTTGTGCACCTACAATGTCGACGGCGCCGATATGCACCCAACCATTCGTCGGGCTATGTCGTGTCACATCCACCCGATGCATCTTCGGACGTCCAATGCAAGGTACAGGCGACGCTGCTTCAGTTATCGACTTGATAGGCATGTTGATCACCTCGACCTAAGCTCTTGCTTGATGCATATGCCCTGGGCTCTGTGGAGCGCCAGACGTCACCTATCCCATCACAACACCCGTCATAGTTTCGCAACCCAAGCTGGAGGGAACCTGTTGTGATGATGGGTTGCTTCGGCCTCTGGTTGGACATAGAGCCCGTAAGAACGGATGAGGATCTAGAGCGGAACGCTTGTTTGGTGGAGGTCTTGCTCAATCATCATTCAATACGGCTCTAAGTTGAAACAACGACCGGAAACCAAGCCTTGATGACACAATAGCCTTTGTTGAGACTGACGGGTGTGCAATGATGATGTTTGGCCCAGTGAGTGGCTGTCATATTGCTGACAACTTCCAATCCAGTTTGCCAAACTTGGCATGATTGCTTCACTTTCCTTGGTTGCTTGTCTGGCTGCTTGCCTGCATGCTTGCCAACCAGTTCGCATCTTCAGCTCGACTTGAATTATGTGCTGTAAGGATCCAATACCATAGACCGTGTCAGCTTGTCAACATGCTATTCTTGTTCAGCAACAGGTCCACTTTCGAGTCAAGTGCTTAGTATGCTGTGGTAGCTAATAAGTTAGGTTGTCGCGGGATTGTAACATCTCAATGTCCTAAGGACGAATAATCATGCCACTAAAACTACATCTTTGGTAAAAGAGTAGGTAGGCAGGTAGGCACAGACAAGCAATTGCCATGTGGGCCGCTAAACGGATCAACAATGTCACCAAATTGTTACTGATGCCCAGAATAGGGCAGGTACCAAAGGTTGGGTTATAACACAGCCCCGTCAAACCAGAATTAATTTTATGCGGCAAGCCCGGACGTCTCACAACTGCTGGCTTCTGCATAAAACGGGACGGAGCGCCAGCGGCACCTACCAAGTTGGGGCAAGCTGCCACTAGGTTTCTAGTCCTAGTCCTGGACTCATAAATTAGTACGAGATGCTATACCTCGTACCTGAGCTGAGCTGAAGCTTACATTATTTTCTGCAACACCAACATCGACCCAGCATGTGGGCGCCGCGCCAGTTGTGGATGGGGATAGTGGATGATCTATTGCGTATGGCGTAGAATATGACGATTGACCACCTACATTGCGTAAGTCTATCTCCTTCAGGAACCAACAACAACGTTGGCAACTCGGTTTTCTACGCAAGGCACGGCTGAGTCTCGCCAGGGCGGAGGCGTTTGACCGTTTAGAGCGTTTGAACTAAAACCTTGAGGTGGTCTTTCTCCATAACGTCTGAAGTTGTCCATTATGCGGCTGGAGGCCCATCTTGGTTGAATTTGAAGGGCTTAGCAGCGTTGCTTCAGTCATGCAATCGCCTGCTAGGCCTTAGGTAATTACTCTGGCGTCGTCCCCGAGAGTAACCTACTACCTTACCTTTACCTTGTATATGGTAATTTGGTATTTCCAAACAAGGGCAAGAGCGACCCAGCCAGCCGTCCCTGCTAGTGATAGGCTGTCAAATTGCCAAAGGGTCCAGAGGAAGGAGAGACAACTTCTAAATGTAACGTCAAAGGAAAATCCTACAGTTCCCAGGATTCAATCCCAGCAACCTAAACATCCATCCAGGGCCCCCGAAGCCTTAATGCAGCCAGCGACTGTCCGGCCCTCGACCCGGCCAATGGTCTACGATCTTCTGGCCCTTCTGGGGAAGGTCCTGCGCGATCGAACCTTGGCTCTTTGCTTTGTCCCGTCTGGTCTGGGCGTTCAATTGCGCCTGTTCGCTGGCTGCACCGGGCTGCCTCTACTCCAAGTTCGCCGCTGGCCCATCTCTCGTCTTGGGCCCTCTTTGCCCTCTGGTTCGATTCTCCATTGTCTTTGGTCAAAGAGTGCCTCAAGCTCGAAATACGCCACGGGCTCAGGTCCCCTTGATCTCCATGAGCGCACGATGAAGCCAGCGCACGGAGCGTGCTGCAATGGCGCCTTTCTGCAGTCAGACTATGGAGTTTGGACCAGGACATTGAGTCAAGCAACTTTGTTAGACAATAGGTAGGCCTATAACAGCTGCGAAAAGCAAACATAACGCCACTCCCAATAACGAGTGTCGTCTTCAACCCCGCCCTCATACATGTCCATGACGATAGGGTAGCCCAAGGGCCAGAGTCGACTGGCTTAGAACAGGGCCTTCCTGTTCCAGCTTGCTGGATATAGTCCGTCTCACCATTGCGTCTACAGCGAGTCAGATCAGGCAGGCCACATGGTGAAAACCACTCAGATCGAGATCTGCACTAACGCGGACGGTTCCACGACGATGTTCCGGGACGCACTACGCATCCGATTCCCTGCTACTTTTTTCTCATGCCTCAGCTGCTGTCATCCGAACTTTGGCATCGCCTCTCCAGGGAGCTCCGCTCGTGATAAGTGTTGACGATATCCACACGAGATACGCGTGTCTCTTTTCGCAACCTCTGACTGCGCATGCCACTCTTATGGTGTCGTAAAAGAAGCAAACGCCCGATCTGGGCCATGAGAATCTTCAACGGGTAGCCGGGACCAGGGTTCGTTTTCCCGTCGGACCCTATGGCAATGAGAATGCATCTCGGCTATGTCTCTCGCCCCATCTGGCATATGAAAGGCAACCGAGCAGCAATTTGAGTCCTTTAGAGTAATAACAAGCATCAAGTGTCATCCCATCATACTGGATGCAAAGTACCCTGTTGGGTTTGATACATAGTTTCCAATGCTCTGGAACGCCTGGCTCAGGATGGAAATGCCACCGAACAGAGGCAGACCCCAATCGGAGCAACTGCCAGGTTGCTCACAATAGACTCGATGACCGAAGCTCGATACAGAACCATGCGACCGTCCGCCCCAGAAAAAGGCCGCAATATTGGCTTCGGAGGTTCGACGTTCCAGAAGGTCCCAAAGCCTCGGCGCGGGGCCCTCAATCTTCAAACTTATCATCGACAAGTGAAACAACTTGGGCTCTCAACTCCTCGAATCGTGTACTCTGGCACATGCTCAGTCTTAGCGTTGTCGTCAAGAAAGATGTGGCATGACCCTCTCTGTCTTGCCTTTTTTGGCTTCCGCTGGATGTCTCTGATGCAAATGTTTCTGCCCGCTTTCCCGCCTCACTATCAGACTCGAGTATTTCGTATGGTGGTTCGACCCACAGGAACTTGGCCATTCCCTCTTGAGGACACGACGTTGCGGACGGGTGCAGAGTGGATATCTAATAATCTCAGACCATGCCCATTATGAACGGCACGACCGAATTGTGGCCGTTCGACTATGCCAGGCTAAATTGCCCCGGGTCGTGTCCTATTGGCCGGCATAAGAAATGTCCAAACCTGAAACTCTAGTTGATGCACAAAGTCGCTGTGCCTGATGGTGGTGCTATGCTTTGGGGTTGCATTAGCCAGGAACAATGCATACGAAGATGACATTATGTGGAATAGCGCGTGGGCCGTATGCTCAAAAGAGCACATCGGACGCGTCTCGACGCACAAACAAGGCACAAATCGACATCTCATTTCCTGATGCAAGCCACATATGCACAAGCACCTCAGCTCACACATGCACAGGAGCATCCATCGCTTGATCCATCTTCCTAATGTTTTAGGCCAAACATGGACTCGGTCTTGTGTCCCTGTGCTGATGCTTGTGCTTGTGCTTATGCACTCGTGCGCCCGCACGTGCGTTCAAGTACGAATCACTGTTGTCTCCTCGTTCTCTCAGACCCATGAAGATGCCCACCCAGTGCTGCTAGCGAGATCATATTGACCCCATCATAGCAAACCTTCTCAGACTCTATGTCAAGGACGCTCAACCCATCTGCCGGTTGTCGATCGTCGCCACTAAACACGACGTAGTCTGCAAAGCGCATATCCAACGCAGATTGAAGCCGTCAGCGGCACCTACGTAAAAGTTCCGTCGTGGAGCCTGATCAACGACGAACAATGTCCATCAATTGGTTTTGGGCTGCGCGATACCTCTGCCCGTTCAATGATTTACAACAAACCGGAATACTCCATACTACATAGGTTACCGAGAAAACTACCCTTGAAAGTCGCCTCCAACAGCCGGGCAATTGACGATTCTGGGGTGCCAGCCAGGACCTATTGACAGCTCGGATAGCTTGTCGGTGTCGTTTTTGGGGGCCGGTTGGCGTTAGTAAAGCGACGCCCTCGTTGGCCCTTGTCAAGCAGTGGCAACTTTGGCTGCCTGGTACCTTGCATAACAACGTTCCAGTTTGCTGCAGAGAGTCACAGCAGGGCCTGAGAAGTGACCGGCGCCGTTATGCAGGAACAGAACAGGAACGGCCAGTTGTGGCCGCCACACGGATGAATCCTTCGCAAACCGTTTGGCAGCGCGTGTGGCTTTGTGCCGCAAACAAGCTTCTTGCATGGACGCGCTACCTCGTGTTGGTAGGTAGACACGCAGTTTGCTTCACCCAGTACTCCGTACATCATCACACATAAATCACATACATATGTATCACACATATAACTCACCAACAAGCTGTTTACCACCTCAATTGGGAACTCATTTGGGTTGCGACAAGACAATAGATTTTAGCAACGTCTGTTTTGCCCCAACGATGGTCCTTAGGCATATATTTCCTTTGATGCACTCAGCATTCAGGCTTAGCCTATGGTGATCCGCCCGGAAACCTCTCGGCTTGTTAACAATCGCCATCAACTACGTACCATGCATCGTATTGCTGGCCATTGAACCCTCGATGGTTTTTGCCCATTCGACCATCTATCTGACTCTGACTGACTGACCTCAATGATCAGCTCCACTGATCTGATCCTTTTCGCGGACCTTTGGGCGGCCGTCAACCTCTCCACATCATGAATCTCTGGGAACGTGCTCTGAAGCTATCGACACCGCCGTCGTGCAGTGGCCACATGATGGTATAGGCCCTGAACATCGAGGGCATAACAACAGCTCCATCGCATTATTAGTGTTAGGCTTGGGTATCGCGGAGCCGGCTGTAAACATCCTGGCGGTGCTGCAGCTGGTAGAGATGGGCGAGCTTGGCCAAGTCCTACCTAAAGATCCGCAGTGAGCAGCTAACAAGAGGATCCGACGTGCTGGATTCAGTTGGCTCCGAACCTGCCACCAACTGATGTGCCACCCCAGACTGAGGGCCAAGGGAATCTCGTCCCGCGTCCGCGGATACCAGGGCATACGACATACATGCGCGAGAACATGTCTTGTCAAAATTTTTCTTGCCTATCTGCTCCAACCACCGGTCCTGCAACTGACTCCGCCTGTTCGAATATTCTTCCGCTCAATGTTCCCTCGAGTGGGCATTAATCATTGAAGCGGACACTTCGGCCCGCGCAGTCAATCTGGGGCTGCAATCCGCCAAAATTGCACCTTTCGATTCACCTGTCAGTATGTACCATCATGAGGTCCCGGCATAGCGTCTCTTGGAAGCGAGATGCTTGGCTTTACCTGGGTACAGCACTGAATGGGACCCTGATAGACGGTCTGGCAGGGGTGCTGGACGTATCCACTATGTCAGGGGTCCCCCTTCTTCTAGATGGACTGGCGGGACTCGTTGGAGATTTGGCAACGGCCCGGATACGTAGCCGTGTGGCCAGCCAGTCTCGCTGATAAGGCCCCCGGAGACTTAGGCTATAACAATCCCTGTCGTCCGGCCCTTGGGACGCTCCCCGGATTTCAGCCCGGCCAAATACAGTTTTCGAACGAATCAGTGCTTAGGACGCTCAGCGTGGGGCCCTAATTTTTTTTTTTTGGCATGATTCTGGAAGATCGCCTCGCAGACTCAGATACACCTGAGTTGGAGGTTGGGCGGGCAAGACTTAGCTCGTCTCGTGTTGGCCAGTCCCAAATAGTGTTCTCGTCCCGCTACTTAGTCGTCAATTGACCGCAGCCTGGTCAATGGTTCAGCTCGAACATAACCTGTCTTGAATTAGTCGCCGTAGACGACTCGTCCAGTCGTCCTACCATGAAGGTGGTGTCGTCGTGGCAAATCTCTTGGTCTTGGGCCAGCATCGTCTACCACTCAATTACGACCTTTGTACGGAGTACTGCCTGCATCATCTGAGGGTAATAAAACATCCGAAACTTGATCAACAGTATCGTCCCCAGAAAACCCGACAATCCAATGCGTTCATGCATTTGACCAAGACTAGTGGGGGTACCACCATGTCGGTTCCACAGATGGCTTTTGAAAAGAGCTGGGATTGCTTGTCAAATTGCAAATCATGGTCGACAGCGTTTCAGTATCATCTCGAGAAAGTACGTACTGAATTTCTCATCGATATCTCGACATGTGCAGTGACTTTGCAGGATATGAATGGCCCGCTCGGCCACGAGTCAATACAACATTGCCATACTCAAAGGTAAAATGACGGACCAGCTGTGTGGAGGCACTTGGAAATCAGCTCGAGGCCAGGGTGCCCTGGCAGGGTATCATCCCGGGACCAACGCTAGACCACGTCCCTTGCCCGCGCCGACTGGCCATTCCGCCGACCATGTCCTTGGGACTTCTCGAAGGTTTCAAATCACACCCCAGCATGACGCGAGATCATGCCGCGATGATATGAACTGGTGGTCGGTTTGTGTTCATGATGCTCCTCTAGCATCCATCCATGTTGACGATCTATTGAGTGGAAACTAGGGGACCTCGGTCTACACGAGTCAAACTCTTCTGGAGCTCAATACGCCTAAAGGAACGGGACGATGTTGGAGCGTTTACTGCGTTTTTCTGTCTAGTCTGTGTTCGTCAATACAGGGTATGATACGAGATATCGAGTCGATATCATTCAAACGATGTGTCAACAGCAATCTTCTAGGATAGTTGCAGTCTGCGTTGAAGATAAGCTGATACATGTTATCAGTTCAATTTAGCCTTTTGTTATTAGATGTCAACTAAACCGCACGGCCTTTACACAGACCATTTCCTCAGGATTGTGTCTGTCAATCCACGTGGAAAATACATCTCAAGACCTCTCAAGGCGATGGCGATGGCGATGGCGATGGCGAACCTGGGCTCCGTGCGTCGCTTGTCATTGAATATTGCCACTGTTCCAACTGAGTCAAGGTCTGATTATGCTCCAGACTAAGAATTCAGTGAGAATTAAGAAGCGGGATGGCGCTGAGGCCCGGGCTCGTATCAACCATACAGTTCCTACCAAACACCATCTGAATGAATAAATGACCATCTATATCTATCAAGGCACCAAAACATAGCAGCGTCTAGAACAGCCATTGGTGGGCTTCTGTTGTTGGCAATTACCGTATTGCTTGCTCGACTTGCTTGGATGGCTAGTTTATCAATGTCCTCGATAAACAGTTTGCTAGGACTGACACTGGACGATTACTCTTGGGTCCAGCCAGCCTCACTTTTGGCCACTTGAGGTTGCACTTCCTTCCTACCTAAAGGTCCACATTTTCTCGATGTTGTTATGGGCAAAAGAAATAGCTACAACACCGTAACGGCCACAGAACACACTGACGAAGTGGCAACAACTCAGTTTGCTCAAAGGCTAGCAAGGAGGAAAAAGAAATTCTTATGCAAAATGGGTGTGATAGTACGGTGCTAGGGTCAAGCGGCTGCTCTCCAACTTGGTGACAACTACCGACATTTGGATAGGAAAAAGAAATTCTCAACGCACAGGTGGTTCCACGCTCATGCAGCCGAGGGTGAGGGTGATGCTTTTTGCCGTCCCGTCATGGTCCGTGAGCACGAGAAAAGCAAAAGGAAGTAAAACGGCTCCTCGTCGCAAACTTTTCTTCACACCGCATGGAAGTGTCTCAGGTCCGGGAGTACGGTGTACCTGGAGCGGAAGTTGATTGCTTCCCGCCTTAGGCTTGGGGGCCACCCTGGGTCTGGGGCCTGACAAGCAAGCATTGGAATCTAGGATGCTCACTTCATGCGTCTATGCTCAATGCTCTACGGGTACATACTGTACTGTATAGTACGTATGGGGCTTTGCGTGGCTACCATTGCTATACCCGGCTCTTGAGACGAAGCGGGTGCTCGTTACGACGGTGCAATTCAAACCAATTCTGGCGAAACCCGAAGAGTTCAGATCATGTGCCCATCACGACTTATGAGCGGTCACGGAAAACCAGCCCCGGGTTTATGACAGCTCTAAATTAATCGCTGGCTACGTAGTAATAGACACGGCAGCTCCGGACCAGCCCGTACGAGACGAGACGAGGCGCTGTCCGCAAAACCTCCACCGCAGGCAGGCAAACATTGAACATTGAACATTGAACATCGAACATCGAACATTGAAGGCAAGGAAGGTCTATTGTCAGTTGCCTGTGGCTTTGATTGAGCCCACTTGTTGGTTGGTATTGTAGAGTATGTTTGCTCTGTTGCATGTCCATGCGCAAACCGCTGAGTTGTCATCTTGTCTCTTTCTGCCTTTGCCTTTTCTTTTTTGCTTTTTGCAGTCTCTTTCCTCGCCTAACCATTTTTAGCCTTGTTTTCTTTTTACTCTATCTAAATTTCATACAGTCACTTGATAACATGTCATGATATGATATGACATGATTCATTGCATTCAACTTATGCGAGGGTCATATACTATACTGTAGTACAGTGCTATAGCAAGGCTATGCATGCATATTACATGTCTGATGCAGCAAGTGAGGGCTCGGGGGACTTTGGTGGGCGACCTATCACGTTACACCCAAATCTAGCTGAAGCACCTACAAATCTTGAATCTGACATATGTCATGTCTAGGAATTGAGAGGTTTCGGGCCACAAGTGTGAGCTGATGGGGCATCGACGCAACGTAGATACGAGGCCGAGACATAAGGCTAAGACCCTCTATCTAATGTGCGACTTTATGTGCTCAACTGGAGATGGAACGATCGGGCCAATCATGTTGACTTGGAAAGACGTTGGAGATGTCCAAGTGGATGTTTGAAACATGTTGGATCATTGATTGACGTTGAAAGTTGGAGTAGGCAAAGCAAAGTTGTTTAGAGGAGCTACCAACTAGGCTGGCAAAGCTCTATGGACATGCATTCAGAGTTTTCCAGGTGGACTCCAGCATGCAGTTTGTACAATGGGACAACTTACATGTCATCTTGTCGACTGACGTTGAGTGATTCAGCCAAGCGGCTCTGGATGCGGAGAAATCAACGACAGTACGTACTCTACTTTACAATAAGCAAGCAGTCGGTTTTGGTGCACTTTGTGGGGTTAGGGCATGCAGGTTTCGAGAAGTTGGGACGATGGAGGGTGGGGAATCGTCTGTCACTCGCTGAGTTATGATACAGTAAGAGGAGAGTTTCGGATGGAGAATGAGAGAGTTGTATGGTCTCACGTTGTAAGGAGGAACGGAGAAGACGCAAGGGATTATAGCCGTTAGATCGGGATCCGGCGAGAGAAACACGGCGGCCGGCAGAAGAGGAGCAAGGCAAGCAAACCAGATCAAATGGTTGTTGTATGCGAGGGAGAAGAGACTTTTCAAGAGGTTTCACGGCGGGATTTGAGCTGGTGATTGGATGAGGCATTTGCTGACACGTCGTACGAAGACTTGGGACCTGCGTCTGCGCATACTAGACTGCATATGCGTATCCGTACTGTCTGGATTTGATCACCTATCAATTGCTGAATGGATGCTTTTGGGAGTGGCGATGCTCTATTATTTTCATGTACACGTCTTGTGTCTCTCACTTGCATTCTCCTTGCTTCTTCCTCTGCTCTACGTGCCCAGTCTCGGCTCGGGACGGGCACTTTTTTTTTTTTTCTTTCTCTGAAACGAAGAAACGTTTATGGCATGATGATAGTGATGACACTAGAGCGGGGCTTTTCTTGCCTGCTCACTACTTGCTTGCTTACTTCTTTGCTTGCTTTGGTGACGTCTGATCACGATGATGGCCTGACATCCAGGTGTAGGGTATATCCATCCGATGGAGGAGATTTGGTCCATTCCAACAATCGTCGAGGGAGAGGGACGATAAATGGCATGGGGGCTGTGTAGTTGATGTCAGTGGCCTCGCAAGGGTCGATCTGGAGCATGGCTTGCACGTGTGAACGATCGGCTTGAGTAGAGTGGTTGTAGCCATGTATGCAAGGGCGACATTTTAGAGATGCATCGTGTAAGATAGACCTAGCCCTAACATACCAGTGGGTTTTAAGTGTAAATGTTCAGCGAATAATCGATCTATTGTGTTCGAGTAAGGGATGTGTAGTAGCATGCCATTGAGGAAGATCGAGATGCATTCGAGAATCAGGCATGACGAGTCTTGACACGGCTCAACAAATTTCAATATCGGCGCGGCCGATTGATGCACGGGGATTGCTGCAATCTATAGAAGCTGAAGTGAGGGTTTGTCAAGGTTTTTTAAGTCATGCAGGATCATGGTGAAGCTGTATAGTCAGTGATACTTGGTGGTCGTGATGCATGTACATGGTGTTTTGGTTGATAAGATTACCGCATAAATGTGGCTAGAAGTACAGTGCACTCATCAACGGAACAGGACCGTTGGTAAGCGTATACGACAAATTAAGGATCGATAGATGGCTAATGCAACAAGAACATACACTTTCTACATTTCAAATTTCACACCGATCATCTCGACTCGACTATTGTCGTTCATATGGGACCTCGAGCCGGAGTGTATAGGGTAGCAAGCATCACGTGACACAACCCCACCCGATGCGGCCCCACAAGCGACCCGGGGATATACATGCCGTGCCCCACTACATAATAACTTAAACTGAGGATAGAGCACAGAATATCAGAAGAACTTATAAAACTACCACAAGATGCATGAATTCTTGATGCTTGTATTCATACAGTTGAAGTTGAAAATATATACTCTCAATAAATTCCAATTACTGAGGTACAGAGAGCCAGCGAATCATGCTTCATGTCTATTATAGCTGGGTTGATAGACCAAGTTGTTCGTTGCCCAGCCACCCATTTAGACCAACCACCATGATAATTTACCATAGCTTCACCAACCTCCTCCCCTCTCGGCGCCAAGTATCCGTGTAGCCCAATTACTATTACGCGGCGACGGCAACCCCTATACGAAAACCGGAAAACCGGTGTAGACTAGGAGTGACGAGTGACGTGTCTTGCTCGTGATAATACTTTTTATGAGCAAGCCCCATTCGGGAACTTGCATCTTCTTCCTTCCCTCTCCATATCTGACTTGACTTTGACTTTCTATATCACATGCAACCACTTTAACCCTCGAGTCACTTGTACCGTGTCACCACCAATTGTCGAGTCCAGGAACAATACCCCGAGACAAGTTGACAAACCAAATACTTTTACACGATTCGACCTTTGCTTTCCGAAGCTACATCTACCGTACATATTCATCACATCATATCATCCACAGCCCATCATGAGGTGGCCATCCACAACTTCATTCGCGGCCACAGCTGCCCTCCTCGCCAGCACCGTCTCAGCACAAACATGGAGCACATGCAATCCTCTACATAGCAGTAAGTCTTATCTACACACAAACCACCCTCACATGCTAACACCGCCCTCATAGGTAACTGCCCAAGTGACGACGCCCTCGGCCAGAGCATCAACATCGACTTCGCAAAGGGTGAGGTCAACTCCTTCGCCGCCTCCGGTTCTCCCGAATACGACGACGATGGCGTCAAATTCACCGTCGCCCGTGCCAACGACGCTCCCCAGCTCGCTTCCCTCTTCTACATCATGTTTGGCCGTGTCGAGATCACAATGAAGGCTGCTCCCGGCGCCGGTATCGTCTCATCGCTTGTTCTTCAGTCTGATGTGCTCGACGAGATCGACATTGAGTGGCTCGGTTCCGACAACGACGAGATCCAATCCAACTACTTCGGTAAAGGCCAGACTACGTCGTACAACCGCGGCGAGTTCCACGATGTGACAAACACCCAAGGCGAATGGATCACATATACCATCGACTGGACCAAGGATCGTATCATATGGATGGTTGGCGGCACCGTTGTTCGAACCCTAAACTCTGGCGACGCCGAGGACAACCAATACCCCCAGACGCCCATGCAGGTCAAGTTCGGTACCTGGGCCGGCGGTGATCCCAACACAAACCCCTCAGGCACTGTCAAATGGGCTCGCGGTCCTACAGACTACTCCAAGGGCCCCTTCTCGATGCACGTCAAGACCTTGATCGTCACAGACTACTCGACCGGTAGCGAGTACAAGTACAAGGATACCTCTGGCTCCTGGGAGTCGATCGAAGCCGTTGGTGGAGAAGTCAACGGTAACGAAAACGGCGATGCCATGACTGTGACCGCTACCGCACAGGGAACTGTTGCTACGGCTACGACAAACGGAAATGTCCCTGTCGGAGGTATCGCCGAGGACGGAAGTCCCGCTACCGCTACGCAGACCGGCTGGCCCTGGACTGGCTCTCGTCCTTCCGGTGGTGCCATCCCCGAAGGATGGAGGCTCAACGCTGAAGGCAAGATCATCCCCGCCGAGAACAGCGCTTCGGGATCTCTGCAGCCTGTTCACAGCGTACTCGCCCTCGTTCCCTTCTTTGCCGGCATTATGGCCTTTGCCGGCAGGTTCTTCTAAACAAGGACCTCCTCAACACCAAGATTTCACTGTACATGATATGACTTGACGGCACATATTATCCCGGGTCTCAGCCCACGTACATTAGCAGGACGGGATGATGATGGTTTCTGGACATTAAAAAGACTGGATGTGATACCTGATTTGCATGAAACGGTTGGTTGGCGTTGGAATTTTTTTTTTATAATTTTTTTTTTTTTAAAAAAAAAAAAAAACTTGAGCATTTGCATTTGCATTTGGGATTTTGATTTTTCTTTTAGCGACGGCGCAATGGATGGATTATGGGCTGCAAATAATATGCACGAATACCTAGATAGACATGTGCCCAACATACCTTAGATAGACAGACTTTGTATAATCAAGATGTAGCTACACAACAAGACGAACGTATACATTCGTACACAAAACACTTCCAGACCCATCCATCATCTCACTTCCAAACGTGTAAATGAAGCATATAGGACGCCAATGTGGCATGAACCAACCATAATCTTCTGTAAAAAGTTCTTATTCGCCCTTGAAGCTAAGTTGATATTTTAAGATGGCGAAGAACCATTCAACCACCCTCCAAAAATCGCCTGGGAACCCATGCAACAGCAACAATGCTTCTTCTAATATATGGATTCTAAAGTAACAAGATCTCCGCCGCCATGACCTCCAAATGCTCCAGGTAATCCCCCCAGCGCCTGCTTGTTCGTCACCCCGCGGCCGTTCCACCTTGACCCAGTGGTAAATGATGAGCTTGCGCTTTTCTTTGTGTGCCTAGCTCCCTTCTCGCTCTGCCTCCTTGTTCATGTGGAGAGCATTGGCCGAGGGTTCCTACAAAACATTCCGCAAACAGCAAATTAGTAAAAGCAAAGCAAAGAAACCAAAAGCCAGCCGCTTTTTCTCTTTTCGTACGCCATGAACCCTTCCCAAGATGATTTAGAAGGTCCAATCATCTTCGTCCTCAACGGACTTGATGGCCCATCGGAACTTGTCACGAAGAGTCTTGGAGAAGAACTTTTCGATCGGAACGTCAAACTTCTTGGCGAAGACAACAGTGAGTCGAGGGTCGATGTAGTTCTGTTGGCAAGAGTCAGTAAAATCCACTTGTATAGGTGCTCAATGATACTCACGATCTTAGAAGTGCCGAGGGCTACCTCTTTGTTACCATCACGGTCCTCAGCCTGGAGCTCCAGTGTCTTGATGCGTTCGTCGAACTTTTCAACGGCCTTCAGGAGCTTGTCGATAGTAACACCTCGGCCTTCAGCCTCGACCTTGTTGGTTTTGTTCTCCTTCTTGAACTTGGCCTCCAGTTCCTTGACAGCTTGAAGTCGCTCCTTGAGCTCCTTCTCAGGCAAAGGCTTCTCCTTATCAGCCTTACGCTTCTCGTTGTCTTTCTCGAACTTCTTCGTGATCTTGGTCCGCTGTTCCTCGATCAAGAACTGTTGGTGTTCTTTCACCCACTCGTCGTCCAGGTCTTCATCTCTCTCGAACCACGCGGCGCCCTTCTTCTTCTTGTAGCCCAAGTCAATATCCAGAATCATCTTCTTAGTTCGCCATTGCTGGTATCGGAGGCCTTTGATCTAAACAAGGATTAGTATGTCAAGCTGTCAAGTGTAACATGCTAACTTACTCTGTCAGTTATTTTGGCCATCTGTTGTTCGTGCCCGGCGCCAACGGTTCGCTTGTGATTGCACAGAATAGCAACCTTGCGATTACAATCGTTGTACAACTTCACCTTTTCGGCAACTGTACCGCGAGAGCGAGGGTCTTGAGCAAGCTCCTTGAGCAGTTCTGACATTGTCCAAGAAGCGTTGTAGGTACGGAAAACCTTGGCAGTTAGACCTTGCATGTAGCTGGTCAAATGCTTGTTCAGCTGGGTAGTCTGTGATTTTTGTCAGCCGTTATCCACATGCAAAAGCTCCAGAATAACTCACAGTAAGACGGTCGAACAAGTCGTCACCCTTTGTCTTGGGAGCCTTTTTGAACAGCTTCAGGTTCTTGAAAACCTGGGGCTCGACGATAGCAGTCTCTCTGTAGGGAATACTATCCTTACCAAGGAAATCAAATGTAACCTGGTTTGGAGGTTCAAGTGTGATGTGCTCATATTTGAGCGAGCAGCAACCCACAGTGTCAGCCTCGTTCTCTGTGTCCTTTTCGTTTCCAGCTCGGAGAGCCAGTCTGTCGATAAGGTACATGGCGGTGGCTCGTTGACGATCTGCCATTTTCTCACTCTTAAGCTCCTTAGTGTAATCTCGGCGGATCTTGTCAATATATTTCTTAAGAGCTCGAGCCTTCTCGAACTTCTTGAAGTCACTCTGACCCTTGATATCGCTGTCAGCTCCAAGCATCACATACTTGTAGTTGCCGTTGATATTCTCTTGCCACATAGCCAGCCAGGTCGCCTTTTGGTCGTGTTGGACTGCCTTCCACTGATGGCCCTTGGGGGGTTCTGGGATCTTGGCACCCTTGCCGATGTTGATGGTGATCTGCTCGGGGGCGACACGTTGCTTGACATGGCCAGTCTTGGGGTGTTCACCACGACCACGGAACAAACTGGGAGGTTCGACTCTGAAGTTGCCAACCTTTTGCTTCCTGCCA
Organism: Fusarium sp. FL617; assembly: GCA_030142105.1. Lineage (NCBI taxonomy): Eukaryota > Fungi > Ascomycota > Sordariomycetes > Hypocreales > Nectriaceae > Fusarium > Fusarium sp. FL617. Next base: position 1,995,379 of record JAREIL010000010.1, on the reverse strand, counting down.
TCCCACATACAGTGGGTGAATGGAGCCTCAAGAGCTTCCTTCTTAGCCTTGGCGGCTTCCTTCTCCTCCTTGGTCATATTCTTGGTCTTGTTTTGTTCCACTTTGGCAGACCAGTAGTCGTAAACTTTGGAGAAGTCACACTTATCAAGAGACTTGATCGCAACCCTCTTGCCCTGGGCATCTGTCACGCCATACTTGTCGCAATATTCCTTGAAGTCCTTGAAAAAGTTCGCTCGGAAAACAGGGTTCTCGAGGTGATGAGATGACGCAGGAGTCATCATGGCGACCCAGAAAGTGGCGACTTCTTCAACCTCTGGAGCAAGAGTGACTGGCTTTCCATCGTAGAGCATCTTGACGTTCTTGGGCAAAGGCTCGTAGTCAGGCGGGAACAGAACGCCGTTATGTTCCAGAGTTGTCCACTTGATAGAATCGTTTTCTTTCTTGGGTTCATTCCACCAAGCAAACCCCTCTTCGTCGTCACTCTCGGCCTTTTTGGCCTCCGACTTGGCAGCCTTCTTGGCGGGTGCTGCAGATTTGGCCTTCTTGGAGATTGGAGCATCGGAATCAGACTCCTCCTTCTTGACACCATTTGATTTCCGCTTGGCAACAGCCCCGTTAGATTGACGTTTGCTTGCAATTGACTTAGCCAGAGGCACATCGTCGTCAGACTCTTCTTTCACAGCCTTCTTAGGCAGAGGCTTCTTAACCTTTTCCTTGGCCCGGATTGCCTTGGCTTGCTTCTCGGCCTTGTTTTCGATCTGGGCTTTCTTTTGCGCGAGCTTCACACTAAGAGGCTCGTCATCGTCGCCCGAGGACTCTGGAAGCGCGGTCTCCTTATAAGAAGGGGGGAGTTTCTTCCCTCGGGCCTTCATGATGGGCTCGTCGTCGGAGTCCGAATCGGCGACTCTGTTGTTCTGCTTCTTCTGGCGCTTGGCCTGTGATACACTTGTCAGCATAACTTGGCCCCACAGCAAGTTTTTTCTTGCATCATGAAATACGAACCAAAGGAGCACCATCATCGCTCGACTCGGCGTCGTCCTTGTAGTTGACCTTGGTGATGGAGGTACGCGACTTGCGCTTCGCCGCACCATTGGTGGCTGGCTTATCGACGTCCATGGAATCGTCTAGTAAAGGACCGTTGCGAACTGACAGCCCAGCCGACTTGGCAGCATTCTCAGGAACTGGCTGATCCATAGCATCGTCTTCGGCGTGTGAGATCTTGGTCGAGGACACTGTGAGAGAAAGTTTTGTTAGAACGGGAGCTAGGAAAGGGATGCGCTGTGGTAGTAGAAGCAGCCAGCAAACTGGAGGAAACTTTGTTTTGAACGCCGACGTGATGAGGACTCATGAGCGCGAGAAACAGCAACAAAAACCACAAAACCCAGGAAAAAAACGCGACTTACGTCGATAGCCGTTGGCCTTCGCAAGAGGGCGATCGTCGTCAGAGCTGGAACTCATGGTTGCGCAGGTTGAATGTGGTTGTCGATTCTGCAGCTGGCCGCCAGCCAAAGCGCTATGAGGTCAGGGACTGGGATCTCAGATGCGAAAGCGTGACAAGGGAAATCGAAAGCACTTCAAAGAATGAGGAAAAACGTGGTGAAGTTGGAGAAAGCTCGAGGAAATGATCCCCTCAACGCCTTGTGGAGGAGAAGAGGGTGCTGTTGAAGGTATTCGCAGAAGCTTGGGAGAGGAAAATCAGCAACAATGGGATTGGGGAGAACAAAGTCCAGAGCGGCGTTGCTTTCTTTAAGGCCAAGGCCCGGACCCGGCGACGGAAAGAACGAGGCGAGAGACAAGGCAGTGAAAGGCAGGACAGGGCCTCTCAGTGGTTCAGGCCATTTACAGTGCAGCTGGAGCACTTGCAGCGACTCAGCAATGGGGCTAGAAGAGGATATGTAGTGATATGATTGGATAAAGGGGTGGTGAACTATCACTCACTAGGTAAGCGTGCTAGGTTAAAAGAGAAGAGGATGAAAACTGGAGCCTAAGAGCTTTTGGGTGCCTTAGTCATGCATGCAGCGAGAAAAAACAGAGAGCGGAGCCTCGCCTTTAGATGGAAGAGATATAGTCACGTGACCCCACCAAATCCTCCGTGCTACCTAGCTCCTCCCGCTGCTCCAGCGCCTAGAAGTTCCGGTCGGCTACCTAATTTACCCGGGAAAATAGCGAAGAACAAACCTGAACACTTTAGTCCGCAGCAACCAATACACCTCATTCCGACCTTACACGACCCCCATCTCCATCAATTGATCCGTCTATCGCGATCAATTGGGCCACCGTTGGCAGAGGCTCATTCTCTACGTCCCCAATCCTCAGTCACGATGTTGTCGCGAGCCGCCAGACCAGCTCTCCGAGCTGCCGCCGCAGCTAACGCTCGGTAAGTTTCTCTTGTCCCTCCCATCCCTCTCTTCCCCTTCTCGGCCGCCGGGAACCAAGAATTTGTTTGCCGGAGGATGAGCTCTGTCAGCTCCGACCGTCGGCCACAACGTCAACAACAAAACGCCCATTTATTACCGATCGAGATTCAATTGATGCACGAGTGATAAATAAACACCACCAAACGCACATATCAAAATAAGAAAAAAGAGAAGGGAAATGCTGATGACGTCCTTTTTCGCGCTTCCAGGGCCGCCGTCCCCAGCTCCGCTGCCACCTATGCGACTCTCCGTGAGATCGAGGACCGTCTCAAGTCCATCCGAAACATCGAGAAGATCACAAACACCATGAAGATTGTCGCCTCCACCAAGCTCACCCGAGCTCAGCGCGCCATGAACGACTCCCGCAAGTACGGTCAGACCTCCAACGAGGTTTACGAGTCCGCCGAGACTAAGCCTCTCGACGTTGAGGACAAGAAGACCCTCATCATCGTCTGCTCCTCCGACAAGGGTCTCTGCGGTGGTATTCACTCTGGTCTGTCCCGATACGTCCGCCGACTTGCCGCTGAGCAGCCTGGTTTCGACCTCGTCCTTATCGGCGAGAAGGCCAAGGCTCAGCTCTCCCGAACCAACGCCAAGTCCATCCAGCTGAGCTTCGCTGGTATTGGAAAGGACGTCCCCACCTTTGCCGACGCCCAGGCTATCGCCGACCAGGTTATCCAGCTCCCCACCGAGTACACCGACGTCAAGATCCTGTACAACAGCTTCGTCAACGCTCAGACCTACGAGCCTGCTTTGATTGAGGCATTTTCCGAGGAGGCTATCCAGCAGTCCCGTGAGTCATATCTGGAATTGATGATATCGAGAACATCTCACTAATCAATCTTTTTTTAGCCAACTTCTCCGCTTTCGAGGTTGACGATGAGGTTCTTGGCAACCTCCGTGAGTATGGTCTGGCCAACTCTCTCTACTGGGCTCTTGCCGAGGGCCACGCCTGCGAGCAGTCTGCCCGACGAAACGCTATGGACGTGAGTATATCGAATTTCTCCCTATTAACATATATATACTGATAATTCCCGCAGAACGCCTCCAAGAACGCTGGTGAGATGATCAGCAAGTACCAGATTCTTTTCAACCGTACCCGACAGGCTGTCATTACCGGAGAACTGGTCGAGATTATCACTGGTGCTACTGCTTCTGCCGACATGTAAGGGGTGGGAGTGCAAGACGGGGTGTGATGCTTCCCTTTGTAACAAATGCCATCGGGCTACCGTACCATCCACGTATGGTTTCCCACATTGTATCAAAGCCTTCAATAAATTCCTTAGTAGCCCATACAGTCAATGCATGGCAGTCTGAAAAAAGAGAACAACTAATGCAGTTGGAGAGCTTATAAGCCGAGTTGCTCAGGGTTTTTCATGTATAAAAAAGACTTATGTTCTTGTGAATCTGCTTAGGTACAGGTTGAGAAACGCAACCGCCCATGTCTGTATAACGCCGAGCACCTATAACACGACCCATGTTTGAACCCCATTATCCTCTTGTGAACAAAATGAAAATTGCAATGTAGTAGTGAAACCCAGCGCCAGACAAGCCAAACCAAGAGGGTATGAAATGCATATAAGACAAGCATCAACACCCGACATCACTATCCCGGTCCTCCGCATAACTGATGTTCCTTGTCCGACGATACTTGTTCGTCGCCTCACGAGGCATCTCTCCCGACCTGGCGACATTGGGAGGATTATCCTTCTCATAAGCTACTCGCAGGGTGGCGGCTTCTTGGTCCCATTGCTCAGTAGCCTGATTCCACGCCTGTACAGCATCAGCGTAGCCACGTTTCTGTTCAGCTGCCTGGTCTTCATATGGCTTACGCTCCTCGGGCGTAGCATCCTTCCACATCTTGGACGTCATGATACGAACTTCATTGGGCACGGCACGGCCGCCTTTGCCGGGTTTGCGATTTTCTTCGCACTTCTTGCGCGCAACATCGAACAGGTCCTTGCTGTAGAGAATATAGGCATTGCCGGCCACTTTCGCTGGGCGAGTTGGCCGGTTTCCTAGTTTTGCTTGGATATGAGCTTGTATCTCCTGCTCGTAGGCTTGCAGCCGTGCTGGTTTCGGGTCCTTGGCAGGCTCCTTGCGCTTCCGTAGCAGCACAGAGTCCCTGGGCAGAATTAGGGGAGTCGGGACCTCAATGGGTCCGATCAAAGTCTCCAATACTTCTGAAGCCGCTCTCAAGCCGGACAAGTAGGCGCCGTGAACTGTCGCTGGATGTGTGCCGATGGTGTGTTCGCCTGCAAAGAAGAGATTCCCAACAGGCCGTGCCATGACATCGTAATCTTCAGGTTGCATGCCAGGAGCAGCAGATGAATAGCTACCTCGAGCAAACCGATCCGAACCCCATCGAGTAACCATGGCCTCTTTGGGATAAGGAACATCATGACCAAAGACACTGCGCAGTACCTCTGTCGCCTCAGCTACGAGACTGTCGTTGCTCGAGTGCTCTGTCTCGAATCCTGCTTCGCCGGCCATCAAGGCAATGAGACAGGGCAATCCTGTTGTATTGGACACATTGAACCATTGGAAGAAGCGGCCACGGTTCGCAGCATAATCTTTCTGCGACGTACTAAGCCTGTTCGATGATTCCCTCAATACGCCAAAAATGTGTCTGTCGTGCTCCCAAAAGATCTTATCGTAGACCAGAACAACCTTGTTCAGGATGCCAAATCCTAAACGCTCAACAACATCGGTCTTCCACGATGGCAGAGGCGGGTTGAAGGCAATGTTGTTTTGCTTCAAAACACCAAGCGGAATAGTGCAGACAACAGCATCAGCATCCACAACCGAGCCATCTTCGCATTCGATTGCAGCAGACGCCATGCCTTCCCCAGTATGATAGGATATGCTCTTGACTGGAAATTTGGTCTTGAGGTCGAGTGACGTCGGACAATGAACCAGCCCACGAGCCACACTCTGGTAACCGCCAACAACCATGGTGTGGCTGCCCTCCCACTCATTGCCTGCATCAATGTCCCACAAAGGAAGACTCAGGTTGTGCAAGCTAGTAGCGTTACTATACTCCAAGTTGGCGATGTGCCAGTTGATCAAGCGGTGGTCCTGAGGATTTAACCCGACGATTTGTTTATACTGGGAAATGGCAGAATCAAGAACGGACCCTAAAGTTGCTCCCTCTTCGTTCACTGCCGGGGCCAAGTCGATGTTTTCCCCATCGGCTGAGTCTCGTACTGTCCAGCCCATAAGCTTTGCCTTGTCGGAGGCTTTGGTCGTGGCTGGAGTTCCAGGCTCTGTATGTACCCGACCAGTCAACTTGTCTGATGATACTGGCACTAAGTTGATCTTGGCTGGGACGTTTTGTTGAGCTACTGGTGGTGCATCTGGCTGCGCAGCAGCAGCCTCTTCCTCTTGAAACATGGTCTTGCTACCATCTCCGGGACTATCTCGTCCCTCTTCGATAAGGTCTCGTCTACCCTCGATGAGCTTTGCCGGCTGGTTCTTGTGCTTGTATTCGCTGACTCGATCTAAACAATCATTATACAACTTCTCCACAAGCTGATCACGCACAGGATCTACAGCTCTTCCACTGCTGTCGTATATGGTGGTGTCTGCTGTCAATGCATGGTATGGCAGGCTGAGTTGCCCTCGGAGAAGGATGTTGATGGGATTTCCCCGATCAAATCCAGTGATAATCATACCACCCATCTCTGCAGTATGCCGTTTGCCCTCAAAGGCTGGCGCAGGCTCCTTTGGCTTTGCTTGGAACTCACGAGAGTACACTCTCCCTCCAACACGGCTTCGTCCTTCGAGTACTACTACTCGAGGCGGCGGCTCACCTCGTTCGTGAAACCGATCGGCAAACTGCTTGAACAAGCCCTCTAATTGCCTGGCGCAGCCCAATCCTGAAATACCAGCACCAATGACAGCGATTGTTTTTTGTCTCCTAACAACTGGAGCAACGCTATCTTCTGTCTCAGCTTCAGAGACCTGCACGCATCCGTAGTTGATATAGCCCCGGCGAACGAGCCAATCGTAACCTACACTGGCTGCATCGAACCAGCGGGCATTAGCGCATCCAACTGCTTCCCGTCGAGTTACGCCAACGCAAGGGCGTTTGAACCATAAGCGTAAAATGCCGTTTCTGATGTTGAGATATGTTGTGACTTGTGTATAGGATATGTGATGACGAAGGAGATGATATTCCTCAGGATGTAGAGCGTATGGGTTGAGCCGGCTTGACTCGGCAGCCGAGATGCATTCTGATGCGTACTTGTATAATGGGATATCGGTTGGTATTGAAGACTTTGGTCTGATATTGAAATTATAACGCTCAGCATCGTGAGAGGGCGACTGTTGATGAGATTGGGGCTGCTCGTCGATTTGTTGGTCTTGTGTACCCTCAGCCTCGACCGGCGAAGGGGTAGTAGCCTTGCTTGATACCGTCGATGGTATTGATGAGAGATCTGATAGCTCTGTAAGGTTCGATAACGACGAGGGAAAAGAGCCGGCAGGACCGTTGTTAGCGGATGTCTGTAACAACACCGGATCATCGTCGACCTGAGGTGTCTCTTCCCTATATATACAGTCAGAAGCTTGTCAGAGATGAGAAGTCAAGCTGCTACCCGAGTGTATTAAACCGAGTTGAGGTTGTATAGTACTCACTCAATATCGCTGTGGATACTCGACAATTCGTCGTCAGACTCGACATGACTAGCACTGTCGATATCCATGTCTTCAGTCCAAACCACTATCTCTGGAGCAATCTCCGATGCCATTTCTGTCGAAGTCTGTCGTGATTGGGGCACCGAAACGACATCAGGAGTGATGGGGGGTGATATCCGGCCTGGGCCGTCGGGCACAACGACGGTATCTGACGGGTTCACTGAGTCGGTGAGATCCTTCTCGCCAACATTTCTTTTCCGAATTCCAATTCCTTTACGGAAGCTTTGTCCAAAGTCTGACTCCATAGCGACGTTGGTTCAGAAGCTTCCTTCAGATGTTGGTTTGTGGCAAGATTTGGGGTGGCTGCTACGATATGGCGGGGCGAAGGGTATGATTAAGTGCGGTAGGAACTGTCATGGACGAGTGAGATGAGGATAATCGCATCATTCGAAAGGATTGAATCTAATTGAACACGCTGTTGAATATAGTTAGTTCATTTGCATCTGGACTTACAAGAGACGTATAGAAGTGACTTACTGACTGAACTCGACTGGTAATGAACCGTTTCCGTGGGATTGTCAAAGATCAATGACTAGTAGTAAGAAAGAGAGGATTCGTATTTGATAGACTCGTTACGGCAACATGCCTCTTTCGATATCGCTCTGTAGGACAATAATTAGTCCATGTTCGAATTCAGCGTAAATTGGTCCAAATCATGGCCCACTCGTCACTTGTTGGCTCATTTGTCTAAGAGGAACTGCCATTCAGCCCCTCAGAGTGAGGAAAGCATCCTTCAAGTCTTGCACGTGCGACGCTGCGGTCGAATCAGAGGCCCCGAACAGGTGGGTCTAAGGTTCATTCTAACGACAATTGATAACCTCAACTCTTACAATGAGCTTTGTTCTATCGACGGTCAGTTCATACTCGATCGAATAAATCATTCACAGCAGCAATTACGCCTTTCATGTTATATTATGCATAGCGATATATCCTATCTTCTGCTCAAATGACCCGCACGCCATCGAAAATGCGCCAAATACAGCCAGCCAGCCAGCTGACAATAGTCTAGGTATCATACAAATGCTAACATCTCAGGTTGTTGCAACAGGCACGTTCTCCTTCGCAAACGATTCGGTCTCGATCGCCGCGTCCATCATTCTATTTCCGCTGATAATCGATGTTGTGCAAATGACAATGTTTCTCCGCCCTGTTGAGTTGAAGTCAGAAACTTGGCTGTGAGGGTTCAGGACATGAGAACTTACCTTCTTCCTGCTTCGCGATAAATCTCAAAGCAGCAATTTCAGTGAAAGTAATACCACCGACAAAAACAACAAAAACAGTCTGCTTGTTACCGCTACCGGAGAGCAACGCCCTGGCTTTGACGGCCTTGTCCTCACCCTTCTGATGCTCATAGAACGTTTGGCCGCGGACATGCTTGACTGCTTCGTCGAATCCCTGCCACCCTTGTGTGCCTACACCCGGAGGTGCTCCCGCTGCGCTCGCGCTGCTTCCTTTCGTCACCGAGAGCAGATATTGCTTCTGCAAAATGCATTGAACGAGGCGGATAGAAAGAGGAGCATAGCCACTGTACACGTAGGATATGTCGTTAGGGTCATCTTCCTGGACTTCGTCAACAATGAGCCGCAGTTGCTTGCGCAGATATGTGTAGTTCGTTTTGCTTCCTGTCGTCGCTCCAGCATTGCCTGGAATGGGTATCATCCCGGCCAAAGGTGATGACTTTGACAAAAAGAGCTGCAATTTCTCAAGATTGTTAAGTGTGAGAAGGTGCTGGTAACCATAGCCTTGGAGGATGAGCCGTCTGAATTGGTCGAATTCCTTGGGTCTAATGCCTCCGGATATGCACGAGTATATGCACAGTAATCTCAGAGTCTCCCTTATCGGAGCATCTCGTGCTATCAGTTCTTCGATGCCATCAAACTGACTTGATGGGTCGGCTCCAGCTGCAAGGTTCTGCTGCACTTCCAAAAGCCCTTTGAAAAGGTCTGTCCGAGTGTGCTTGATGATCTCTTCCGCCAGACCAGTATGAATCCTTGCGCTTTGTTGCTCTTGTTGATATCCTGGTAATTGACTGACAAAGTCCTTGAGTTCGGCAATGGTTTTGGTTTTGTGTTTGCTTTCGTAATCGCTCTGGACCTTTTGTAATCGCCTCGCAACTTTGTTGAGCAAGCTACCAACGATCGCAAAGTTGGCATCCCGTAATTGCTCGTAAAGTTTGTCTGCCGAATCTAATTGGATCGTCCGGGTGCGACTTTGTGACGTTGCAGCCGAAGCCTGCGCCGGCGCGCCGACAACTGTCGTGTCCACCTTGGTTTGGTTGTTTTGGATTTTAAAGACTTCATCTATAAGTCCCTCGTATGTGAGTTGAGTGAGTAAGGGCGTGACAAAGTCAACCTCGCGGTCGATGATAATTACGCTCTCGTTCGTTGTACTAGGAGTTAGCCCAATCTTGTTGGCCTCAGACGTGTCTTCGCCAGCAAGCAGCTCCTGGCGCATGCGTGAGAGAAGGTCTGCAACACGCTTTGCGTTATCACCTTTGCCAATGACCCGTGGGAACAGGCCATGATTCTGCTGTATCTCCATGAGAGCCTTGGCAATGAGAAAGTTGGGGGTGATATCCTTTGAGAGGTATAGGTCGCGAAATGAGTCGTCGAGCTCCAAAGACAGGACATCGTTCTCTAGAGGGAAGAATGAAAGCGGCAGCTCGGAAATATTAACATCGCCCAAAACGCCGGCTTCTTCCAGGAGTTTGTCGGAGACGAGGGTCCGGCGCGGGACCCAAAAGATGTGAAAGTCGTGCCCCGTCTGGCTCTCGCGTTGAATTCGCTTGATCTGAGCTAAGGGAGGGTTAGAACGGTCTCATTAGTCTGAATGAAAATCACAAACCTGCTATGGCTTCAGCATGGCGACCGCACTCGCCTCGAGCAATAAAAATAACATTGCGCTGGCTGGTATCGGCATTGTCATTCTCCAAAATGAAGAACTTATCTACACCATACTCTTGAAGGACAGCAACTTTGACTATGGTTCCGATCGGTCCAACAAGACTTTTATCGAGGACGACGTTCTTCTTTCCGCGAACCTAAGTAGAGAACAAAGTGTGAGCTGGAGTCGCGATATGCATGGATAGCTTCCATTGAGTGAAGCTCGCGGGGCAAGGCGGTGGGGACATACACCTTCGAGCAGATACAACAGATCTTTTCGAGCCTTATTGCGGATCTGCTCGGTGCTGAATTCCACGCGAGGAGCCATTGGCACAGCTCAACGCGGTTGGCGGAGTTGGCGAGGGAAGTTTTGAGAGGAAGTTGGTGAGCTCAGTGATAATTCGGTTGCCTGAGATTGATGAAGGTCAGGCCCGCGCCGTTAAAGCAGAGCTTCCATGGCGGATGACGGCAGTAAAGTGGGGGGTTACAGCAGCTACTGCACCAGCCACTGCAGCAACCCTCCACGTGGGGCCGAAGATGGCTGGCTGTCTACCTCAGGTAGCCCGGTTGCATGCCTTCAGAGCAGAGATATTAATTGCTTGATCTTATGCTGTGTTTGAAGATGGTGTACGACTACAAACCCTCTAGGCTCTGAAATTCATTAAGTATGGACATTGCGTCCAGTAAATAATGTCATGATAGCAGGGTAGCGGACTAGGCCCCTCCGGGATATCATGGATAACGCCTATCCGATTCTCGCAACAATCTGGCCATGACTTGCTGCTAACTTTGAACAACAGCACGGATGCATACAGTAGTTACTCTATCTGGACAAATAACCCATGTTGTTTGATCCATTACCGCCCATAGTATCTTGTCAAAGCATGCATTGCTCGTGCCAAGTAAATCCACAGCTCACAGGAAGGAATCTAATGCTACCATAAAAGGATAGTTTGACAAACTCTCATAATCATCATCAGCCGTTAATATCTAATACACGGTTCAGCGCGTTAAGTCGAGAACTCTTGGCGCCCTCCATAGGATCTTCACGATACGGCCTTATCGTCTGTATGCATTTATGACGCTCACGCATAGCCTACCCGGATCTGTGCAGATGTGCTGCCGTAACAGCCATGTTCCATCAATAAATGCCAAGGTCATATCCCATGACCTGATCTCCTATCATCACCAGATGGTTGTCCTAAACGCCAAATGAATGCTATTATATCCCCGAGCCATGATGCATTTGTCCGCAGAAGATGAATCCACGCATTCGCCGTTTGCTTTTACACGGTGTTATCGTGGTAGAGGAACTCGATATCTCGGGGTCGTAATTTATTGCCTCGCACAAAGTCCTCATCGCCTGGAGGCCGCTCGTTCTTGTCGTTACTCGTCAGCATGCTTTGGATGCTCATGCATACGCTCGAGACGCTCTGGACCGGACTCCAACCCTGTTGGCCAAGCAGGTCAAGACAGATGATGCCGTTGGAATATATATGTGGGTGCATCGGAATAGGACGGTCGGTTCGCTTGTCGAAGGTAACCTCAGGGGGTTCTATATGGATGTGTTAGTGACGAGGCTTCACTAGTCAAAGCGTCAGACGTATATAGTGGATGGATGGACGGACCTATGGGGTACATCTTGGGGAAGTGGAACTTGAGACGGTAGGTCTGGTCTTTGTAAAGCGGATTCTCGTCAAGGACCTGGATGTCGACGAACCAGTCGCCGGCAACACTATCGTCGCGCTCTATCAACTTGATGCCTGGAGGCATTCCATCCTTGTGAATCTGCGGGGCGCCAGCAGCGTCAGTTCGTTAGGTCCAGCCCATGATGTGTCAACGAAGGGAGCGGGAACCAACCTTGCCTAGCTCCTTGACCAGACGCCTGTCCCGCGTGGCTCCAGCCATGGTTAATCTTGTCGAATTGTGCTCCTGAAGTTGAAAATCAATCAACACGGTATGTCAAGGGGGGACGTGGCGGAGGATCAAGATGTAGGTGGGAGGTTTCGATGTTGGGCGTGCTCTGTGGAACAACACCAAGGAGGGGCCCCGTTTGCGGCGCTGCGCCCACAATATGGACCCCCTTCCCACTGTGAAAGAACGCCCAATCTGAGTACAGCCTCAACACACGTTATGATTGGTTCAGGAAATGCTGAAACCAGGCATTATTCACCCAGGTGCAGCTGTGGCTGTTGTCTGTTTTCATATATGTTTTTGGATATTCTTGGCCGGTTTGATAGTTGGCAATGCATCTTTGTATTACAGTGATACTTATATTCTACTCCGATCATACCTAGTGCCAAGGGTCCTTTGCGTTCCTCAAGATCGACAACAAGTGCAAAATACGTGGGCGGAAGTCGACTGAGCTGGACCCATAAATTGTTTCGTGTTGTGCTATTGGATGAATGTGTCATAGCACCTCTTGGGTGAGTTTCTTATCATACAACTTTTCGTCTATTAGTATCTAGAATATCTTGAAATTGCACATCAGAACTTCACTTGGCATTTCCAACTATTCGTTAGTGGTCGTCTACTTTCTAACTGTCATCTGTTCTAGACTATCAGGGTTCAGCGTGGTATAGTCTTCGCCTTAGCCCAGTTGTCTAGATAAGATCGATCTACCTACTGTGCCATCGCCCACCGAGGTAAGATGTTGATCCTCTGTGGATTGTAAGATTTGCGCATTGCTTTACTTAATTGGTTAATTAGTTCAGGTCGCTCACAAAATAATGAATTGGGGGCGTAGTTGTTCTCAGCTCTTATGTGAGAATTGCAGATCGGGTTTGTTTTCCCGCATGACCCTTAGTGAAACAGCTGTCCTATCTGGGTTGAACATGCTCACCCGGGCTAAAGCCACCAGCCGTTAGAATGTCAAGCCTACCTAGTTTTTGATAATTGTAAATAGTTGTCATAAGGGTCTGCCTTTCGAATAATTCTCTGGCGAATTGAATGTTAACCACTAACCGAGGCCTCCACGAGCCTCACAGAAGCGATGAACAAGGGTTAGTCTATGACCTCAACGGCAAAACAGGGCGACACCGTAAGCAGCCTCGTAGGGCTGGATGAGTTGAAGAGGCAACCTAACGCTCCGATCCCGAACGGGCAAGATAAATCATGAAGCGTCAAGATTGCAGGTTGTCAAGAGATTGTCTGCTCAGCCACGATTCTAAACGAAAATTCTTCTCGATTCCTGGAATGGATCTGTGCTGTAACACGGCCTGATCCACAAGAACTCAGCCTCACCTGTGCCTGAGCCATCGATGGCTGTGGATGAATTCGGCGATGCCTTCGAGTTTCCGTTCCCGGGCAGTCAACGCCTGAGCCACACTCCAAATGCAACCAACCATGACTGCCATAGCCGCCCCCCCTAACCCCCGCTAGTGCCAAAGTCCCCCAAAGGTGGAATCCAGCGCTCTGCTGACAGCACGAGCCCCGGGCAAGTAGTGGAGGTCTCCATCTCCACGGGCAGTCTCAGGCTCTCAGCCCTGGCTACCTGAGGTGAGTAGCGCTGGCGGACGAACAGCCCAGCTTGGGTCGTCGCAAGCTAATTAACAAGGACCTCCTCGTCCCGTTCATTCTCAACCGTCGTTCATACTCTCTCCTCACAAAACCCTCGTTATCCCAGAGGTTTTTGGTCCTCACCCATTTCAACGCTCTTTGCGCCTGGGACTTGATTGTCGCACGGCTTTGTATCCTTAGAAAGAGAGTGAGAGACAGATTGGATCGAATCTTTGCTTTCCCCTCTCATCTCCAAAAACCCAACGAGACGCTCACTATCTACCCCGCCAAATCTGCCACCATGAGTTGTAAGTTGCGACTATTCACAGCCTCATTCCTCTCCCCGCTTTGGCGTTTTGAGCTTCAGCTCTCGAGTTGTACACGGAAGCGTCATTATTATCGTTGCTCCTTGTCTATACACACGCTTGCTCTTCTCTCAAGCCCCCATCACCTCGAACCATTTGCTGACCATGGCCTCCACCTCTCTAGTCGCCGGCATGCTAAACAGGCTTCATGGCCAACCCGAGAGCTACGATAAGAAGTGCGCGATTCGAAACCCCCTTCCCACACTTGACTACAAGTTCATCAGATCCTGACCATCAATTTCTATTACAGATCCAAGTACAGATTCGGTCGAACCCTCGGTGCTGGAACATATGGAGTCGTCCGTGAGGCTGATGGCCCTACTGGCAAGGTCGCTGTGAAGATTATCCTCAAGCGAAATGTCAAGGGTAACGAGCAGATGGTCTACGACGAGCTCGAGATGCTTCAGAAGCTTAAGCATCCTCACATCGTCAAGTTTGTCGACTGGTTCGAGTCGAGGGTAAGCTCAGCCAAAACACCCCGCTTGGTTTTATTTGGTTCGGGGTCACCAATCCCTGGCCCAGTTCTTCAATGCCCCTCTTTTCGTCTTTCACATGTACAGCAGCTTACCCGCTTCACTTTTCCAGGACAAGTTCTACATCGTCACACAGCTCGCGACTGGTGGTGAGCTCTTCGACCGTATTTGCGAGCAGGGCAAGTTCACCGAGAAGGATGCCGCCGAAACTATTAAGCAAATTTTGCTTGCTGTCGACTTCCTCCATAAGAACAACATCGTTCACAGAGGTACAATACTACAGACAAACCAGGCCTTAGCACTCCAACTAACCCACCTTTGCAGATCTCAAGCCCGAGAACCTCCTGTACCTCAACAGAGACCCTGAGTCTGACCTCGTACTCGCCGACTTTGGTATCGCCAAGATGCTTGATGGAAAGGGCGAGTCTCTCAAGACTATGGCAGGTTCCTTCGGTTATGCTGCTCCTGAAGTGATGCGCAAGGAGGGACACGGAAAGCCCGTGGATATGTGGTCCATGGGTGTTATCACCTATACCTTGCTCTGCGGTTACTCGCCGTTCCGAAGCGAGAATCTCCCAGACCTCATCAGGGAATGTACTGATGGCTCCGTTGTCTTCCATGAGCGATACTGGAAGGACGTCAGCAACGACGCCAAGGATTTCATCTTGAAACTGATCAACCCGGATGCTGATCAGCGTTGGACTAGCGAGGTAGGCTAACGCCATCGTTCTGACACAGAAGACACGAGCTGACGTTGCCATATAGAAAGCACTGGGTCACATCTGGCTCACCGGCAAGAACGCCACCGACTACAACTTGCTGCCCGAGATCAAATCGTTCCGCGCCAGAAGCCGCTTCAGGCGTATCATCGAGAAGATCAAGCTCCAAGCACGTATCCAGAAGCTCAAGGATCTGGAGGAGGACCCCGAGAACTCGGATCTTTCGGCAATCTTCTCCGAGGTCGCCAGGGCAAAGCTCGCCGACGACAAGGAGGAAAGAGAGGTTCTCCGCGTTACCCAGGAGGTTGAAAAGGACGCCAAGCGCCGCAGCTTCCAGGCTTAATTATGAGTTTTGGGATCTTTACGAATTACAGAAGTACTGCTATGTGCAAAGCTGCACATCACCAGGCAACTTTTACTATAGTGTTGGGACGCGCGGCGGTCTGAGTTCGCTCAGTGCTGCTACATTCAGAAGGATGGAAACAAGACGGATGAGCTGGAAAGGAAGTGAGAGGCAGGCCATTTACTACAAATTACCCATGTCCCGTCGATATGACTGGAAAGCGATTTTATTTGATTTCGGGCAATGTGTTTGAGAAAAAAAAGTGACGAGTTGATTACCTCAATAAGCCGGCCCAAGTGATTTCAGTTGTTACTACCCATACTCATTCGCACTGCGAAGTAGATATTTGTGCTCTATAGAAGTGGTATCATTCCAGTAACCAAGTTAACGGTCTCCTTCTTTCTGGCCTAAAACTAAAGAGCCAGTCTTCATTTTTTATCCTACATAAATTTCCTCATTACCTTTGCCACGCAGCAGGTTTTCCCTCCCTGATATGTAATGTTCCGTTCCACCTTCATGATATCGTTCAAGTCAATAACATACATACGTGATAAAAAGAATAGTCCATCTACTTTCATTCTCATAAACGTTGACAAATCAATAACAAACCCAGATAGCGAGTGAGTGAGGCTTAGTCCATGTCTGCAACGGCGCTCTCGCGCAATTCAGCATATCGGCGTGCATCAAATCGCTTACGCTCCCATCCCTTAGCTCGCAATCGCTCTATCCGTGCCTGGAGCTCTGGTGAGCGGGTCTTATCGGCGTTTGGTGTAGCAGATGCAGGAAGGACCGTGGTCGTGGTCGTAGGTGACGGCGGCATCTCCTCGTCTGGTTGAGAAACGTGTTGCTGACCGAGCTCTGACTCGATGAAGTTGAGGTGTCTGAAGACCTGTCGCTGCAGGCTGGTGAGGAGCGCGCTGTAGCGATGTACCGAGCGAGCATGACGGAAAGGGTCCAATTCCGAGTCACGAGATGGCATTGTCTCGTTCTGGGTAGAACGTGGTGTGAGAATTGATCGGGGGAGGGGTGCTGAGGGCCGAAGAGGTGCTGGAATGGTAGAGTCGCTTCCGGACAGCTCTGGTGATGTTGAACGTGCGGGTCCTAGTAAGCTACCAAGGCCAAGTGTTGGTGAGTCTGGACGCTCGAGAAGTTCCATGGGCACGTCACTAAACGTCACACGCTTCTTCTTGCGCTTAGAAACGGGCACACTCTGGATCGATGAGATAGATGATGCGGGAGATACACCATGAGACGATGTCCATGTCGATGAAGCATAAGAGCTCACGGAGCTGTCGGCAGAGTGAAGACTAGGGAGTGTTGTGGTTGTGCCCGATGGTCTTCGTAACAAAGCTGGACCGACGGTTGAGTCTGCGGCGTTGATGAGGGCTGAGGCGCGCTGATAGTGGTCGCGAGCCTGGTTAAGCAAGGTATTACGTGCAGGAGCGGCTTGGTGAAGTGCACGAGCAAGCATCTCCTGTGAGTTGGCGGCATAAAAATGAAGATAGATGAGATAAGCCGGCTCAATGATGCTCTGCATAACGTTAGGTACTTATCGTGTAATGACCAACATGAGATAACTTACGAAATCCTTGAGATTATCCAGGATCTCACCACACCGAGTCGCACAAGGACGGTAGCGGCGGTTGAGATATTCCCTCTTTACATCGGCAATAACCTTGGCCCATTCGGTGGATGTATAAGGCAGGACATGTAGTGACTCGGAGAGTGACTGGGGAAGCCATTCAGGCAGCTTGTTCTCGGTGACCGAGGCGCGGCAAGTCTCTTTGCGCGACGACATGAGCAGTGATGATGTTCGTGATGGCCAAGGCGAAGAAGTGGCTGTATGGATTGGTTGAGGCAGCAAAGCAGCCATGATGATGGATGATATCCTATGGTATAGCCAAGCTGAATGTTCGTATCCGGGGTTAAGGTCGAGGTCTAGAGGCAGAGTGGATGCAGAGGCTGTTCCGGGGGCGTTACAATATAAGAGTCCGGACTGAGAGCGGCGGCGCGCGTGGCGTGGCCAAGGTTTGTGTGGCCAATATGCCAATATGTCGTTACCCGTGATGGCTCGTTGTCGGTTCAGCTCCTCGTGGGTCAATCTAATGGGTGGACTGGGACCTTTAAGCAAGGTATGACAGAAGCCAAAAAAAAATTAAAAAATCTGTGACTTGCGAGTGTCTCTGGTGGTCACCCCAGGCAAGGAGGGGAAAAGAGATTCAAAGTCTGAGTCGTCCCGTAAATTGATTGGTAAGACAATATATGTCTATAGGTAGTTCCGTGACACGACGTGTAAGTGAGTTGGAGGTTGCAAGAGCCGAGTCGTGGTTGAAGGCGCGTCGAGATAGAAAAGGTAAATACCAATTCGAAGCAGTTCGATGAGTTTCTGAGCGTTGAAAAACGAAAAACAGATGGAAAATCCAAATCTGTGCGATCGTGGTGGTTGCAGGTAGTTAAGAAATCGACTGGAATTCAAGATATCCGAAAGCGGTTGGTGTTGAGTATATGAGCGCCACATCGACGAACCATCTAGCCAGTCCCAAAGTTGTCCAGGTGACGAGCACAAATCAAATAATTATAGCGTCGTAACTATTTCGTCGTCGGCAATACCGATCTCTGGGCAACGAAGATCACTGCTGGGCTTGGTCTCGTCCTTTGTGTCAGCGGCGCCCAGCTCGTTGCTGGTTGCCGGGCGCTTTCGCGATAGTCGTTGGTGACGATGATGATGAGTCGTTATAGTCGTTGATTTGACTCAACTAGTTAACCAGTGAAGAGTAATGAAACCACGGTGAATGGAAGTAAATCCAGTGGTCTCAGCTTGGCGTCGAGTAAGTCGAAGTTGGAGTTGAGACGTAATGATCAAGATAGTGTCAGTGTCTGTCATACATCGGCCCTCGAGCCAACAGACACTAACACAAAGACAGACACCACACACTACTCGCTCACACAAGGCACATGCACGATCCGGGGATGACAGGTTCAACCTCACAATTGCTTCCACCCTCGCTCGAAGGAAAACAGTTAGTCTTATGTCCTCTTCCAGACTCCGTTCAGCTAGTTGTGCCCCATCCACTGTGTCGGGTCTAGGAGACACCACTGCAGGGGGATTCCACCCTTTTCATGCTTGTTCCTGGTCTGACGGGGAAGAAGGCCGTGGAAGGGTTTTCATGGAGAAACATGGAGAGAAATACGCAGTAAATCCACGATCTTGCAGATCCCGATCGAGCCAAACCGGGGTTCATAGTGCGGCCCTCAGACCCTCCCGTGGGCCGCACCCGGGGGACCCACGGGGCCGTCTCTGGTCTCTCATGCAAGGTTTTTTCTTCTTTTCTTTTTTTCCATTTTCCTGGTAGTCTGCTTAGGCTGGCAAGGAAGAAAAATTGATCCTTGAAGAAAGAGGTCGGTCAAGATTAGCGGTGACGCCTCGGCGGGACTGTAGATAGCTAGGTACATGGGAGACAGAATAGAAAAGAAGAAAAGGCATCTTAAGGCACAAACTAGACACCGGGACTGCACTTGCAGTCGGTTCTATCAGGACGGTGGCGCGAACGTCTCGCTTCCAGAAGGCCGGTATCGAGCCAAGGTTCGATTCAGACGCCCTTTACTGCATGCTTGCAGGTGAGTGGTAGACAGGCGGCCCATCCCGCTTGTCGGCGGTTGCAACTGCAGGTGCTATGATGCAGAGATCATCGCATTGCGTTGGCATGGGCGGTTGCGGGCATCCATCTGTTGTGAACTGAGCTGCGTGCGACTTGGTACCTGCGTCTCTGGTCCATTGAGGCTCAAGACCCGCACCCGGGCCTCCCCGCTCTTTTGTTGCGGCTTCGGGGTCTCCATTCAAGCCTCTTTGCTCGAGAACATCGGTTGGAGCCGTAAGCGGGAGGCTGGTCGCGGCCTGCCTGCCAGTTTATGCCGAAACTGGGGGAACATCTCGACGCTCACAGGGCCTGCATGGTCTCCATTATTGCCCGTTCAGGGTAACGCTTTCGAAAGCCCATCGTTAGAGGCTAGATGCTTTTCGTGCAAGAGTGAGACCTTAAAGCTCCCTAGTCGATCAGGACGACGTCGTTGTCATTGTCTTTGTTGCAAGGAGAAACCGCCGTGGCTGCGCTAGCCCAAGATACCATGATGTGGGCGATTACGATTAGCTCGACGCATCACGGAACAACTATCTCTCCATCTTCGAGATCCGTGGTTGAACAGAGGTGAGATTATCTTTTCACAGACCCAATTGTTCCCCTGAACTGGGTCTTTCTATCAATTAATACTTGACGCCTTGCCCATCGTTTCAACTGTTTTTTTTTTATTTCGTCATGAGTAATTCTATGCAGCTGGATTTGTGGGAGCTTGCTCTTCCGTTCCTGGAGTCGGTTCGGCCGCTGCTGGTGTAGTCTCGGGCTTGGCATCCTCCTCCTTCTTCTCTGCATCTTTGACCTCATCACCCTTGATGCCGTGAACAACTCGTAGGCCCTCGGCCTGTCTGGTCATCTCGTCGAGCTCCCGCTTGCGCTGGAGTCGGGTCTTGATCTCCTTGGCCATGTCGGACTGGCTAACCAGAATACCCTCCTTCTCAGGGTGGCCTTCCTGAAGACCCATCTCCTTGATCTTGACCTTGCCTGATGCAACTTCATCCTCACCAAGGAAAATAGCAAAGGGAACACCATTGGCCTCGGCAGCCTTGAACTGCGCAGGAAGCTTGGGCTTGACCTTGTAAAGAAATTCGGCCTATGACAAAATTGTTAGTTTTCCATATGTGCAACCCAGTAAGGGTAATGAGATATAATCAACCAACCTTGATACCAGACTCCCAAAGCTTGGCACACACTGACATGCGCTCCTTTAAGTAACCCTCCTTTCCGAATGCCATGACATATACATCAACGTCGTTGTTGCGGACAGCGGCGTTCTTCTCGGCAGCCATCTTAGCTTTAGTGATAGAAAATATTCTGTCAACACCGAAAGAGATACCAACACAGGGGATTTGACTCTTGCCAGAGAACATGCCAACAAGGTTGTCGTATCGGCCACCAGCAGCCACACTGCCTACACCGACCGTGGGGTCATCAGAACGATCCTCATCCTCGGATCCCTTCTTGCCCTTCTTCTTAGGAGCCTTAGGCGCTTCGTTCTCGTGGCCAGGGGTGACCTCCGGGGCAGAACCTTGTGTGACAACCTCATAGATGAGACCAGTGTAGTAATCGAGGCCTCGGGCCAAGCTGAGGTCGAAAGATACTCGATCCAGGCAGTCGAAGGCGTTCAGGTACTCGAAAAGTAGTTCAAGATCCTCCATACCCTTCTTCATAGACTCATTTGCCGCCAAGCTCTCGGTGCTCTGCAGCTTCTGAAGCAAATCCTGTTTGCCCTTGAGGATGACCCACTCGCCGATTCGGTCGGCGACCTCGCCATCGAGTCCCTTCTCCTCTGTCATCTCCTTTCGCACATCAGCCCAAGGCAGCTTGTCCAGCTTGTCGACGGCCGAGGAGATGGTGCGGATCTTGTCTTCGGGGACACCGCAGACTTGGAAAATACCATCAAGGATCTTTCGATGGTTCAGCTTTATCGTATATCCACCGTTCCAGCCAAGTCCCTCAAACACTTCTGTAATAATGCGGATAACTTCAGCATCGGGCAACATGGCGTCGTAGGTGCCAGCAATATCGAAATCGCACTGGTAAAATTCTCGCATACGGCCCTTGGTCATAGCGGGTTGATCTCGACGGTAGACCTTGGCAATGTGGTATCGCTTGATGTTTTGGATGTTCTTGTTCATGGCGAGGAAGCGGGCGAAAGGGACGGTCAAATCGTATCGTAGAGAGCAGATCTCACCGCCTTGGTCGGCGAGGTCGTAGATGAGCTTACTATCCTCGCCATATTTTCCTGCGAGAATATCTCGAAGCTCGAAAACGGGGGTATCGATGGTGACTCCGCCGTGACGCTTGAAGACTTGGGTAATGGTGTTGAAGATGTGGTCACGAATGACCATATCCTTACCCTCCCCTTGGTATAGTGTTAGGACCAAGTGTTGCTTATATGGTGCGTTGTATGCAAAGTTGACTTACAGTCCTTTGTGCCCTTGGGGACCTTGAGCTCGAATTTGGTTTTGGGCGCCATTTCGAGTGTTTGTTGTGATATCGTGGGAGGCGGGGCAATGGTGGTGGAGGGGAAGGAAGCAGAAGAGGAAGTGTAGCGGGGCTGAGAAAAGCCTGTGATGGAGGGGCCAAGGCTGTTGAGGGAAGGACGAGACCTGCGGGTAAGGCAGGAAGGAGGGCACTGGCAAGACAGAGGGGAACGAGAGGAGGCAGGTACGAACTGCAATGGTCTTGCTGCAGTCCTCAATCTTGATCTGGCCAGAGACAATTTGGCCGAGGCTGGCTTTGGCTTCATGCTTAAACTTTTTTAATGGGAGGACGTGAAGCCCTCTGAAGCTTGGGAATCCACTTCAAACTGGACTGTCCGTCATGCGAGCGGCGGGATGTGCGTCACAGGTCTAGGAAATGCGAGCCAATTGTCCGGGAAATCTCTGCAAAGAAGCATTCACCCAAAGAGAATCCGCCTGGAAAGTTGGCGGGGCATTATTTACTGGTTGTGGCCTGAATTATGGGCAGCCCATGCGCTGTAGCTGACCCTTGTTTCCTAAGTGCCCATTGACTCATCTAAGGTATGAAGACATAGAGAATTCAGACTGACTCAATAAATACAGTCATTTAAATACTATCCATGATTTATGCTCAGATATTCTATAGTATCCTTTTAATATGTCTGAATCGCTTTAATGTTATGATGTTTTATCATACTTTGTTCTTATCTCAAAATGTAGATGTTATTCAACCTTGGTTCATATGGCAACGAGTCCATTTATGGAATTGACCAGTACCTCCTTTCAGCCTTGAAAGGCTTCACTGGAACACTCTGAACAACCCCCCCCTCCCCCCCCAAAAAAAAGATCTATCACACTTGATTGTAAACAAAGGCGAGCAAAAATAAAATATGGCAGCGATATATATGGGAACATACAGCTAAGCATTGTTGCAAATTGGTTAGTCCGTTGGCTACAGGGTAGGCTACATCCTAAGCCAATGCTGTCAGATGGCTTCCTCCCGCTTACGTTCCAACGCAAGCCTTGAAAATCGATCCATGTCGCATCTCTAGTTCTTAAAGGCATTCGCGTCTCTATAGACTATAATTATTGGCGTGGATGTACCAAAACGTCATTTATACCAATGAGAATTAGAAGTAAACGCGTACAACTTCCGTCTGCCTTTGTAGGAGCAGCGTAGTCGTTCTGGTTCGAGGTTTCAACGGCTGAATAGTACTTATTTAGGTAGGTTCCGGGTTGTAGTCGGCTCCGCGAGCCCGAATGTTGCCTGGCTTCACGGAATGCGATGAAACCGAACGGGGTCTTCAACTGTCAGTTACTGGCAGGAGTTGGTGTGGTGTGAGCTAAAGAGGACGCATAGTGCGCTCGGATTCTAGATTCAATCCGAACCCGACAGCTTACTCCGTGCTATGGATGGAAATTAGGAATTGGGGAGGTGACGAAATCAACATGGCGGTATTGGTCAGGGTCAGCGAAGAGGTAACAGACGACAAATCCTTGACGGTGTGTTAAGGATGAGTGTCGAGTCTATGAATCTATGGCAGTCAATTGCTTCATCACAAATTACAGACTTGTTTGATTCATTGAGCAACCCGAGTTTATGATACTTACATTCTCATGTAGGAACTCGGTTACATACAACCTATACGCGTACTCGTTTCCTTTAGCGGTTCCTAAACCAAAAGTGGTCTCAAGCCAAGCAAACAAGCTGACAAGGATTCGAGAATTAATAACAGATCCTAAAAGCTCGAGTATTCCCTCAATTGCAAGACTCGACTCGCTACGTGTCTGTTTCTTCTTCTAGGCATCCGTGGAGTCGTGTCAGCCTCCTTGATCGTCAATTTAAGGCCTTGCCGTTACGATATACCTGTTCCACATTACGAGCCATCACTTTAGAGTGCATTTAGCGTCGTATTTCGTATCGATCCTCCCAGCTTTCCACTCACAGATACGGAGTGACACGGGGGCCAAGCTGTACTTTCCTTTTCTGGGATTTAATTGCACTTCATCTCTTGACGTCTGCCTACGTTGCTTGCTCAATCGTCATCTTTCTTCTTCTCCTTCGTCTTTACCAATTTAAATTTTCAAACTCTCATTCCTCCATGTCCGTTTTCTTCACTTGATACTTTCATACTCTCCTTTTTCTCAATCTAACGGATTGGGCCACATTGGACCCCCTTGCTATTTACACTTGCGTTGACGCGCTCATGTCCTTTCGTCATCATGAGTGCTGATCATGAGGATATCACTGAGAAGCCTGCTGCACCACCCCACCCCAGTTCTCAAGATCAATCATTACTACATACCAATGAGGAGAAGGCAGAAGAGAAGGCCAAGGTCCGGCCTGAACGGACGGCCAACTTTAAAGATTACCTGGTAAGCAACCTGTCTCGTTATCGTACATAAGTATTGCCCCCCTAACATAAGTAATAGCGAATCTTTTCATATGCGACAAAATGGGATTTCGTTGCGTATGCCGCAGGATTTTTCTGTAGTATTGGTGGAGGAATTGTAAGTCTTCAAAAGTACAAGCCTCATACAACCTAAACAATTAACCCTTGTCCAGACACTCCCGCTGATGAACGTGGTTTTTGGTAAGTGGTGACCGTACACCTTGACAACGAAAACAGTCACTGATATCGTGCAATTAGGACAATTTGTTGGTAACTTTACCGACTACTTTCTGCCAGGAAGCACAACATCCAAAAGTGACTTTGACAATAGCATCGACAGACTAGCGTATGTCGAATTGCTTCTAAAATAGTCGATACTTTGCCGTTGACCATATATTATTAGACTATACATGTTTTTCCTGTTTTTGGGCCGTTTCATTTTGAACTCTATCAACAAGGCAAGCCCTATCATAGCCTACCAACCGAGGGTTCCGAGTTGAACGATAACTAACTTCCTCATAGTTCGTCTTCCGCATGATAGGTATCAGGCTGTCTTCCGCTATAAGGCTTCACTATCTACAGAGACTGTTCGGTCAAAGCATTCATGTTCTCGATTCAATGCCTCCGGGTTATGCTACGGGCACCATTACTTCTACGGCCAACGTCCTCCAGCTGGGTATTTCAGAGAAACTGGGTATCTTTGTCGAGTACAACAGTACTATAGTTGCTGCCATCATTGTAGCCTTCGTCAAGAACTGGTCCCTAACCCTCGTTACATCTTCGATCATTCTGTATCTTTTTCTGGTTCTGGGCACACTCCTTCCTTTGATCCTCAAGGCAAATGCACTCATTACAAAAGCAGAGGGTAGAGCTGGTGCAGTTGCCAGCGAGGCATTAGCGAGTGTCAGAATGGTTGCTGCATGTGGTGCAGAATCGCGCATCTCCAAGAGATACGCTGCCTTTGTGGAAGAGACAAAACAGCATGGAACGCTTCTTTCTCCCCTCATCGGTGGCCAGCTCGGCTTGATAGTAAGTAACCTGTCTGCTGACAATAAACGCTGAATCTCAATGCTAACTCATATAGTTCTTCGGGCTATACTCTGGATTTGCCCTATGTTTTTGGTTTGGAGCAAAGTCCTATTCCGAAGGTAGATTGGACAATGTGGGAGATGTCCTCGTGTAAGAATTTCCATCGCACCAACCTACTCTGTCCTGACAATATTAGCGTGTTACTTTCCGTTATGATTGTAGTGCTTTCCCTGGAACGTACATCAACGCCCCTGCTGGCTGTTGGAAAAGCAACCGTCGCCGCCTGCGAATTCTTCATTGTCATTGACGCGCCTCAACCCGAGAAAGGACATTTGAAGGAGCCCGAAGTGTCATCGACACAGGACATTGTCTTTGAAAACGTGACCTTCGCATACCCTAGTCGACCACATGTGAAAGTACTGGATGACTTGGACCTGCGTATTGAAGCTGGAAAGATTAACGCAGTGGTTGGACCGTCCGGATCTGGTAAGAGCACAATTGTTGGTTTGATTCAAAGATGGTATACTTTGCAGGACCAGCATATTTTGGCCAAGGCCGTTGAAAAAGAGAAAAAGGGCGGGAAGAAGAGCAAAAAGGAAGAAGATGAGGACAGTGACCCATCAAACCCGACCGAAACAGAACCCGAGGAAACTGGACCCGCGATTGAGGTTCGTGGGCGAATCTCTACATCTGGCCAGCTTTTGGATGACATCGACCTGAAATGGTGGAGATCTCAGGTTGGTCTCGTTCAGCAGGAGCCATTCTTGTTTAACGACACTATTTATAAGAACGTTGCTTATGGTCTGATTGGTACGCCGTGGGCAGACGAATCCGAGGACAGGAAGAGGGAACTAGTGAGAGAAGCATGCCGAGAAGCGTTTGCCGATGAGTTCATTGACAGATTGCCTGATGTGAGTTCTGACCAAAATTTACCAAACCCTGTCAAAATCTATCAAAATTGCCAACCTACGTGCTAACATAAGGTATATAGCTATATGACACAGTTGTCGGAGATCTCGGCGGCGCCAAACTCTCTGGCGGACAAAGACAGCGACTAGCTATTGCACGATCTATCGTACGGAAGCCGAGTCTTCTTATCTTGGATGAAGCCACGAGTGCTATTGATGTTCGTGGTGAACGAATTGTCCAAGCAGCCCTCGACAGAGTCGCTCAAAACCGGACCACCATTACGATAGCCCATCGACTGTCCACTATCAAGAAAGCAGACCGTATCATCGTATTGAAGAAGGGCAAGGTCGTGGAATCTGGAACACACGACAGTCTTATGGCGGTTGACGGCGGTGTCTATTATGGTCTTGTTCACGCCCAGTCACTTTCACTTGGAGAACCCACCGAGGCGGGCTACGAGTCTGTTGAACCTGAAGACAAGCCTGATCTGGCTCATGTCAGAAGCATTGCAGCTTCCGAGACTGATGTGAGCAGAGATGTTTCCGTTGTCAAGACAAAGGGACTATTTACCAGCTTTGCCCGACTGTTTTACGAGTCCAAGAACGTTTGGGCACTATTCTTCCTGACACTCTTCGCTGGTGCCTGTGTGGGAGCTGGTGTTCCTTTACAGGCCTGGCTTTTCGGACAGTAAGAAGCAAAGCTTTCTATTGGTGCTGTATCGGCGAGCTAACTTGAGTTACAGAGTAATCGTTTCCTTCAACAACGTAGCTATTGCCTCGGACCTCTCTGACAGCAATTTCTGGGCGTTGATGTTTGTTGTATTGGCATGCGGTATCGGAGTGAGCTACTTTGTGGTGATTTTTATTGCTACTAGGATGTCAGCTACCATTCGGGCCAAGTATCAGCAACAGTACTTCGACGCTGTCATGTTCCAAAGGACGTCCTTTTTCGACCATGAAGATCACTCTCACGGAACGATGACAGCACGCTTGGGCACTGATCCGAAGCAGCTCGAAGAGTTGATGGGATTGAACATGGCGAGTGTCTTCATCGCTCTTTTTAACGTGATAGGGGCGATATCGATTGCTTTCGCATTCGCATGGAAACTGGCCCTTGTTTCATGCTGCGTCGTACTGCCCATTATGATAGCCTCGGCTTACTGGCGATTCAAATATGAGCTGGCTTTTGAGAAGATGAATAACGACGTCTTCGCGGAGAGCTCCAAGTTTGCGTCAGAGTCGATTGGAGCATTCAGGACTGTAACGTCTTTGACGCTAGAAGATTCGATCTGTCTGCGATATCAAAATCTTCTGAGCGAGCACGTCACTTCAGCATACAAAAAGGCCAGATGGGTGAGCCTCCTTTTTGGCTTTTCCGACAGCGCCAGCATGGCATGCCAGGCACTGAACTTCTGGTGGGGAGGACGCCTGTTATCGTCGCACCAAATTGGCCTTCTTGCATTTTTCGTATGTTTCAGTAAGTATAGACTTCCTTCTTCTATGTTGACTAGAGTCGCCAAAGAGGTCGGGTACCACAAGGGACCGACCTCAAAGGCATTACCATTTCGAGTCCTTCCAATTCAACATTTACTAAGTCCTTCACAGTGGCGATCACGAATGGCAGCGAAGCAGCTGGACAAGCTCTCGGCTTCGGGCCTAACGCAGCTCTTTCGTCTGCGGCTGCAAACCGTATCCTTAGTATGAGGGAAAGTAGACCTCGTGATAAGATATCTACCTCACAAGAGATCCCGGACACGGATGGAGGAATGTCGATCGAGTTGGACAACATCCACTTCAAGTACCCGACGAGAAGTACACCAGTGTTCAAGGGTCTCAGTCTCAAGATCCAGAAAGGGCAGTTTGCTGCTCTTGTCGGAGCATCTGGCTGTGGTAAGACATCGATTGTGTCCTTGATGGAGAGGTAAGGCTGCTTTGGGCTTTGGTACTACCAGAAATGCTGATATGAATAGATTCTACGACGTAGACAAGGGCAGAATTCTCTTGAACGGAAAAGATGCCACCGAAATCAACTTGCATGAGTACCGAAAGTACTTCTCTCTTGTTGCCCAGGAAGCCACCCTATTCCAGGGTACTCTTAGGGAGAACATACTACTTGGAGTTGATCCTTCGTCGATTACAGATGAGCAGCTGCACCAAGTGTGCCGTGATGCCTCTATCCACGACTTTATTGTTTCCCTACCGGAGGGCTTCAATACGAACGTCGGATCTCGTGGCCTCTCGCTTTCAGGTGGTCAGAAGCAGCGCGTGGCGATTGCGCGTGCCCTTATTCGCGATCCCAAAGTTCTTCTGCTCGACGAAGCCACTAGCTCGCTTGACTCAGAGAGCGAAAAGCTAGTGCAAGCGGCGTTTGAACGAGCCAGTGAGGGACGCACGATGCTTGTAGTGGCACATCGACTGGCCACGGTGCAGAACGCGGATGTCATTTTCGTATTGGGTGATGGGAAATTGTTGGAGCAGGGCAGCCACGTAGAGCTGTTGAAGAAACGGGGAGTTTATTGGCACATGGTGAGTTACCGATCGACGACAACTGTGGTGCTCTAGCTGCTAACAAATTTGACAGTGTCAAAGCCAAGCCCTGGATCGTTAAAAGTGGTATTTAAAGCAACTATACTATACAATCGAGTACATATGGCTCGGACCATGTAATTATGAGTCAGGCGTGGATTTCTAGAAGTTCAATTGCTCTCTACTCTATACCATATCCTCAAAGTGCTAGACAGGCTTGAGGGACATAAGAAAAGACATACTCCCTGTAACCCAACTCCCTACTTCCGTTGCTTCTAATGAACAATCCGTTGTCATGTCAAAATCCTGCCATGAAGCGAGCCAAATGTTAAAAAGGTGAAATTAAGAATCGCTGTATGTAGATGTCTATGCCTTGGTGGACCACATATCGTCAATCTCTCGAAGAATATCCTGAACATGGGTCATGACGAAATCATGACTACCTGGCAGGACGCGCCAGCGCACATTGTGCTCGCCACCAACGAGAGATAGTGCGTCTCGGCGATAGTCCTCCGGGTTGATGATCTCATCAGCTCTGGCCAGCAGAATGGCTGTAGTACCAGGAGCACGTTTGGACAGTTTCGCCCAGGCATCATGCTGATCCGTCAGGGGCGCAAAGCGAATACTTGACATGAAAGCCGGGACGAAGCCGTTATGATGAGTGACCATCCAGCGCACATACTCCATGACGCGCTGCTCCAACGGCGTGACTGCCGCACCAGATGCTGGAACAACCTCTGCCTCAGCGACGTTGAGAGGCGGCGTGGTGACGGACTCGATAGGTGTCTTGGGAGGTTGCTTGCCCGAGGCGGCGATGGGTCGCTGAAGACGACGGCGTGTAGCAATAGCGAGGAGACGCTCGGGAACGAGACCTGAAACGAAGAGGAAACGAGAGACACGACCAAAGGAGGCGGCGCGGATGAGGCCTGCGGGAGCGAGCAAGACAAGGTCACGCACGAGGTTGGGAAAGGCATTTGCAAAGTGAACAGCAATGCCACCGCCGAGTGAGTAGCCTACGAGGCGGAAAGCGTTGTTGCCTGTCCAAGCAAGAGGGCTGGAGGCGAGGGCGAGCAGCATCTGGGAGACATAAAGACGAGCATCGTGGGGGATGTCAGCGACACCGTCGGAGAAGCCACGGCCAAAGAGGTCCTTTGAGTTGAGTTAGTTGAATGCGTAGAGGGAGTAAATGGGAGGCTTACAAAGAGCATCACACGGTAGCCTCGCTTAGCGAGCGCAAGAGCCAGAGGTGCAAGGGTGATACAGGGCGTGCTGATGCCATGGACAAAGAGGACCTTTTCGCCCGTCTCAGGGCCAAACTCGTAGACACGAATGCTTCCATACTACGATAGCTCTAATTAGCACAGTCCCAGGCACATAAACTCTAGGAGAAGCTGCACTTACTGGAGTCTCAACGTCTCGCGCGCCAGGAAACTGATCAGGCTGATAGACGAGGTTCTTCAACTTATCAGCGTTGGACTTGTCATAGACGCCCTCCTTGAGCGGGTTGTTGATCGTGCTCCGCCGAGCAGGGTAGAGAAGTGCACGGGCGAGGATGATGAAGGCGATGGTTGAAAATATGGTGGTAGTCGCCACGAGGGCAGTTGATGTATTCTGCGACGACATCTTGGCACACAATAAGAAAGTGAGAGATGTTCAGTTGAGACTTGAAAGTGAAAGGGCGAGATAGAGAAGAAGGGGCCAAACACTTGCTCAGCCGCCCTCGTTAGATTGATTGTGTGTGACAGCCACTGATTTTACTGTAAAAATACCCCTGAACATGTGAAAAGCCACTTTTGGGAATGAGTAAATCTGCTCAACGAAAGCGTGTCATGATCGACAGGAACAAGATCAAGAGGAGAAGTAAAAAAAGAGGTTCAGGTTTGGGTCGAGAAATAACGTCACCACCCTCCAAGGTTCTCTTTTCTTCCAAACTCAGCTGGGATGGGCTCTCTCGTCTATTTAGTTCCCGCCTGACCCGTCCGGCTGGGCCGGAGTCACGGTGAGGGTGGAGGTTTAAAAATATCCACTTTTGAGCTCATTGAGCTTGTGCTACTACGCTACCTGCTTGGTACCTGGATAGTAGAAATAAAGGAAGAATTTATATTCAGCCACTAATTGTTTGCTCTTGTTTGAGTCTCTGAGTCTCTTGGAAAAATATACAAAGCAGCTGTTGGTTATCCGCTCTATGTAACTAAATGTTTATATTAATTAATTACTGCCGTCTTAGTCTACTGTGTTATGCATCTCTCTGCATGTTGAACCACATTTTAAAGTTGACTTGTCTCTAACTACCTTATGGCCTTAGGTTTCTCCCAAATAGGGAATAATGTAAGGTGTTTATTTTGGATAACCTTTATCAAGGCATATGCATATTTTGCATAATGCTATCATTAAGCCTGGTAAGAATGTTATTATAATAGGTATCTAATATCAATTATAATACCTCTCATCGAGTTTAAAAATCTGTTGTGTTATCACTACTAGGCAGCCCTGATCTCCGCTTGCAAGGTATAATATCAATTTGTTAATTGATTTTACATATGCTTGAAGTACCTTTTCCTAGGGCTCGCTACCTTACCTAAGGTACTCACTTGTTACTAACCAAAGGTTTAAGAAATAATACAGTTTGCTTTTCAAGACAATATTAAATTCAACTAAATGTCCAGCGGTAGGATATCCCTATATGTCTCTGCTCTATGTAACCACCCTATTCATCAACGGTCGAAGGATATTTATACCGTTGATGACGCGCCTCGGTATACAAAAGCTGCTCCACAACTTCGTGTCCTCTGTCAGCAGCTTGCTGTGGCAGACTGAGGCCATCCCCATCCTGCGTCTTGAGGTCTGCCCCCATTTTGATTAGTAGCTGTACCATGGATTCGTCCCCAGCGCGAACAGCCAGTGATAATGGTGTCAGATCGTCTTCATCGGTCTTCGCTTCAATATTCGCCCCTTCATCGAGTAGTAGCTGCACCATGGGTATTTTTCGCCGTTCAACAGCTCGTAATAACGGTGCCAGACCGTCTTTATGACCCTCCGCCTCAATATCCGCCCCGTTCTCGAGCAGCAGCTGCGCCATGGGTATATTTGTCCATTCAACAGTCCATAATATTGCTGGCAAACCGCTTTTTAGCAATCCCATCAACATCCGCTCCATGCTCGAGCAGCAGCTGCATTATGGATAAGCGACTAGTGCTTGCAGCCCATGATAATGCTGTCCAACCGTCCATATCAATACTCTCCGTATCCGCTCCATTCTTTAGCAGTAACTCTACTATAGCTTCATGCCCTCCACAAACAGCCCATGATAATGCTGTTTGACCTTCTTCATCATATGCCTCAATATGCACTCCCTCCTCCAGTAACAGCTGAACCATGGCTACATCCCCTCGCTGAGCAGCAATCAATAGTGGCATCTGGCCGAACTCATCCCCCGTCTTGACATCCACCCCCTCATCAATTAGGAGCCGCATGGCGTCTGTCCTCCCACTCGCAGCAAACAACGATAGCAGCATCTGGCCAGTCTCATCTGGCTTTACATCTGCACCGTTATTGAGGAGTAGCTGCGCCGTAGCTGCATTCTTCTTCTTAGCAGCCCAAAATAGCGGCGTGTGGCTAGAGTTGTCCTTTGTCTCGATATCTGCTGCTTTGTTGAGCAATAGCAGCATAGTGCCCCCATCCCCATGCTCAGCGGCTAGCGATAGCAACGTCCGACCATTTTCATCCTTGTTCTCGACATCCGCACCTTTGACAATCAACCACCTCACCACTTCGAAATGGTGGTTTCAATGGTGGTTTCTCAAAGCTCCAAATAGACTTACGTGAACTTCCCCAGCCGTGATATAGGTAGCTCTTTGGAAAAGTATTTTGGCAATAGAGAGTTGACCGTTCTCACATGCCCAAGAGAAAGGAGTGTGATAGTCTCCTACCATGCTAGGATTATCTGTCAAGCCAGCTGTAATATCGGTGCCATTGTAGACACTTGAAGACAGGCCCAATAGAGCTATGACGCTGTCCTTCTTGGCTTTGGTCATGGCAGCTATTAGTGGAAATCTGAACCTTTCTCCTGGGATATCGATATTGGGATTCTCCCTGAGTCTTGTTCGAATGAGATTAGGAAGTCCCATGTCGGCGAGGATATAGATGATGTCTGCCACCTGGCTGTATCTTCGAACGGGGCTTTTCTCGAAGTAATTAAGTATGCGGATCCATTTAGATACATGGAATTCGTTGAGAAACTGTCGTTGGCAAATTGTATCGGCTGCAGCGTTGGCATGGTTAAGAAGGAACAGAGTGGCATACTCTAGGAAGGGATCGTTGAGAATGTGCCTTTCATAAGCTAGAATCGTGTGATAAGGCTGTGAAGACACTTTTGCTATTTGGTGGTCAATATATGCGTTACAGCATGACTTGAGTCTCTCGTGACCTCGACTTTCCCAATCTCCGCCCAGCTCTGGCCATAGCTCATGAAGGCCCTTGTCCTTGATGAGAAAACCTCGCACAGACTAGTGTATGAACTGTACAGTGGGCTGCTCAGCTTTGGTGATTTCAGCAAGGCCCTTGGAAGAGCTGATAACGAATCTATTCAAACGGCTACTGGCGTCTAGAAAGTCATTTTTCAGCATTCCTAGACCAGCTAGATCCTCTGGCGACAGTTCGAACCAGAGAGCGTGGTAGTACTCCACAGGATTCAAAGGTCTCTGTGCAAAGAGGATCCACAGAATAGACAGAAGCAGCTCACTCGTATCCCCTTGATCCCGTAGCCAAAGATCTTTGAAAAGCTCGCTTAAACCACTCGGCACTTCTGTCAATCTTTTCTGAGGGGCCGGGCCCCCGCGGCGACTCTCCCTGTTTAGAATCTGCACCACGAGAGCAACCCAGAGGAAAATGCCCGCTGCCTTCTTGAGTATCGTTGGTTTGAGCTCTTGAGTGAGAGCTGGACTTCCAATCCGCAAATGACTGTCGATGTAGCTCTCCAAGTCCTCAGTGTGACCGACTTGGTTCTCGAGGATCAATCGAATTCCTGAACGGATATCAATATAAGGATAATGGCGGCTAGAGAAACAGAACCGAAGGTCAATATCCATTCTCGTGCACTGTTGAGACAGTTCTTCGAAGAAATCGACCATATCCATGACTTGTTGCTCATCACATTCATCTAGCGCATCGGCGAAGCAAGTGCAAGATCGATTGCCTAGCAAAGAGACTGCAGTACGAAATAGATCCTCGAGGGCATTTAAAGAAGGGCACGCTGAATGGTTTCGAGGAACTAAATCGTTGTCATCCAAAACTTGTTGGAGGTCGGGAAAGCCCTCAAAGAGCTGCAAGAGCAAAGACCGATACATGCCGGAAACCGATTTTTCTATAGTATCTTCTCTGGCATTAAAGAAGAACGAGGTAGTAAGGACATTTCGGGGTCGGTCTTCCGTCTTCATCCTCATATAGATGAACTTCATGATGATCGATTTGCCTGCACCTGGCTTGCCTCTAATCCATAGGAAGCCGTGATGATCTTTCCGCTGATCAGGGTCGAGCCAACGAAGATAATCCGGGTGGCTAAGATAACATCAGCCAAGTCTTTGCACAATGCAATGCGCGACCTACCAGAACTCACGATACGATCAGGCTTCTTCTGTGCATTATACTCTGAAGACAGGACGTCGAGCAATTCTCTCGCATAAGCAGCGGCGGTTGCTGCCGCGTACCTTTGCCATTCCTTGGATTTGTGAGAGTCTGAGTAGTCGCATATACCTCGAATGGGGAGGCAAGAGAGGATATCCATTAGACCCGCAGCCTCCATCTCGAAACAGATAACATCAAGTTCTTGAGCAAGCTTATCCCGCACTGCAGCATTTTTTATGACTCGGTTACCCGAGGCAATTCCGCCGTGGAAGATCGTTGGAGTCTGGTATTTTCACGTCTTTCGTTCCTCCAGTTGCGATTGATTGCAATCGCGGCAGTTAAAAGCTGAAGCTTCGTGTTCGTACGATGCTAGAAATAGACGATCGGGGGTGCTTGGGCGACCATATTCTTCATGACCCCTCATTCTCTCTTGGAGGATGGCTGGGACGCGGCTAGGTTGTAATTCATGCATAGCTCGTACAGCCATGACGGCTGACTGAAGAGAAGCATTAGGGAATTTTGGAGTTGCGATTCGATGCACCTCTCCCTTGGCCATGACTTTTTCGAAGTCATATTTCATGACCCTCGTCCCAACAACGATATCCCCAAGTCGAATGTCAAGCTTGCCTAGTGCTCCGCCACCAATCCCGACCATCAAGCCAAACTGGATCGATGGGAACGTACGGGTCATATTGGTCAGTACGTTTGCTGCATGGTTGGTTCCGTATTAAGGCGAGCAGGAGATGACAACATTGTGTTGCTTGATGCTCCCTAGCGTGTAAGTGTTGTCATCCTTTGCATATCTGGGTAGATCTTGGTGAATCTCATCCAGCATGGCCCGGGCCGCAGCCAGCTCAATATGCAGCGCACATATTCAAGCCACGGTATAGTGATCGTAGGATAGGCAAGGCTCGTGGCTCAGGTGGGAAGTCTTTTGTCGCTTTGAGATTTGGGATCGGGCTTCATCGTCGTGGTTGAGCAACTGCCTGATATCCATGTTCGCGGACTGACTATCTTGGCCAATCCGAGAATGTCGAACAGGGCATAGGTAGAGATTTTATTCATCCATCAGAACTCTGCAGCAGGAAGGCAAGTGAGGGTTGGAAATATCAGGCTGCGTGGAAGAGCTTGCGAAGTTCACGTGGCTATTGCACAGCCACAGCATTATCATGCAGCCGCCAATGCACATGCTATCTGCCCTTACCTAGGTATTATGAACAAATTCAAGACCAAGCAGTGAAGCTCCCACAATTCTATCAAGCAAGTTGAGTCGACACTAACGGATGCAGTAATACCACCATGGCCTGCAACCAGCAGATTAATGTCATTACCAAGCTCAAATAAGCAGACCAGAGAAAGATAATGATAATAGAATGAATTGGTCTAAGAAGTCAATCCTAAGGGCAAATATTCTGAACGAAGATTCATTGAGGATATAGGGGGTTTAGCGAAACTACGAATCTTGCTACGAACTTGAAACCAACCATGATCGTTACTGACTTTGTATCCATACCCAAAAATTAATGCCTTGGGTGGAAGTAGGCTCGCTCACCAGTCATCTGAAAATGAATCGGTCTATGAAGAAGCCAAGGCCTAGCTAGACCTTGTATGGTGCCACCATTCGTAAGTGTCGACTTGGGTATATTATGCTGAGATACGTCGGCTTTACCTCGTCACACCTGTTTGTACATAGGTCATTAATCATACCATAGAATATCCAATCATCCCAGCCCGACAGCCCACGCAACATTCCCCAGCTGTCGGATCAAAACACACAGGTTTTCTACAATAGCTGGAGCCATATTATTTCCTCCGCCGAAGTTGGCCTGGAGGATCTCGTAGGCAGCCTCCATGCTCCCCTTGGGATTCTCGATCGAAGCCTCAGGCCCCCCATTTCTACCGCTTGGCCCACGGACAACTGGTATACCTTGTCCCAAGGTAATGTATCGCTGCACGGACATCGACTCTGGGCCGTCGATATAGATCTTTTCATGCTGCGAGGGCATGTCCTGTCGACCACCAGCTCTTGTGATCACACCGTAGGTCCATAGCGCGAGTGCTGCATGATGCACTCCGACCGCGTAAAAGTTCTTTAGCTGGGCCGACGGGAAAAGCTTCGCAAATCGAAGAATTTGGCCGGCGTGCCATATAGCTGCGCGAGAGTCGACGCTTTCGATCCATTGCTGGAGCACAGGAAACGCCCGGTGTGCCTGCTCATCCCCTTCCTTGCCCGCAAAAAGCTGCAGATCGTCCATAGATACGTGCAAGGCCATCAGGAGTTGGTTAAGAAGAAGTCGCTCTTGTGCCGTAATCTCTGGCCAGTTCATAGTTGTGGTTTTGAAAGTCTGCAAATCCTGAAGGAGTTGCTGGCGTCGTGCATCTAATAACGAACCGGACCCCCCAAAAACATCCTGGGTATAAGATCGTACCTTTAAAGATGAGCACAGATTTCTGTATTCCAAGATCAGAAGCCAGAATGCTTGTAGATAGATTGCTGAGGAAAACTGCATATCCATACGATGCCGATTTTCTGCTAGGAGGTTCAGATCACGGAACAGATCACCAACTGATGGCGCTCGCTTCACATGTCCAGCCTCCCGCCTCAAGTACGCGTGCTTCCAATCTTTGGCCGTCTTTGCGTACCAGAGCTCCTTGGATGCAGGAAGGGGGAGTGTTAGCTCGGCGTACGACATGACGGGGTTCGTTAGAGCTGTCATGGATTGCTGGCTATCTCGGATGAAACAATGGAAGACAAATCTATCATTGTGATTAGCACGATATTAAATGGACTCAGAGGCGGAAATACTACTCACCGTTTCCATTTCTCCATCTCGACCCATGTCTTCCACTTCTGCTCAAGATTGGCACCCTCATCGGCAGGGGTTACCGAAACCATGGGATACGAAGACCTTTGAAACTTGCCACGATATCGCATCATCTGCATCTTGTTAGTGAATGATGGCTATGATAACCTCGAAAGGATCTGTACCGTAACTGGGATGTTGACATGGCACTCAGCAATCTCCATCTTACGCCGATTTCCACTCCAAAGGCCTGTATCTTGTCCGATAGCTATAGCTTGGATGAGACCGATGTTTAAGATCGTCTCGTTGTTTTCCTCAAACTGTGATGGTCAGCTTAGTCTTCATAAATGGTTGTACAGGCAAAGGTGTACTCGTCTGGGCATCACAATTCCTAGACAAAAGTTAGAAATCCTGCGTGATAACCTTTTCATCCTGACTATACCACTTACGGACAGACTCTTGGAGGGCATAGCCAAATTTTCGTAGAGTTGGAATCGGAGTCAGTACAGCGCCAGCTGCTGCTGCTCCAGCAATCCATTCTGGCTCTTGTTCGTTAATCTTGAAGGTCGGAAAGTGAATAAATTCCGACACCTGGTTGGTATGCGAGGTGAGAAAGACGTGCACCATGATATCCAAGAGGTCTGCCGAAGGAAAAGACGACGAAATGCGACCCGACATTGTGTCAGGTTGGCAAGCACTCAAGACCAGAGCCAACACACCATCTCGAGCAGCAAAGTCTAACTTCTGGTCAACCACCTTCCTGAGACCTCCTTTCGATGCCTGAGCTTGGATGTTCGCAACATCTCTCTTCGAAACCGGGAGATTTCCCTGTTCGCCGAATGCGTTGTCCTTTGCTACTGGGTCCCATCGCCAGGGAGATACGTCCCAGGCAGTAACGAGGCTCTGCCGCATTTGAGCCATGTCAGCCGAGTTATCTATCTTGGGGATTTCTTGCTGGGGCGGCACCGTATTGCTCATTCCACCAGTATTCCACTGATCCAATAGCCCAAAATCCATATCGGATAATTCCATATTGCTGTCGTTGCAAAAGTCTAATACAGCCATGCCTTGGTTCTCTGGCATCTTGGCTGGGTCGTCATACTGCTGCTCGTATAGCACGTTCTGGAGGAAGTCGCAGAAGGGGAGCTGGTCCTGGTTCACGGAACCAGGCTCGGATTTAGGGGCGAGGTCGCCTGTATTGGGGGTAGCTGATCGAGATTCCGAATGCATGAGGGGGTTTTGCTGAAACAAAGAAGACTGCTCAGTAGGAAGGTGGTGATGAGATGACGAACCAGGGACACTGGTCGGAGCATAGCCCGTTGACACATTGATAGAATCGCTCTCATCGTCAGTAGGCGAATGTGCACGCGCGCTGGCCGACAAATGCACCAGATTCATGGCTGCAGCAGCCCCTGCTTCTGCTGAGACGCAAGTCAAGCCGCGACGAACACACCTTTGACACGGCTTCTCTTCTTGACATTTGACTCTTGCGGCGGCGCATGCTTTACAGGCGTGGGTGACCCGGCCAGTGTTGAGAGAAGTAGTAGTACGCCGGCGCTTCTTAGTGTCATCGTTCTCATGATTGGTCTCGTGACGTTTCTTTAAATCAGCGCGCGCAAATGTCTTCCCACAGATTCCACAGGCGAAGCGACGGCCTAAGGTATGTGTTTGAACATGACGCTGAAGGTGTTCTGGCCTTGAATAGCGTCGCCCACAATGGCCGCAGGCGTAAAGTGAAGGTCCTTTTTCGGGTTTGTTTGCGGGTGTTGCAGCACCAGCTGCGTCTGTGGAGGATGAGGAGGGCGCAGGTGGAGGGGGATATGACTGAGAGGCATAAGCCGGAGCTGGTGTTGAAGGGTTCCCGTGTTGCGAGTCTGAAAGAGAGGTATCGTAGTTGTGGGACAGACTCGAGGAGGGAGAAGGACCAGTCATGATGAAATTCGGAAGCGATCAGAGAGATAGCTCCGATCAAAATTGCAATGCTCCTGGCGATGGCATTGAATGAGTGTATACTTTGGAGTGAAACTATTGGAATGCGATATGAGGTTGGCAAAACAAGGTTGATGATGTAGGTGTAAGTGCAAAAGGTTGTAGTAGTCGGTAGTCGGTCACCGTAGGGCAGATGTGGGACGGGATTGGCTTCCGGATATAACAACGGATAATGAGTTCACAGCCAAGGCACTGAAGCTCGAGACAAATGATTGGCCTTTGAATGGAAAACTGTAAAAGCTTTAAAAGGGCTGACAAGGATCAACGACAAGCAAGGCAATAAAAAGAGAAAGGGTCTAAATTGAACGATGCTAATAAATGGGGATCGATTCATCATATGATTGGGCCTGTGGATGGTAGCTGAATCGCCTATTCCTCTTTTTGGTCAACCTCCGCTTCGATATCGGAGCCAATTAGCCTGCCGAGTCAAAGCTCAAACCACTATGAAGGGTTGCATATCAAATCTTGAGCGACGTCCGATTGTCGTCGTAAGCCTCTTGCCCTTTTTCAAGTCTGGTCACCAAGTAGCCAGGGTCGATATGGGGATGGAATTTTCCGAACCCTAGCGACGAGATTGAGTGCATACGTACTTTGCCCCATATTGAAAGGATCCGTCATGAAACTATTACGTC
This sequence comes from Fusarium sp. FL617, assembly GCA_030142105.1. Taxonomy (NCBI): domain Eukaryota; kingdom Fungi; phylum Ascomycota; class Sordariomycetes; order Hypocreales; family Nectriaceae; genus Fusarium; species Fusarium sp. FL617. Next base: position 1,955,984 of record JAREIL010000010.1, on the reverse strand, counting down.
TCATTCGAGCTGCATACGTTGACATTGCAATTCTGCACCAACTGACTGAGTTAGACTCTTATCTGATCGCGATATGCATGTCCCCCAACCAGAGAGATTCGTAAGATTCGCCATCATCTGAAACGCCAACGGTGCATTCTGGTTAAACCCTCAAGCCGACTCAGCCGTGCCAAGACCAATCTTGATCTCGCGATGCTTCTCTTGTTGTTTTGGACCTGCATACGCCTGGACTGGCCTGCTTTGATGGCGTCAACGGCTTTGACGCTATTGGCGTAGAATAGATCAACCATCACCAGACGCGAATACCTCATTTACCAGTCCGCGTCATGCATAACGGTGTTTTCCACACTTTCACTAGAAATCTCATGATGGTAATATTCGAGATGCCAAGCCTTGCGTCTGACAGCTTTACCTCGGTGCTTTGACCGAGTTCCATTTCTTTATGGACTTTGTGTAACACTCACCCAAAATCACCACAATCGATGGGTTCTCCTATACGTTTGACAACACATCATATGAAGCTTGGATCTCATCATTGCGTACTGCATTTGTCGGTGTGAGAGCCAACTAGAAAACATCTTGGTTGCTACCTTAGCTCCTATAAGGTACATAAGCCCCAGAGTGGTTTGGCCCCAAAGGAGTTCCCGAGGTGAGTTTTCATCATAGGGGTTGTTCGCGCTGTGTTACCGGAAGAGGATCCTGACTCAGGCAGTGCCCAACAGGTGATCACAGACCCTTCGGGACAGTGATAAACAACCGCACATCTAATTGCGCAAGGTGCAAACAAGGTTATCTATGAGTTAACATCAAGATATCATATCACAGGTAGCAAAGAGTAGCCCAACTTAGGGCCAACCTTATCCTTCCCCTAGCCACATCATACGCAGGAAGAGTTGTTCGCTTGGTGCGCCAAACTGGCGGTGATGCCCAAAAGGATCACTCAAACTGTGATTCAGAGGTCTTGATTCAACCATCAATACGTTTCCAGAAGACTTGTTTCACACCTTTGGGGCTTTCTCGATGGGCAATACCAAGACCAGCATCACAAAATGCTATAGCGACTCTACTGATGTGCAAACACGTTCATGAGAGTCTCGATAACGGACCGAATATGCATTGTTCTATCCTTTCGGCTAGCTAACCAGCGATCAGTCCTCCCTTATGATTGTGTCTCACTGAAAATGCGCTCCAGAGGCAGTCACCGAGAGAACCCCGGTGAATGAACAAATGACGCATTGAAGCGAGCGATTTCGGACTGGAGCATGGGGAGAAGGGCTGGAATCCTTCCCCTCAGTAGTAGATCGAAATATGGAGGCAGATGATCTCTTCTTTCTTCAACAACTGAGGTACTCCTACTTGACCCGTTGCAATGAACGGGAAACGCACAACGACCATTAACAATGGAGTTCAAAGGATATACAGAGGCCGCGAAAGGGCCTGAAGTGTGATGGTCCCTACCCCAGTGACGTGCCTGTTGGCGGTGAAAACTTCCAATCTGGGTGCCCTAGACAACTGAATCATGCTGAAAAGAAGTGGACGGCTGAACATAGTGACAACCAGTGAACATGAGGATCCCTGCGTTGGGCAATATCTCCTAATGGGGGCCGGCAATGCCATATGTAGAAGAAGACGCCAACATAAGGCAAGTTAATAACAGATGAAAGTGATTGCAGTTGTATTTGTGTGGTGGTAGGTGTCTCTTGCCTATGATAAAGTCGGAATCCGAGAAGATTATAGCATACAGCGAATGGGCTCTTCATCAAGCTGTGTCACTTAGCACAGCAGTCCTTGTACGATGATGAACTGATCAGGGCCGAAATCGAGTGGACAATAGATGCATCGGGAGCATTATGCACGTTGAAGTGGTCGTATCTGTAAGATATGAACAACTAGGTGATACTTGAATAGCAGTTTTGAACAAGTGTCAAAGGGCCATGAAGATATGAGTGTGGTCGAGGTATATAGAGTAGAGATCGCTCCAACTTTCGGTGCAAGAAGTAACCTCATCTATCAAGGATGCAACTAGCATTGAATGGAATCAGACACAGTTTTATTTTCTTCATTTTAATATTCCCTTTGTCCGTTTCATTCGCAACTATGGTGAACAACGACTTGCCCATGCCGAAACGCTTCATCACTGGCCATAACGAAGCTGGAAAAGCTGTATTCGATACTCATCTCCACGACGATATACCCGAGACTCTCCTCACCAACCACACTTTCTATCTTGGCTACGTCACTCAGGGGTTCCCGGTTAACCTCCACGACAATACAGATATAACTACATATCAGAACTATATGGCCAACACTCCAGGGCTCACTGTTTCTGGCGGATCAGTCCTTCGTTTTGTCGATTTTCCACCAGGAAAATCGGCCATGCATCGGACTGTAAGCATTGACTACGGCATCGTGCTCGAAGGTGAGGTAACCCTGGTGCTTGACTCGGGAGAGAGTCGTGCGATGAAACGCGGGGATGTGGCAATTCAGCGTGGAACAAAACATCAATGGGTCAATCCTGATCAAGGAAGATGGGCAAGGATGGTGTTTGTTCTTCAGGAGAGCAAGCCGTTGACGGTGAATGGGATCCCTATGGAGGAGGATTTGGGTAACTTGAGTGATGAGCTAGAGTCTTCAAAGACATGACTTACACAGTCTGGGGTAGCTAAATTCACTAAGAGCGGAAAAGGAAGACGGAAAAGGGGGATTTGGCAATATTACAACGCAAGAGCTATTGGTCTGGGGTAATTACCTTGCTCCCTTACACTTGGTTAGTAAGATTACAGTATTAATCGAGGTGATATTAGTCGATAACACAGGGAAGGAAAGGGAAGGGGTCCAGATCTATCAAGTGTCCACCTGATAAGCTGCTCCTTAGCGTGTGGGTGTCGCGGGTTTTGACGGGGTTGGAGCCTGTTGTGGCTGTTGGTATAAGGACCCCAGGTGAGGTTGAAAAGGTGATGCAAGGGTGATCGCGTGGGCGAACTCATGGCATCCAATAGCGCCTCCACTTCTACTCGGCTCCTAGTTCGGGCGAGCAGCCCCTCTCAGCCCGGTCCAGCCAAGCCAAGCCCAGGGCCCGTGGCTTCTCCAACTCGCAACCAACAACTTACTCGAGACGTCAAGTTGTCAATGTTATTTGACTTGACTTGACTGGCCTCAACTCAACTCGAATCTCTTCTATTCAGTTCTTCTCTTCAGTGCGACTAAAATTTCATCTCTATATTTATCTTTTGAACCCCAAAAAGGTACGTACAAACTCACTGCACCCCTCCTCAAAAGGTTCAAGATCCTGGCTGTCATGCATCATGCGAGTTTACCTTCAACCAACCATTTTCTAATCGCATTTTCAGGCATAGGGCTGGCCATCACAAAAGCCACACCCAACAACCAGATCAACCCCGAAACCTCTTTTCTACCTGCGCAACCCACATAGCGAAGATCCAACTGTTCGAAACCCGACCGAAAGAAGCGCCGCCATTTGACGTCCCATGCTGCGTTAAAGAAGGGCTGCATACTTGCCCCCGTACTTCCTCCTAAATAGTTGAGCCCTAATGTGCTACTATGGCCAGCCCTTCTGGTGCTTCAGGCCAGTTTGCGTCTGAGTCTGCAAGAGACTACGGCGACCTTATCTCGAGCAGTTCTCCGAGCTCAGGCTCAATCAGTAGCGATGTTGGGTCACATCACGAGTACGACCGGCACGATCAGGACCAAAATAACGAACAAGACCCGATATGCTCCTGGCGAACCCCCCGATTCCATCATCAAGAATGTTCACGATACTTCGACTGTCCATCCCACACCATCGAGCGAAGTTTATCAGACAACGGTTCAGTAGACCAGACATCTATCCATAGCGCCCATTCATCCGAGAGATCACATCCCGATAACGATCGAGCCGAGTCCACCGAACAGACTTCTCGCTTCTCAGACCAAGAGCTTGCGCAAGTGGGAATTCAAAGACAGAATGCGCAAACTACAACCACCGACGAAACGGACGCTGACAGAGATGCTGCCTCTGCCACCGTCGACGCTGCAGTGAGCGCGGAAGGCGATTCAAGCTCAGCGGTTACCCAGGAGCTAGGACAATCCTCTTCAAATACACATCAAAGTGCGCATGCTGAGGAAATAGGAAGTAGCTCTCAAAATAGGCGGTCTGGGCAGCCCGAATCTGCAGATGCTGCCTCTGACCGTTTAGAGGACACAACCCAGTCAACAAATCGAAGAGAAAGCACGGTAGGTTCGTCAGGTCCTCAACGAACACGGGCGATCCCTTCTCGCGAAAGGATGGATGCCCCTCTGCCATCCCCCAGACCCTCAGAAGAAGCGCTTCCGCCACTTCCACGATCTGCTCGACAGTCAACATCTTCAGATCCACAACGTCCTAGATGGCAGCCGGATAATGAAGTAACATACTGTCCCATTTGTCATACTCAATTTAGCTTCTTTGTGCGAAAGCACCATTGTAGGTAAGTCGAATCATCTCCTATTGAACCTGAGGCCATGCATACTCATCGTTATAGGAAATGTGGAAGAGTCGTGTGTCATGCGTGTTCGCCGCACAGGATCATCATTCCTCACCAATATATCGTCCGACCACCCGGCTCTGAGGCATCCATGCACCAATCTCTACTCATTGACGGGCTAGGAGCCGGATATTTCGATGTAAACGACATGTCAGGGGGTGAGCGAGTGAGGCTCTGCAACCCATGCGTTCCAGATCCAAATACAGCGCCACCACAGAGTCCAAGCCCCCAAGCAACTCTTTCACCACGATCTACTCACCATAGGTCACGGAGCAGCATCGGTAATGCGTACGGGACGTTGCAGCCGTCCAATAGACACGGCGCAGTCTTTGCGCCAGGCACTAGCGGTGATCCTTATCGATATCTCAACCCTAGAATGAGGAGTGTCACAATGGTAAATCTCCTTAGCCTTTTTGGTCTTACTCAGATAGTTAACAAACTGTTTCAGGGCTCAACTTCATCTGGCTCTTCTCCTGGCCCTTCCTACAGACGGCGTAGCGGAGCGCACCAAACTCCCATTGAGCGGCTGTTGGCAAGCACCCAGGCTGCCTCGCCGTCCTCATATCCAGAGCGATATAGCTCGTTGGGAGAGTCATCGCGACAGCGAGCACTCCCGCCAACGCCTCAGATTGCCGAGGAAGACGAGTGTCCCATCTGCCATCGCGAATTGCCATCTCAGAGTTTACCCAACGCTGAAGAACTACGCGAGTCTCACATCACTACGTGTATTCAGACACATAGCACATATGGCATACCCCGCGGCGGGGAAGGCGGAGCACCAGTTGCACCCCGGCGAACAGGCATGTACACATATGTGGCCACGGAGAAGGATTGCATCGACGATGCAGAGTGCACCATCTGCCTCGAAGAGTTTACGGTTGGAGTTCCCATGGCACGGCTGGAATGTTTGTGTCGGTTCCATCGAGCATGTATCTCGTCGTGGTTTGTCAAACACCCAGGACGATGTCCCGTCCACCAGCATGACGGTTTTGGGTATTAAGCAAGCGTTCATTCTCTAATAGTCACGGGTTGAAGGGGTTAGCTGCATATGGGAATGGCGTAACGGTGTCCAGGGTCTGATTAGTAGTCAGCATCTTTCGTGTTATTAGAGTTGGGTGAGCGTCACCACTCAGTGCCTTCATTCGTTGCAAAGTTGGATAGGTTACGGTCAGAATTACACGGGGATTTGGTATGACGGAATGAGAATATCAATATTCCTAGCAGATTCTCAATATAGAATGAACAATAAGCTTTCCTCTTGCTTGTTTTCTTTCGTGATTTCTGGTTCTCGTCGCCGTGTTGAGTCGCATTCATCGGTCATAACGGAGAGATCCTTGTCTATATCGAATTCCAAGATCGGGTCCCTTGATCCCGGATCAGGATTGAGGGCAACCATAGACCTTGAAGCTAAAAGGTAACTAAACAGGGGGGAGCTTGGCTAAGGACGGGAATGGATCGCCCACGATGTGGTCATAAATGCCTTTTCTATTTTGCTAGATCTCGGATTGATATTCGAGTAATCTGACTTGCTGGGTGTAGCTCCAACAATTTAATTCACCGACGCTCCTTTCCATGCGGGCTACTTGCTAGGTTGTTTGGCATAAAAAGCTCAAGGAAACGCTCATCTGACAAATGTACTTGAGGCTTATACCTGAGTCTTATAAGGTCCGTGATCAAGTGTTGTAACCCTTGGATTCCATCCCGCGGTGTGATCTCGCGTTTGTCTCCAGTCCGTATATTATATAGAATAATGCGAGGCAGCTTCCCGGTTGTTTGAGACAGCAGGTAGGCTTTGACACATGCTTGCACCACATGCTCGTCGGTGAGGTGCGGAACTAACTTCACCTCCAATATTGTGCTGTTATTCATACCGTCATCACGGTCCGAAGGTGGAGCAGTGGTGATGATGTGTGCTCGACCTTTGATACACGTATCCTCCCCTGCAAAGGTGAATTTGCTTCTCATGTCAAGCGCAAACTTGTGGCCAATGACAGAACCTGTCATCTCCTCATCAAGGCTAAGTTGACGCTGCGCGAGTTCTAGCATTTTGGGCTCAATCCAGTCAAACTTGTGATTTTCCATCTGAATCATACGTATCCAATAGCCAGAGATGTAAGCCTTATGCTCGCAGGCGCGCCGGCAAAGCCAAGGAGACAACTCTCCATGGGGCTTTTTGTCAATATCACCTAGGTTTGGATACAGCGTGTGCAACGTTCCAGCGTATTTGAGCTCCAAGACTGAAAGCAAGACGAGGTTGTTGATGTCACTCACGGATTCCCAATACCCCTTTTCCAGGTCCGAAGGTACCACGTCCGGTATTTCAAGAAACTCGTTGGGAGGTACTTCTAGTGAAATCCGTCGATGTTCCAGGTAGCGGTTAACCAGATCGGCGAGAAGCTCGGGTTGAATAAATCTTGTCAGATCACTAACTTCACAAGCTTCTGGAAGCGTAAGTTTAACCCTTATGCGCCGACCCTGTGTGTTTGATGCAATTCTTGCTTTGCTATTTGTCATGTTGACAACCTTGGCCGTCTTGTATAGATCATTGACAGACACAAAAGGCATAATCTTTATAAAGTCGGGGACATCGTTGTGGACTACGACGAGTTGTTCTAAGGCGCGCGTGAGAGCCACAAAAGTTTCGTTGGGGCATTTGTAGTCTGGCAGATCGTGTCTACCCTTTTTGCTGAAGAAAGAGTTGTCCATACCGAAAACGATGACCAAGTCACGCTCGCAGTCTTTGAACTGATGGATGGTGGAAACACACATCTTCCCTTTGATCACCCTGTCGTCGAGGGGGGTTTCTTCGTCAGTTGGTACAGAAATTGGAATGCCATGCTTCTCAGCTAGTGAGTTTGCCAGGTACTGTACCGGGCTTTTCTTGAGGACCTTGGGCGCTATAATAGCACAATTCTCAGGGCCGTAATGGTTAATCAGGGGTATCAATTTCTTGGCCAATGCATCTTTATTCCAATAAAGGCATTTGAGGACAACAGGCTTGGGGCCATGCTTCGAGCTCGTGATATACTGTTCCCCCTTGAGGAAAACACGGTTGACGAAATCGACTGTGGGCTTGGGTATTTCAAAGCTTTCCCCTAATTGAACCTTGGCAAATGGGTAAGGACTGATCGGACCTAACAACTGGGGAGCCAGAGTGAGATAACGGGGATCAGCGATGCGGAAACGGTCTATTGACAGGCGCTCATCGCCAAGCACAACAATCCGCGCAGGTTGGTTCCCTTTCTTGAGGTCGTGGGGCTGAATCAGATGCTGGACTAGCAAGAAGTTGGCCGGATTACAGTCCTGGAACTCGTCCAACACGATGATGTCGAAGGGCGTAGATATCCATTCAGGCAGTTTGTGATGTTCTCTGAGGTATTTCACTCGTTTGCGAATTATTTTATCCGTCAACGCAACGCCTCTAGGCCCAAAAAGGGCGATGAACATGTCATGGAAAGTAGATATATGGCAATTAGTGTACTCTTTGAGCCGGTGAAAGGTTTCATCCTTATGTCTCTTGGAGGGGAGGAAGACGCCAATTTGTTTGTCTGGGTAGGCAGCTGCAATGGCTTCTATGGTGGCTGTTTTGCCCGATCCAGGCCGTGCTGACACCACAACATTCTGCTCAGCGCACAGTTGTGCGATCGTCAGTTGCTGGGGAGATAAAGCGACTATGGGCTTCTTATCCGCCTGCTGAAGCAAGCCATGATTATATGTGAAGAAGCGAGAAGTAATGAAATGGTGAGGTGATCGAATCTGATGTATCGTCAGGAGAAATGTCATTTTGGCAGTCATGCGGTGTTGCTTACTGGTAGCAGAACGGTTGGCGACCGGGCTTGTAAGAGTCGACGGCACGTCGAGAGACGCAGAAGACTCATGTCAACACGCAGGTAGCTTGAGGTTTATATCCAGTGGCAATCGGTTCAAGCAGTCGGACGGATGAGATGAGGGTCTGAGGGGGCTGTTGCGAAGAAGACAAATTACTACCCTCGTCGCAATGGCCTAGTTAGGTAAAGTTAGTACCAAGCTGGATACCCTGGTACTACCTAACTACCTGTGGTAACTTTCGATACCTACCTAGGTATACAGCTAAAATCAGAACTTTACTCTTTTGCTTGCCTTTCTGCCAATTGAAATTTGCTTCTAATCGTGCACTTGTACGACAGTAGACAAGTTAACAAGATTCAGAGATTTACAATTTTTTTTTTCTTAAGAAATATGTACAGTGTTTATGACGTATCCCGTCTGTTGGTAGTTCGTGAACGACTAAAGGCTTGATCTGTCTACTGCATATTGATTTGTTCCCTATCTACCTCGCCTGTCCTTCATTAATTATTATGAGAATGGTGATAGTAACCTGAATTGGTTTTAGAGCCCAGGTTGAAACAAGGGAAACCGGCAATTTGAAATTCCATGGTCGCACTGAATTTTTGGCACTCAGGCCGACCAGTGTGGCTGTGCAGATGCAGGTCGAGGAGAATGGGGAAGAGCTTCGTATGCAGAGCAGGCATTAGTGGAACAATCAATATTGTATGGAGGATAGTGGAAGATACCTACAGGTAGGTAGCGTGAATTATAGACAGGTGTTTGCTTACGGACACTTCTATACCATGTTTATTATTTAATCGTGAACGACAGACAAGCAATACCCAGTACGACAGGCGTGTAAAGGCGAGATTGCACACAAGAAACCCTCCTGAATGAGTCACGTACCAGTGAGGACGGCATTGCTACATGCCGCTTCGACCATTGAGTTGTGTTAACAAGTGGTTTCAGCTTGCAACTTTTTCATGGAACAGAAGGGAAGTTATCACAACTGGAGCCACGAATACAGACACAACTACCACAGAACAATAGCAGCTGAGAAACTACGTAACCTCGGCGGTGCTAGCAAAGAAGGGAGCAAGGGTTTCTAGGGACCTAAACCAAACTGAACTAGCACTAAAGAAAGACACCTTTGCTCTCCTACTCTCCTCGCGCCAGATCTTGGAAGCCCGGGATCCATGTCACCTTGAGGGTCCACTAGACGAGCCAAACGCCAAACCCCCTGCTATGTCTTCCGTCACAAGCAAAATGAGCTTCATCGATTACGTAGGTCGTGCCCAGTTGCTCAGCGCCGCAGGGGTCTAGCCAGGGCGCTGGGCGATTGGGCAGGGAATTTGGCAATGGAACAAGGGTGGGAGGGGAATTTAACTTCTTAGGATGGGGTGACTTGGAATAATTGCATGTTTTTCAGCACTGGAACCGAGTAATTAGTTGCTGTAAATACCTCTCTCCCTTGTTCGTTAATTAACTCGGCTCATACAGGTAGGAGAGGTAACCAACAGCTGTGGGCGGAAAAAGAAAAGATTCAGGAATAGGATAGTGAGAAGTGGAGAGTCTTCTTTGTCTGTGACACGGATTCAATGGATAGCTGCACGAACAAGTAAGTACTGCACTGTATTGTATTGTACATTCATAAGGATCGAGGAGACGAGTGTTTCACCAAAGAGTGTCCGGTCCTGTACATCTTTATTTGAGGCCAAATGTTATTGTTGATTTTAACCCTCATAATACCTACTAGGTAGTAATACCTACTAATCACAGCCACCGTGGTATTGAACGGTACGTATATTATCTACAGTAGTGGTCCACTCTGCCGCGCTCTCTCGGCCCGCAATCACCACCAAGCACCAGCCCAGGCACCTCCACTGTATCCGATCAGTGGGTTAATGAGGGTGGGCTGTCTAAGGTTGGACTCCGCTGATAGTGATCGAGCTCTAGTCGAGCTTCAATTTCCCTTGTTGTGCCACAAATCAGCTCCCTCCCACTAGCTTGCGCAACTTGAAAGTTACATTGCATGACCACCTGAAGCACTATTCTCGCTCAGGTACCGAATTGGTACCTTTATCATTGGCTCCCTGTGCTTTGACGATCGGCACAAGCTTGGAAGGGCAACGCGACCTCCACCAAACTAACCTCGACCTGCGGCTGTGGTTGCGGTTGCGGTTGCGTGCGTTACGGTTGCACCAACAGCTGCTGAGCCCAGACCAGACCTGCCCGTCTTGTCACCTTGTGCCAGGATTTCCTCCACCTTCTAATATCTTGGCTTTCCATTGTACTTCTTACACCCGTTCCCTCTCTATTTACCTCATCATCTTTTCCTTTCTCTTCTTCTCGATTTCGGTTCCCTTCGTTTTCCAGCTCATCTCCTTGCCTGCTGTTATCTTGCTGGTGTCCTCAGCTCGGCACGTAAACAATCCAAAACGCAAGCCTACCTAGGTACCTTAGCTCAGGTCGTATCCGAGGCACCAACTACCAGGGCGTCGCAACCTTGCACCACCTCCACCGATTACGTTCCTCTGGCTGTCGTTCGAAACCGACCTCCTAGCTCTGAATGCTTTGCGACGGCCTCTAGAGCTTGAATACCCCAATTGAGGACTTACAGCCGCATACGCCCTAGCAGTAGCACGTTCTAACAGCAACCGCAGCGACGCTGCTCGACTCGGCGTCATGTCAACCGCCAAGGAAGCTGAAGAGCTCAAGCAGCAGGGTGTCATCGAAGCTGCTGCGGATCCCGAAACCTCCGTAACTGCAGACGATGCTCAGAAGAAGATCGTAGAGGCGTCTCGGAATGCTGGTGTTGCTGCTTTCACCTTCGACCCGGATGCGAGCCCAGAGCAAAAGAAAGCTCAAGCCAAAGCTGTATGCCTCTTTCATCTTGTGTCCGCGACCTCAAACTAACGTGTTTTGTACGCAGGCTATCCCGCCCGAGCTCCAACAGAGCAGACGGCCGAAAGGAGCTGCTATTATTACCGACGTTGACGATGGCACTGGTCCCGTCGAGGACCTGCCGGAACCCAGCAAGGAAGGAGTCTTGGACGTTGCTCGCGACGAGCAAGGCAAGCCTCTCGCAGATGGCGTAGACCCCGAAGCCGAAGATGCCCCCTACTCACGAACAGGATGGGCTCCGCGACTAGGATGGCCAAACGACGATGCTCTCGAGCAGGAGAGTCTGCTTGATCACGCAACATGGGTTGAGGGAAAGCTCCCAGATACTCTATATGGCGGTAGGTTTCAGTACCAACAGTATGCGTATACCCGTCACTGACAAAGGCAGATTGGTACCATAATACTGGTGTAATCATGTTTGCATGCATCACTTCCTGGCTTGTCGCTGTCTTTGGCGGCGGACTCGGTTGGATCATCATCATCATGGCCTTCTGCTCTACCTACTACCGAACGTCACTGCGAAGAGTGCGACGCAACTTCCGAGATGACATCACTCGTGAGATGAGCCTCAAGCGACTCGAGAACGACAACGAGTCCCTCGAGTGGATCAACTCGTTCATGGTCAAGTTTTGGCCTATCTACCAGCCCGTCCTCGCTCAGACCATTATCAACTCTGTCGATCAAGTTCTCAGCTCTGCTACCCCTTCATTCCTCGACAGTTTGAAGCTCAAAACTTTCACTTTGGGTACCAAGCCTCCGCGCATGGAGCACGTCAAGACTTACCCCAAGACTGAGGATGATATTGTCATGATGGATTGGAAGTTCAGCTTCACTCCCAACGATACTGCCGATATGACAGCCCGCCAGCTCTCTAGCAAGATTAACCCCAAGGTTGTCCTCGAGATTCGCATTGGCAAGGCCATGATCAGCAAGGGTCTCGACGTTATTGTCGAGGACATGGCTTTCTCTGGCATCATGCGCCTGAAGATTAAGCTACAAATTCCTTTCCCCCATATTGACCGCATTGAAATGTGCTTCCTAGAGCGACCAACCATTGATTACGTTTGCAAGCCCCTTGGTGGAGATAACTTTGGTTTCGATATTAACTTCATTCCTGGTCTCGAGGGGTTTATCCAAGAGCAGATTCATGGCAACTTGGCTCCCATGATGTACGCGCCTAAGGTCTTCCCTATCGAGGTTGCAAAGATGCTTGCTGGCTCTCCCGTGGATCAGGCTATCGGTGTCGTCGCGGTTACTCTTCACGGTGCCCATGGCTTGAAGAACAGTGACAATTTTGGTGGAACCATCGATCCTTACGCATCCTTGAGCTTAAACCGACGCCAAGAGCTGGCGCGAACCAAGGTTGTTGCAGACAACCCCAACCCCAAGTGGAATGAGACGCACTATATCATTGTTACGTCTTTCAATGACTCGCTGGATATGCAAGTTTTTGACCACAACGATTTCCGCAAGTCCAAGGAGCTTGGTGTTGCCTCCTTCCCCCTCGAAAGTCTCGAGGAGCTCAACGTGCACGAGAACCAGCGACTGGAGGTCATCTCTGATGGCAAAGCTCGTGGTGTTGTTTCTTGTGATCTTCGCTTCTTCCCTGTTCTTGAGACCGTGAAGAACGCCGAGGGACAAGACGAACCTCCCCCTCCATCCAACCAAGGTATTCTTCGATTCACTGTAGAGCAGGCCAAGGATCTGGATGGCACCAAGAGTCTTGTAGGATCACTGAACCCCTATGCGGTCATGTTCTTGAATGGTAAGGAGGTTCACCAAACCAAGAAGTTGAAGCGCACCAATAACCCTATCTGGGACAACGGTTCCAAGGAGATTCTCATCACGGATCGAAAGAAGGCCAAGCTTGGCCTCACAGTAAAGGACGATCGTGATCTTGCTGGTGATCAAGTCCTTGGGAAGTATCAAATCAAGCTCGACGAGATGCTCGAGTGCATGGAACAGGGCAAAGAATGGTACAACTTGCATGGTGCTCATACTGGCCGTGTCAAGATGATGGCTCAGTGGAGGCCGGTCGCTATCTCCGGCGTAGCCAGCACCGGCGGCTATGTCACCCCCATTGGTGTGATTCGCCTCCATTTCAAGAAAGCTACTGATCTCCGAAACTTTGAGGCATTCGGCAAGTCGGACCCCTACACTCGAATCCTACTCTCTGGTATCGAAAAGGCACGAACAGTTACTTTCCGCAATGATCTTAATCCGGAGTGGGACGAGGTTCTTTATGTGCCAATCCACTCTGCCCGTGACAGACTTGCCTTGGAAGTGATGGATACAGAAAAGGTTGGCAAGGACCGCAGTCTGGGAATGGTTGAGGTTTTTGCTGCCGATTATGTTGCGCAAGACGAAACTGGCGAGTATCTGGTCCATGACAAGAAACAGCTTCGTGAAGACGGCCTACGTCTGCATGGCAAAGGAATTGCCAAGGGAGCTCTCCATTACACTGTTGCCTTTTACCCTTGCCTTAACGTTGCTGATCCCGAGGATGAGGAAGAAGAGGAGAAAGAAAAGGAGCAGGAGAGAGAAGCAGAGAAGGAGAAAGATTCTTCCTCTGGAGAAGAGCCTTCTCTCGCCAAGCAGAGATCCACTGAGGCTGGTAAGTTCAACGCCAGCTTGGACAAGCCAAAGGAGAGAGATTTGGAGCCTCCTACACCTACAACCGTTGGACGCCCCTCGATAGACGTGCCCAAAGGTCCTCGCAAGATTCGACTCTCCCCTGAGGAGCTTCTCAAGTACGAGAGTGGCCTGCTGATCTTTAGACTCATGGAAGCCGAGTTGCCAGAAAGCCACGGACTTTTGGAGGTTCTTGTAGACGACATGGTGTACCCTTCATACATCTCTTCAACTGCCCGCAGCAAGCATCACAAGTTTGAGGAGATTGGAGACTGCTTTATCCGTGAGCTTGATTTCTCTCGCCTAACGCTTCGGGCTCGCAAGAAGGGTGACGACGAGGACGACCTCATGGCTTCGCTTGCTGGCAACACTCTGGAGACGTTAAAACAATGCCTGGTAAGATCAAAAGTGAACTCTATTGGTATGGAAAGATGAAACTGACCAATTTGATTAGAACAACCCAACAACCTTGAAGCTCAAGAGCGAGGATGGACGCCCTGCAAGTGTCAAGGTCAGCTTGAAGTACATTCCAGTCAAGATGCAACTCGATCCGAGCGAGAGTATTAACAACATGGGTACACTTCGTGTTGATGTTCTTGATGCTGCTGAACTGCCCTCGGCTGATCGTAACGGAAAGAGTGATCCTTACTGCAAGTTTGAGCTCAATGGCCAGGAGATTTACAAGACCAAGGTGCAGAAGAAGACACTGAACCCTACATGGAACGAGTACTTTGAGGTCAACGTCCCATCAAGAACGGCTGCGCATTTCAAGCTGTCTGTATGGGACTACGATTTTGCGGACAAGCCCGACTTTTTGGGCGGCGCGGAAATCAATCTCGATACTCTGGATCCGTTCAGGCCATCTGAGAATAGGTATGGCCTCGATGGCAAGTCAGGAAGCGCTCGCATACGACTCTTGTTCCGGCCTAGTTATGTCCAACGATCACGACAGGGCACATCTACTTTCGGCAACACTTTCTCGTCGGCTCCTGGACGTATAGTCACTGGTGTTGCTGGCGCGCCTCTGAAGGGTGGCGTTGCAGTGGCTGGAGCCGTTGGCCATGGCGTGGGTAGAGGAGCTTCGTTCCTCCGCCGTGGTATATTTAACAAGAAGGATAATGGTGATATTATTGAGGAAGACGGGGAAGCTTTCGAGCCTCAACCTCTTGCCGCCAACGGGACCGCGGGATCTAACGGCGGTCTTCGCCGGTCGCCTGCTATCAACGAAGAAACTGGCTCGCCAGGTACACGCCCTTCTACCAGCAACGGCCATACCCGATCGAAGAGTATTGGTCAGTCATCAATCCACAGCGCAAACCCAGGAGCTGCACCAGCTGGCACTGCTTCCTTTACTGTGGTTGAAGCGACAGGATTCCCACCTGCTTCTGATCTGTACATCATCATCACTCAGATCAACCCCAAGGAGAAGACAGTGGGGAAGACCAAACACTTTAAGTCGACAAGTGGACAGTGGACTTTTGGCGAAACCTTTAAGTTCCCGTGCTCGCCAGATTCACAGTTCAAGATTGAGGCAAAGGGACAACACACGTTCAGCAGTGACGATGACCTGGGCGAGCACATCTACTTTGTGGATGAGTCGGGCGCTTCTTCTGCCAAGGATCTGTCAGTAGGCAGCGGAACTGTGGTACTCAAGAGCAGCTTCCAAGCGGCCGAGTCAACGCTAGCCCCTGACAGCCCAAAAGCTCACCTCCGCCGAAGCTTCATGAGCAAGCGGGAGGGGCGGACCAGTCGGGAGACGACGCCAAACCCCTAGCTTGGGACCGTCTCAGTAACTGGAGGGTAGTGGAGAGATTGTGATTTCTCGATATTCCTTATACTTGATGTTTTTTTTCCCTTCCAAGTCGGGTTTCTTTTGTCTTTATTCGGATGCAAATCTAAGTAATATCTGGGTTGTCATTGGAGAATGGGGGTTCTTTTGTGGATCAGAGACAAACGTCTCTGCTACCTGGGGCTGGGGATGCTTGTCGAGCGTCAAGCAGAAGGCTGGTAGCTTCTTGTGAGTGTGTGATATCCTCGGGAAGTTTGGTTTATGATTTTCCTTGGCGCAAATTGGATGCGAGAACAAGGGATCCGGAATGGTTAGTACGACAGCTAAGAAGCGTTGAATGAATAAATTAAATATTGTTTAAATGAAAGTGTAAGAGTACGTACATATGGCGATGAGAATACCGTTGAAAGTCTCTGGTGTTGTGATGTTGATCTCTAGCACCGAATATTGATGCCTGAGGCACCAGGCTTTCAGCCAGGCGGCCACAACCTAGGCTGCACGGACGGGCAGCGTCACAGAGCCAAGGTACGTACCGATTTTAGAGGTTTCCGTCAGTTGACGCGCGCAATGGAAGCTGCCTGAGCCTCAGCTTCCTTGTCCAGAGCTTCCATTCCCACCTCCGCCTTAATCATCCATCGTTCAACTCCACAACCACAACCTCAATCCCGATCACGATATAACGAAACCATCACGATTCGATAGCCTCGATAATCTCCGACCAGGGCCAGGCTTCTCTCCGCCCACTAAACGCCACCAAAAGCTCTAGGATACGAGGTATTCTACGAGCACCAACTCCAGGGCGACCCATTACAAGTTGATAAACTTCACATCATATCCCCTCCGACACAGTCAATATGGACTCTCTTGTCGCAAGATACAGCCGGCCGTCGCACGAGCAGAACGAGCCCTTTGAGGATCAGGATGAACTACTGAACTCCACGGGCGACCTCTCGCTCAACTTTGCCATGCCTCCCGTTGCTCAGGTTGGTCGTTAAAGCACAAGGCTCTACACAATGGGGCCTTTCTTCGCTCTCTCCATAACCATACTGACTCATTTTTGCTTGCAGCCTTCATCATGGCTCCGAGCTGCCACCGATGACCGATCCAACCCCAACTGCCCCATCAAGATCGCCCACGGAACCACCACTCTCGCTTTCCGCTTCCAGGGCGGTATCATCGTCGCGACCGACTCTCGAGCTACGGCTGGCAACTGGATCGCCTCGCAAACCGTCAAGAAGGTCATTGAGATCAACAGCGTCCTGCTAGGAACCATGGCCGGTGGTGCCGCAGATTGCCAGTACTGGCTCGCCTGGCTCGGTATGCAGTGCCGTCTTCACGAACTCCGACACAAGCGCCGCATCAGCGTTGCTGCCGCTAGCAAGATCCTCGCCAACCTCGTCTACAGCTACAAGGGCATGGGTCTCAGCATGGGCACCATGTGCGCCGGTGTCACCAAGGAGGAGGGCCCTGCCCTTTACTACGTCGATAGCGATGGCACTCGCCTGGCGGGCAACCTGTTCTGTGTTGGTTCCGGTCAGACTTTCGCCTACGGTGTCCTCGACGCCGAGTACAACTACGACCTGTCGGATGAGGATGCTCTCGAGCTTGGAAAGCGAAGTATCCTGGCCGCTACTCACCGAGATGCTTACTCTGGTGGTTACATCAACCTGTACCACGTCAAGGAGGAGGGCTGGGTCAAGCACGGCTTCAACGACACCAACCCTATCTTCTGGAAGACCAAGTTGGAGAAGGGCGAGTTCACCAACGTGACGAGCGAGTTGGTTTAGAGGAACTGGAAATACAGATGTTGTCTACCTAGCAAGTAAGGTGTACACAGACGTAGCGTGGATGATAGAGAGGGATGCTTCTTACAGTCGCCTAGTATAGGGCGTGAAGCACCGGATGGGCCGTGGAATATGTACAACAATGGCTTTTTCTCTTGAAAGACAAGACATCTAGAACCCAACCAACGCCTGGTAGTGATATATATGAAGTGAAACGAAACTGAAATAGTATACAATGTCTCCGATCCAAACACCACCCATGCTGATAGTTTACATAATGCATGATAATAGCACAAAGAGTCATTAATTCGTAGTCGTTGAAGCCTTGACGTCTCTCCTTACCCATCCCTCAACACCCAATATCCCCTCTCCAACCTCTGGATCCATAGGCCACCTCCCAATTCCAGTGATATTCAACTTAGACTCATATCCAGCCTGATACATCTCCATGCCTGTCCACGCGATCATGGCCGCATTATCTGTACACAACTCCACAGGCGGCGCAACAATCTGCATATCACTATACCCTCTAACAGCCAACATCCTCTGCAGGACGTGCATCAGAAACTTATTGCTCGCTACGCCGCCTGCTACAACAAGCGTTTTTGCAGCACGTAGCTCAGGCTTATCGTCGAGAGCGACGCATAGTCGGCCTGCGAGGTGTGTAAAGGCTGCCATCATGGTATGCTGTGCTAAGGCACGGCGCTCAGCGAGAGACATAGAAGGGCGTGCGGTAGCGACGTCGTGTACGTGAGTGAAGATACTGCTGAAGGAGAAAGCAAGTTTACGAGTCTGGCGAAATGGCGTTGGGACGGTCCAATCGTAGCCTGTAGGAGGAGGATTCATTTCTGCGGAACGAGAAGCCGGCGGTGTGAAGACTGCTTCGTAGGCGGATGCCATATCGTTGGTGTCCGGAGGAAAAGCGAAGGCTTCGAGGAGACGGCCATACATGACATGATCGCTTGCGTCGAATATTTCTGGAGGTAGGATATCGCGAGCTGTCTGGTCGAGAAGGTTTCCAATGGCAATGTCGCCGCTTGTAGCAACGATGGAATGCTCAGTGAGGCCTGTGGAGTGGACGAGCTGTGTATGTCCGCCTGATACAAGGAGCGAGAGAAATGGGAACTCTGGTCCTCTTGTGGACTCTTCTGTAGATAATTTCTCTCCCATGCTCATTCCCAAAGCCCGAGCCAGTCGCGGCGTCAGCGCATGCGCTTGCATATGATGTACGCCTACCAACGGCACTCCCCAAGCAACAGCCAATCCCTTGGCCATATCCAGCCCAATTCCTAAATTTGAGCGCATTCCGGGCCCGCGGGTCACGGAGACAAAGTCCGGGATCTTCTTGCGCATGCCATCAGCATAGCAATGACTCGTGCTCCCTGCACCATGGCCCTCTTCTGCTGCTGGTAGAGCGCCGAGGGCACGACGAACGAGTGGTGCTAACGCCGCGCTGTGGCCCTTTGCTGCTACAATCGGGTGTATGCCCTTAAAGGCGCGATTATCGGAGGATATGCGCTCATTGAAGAGGAGCTCTGTCGACTTCGATGTGTGCCGGAGTACAGCAACGCCTGTATCGTCGCAGGAGGTTTCGATGGCGAGGGTCACGAGGGTGCGGCTACGACGGGAGATGAAGCCGAGGAAAGGTCTCCTATGGCGGCATTGTAGAATAGGGCGCATCTGCGCGAGACTGAGCGGGTTAGACGCAGAGAGTCGACTAAGCATCTATTTATATATAGACATGAGGTGACATGAGGTTCGGGATTCAAGATTGAAATCAACCGGGAAATTTTGGGAGGCGGCAGATAGACCGGACGGCCCCACCCGTCGGAGCGAGTGGGGGGCCGGAGCTTCACTTACCTACATAGTTATACTACAAGACGAAAGTTGAAGGCAGGCTACAATAGACAGAGGTGATTGATTCCAATGTTTTAGCTTTCTAATAATTTCAATTTTATCTAGCAACAGAAATGCCATATAGGCTTGAATATTCCATGACGCCCCTTCCAATGCTTCCATGCTTGTTAAATGCTGCACGCATACTGTCATTAATCAAATTACTTGGTGATGGGTGGATGGCTTCACACCCAGTTCACCCACTGGCATTCACATCCTCCGGTCCCGCCGTCGAATCCGCCAAATTTGTCGTCTCCTCGAGACCGTTTGTTAACCCATGTGCCACCGGCCCCTATATCGTTGGCCAGCAGCTTGGGGTGATCCTCATCAAGCTGCTGCCGGTCGTCGATAGGCCAAGCCCAGACGAACTTCTTCCCTGGGTCTCCTCCATGTGTGTCCATTGTAACTGTCACCGGATAGGGCATTGTTCCCGGTCGAATCAGCTCCTCTGAGCCGTCGATGCTGCCTCGCCCCTTAGGATCATTCAGCGTCGATGTGTTGGCATCCAAAGAGCGTGTCCAGATCTGAACGAGCAAACGTGTCTCGCTCCAGGTTGCGAGAAAGTCAGCCTCTGTTTCTTTGCAACCACCATCCTCATCTAGAGGAATGTCATCGTCCTTGGTACCATTGAGAACGGTGATCGACTTAAGGAAGATCGTCCGCTTGAAGTAGGTGTAGAAGGCGTAGTGTTCAGTTGGAAGCCCTCTATCGTAAAGTCTCACCGGCTGCTGCACCGGTTGTGGGAGTAAGACAGCGGGTTTGGAAGTACCATCCTTCTTTAGATCAGGTGATGGAAGGACCTCAGGAAGACTGACGTTCATGTCCGCTGTATCTTGTCGCTTGGTGAGCTCCTTGCGATTGTCTCCCTCGATAGAATCCACCAGGGTAATGTAGAATGGGGTTGCTTCACCACCCTTTTCATCAGATTTGATGCCATCGGTCGTGTTTCCTAGGAACCACATCTCCTGAAACTTAGGTGGATCAGGGCTGGGCTCAAAGTCAGGCGTCTGGCGTGCTCGAACCACACTGCCTGCATGCGCGGTATTTCCCATACCTCGACGCGCCTTTGATGAAGGCGGATCTCCATTGGGGACCTTCCAATCCTCGCTTGTGCTATTATCCCACTGGATCTGCATGATGATGGTGGGCTGGTCGGGCTTGTAAGGCTTCACCGAGTCATGCTGCTCCTTTGGCAGTGAGCAACTCCACATAGTAGATGGCTCAGTACATCCACTCCTTGCGACAATATTGTCGGGCCCAACTACCGTCAAGTCTCCTGTCGGCATCGGTGGGAAGTCAGTCAGGTTGACCCAAATAGATGGCACTTGGTCCGAGTGTTTAGGTCGCGTCAGAATCACTCCCAATGTGACAGCCAAGATGATGATAGCAAGAAGAACTCCCAAAACAATAATCCAAACTCGTCGACGTTGACGACCCTCACGGCCAGTTCGGCCAAAACAGCCCCTTTTAGGAACACACCCTCTACCTCTCCAAAAGCCACCAAAACGGCGAGCAACTGCCTCTTCCTTTTCGTTACGTCGTCTCTTATGCTCAACCTTGGTCATGTGGTTTGCGTCTCCGTGCGAGTATTCACGGGGTGCGGAAGTTCCTAGGGGTCGTGCTGGGAGGGGCATCTGTGAAAGACGTGTGTTATCTCGAGGGGCGGGCGTCAGCGGGATGTCAGTCATCTGATCGACTCGTTGAGAAGACATGGTGGAGGAAAGACCTGGGGAGACGGGACCAGGAGATGGTGGAAACTGGCTTTGAAGAGGATGTCCAGGTGGGAATACGGCTCTATATCTCACTGGAACAGCTTGGTTTTTCTTTTCGGGAGGAGAATAAGGAGGCAGCTGCTCTCCAACGGTTTCTTCCTCTTCTGTGACGAGAATCTGTGGTTTTTCTGTAATAAAACTTGTCTCAGGCACCGGAGATGCCCTCGCAGTTGAAGGTCCGGATTCGCTTTCGTGAGTATTCTCAATACGAGGTGACGGTGTCCGGCGTGGTGTTGGTTCCTTCACGATGGGAGCTTGAAAGGAGCGAGACACCAGCTTAGGTGTGAGATACTCTGTCTGTGGGGATTTAGTCTCCCGTTTGTTCCACCATTCGTCTCCCTGGATACTCCTTGGTGAATCAGTGAACCCCTTCGGGCTGAGAGTGAATGTCAGCCTGTTCTCCATGAAAGGAGTGACAAGATGATGGTCCCACCAGCCACGAGACTTGGAGGCAGCACTATCAGGGGTCAATGCCGACATCTTTCCCTTGGCCTTCTTTTGTGGGCTGGAGGTACCATCCTCTTCAAATAGGGTACATGGAGTACCACTATCTGACTCTTCGGCAGCATTGCCTCCCAGTTCAAGGCTGATGAACCTTTGGTGTTGCGTTTTCTTGAAGTTGGCTGGAACTGCTGGTACAGGAGGGGCATTGCCGTTGGTTGCCGTGCCGGGAGATGGGAATTGAGAGTAGATACTCGAAGCATATCGAATCGTACTGAATGAGGACGCAGTGTCGGGTGTATCTGGTGACCACACAGACTTTTGTTGGACTGGGCCCGAAGATAGATTCGAAGCAGTGGAAACTGGATTTGGAAGCAAATACTGTTGTGTCGGGGGCTCAATAGGTGTTGGAGCAACGTCGTATCGCGAAGAACTGCTCGCTTCTTCAGATGAGAGAGCTAGCCCAATAACAATAGGTCTATCATCTGGCGAAAGTTTCTGGTCTGGAGTTAGGGCTGATTGAGCTGGCTGGGCCGACAATTGTGGTGAAGCTGTTGCTGGGCTGTGGTCTTTGTTCTTCTTGAACCAATTCCAGTTTCCCACTGAGGCTGAGGTTGGCTCTCCCTCCAAAGCTTTCAAAGCAGCGGCGTCCACAAACTTGCCGGTCCGTCCTACCGGCGTTGGCATGTAGTTTTGGCGTCGAAAGGATGACATGTCCGTGATGAGCTTGATACCAGCCTTGGCATTTTGAGCTTTTTGCCTGTGTCGTGATTTGACCCGAATGATCTTAGCAGCCGAAGCCCTTGAGGATCGTCGTGCTGAAGGCTTCGATGTTCGAGTTTGTACATTCAATGGGGGAGGGAAGACTTGCTCGCCGGCATCGATTGGTGTAATCGGTTCATCGTCTTTCCAATCTTCCCATTCTTCTCGTTGCCGTGGATGGGCCTCTGAATAGGGTGGCGGGTGTGCCGGAGCGTGAGGTTGAGCAGCGTAGTTCATGGTGTAAGTTGAACGGTATTAGATGGTGTAGTGAGAGGGAGTGACAAAGAAGAAAAGGAAGAGCAACAGCAACTAGTATTCAAACATGTAGAGCTGATATTCGTGTGATGATAATCATGTATCTTGTTTGCGATATGGCGGATGATGAGGATGTGTTCGAAGTGCAAGTCGAAATGTGAAAAGCGTAGTTGTTTGATGGTGATGGTCTGGATGGAAACGAACGACGAAGGACGAACAGATTAAGCAAACCTGGTTAGTTGTATGACAAAGGAAAAGAATCTGAACAATGGGATGCGACAATAATAGCTTGTTCACGGTCAAGAACAGACAGGATCAAAGAAAGATCAAGAGGGAGAGAGGAAATGATTAAAGTCCGAATTATGGGCGAGAACAATGGAATAAAGCTATGGCAATAGGCCAGTCGAAAGTGAGGATGCGGCCGATAATACCACCTCCCGCAACTGCATGTTGCACTGTTGTTGCTGGTGGATCTGAAGCATCAAACCCACCAGGATTGAGTAGAGCCAAGGGCGCGAAGCATCATGATTGGGCAGCAATGAAGAACCCGCATCGATTTGCAGCATGGCTAAATAAAGCATTTGAGGTCCGAACGTTGAACAATAGCTCATAGGCTGGTGAATGAATGAGCTGGCGCAACCGAGAGTATGGAATAGCCGCCCTCCCTCTGAGGTTCGGAGTTGTGATTGGCCAGCTCTAGGCGCCGACGTTAGAGTGCGTGTGATTCGTAGGCCGTTGGATTTGCGACCACGCCTGGAACCTGCAACTGTAACTGCAGCATCGAACCAGAACCAAACAGAGAAGGACTAGGGAGATTGCTCGTAAGTCAAAAGCAGAGTAATCATCTCTGATGGAGATGCGGGAAGATGGTCGATTGGTTCATATCGCGATGTAATGGGTATCCGGGTGAAAGTGTCCGATATCCGGCAACCGCTAGCCTGCTCATCGAACAATATGTTAGCTGCAAGGGTTGACTCTTCTGCTCGAGATGCGGCCACTGGGCCTGCCTTGCAGTATTTGTTGGCTGATTCCGACGGCAATTTCTGCGAAACCAAGCCACGTTTGATACCTGATACTGCGGTTCAGTGATGAACTTGGCGACTCTGGTCTGTCTGAGAGATACCGTTGGTGACGATTTACAATAGGTGGAACGACTGGCTCAAGTGGAAGGGTTTTCACCAACACCATATACCTCTTACTTGTTGCAACGCAAGACAAGACATTTTAGTCTTTGACTCATCTTTTATGTATCTGACGCGTACGCCAAGACGTGGTGAGAATTCTTGTGGGCTTCTCTGCGTGGAGTAGGCCTCTGAAATGGTCTGGCCGTGTCGAGGTTGACGATCCTACGGCGGCCATAATAGCCAGCCAGAGCCCTCTGAGCAGGTGTTGTACCTTGTGTCGGTTTTCCGATATCCGGTTTCTGAGCATACGAGCACGCTCCGTAGGAGGCCGCCGTATTCAGGCATTTGTTTGGAGGGGTTTCAAGCATCGTGACAGATGTGAGAATATTTCCAACAACCTACCCACTGAGACAGGAAGGAGCCTTCGGGTAATCACGTGCAACATCATGTCTGGGCTCTCGCCTTTGCTGGGTTCGAATGATGAAACTAGGTAGGAACGGCAAGAAGGTTAATGCGTGCCTTCCAACAGGTACCTTACATTAGCAGATGAGAATGACAACGATGCGGATGCTCATTGGCGATTTAAGTTATGACAGGTACCGGCTTGGCTCAGATTTGATGCAACCCACCAGAGCCAAGCAACTAGGAATGAACACGGTCTAAGAGGTTGCTGAATGTGATATTCATAGTTGCAGTGTATGTTTGATCCCAGATATGTCTTGAGCGCTGCACAGCAACAATTGGATCTCTTGAAAATTCCATTGGTTTGACTCGCCTTTCTCAGGTTGAATTCATACTTAACTTGATGGCTTTCGGTTGACGGCTACACCCCTGAATTTGAGATCCATTTTAACGGCCACCACTGGAAGCGAATTAGCATAAGCACATGAATGCGGGGTCTTTAAGCTGTCAAATACCATAGGCAGACGGTTACAAAAGCATCAAAGCAAATGCGTGCGTATCAAGAGAATGTTCTGCGAGACAATTTCCGATATAAGTACGCAAACAGTCTGAGACATCTTTGCCCTACAAGACAAGTGCCGAAGTGAGGCTGGTCGATTCTGCCCCAATTTCCATGTTCCGTTACAGATTGAGTGTCTCGGTAAATCGGCTCTGACGTAATTTGACCTTTTTTCTTTCACCTGGCGAAAGGGGTGGGATGGATGCAGGGACCAAGACTAAAATTATGGGCGGATGGGCACTTGGGAGATTTGGTTCTGTCTAAGCCTCAAAGGCGAGATATTAATTTGAAGAGAATGATTGTAAGTTCGAAAAATATCGCTTGTTTCGGGTCACTCAAGATGTAACTGGCTGACTGCAGCTTGTCACTTGTTTGAGACAAGCAAATAAACCCTCTGTGCCTCTGGCTGCAAGGATCTTTGTCGTACAGAGATGGAGATGCATTGAATCTTGAGTTGTCCCCTGGCTTCTCTCATCAGGGACTTTCGCTTCAGAATCAGTTTCAAACGGATATAATATAGGTAGCTAATTAGTATTTTTCTTGGCTCATATACCCGCGGTGCCCCTAGTTCGTCCTAATATCTCCTCTGCGCCTCTAAAGAACCTTGAAGGCAGGAGAAATTGCCCCTTAACAACGGGATCAAGAGGTGGATTGAACGCTGAAAGGGGAACGAACACCTTTCCACTTGGCCCTTCCCTCGGTTTTCTTGGCTTTAATCTTGGCAGGAATAATTTGACTGATTGCATTTCTTGTCCATCTCTCAATTCTACATTCAACTTGAGGCTCCCATCATATCAGATTTGCAGAATTGAGACCATTTGACGATATCACGGGGTACCACGATACGATACAACACGATCCGATCCGATACGAAGTTTATTATTACATCGAACACGGGCACATTCGGCTAATTTGTTAGTGTTGAACTGCCGTGACGTGCCGTATCTCAAGTTCCATCACGACAACACTCGATCTGCTGTTCACTGTTGCTCCCGCTGTCGCATCGCATCACAGCCGAACGATTGCGCATACACTGCATTGCCTTGCACTGCACTGCATCACCCTCGAGTTTTTACCCTTCAGCCGCCCTGCCAGTGTATCTGCACTATTAAAGCACCTTCTCGAAGCCGTTAAACCCAAAATTAATTAAACCGAATCCCAACGGAGCTCCATCAACGCTACTAGACTGGGATACGATACCTGCGCTATCTCTGCCGCAGATTCCATCATTCCTCCACCCACCCAAATCTTTTTTAGTTCTGCGGTCAGCATCGTGCACCTTTTCGCAAACCCTCGGTCAAGACTACACTACGAGTCTACGCTACGTCGCTTACGGTCGCCCAAGCCTCGAAATACTCCTCTCCCGTATATATTCTTCGCGTACCGTCTGTGTACCTACTCCAGCTCTCGAGCTCGTATTCCCCCGCCACGACCCATCGCGATCCCCGATCCCTGGAATATCCATACCGCCTGCGATATTCTGACTCTGCGCCACTTTTGGTCTTGACTTGAGCTGAGAAGTTATTACCGTGGTTGGTCAATTATCGGGAGAACTCTGAGTGCTCTTGTTCTCTCCCTTGCCAAGGTGGAAAGTCGGAACCAAGTGGCGCCCTTTGCGTTCTCAAAGACAACCTCTCGTTCCTGCAACTCTGGGCAAAAAGATATCGCCAGTGCCCTCCAGGCTTCGGCTCGCCTCACCCCTCCATAATTCAAGCCTCGTGTTGGGAACCCTTCACGAGCTTTCCCCCCGGCGATTGCAGCCGGCATAAGCGGCACCCTACTTAGAAGTCGCCGGTTGCGACGTTGCTCAAGCTGGCTTCATCACGCTCAGCCTTCGGCTCTTCGAGCTCGTTTAGCGATCGCCCTTCCCGCTCCCATCATACTAGACAACGCTCGTCTGTCAGCCATATCGTAATCAACGAGCAACGTTCCCCAGGACTGCTCTCCATTGATCCTCAAAGGCCGCAACAGGCTCAAAACGGTCCTCTATCTCCCGTTCCCGGTACGTATGATGTTCGCGGGCTGTCTAATTTGGTACATGTCTCAGTTCTCATACCTTGAGGCTTCTTGGCGGATTCCCTTATCTGTTTTCGAACGTTACTCTCCCCACTGTCTCTCTTTTGTATTTCTTATACCCGTCTTCCCGCCTTAGCTTGTCCAGTCTCTTAGTCTTGAGCTGTGCCTGGTTGAGTTCAAATCGCTATCTACCTACACTTTGCCCTTTACTGTTTCCTCTGGTTTCCCTTTTTGCAAATATCTGATCTACTCATCTCAAACTTCCATGGGCTATCGCATACTATCGACCTAGTTCGCGGGCTAATCTCTGAGCCCGCCTCTCTCCAGATACCCCAGGGCCTTCCATGCCCCTGTCGCGAAGCCCTTCACCTGTCCCCGGTGGCGGCTGGTCCAGTCCAGGCTTGAGCCTTGACAGCGGAAGATCAACTCCAGCAAACGTGAGCGGCGGTCCTGTTGTGTGGGAATCAGCCAAGATGCGACCTCACAACTCCAGCACCTATTCATCCTTCTCAACTCAGAACAAGGGTTTCTTCAGCAGACACATGCGCCGATTATCGAGTAGTCTCCCACAATTTCACGGACAGCGCGACTCTTGGAAGGAGAAGCCTATCAGAGGGCCGAGATGGTTGCGAAAGGTGCCGCTTGTCGGCAGGATAAGATCAATATATGGACGCATGGGTAGGAGGCTCAAGTTGGCTCTGTTGTTCATCCTAGTAGCAATCCTTTGCTATACGATTTTCTACACAACCCGTAAGTTGCGCCAGGCCTACCTCGTGTGCCTGTATGGCATGTTTACTAATTTCTACAGCTCTTGTTTATTACTGGAGAAGACATTTCGGTGGCGGAAACAAGTTCGTCATCATCTTGGGCGCAAACGTCGGAGGTGGTGTCATGGAGTGGAAGGGTGCTAGAGAATGGGCTATCGAGCGAGATAGCGTGCGAAACAAGCGAAAATACGTGAACCGGTGGGGCTACGACTTGGAAATCGTCGACATGAGCACTAAGAAGAAGTACGCACACGAGTGGCGCGAAAGCTGGGAGAAGGTCGACTTTGTACGGGCTACTCTGAGGAAATACCCAAAGGCCGAATGGTGAGATTACCTTGTGAAAGACGGATATGGAGCCCAAGACTAACTAATGCCAGGGTGTGGTGGCTAGACCTGAACACGTTTGTCATGGAACCATCAGTATCGCTCCAAGACCACATCTTCAACGACCTTGAGCAGCATGTCCACCGGGACATCAACTACTTTAACCCTCGCAACATCTCTCATCCTATGACCGAACCCTACCTCGACGAGATTTCGCTAAGTCCTGTTGGTGATGGTAAGGCCAACTCGATCAACATGATTATGACGCAGGACTGTGCCGGCTTCAACTTGGGATCCTTCTTTATGCGACGTAGCGACTGGACCGACCGACTCCTCGATGTGTGGTGGGATCCGGTGACATACGAGCAGAAGCATATGCAGTGGGAGCACAAGGAGCAGGATGCGCTGGATCAGCTATATCAAACGCAGCCTTGGGTGCGCAAGCATATGGGCTTCCTGCCGCAGCGTAAGATCAACAGCTTCCCACCTGGAGCGTGTAATCCCGACGGCGGTCCCAAGGACAAGCACATCCACTATGAAGAGAACCAGCGCGATTTCTTGGTCAACATGGCGGGCTGCGAGTGGGGTCGCGATTGTTGGGGCGAGATGTACTATTACCGCGAGTTCAGCTACTGGCTCAACCGAAACCCTTGGGAGCGGTTCAAGGAGGATCTCATTGCTGTCATCTGGTTCAAGCTCACTGGCCAGAAGGTCAAGCTCTGAAGAGCATATGAATGAGCCAGGGGCACCAACGATGCGAAGAACCACTCAACCATTCGGACACAGATGCATCAGCTTGCCGATACGATATACGGAGGAAAACGGATACGAAAGCAGTCGGCATTACGACTGCATTGATGCTTGGCATGGAGTTTTGTACATGATTGACTTTTTCCTCGACTGCATATACCCACTTAGACGAAGCATTTAGAAATAGTGTGGCGATGATCCAGAGATGTGGGGGAAACTCTCTGCCTACAAGCCACAGGGGGATGTATAGATTGGGGTGATGAGCGAATATCCAGTTCGTGCTCAGAATGAGACGAGACGAAGGACTGTTTTATAGATATGAAAGGGATCTCAAGGGAGGATGTATGGTTTCATGTGTACGCCTATCAAAGAGCTTCAGACCAGCTGGAAAGCACTTGCATTGATGCTGGTCCAAAATTAAATGTTTTTATGCGACAAAGGATTTTGTGTTTTCAATGCTGCTGGAGTGAAGCAATGGTTTGTCTCGAATGAGATCCTTCAAAGGATGGATGATTGCAGGTAAGGATGATCCTGGGTATATACCAAACTGATACAATGCTTGTATCGAAACTGCGGAGAAGGCCCAAGACACCAGCATTGTAAGTCAAAAAGAAGGGAGGTTCTCACATAACCCCTAAGTGACAATAATAGCAGTGTCGATCTCTGGCCGTTTAGAAGGGTCGAGGTCAACTTTATTTGCCGTATACTGCCGTGATCCCGGATTCTGGATCCAGGGTCCCGGACTTCGGAACCCCGGCACGGACGACACGATCCGGAAGCTAGCTTCCACATTCAACGGTTGTGATAATAAACCGACCGTTTCACTAGCTCAGGAGAATGAGGAAAGAAAAACACCGATTTGTTCAAAATATAACCCATCTCGAGTATAATGCCATGCCAAGGTCCCAAGAAAAGGAGTAGCAACAAAGGTTGGAGTCTCAATCGGGGGTTAGAAGAAAGGAGGTGGCAGAAGAGTTTTTGTTCAGCTCGGCAAGTTGAGCAGGCGTGCCCAAAGTAGGCAGGGAGAAGAGGACAGAAAGGTCTAGCCTGTCTTTCATTCCTGAGACTACGTTTCAGAAGAGGTCATTGTGGTTAGTGACTTGAGTTAGTGAGTGTGGCGGTTAAGGGAAACGCGCGTCAAGACAAAGAGAGCCAAGAGGATCTGGAGGGTCTAGGTGAGGAATGTCTTGGTTGAGGAATGCTCCCTGCCTCGTCTGCACATGGGCGACTCATGAGGGTCTTTGAAAGGGTCGATGGACTACGTAATCTGTGATGTTTCTTTGTTTATAGATGGCACTGAGTATCAGTTGGGCTGGGTATCATGTGAAGGGATCCATATGCATGGATATGGAGCGCGCGGCTATTGTATGAAAACGCTGGGATCTGAGGTTAATGCACAAGAGAAAACTATAATTGAGGGACTATTATTTAGTGACGGTTTCGGCGAAATGCGATAACAATAGCATTCATTTACTCGATGAATCAATAAAACAATAACAAGAAAATAAAGCTGAACTGTTTCTGTTTTTGTTTCTGTTTGGCATCAAGTCCGGACTGTCGATAGATAGATAGTAGGTGTTTCAATGGTCTCGATCATCCGGAAGCGCCATTGACTCTGCCCTTGCACAAGCCCAGTTATTCTCCACTATAAGATAGCGTGCTCTAGTGGATGCATACCCCTGAATCTATCGCCAACAGCCTATCACGGAGCCTCAAGACCAAGTCTCCCTGCCTGAAGCGGCCAGCGTCAGGCACGTCAAAGCCCCGGACGGTTGCGCTAAGCTTTTACGAGCAGAAAATGATTGGTTCGCAACGAGACGTGTTGGCGGCAGAGCCGTCTCGTCTTGACAAGCCCACCACCTTTCCTTTGGTATTCAACACGGGCTATGGACTACGCATCAGGAGCTCGAGGTGAAAGGGCCCCTGAGGGGCATGATTGGTTGGATCGTCCTGTCTCCTTACTGATAAAGGACCCTTGGCTATTGTTTCGGAAACTTTAGCATGTGGCCTAGCATCTGATCTAGACGAACATGAACTGATAGAAAACAGGACCAAACTTAGTTAGACGAGGAAAAGTGGGAGAGGAAGAGGTTCCTTGTTCTTGGAATAGTATGGCGTCGGATGTTCCAGAGGGAGTGGCTCTGCAAGACATATCAGAGACATATAGATAGCTCCCGCATTCCCTCGTGAGGCCATCGCTAGACCTGAACCACACTCACTCTTTTTTCCTCTTCCATTCTCTTCCCTTGCCTTTCCGTCTTCAGTGTCTGGTTACTCTGTCGTTCTGTTCTTGGGAATAACTATCCACTCATTCTTTTCTATTCTTGGCTGCATTCGTCGCCTCGCCGTTTCAATCCTTTCGGCAAGCTGGCTCGCCGTTTTATTTAACCACCCACTCTCTTTTTTTTTTAACTCTACGTATTGCTTTCCCTATTGACTAGGAAGCAAAGCAGTCGTTATATCCTCTTGGCTCCCTCCTTGGCAGTGCTCACAGCTATTGTTTCGTTGCGCGTCAACACAATAAGCCCGCCCCTCCAGCCCTCCGCTTTAGGCTGAGGATTCCCTCATTCGGCTACCAACTCCTTGGTGTAGACAATAGCTTCTGGTTCTATTGTTATAAATCTTTTGGTTATTTCGCTCCCTAGTCTCGAGTTCAAGGGAACGTCAGATTAAGCCAACTATTGAACATCATCACAACCTTAACTCACTTATACATCGTCAACTCAAACTCTGAACAACAAAATTCATTACATTCGTTCTTTTTCACTCAAGACAACAACTTCAAATCAGGATCGACGTTGCACATAAAAACAACACTTCTTCTTGTCTTTACTCTTAAAAGACAACAGAAGCAATGCATACCTCTATCCTGGCTCTCGGCCTCGCAGCCTTCTTCCAAGGCGCTGCTGCAGACGGCTCCAAGTCTCAATACTCCATCAGCACCACATACGACACATCCAACTTCTTTGAGGCTTTTGACTTCTTCAATGAAAAGGACCCTACCAATGGCTTCGTCGAATATGTCGACTCCGACACTGCTAACAGCGATGGTCTGGCTGGTTTCGTTGACGGCGCCATCTACATGGGTGTAGACTACAAGACAAAGAGCCCTTCAAACGGCCGCAAGTCCGTCCGTGTTACTTCTCATGAGTCCTTCACTCACGGCCTCATCATCGCCGACATTGCCCACATGCCCGGCAGCATCCCTGGAGTCTGGCCCGCATACTGGATGTTCGGTCCCTCATGGCCTACCTCGGGCGAGATCGATATCCTCGAGGGTGTGAATACACAAACTGAGAACAAGATCACCCTTCACACCGGTCCTGGCTGCTCCATCACCAGCGATGGCTCCGACGACAGCAGCACCCTCGTCAACAAGAACTGCAACGCTGGAGGTGCCTCCGAGGGCTGCGGCCAAACCACCAACAACAACCAGAACTACGGCGACGGCTTCAACGACATTGGTGGCGGAGTCTACGCTACTGAGTGGACATCCGACTACATCGCCGTCTGGTTCTTCCCCCGCGGTCGCATCCCCGACGACGTCCAATCTGGCAACCCTGATCCTTCATCTTGGGGTCCTGCCACTGCCAAGTTCAACGGCGGTTCCGGCTGCAACATCGACGACCACTTCAAGGACCACAACATCATCTTCGACACCACTTTCTGCGGCGACTGGGCTGGTTCTCCTGATGTCTGGGGCAAGAATCCAGAGACCTCGTCTTTGGGAGACTGCGAGGACTATGTCGCTTCCAACCCTGAGGCCTTCAAGAACGCCTATTGGCTTGTGAACAGTATCAAGATCTACAACCAGGGCGGATCTTATGGTGGTGGTAACGGTGGTAACAGCACTGGCGGTGGTGATCAGGGCAACACCGGCGGTGGCAACACTGGAAGCGGTAACAGCGGCAATGGCAACACTGGTAACGGAAACAGTGGAAACGGAAACACTGGTAACGGCAACAGTGGAAACAATAACAGTGGAAATGGTAACAGCGGAAACAACAACAGCGGAGATGGAAACAGTGGAAACGGCAACACTGGTAACGGTCAAAGTGGAAACGGTGACGGCTACAGCCCTGACGGTCAAGGCCAAAGCACTGGTGGTTCCAACGATGGAAGCTCAAGCGACAGTCAAGACCAAAGCTCTAGCTCCGATGGTCAACAAAGTACCGGTGGCTATGATGACGGCCAATACCACGGCAACGATGCCTACACCGCCAAGAGCACAGATGACAACCAAGGCCAATACCAAGGTGGTGGTGGTGGTGGTTCTGGTTCCAGCGGCGGTTATGTGGTCCACGTCGGTTCAAACGGCAAGTTGACCACCTGGGGCAACGGCTCCAAGCGCTCCGTCATCAAGAAGCGTTTCCTCGCTTAAGCAGTCCTCACTCGAGGGCAAAATCCTCTATTCTTCTTTGTCAACCCATGAGATACCCCCCAAAACAGAAAGAAAGAAAAAACGTGGCGGTCCAGGCGTTTTTTGGATCATACTCGGACGGATATAGATGGACGGACTATTTGGTCAACGCATTTTAAGCTCTTCATGTTTACATCTCTTATGTCAACCCTTTTACCTTCTCAGTACATATATATAGCCATCTTGGTTGCGAGTGGTCAATAGCCGCAAGGAGCCTGCAAAGTATTTAACAATGCAAGCCATATAAGCATTTATCGAATTTTATGAGTGATGTGTGATTACTGAGCTGGTGACATGTCTTGATAAGTTTGAATAGGTAGGATTTGGTCAAGTAAAGTCTTGGTGCTCCCTGTTGAAGGACGTTGAGAAGGGCCCCCTGTAACTTAGTAAGCTTAATCGATCCTGGCGATGTTGGGGATGAGCTGGGCCAATTGTGGCTCCTGGCTCGTCCTGTCATTGACCTCCATTGCACGCTAAAACATCCGAAGAAATAAAAAATTTGATATCACTTGTTTCTTTATGAAAGGTATAAAAATAATGATGAAATATTATCCTAAGCTTTATCTCACGTGATTATGTATTAACACAGACTACCTACCTACCTACTACAATACCCATCTCAGATCTAGACCACCTGGATGGGTCCCATAAGTGGTCATGCTCTAACGCCTCATAATGAAGAATACATAGGTAGATAACACAACGTTTG
The DNA here is from genome assembly GCA_030142105.1 of Fusarium sp. FL617. Taxonomy (NCBI): domain Eukaryota; kingdom Fungi; phylum Ascomycota; class Sordariomycetes; order Hypocreales; family Nectriaceae; genus Fusarium; species Fusarium sp. FL617. Next base: position 1,922,349 of record JAREIL010000010.1, on the reverse strand, counting down.
GGCGAATTGAATACTCAAAAAAAAAATCATCATATCATGCTGAGAACCAAGAGCCAGCCATTATGTTCTAGTTATCATGAACGTTGTGCTAACCAACATGCTCATGCAAGTGCCACTCGAGAGCGGGTCCAGACTTACACGGATGATTATTAAACTGAACATGATCTCGTCGGACAAGTTTGATAATACCTCCAGAACTCACGATCTCATAGAGTTATTTCAAAATTGTTGTTCTCAACAGAATTCAGTCAATTTACTTATAAAAGGTTTAATTAAATCACTACTCGACTCCATCATCACACAACCGCACTTACACATCAACTACCTTGTAACATGGAGTCTTTTCTCGGATTCGACCTCTCAAGGAACTATTCCTTCTTTACGGTATATGACTCTATACTCTCTCGGTGGCTACCTTTAACTTATACTTCTTCAGGTCCCAGCTGCCTTCTTCATCGTCACTTTTCCTCATGCATACTCCATTCGTTGCTGTAAAGGAACATACGACAACGCCAACCCCCGTTCTCACAAGACCACCATCGAGAAGTGTGACAAGCTCGACAAGGCTGCAAGTCCTCTCACCTATCCCAGTTCTCATCCACCACTAACACCCTTACCAGGAGAAGCAGTTCCTCCTACGAGCAAAGTCTTGTACAGAAAACGGCCTCGAGACTCTCGGTTTCTACGCCTCTGGAATTGTAGCTGCAAATTTTGCAGGCGTACCGACACCTTCCCTCAACACCTTGGGCTTCAGCTACGTCGCCAGCCGTCTCGCGTACAACTTCGCCTACCTGTGGCTGCAGAACAACCGTCGGTTGGCGTGGGTGCGCAGCGTGGTATGGACGGTGAGCATCGGACTTATTGTCACCTTGTGGGTAAAGGCTGGAAACAAGATGCTGCTGGCCTAAGCTGTAGCCACGTGTGAGTTTCGTGTATATATAGACTTTAGTGTGGCTGCAGTAGGTACAAACACTTCTACTGAAGTGTAACACTCCATACCTAGAGATTCTCGGCGATTTTATCCGCCTTGTACAACTCGTTGCTTCAGATATAAGAGTCCGGGATTCCATCTGCCGAACATACGCGGCGTCTCGCTTAATACGTTTGTCGTGTTTGCTCTCTATTATCGCGAGCCATAGAGAGGTCCGTGTAGAAGTCATGTGAAGAACATATACCATCATTCTGTAACGCAAACAAATAATTGTTCCGTGGTTACGGATTGCTCGAGTGCAGTAGGAATTTTCTCGAACGTTGCATCTGTTTGACCATAGTTGCTGTATAAGAACACTTCCATCTTCTCTTCAAGAATCTACCAACTGATTCTCAAACGCTAGAGAAAAGAACCACCAAGATTTTATAATAACAACACTCACAATGTGCTCTCTTAAATACCTCGTCATCCTCTTTACCTCAACTGCTCTGGCCCTCCCCGGCAACCCAGCAGCCTTAAACATATATCCCACTACTACATCCGCCCCCACGCAGACCTTCGACTGCGATTACGAATATTGTGATGTGAAAAGCGTCTCATGGTGCTTCCAATTCGTCCCCTTCACCGGCATCGATCCTACCCGGGGTCCTCTGCCCGGCGAAACGAGGACTTCAATCGGAGTTTGCAGACCCAAGACAGTGGCACCGATGCCGGCGAATTAAGCTGAAGACGACCACTCTCGATGTTTGGATAGTTTGATTTGGAGGGCGTTGGAAGGGCCAGTCCGTGGACAAATGAGACCGGTGGATAACGACGATTTAATGAGTGAATTTGAGTTATCTGTGTCCAAGCATAAACATGAAACTGTGGCTCTAATAATCAAAACGGCCCAACATGATACCTGGGTAATCTAACCTTGCTTGCCAAAAAGAAAAGAAAAAGAATAATCCCAAAAACGAAAGACCCAATCTCAACCATACGCTCCTAGGCTCTGGGAAAAGAGCCAAAATGCTATTCCATGATTCCATGATATCTGATCCTGCGCCTGTCCATGCTTCATTCAATGATGTGGGGTATGATGTGGGTGTGTGTATTTAGTGCATCTCAGCACCTCCAAAACTCTTGTGTCTCGTCAATGTAGCCCGAGCCTGGGTAGCTCTGGGAAGCTGGTCGCGGGTAGACTTGCGCCTGTTGAGAGGTCTTCGAGGGGTCTCCTCCATTCCGCTCTGACCTTGCTCGGCTTCGACAATAGCATCGGCGGGCATGGCAGCGTCGTCCTTAATCTTGGCCACAAAGAAAGATGCAACCAGAACACAGACTCCACCAAGCGCAAATACGACAGGAATACTGCGGTCACCCGGTGTGCCGCGTGGCTTCTGCCAGATCTTGAAAATAATACTGGAACCAAGAGTTGCGATAATCTGGGGTGCTGCAATCGCCATGTTGTGGATGCCGAGAATCACTCCAGCCTGGTCAATCTCTTCTTCTTCCTCGTCATCTATGGAGTTGGGATTGTTTGCTCTGGCGGCAGCTGCTCGAATCTTTTGAGCACGGATTAAAGCATCTCTCTGGCTGATTTCAGCGCTGATGATAGCCCACGGAGCCCATAGCGTCATGGCCCATGTGATACCAACAAGACCAACCAGCACGGTGGCTGCCTTTACGGTCCGTACGAAAAGTGTAGCGAACATGCAGCTAGCGAAAAGAATGAGTGACAGGAACCAGGCACGCTTTAGGGTAAGGCCAGGAATAGCCAGCTTGTCCAACCATGAGACCTTCTCGTCTTCTTCGTCGTCGTAGTAATCGGCAGCAAGAGTCTCTCCGGGTGCTCCTGTGACGGGCTGACTGTCGTACGTCGGGGCAATGAAGAATGGAAGGAAGACATTTGTAAGCAAACTCACGATGGAGTTGATCAGAAGTGCGAATGTACCAATGCGAGTTGCTTGCTCGTACAGCTTGTTGAGTTCCTCTGGGTCCAGGTGGGGGTTGGCTTCAAGGTATGGCTCGACATAGATATCTCCGATGTAGGACGACGTGTAGAACAGGAGAGGGAAGAAGCCGATCCAGGCACAGAACTGAACCTCACACACTCTCTTGATCTGGGGCGGAAGACGCTTGATTGACCCGAAGATGGAGAAAAAGAAGGAGAAAACTCCAGACTTGTCCTTCTTGGCAGGTCCATCCAGTCGAGGGTCTCTCTCCTTGATGAAAGCAGTGCTCACAAATACAGTCAAGCCAAGAGCAACACATGCAATGGCGCATAGAATCTGGAACTGCGTCTTTCCGAGGAACCCGACGTACTTGCTCAGATTAACATATCCAGCGATGTATCCCACAATGTTGCCGAATCCGGTAATTCGACTAGCCATGGCATTGGCGGACTCTTGTTGGTGGGCGGGAGCACAGTCGACAATGAAGGCACGAATAGATGCCTGGACAGTGTTAATGGCAAAATCGAGAACGTAAACACCAATGACGGCAACCACAATAGTTGTGGTCTTAACTCCTTGTGACTCGGGGTCGAAACCAAGGATGTTAGAAGCACCGCCAACTATCTCCTTGGCCCAGGCAAGGAAAAGCAGAGAGAATATTGTTGCAACGGCTCCTCCCACCATGAAAGGCTTTCTCTTTCCCCAGGGTAGACGGCAGTTATCACTCAGCATGCCAACATAGGGCTGTACCAAGGTACCTGTCAAGGGACCAGCGATCCAAACAAGAGCCATAAGAGACTTGCTGAGTCCTAGAGACAGGAGATACGGCGAACCGTTTGAGAGTTCAACAGACCATGCGATCTGAAGACCACCAATACTGATGGTCAGTAAGATCAGGTACCATAGACTCTTGGTAGTCTGTGAATCGTCTTCTCCGTGATCGTCATCGGCGTCGCCGTTGTTTCCCAGTAGGGGAGATTGTTCGTTGCGGCCTTGCGAATTGGCAACTCGGCCAGCGGACTGGTGCTGCGGGTTGTCACCACTTCTTCGTTGATTGGAGGAGGATGAGGTTCGGTCGCCGCCTGCGGCGCGTTCTGAAGGAGCACCCATTTTGACTGTAAATGAGTTTCTGCGATGATCACGAAGTTGGCAATGTCGAGTTCAATGCGAAACCGCGAAGCTTTAAGCGTGCGGACGTTGAGCCGCTATAGGCAGAGTCCGGATGCGGGGGCGCAGTGTGCGGATTCCGGTCGACCAGAAACAGCCGGCAGTTGCTGTTAAGACGATATCACAAATAGAGATGTTGAGGAACCTAGACTTAAGCATTCATGCCGAGTGCAGGACGGTTAACAAAAAGCAAAAACAAGGCGGAAACGGGAACGTCTAGTGCCTTGTGTAAGTGAACTAGGCGCGGCGATCGAGTTTTTTTTCTCTGGATCAACAAATGTCCGCAGTATATTTAGGCCCAAGGTGAAACTATCATGTGGTCAAATCAAAACTCACGCGACCGCACTTATTGTAGGCGTGCAGGCGTGGCAGGTGCAGAGAGGTTGGGCTTTGGAGTGTAAGAATGTGAAAGAGGTGCGTCACTGGGCCCCCGCCTCCAATAGATCGTGACGTGAATCATTACTGATCGAGCCCCGTTCCTGGTTGGAGTCGCTCCGGGGCTTGCATGGCCGTCTTTCATTGGCTGCTGCGCCTGTCCGGTGCTGCTGACCACTGGGATGCCTAGAAAAACTCCATTCTCTGGCATGCCTTGGTCGGCCTCTTTCTGCGAGACTTACCCTGTATGTAGATTTCTTTGCATCAAAAGTGACGGGTAATATCAAAGAAGATGCAGCCAGCGCTGGATATTTTGACTCTGAGGAGCATTTCGCCCGTGTCTCAGATTCGTGAACGGCACGTGGTGAAGATTTCTCGAGGCGGTCAGTAAAATCTTCAAGATGAGTTCAGTCTAACAGTCCGAAAGCGCCCAAACAAGCAGCATTGAACCACACTTGCAGGTATGTATGACGTGCGGGAGGTGATAAATGTCCGGGAAAATCTTGATGGTCGCACGCTAACTCCCCATAAGTGACCCAAGATCTAAGAGCCTCAACAGATGCTATCAGATGTTGAGGTGAGGCGCGTTTACCATTTCTTTTCTGGCGATTATAGTATTCGAGCTCGATCATCAACGAGACCGGCGATACATTGAACCGATGCAGATGCAAGGAAACCATAATGAGGTGATATCCATGGGTGCCTCAGGTTGCACCGAGCACCCATGGGTCCAACCATAACAACCCGAAGCCTGAACAGACCCCAGACTCCCAGGAAAACCACCATGATGCAATCAGATCTTTCCATTTGAACTGCTCACGATTGCTTCTCCCATGTCTTGTAGAAAAGCAGGATAAACCTTGCCACAACGGAGTTCCACCGAGACATAGACGACAGTGAAGCGGGCCAGAGGGTCGATTTGGCGAGGCCTCGACGCTGGCCCACCCAGACTGTCACAAGCGAATAACCAACAACACCCCGGCAGGCTGAACGGCTGTTGACGGGATACAATTGCAAGGTTGATGCTATCCCCACGTGCAGGACACCATTCTATTTCACCCCATCGCCGACTCCGTAAGCCAAGAGTGTGATAAAGAAAAACAAAAGAAAAAAAGAGAAAATTTTCATACAAGGTAAGTTTAGCCGCTGCAATCAGTCTTATCAACTAACCACCAACAGGAGGTGTCACTCTCGATAAGCTCAGACTCGCAGACTCGAAAGCAATTATCCGCACTGCTAACGGAAGCCAAGACCGGCGCCGAGAGCGGGTGGCGAACAAATCTCGTCAAGGGCTGCAACGGGAACCAACGGGGGACGCGATACGCAGCTGGGGAAAACCTTGAGTTGAGAATTACCGGCCCGGTGTCTACCGATGGCCGCCATGTCCGTAATGGTTGCAAGACCAAAGGAAGAACGAAAAGACGTTGAGCATTGACGTTGTTCTAGCCCAACGGATCGATAACGGCAGTCCGTTGTTTATCGATGTCTGCAACGGTTCGCTCTCACACGACTATTGAAGTCCGTAGGATGGGGCTGATTGACCTCATCCCCAAGCCTCAACCGAGCAAGGGCCGACTGGTACGTAATACCGTATGCCAGTCCAACGGGAACAACAACACCGAGCACCGAGCACGTTGTAAAGAAGGATCTCCGGACAAGGATATGTCACGTTACCGAACCCAGTTTTGCTTGGCGAATTGTCGCCTGCACACAATTGGAAGAGTGATTCCTCGGTGCCTGAAAGTATTCGAATGTAACCTTCAAACGTGTTTGTCTTCAAAGAGTGGTAAGTGGCCACGAAGAAACCTGAACACAACAACAGCTAACGGAGTCAGCTCGGCGTTATCTACTCACAATGACGCTACAGTATCTACTTGCCTGTGAGAGTCTAGCCTGTCAGCCTGTTCATGACCCCGTCTAATCCCCAAGAACTCCCCAGTACCCCCAACAAGCTAGTGATCCAAGAGGGGCGACATGCGGGGGCCCTCCATGGCTGGACTTTGTCGTAGACCCCGTCCCCATCTTTGAGATGGAAGTTCTACTAACGTTAGCTCAATAGTGACCATTGTTACACCATCGGTCGAGTTTTATTGCCGAATTCTCAACAAAGCCATAGTGTCAGCCTGACAACGAGGGAATGAAAAGTTCGTTTTTGGCGGCAACGTTTTGAGACAAGTATCAACGGCTGATACACGAGGCGCTTCACGACCCAACTCCTGGACGCCATGTTTCCGATAATTTGTACTGTCGGACACATTCGGCTACCATGGAGATGAAAGTTGGCTTTCATTGGACCTAGTGGGCTCCGTACATGCACGAAACTCTGGTGCCTACGGGAGTAATCTCTGCCAGGTGGATACCCTGTCAAAGAGATCACAGAAATGATCATCAACCAGCACGGCTAAAATAAAACAAAACTCTTGTTCCACCTGCGGCCTGCCCCTTTGAGGCTGATGGTTTACCAATAGTGGCGTTGCTTCCTGCGTCTCCTTGTTGCTAAAAACTGGCACTTCCGATCCATCCACCACATGGCCAATCTGCGAATGCGAAAGGGCTGCAAAGCCGCAGCAAAGTATCTTTTGTACTTTTGTACTATTCTGAGGCCCCGGCCCGACATTGCAGGGTTTCTCCATACAGCCGCCATGGCCAGCGCTGACCTCATTGAGGGTCAGCCCCGTACAAGCCGCCGAATCCTCCGCCATCCTCCGCCCCCCAAGCCTTGCTCTGGCTAATCATAATTCATTATTCTCATTGTGGGCCACTGAGCCAGGGGCCAACAGACCCAGAGACCTCTCAGAGACCATTGAAATGTACTCAATGTACTTCTTGTATCCAGGATCAGGGACCTCGCTTTGGTTCCACCTCCACAGCCAAGCCTAGGTTTTCCAAGGCGCCGCCGGAGCACATGGATACCCCCATACTGGCCGAAACGGCCGACGACTTTGAGGGGTTTTCCTATCTCCAGGGATTCCCTTTAAATGTCCCTGCCGCTGCACTTATCTCGTCGTGTCCATTTAAGATAATTGATCGCCCATTCCACTTTGTTTATAGTCGAGAGGATCTTGTCAATCCTTAAGCTCATTGCCTTGAACCATCACGAACTCAACACTCCGCTCATCGAGCTTAACCTTCCTTCCTTGACACATACAAACACAACACAACACAACATAACACACATCCACAAATCACAATGGCTATCCGAGAACAATTCCGCCGCGTTATGCGCTCTGACGCTTCCAGCTCATCACAACTCGTCGACTCCAACACTCCCGGAAAGATCACAGCAACCATGACCAAGTCAAGCCAGAACAGCGACAGGTCCGACGACTCAGCATCAAAATCATCCCTCGTCAACAAGCTGTCGCGTACCTGGACGTGGGGCTCCAAGGATAAGGACACAACCAAGGAACGCAAGCCCAAGAACAAGAAGGGAAAGAAGATCACCCACCCTAGCGAGAAGCCCATGACCGCCCAAAACCTTCAACATCAGGAGATGCTCTCTCACTTCGACTTCACTTTTGGTGCTTCCTGCGTCGAGCAGATTGAGGAAGAGGACTTCATTGGCATCAGCCCTTGCTGCACTCGAGCTCCCAGCGTCGTCAACTTCTCTTTAGAAGCCGACAGCGAAAGCGATGGCCGCACATCCTCATCTTCATCCTCCGTTAAATCATCGTAGCCGATTTCCTGAATTGGCAAAGTCGATGGTGATGGATGGGCGGGCATGCGGGCAAGCCGATTGTCGAAAGGGGCAAATTGGAAGAGTTCTGGAACACTAGTTCAACGCCCGCCACCAAAAGAACCAGGCACACACACCAAAGTCACCTACTGGACTCGGGATGATCTTCACTTTTTGGGTGTTGCATTTTACCCATCTGATCACGTCCGCAGGACCCAGTCTCTTGTCACGACTATTTTCACCGATTGGGTGATACAACCATCTCCAGATCAGCGCCTGTTCTACACCCGAATAGGAACAGCAGCTGACGATCCGACCACCACTTTTGGGCATAGAGCCCGATTTCCACCTCACCTCACTTCCACCTCTTGCATAGAGATATGGCATAGAGCAGAACGTATAGACAACCAAACAAAAGCAGTGCGCATTGGGCTTGTCTCTCATCGCTGGGGCGATGAGCGTAGTCTTTTACCCCGGCGACGGTGTCTCGGGCACCGCAGAAAAAACCGCATGAATTGATTTGAAACGCCACGATACGTGGTATGAATATAGCATTTTGGATTTAGCGATCGGTATAGGGAGTTTTGCATTGCTCTTGGTCACGCAAATGGGCAGATAGACCTAGAATGGGCGTTAAATTGACGAGACCTAGTACCAAGGCTCTACACTTTTACATTTATCCTCTTATCCATTGTGTCAAATGAAGTTTATGTTGGTGATGTCGAAGATCATAGAATAGGTGACTGTCAGAGAAGCCCAGAAGCAGTAGTAGGCTCGCTACGTACCCCCTCACCCCCCAATTTTTATTTTATTTTACTTCTGATACCACCTTTTAGACTTGTTCATTGAGTCTGAATAATCTCCTCGTATGCATGCATATTGATACAGTTGTGAATTCAGCATAAGTTTCATATGCTGATGTGACACGCAACTACTACTAAGTAAGTAGATACAATAACACCATAGGCTAACACGACAGGATGCCTGTATGCCTGATGTACGATTAATATAATTTGTCTGAAAGCTTCAAGCAATACTGAGATGTATTTATATGTGATAGTATGCTGTGGCACTTGGTTGAGCCCATCACCATCTGTGCTCAGCCGTCAAGATATTACTGTCGGCCGTTTGCACTGCACAGTCACCACTGGATATCTTGGTAAATATTGCCCAACCCAGCCAGTTACTTTGCTCAATTCATAATAAAGAATCCACTATATCACAGGTAAGCAATTCCAAGAGTACCTACCTATGAGGTTTCACCAATCTCAGCCTGCCATTCACTCGGGCTGCTAGTCCTTTCCACTGTGACGCAAGAAGGCGCGACTTGACGACTACACGGGCTCCTGCCGTAAATATCACAACGAGCCCGTGATTCAACCTGACATGATCCCATCTCTTCCACCGGTCTGAATTACCGCCTTGGGTACGTGGTCGATAAGGTAAGGTAGGTTCCTTCACTTGAAAGGCGCTGCTTTCACTTGAGCATTTCTGTCCTCAACATGCTCATGCTCGACCGCTACATCAACTGCTTCCTTACATCAACAACACCATCGTCATAAACAGCACAACGCCTTCGATTTTACCACCGCGATGTCGAGCAAATCTTGGTACGCTCTCAAGTCCAAGGCTGTGCACACCCGGTATGGCTTGACCAAGAACATCCAAGTCCTCCTCCAGGGTTTGGAGAGCTTCCACGCAGGCGCTATCGACGCGAGGGAGCTTGGAAGCATGGTCCGACTGAGTCCCAGACGCCGAGAATCTGTCGCTGGAACGATAGCCAAATGTGCTCGCCTGATCAAGAAGGAGCCCCAAGAGCTCAAGACATGCGTCGATATCATTGAGATGTGCACCGAGATTCTGGAGATTGCTGGTAAGTGATAACAAGCAGACGATACATATGCCCTCGAGCGAGTAGCGAATAACTCTGTTCCAGATCGACCGCCACCCATCGAGGGCTTTCCTTTCATGCGACTACCTGCTGAAATACGAGAATACATTCTCGACTTGATGATTGACACAGTCTTCCGATCGAAGGGTATCAAACCTGGTACACGAAAAGTGAATTGCAATTGTCCACAGCTCGAGCGGGAGCTTGGGTACCAGTCTGCTCAAATGAAGGCGCTGCCTTCTCTTCTCGGCCCAGCACTCAACCATGAATTCTTCCGCATCTTCTTTCGTAAGAAGACGATCCGCTTCCGTTGCTGCTGCGAACTCCAACATCACCTCGACAACAACCCCCTGTTTGTTCAAAATGTTCGCGATATCAAGGTTCACTGGTGTGGGCCAAAGTCGGCCATGACCTTCAAGAAGTTGGCGGAATGCGACAAGCTCGAAGGACTGACAATTAGTATCTCGAAGTCTACGCTTCATCACCTCAGTCCACGAGCCGACCTGATGAAGAGGTTCTTTGTCCTCACCTATCGTCATGTCAGAATAACGGATATTCTCGGGCTCGACGAGCTTTTGGCTCTTCGAGGCCTCAAGCAGGTATCAGTCGTCCATGTTCAATCCAAGAGCACCAACCTCACCGTGGAAACGGACAGAGCCAGTCTTTCGGCACTACTTGCTGATCAACTTAAGCAAGACAAGGTAAGTCTGCAGTTGATTATCGCCCTTGATAGTACTAACACCAATAGGGCTACGACCCCCTTACCGATTTCTAGCTGGCTAGAGACTGGTCTCGACCAACAACATTGACAACAACGCAACAATTCTACTATGCGATATGAACAGATTTTGGTGCTGAACGGAGTTCGGGGCAAATAAAATAGAGATACCAAAGCATGTCCTCGCGGACGACACAATCTGGCGAGCTGGTGATAGAATGATTCTTCTTACGACTGCGGAGTTTGGGGGCAAAGGGTATTAGGACTATTTATGAAATGTAACAACTGATAAATTACGGAAGACTCCATTTGGTGAAAACACTAAAGACTCCGTACTCAAAAAGCGTTGCCAGAATTGGTCTTGTCTTGTACCAACACAAAAGTGAAGGCATCCGGCTCAAGATCAGTCGTTTTAACTAAGCTGACCGAGCGATGGAAATAGACGATGAACGATTGGCTGCAAGAAACAGCATGCAATGACTGAGAACCTACCTTGGAGGTACTCGGCAGATTATGCCAGCGAATCTAATTAAGAATCGTCGAGTTCCTCGATACGTGCCTGTTGATGGTATTGGGCATTGCTTGAGACAAAGAAAAGAAAGCCAAGTTGGCTCAAGTTAAATTTGAGAAGCTAGGCGAATATGGAGGAGCACTGTGTTTAGTGAGGGATGGGTGGGCATCCAGACAGTGCGCTACGCTGTCAGACACAGTGCCGTAGCCGACGACACGTTATGTCTGATGGGTTGGGCTTCGATCAAGAACGCTCTTCACATCTCAATATGGTCACAAGCCAAGTACATGCACTGTAGATTCAGTACCTGTTGAATGAGCTGCCTGTCTTTCAACTGTCATACAAAGTTTGCAGGGCAGCAAAGGGCCTCGACAGACACACAGTGTCGGGACATACACGTGACATTCATATTCGGTTAAAGCATCGGGGACGGACTAACCACACGCCGGAGCTCCAAATTGTGCGCTCGCACCTGCCGTGCCCTAGTCCCCACAGGATTTCACCACCATAAGCGAGGGCTTTCAACTCTGCCTTTCATCTTCTACACCCGATCATCGAACTCAACGAGCATACGGCAACTGACCGGTAGAAGTTGCCCATCATGTCGCTCGTCTCGGGAGAGAAGTCGAACTTCCAGTTCGTAAGTCATTCCCTTCAGCATCGCTACATCGATATCGAATTCGACACCGTCGCCGCTGCGCTCGAATGCGCTCGCGCCACCCGCCCAGCGTTTTGGGCGCACCGAAATCGATATCGTGACGAGAAAATCAAATCCATCAGATAACTAACAATGACCAGATTCTCCGTCTTCTCAACACCAATGTTGACGGAAAGCAGAAGGTTATGTACGCCTTGACCAAGATCAAGGGTGTCGGTCGCCGATACTCTAACTTGGTCTGCAAGAAGGCCGATGTCGATCTGAACAAGCGGTACGGCAAACCTCACACGAACTCGAGCGATGGGAACAGAATATACTGACAATGTATCACAGTGCTGGTGAGCTCACCTCTGAAGAGCTCGAGCGAATCGTCACCATCCTCCAGAACCCTACCCAGTACAAGATCCCCACGTGGTTCATCAACCGACAGCGCGATATCGTTGATGGCAAGGACTCTCACATTCTTGCCAACGGTGTCGACTCCAAGCTCCGTGAGGATCTCGAGCGCCTCAAGAAGATCCGCGCTCACCGTGGTCTCCGACACTACTGGGGTCTCCGTGTCCGTGGTCAGCACACCAAGACCACTGGTCGCCGTGGCAGGACCGTCGGTGTCTCCAAGAAGAAGGGTGGTTAAAGATTTTATGGGTGTTGGTTATGGGTGGACAGGCGTGACGGCTGGTTTCTCCATCTTTCTGAGCATTACGAGAGGATTGCTTTCCGGCATATGCAGCTAGGGCTGTACTCTAGATCAGAGTCACGAATCAAAAGCATTCAAGTAAAAATGTTCACCCTGGGAAAGGGGGTTGCCTATGGCACAACATGTGAAAATGTATTGTCAAACGATGTCCACGATAGGGGAAAATTTGGCGTTTCGCCACGGAAAGGTTCATAATGCATATGGGAAAGGGTATCATGGTTTCTCTTTCAACGTCTACTTAAATCTGTGCCTTGTGTGATTTAGTCTTCGTGTGTCACAGCCATGTCTAGAACCTCGACTCTTCCTTGTCCCTTTGTCTCGTTGCCGATGAAATCAGACAGGGCCTTGAAGGCTCCAGGCTCGACGAAGCCTACCACTTCCCATTCTGAACCAACGACATCTTGACTCTCTACTTGCTCGACGTAGCTAAGGATCTTGTCCTTGACTGTACCAACAGCCTTTTGCTCGCCATCCTCTTCCTTGCTGGCGCCCTTTGCTCCTTTGACGGCCTGCTTAAGAACATTGGTAGTGCAAGCGATACGGAGCCTCATGCGTGCCCGCGCAACTGGGATGGGCTGGTGGGAGATGAGGGCCTTCATGGCTTCCAGGGCCTGACTCTTTGCGCTCTTGGTCGTGCTAACACCGGTCCAGTTGTGCTGAGGTCTGGGCTTAGCCTCGCCAGCCTCCCCCGTCGCAGGTGTGCCAGTAGTGCTTCCTGCAGCACTCTTGTCGGGTGTGGCAGTATGAGCCTGGGAGCTAAGCATGTCAAGAGCCTTCTCGATCATGCCAGATGTATAAACGCGCTTGGTCCTTGGGTCTACCAGTTTGCTGGCGACTATGCTGATGACCTCGTTATGCACACGCTCTGTCTGCGCCGCGCGCTCCTTCTCGCCAACCTGCATCTCACCCTTTTTCAGAATCTCGAGGATGATGTCGTCTGTGGACTTGCCCTTGCCAAAGGCCTTGTCGAGATCCTCGCGCGGCGCTGTCTGGCCCTTCGAGACGTTGAGGAAGACGTTCGGGATCTGGAGGACATTGTCGAGGTCTGTCTCGATACCGGATCGCCACTCGAGGACCTTGTTCTTGTAGCATGCGAGCTCAAAGCGCTTCTTTCCCTTCTTGAGGCGGACCAGAGAGACGTTGGTGAGCTTGATTTGGTTGGAGGGTTGTTGAATCTGGCGAGACATGACGGGCGGAGAATATCAGTAGCACAAATTGAAGAAATCGATTTAAGAATGAAGACGCTGCGTAAAAGTAATGGAAAGTTGCCGAGAAGAAGAGTTGCGGTAGTTAAAGTACCTTTTGGTTGACCAAGAGGACCAGAACTTTTTTCTTAACCCCGCCATCAACCAGGATTGGATTTCTCACTGCGTAATGCCCCGCAACTGAGCGCCTTCGTCATATGCATCGAGTCACATCGATAGATCTTTGTTTGTATCGTCAGCCTAGTTGTATTTATACTCATAATTAGTCGATGACTCTTCCGGGCTGTGTTTGAACCCTGGAAGCACATTGCAAAGGTTGCAAAGATTCGGGTATTTCTTCGAGTTGATGCCTACCTACGCAGTAAGTGACTGATAGTGGGTGAAGTTGAGTTCATGTCTGTCTTATATCGAACAGGGACACAGGTAGGCTTTTAATATGAGGGCCTGGCTTCTAGACGTATCAGAATTGCCTCAGCTGTGTGATCTATGTTGATAGAAGTGTAACCCCTAGGCTATCTTGCTCACTAGCCTTGCCAATCCTCAAGAGGCTGAGACTTATGACAGCCAGCCAAGAATGACAGCGGGTGGCTCAACGAGACAGCGAACTCTCTCTGTCATATAATCTCTTGCCGCCAAGAGCTGTAGTTGACGGTCTGAGTATAACCGTTGTCATTCGCCTGGGACTTCGTTTAGCGATAGTATCGGATATCTCGATACTCCATGTGTCAAGTTAGTTATACTGTTGACCTAAAATGGTTCATGCACCGTCCATGTGAACTGTCATACCAGATGGTTAACAGTAGTATTCTAGTAGTGGTACTTCGATAATGCACCCTTTTCGAGGTATACCTTGCAGCCGGTGGCCTTTGAGTCCATTTACTGGAGCAAGGTAAACCAGCAAGATCAGGCTGTTGGAGACATCAGTGAATATTCACCTGACTTTGCTGAAACGTACGATCGTAACATAACATATTAGGATGCTTTCTGGCACCGACAGATAAGTTCTATACCTATGAAAACATACACAAGCAAGAAAATGCCGGCTAACTTCGAGTTTGTATTGGCATTAAAGTAGTACAGGGTAGGTGGTTCCTGAGAATACAACCAGCCAGCCACGCAACGGAGGCTTCAGATCCTTGTTCAATGCCAACCAATTGTCGCTTCACTCGTGTTTCAGGAATAAGACCATAAAGTCGGACAGTCTAGGTACCTTATCTATTAACGCCAAAACCAGGCCAAAAAACATTCCACAAGGCCACCTAAATCAATGAAAACAGAGGATTAACTACTTGTGAGAAGCTCATCACTCCATATAAACTGAGACATAGACTAAGAACGATGAGTGACCATGAGCATTAATCGGCCTCTGTCCGTGCCCGCGTTTTAGTGCGTGCATTATCAGACGCGTACAGCAGCAAACGACCCTGCTATCATCTACGTCATTCAACCGACGCCGGCTTCATGCTCCGGTCGCTGTATCGCAAGACCCAAAAGTGAGGCGTCTCTATGCTTGTAGAGGGTAGGAACGATGGCTTAAAGAAGAGATGATTGGTAGCCGAGTCTCGTCTGTCTGAATCAACGAGACGGAAAACCATCACGAGGCTGCCTTAAATCACGGAGAGTAACGCCCGTTAACGCCTCTTATCAACGACTCATCAAGGTCAACAGTGTGAGATAGCGTACTTGAGTCACGTTATCGTTGAAAGTGGACCTTTGAGTTGTTGGCCCAAGCCGCCTTCCTAGCTTAGCTTGGTTTTGTGGTTGCGTGGTACCTGCGACACGCAACCTCGCACTAGCAGATATCCACATAAATTGCATGAGATCCAGATAGTGAGCTCCCCTGGCAACTGCCTGAATCGCCCCTGCCGCTAGGAAGCATAGCCGCTACGCGGGGATGTGGATTGGGTGTCAGCTGCAGGTTGCTCTGGCATTCAGACTGGGGGAAGCTTTCCCGTCCCGGCCATATTACGTCGCTCGCCTCGCCTGCGCGTTTACTTCTCTTTCTTCCATCAACATCACCCTCTTCTTGTTTGATAACATTACAGTATCTTCTCTTTGCTATCGCCATCTTCAGCACAAGCATCACTGAAGCAGACGTAGACAGCAGACAATGCGTTTGTCAACTTCCGCGCTCGTGCTGAGCGCTGCCTCTTCGGCCGTCGGCCTACAAGAGCAGCAGGTTCTTGGCGGTGACTCCAAGCCTCTTGTCGACCTCGACGTGAACTCGTGGGCCAAGCCTCTCGAGAAGTTCTTCGGCGAGATCTCATCAGAGGCCAAGGCTGTCTGGGACGAAGTCACCCTTCTTGCCCCCGACGCCGTCGAGGCCTTCAAGAAGCAGGTCCTGACCCAGCCCAAGAAGGTCAACCGTCGGCCCGATACTCACTGGGACCACGTCGTCAAGGGTGCCGACGTTCAGTCTCTCTGGACCGAGAAGAACGGCGAGAAGCACCGTGAGGTTGGCGGCAAGCTCGAGAACTACAACCTCCGTGCCAAGAAGGTCGACCCTTCAAAGCTCGGCGTCGACAAGGTCAAGCAGTACAGTGGTTACCTTGACGATGAGGAGGAAGACAAGCACCTCTTCTACTGTATGCTCAACCCATGATCCGCAACCATTGAACAGCTTAACTAACTACTCCAAGGGTTCTTTGAGTCCCGTAACGACCCCAAGAACGACCCCGTCGTCCTCTGGCTCAACGGCGGCCCCGGCTGCTCTTCCTTGACTGGTCTCTTCCTTGAGCTCGGACCTGCCTCTATCAACAAGAAGATCGAGTTGGTCAACAACCCCGAGTCGTGGAACAACAACGCTTCCGTTATCTTCCTCGACCAGCCAGTCAACGTCGGTTACTCTTACAGTGGTGGCTCCGTGAGCAACACTGTTGCTGCCGGCAAGGACATCTATGCCCTCCTTACCCTCTTCTTCCACCAGTTCCCCGAGTACGCTAAACAGGATTTCCATATCGCTGGAGAGTCGTATGCTGGTCACTACATCCCCGTCTTTGCCAACGAGATCCTCTCCCACGAGGACCGCAACATCAACCTCAAGAGTGTCCTGATTGGCAACGGTCTCACCGATGGCTACACTCAGTACGCTTACTACCGCCCCATGGCTTGTGGTGACGGAGGCTACCCCTCTGTCCTGAGCGAGAGCGAGTGCCAGTCCATGGACAACGCTCTGCCCCGATGCCAGTCTCTCATCAAGGGCTGCTACGAGTCCGGCAGCGCCTGGTCTTGCGTGCCTGCCAGCATCTACTGCAACAACGCCATGATGGGTCCTTACCAGCGCACCGGCCAGAATGTTTACGACATCCGAGGCAAGTGTGAGGACAGCGGTAACCTCTGCTACCCTGGCCTTGGTTACATTGCTGATTACCTGAACCGCGAGGAGGTGAAGGAGGCTCTCGGTGCTGAGGTCAGCAGCTACGACAGCTGCAACATGGACATCAACCGAAACTTCCTCTTCGCCGGTGATTGGATGCAACCTTACCACCAGCTCGTCCCCAACGTTCTCGACAAGATTCCTGTCCTGATCTACGCCGGTGATGCTGACTTCATCTGCAACTGGCTCGGTAACCAGGCCTGGACCGACAAGCTTCAGTGGTCCGGCCAGAAGGACTTCAGCCACGCCGACATCAAGAACCTTGAGCTTAACGGCAAGGAGTACGGCAAGGTCAAGTCGGCCGGCAACTTCACCTTTATGCAGATCTACGGTGCCGGCCACATGGTTCCCATGGACCAGCCCGAGTCTTCTTCTGACTTCTTCAACCGCTGGCTCAGTGGTGAGTGGTTCTAAGCTGGACCACACTTAATGTTTGAGATGTCTGGATGTACACTACACGGGAAATTGCCAAGACTGTGATCTGAATACACGAGTAGAGACGGTATCATGACTATTGGGATGGTTATTAGCTTCAAACAGATATGAATCTGCCACGTTAAACATGTTTATAATTATGTGAAGTGGTTGTGATGTCTGAGGTCGAACATGATACCTCAATATGCTGAAAAACAACAAACCGTTATTACTACTAGGCAGCCCCGACCTCGGCTTAGATCTAGGGTACATCACCTTAAAGAAACACATGATATTATGTGCTCGGTATTATCCATGGGTCCCATGCCATGGAAAGTGAGCTGCATACCTGCGACGGTAGCTGAGGGCATTATGTCACTTTCGGGGATGCCAACAAGTCCGACGGAGTTGAAGTTCTCCACTCCCGGCCGAGTGACGGAAGCTGGACCCACAGTGGGCAAGACAAGATCCGGCTTTCACCATGTGCTGGCTGGTTGAATCTGTTACAGTGCCTGGAAAAAGTGGCAGAAGAAGATTGGCTACGATGTATAGTAGGGAACTTATGAGAACTCAAGCATTGTCTTTCCTTTCTTCTCAATTGGACAGGAAGCTGCTAGTTGTCGACGCCTGCTCCGAGCCACGCGGACGTGGGTTTACGGACATCGGGATGAAGTCAAGTTTCCACCAGGTACGAAAACGACCCGAGCAGAGTGTGAGAAATTAAGCATGACTGGGGCGGTTGCATCTTGAAAGAGACGTCAAAGAGCGGAGGAGGCGCCGGGAAGGAGAAAGATGCGCGGGCCAAGGCCAAGAGGCAAAAGACAAGGAGCCCGATGTTGTAGATTTGTTGAGGATTCTGGGGTTTGGGTTCGGTATGCCGCGGTTCGGCGGCGAAGGAAAGTGTTGTTTTTTTCACTGTTTTTCTCATCTCCTGCGAGTTTGATAGGATGAATGTAAACTAGGCTACTTCGTGACTCGTTGTGAGATGTCCTTGAGGCCTAAGTTACATTACAGGATCAACGTGAAGCTAGGAGGCTCTGCAGCAAGATATCTACAGATGGGGCATTACTTGGCAAAAACATGGCTCTGCTAGGTAGTACGGTAAGCACATGCAAGTAAATCATGAATTTAGTATTTAAAATGTCAAACCAATATCGGATGGAGTTCAATTGCTATCAAGTAAATTGTCAATTTCAGCTGGATTGTCTTGGATGGAGGTCAAGATGAGACACTTGGATGACAACACACGCGGCAAAACGACTTACACGGCAGCAATTGATGGCTCACACGATCTACCGACGAAATATTGAAAAGACTGAAAGAAAAGATAACTTTGACTATACGGGTCCCACATGGCTATTGCATTAGCGTATCCCCAACAAAAATCAGCTTCAAGATGGGCGCCTTGGCCCGAGAGACAGCAGCCGCATATTATTGTTTAACAGATTTGGGGAGATTCCCCGCGTGCTCAAAAGGTACAGGAGCACAGATAGTCTCAGACGTGTAAAACCCGTGCTTTCGTTAGCAGCAGTCAGGTAACTTCTCGATCAGTGACCGACGTCCCATAACCCATGGCAGTTAGTCTAGAACCCCAGTCGAAATATCCGTCATTGACCGGAGCTGGTGTCGACGTCGACCAGAGATCCACGGGAACCCTTGCAGAGCATCAGAAATAGGCAGTCGATGGAGGATAAGCGGCGAGACTTTGCAAGCGATCTATTGAAACCAGAGCCCCCCTATTATGATAGCACTGACATCTTGAGCTTATAGTGGTTGATTTTGTAGATATCATACGGAGTACAGCGTCCAAGGCTTTACTTACAGGGCTACGGCACTCTGTACCTCGGTCCAGCCCCACACTGCCAAATTCATCCATGATATCCGGGACTTCTTTTTTCTGTGTCACACACCAATTCACCAATGTCAAAAGGCACAGTCGTGTGTAATCATGATGACCGGCTTTCAACACCAACCTGCCAAGAATGGATAAATACGAAAAAGGAGGGATCTCTCCGAATACCAATCTTGATGAATATGTAAAAAATCAATGACTTGAAGACTAAATACACATTAATTCTCTGTTCATGATGGCTTCGGAAATATGAAAGATCTTCAGTTAGCGTATCCCTGCCTGGACCCTTTACACAAAAAGAACCAACCGTTGTACGCCAATTGCTGCAGTGGTTCAAAGACAAGGCACCTGCCAAGTAAAGCTCCCAATGGGATTGATACCTTAGGTTACGATTCTCGGCGGCAACGGGTACAACATTCGCTAGGCAGGTGCGAGTTTCGAATGGATGCTTTTCGACGGGACCTGAGGGGACAAGAGCTTTGATCATACCTGCCTCTAGAACACAGGCCCGGGTTTCATGGGTCCATCCCCGGCCGGTCTAGGAAGGCAGGACCCTCAATTGATCCCCTAACGTCTAAGTCAAAGACGCCCCTCCTTCCGGTCTGCTCCAGCTTTGAGCCGGGGGTTAAGTGGAAGTTGAGAAAAAAAGAAGTTAAAGCCAACGTTCTCCTTCATCTTTAAGAAGTAGACTGGGTCCTCTCTTGCCTTTCTCGCGTTGGTCTCTTGTTCCTCGACACCTCCTCTCTTCTCGGTCTCGGACCTTTATTCACGTCTCTTCGTTGTTGTCTAGTGACTTCACTTTATTCTTTATACCCACGCTTCACTTCACTTTCACATCTCTCTTATTCGTCACCACACCCACCAGCCTGCCTCAAGGTTGATATCGTTTCTCAATAGACGACTAGCAAGACCAATTCATCAACTACAATATCGTGATTACTTCTCTCACTTGCCAAAAACCAGACAACCCACATAAACCGTCCATCATGGCTGAGCACTTCCAGCTGTTGCGCTCGACGCCCGATTCGAGCCTCTTCAGCTTCCCTCCTACAAACGCGCCTACTCCCATTGCGCCTGTCAATGTTCCGGCTTCGATTATGCGCCCTTTCAACATTCCTGAGCACATCTTCACTGCTGCTCTCGACGCCAAGGTCCCCTTGACTATTGCTATCCTCTATGCTGTTACTATCAAGAGCCTCAATGTTTACAACAAGTCTCGTGGCAAGAAACCATGGGCCATCAGCAAGACCCGACCATTCTTTGTCTTTGTCGTTCTTCACAACGTCTTTCTTGCTGTTTACTCTGCTTGGACATTCTGGGGTATGCTTAGCGGCATGAGGAGGAGCATTCAACGCCCTACGGGCCCTCAAGGTCTTGCTGGCATGGCTGATAGCTTCTGTCGTCTGCATGGTGCTCAGGGTCTTGGAAACTCTATATACTACAACGAAACCTCCAGCTCGTTTGTCTCTTTGGCCGAGGATGCTTCTTTCGTTAATGGCCTGCCCAGTGGAACACAGGGTGGCCGTATGTGGAACGAGGGTTTGGCTTACTATGGCTGGATCTTCTATCTTAGCAAGTTCTACGAGGTCCTCGACACTTTCATCATTCTCGCCAAGGGCAAGCTCAGCTCTACTCTTCAGACCTACCACCACGCTGGAGCCATGTTGTGCATGTGGGCTGGTATGCGCTACATGTCTGCCCCTATTTGGATGTTTGTCCTCATCAACTCGTTCATCCATGCTTTGATGGTAAGTGCACATTTCTTGACTCTTCGAGATGTTTACTCACAAATTCCCAGTACACCTACTACACAATAACTGCTTTCTCAATTCGAGTTCCTACTCCCATCAAGCGAACTCTTACCACCATGCAAATCACTCAGTTCATTGTCGGCGCATCTAACACTATGGCTCACTCTTTCGTTTCATACACGGTTCCCGTCACCATCATCCGCAAGCTCTCTGCCCCTGCAGATGTGATCACTGCCGTCCCTGACGCAAGCCAAGTAGCCGTTGCCGACGGCGCTATCGAATCTCTTAAGCAGTTTATCTGGGGCGCTGCCGATGCTGGTGCTGCTCCTGGTGCTGACCCTGTCGCCTCGCAGGCTGTCAATGCCGAGTCCACTTTCACTGCTGAGACGCAATACGTTACTCAACCCTGCATTATTACTACTGGCGAGACTTTTGCTATCTGGCTCAATGTGCTGTACCTAGCCCCGTTGACCTATTTGTTCGTCAGCTTCTTCATTGCCAGTTACATCAAGCGCAGCAATGCTGCTAATAAGAAGGGCCGAACGCACGATATCAATGCCAACGTCGCCCTCGCTGAGAAGGCTGGCTGGGACGCTGCCAAGGGTATCGAGAAGGAGATCTACAACGGCGAGAACATGGTCAACGGCTCTTCAGCAGACGAGGCTTCGCGGGCTTCTACCCCCAAGAAGGCCAACGGCAAGTCGTGCTGAAAGGCCTAGTGGAAACCGAAGCGCCAGTTGCGCCGAAAGTATACAGTTGGAAAACAAAACGAAATCAAAAACTTAATCACAGCATGAGAGGACTGCGGCCTCGTGCTCGGTACCTTGGTCGGACACGATGATAGCATTCTTTCTCCAATATTGGTAGAAGGATAGAAAAGCGTTCGTGTTTTGCGGTTTACGACGACAGGACGCGCGGAATGGAGCACCAAAAGCGTATTGATACCTAGCTTATTAAGAATTAAAAGAAAGAAATGTTTGATTCAACGCCAAGCTTGATATTCGATGCCGCTCCTGTGAATTGCTTGCTTGCTTGCTTGCCGGGCAGCACTTTCAAAAACGAGGTATAATAATTACAGTGACAATGTTGAAGAAGCTCGTGTTGTTTCTCCGTGGTCCCTTTTGGAAAGGGCTTCTTAGCTGAATATGAAACACTTCTTTTAGTCCGCGACCCTTGAAATGTTTAAAAACCTACCAAGAGAATACAGAGAGGAAATACCCCATTCGCTCGACTGAATCTGAAAATTTCATGTAGTTTATCATGATGTGATTTCACATGTAATGAATCGTTGTTATATAGATGCTGGAAGGATTACATGAGCCACAGGAAACCTGATATGAAAGAATCGATATTATTAGTATGTTTGATTCCACGGACATGCTGGGACCATTAGTCAAACTAGGTAGTTTGGTATACTTTGCCTTTGCATCTGCATGCATCTTTAGCAAGATCAGTAAACCCTTTCACAACATTGCATTCACATGGACCAATAATCAACGAGGAGAGAAATGTTTGGGAAAGGTTGTAATAGTTAATCTAATAGCAGTAACGGTCCGTGGAAATCCGGCAACACATGGCCAGTCCAGATCGGCCGAATAACTACCTAAGCTCATCAACATCATAAATCCCCCATCCGTGGCCATGTGTGGCGATGCAAAATCCTAAACCATCTATGAGTGTGCCGGCTAAGGTAGCTAGAAACGCCTTCCGAAAAACAATAAGACAAGACATTAAACGACATAACCAGAGGAGCATTCTCTTTATGCCCCTTCCGAAAGACTGGTTGCCGCGACGATCTCATAACGAGACTTGGGAATCAAAACAATAACCGCAATAAAGCAGATCAGACGATTCTGCTTTCCAAGACGCCTCGCTTCGAATAATGGCAAGTGATTAAAAGCAAACGCAATAAACAAAAAGGTCCATACAACGGTGATAAACCGTCCCAGAACCATGAGAGGTGGAGGCGATAGTGCGTGGGGGCGACTGGGATAGGGCACCCGAATGTAAAAGGGAGGGTTGAAGTATGGGGTGATTGGAGTGATTAGACAAAGAACTGTACCACCTGTCGGGTGATTTCTATCGATCTATCGTTGTTCTGTCATGGTTTGGTGAAGCTGATGGGCTTCGGGTATCTCATACTGCCGTTAGGCAGGTGTGGTAGCAGTGAATGTGGTGCGTAGTGTGGTGCGTTCGCGATCAAAGGGGATATCGACTGCATCGTAAACAAAGCTGCTCGATCTCGATAACCGGGTAAGCTAGGCTGCATTCTGTCGTGGCCCGTTGTCGGTTACTGGTGACAGCTGACTATCTCGTGTTCGCCTAGAAAGTGCTCCAGTTCCAGTCCCTAGGTACACTGGCAGCGATTTCAGGGCCACGAGGCAGCTCGGAAGCGTCTCCAAAGCCGGCAGCAATAGGAGTTGCGGGGGTAGGGTTGGGAGCATCCGAAGAAGCAGCGCTCGAGGCACGGCTATTGTTGCGGGTACACCAGTTCTTGAACTCATCGAAGCAGTGCCGGCAGGTTCGGGACAGAGGCGCGCGGGGGTTGAACTTGGCATCATGGTCAAGAGGAGCGGCGAAAGTGGAATGGAAATCGCAGAAGATGTTGCCACATTTTCGGCAGTGGTGGCGGCGAGTGAAGTAACTGAAGTTACGCTTGCAGGTCGGGTCGTCGCAGACAGTAGATTCGGAGTCGGGCTGAAAAGAGTAAAGTTAGTATAATGTGAAAGCCAGAAAAATGATGAGACATGTAGATAGCTTGAGGGGTGAGACAGATCAAGGGTTCTCGGGTTGTACGAGACGGGAACATTGGATACACCTGAGACAATGGCGCATGCAAGTAGATGCCGTGCGAGGAAGATCAAGTAACATGTGGTTGATTGCTTGGCTTACCTTCCAGTGCTTGCGAGTAGGCTGGGCCTTTACCTCGGGAAACATGTCGTGGTCGAAGTCACCGTCGATACTGCTCTGAGCGCTGTCGCCAGTAGAGACACGCGCCAGCTTGTTGCCAAAGACGGACATGCCAGGAATATTTATGAGGCTGCTGTTGGTGCGTCGCAGTGTGTTCTCAGACTCAGTGCTGGAAGCCGAGGCACCATCATCCATGGGCATCTTGTTGGTCTTGGAAGGGAACAAGTTTGGCCGCAGAGCTGCAGGCATATACATTGGGCGAGTCTGTCGACTGTGGTGCGCTCTGGGAGAAGTGGGGTTTGACGAGATGGAATCGGGGCTGCTGGACGTGTTGGTGTTGATGGGAGAGATTTGAGGGCCAACTGAGATCTGATACGACTGATTGCGCTGGTGAGTAGGGCGCTGCGGGAAGAAGTGACGTGAGTGTTGGTCGCCCGGAAGGGTGGGCATAATGAGGTCGGCAGCCATTATTGCGGATGTGATCGAGTTCGCTTCGAGGGTTTGTGTTGTATCGATATGAGTTTGAATCTTAGCAGGCGAGGGTTCGAGATGGGAAACAGGTCTGCTGGGTTGTTGAACTGGAGGTCTGGGGAATGATGGACCAGATAAAGAGGGGAGTGGCGGATAGATATCCTAGATGAGATATATGACTTGAGATACGGGTTGGTACTCGAAGTACAGTACTTTACTGCAACTGTATTGCACAGTAGTTGAACAGAAAGTTAGATAAGTAGACAAGGGCGGGCCATGCCAGAGTTTAAACCAAACCAAACCGGCTCAAGGAGGGAGTAGATCTTGGGAACGCAGCGCGGGCAACGCCGTCGCGTGGAGGAGACCGGGGGCGGTTGAGGTACGTACCTCTGCTGTGCAGAACTGACTGGGGATCCTTAACCTAAGTTTTTTAGTGCGAGACCAGGATGTGGCCTCTCTTGCAGGTGGATGAAGGCGGTGGAGCTGATGATGGATGTGGGAGTGTGGACTCTCTTTTGGGGTGGCTTGGGCTTGGCCTTTGGTGCGAAGCGTCTTTTTTATTTGCGACCAGGGTCTGCCCTTGTTGCGTTGCGTTGCGTTGCGTTGCGTGCACTTTCTGTCTCAACGGCCCACGGTCGGTAATGTCTCAGTAGCTGGCCCAACCAGGACAATCAAAGATTATTTATTCCCTTGCTCTCGAGCCTCCCTTTGCTGGATGGGAATTGTCTTGCCCAGGACGTGCCACGCATGTACTGTACTGTATGGAAGAGATGATGTCCCGCGATTTTCAGTTTGTGATGTAATTCAAGCTTCTTACGACTCAGTCGGATCCGGATACGGTAAAGGGTCTCGAGCGATAAACAGAACGGTTGCTCGATACCTGTGCGTAACTGTGGGTGGGATATGTTCAACCCCAACACCCTGGTTGGATGGTACCCAGGTTCGTTGGAGACAGATCAATCCAGTGGGTTAACTTGGCCGATCGAGAAGATATTCCCCTGTTCTGGAGACCTTTTACGCAGGTTGTAATGAGATTCTACGACGAGGAACAGAGGTGGTCTGTGTTGAATTGTGATGGACAGATTGCTTTTGGCGAATACCATGGGCTTAACCATACAGGCAATGACGACCACCTCAAAGCCAACAATGAGCTTTCTCGGAATGCAAGAGTGAGTGCCGAAGCTGATGCTGCCGGTTGTTGTCCTGTATGTACGGATACTGTGCTCCTGTATCGCCTCGCCTAAACTAAGCCTGCTCCGAACCGCTTCCGGGTCCGAAAAGACGCAACGGCCTCGGCCAACTCGCCTGCGGTCGGTTCACTCGAGTCAGGTACGTTATCAAAGGATGTATCGGCACGATCTTGGCTTTCTTCTTCTTCTTCAAACATTAGAATAGTGTTGATAATGTAGACCACCAAAAGCCACTACCACATTGTGCTGTACCGGAACGCCTTGTCAGGAAAACAGCTGTAGCAAAGAGGTGGCCAACTTGTCCGGTCCGCGGGGCTGACCATCGTAGGGCGGCAATTGGACAAGCGCGCTCTCTAGCCCAGACGGCGGTCCCCGCTTGATAGCTAAAGCGCTTGCAAGGTTCAAGGGTCGGCTGTAGAGTCCTTTACGGATGTGTGTTGTTTGATTGGACCGTTTGTGGCCCCCGGCTTCGCAATGGGAGCTTTGGCTCCTCTGTCTCTGTCTTTGGGTTGCTTTGCTTAACTGCTGCGCGTTGTGTTGTGTTGTGTTGTGTTCTCGTTCTGGCCGGCAGCGGAGTTGCTGCACCGTCTGCCTCGTAGCACCACGGCTTCCAAACCGGTCACGACCGGAACGGAAGGAGTAAACGGAGAACGGCCTGACCGAACGTTAGTTACTGCTCGTCGGTCGTTTCTTTTGGTAATGTCGAGATCTAGCCATATCGCAGTTTTGTTTTTATCAAGTTTGCGAATGAGCCAACTGTTACGTACCAGCAAACAAGAACCCATGCGCTCCTGAACAAGCTTATGATAAATTACATACGGATACTCACTCACTTACAAACCCAGCTCCAGCCAGCAGCCAGCTGGGGAAAGAGGGGGGGAGGGTCAATACGGTTCCTGCCCGGATATGGATATGGGTAAGGTACCCCCAGTGGGTTGATTGATGGAGCGATTCGGCAAGTGCAGACAGAAACAGACACAGAAGCAGCAACCCTCCCCGTCGACACCTCAACCTCAAATCCTCAACCTTCTATGGATGTATATTCTCATGATGTATCGTTTATCGATCTGTTCACCGATATCTACTAATTCTGCAATACTACGCACATGCTTTTGTACGCATGTTTTGACGTGTGTTGACTTCGTACTTGTTTATTCATAACAATATCATCATACATACTGTACTGTACTCTGTGTTCTGGATTTGTGCCCATCCAGCCATCCTATCCTCTTCCTTGAAAAGATAATGTCATGTTGCATTTTCTTCTTCTTTGTTCTGATTTGACAGGATCCGACCGTGCCATGATAACCATGACACAGGCAACACAAGACATGGGCCTAAGTCCATGCTCCCTTTTGACATCAACCCGATCCGATCGCCTGGAATACTTCAATCATCTCGATCTATGCATTCTCTCATAGGTATCCTCTTCTGCCTGTATAGCATCACTTCCGTCATGATCTTCTCTTGATAACCTCCAATGTGTTTTGATCGCCGACTGATGCTCGCCCCCTTTTCTCATCCGCCAACAGCAATACGGCAAAAGCATGTCGCATCGCTCCATAAACGGCAAATTCACCCTGACTTACGAACAAACACTTCACGACAGCATCATCCCGCCCCTCCTTTACGCTTTCTACCTTTGGCACAGAGGCCACCGTCACTTGTGATTGAGCTCTGGGTCTGATCACCATGACTAGTTCGCTCAACTCTCGCCTGCATTCATCGCCTATGCACAATTTGTGATTGGCCTATTCGGCTCTTGGGGGACCCTCACCAACTCCACCTACACGCATTACTCTCACTCACACACTAAGTTGCCGCTCCACATGGGCGTTATTCTTAGAGGATCGCCAACGAGTTCATTTGGACAAGGGTGAGAGGCCTGAGGGAAGCTTCTTCAAGGGCAACCTGGAACACAGGAGATGTGATAAGAGACAAGCTCAAATCGCACCCACCAAGCCCACTTATCGGACCGGGTCTGCTGCGCGTTCAACTGGGACTCCCCTGCCTTCTTGTTCCTTTTGTTCTCTAGAGCTTCTCGACTGGTCAATCGTCAATGCTGCGCCGTCCCAAAGGTCTCGTGACACTTTACCAGGTCTCGAGCCTCACGTCTCACTCAGCCCCGGGCTAGGGCCAAGTCCGTACTGCTCCGAAATCCTCGGCCGGAACACGATGTTGGCTCGGTGGTACGGCCCTTCGGACTCCAAGACAAATCCCCCCAAGCCTCTATTGAAGCAACAAGAGGCACCCAAAGTGCAGGACTCGCAACATTCGAATTTCGTAACAACGGACGACAATCCATCCATCAACGTCATATTCTTGCCGCTCATTCCTTTACTGGCAGGTCCATTCATTCAACCGGCACTCATTGCCAGCCTTGGTAATTTCTATCGGACCGCCGACGGAATATCGCTACATATGCGGTTTTAAACAGAACAAGCTGCGGCACCTCGGCGCTTCGTCATGGCTTCCTACTGTAGGTACTAGACTGTTGCCGCCGCCTTCTCGAATCTTGGAAGCCCTTAGGACTGGTAAAGGCTTCATTTCACTCGCCACCTGAAGGTTCCACTATGGTGGCCTGTGCAAGTTTTCTCATCTCCACGGTAGTTCAGCCTGAACTGGTTTGCTTTTGCCTCTGCCGCAGCGCGCTCCGCTGAGACCCTTGTTCAACGAGACCAGTCCTGTCCCACTAACTTAGGTGTTGCCGAGCTTTTATGGGTCTCTCATCTGGAACCCCCACCCGATGCTCGTTGCAGCCACGTTTCTCCATCTTGGTCCCCTCAATCTGTGGCGTTGCCGACAAGCCTATTCCGTTAACGTGGCGTGCGTGGAGAGTGGAATCGGGGTTTTCTTTAGAAATATCAACCCCAGCCAATCATTACTGGACTATTGCCGACAGCTCCGTCACCGACTCTTTGCCCAAGGCAATGGAGACACCGAGGCTCCGTAAGATGGTCCCGATGAAAGGACAGAAGCGCTCGGCTTTGATCGGCGGGTTCGAGACAACAGGATCGTCTGTCATCATAATGGCCAACCAGGGCTGATATTTGCGAAGTGCATCTTGTAGTGAAATTCAGGGTCCAGGCCAAGTGGTCCAAGCTATGAACTACAAGGCGCGACTAAGATAAGTTATTACCCAAGGCGAGGGCAATTACGCACGTACGTAGCCACAGAGGGTCTTCACCTACCAGCTTCACGTTGCGTACAGATGATGAGAATCCCTGAGATGAGAAGCGAGACGCCAATCTGAGAGACGAGAAAATGATGTACGCACAAGCCGAGTGTGGAGGTGGGTGCATCCGTAACATTCTTAACTTGAAAATGGCTTACAGCAAAGGCTAAGACAATGTTGAATGCCTTGCATCAGACACAGAACAGAGGGATGCAAGGCCCAACCATGTACATTGATTTAGGAGAGGTCCAAAAAACAGTCAGATACCAGTTAAATAAGACTATCTCACCGCTGATCATCAAAGACCCTTAAAACGCAAGCTATCAATTGCCGTATGGCGTTCAGATGAATGCTGCGTTGCATATGCTTTTTTAGTGGGTTGAACGAGGCTGGCGTTTCGGTCGACCTGATACTCTGCACTTGACCCAGGAGCACAGACAATGACAAAGGTGCGTCGAATTATGTCCCATCATAAGGACCCTTTATTACTGTCTCTCGAACCTGTTAGCTTACACGGTTTCTTACACGGTCGCAATTGCGGTTGCAGTAACTGGTTGGCACGCGACCTGGACCGTGATCAGGGTCCAGAGTCCAGAACAACTGGGTCTCAGTCATCTGGGGCTTTACATAATAACAACTTTAGCTTTGGTCCAGCTTTGGCTAAGTTCGCCTCAGCAAGAAAGCTCCGGGAACCCCAGTTCTACCTTGAAGTATCGAATTACCGACATAACAGGCGTCAGGGCCGCAATCAATAAGCGCTTGAACCAAGGGAGTCCATTCTCGCCAGCAAATTCCTAGTTTACGCCCCATGTTTATGTCCGTTTTCGAATCTGTTAGTGGCTGAGATGCCAAGACGCCAAGTGGACGCTGCACCTTACCTATATCGGAAGTCGACGTTCAACAGTCCCTGGGCAGTTGCGGCTCCTCGACATTCTTATCATTGAGCTTTGATTGGTTGTGTCTTACACCCTCTTTACAGTGTGACAGATGGACTTAGTCAAAGTCTAGACAGCCAAGATGGCCGACCTCATGGTGTGCCTGAGGCATGCAAATCTAGGATGGTCGAGTTGGTTGCAACGTCTTGACCAATCGCTGCTCAGCCGTTGATTGACCAAGGGGGTTCAACGAATGCACAAAAGAAAGAGGCATAGATTGTCATGTACATATCCTCCACCGCCTTTTCTTCCCCTCAAGTTAATGCTCATCACCAGCGCCTCACAAGGATCATGTGCTACACCTCACGCAGAATACTTCCCTCTCTGCAATGCTTCCGAGCCCTCCCCCGCCTGGGATCGGAAACCTTCAGGGCTACCTGGCCGTCAGAGTGTTGCGGGGGGTGTTCTTGTTTGAGGTTGATCGGGCGGCTCCGTAAGCCACAAGTTGTAACCGACCTCAACCCGGCACGGTTACAAGAGGACCCTGAGTTAAGTCGAGTTGAGATGTCTCGACTGCGGCTATGCTTGCTTTTTCTTCGCTTCCAGTTGTGTCGCGAGTGGCTTGCGCGGCTCTCGTTTAATTAATCTCGCGATTTCCGCTGGGCATCTAGGTCTCGACTAGCTGTGCAAATCACTTGCAGATGAGAGGTGATTAAACGAGTGCCCTGCGTTATGGATAGACTGATGGGATCTAACATGACCTGGCGTCTCCACCTCTGATGGGGAACAATCAACTCAAGTTTCGTCTCGTGAGAAAACAAGACTATTGCCCCAGCTGTATGCATATGTAGGTGTATCCTAGCCTACTAGTAGACCAGCTAAACCACCTCGAGTCGCTATGATATATCCCAGCCCCTAGGTTTGTTGAGCTTTGACTAGAGAGAGGAGCCATGCCGCAAACCCTGTGTTTCGAGATGATAGTTTCGTGGGTCCAATGAGAACTGCTCGGAGATGCGCAGATGACTATCCATTGCAGTTATCACATTCTGATTAGATTGAACGGGACTGTCCTGCAAGGGAAACTCGAGGTCCAACACACCGTAACTTGATAGTTGCATTTGTTGATATTGTGTGGCTGGTTGTTATTGTTCATATTGATATCCCCTCACTTATTCATTCATTCACTCCATCTCCCATCTCCCACTCTTCCCCCCATCCTTGAGCACAACTCTCAGCCCCTCAATGACCATGCCCTTATCAACAGCCTTGCACATATCGTAAACGGTCAGTGCCGCCGTAGACGCCGCCGTCAACGCCTCCATCTCCACCCCCGTCTTCCCATCACACGTGACCGTAGCAGCGATCTCGACGGTGTCGTCACCCCTGACGTCGAGATCAACTGTTGCCTTTGAGAGCGGGATCGGATGGCAGAGGGGGATCAGGTCGGGCGTGCGCTTCGCTGCCATGATGCCAGCGATCCGCGCTACGCCCAGCACATCTCCTTTCTTCATCTGGTTGTCCCTGATGAGGCCGATTGCCGTACCGTTTGAGAATCGGACGGTGCATGCAGCTTTAGCGATGCGTGATGTCACTGTCTTGTCTGATATCGACACCATTCGTGCCGCCCCAGACGAAGAGACGTGGGTCAGTTCGGCCTTGTTGCTGCTGTCTTCACCTCTGACATGGCGGGTCTGAGAGAAGAGTCTCTGTTGCTGTTGCGAGAACAGAGATCGGCCAGGGGTGAAGAAGGGGCCTTCATGTAGGAGAGACTGTATTCTCGGAGGCATGTTGCGAGTTGAAGACGGGCTTGTGGCATCTACAACAATCTCAACTCAGTATGTACATCAGACTCAATATGGGAGGGTATCCAAGCCGCCTCATGAAATAAGTAACCAACCTCCAACCCCCTCAACGCCCCATAGCCAAGATAGTTGCCCCGCGAACAATCTTCAATCAAATAATCCCCAGTTATACACTCAACATGTATGCGCCAGTTGCATAGAAATCGAATTCGAATTCGAGAAATATGGGATAAAGAAGCGCCATTACCCACCTATCAAGATCATGGGTCGGTTCTTCATGTGCTCCAGTTCACCGATTCCTGCGTGCTTTGCCTTCTTCCTCTTGACGGCAGCACCAATGACTTCCAGCAACTCCATCTCGTTGGGTGCCAGACCAAGAGGGGTCTGATCTGATGTTAACAGGTCCCTTCGTCGGTCCATCCCAATCTGCTTCATTGCCTCAAAAGCCTGCTCGTCGATGGGTTCGCCGCTATTGGACTTGCGGAGGATATCCCGCAGGGACACTTCGGCATTGCCAAAGAGACACACCTTGAGATTGCCGTCACCTGTGATACGAAGACGATTGCAAGTCCCGCAGAAATTGTGCGTCATGCTCGTGATGAATCCTATCCTTCCAGCAAATCCGGGAATGTGCCATGTCTTGCTTGTATCGTTCTTATGGTCCTGCACCTTCTGCAGAGTAGGGTACCTTGTCCTGATCAGGTCCAGCATCTCCTGATAACTAAACATCTTGTTCTTGCTCCATTTGTTGCCATCGAAGGGCATGTACTCAATAAAGCGAACCTCAATGTCCTTTTCTTGCGTCAGGTCCACAAAGGGGAGGACCTCTCTGTCGTTGACGCCCCTCATGACTACGCAATTGATTTTGAGCTTAATGCCAGCTCCAAGCCTGTTGAGCTCGAGAATTCGTTCAATGCTTTTCTGTACTGCGTCATAGCCTTTTCTCCGTGTCATGATCTGGAACTGCCATGGGTCTAGGGTGTCAAGACTCAGGTTGACGCCCGTCAATCCACTCTCGATCATGCTGTCGAGCTTTCTATGCAACGAAATGCCGTTAGTCGTGATGCAAATCTCCTTGAGGCCATGCCGTCGTAACTCTCCGATCTGGTGCATCAAAGGGAGAATATCTCGTCGGACAGTCGGTTCTCCTCCAGTTAACCTGATTTTTGAGACGCCCTGGGAGACAAATACGGAGGACAAGAGAACGATTTCGGGCGTTGTCAAGAGTTCTCGGTTTGGCGACAGCGGTACGCCTTCTTCTGGCATGCAATAGACGCATCGCAGGTTGCAGCGCTCTGAGACGGATATGCGGAGGTAATCATGTTGTCGGTGGAAGGTATCGGTCAGGAAGTCGGAGAAGGGTTTCGGATCTCGGATGCGCCGGCGACGAGGTTGTAGAAGATCGATTTCTGGTGTTGAGGATGATGGTTCGCGGGGTTGGTCCCTGGGGGATGCTGCTGCAGTGGCAACGGTTCTTGAGGTACGAGGAAGCGGGCGCATACAAGCAGGGATTCCAACGGCCCGTCGCATGTAGCCTGAGGCTGAAGCTGTGGCCGAAGCTCTCGAGCTTATGATGCGAAGCGACGACATGATCGCAGACTGACAGTACGTTATGATGAGATGAATTAAGGGGCGGAATGGAAATATAGGTATTAAGAGGTGTTCAAACGATAGCTTGCTACCAAGCCATGATTCCAAATAGTCTCAACCACCTCGCAACAAGAAGGGAAAGAGAAGAGAAGAGAAATTGAGGCCACCTAATAAATAAGCTGGTTCGCAGTCTCGCCGTTCTCCGCACACCAGAATTTGGTTCTAAACCTATCACGAGCTTGACCCTACGCAACCATGAGGCGCCCTTTTGGTCAGGTTGGCGAATTTGGTAACCAATCTTATCGTCCGCCCACTCGCCACAAATCCATTCCCCGCGCTGAGTAATGGAAATAACCTCGCCTCTAATTAAGCCGCGGAGTTGCACAGACTGCAACGTTAGGTCGAAAGTGGGATATGGAATGATAAGATCATATGGGCTTTCAAGAACTCGGTCACAACTCGGTCCAAGCTGTTAAAAAAACGCGTGGTACAGGGTAGCTTTTATGGTCAGATTGCATTCTCGTTCGATAGAGTATTGGCTGATAATTATAGAGAAGGATAAACATTTGGTCACACATGACTCTTTGTTAAGAGTAGTCGCTTATTCGCGCGTGTAGCTGTCATCGCATACTATACTGGGTCACTGGTTTAGCGACTACAGTCAACAACTTAAATAACCGAGATGCTCCTGAAGTATCATCAGATTATATCATTCTTCCAGAAGACGGAGAACCGTAAGTCACAGAACGGGAAACGGCTTGCGATTGACACAAATGCCCTGATACTAAAAAAAAAACATAACCGACGTGTTGTGATATATTTGACCAGGATATTCACATATTGGCTAATGAGTGGTGTGTTCAAGAAGAACGGAAACAACTGTCGTATACTATGTCATTCGCTCTGTCTACTAAGCAATTGAGTATAGTCTAGCCTGATGGATATTTAGGTTGATACTTGTAAGGATATCCTGCTCCTTTGTTGTCCGACCTCAGTCGATCTTCACATATTGCTTCCACACATGACATGATGGAACAACCACTGAGAGCAGCAAACATGGATAGGTCGATAAAAGGAACACTTTTCTCGCCGAGAGAAGAAAAAGATGACAATAAGACAACCCAAAAAAGGTAACCCTAGAGAGCACTAGTTTAATATAACTAGGATGCAAAAAGGCGCATTTGATATGCGCGACCCAAGACATGATACAGAAGACGAGAAATCTGGAGGATAACCCGCGTTCATTGACACACACCGTTAGACCACCCAGTGGGTTAACTTATCATCTTTTATTAAATTATATATAAGTACGCTGACGTTAGCAGCTGGATCTCCTGCTGCTATTTGTCTCCAGTGTGCCGGCCACTGTCTGCCAGTGCAGAAGTGCGAACGAAGGGTTAAATCGAAACGCCACTAGCAAGCATCTCGCGGAAGGTCTGAACTTCCAGTCGCCTACAGAAAGTCTATTGGACTTGGTAAAAGCTTATGGTCTACGCTGGATCGTCGCGGTAGAGCTCTATATCTGAACATTGTCTAGAGTAGCTAGATTTCGTGCTCTGCCTTGAACACAAAGTAACAGTTTTATGCTCTCCAGCATATATCAATGCTAGAAAGTGAGTAGATAACAACGAAATACCGGACATTGGGTGTTCGTTAAATCCAGGAGATATTTGACGTCCACAGATCGAAGTGTCACCTGGCTCAGGGGTTGCTTATGAAATGCACACTTAACCTTAGTAACACCACAATCTCAATGGTCTCTCTACAAAGTCACCACATACAACCTATACGTGGAAAAAGCGAAATTATGTTTCCCTACAATATCCTTGGGTCTAGTGGCCAGATTGCGTTATGGCAGCGGGCAGCGATTGCACTGCATTCGACGTGACTTTGGCAGACATATACAAGACGCACGAGTCAACTAGAAAGGACTCAAATGCAGCGGTGCATAGGGCTTACAAGTAAGATAAGTCAATAGCCAGAAACAAGTATTTATGGGAGCACTATAGAATACTAGAACAAAAAGAATATACACGAAAGGATGGAGCTGACACAGGAGTCCCGAGAAGACACATCGACAAGCATGCGTTCGATATAAACTAAACAAAGGGTTAATGAAAGACAGCTGATTTTCCCCCAAGTAAGCAATTGTTTGGTGCACACTGCTCGGTAACACGTAATAACCGCCCAATTAACCATGACGACAGTAACACGAGTAACTCGCAGACTGTTAGTACTAATGGAAAACGTTTGGCATAGCTATCGATCTTGGTCCATCCTTAGGTCATTTAGAGCCACGCTACAATGGCTTCTTCCTCAGTTGCGAAGGCCTTGACGCTATACTTTGTAATCTGCATGATGTATGAATGGCGAATCAAGTTTCGGCAATAACTGATCTCGACTTCGTCTGTGTTTGGTGACTGCAAATGACACAGTATCTATGTTCTGGGTGTAACACTTGACTTGCAAACCTCATCAACTCGTTCTGGCAAATACTATAATATTTCAAAGATGCAGTTTAGATAACGTGGTCAAATGATACTCAGCATTCAACGTTCAGGAACGACAGATCTATCTAATGTGTATGAAAGCCTTTTAAAAAATCCAGCACTGAGAGTTGACAAAGGCCACTTTGTTGAGACTGGCACGAAGCATAGTACCGGTAAAATATGCCCCCGAGAAATATATATACGAAACTAAATCCGTTAATTATCGCCGGAAGCTATCTTCAACTAAGCCTTGTTTGACGCCCTGGTCGATTTTGTCTGTTCGCTCACTTGTATGCTTTCAGGGACAGTTTGCGCTGTTGGCGCTAAGCCTTAAAGGGTAGTATGTAAACACATCAAAATCCCCCACCATTAAGTTATCTCAGTGAGATGTCAAGTTAAATAACTGGACCTCCAAGTTCAACCCAAGCCTTCGTGACGACAAAACACCAGAAAAAAGCAGAACAGAGAGGAAGATATTGAGCAATCGCTCTCATCCTGCTTGGTTTATCACCTGATCTCGTTTCTCGCAATCACAACCCCGCCCCCGCTTGCCATAATTCATTCTTTGTTCTTACCTTTCATCGCAACTCAAGCGACAAAGGGGCAGTTGCGATGCATGCCTCACGTGTCTTCAAAGGTGCTGATTCTAGAACCGCATTACCTACTCCTCCCTCTCTATTCCCCAAAATCACACACAAGACAGCGAGCGCTAATCAGTCTTTGTCTATCCTCACAGCCTCGCCTCACTGCGTCGCCAGCCCGGATGGCAGGTTTATTGCTACACTGTCGTCGCAAAGTATCTCAGTCCGATCGACTAACTCACTCTCGATCGTGCATGTGGTAAAGTTGCCACTCGATCTCACAGCCCCTGTATCCATGTTGGCATGGGCACCCTCATCTTCTCGAATCCTCGTTGCAAGTGCCGACCAGATTCATGTTTTTTCGATAGATGACTCGTCATTTCGTGCCACGATTCGGAACCCCGTAGCTGGTGGTGGGAAGCAGGCTCTTGTGCGGTTCGGGGCCTATGACGATGAAGTCTTCGCCTGTACTGCCTTTGGTCTCAAGTTCTCAATTTTCGACCTGTCTACTTCTAAAGCTATTGAGATCAGCAATCCCAAGTTCTACCTCCCTTCGTCTGCCTCTAGCGGCTACTCCATACGACCCCAAACGTCACACCTTGCCATCTTGACGCGGACAAGCGGTCGAGATGCTGTCAGTATTCACCACCCAAAAACGAGACAGGTGCTACGATCCTGGTTCCCAGAAACCATCGACGCTTATGGCTTAACGTGGACCCCTGATGGGAAATGGCTCTTGCTGTGGGAATCTCCTGCACATGGGCATAAACTTCTGCTGTATACACCCGATGGTCAATTTTTCCGTTCCATTGAGGCGTCCAGCATCGTTGGAGGCCAAGATGCCGACCTAGAGACTGGCATCAAGCACTGCAGTCTCAGTCCTGATGCGTCATTCTGTGCAGTAGGTGATGGCAGTAGGACAATGTGTGTCCTCAATACGCAGACATGGAGAGACGGACTGAAACTTACCCATCCCACCACAATTATCCCCAAGGATACACTTCAGGTGAGGTCATTTGTGTCTCCGAGTTGCTTCTATTCTTACAACGTATCAGGTCTGGCAGGAACAGCTTAGCGATTCATCATATGGAGGCGCCTCGTACACGTTTCTTCGCGCAAACCAGATGGTTTCCCCTCCAAACCGATTGGTTGATGGCAAGCCCCCTACCGATGTCAAGATAGGATGTTCCTCGCTGGCATTCGATGCATCTTCGACTCTGTTAGTCACTAGGCTCGACGATACCCCGTCTGCTCTGTGGATCTGGGATGTCACCGCCCCCGAACTTCGAGCAGTACTTATGTTTCATTCGGCCGTTGATTTTCAATGGCATCCGACCACCCGTGAGCTTCTCTTGGTGACGTGCCAGGACGACAAATATCGTGGCGTTTCTTTTGTCTGGGATCCACTGTCTGAGGGACCGAAGCCCATCTCCTTGGAGGCTCATCTGTCAAGCGGTAAAATCGTGGGCAAGACCCGAGCCGTTTGGATCAATGGCGAACCCGAATCCCCGGTTTTGCTGCTTTCTGACGCACAAAGCTGTGTTTTGATATCGTGCACAGATGCACCGCAGTGCCCAACTCCATGGCGTGAGGGAGCTGTTGGTGACAGAACCTTGGGGTCAGTGCAAGATATCGGAGATACTTGCGACGTATCTGCTCTGATGCCGGATGACACATCTACGTTGGATGACACCTTCTCTTTCAAACATGTTTGAAGATCAGACGCCTGGAGCCGCCTCGATCTAACCCAGACGAAACCAACAACCCTGAAAAGCTTGCATCTTGGTGTAGAAAGCTCACTATACATACAATAACGAAGATGGGGCTCTATTCGAGACGAAACCTTTCAAGCCAAGGCGTTCTGGCGGCCAGGGCCAATGTTACACAGTGGCGCTACCTGCTGGCGTAGAGGCGTGACGGCATAACGAGCCTGGCATAAAAGTCATATAGTTTCCTCTTCTCTCACAGAAACGACTTTCCGCACTTTGTGCCTCTAATAAGCAATGAAACCATGTAGCGTTGGCGCCACAACAACGACGCAAAAAATGGCCGAAAGATTGGGCCGTCACCGGGAGACACCTCTAAGTCAAAGTTCCGCTCTCTTCACTAAAACCCGTCAAGCGCTTTGATGTTTTATTCTGTCTATTCGATCTTCGTGTTCTTATTCAACAATGGCATCTGTCACGGCCAACACCCAAGTAATAATTCGTCAAGAGGTGGAGCACTGATCGCAATATGATATGTCACTATGCAAGGCGGGACTAAACTTGGCACTCTGCATTGGCCAGGGAGAGAGACATGCTTGGACATTAGGGGCTGTGGCTTGGACCGATCTGCTTGCTGGGCATGGAGCCCAGTTGATGATTAACGTTCACGCAGAGTTGCAGACTGCACCTTTCTCGTGGAAATTCCTTATGTAGCGCCCAGGCGTCCAACCAGAACTCCATTGAATCTCCCCATGTCAACTAGACTAGCCTCGACAGCTTCTCGACGAATCTCGACTAGTTAATACCCCACATCCCGGTAACGAGGAAGAAGAGTGCATGTCGAAACGCCAGCAAGGATCTCGGGTTACACTGCACCGTCCATCATCAGGAGGCGGCGAGCTTTCCAGATCCGGGTATGTTAGTCTCAGCGCTTCCCGGTCTTTCATCAATTCCTGAGACGATACTTGCTTGTGCAGAACGCCCGCTCTCTCAGGATGCATTCTCCTTGGACCCCGGGGGCCCAAAACAATGACCTGAAGACTGGGATCAAATGCACGTGTGTCCCGAGCTGGTAAAGGACGATCTAAAAGCAATGTTTAGGAGACAGGCAGGTTGTTGTCTCTTTTGCTTCTTCCTTTTCGCTCGCTTGTCAGCTGCTATAAGAAGCCAGGTATATAGCTTACGTGAACGTTTGCTATGGCGCCCAGTCCCTACATGATCGGTTCTTTATTAAGAGCCCCAAACGCTTGCATTCAGAGCCGTACCGAGCTACGAATCACAACAACGAGGTGCGGACAGTTGAATATAAGTTCAAAGTCTTTACCTCCATCTTGCACATCATAGCTTATTTCTTACACCATCCACATTGTCACACACCTCTTGATCCTTTCCGGCCTTTGTAACATCAAACAAGAACCCGCTCGCGGATACAGACGTCTTAGCTTCGTACAACTCTCTATCAACCCATGTCTACGGAAAACACTGTCCAAGCGGACGTTGGTCCAGGTGATAAGACCGGTATCTACTACATCACTATTTGCAATGTTCGTTCTTTTATTAAGCTACCACACACTGTGAAAAGACCACAGTAATTGACGACTACTCTAGTTACCGTTTGGGACGTCCTGGCAACAATTGAAAGATTGGACACGTACCGCATGCGTTGTGGACCATATCGAAGTATTTCAGGGCAGCACCTCAGGATGGGTTCGAGTCAGGGGCAAAGAGAACTTTGATAAGGCTTGGGGTGGGCATCTTTTGACTTGGTTAGGAGCTTCGGGACGCTGACAGTACGACAGGTCTCCTCAATGGTGGCGTCTTCAACGGCCGTTCAATCATTGCTTCTGACAAGAACCGTAAAGAATCCATCAAAATTAAAGAGCTTATGAACAAGCCACAACCAGTTTCTTCACAAACAACACATTATCTCCCTACTCCTCCAAGCCAATACGCATTGCCAGCACCAGTGGCCGCATCGCCGCAGTACTCTGCAGTATCTGGGCAGGTAAGAGAATGTTTTCGAACCCTCAAGTCTATAGCGTCGATCTAACGATAATTCCCGGGTTCTAGTACTACATGGCTAATTACCTTCAAGCTAGCGGCCCGAGATTCACTAGCCAGACTGTCCCGTCCCAAGGCTATGCTCAGTCCCAACAGCCATCCATGACGGCAACAACAACCGCGCCAGCAGCATATACTGCCGTAGGTTCGAGAGGGTACTACACCTACGACGAGCCCAACACTCGAGTCCCTCCTGTGAAGCCTGATGCAGTTGCGTATCCTCCCCAATACCAATATGAAGGGATCCAGTTTGCCCTGCCTTATCGTGCTCATGGCGAGCGTTCAGGTTACTACCCCGACTGCGGCTTTACTGGAGGCGAGCCGCTTGATAGGTCGGAATACGTCGTGACGGAGCCACGCAAACTACATGTGTCGCCGTTCCCGCAACAGGCGCGTGCCGACGAGGTGAAGTCTTGGATTCGTCGGAAAGTGGATAAAGGTAAGATCCAATCTATGGAGATCCCTAAGAACAGCAACAGCAGGTACCTCAGAGGCTACGTCTTGGTCATTTTCGACAGCACTTCAGCAGCGAATACGGCGATGGAACAACTCAACAGATCACGGTTCCAAGGTCGGAGGGTAATCGCGCGGCACACGGTGGAGGGCGTGGCGGCGGAGGAAGAGCCAAGCGTTTCGCATGAAGCCTCTTCTAGTTGGGCCGAGTCTAAGTCAGGCGAGACCCATATACCAACCGGGCCTTCTCGCAGTAGGGATGACGATCGCCGCAAGAACGAGAGGTCCCAGCGGCCAAAGAACAGTTCTAGCAAGAAGAAACCACCAGAAAAGAAATCGTTGTCGTCCAGCAAGAAGATGTCGCAATCACAGTCACAATCAGACAAGAAGCCACTGCCGAAAGGAAAACCGACAGATGAGAAGAGTAGCAACAAAGATGAAGGGCCGGTCATTGTCGACGGAACATCTCACAGTCGCGAAAAGTCTTGATGTTGAATGAAAATTCCATCATGGAGCAAAGTGATATGGCAGCGTCGGTCCCATGGCACGCAATTTGAAGATGGAAAAGCCGCACCAACTCGTTGAGGAATTGGCTGTGGACGCATTGGAGGTCCGTATGGTATAACAAAAAAGTATAATCATCTTTGTCGTTGCTTTTGATAAAGCCTCAAGCAAGGGGGACGCACAGATAAAGCATGCCAGTTATCTATCTGGTCTTACAACCAGTCTGACTTTCAGAACTGGGAACTCAAAGTAGAGAGTAAAAACAAAACATTTATGATAGGCTTTTCCCCCATCATCTTTTCTCTCGTCCATGACTCATGCTCAAGCTCTATGCGACACCGATCCGGCAGGTTCAAAATCCCTCATCCTTGCGTGCGTTGTGTATCCCCAGGAAACTGGCTGACAGACATTGAAGAGGATACATCCCTGATATTGATATTGATAATCTGCAACAGAACCAACAGGTTT
Organism: Fusarium sp. FL617; assembly: GCA_030142105.1. Classification (NCBI taxonomy): domain Eukaryota; kingdom Fungi; phylum Ascomycota; class Sordariomycetes; order Hypocreales; family Nectriaceae; genus Fusarium; species Fusarium sp. FL617. Next base: position 1,880,921 of record JAREIL010000010.1, on the reverse strand, counting down.
TTTTTATTTTTTTTTAACGCACCCATAACAACCACAACCACAACGGCCAACAACCTGTAAACACCCACCAACAGCTTTGACATCAGTTCTTGTTCTCCTCCCTTCTGGGATTTCTAAAAGAAGAAACAAGCTTCCTCCTTGTCCATTGTGTCCCACTGGACCCTTTGGCTACATGGGATGCTTGTGCTGTGGAGTACTCCACGATGGGGTTTCCTCTTTTGCTCGTTCAAACAATCTTAGCAAGGGACTATACAAGGAACTGTATACGCATATTTATGCCTGCTCGCTATCTCTTACCCCATATACTTATACTTTCATGCGTCCCCAGTCAATGCTCGCGACATCCTCCGTCGGGTCTTATAGCCCCGTGGGCGAGGCGTGTGTGCTAATGTATCAAGTACTCCGTATCCCGTAGGGCTATAGCGGCGAGCGGCCAACCAACGTTACCAGGCACTTGATCGCCGCTAGCAGGGGGTCTGTGGCTGGTTTGTCTGGTTTCGAAAGTGCGAGGAGGCATTGCATACCATACCAGATGATCAAGATAACGAGTGATAAAAATTGATAGGAAAATAATGGCAGAGGCGTGTCAGTCTGTCTTTAACTTCGTGTAACCATACCTCATACTACTATAAGTCATGTCTATTTCTCTCCATCTATAAACAAAACCCATAACCAACGCCGTCTTTCTCACCGTCCCTTTTCCTGTCCCCATATTCTATGTACACAGACCCTAGAATGGTCGATTCGTAGCTCTTCGGCGTGCATACACTATGCACTCAACATCGATGGCAGGGCATATTACCGCGTAGCCCCGGGCATATGCCCGCCAGCGCCCCATTGGCGCCAATGCTATGCTATGCATGTTGGTCCAACAGGAGTAAAGTATAGGCTGCGGCGATCCTTTGTGTAACCTGACAGATACTCCACAGTCCGTCCATCGTGGAGACACCGGCCGTTTGGCGACCTGGATCGTGTCGAATCGAATCTTCTGTATCGTACCATGGCTGCAAGCCAACGTCCGTACTACAGTACATCACCCGCTGTCACCCCCTGTCAACTTGTCAAGTGGTGATTCTTCGTCACACGCCCCTGACAGCGACAGTCAGTCTGCACTACCGAAATAAGCCTGAAGCAGACACTCGCGGTGCAGTCTTCGTCATTGTTTGTAATGCGTATGCATGTCCAACTGCAGGATGAGCACAAATTAGGCTTGCCAAGAAGACATGTTGCATAAGGCTTGTGGAATTCCCCATCGCTCACAACGTGTCGACCTCAAGCGTCTCCTTGATAGGCTCAACCAGTAAATACTCCGTTGGTTCAACCACCAAAATCCATCTTCAACGCAATAGTCGGTTGCCCAGACGCCCCTGTGGATGCCTTGTTCACTTGACCTGTGTTCTGCCGACCAAAGCGGATTACCTCCTCAAGGAATCCCTTCTGTCCGTCGTTCATGCCGCCGACTACCGCCCTAAACGTTTCCTGGTCTATCGCCGCAAGCTCTAGTAGTCGTGCACTAGTCTCCTGGTACACCTCCTCTCCCTCAGCTGTGGCTCGAGCCATCAATGTCGGTACCACCACTGTAATAGCCGCCAGACGTCGGTCCTTGTCGACTGTACCTACGTATTGGCATAGCGTATGCGCAACCAAGGCCCTAGCGTTTTCGGGATCTTCAGGGTCTGTATCAGTCACAAACGCTATCAGCCGTGGGAATAGGTAGCGAGCAATGCTGAGGTCAGCACTTGTTGAAGCCGGCTGGAGCAGCAGGGACCTGATGCAGTTTGCTGCAATCTTGGCAGTCTAGTGTGAAGCATAGTTAGTATTGCGTTCCTAGATATTGAGGTTATACTAGGCGTAATAACTTACCATTCGGTCAGTGAGGCAGTCAAACAATTCGTCCAGATACCGTGCCACAAGAGCCTCAGAGGCCGGGAGATGATTTTGCCCCCCAGTGAAGAGGATGGTGGTGGCCAACAGGCAGTTTTTGACACACGCAAGTGATTGAGGAAACTCTCGCTTCTGTGCATTGAGGTAGATCGATAGGAATCGGCGCAGGCATCCCTGCATCTGGATGTCAGTGGAGGATGGCTCACCGTTGCTACGACTCCTCCTCGACTTAGACATGCTGCCAACAAAACGCTTTAGTGTGGGCAGTGACTGCGGAACTATTAGCTCCTGGCAATCAGGCGTCGACAAGGTTGTGGCAAAGATGTGTATGATGCATGCGTAAAGGTCCGTCTTGATGATAGCTGGAAAGACCTCTGCGGCATCCACAAGCGCAGTCAAAGACGATCGTATCAGCAGGATAGCTTCCTCGTTCATCTGGTGCCTGGCTGGTTGGTTTCCTTCTGAAAGGCTTGGGAGAAGCCCTGTAAGCACAAGAATGATGATTCGTGTAAGCTCGAAAAGCTGGTCGATATCGTCAGACAAGTCACCCTCTTCGGTCGCATGCCGCCTTGCAGAGGGGTGTGCGATGCAGAGAACGCTGGCAATTTCCACGATCACGCCTTGTACGTCCAGGCTCTCCGTGAGAACTAGGCGGTCGAGCAAGTCCATTGTCTCGGAAAACACATCCGGCCTGTATATGGCATGGCCAGATACGCTAGGGTGTAGGATCTTCTTGAGCGCTTGCAAGATGGCCAGCGTCTGTTCGTGTGTCGCTAGAGAGTCGCTTTGTCCTGAACGAGTCGCGAGGGCTTCGAAAGCAAGACCGAACAGAACGAAGAAAAAAGCCACAGGCTCATCTCGGTAATTGATGTCTGAACTCTTGCCTTTGCCACTTGTCGAGGGACCATCTGATTCCTTGCCATCCAAAGCGTCAAACACAAACTCGCTATCCTGTTCAATCAGGCTAGCAATAGCATCTACCAGTTTCAACCAGGCATCCTGGTAGAAGCGCAGCAGTGTCTCGCGATTCAAAGCTGCATAGATGGTATCGAGGCTTCCAGACAGCGAAGGGGGTCCTAAAGTCATGGAAATATCGGGTTCGAACCTGAGACGAGCAAACTCACGCAGGGACTCTAACCATAAGGGGGTTAAAGTACCGATGTGAGGCTTGAGTACATCCAGGAGGTAGTGCTGCTCTGAGCTGGCAACCTGCAGCTCGGCCCAAGCGGAAAATACCGATATCTTGACCATGACCTGCGCATTGGAGCTCAGGCTCTTAAGGTCGCCAATGGCGGCATTCTCGCTATCCTTAGAAAAGTTCTCCAGGGCGCTGACGAGGGTCTTGAGAATCCTGCCCATGCGGTCCACATCGGTCACAATGCCGATGGAGATGAAGCTAGCGCAGACGTTGACAGCTTCTGATGCAAGCTCAGGTGATGAATCGGCGGCAAAGGCTGGGGTAAGCGCTGAACTGATTTGGGCCTGGTATTGCTCAAGCAACATCGCCTCCTCAAAGTCTGGGTCGGGGGTCTTGCCAAACATTTTGAGCACATCTCCAATAATCTTCAAGCCCCATATTCGTAATTCCAAGACACTTGAGGTTGATGCAGAGAACGCCATACGGACAACATCCGCAACCTTGCTTTGTAGATCGCTCTGGGCCTTTGACTCTCCGTTGGCAGTTACATCTTTAGCGATAATCAAGAACATCTCATCGATGCAGCTCATGGCAAAGGTAGTAACCTGCCATCGTAGAGGTTCGACCTCAGAGGTGGCCTTGGTCTCCTTTTCGTCCTTAGCAGCACCACCCGCGGCAGCAAAACCAGCCACTTCCTCGTCTTGCAAGTCGGGCATTCCACTACCTTTGGGTCCGGATTGGGCGTCTTCTGTTTTAGGTCGTGCTCTGGTCATTTTCAGGACCGCCTGGAACCGCTGAAGCCAATCGTTGGTCTCCGTGAGGCATGTGTGATGCATCCAGTTGCGGATGATATTGCGAATACCGTCATGGGATGGAACGGTGTCGAGAACAAGCCAGAGTTGTTCTTCGAATCCTTTTTCTGCTTCTCGAAGGACATCCTGAGGATTTCGTTTCATCATGTTGTGAATCCCATCAACCGATACATCCCGCAAAGTAGTAGATTCAGACATAAGGTATTTCTGGAGAAGTTTGACATAGTCGGCGAAGTGCATTTGTCCAGGCGCGTAAAGAGATAAGTGTTCCATGCAGCTCAGCGCCGCTCTTTGTACCAGAAAATCATCTTCCTCACGGAATCGATTAACAAGTGTGAATATGAGCTCTCTTGACTTTGTGACATCCTGCAGATCAGGACCCAGGACGTTGATGAGTGAATCAACACAACGAGCGATAGCGGACGTCGTAGAGAGCTCCAACTCGAGATTCATGGTGATCGCGGACGAAATCTCAGCATGATGAGTCTCGGAAACGTAAAGCTGAACAAGCATCCCCAAGGTACTGGGTACATAGCCAGCAAAGCTAAGTCCTGAGGCGTCCGAGGCTAGCGACAGAGCCTCGATCGCCCAGAAATGGACTACGGGATGAGGATCATTGCAGAGGGACATCAAGATGCCGAGAATAGTCTTGAGATGGTATCCAGCAGCCATACCTCCGACCTGTGTTTGGATTGAGCCGAGTGCCATTGCGCAGCCCGCTCTCGCACTAGGTTCGCGGTTGCCAACAATAGTATCGACCAGGTACTTGATCTCATTATTCGTGAAGCCGTTACCATAGACGTTACAGAGGCGTGCTGTAGCAGCATACCCAAGGCTTCTGACATGCTCGTCTGGATCGAGAACAAAGTCGCGAACAATGTCTTGTAACAAGGCCTCTACTGCACGGTTTGAAACATCGCCAGCAGGCGATTTGGTCTCCTTTACAGCTACCCTCATCGTGGCCAAAATGGCTGCGGCAAGATTAACATTGATCGCGGCTTTGCGACCTGGGTCTCTTAAAAGAGTACCAGCAGATGCAAAGGTACGAATCTGTTCCAGAATACTCTCCTGGACTTTGCCTGGAGTAAGAGGAAAAGCAAACGCAAAGAGCTGGATCGCCGCGTTTATGACCTCTGTAGCAGGAGGATCGGGGGTTACTGAAGACGGGCCCAGGCCACCGATGTATAAAACAGAAGCGTCATGCTCCAGGCTGCCACAAATTGGCGAACGGAGGAGGTTGTTTATCATATCTTCCGGACTGTCGAGGTCGTCCTTATTATCGGCAGAGTTATCCTGCTGTCCAGGGAGTTTTCTGACACCAGATCCGGCAACAAGACCAGTGATGCCAAACCCAGAGTTATCACCTACATCCCAGACGGACTCAAATGTAGCAGCTGCATTTGCGATCGAGGCGCTCAATGAGTTTGGGGCATAGTTCTCCGGATCAGCGAAGAGAGAGATCGCAAGTGTCAGTAAATTCGATTGCAGTAATGCCTCACTCCCGCCAGCTGGGCTTAGGTTGACAAGCTTGACGTAGCATTGCAAGACTCTACGCTGAACCATCATCTCGAGATCTTGAAGTTGCAAAGCAGGGGCCAGCCTCTGACTGACGTCGTCAGAAGTCTTCTTAGAGGGCAGGGTTCGTAGAAAGGCCGTCGTGTTCTGAAGCATCGTGGCAATTCTCTTTGACACATCTGTAGTCAAGAGACGGCTGTTGAACTCGAGGAAGGCCAGAATCGATCCCATCGCACATTCTCTGACATGAGTCAAAAAAGAGACCTCAAGAAAACTTCGGGCTGATGTATTGTCCTTGGCAAGGGGTTTCGGAAGTGCATTCTTCCAAAGTAACAGGAGTTGCGACAAATGTATCTTGACGAAGTTTGGCCCTAGAGACATCAAGCCGCCAATAAGCACCCACGCGACTTGAATTTGGGTGCTTGCAACCCGAAGTTGTGCTTGACTACTCGATTTTAACATGTTGGTTGCAATTGTCAATACACGACTGTTGATCTCGACTGATCCATGAAGAGGTCGAGCAGGGCTTACACTCAAGGCAGCGGCAAGTCCATGAGCGAAGCCAATGCATCTTCTCTGAGAATTACGTCCGGATCCGAGGAGAGAGAGCTCCCGGTTTAGACTGTTCATGCAAACTGACAGGCAGGGAAGAAGCTGTTGAGGGCAAGCAAGGACCAGTGTCTTCATGCAATGAGATGCAAAAACCTGAACAGTATAGCTGGAATGTTGCAAGACTTGCAAGAGACCGTCCCTACATGACTCGGCAAAGGTGTTTGCCGCCGAACCCAGCGACTGGATGAGTGAAGCCACAGCACTCAGCGTTGTGATCAGAGTATGCTTAGAAGGCTCCGGCTTCTCAGCTAGTGCTTGAGGGTAGTTCTTAAAAATGTTATTGATGAGGGATTTGGCGGCTGATATTTGGCCAGACTCCCCTAGAATTTTGCGCCCAATAACATCTTGAATGACAACATCGACAATCTTCCTGGAAATAAGGAGGCGATATCGATTATTGACAATCGTAGAATGCCCCAGCAAGTCTATTGCGAGGCTCTCCACAATTTTGAGGTAGTTTGTCTCGACAAGCTTCTCCCCAAGTCGCCGGAAGAGCTTGCCATAGCATACACCAATGGCCGCTCGAGTTCTGTTGGAGGCACTTGATTTAACGTACTGTAAGGCTAGGTTCTTCAAGATATCTGCCAGAGACAATGCCAGCACTTGACTTCGTTTGCCTGACGGAGCAGGACTCGCAGACCTAGAAGGAATATCAAGCTCATCGTCGGCAATGTTAGGAATTGTAGACTGTCGCTTCAGCGCCTTTTTTGTCTTCTTTTTAGGGGAAAGAACTTCAGGAGGGCCGCCCTCTGAGTGACCCTGGAACAAAGCTTCAGCAAAGCATTCTGCAGCAGCTTGTCGAACCTGAACCGAGGGAGAGTCGAATGCCTTGGATATCGCTGTCTCAAGCTTGTCGAAGTCGCTCGAATTCAAGAAATAAGGTGTGTGCTTGACCAGCGCTTTGAGAGCGCGGCAGGCAGAAGCAACGACAAGGTGCCCCTTGTCTGACGAAGCATGGTTTCGCCCTTGTTTCCAAACATCGCGCGCAATCACTTCATCCATACTGCCCTCCACCATACCAACGATTTTTCCAAGTGCGGTAAGACATGCCGTACGAAGTCCAGCATTGTTGGATGAGGTCTTGAGGAGCTTGAGTAGTGTTGTGCAAGCTAGTGGGTGTAGGCCAATGGCACTATCGCCGGCGGAAGCGAACACATCGCCTAAGCAGACAACTGCCGCATGCTTGGTCCGTATCTCAGCATCCGTTTTTGACTTTCCGCTCGATATAATTGCGATTAGGTCATTGATCGTTTCGAACAAAAGCTTCCTGTCTCCGTGACCAAAGATATGCGCTAGACATTTCCCCAAGTTATTCCGAATAACTCGAGAAGGCTGTGGTGACGAAAGGTTGATGATTTGAAAGATCTCTTTCTTGAGATAGAACTGTTGCGCCGTACAGTCGTCCGCCTCTAAGCCCAAGACATGCTTGGTCAAGCTCGACACAAAAGTGAGCAGAAATAGATCTTGTTGCTCGGTTGGTAGGGATTGAACTTTGGGGAGATCAAGCTCTGGGTTCGCAGTCGCGGAGTCGGGGGGAGCAGCTTGCGCCTCGCTGGTAGGTGCTGGAGCTTCGGGCTCCTGAGTTGACGACATGGCGCACGGGAATCGACGCCGTCAACAATGTCCGAGTTCGATAGAAAAGTATTGATATCGTATTATTCGAGAATTTGTTGTTTCTTGGGATGTTTCAAGAGGTAAGACTGGTAACCTCGAGGCTCCCCATGCCACATGCCACTTAGGTTGCTACCCAGGGGAATGGCAGGTACCACCTATACATCGCAGTCAAAGTGGGGCATTCGCAAGCTTGCCTCCGAAGTTTGCCCGGCGCATCCCAGAAGAGCTCAACATCGAAGACTCGGAGTTGGCACCGAATTAGGAGTCATGATAACTGAATATCTACCCATTCAGAGCTCTAGAAGACAGATTTGACGTCTGAGTTCTTTCTGTTCTCTTTGATGCATAATGTCTTCCTGGCAGAGTATACGTCCGCTGCTTAATACACCTAGGCCTCTCGCTTCCATCCAGCAGCCATATTCGATAATCTGCCGACAATGTCAGAGATCTTTCACGACCACACCGGCCCAATTGGCTGGACACAACAAGTGGTCTAAGACGAAACACATTAAAGCCGTGACGGATAAAAAGAAGATGACTGAGCGAGCTGGTTTTACTAAAACGATTGCCTTGTACTCTAAAAGTAGGCAGTCGCTGCTCCATGGCCTCACATCATTCTTCTAATTCTCGATAGTGTATGGTGATGACATCAAGTTTAACCCACAACTGGCCACTGCAATAACTGCTGCAACAAAAGGTAGATGCAAATTCAGCTTGTAGTTGAGAATTGATCCTAATGTTGAATTGCAGCAAGTATTCCGAAAAACTTGATTGAGGCTGCCATTGCCCGAGGCCAAGGTCGTTCAGCTACAGGCGCTCAACTGGAGTCTATGTCTCTCGAGGCCCTCATGCCCCCTGACATCGCAATGGTTATTGATGCTGAGACGGACAACAAGACCCGTACGCTTCATGACCTACGCCTAGTTGTGAAGAAAGCCGGTGGAGTCGTCGGATCAACCACATTCTACTTTACAAGACGCGGCCGAGCCGTCTTCAAGGCCAAGGAAGGCGGGCCTACACTCTCGGACGTTCTCGACGAGGCGATCGAGCACGAGGGACTGGAAGACGTAGAGGAGTTACCAGAAGGTGATTTCTTGGCCTGGACTCAGCCGACCACTCTATCAGCCATCACTGAAGCTCTGTCCAAGAAGTTCGAGCTGGAAGTTTTGGATTCCGACATTGTATGGGCACCGAACGAGGACACAAAAGTCAGCATCGACACACCCGCACAGGCTGATTCCCTTGACATTCTCTTCAACGGACTCAAGGAATATTCGGAAGTCAAGGCCATCTATGCCAATGTTCGCCAGGGAGCCGTCGGGGATGAGGAGTGGGACAAGGTCGACAGAAACCTGGATGTATAACATGTAGAAATCTGGATGCATAACATGTAGAAATCATTTTCTTGTAACAATTCTGTACAATGCCGTATTTTAACCCCGAGAATAGAGGTGGGAATATCTCCAATGCCAATTCCAAACGCCGTGATTACATCGCAATGTCGTCGCAAATGATTCCCCCACTTGTAGTATACATATTCGGATCTCTGGCTCATTCATAAGTTACGACTCGTTGCTTTCATCCGCAGGATGCTGTGCTGCTCGTTGGCGTTCCTCCTCAAGCTTCTTGGCCTGTCGCAACTTTTGTCGTGCCACAATGCGATCGTACTCGGCCTTAATCTCATCTCGGTCCTTGGGAATCTTGTTGCACTCCTCAGGCTTGGGCCAGAAGCCAGGGACGGCGAAGCGGTTATCGAGGTTGGTTCCGAAGTAGAACATGATCCCAATGGGAAACATGACATACGTGCCGAACTATGCGCCATGTGATATCAGTAATCTCGTTCGCAGCTGGTAATAAGCTGTTTCCTCATGGCCGGCCACCAAATAACGTATGGTTGTTGGACGGAGAAGGCAGCAACTCACCTTGAACACTTCAAGGTTAAGACCACCCATTTTGAATATTGTTATCTTCGGCACTTGCACTTGTGCAATTGAATCGACGTTGTGATTAACGGAGGCAAAATGTTTGCTGGAACGACGTGATGATGCTTCTAGACGGATAACCCCGGTAGTGTTACACATGTACCCCACACTCAGAAATCCGGTCATTATGATTGGTCCTCTCATAAGTGAGCTGATATTCATTTGTAAACCTCCAAAGACACAAGTATCTAGAAATCAACGACCTTCTCAGAGAAAAACATGCGGTTAGGGTATCTCGATGCATTTCCATTGCCCTGATTATCATGATCAACCAGTGCCCCTCTTTGAAGAGGTATGTATACTGTTATCTAATGGTAGGTCATAACCCACTGAATGTATATATAAACTCCATGTCACAATATGTTCAACGCCAACAACGAGTTTTATCCAGAATCCTAGGCCTCAAGCCTTACCGTATTCACAAGATCCCCAAAACTCCTTGATCATGCTCGCAGTGTATTCTTAGCTTAGCCTTGAACCACCGGCCCTCGCCTTCTGGGCCTCTTCCATCATTAGGCGTTCTGTGAAACTGCGCGGAGTGCCGGAAAAGCCAGTATTGGCAACGCTGGCGCGGAAACTACTGAGGTCTGCCTCATCCATTCCGCTGCGTCCATCCAGTCCTCCTACAAACGTATTGAAGTGCCCCAGAGAGGCAGCTTGAGCATGTACCTCGGGGTTACGAACAACAGGCATAACGACTGGTCGTCCTTTGTATGAACCCACGGAACCAACTTGAAACCGGGCGGCAGTCGGTGTTGTTGGACCCGATGAGCCAGGTCGTTTGGTAATATGTACTGCCGGAGAGGTCGCATATATGGACTGCTCAGACTCTGGCACATCTGGTAGGTCAACTTCGACCTCTTCTTCCTCCTCTTCCACAACAGGTTTTGGTTTTGATTTAGGTTTGGGAGGTGCAGACAGCCCTCCATCTTCAAATTGAAACAATTCATCATCTTCGTCATCATCTTCTTCGGAAGCACCGGCGGTTTCTGGTTGTTTCTTTGTAGCGTTACTTTGAGCCTTGGCAGGCAATTTCGCACTTGTGGCGGGCTCGGCGGTCTGACCTTCCTCTGGGATTCTGTTCAAGGACGGAGATCCAGGAGGTTTCTTATTAGTAAAAGATTTAGGTTTCGCCATTGAAAGGAAGTCGTCGTCCGATGAATCCTCGTCCGCATCCTCATCTGGCTCTTCACTTACGCTTCCGAGAGTGCGTTCAATTCGAACAGACTCGGGAACGTGTCGTGATGATGGAGGCTCTGGAGCAATAGGCATTGGGATGCTTCGCTCTTCTTCTTGAGACTCAGGAGCACTTGTGCCGGATTTCTCTTGCTCAGTGTTAACTTCGGCTGGAGTCGAGCTGACTTCTGTCCAGACAGTCCCTTCCTCCAAAGGTGTTCTTGACAACGCTCTCAAGGCTTCTGATGAGGAAATTTTGCGAGGAGGTGGCTGGTCTTCAAGATCGTCGTCTAGCAGAGATTCTGTACGAGGCTGGTCGGCCGAGGGAGCTGGAGCTGCGGAAGGTATCATAGAATCGGTGGGTTGTGGAGATGCCGTAGGTAAGACTTCTGCGCCCATTACTTCGAAGCGCACACGCCTGGGGCTCTGCGGGGGCTTAGATCCGCTGGAAGAGCGTCGCAGAACACTTCGTGGAGTTTTCGACTCGCTTCGATCCGAATGGCCTGATGATGTTGTGTCATTGGTTGATCGGCGAACATGCCCTGGCCGTCCAGGTGATTGAGGCAGTGTCGACAAGGCATTTTGCATTTGGTCCAGGCCAGGCTGCTGTCCCGTAGCTGCGCCTTGCTTCTCCTCTACCTGGATGCTCGGCTCAGGCAACAACATGTCGAGGGCAGTCTGGTTGTTTATGATGGGAGGAGAGGTAGGCAGCCTAGGAGAGCCCTCTAGCAGGGGCAGGTAAAAGAGCAATTCGTGATGTCGATCGCGGGGGCTGCCTGGAGGCTCTGCGGCTCCCGATCCGGAGGCGGAGGCGGAGACAGAGGCAGCAGTTGAGGCAGCGGTGGTAGTCGGCGGGGAAATGTGGCGTTGTGCCGATTCAAGACGGGTGAGTGTTCGTGAGTCAGCTGTGAGGTCCAGACTGGTGAGAACAGAGCTCAGATCCGGGTAGTTTGGTAGCGACTTGGCAATTGACTGGGAAACATTGGAAGCGATTTCGGGTTGTGTGTCTCGGAGCAGATCGTGGTAGTAGCGCAGGAAATCAGCGGCCACCTCGTGGCGAAAGGTGTGAACCTTGTGCTCAAGTTCTGAAAGCCTCTGATCGAGGCTATTGACAAGCCTTGCCTCCTCCATAGCGCTTAACAGGTTCCTCCAAGCGGACTGGGCAATGAGGGATGTCTGGGTATGCGCATGACGCAACAAGCTCGGATAGGTGCTTGCCAAAAGAGAGAGATTTACAGGTGATGACACGCGAAAGTTTTGTGGAATTGGACGCCTGCGAGAGCAGGATGGAGGTGGATGGGGATTTTGATGGCGCCGCCGTGGGCAGACACAAATTGAATTGAGGTATAGTAGTGGCAGAACCGCCTAATAGCGAGCGGTCTTTCTTCTTAGTTTGGCTAGACCACTACCAAACTCTACAATGGGGCTCGACCATTCTCTTTTCTTCCCTCTACTCGACGAGCAAGGGAGCTTTGTTCAGGAATTGAACAATCCGTACTGTGTTGCAATTGATACCAAGTATCTGGTTACTCATGGCAGATGAACTGAGTGATCTACTCTGATCTCATCAGCTCTCACCTCTTAATATCTCAGCCAAGCTTCCGGCCTTTGTTCTGACTGGCCGGTTGCGGACTACGGCGATCACTTGCAACAGTTTGATCCATGGATAGATCCCCCTGGAAGCACTCGGCCAATTCAATTGGGTGCCTGGCGAACAAACCCCGCCGGTTAGCGCCGTCAGCCAGACAAGCAGGACTTCTTTGCAGACCTCATTAATGAAGGATGGTGGGATTGAGTTGTTTGTCTCGTGTACGCATACTGTAGATGTGTTTGTCCCATTGTGATCGATCGAAAAACTCAACTCGGGGCTATATAAAACCGACTGAAAAATCGAACACGTTGCGTCATAGAAGGAATCCTCAACCCGATTCAAGTAACCCCTTGTTCTCAACAAAGCATCTCCTTGCCTATGTAGGCAGGTCAATGCAATAAATCAAGCTCAATGACATGGCATCCACGTGTGAATGTCCGGAAAGGTTCTATCCGTGTGTTATTTTTTGCCTGGTATTGTGTCATGACAGGAGGCTGAGACATCATGATGAGGGCATTCATGAAGGCATAAAGAATCTCGATGCGCTGAAGCTTCTCCGTTATCGCTTTGTGACCTCATACAGCATTCTATCGATATGATTGTTCGCTTATAGTAAACTATTTAACTTTTCCATACCATCTTTGTCTCACAAACATCAACCCGAGCTACCAAATATTCAATTGGGTTACTAAGGTGCTAGGTAGGTTTGGTCAGTGCAGATAGTTTCCATCGCGATCAACTCCATATATATGGAAACCAAGTGGTTCAGCAGCAACATGCAACATGCGCAATTGGAGATTAATATATGTCGCAGTTGTTGTACGTTTCAAATAAGATTCAAAAAAAATCCTTTAACAACTCAAATTGTTTGTCTCTAGTGAAAATGTCCGATATCTTCATAGCTCAAAGAAGCATTTGTCTACGCACTTCAACAAACAAACAAATTGATGACGATGTAATATGAAGCCAACCAACCAATTCTGGCACAGCTAAAGAGTCAATGCTGGATGTAATTTATCTTTACTGACGATGAATAACGAAAATTATAGTAGGGTACCGTTGAGAGGTTTAACTATACCAGCACCTGCATAAAGGTCTTTTAATGCAGCCTACACCGCTTTCTCTTCCTGGAATCCGGGGCTGATTCTGCCGCAAATTGTCCAGAAGCTCTAGCTGCACTGACCTCTCCACAAGAGATCCTCACCACGAACGCATTTACCTCGACAGCTCGTAGGTGCTCTACCAATAAAAAAAAAACACCTATAACGGAGGAATTTTACCTCTCATTCATTCCCAAAACACGACGCATATTCATTGACAATGTCGACAATAACCCCCGACGCGCTCCAGTCGGGACAGCCTCCCGTCATTCCCTTGTCCTTCAACGGCAACCAGCCCGAAAAGGTGACGCTCTACCCGCTGTCCAACTACACCTTTGGAGTGAAGGAGACTCAGCCAGAGGAGGATCCTTCAGTCATTGCTCGACTCAAGCGACTCGAGGAGCATTATACGGAGCATGGCATGCGCCGTACGTGCGAGGGCATTCTCGTCTGCCACGAACACAACCATCCGCACATCCTGATGCTGCAGATAGCGAATGCCTTTTTTAAGCTACCGGGCGATTACCTACGACCTGAAGACGATGAATTGCAAGGATTCAAGTCTAGGCTGGACGAGAGATTGGCGCCTGTCGGTCGTTTGGGAGAGGGCGAGGAAGCTGGTGACTGGCAAGTAGGCGACTGCTTGGCTCAGTGGTGGAGGCCCAACTTCGAAACATTCATGTATCCGTTTATCCCGGCTCATGTGACAAGACCGAAAGAATGCAAGAAGCTCTACTTCATCCAATTGCCCAAACAAAGTAGGTTTGCTGACTTTCAACCTAAAAGTCCGTACTAATTTCATCTGTAGAGGTTCTGAGTGTTCCCAAGAACATGAAGCTTCTTGCTGTCCCTCTGTTCGAGCTCTACGACAACACTGCCCGATACGGCCCTCAGCTCTCTGCGATCCCGCATCTTCTGAGTCGATACAACTTCGAGTTTGTGGACGAGAACGGCAACGTTGTAGCCGCAACACCAGGATCATCAGCTCCAGAGGGCTACGTGCCTTATACAAAAGTTTTGGCAGGCGACGACACAGACATGAAGGAAGAAAACGGAACGAGCTGATCTCCTAGAATAGAAATGCGGAGACATGGCGATGGTGTTTGGCGTTGTCGGTATTTGCGCGTATAGGCAGAGGACATGCTTTAGGCAAAATAGTCTATTTTTTTCTTTCTTTCTTATACGTCAATGTTTTTCTCCATGCATTTCGACTAAGCCTTCTCTCCCTGGATAGTGGCAACGACTCGTCGCTGGTGTCGAGCCGCGCGGAATTCGAGGTACCAAATTCCTTGCCATGTTCCAGTAGCCTGTACAGATGTTAGTTACCTCTGGTCAGATGTGTAAGAGTTGATACTTACCAGCTTTCCGTCCTTAATGGGAATGGTAACACTGGCTCCAATGAGCGCAGACTTGATGTGAGCAGGCATGTCATCTGGTCCCTCAGCACTGATATTGTTAATACCCATCGTTGTACGACTTATACACAAGCTACTTACTCATGTCGGTAGAGAGCTTGTCCCTTAGGTCCCTCGGCAGGAGCAATTCTGTCAAGGGCATCGCTCATGTCTTCACGAACATCAGAGTCCCCTGAAATTTTCATGTCAGTAACAAGGAGCTATGTAAAGTCATAGAACGCCGCGAACTTACAGTTCTCATTCAAGCTAAGGGCACAGCTCGTGTGCTGAACGAAAAGGTTCAGAAGGCCAACTTTGTAGTCCCTAATCTCAGGAAGTGAAGATACAACCTGATCGGTGATGAGATAAGATCCCCGCGACTTGGCGGGGAGAGTGAATTGCTTCTGGAACCAGCTCATTGTGTTTGCTGTTGAGTGATCTATCACTGGAAGGGCCGTTGAGCGGGGTTGAGAAGAAGATCCTGACAACCCAAGCAGACTAAATGGTAGTGTCCAAAGAAAGTGAAAGACACCAGGGAACAGAGAAATCACAAGTAGAAGGCACAGAAGGACGGGTGTTGTTGCAGAGTTAAGACGTGATGTTTGAGGTTGAGGCATAGCTAATAATCAATCGTGCTTGGTTGATAACCTGGCAGCAAAGGCCGTCATAGTGGGGCGGCAGTTGGAGTCTGAACGGGGGCTTTTTGAACCCGTCAGTATCAAGCTCCGTTGAGCCAATCACAGCGCACCATTTATAATCGCGTTCAGTTACAGTAAGGTATGCTCTTGAACTTGGATAGATAGTGTATATGTAAGTAAACAATTACTTAGGAATTACCATGAGTATGTAGAATAATGGAGATTTTGGGTTAAACTTGAGGACTCTAATGCTAACAAAGCTGGATTGCCTCTTTGCAAGTATCGTGTCAGAAAACACAACATGAAAAATCACCTTTTTAAAGCTGCTGTGTTTGGTTCTTTCATTGTATTGGCGTAGTATATACAGAAGCTTTGGTTCCCCATTCAGAAACAGCACAGTACACGGATTTCTTTATCCCTTTCGCACATTTCTAGTCATCTAGATGTTTTCCGTCCTATTCAAATCCAGTCGGTCGAAGCTGATTATGACAAGGGGTAAGAAGTCTCGGGGAGGGATTCGAGGTGGGTGCGGTGGTGCTCGTTAGCCTAGTGTGATGTCAGTTGAGTACAGAATAAGCATCACCAATGGTTTTTCATACGAAAGGAAGGCCGCAGTAGCCGCAGACAGCAATCTCGGGCTTGTCGGTGTTGATGAAGACCCTAGGGTGACCTTCGGGACCACCGCCACCATTGCAAGCAACAATTCGCTCATGAGTCCATGTGACAGGCTGCTTGTGAATCATCTCAATAGCAGACTTAGGTTGAGGCTATCACACAGTTAGCCGATTTGATGTTCCATTCCAGCTTCCATATGTCGCTTGTACCTGGAGATCGAAGTCGCTCTGCTCGAATCGGGGGCCGGTCATAGCCTGGGCACGAGGCTTCTGGCTACGGGACCAGACACCAAGACGGTTGGGAGCCTGGTTAATCTCGGCAGGCTTGTTCTCGTCGACGGGGGCGGGGGAGGTCTCGTTGGTCTTGGTCGAGACAGCGGCCTCGAATTGCCGAGCGGAGCTGGTGAAGGCGCGCCGGGAGAGGCGCGCACTGCGCGCAAAGACGCCAATTGCTCTCAGTTGAGACGTAGCCATTGTGAATTCGTCGGTTTCCGGGTGTGCGGATCGATTCGACGGTGTCGGCTCTGAATGGTCTGTTGGTGGTTGTGAGGCATTGAACTTGCCCGTTGACGATCGAGCCTCGGAGGGCCGGTTTATCCGCGGACCGAAACATTTTTGGGCTCGCAGAGGAAATGCGCCCAGGGACGAGCATCGAGCATCACGTTTTGCGACAGACACATTATTACTTCCTTTTTGACGAGAATTTACGAGACAAGCTCGTGAATCAATCCCAAGAACTCCAAACTCAATATAAAGGCCACATCCATAGCTCCGAGTATTTGCCTTCTACACATTTGCGACGAAAGGTCTCTGCCCCCGATTTGAACCACAACTACGCCAACTACGGTACCTCATCGCGAACCTCAAGTACCGATCGATACACAAGCTCTCACCATGGCGCCCGAAACGCCGAGGGGGGTCTCATCGAGGCTCCTCACTATGAAGTTCATGCAACGCGCAGTGGCTTCGGAAACCTCTTCTCCAGATTCCGAAACACATTCTGCTAAGAAGCGAAAGACTGGGCACTCTCCAGCGGCAGGTCGTCTGGATTTGAATATTGACCAGGCTGCAATTAAGGCTGCTATCGACGACCAAGAAACAAAACGCCAAGCCGCTTTGGAGAAGCATGTTGGTGCCGACACACGCTGGGTTCTGGACGACACATTTGCCGGAACAAAAACTACCGGCCAGACAAAACCACCTCTGAATATCGTTTATGTTGGGTATGGTGACATTGACTCATCTAATGACTCAGGCGACAATGAAGAGGCGCCGAACAAGGGACGCACTTCGACGAATAGCTTCAAAAAAGCGAAGAACCAGGCATGTTGATCACTACGACGCCCCACTCAGGACACGCACAGCTGACTGATTGACCATAGAAACCAGAACCACAAAAGAAACCAGACGATGAGGATGACAGTGAAGATGAAGACTCCGACGAGGCAGATACACCGGCTCATGGACGAAAGCGGAAGCCATCTAGTGATAGCATGCACTCGCCAAGTCGTTCCTGCTCAAAGTCACGATCACGACCAACCGCTGAAAGTGTCAAGGCCAAAGAGTTTCGTGATAAGAGGAAAAAGAAGGAAGTGAAGATGAGCAAGCCAGCCTCCATCTCGGGAGGTGGTATTTCTGGAAACAGTCAGTTCTCGCCCGCTGGTGGAAAATCCATGACTTGCTACAAGTGCCATCAAGCCGGCCACAAAGCCGTAGATTGTCCCCTCAAGGGTCAATCCGCCATGATGTTCGACTAAACTGTAGGCTTTTGCTGATAGGCTCTCTGCTATTGGACGTGAGGCTTGTCGTTCTACCAGGTTTGGCGTCTCATTTTCTTCTCTCTTAGGTCAAATTAGGAGTCTCTCAACACAGTCGGTGAGCACCTTGGCCATGCATCCGCTTCAAAATCGTACTTTTCCCCCTACAATGCATTGTGTTGCCAACAATGAGAATGGCAGCAGATGAGCTTTAAAGAGAGTCTGCTCGAGAGCAGTTGTTGTCTCGGGCAAATCATACAAGGAGTTGGGGCTCCTCACTGTTTGTTATGAGAGTACAAAAGTCGGGATGAACAGCAGAAGAAAGAAACATAATAATATCAATCACTTGATTAATACCATATCTCATCGTGACGATGTCAATTCTTAATTTTCTGGACACCTAGACTACTTCCTATCTTGAGGTTCCTGTGAAACCAGTACATCATAGGACATCATTTAGATAATTCCACGATGCGATGTTACCCAATAGAGCTTCGTTGAACAGCATGACCTTAATGAGTTGCATTAAGCTTGTATCGTATGCTTAATGCTTGTCAATGCTGGTACATGCTCTAGAAGAACTAAAACCATGAAGTCTCGGAAGAGCATCAACAATCAGTCCCCGATTCAAAATGTAGCTATGATCATACTTTCTTGCCTGGTGTTGGATAAGACCAAACCCAAACACTCACTGTAAATTCCTTCAAATCATTATACGTGGCTTCTGTTTACAAGGCAGCGAATGACGTTGTGTTGAATAACGGCAGCACGACAGGGAATGATCAACCATGAAAAGATATTCCTCACCGTCGTCTTCTCCTTCTTTCACTCTTCTTGGTCTGGCAGGCTCCCCAATCGTCGACTCACCCACAGCTATATCTCCGGCCACAGTGAGTGATTAACATATTGTGTAGGAATATAAATATTCTCATCCGTAGCTACCATGGAGGTATTCTACACAAAACATCAATTATCTTATATGCCACAACTCACAACGAAAGAGTTTACCAAGAATCTCGGCACTGTCTCGCCGATGTAACGCAATTTCCGGCATATATCAAGCGCAACAACACGTTGTTGAACTAGATGCGAAAACTCGCAAGACATTCGGCCAACAAGGTGCTTGTCTCGTTCCACCAAAAGCAAGTCATAGCAACAACTTGTGCTGCTTAGCACAAAGAATCATTTATCCTTGCCCTTGAACGTTGGCCTATCCAGCTCAAATAAGATTCATACATACATACATAGGCAATTAACGTGAGTCCTCACTGTTCATTGATTACAAGTCAGTTCCTATACTCTCAGTAGGCTTTCTCGTATATCTCTTTGCGCCTCACTTTCGTCAGTGGCAGGGGTACCTAGTTAACTAGTCGGATGCCACGAGATCTCCCGCGGGCCAGGGATCGACCTCCTAGGGTACCAATGATTCCGCTAGTCAATGCGGGAAGACGCTATCCGCAGGATTTGAAACCACTGACAGCATGGATTGGTTACCATTGTGGCTTGTTGTCTGAATTTGGTGTCCTTCCGACTTCTATCTTGACCTATTCCGAGTTTCGAGTTGGCGGTTGAATAGAAATAGATTGGAAGACTGTTGCAGACAACTAACTTCAAGATAGGGAGCCCATTAAACAACTCTGCCGGCCTTGTCGGGTATCGGAAAGACTGAATGTCACGAGTTACGTAGTGCATTAACTTGTAAGCAATCCTTCAGTCCTGATTGACTCAGCCAGTGAGTGTCTTGGTTTGGTCAGCCTCCCCTTCGAACCGACCAGAAAAGAGAAAAGAACAACGAATCAATTATATTATTACCCTCCCTGTGTTTGTTATCGTCGCCACTGCCACCTCCTTTGCTTTCATTAGCAACGTTTGTATCCGTACCCGCCTACCTAGACGTTGGTGCCGATAGTCAACGACATTGAAGCTTAAGTTGTCCCGCCAAGCTTACTTTGAACACATAATCAGGAACAACGTCACTTTGAGGGCTGCTGACGAGATTAATGCTAGGTAGTTGACCGTTAACCCATCTCTTACTCCTAGTATCATTAAGAAAACACAGAGTAAAGCAGTGATTGAGGATAAGTAACAATCCTGTTGTTCACCAATAACCTGAATAATTTGGGCAAATCAAGTACGTACAGCAAGTTATACTAACTCATTCGTTGATCAAAGACAACTGAAGGATGACAGTTTCTCGAAGCAGGGTTCCAGAAAGTTCCGGTGATAGTGCTCCACCGCCTCTCAGAGCCTTAGCTGTTGCCCCAACAAGGTGTTCCGTGTCTCCATTTTTGGAATCAGCAGGTACCGAGCCGCAGTTCCTGAGGGAATCTGAGATTTATCCTCGGAATATCTGATCTCACTTCCAACACTCAGGTACATATCAAGGTATTCCTGCACGCATTCTTTGCCCTTATTAGCCTACTGGTTCTATGCAATATCTACAATAAACTACAACCGACCTCGGCATTCTTCACGCCCTGTCCACCCACCTCACCCACCTCACCCACCTCACTGGTAACATTACTCCACAGACAGTGGCAGATCGTTCTTCTGCACAGACCCTTGGCCTGCTAGACCTGCTGTCTGCAGTCCGCGTGCTCTACTCAGAGTGGCGCACCCCACAAGCTCTACCGTCTTGAGGTTCTCGGCTTCAAGTGTTTCGGTCATCGACAGACAAGATTCCATAACCCTGACTCGAGGATTTGCGCCTACAGGCGTCAACTTGCGCCTACAACGTCCTAACCCTAGTCAAGTTGTTAAGGAACATTTCTCGGAGGTGAGGAAACTACGCTAAGCTACCCTTCCATAACCCTGCAAGCTCAATAAGGCGACTACTCACCTACGTAAGTACCCTTACTTACAAAGACTACCAGGTGCCCCTAGCTGAGAGCTTCACCACTTCCCTCCCCAATCCCCTGTCATACCCCTCGCCCCTCAGCTCTTTTGAGGTGGCCCTCCCCCGCGACCCTACCCTGCCCTGCCCTGTACAGTACGTTGCCTTACCTTACCTTACCTTACCTACGGGACGGTACTTGTACCTTGCTACAGCATTGGTTGTTCTGCATTCTCAACGTCAATTGGATTATATTCCGGCACCTTATCCAATCTGCGTCTGCGCCTACGACATCCAATCGCCTACCGCAACAGCAGCCAACCGCTTGCACGCCTTCGCACGCAACACCGCCAACTCTCTACGACCCTTGCGACCAACCGCAAAACCCTTCGCCTACCACGGCCGCTTTCTTCCTCCGGTTTCCGGTTTCTTTCTCAGCCGTGTCGGTGTCGGTGTCGGTGTCGTGGTTTTGCAGCTGCTCCAACATACACAATGCCTCATTCGCAGCATGACGAAGATGCCCGTGCCACTACGGCAGGCGCTGATATCCCGGTGACGCTCGTCACCGACTCCCTCGAGAAGCCCTCGCTCGACGATCGTGACTATCGAGTTATCCGCCTAGAAAATGATCTTGAGGCTCTGTTGGTCCACGATCCTGAGACGGACAAGGCCAGCGCCGCCCTTGATGTCAATGTGGGAAATTTCAGTGATGAGGCCGATATCCCAGGCATGGCCCATGCGGTCGAGCATGTAAGCACTCCGAACACCCATAACATCTAATATACAAAGTAGGCAATGAGCTAATCTTTCATGTCGCCACCAGCTTCTTTTCATGGGTACCAAGAAATTCCCAATTGAGAACGAATACGGCCAATACCTGTCTGCCAATTCGGGAAGCTCCAATGCTTATACCGGCCCAACCTCGACGAATTACTTCTTTGACATCTCTGCCAAGCCTGACAATGACCAGGACCCTTCAGATACCAACCCCTCTCCTTTGCGCGAGGCTTTGGACCGTTTCGCTCAGTTCTTCATTGAGCCGCTCTTCCTCCCCGAGACCTTGGACCGAGAGTTGAAGGCTGTCGATTCGGAGAATAAGAAGAACCTTCAGAATGATACCTGGCGGTTGCATCAACTTGAGAAGTCTTTGTCGAACCCCAACCATCCGTTCTGCCACTTCTCGACCGGCAACTTTGAAGTTCTCAAGACCCTTCCGGAAGCGCGTGGGATTAACGTGCGAGACAAATTCATCGAGTTCCATGCCAAACACTATTCGGCAAACCGCATGAAGTTGGTTGTCCTGGGCAGGGAGCCGCTCGATGTACTTCAGAAATGGGTTTCCGAACTGTTCTCTCCCGTTGTCAACAAGGAGCTTCCGCCTAACAGATGGCCCGGTGAGCTTCCTTTCAGGGAGGCCGACCTCGGTATGCAATGTTTTGCGAAGCCTGTGATGGACTCAAGAGAGCTCAACCTGTACTTCCCCTTCATTGATGAGGAATTTATGTTCGCCACTCAGCCCAGCCGATACATCAGCCATCTTATCGGACATGAAGGTCCTGGAAGTATCATGTCGTATATCAAGTCTAAGGGTTGGGCGAACGGCCTCAGCGCAGGTGCTTATCCCGTCTGCCCCGGCACTCCTGGTATCTTCGATGTGCAAGTTCGCTTGACTGAAGAGGTGAGAACTCAGACGATTATAACAGCGATATAACCAATGCTAACTTCGTTCTAGGGTCTTAAGAACTACCCCGAAATCGTCAAGATCTTCTTCCAGTACATCACTCTTCTGCGTGAGAACCCGCCTCAGGAGTGGATTTTCCAGGAGCAGAAAGGAATGGCGGATGTCGATTTCAAGTTCAAGCAAAAGACACCTGCCAGCCGGTTCACCAGCCGTATCAGCTCAGTCATGCAAAAGCCTCTCCCCCGCGAATGGTTGCTTAGTGGCCACAGCCGCCTTCGAGAGTTTGCTCCTGACCAGATCGAGAAAGCCCTCTCTACAATTCGTCCAGACAATTTCCGCATGGTTATTGTATCGCGTAACTACCCTGGTAACTGGGATCAGAAGGAGAAATGGTACGGAACCGAATATCGCCATGAAAAGATACCTGAGGATCTCATGGAGGAGATCAAGAAGGCCGCTGCAGCCTCTCCTAAGGATCGCCTATCTGCCCTTCACCTACCACACAAGAACCAGTTCATTCCTAACAAGCTTGAGGTCGAGAAGAAGGAGGTTGATGAGCCGGCCCTGAACCCACGAGTGCTTCGCAACGACAGCATTGCCAGGACATGGTGGAAGAAGGACGATACTTTCTGGGTTCCTCGCGCCAACGTGATTGTCAGCCTGAAGACGCCCCTTATCTATGCTTCTGCAGAGAACAATGTCAAGGCTCGTCTGTTCTCGGATTTAGTACGCGATGCGCTCGAGGAATACTCATACGATGCGGAGCTGGCTGGCCTGCAGTACAACGTCAGTCTTGATTCGCGTGGTTTGTTCCTAGATGTCAGCGGCTACAACGACAAGCTCCCTGTGCTTCTGGAACAGGTTGTCACAACGATGCGGGACTTGGATATCAAGGAAGACCGTTTTGAGATTGTCAGGGAGCGCCTCACCAGGGGATACAACAACTGGCAACTGCAGTCTTCCTACCATCAGGTCGGCGATTATACGAACTGGCTCAATGCACCTGAGCGAGACTTCATAGTTGAAGAGCTTGCCACGGAGCTTTCGAGTGTCACGTTGGAGGGTGTCAGACTGTTCCAGAAGCAAATGCTTGGCCAGCTGTTTATTGAGGTGTACGTGCATGGCAACATGTACAAGGAGGATGCCTTGAAAGCAACTGACATGGTGGAGTCCATCTTGAAGCCACGGGTTCTGCCCAAGGCGCAGTGGCCCATCCTTCGATCGCTTATCCTGACTGAGGGGTCCAACCACGTCTTCAGGAAGACCCTGAAAGACCCGGCTAACGTCAACCACTGCGTCGAGACGTGGTTCTATGTTGGCAGCAGGGAGGATCGCGACATTCGTACGAAGACTCTCCTGTTGGACCAGATGCTTCACGAGCCGGCATTTGATCAGCTTCGCACAAAGGAGCAACTTGGCTACATTGTGTTCAGCGGACCTCGAGCTTTCTCAACAACATATGGCTTCCGTTTCCTCATCCAGAGTGAAATGACGCCAGATTTCCTCGACTCTCGTATTGAGGCTTTCCTCAAGCGATATGCAGAGACTTTGGGGAAAATGAGTGAGACAGAATTTGAGGGTCACAAGCGAAGCTTGATTGTTCGACGATTGGAGAAGCTCAGAAATCTGGACCAAGAGTCCACCCGCCACTGGTCGCAGATTACGAACGAATATTACGACTTCGAGCTTGGTAAGTGAACAACAAGAAAGCAGCCCAGTAGTTTGAAACGGACACTAACTAGTCACAGCCCAACGCGACGCAGCCCAGATCAAGCTACTTACCAAGCCGGCTGTTGTGGAATTCTTCAACCAGCGTCTCAACCCTACCTCGAGCCAGCGAGCCCGGTTATCGATTCACCTGCAAGCTCAAGGCAAGGCTGAAGGAGTCGACAAGAGACAGGAGGAGGCCCAGAAGAAGGCCGATGAGGAGCCGTCCGCTGGAGATGCTGTGAAGAACGCCGAGGAGGTAACAGACGTTAGACTCTACAAGGCAGGCCTCACAGCCAGCTCAGGAGCGAGACCCGTCAAGGACATCAGCGAGTACGAGGATACGGATGCAAAGCTCTAAAAGCTACGTTACGTCTTGGATTCTTTAAGATACCGATTTGTTGTGGTTGGAAAGGCGAGTTGATGGGTGCATACTTAGACGAAGGCGTGATACGCCAGTATTGGGTAGTAGATGAAAGGAAGGAGTCGTGGTGGGGATCAAATGCTCAGGACGTTTGGAGAGAGCTGGATTTGTACTTTGACGAAGGGAAAGGTGTTGGATGACTTGGCTAGAAGTCTCTTCTAGGAGACGAAATGGAATGACATGATGGCATATGCCTTGTAGGATCACGAAGTGGCATCATGAAATGGTCTTGGAGTTTGGTTTTATAACCTTACATGAAAGCAAATGGAAGAATAATGATGTTACAGTATCTTGTTCCCTTCGTCAAGGTACTACCCTAGGGCATATACTAGTGTTGCACAAGGAACGTTGAAGGCGTGCATTGATTGGCATCCCAAATTCCGAACGCAGGTATCCGTCAGGGGCAGGAGGATACACACAGATTGTGGAACTGTTGATCAAACAGATCAAGGGGGCAGAGGAGAGCGAAGGACAACTAGACGGTGATTTCAATGTTCATAAGAGGGGAGTATACGGTCTATCCGTGGGCACTGACGTAGAGGTTAAAAGTATATCCCTGAGGATGCCCGATAGAGTTACCAAATACCTCGAAACTGGAGTTCCAGATCAACAGAGTCCTAGGGTGTGAGTTGGTGTATATTCTGAGCGACTTCTTAATGGCGGTGTTGAATCCAAGTCATGCATGAGGTGGCTATAGGATTAGATCCAATGCATGGATGAGAGAGAGGTCATTTACAAGGCACAGGCCAACCATGGGTTTCTCGGCTCTGGGGCGGTCAACCCACCTACAGTTTGGGGGCGGCCGGTAGAGGCAAGCGCTCCATTGGATGTGGGGGAATGGAATCACGCACTCAACCTAAAAGCAAGCAACAAGCCTTGTCATTGACCAGTCAGAGGATCGGTATCATACCTTTCAGCCCACTTTGAGCCGAAGGCTTCTCATCTATTCTTTCCATCATCAAACTGAGAGAATGCTTTGTTCATGACTTTCGAGTTGATTCTAAACGCTCTTTATAAGTCATCATTCGTCGTCATTACCTTAGACTCTCACGCTGTAGTCAATCTAACAACTCGCCCGGACCTCTCGCCTCTGTCTATTTATCATCACCATCACTGCCTAAACGCTATTGTACCTTACCTTTCTACCGTCCGTACCTCACCTTGCTTTGAACCTTGCACCGGCAGGGCAGATATTTAGAGTGCCCCACAGTGTCATCGCTCAGCGGTCACAGCCCCGATGCCACTGCTGCGATTCATCTAAAAAAAAATTATAGAACCCCCCCTCCTCTTCCTGAAAAAAATAAACCAAAACGGCCTGGCTTTGCTTTGTTGGTCTTGATTCAGAGTAAATGCCACAAGACTCTACTTCTTACTCGCATCGCTTTGGCCATCCTTCCCGTCATCGTTTCGCCCCCGAGTCTTGCTGTTCTCCTCCGGCAAAGACAACGGCATCGACGACGACTACGACGGCAACACCTCCGTCTTTCCCCTCCGCCCCTCCAACTCCGACCCCCCGAGCTGCCCGGGCAGCTCGCCTTCAAGACGTCGTCCTCAAAGAAGAGAAAACTCTCGCGCAAGGACCTACTAGACTCGATTGACTCGCCGTCGCCTTCTCCTGACTCGGTCCTGCCCTCTTGCGAAGTCGACGACGATCCCGTCCTCTCCTTCTCCGCCGCCTCCGTGGCCTCGCGCCCCGACACTCCCTCCTACCTCCGGGCCGACTCACAACCCGCTTCGAGCCTTCCCCCACGCCTCCAGCAACAGACCAGCTCTCTTGTTTCCGCCGACTACGCTTCATCAGCTGCCTCAAGCCCTTGTGCCTCCGCTTACGCCGACCTCTCGATCGAAAGTGACCGCGGCGGCGACGAGACTGGCCCGGCCCGAACTTTGGCCAGAAGCCAGTCTCCCTTGCGTCTTTCTCACCTTGCTATCATGAATGGCGATGCAGACCTGCCCCATCGTTCTTCTTCGCCTTTGAAACGACGTGCTTCCAGTATGGATCCCGAGAACGACGCGGATAAGAACCGCGATGTCGATATGGCCTCATCCCAGGTCAACGACTCTGTCGAGGGTCCCTCTCAGCCATCCGCCAGCACCTTGCCCCGAGCCATGAGTGTCGATGCGCCTGAGCCCACCACAACTTCGACCACCGATGCTTCTTCCTCCCAGCGTAAGCCTCGCAATCCGTCCAGCTTGCAGGTTATTAACTTCGTAGCTAATTCTCATGTGACAGCCGTACCCCCATTGCAAGAACAGATCAAGATTATCGAGACTCTTCTAGGTGCCTTTCAAGATGCTCAGGTGAAGGAAGGAACCGTGGCTTATCTTGTCTCCAATACCTGGGTTCAAAAGGCTCTGGCATTGCGTGGCGGCTCCAAGGATAGCAAGGAGGACGATTCTACTGCAGAACCTCTTGGCCCTGTAGACAACTCGGACATCATCGAAGAAGTTATCAAAGAACCTAGCGGCAAGAATTTCATCCGCCTCAAGCCCGGAACCAATGAAAGCGAGTTCACACTCTTCCCCGAGGACGCTTGGAAGATGGTCATTGAGTGGTATGGCGTCAAGGACGGCCAAGAGGCCATCATTCGTACCGCTATCAACACTGCCGAGAGAGGCGACGATCCCGTCATTCAATTCGAGTTCCACCCTCCAGTTTTTACCGTTCACCGCTTGTGGTCCAAGATTAGTCCGCTACCCATTGAACAGTCGCTTAAGGCCGAGAACCCTCCCCCTTACAGGTTCGCCAGAAGTCGCAAATATCATGCCCAGACCTTCATCAAAGAGATAAAGACAGCCACTGGCGTACCACTGGACCGCAAAATCCGCCTTTTTATTGTGCCCCAAGTTCAACCGGTCACTGGTCCCTCAGAACCGTCCCGAGCTCTTACGCCCCCGGATTCTCCAGGCCGAACGGAGGTTGGGGAAGAAACCGTAGATTCTTGGGCACGTCTTTTGCTCGACAATGCTTCATTCTCAGAGGTTCGCGACGTTAAGGTCAGATGCCAGCTCGAAGATATGACTGTCGACCCGAAGTACAATGGCAAAGCCGAATTGTCTTTGTTCGACCTTGTGACAGATCAGGTTCTCGTTATCGACGAGGCAATCGAGGATTGGTGGGTCAGCAACTACACTGGAAAGAGCCCACCAAATGGCAAGTCCATTCCTACAAGAGGGAGCGGCCTCGCCTCTTCTAATGCCAGTGGCCGGAGCAGTCCTGCTCCTGGTGGCCCACTAACAAGAGGTCGAATGGGCAAGAAATCTGGTCGCAGCATTGGCGCTGTTGGCCTGCAGAATTTGGGTAACACTTGTTATATGAACTCTGCTCTTCAATGCGTTCGAAGCGTCGAGGAATTGACAAAGTACTTCCTAACCGGTGAGTATGCCGATGAGGTCAATAAGACCAACCCTCTAGGATACAACGGAAAAGTGGCCATGACATATGGAAATCTTCTCAAGGATATTTATACGGAAGGTAGGAGCGCCGTAACTCCTCGAGATTTCAAGACAACCATTGGCCGTTGCCGATCAACATTTTCCGGTTGGGGCCAGCAAGACTCTCAGGAATTCCTCGGTTTCCTCCTGGACGCTCTTCAGGAAGATCTGAGCCGAATAAAAAAGAAGCCTTATATCGAAAAGCCTGACTCTACCGACGACATGATCAACAACCCAGAGGCCATCAAGGAGATGGCAGATAAGGTGTGGGATATCACTCGACGCCGAGACGACTCTGTCATTGCCGATCTCTTTACGGGCTTGTACAAGTCAACACTGAAGTGCCCTGAGTGTGGCAAGATCAGCATCACATTCGACCCATTCAACAACCTGACTCTTCCTCTACCGGTCGAGGATGTGTGGCATGCCACAATCAAATTCTTGCCTCTGAACGACGTGCCTGTTATGATCGAGGTTGAGTTGCCCAAGCACAGCGCTGTTGAGCAGCTCAAACAATTCGTGTCAGTCCGGACAGGCGTTCCAGCGGACCGAATGATGGGCGGAGAAGAATACAAGGATCGCTTCTTCAAGCTTTATGACAATGCTCAGGACGTTACTGAGGAGATCACTAAGTCTGACCTTGCCACGCTCCACGAGCTTGAGGCTGTCCCGACCAACTGGCCGTACAAAGCACCAGCCAAAAAGTACCGCTCGATGCTAGATATCGATACTCCTCTTGAAACTACTGAAAGGACTGACCCACGTTATGAGCGGATGGTAGTTCCCTTGTTCCACCGTATCCCCTCAAACTACGGACGTGGTCGCGACGGCGTGGCCCCCCCAAGCTTCATCTGCCTTACCAAAGAGGAAGCTTCCGACATTGATATTATTCGACGAAAGGTCTTAGAAAAGGTTTCCACTTTCTCAACCTGGACCAAGCTAAGAGACAACCAAGAGGAGAACTCTGACAATCCCGACGCAGAGGCGGTACTCACGTCTGCTTCAGATGCCGACTCATCAGGTGACGGTAAGGTCGTTGCCAATTCGGTTGAAGGCGAGGACGATATCGTAGATGTGCATATGAAGGACGCAAGTGACGGTGCTGGCGCTCTTCCTCATCAACCTCAGATCTTGAAGCGTTTCAACTCGAAGCGGCCCAACTTCGTTGACCCAGACGGTTTCCTGGACCCTGAACTTCAAAATCTATTCGAACTTTGCTATTTCTCTGATGGCTCTCAAAATACCGGTGTGCCAACGGGTTGGTCTAGTGTAGATAACAACCGACACTTGAACAAGCTATCAGACCGCATCCCTGAACCTGAAGTCGATGATGAAGATGCTGCCAGTCGTGACGATGACAGCAGCACACCGTCAGGCAATGATGATGACAGCACCAACGATGAGGGCCCCAAGGTCGAGTCATCTCAAACCCGAATGGCAGCAGAATCTAGCGAGGAAGAGGTTCAAGAACCTCAACGAGTAAGTCACTTTATTAGTTCATTCGATAGCTCTGCCGCTGACATATCGCAGAAATTCAATGGCCGCCCTTCAAAGGTGGGACCTGCTGGACGAAAGAAGTTCAAGGGTCAGAAATACGGCAAGAAGGGCAATAAGCGTCGGGAACGAAATGCGCGAGAAAAGAAGCACAAAGTACCCAATGTCAAGCCCCAGCCTCAGCCTCCCGCTGTTGCCGATGGCGGACCTCTCGTCCGTCTTGGTGAAGGTCTTGTTGTGGACTGGAACGAGGGCGCCTGGGACAAGGTGTTTGGTGGCTCTCCCACGACCTCTTCGGATGAACAAGGAGCTCCCACATTCATGGCGATGGATACTCTTAACGACTCGGCTCTTAAGATCAGCCAAAGAAGAAGACAACATCGCCGCACACGCGGCATCACCCTGGAGGAATGTCTGGACGAGTTCGAGAGGGCCGAGATTCTCTCTGAACAAGACATGTGGTACTGCCCCCGCTGCAAAGAGCATCGAAGAGCTAGCAAGAAGTTTGATCTCTGGAAATCGCCAGATATCCTGGTTGCTCATCTCAAGCGATTCAGTAGCTCTGGATATCGGCGGGATAAGTTGGATGTTATGGTCGACTTCCCCATTGAGGGTCTCGACCTTACCTCCAGGGTCATCCAGAAAGAGGACGGCAAGAACGAGATATACGATTTGATTGCAGTCGACGACCATTATGGTGGTCTCGGCGGAGGTCACTACACTGCCTATGCCAAGAATTTCGTTGACGGGCGTTGGTATAACTATAATGGTGAGTGTCTATCCGCTTATTTCCCCCTTCTGGAAGATTCTTGAAACTAACACAGAAAACAGATTCATCTGTGAGCCCTGTAGCAGACCCTTCTACCTGTATCACATCAGCCGCATATCTACTCTTCTACCGCCGCCGCTCTAGCACCCCTTTAGGCGGATCGAGATTCGGAGTCATCTCTGAGAAGTACAGGGACAGTGAAGCAAACTCCGAAGAGGATGATGGCGATATGGGGGAAGGCCAGCGTCTCGGCGAGGGCTCCTCCCTGACTGGGTTGTCGAGCGCTGGGACCGGAGCCGCAGCAACTCACCGTCTCGTCGATCGTGGTTCGGATAGAGTCACCATCACCTCTTTGGCTGGTCCGGATGACGACGACGACGATCTTCCTCCATATGCAGGTCCTCATCGTATCGAACCACCCATCCATGATAGTGTAGAGGACGAAGGTGTGGATGTGAAGGGTGCATACCAACGGCTAGACAACAAGTCACTTAACATGGTCCAGGGCTGGAACTTTGAAAATATAGGTGACAGCGGCGCTGAGGATTCCACGGCCGCAGACATTCCCTCTGACGATGTACAACTGGATTCTTCGGCTGACGAGCGTGGCCTCAGTCAGTTCGACGATCCAGATACAGTCATGACAGGCCACGACCCCATGGAGGGCGACTCTGCTGAGCCTACAGCCTCTCGCAAGGCGACCCTGGCAGATATCCAGAATGCTACGTGGAACCGCAAAGACGTGATCGATGTGCCGGCCACGGCAGAGAGCGATCGAGACTCGAACGAAGTGGCCGAAATTCATCTTGAGGGCGAAAAGGGAACTAAGGCCGAGTAGGACGGCTCTCCGTCGAACAAAAAGCGGCCCAGGGTCAAATTCACAATTGGCAGATTATGCTGCTGTTTAGACATGAGCAAACGGCAGAGACGTATGGAACTTGAATGAGACGACGAATTGGTACAAGCAAACATGTGTAGCGCATGTTGAGAGAGTTGTAGATAGAAAGAAGCGACGAATGGAATAGATAGCACATGCTCACTGTCACCGAGCATCTCATATCGGGCTGACGGGTAGAATACGGCGTTTGGTTTGTTTTTTTGCATCAAGCATACTCAGCTACATGGACCTGGACGGTCCAAATATGTCTATACAATTAGTTTAAGCAGAGAATGGCTGAACAATGCATAGTCTAAGAATGAGAAAAATCGAGCCTGCAAGTCGAAAGCGTTCCTATGTGGTCCGCAGAATCACCTTCAACACCTAACCGTTCAGACGAGCGGCAGGAGCACGGATAGATTCAACCTCATCTCAGTTCTCCACGCCGGTGAAATCCAGCGTAATATCGGATATTTGGTCGCCTTGAGGTATATATCTATATGGAATATGGGTGTTCAACCAGCATGTTCCCTGTAACGCTTGGATCAACAAATCTTCAAGGAGGCCTAATAACTCAGATCATATAACTAGCTTGTAGCTACCAACCACAGCATATGGCGATAGTATCTCCAATACGTAGCTCAAGCGGAAGCACCGAGACCTAGTTATCGCGCAAGGCTGGAGCGTTTGATGTCGCCATCTCCAGGTTGCGGTCAAGATGGCATGGTTTCCCCAGTTCAAGGCCCCGGTCAAGAGCATCCACATGAGCAACGCTTATTATGGTTAGGTATCGGAGACATTATGTACAAGACTGCAACCCCGTTCCAGGAGATGGGTAACCCAAGATGGGTAACCCGATAAGAAACTGTAGAGATAGACAGCTGATAGCATGCCTTAGCGCTCACTACACAACGTGAGATACAGTATCGTATGGCGGCAGTGATGCGGCGTATGGGACAGGGCCCAAGGGTCTTCTTCAAGCTTGGGGCAAGCCCTCGATAATCGACCAACCCGCTACCTAGGAGGAACTGCTTGATGCTATTTCTCGCTCCACCCGAGCGGGCTGAAATTGAGAGCCAAGAGAGCGGCCGCTAGATTGAGGGCGCTCGACGTGCGTTGCTTGTGAGGTGGATAAGTATCGAGTGGTTTTGGTAATTGATAACGAGTAGCAACACAAAAAAGTAGAGCTGATAGATACAATAGATTGTTTAACCCGATGTGTCAAAACCATCCTACGTAGTTGACACCATGTGGATTATTTCTTGCGTTCATTGACCTTGATAGACCTGCCAGGCAAACTTTTGCCGACTCCCAGAAACTCGAGCCGACAAACCTTAGTCGGATGCTCATGGTTTGATACATGACCTAAGGTCTAAGGGATTGGAATAAAAAAGATGTATTATTGAGAAATATGGAAGCCGGTTGTAGGAATGATGAGATGCTATGGGTCATGATGTAAGCCCACGAGATTGAGTAAGATCTGCCCAAGTCGGTTAACACAAGCATTGCATTGCATCTCAAGCTCAAGTTCAGTTGAGCATAGCTTTGGTTGCTATGTCTTTTTCAACGGCAGGAAGGACAATTACAAGCAAAACGATCAATAACAATAGAATTCCATATTTGCCGGTCCGGGAAGTACGGCAAAGCCATCAAGACCCGCTCCCGCGACTCAGCTCAGTTTCGCGGGGCTTGCGGAGCCTCCATCGGCGACCACGACACCAGAGACACAACCCGCATGGGACCAGGAGTGACAGGTTCTTCAACTGGCCAAGAGTAAAAGTCGAGCCAAATAGGACTAGAACCTGGCCAATTGGCCAAAGATCAGCCAGGAAAAAGATAGCTATTGAGAGTCGAGACCTCAGTCAGGAGACGGTCGAGAAAGGAGTAAACTCCCGTGCGGGACAGCCAGACATGGCACCTCTCGGTGCCTCTGTGGGGTGCTGAAAGTCTAAGTAATCAGGCGTGGGTTGCTGTGCCTCGGCTCGGGGTTTCTAGATTGATTGGGGTGGAGTTGGTCAAAGGATGAGATGGGAGACTCTTCTGTCATCTTGAGGCTCGAAGTGGAGTCCAGTCTTTGTCATGGCAGCATTTCTAGCCTTTGAGGCTGTAGCCTTCCGGTGGCTATGACATCTAGACAGCTAGTAGAGCGCACAGGGAGTTCTTCTGGAGTCTCTTGTGGTCCGCTGCCAGTATAGCAAGGGTTGTACAGACAGACATGCTCAGCATGCGCATCGTACAAAGCCCATCAAGGCCAAGTTCTCCATCATTCCCTAGGGCGGGCTGAAGGCTGGAAGCCAGCTAGAGCCATCAACAGCAACTCTGGCCTGCTAGAACCCTGACGCACTTTGCCCCTTTCGGCCCAGTTTATGGAAACCAGAAAGCTTGTGTGTGGACATGGTGGTAGCGATTTGCGGCAGCTAGGGTTTTCTGCCATGAAAGCGAGCCGGAGAATTCAACTGGACGTGGGGTATCAAACAAATGTCGAATAGGCAAAAGGAACGAGACGATGATGGTTTCATTCTTTGAGTCGTATCGCGATGAATCCTGTAGCTAACGGAAGCCATTCTATACCTAAAGCGTAGCTGTTGCGTACCTCGTCTAACAGTAGCCTCTATTAGAGGCGGGGAGAGTTTAGAGCCGGTCTAGTGCGGGGCAGAGAGCCTATGGCCTATGGCGGATGCGAATGGTGATGGAATGGGGCGATGGAGATGGGAATGAAAGAGCGAGACAAGAACGTCGAAGAATGAAGGCGGACGAAGTTGGCGTTGTTATCGAATGTTAAGTACCTAGTGACACAAGGGTGAGTTGATGAGGTCCTCTAGCGTAGGAAGACCGTGGTAACAAGATCTGAATCTCAGATCTATCATATTAATGTTGATGCTGCTTGATAATCCTTGCCAGGTAATATGTTGATTTGGATGGTGGAGTTGATGCTTGTGGATGTGGATGTACAGTATGGATTTCACCAAGGTTGTATTCAACTTACAGCGGTCCACGGATGGGCAAGCTGCGACTGCCTGCACCTTACTGCACCTTAACTGCACGGAAAGACCTCCCCGATGCATCTCCTACGTACATGCCTAACTACCTTAGTAATACTTGCCTACTTGGGTAGGTAAGGTGGTTACTTCCCTGGAGCACTGCACCTTGCAGTTTCCTTTGCAGTCCAGGGAGTCTTGAGCAAGGCAGGAAAGAACCCCAGGTACCTAGATAACGTCCAGAAGTGACTTCCGGTGTGATTCAGGGCCCCATGCATTGCATTAAGTTCCGCGACTGGCCAATGCCACAGTGTCTCGAACTCAACTGCTCGACGGTGTGGAGATCATGCGTGGTTCACTTCAAAGAGCTCTCTGCAGTTTAACTTAATACGCAACTCGACCAAAACCTTGATTGGACAGTGCACTATGCACCGAGTATGACGAATTCCAAGCTGGCTTTACAAGCAGGTACAGAGTAGTTGTTCAGACAATGCTTGTTACTCTAAAAGTCCCTCTGTGAGTCTTCTCTCCAATGAACAAGAACTTGCAGTTCCGCGATTGCGTACATCCAGAAGTTAGGTACTTATAAGTATCAACTAAACATCAATCGTGGATAGAAGTCTCACAAGTAGACTGCAGCACACGGGCGGTTGGGTATCGTGTCTCATGAAGCCCGCACTGTACGCCGAGACTGTGCTTCCTTCGAGAATGATTCTTGGTTCCCCTTTGCGCTGCAGCCCCCCATGCACCCCTGTCGGGTTATTATGGAGACTGTGACCCCATTCCAGATTCTCGAAGACGGCCAGAAGAATTCAAAGCAAGCCGCTTGGACCCTCCTTTGTCCACTCTGTTGGCTGACACTGCAAGTACGACGTAATTGGCTGTCATCAGACAAGGATAGCCCTCATCCCGGCCCAAGCGTGTGGAGCACGAGGTGGATTCTAGCCCAGCTGCCTTGGTGCCTCGCGTCTCGTTGCAAGCACGTTCCCCTGCCTGTAACGACGATCCTCGACCACGCCCAAGAATGTCCTCCAACCTCACTCACGATGGAGGCCCAAGGAACCCTGATGCAGGCGGCACAGCAGAGTACAGTAACCCTACAATGCCCTACGATGGCCATTGTGTTTTGCGCAACCACCATCATTTCACTTCATAATCGCCACTGACAGTCGCTGGAAGACAGCGTGCATTGTTTACAAGCCTTCCCCGCCAGCCCAGACGGCACTTGTACAAGCTCCCAAGCCTCTTCGCAAGCTCTTCTCCGTTGGCAATGGCATCCCCTATCGTCTGCCTCGGCCAGCGGCTTGGCAGTGTTTACTCTGAGTACTCGTCATCACTAGTTCTGTGCTCTCAACCTGACTATTTTGTACCTTCAGGCGCAACTTGCGCTGTTGCTTCAACCAGAATGAGGCCCTCACTGGCCAAATATTACAGCGGATTGTCTTTCTGCCACCCGAACAAGTCTTTGTAAGAGCTGCGTCATCAACTCTCTTGCACATGATAGTTTCAGTTTCTGTGTCTTTCGTAACGAAAATGCCTTCTGTTTATTCTATTTGTCCCTGCCTGCGGAGCACTCAATTTCCACTATTCTTTGTTCTCACATCAATTTTTTTTTTTGTTTATTCTTCTCTTTTTCCCCAGTAGAAACAAGGGAAATCCATTGTTCTTGGGCACCCGGCAGCTGCCCCGTAAAATGCCCTGTAGAGTCCCCTAAAACTTCACCAGGGAAGGCAAGGTACCTGGGCTGCTATGTGATGTTTGCTTTGGAGGGGGGTAAAATGTCGCTCTTTTTTTTTACTCCTTGGCCCCCCTGGTTTTGAGACCTCCCTCCTCCTCTCTCTCTCTCACCCTCTCACTTTTCCCTTCCTCCCCGAGAGAGAAAAATCCCACCCCGACAACTCTTGTCTGAATCCGTTCCTTGGACCAATTCGACCCTCGATCCGGTCGCATCTGACTCGCCGTTTGACTCTCCTTCTCCACGTCTCTTGCGTTGACTCCACGGCAAATCATTTCACTAAGGTGGTTGTCAATCTATTCGAGTAACTCGACTGCCGGCGCCAGGCTTGCTTCCCGCCTCTACTTTGTTACTTTTGCTCTTGGCCTCGCCTTGTCTTCGTTTTCTCGCCCTCGCTCCACCTTCGAGTCCTAGGTTGTTTGCCTCCCACGGGCTGCGCTGGAAAGGTTCTCTCGGTTCAATTCAATCCAGTCAAAACTTCAAGTCAGCCACTGTTTGCGCACGCAGCCATTCTTTCATCTCTTCCCATCTCACATCACTTCGCATCACCAAGGTCCGCGCTGCGCTGCGTTGCGTTGCGCTGAACTCACTACTATACATACACTGCAATCGAATCGCACCTCTCCGCTTGCAGCCACGCTCGCACGCAGATCTTCTCCCTCCTCCCCCGGACCCGGTTACTGCGACTGTCGGTGCCCTTGCCCTGCCTTTGGGTCTTCCCTCATCCTTCCCTAGTCCTTCCATTCTCCAACCAGGATCAGACACCTTTTGCGTGCCGCTAAGCAGGTCTCATACTGCATACAGTAGGTACTAGAGGCAGTACAGTACCTCCAAACAAGGTAAGCTAAAGCCCGGGCTGATACCTTCATCGCCCTGACACCATCCATTGTTCCAGCGCACGCGTGCTCTGCTCTGCCACTGCTACTCGGGTACCTTCCAACTCTACCTACACTTGCGATTCCAAGCCCTCCACCCTCACCCAGACAACCCAACGTTCCTGTCCTTGTCTCGTCTCTTTCTCTCTTCTTTCACATCCCCCTGGTCATTCCTCGGCGGCCCTTTTCCATCTTAGTTCAATCCAATCCAGTTCTGGAGTCTTCTTATCCCCTCCATTTACAATTCATCGCGCCTCTTCCTCCTGCGCCATCATTTTTCAAATCCCTCTCGTCCCATTTTCGCATCCGTCGCTGCTTCACGACATCTTTCGCGACAGTGTTTTCGGCTCGCAAGCTAATATCCGCTCCTCGTCTTGCAGCCTCGATTTCCTTTCGAATTGTACGAACCCTGTCGCCTGCCGACCACTTCCGCCACCGCGACGCCAGTCTGACAGCCTGTCCGACCTTCCCAGACGGAAAACACCATTGTGTTGTATCACGGAACTGGGTTCATTCAATAAACTCGACTCGATCAACGTCGCATACGGTCAAAGACAGCTCGATATTTGGGCTCCAATTTCTTATTTTCAACACGATTTCATTTCCCTCTGTTCGAATGTCCTGCAGCTGCTAAGTCAATTGTGCTGGGCTGCTTCGCGATCGTTGCGTATTTCAATCACGACCTCTTGAGCCTCGAAACTCTCCCTGCTCATACGACATTTTAATCGCTCGGCTCGGTTTACGAGATAACTTGGTCTCCGGGATTTCGCGAGGCTATTTCATCGTCGCAAATCGCCGTATCTTGGCACAAGTTTTCAACTGCCCGAAGGGCTACGGTGCTCCAGTCGCGAGACTGGTAGCTCTCCATGAGCACCATGGACCGCGCCGCTTGTCACGTTATCTATGTCAATCGCAATGTTAGCGAAGATGGATTGATTCATGGCACTTCTGATGATAGTACGGCCGATTGGACTACGGCCGAAGCTCGTCACGTTGTACAGCCTCTATTAGATGCCTTTGGCGATGGTTCGTTTTTCCATCAATATGATGTCGGCATGAGTCATTTCTCCACTTACTAACACTTGGTCCAGTTCACGTTTGCGCATCTGGAGGCGCTTGCTTAACGAAACTTTTTCAACTGCAAGAGGGATCTATGCTCGACCTAAAGCCGACTTTGGTACTACTCGATACGCCACATGATGATCCAATCCCTGAGTCGCGGAGAAGGGCCTCGTCGCCTTCTCCTTCTTCCAATTCCTCCTCGGAAAATGTCGATATACACACACCTGATGAGGACCTATACGGTTTGGGTCTGCTTCAAAAGATCATCACGGAAGCTCACTTGCGTGGCATGTCTAAACTTGTGGTACCTATCCCGGTAATCGGCAGCTCCGAGACAGAGCATCCATCCACCAACGGCCAGATGACCGATGGTGCTGTTGAGCAGAATGCTTCGATGTTGGGCCCGCTTGATACGGACCGTCAACTCATAAGGAGATGCCTAGACCTTGGAGCTGTCGACGTCATCATCTGTCCCATGAGCAGCAAGTGTATTACCAGTCTGGAAATTTGCGCTTATCGAGCACACAGAGACGCTGCCAAGGAGCAATCAACCTTGTTGGAAATTAGGCAAGGTCGAAAACGGTCATGGGTGGGTGTCAATGAAGAGAAACCATTTGCATATCTTCGCGAAGCTATGGTTTCTGGACTGATGAAGGGGATCTGCCGCCTAGGCACCAGCGACGATCAAATAAACAATGCTCACGTGGCCGTATCTTCGGAACGTCAGGCTGCCATTGCCGATGCGATAGGGAATTGGCGGTTCTGTGCTCACTCATTCACCGATGATGAGTTGTTGGTGGCAGCCATGGACATGTTCAGACACGCCTTGGCTATGCCGGAGCTTGAGCGATGGCGGATACATGCAGGTACGTTACTGTTTCGGACTGGTGTCGGCTGGCCACATACTGACTCAGCTAGACCAACTAATCAGCTTTCTTGTTGCCTGCCGTGCTGCATACAACAACTTTGTTCCATACCACAATTTCCGCCATGTCGTGGATGTTCTGCAAGCTACCTTCAATTTCCTGGTACACATCGGAGCTCTTTCGCCCTATCCCTCGGGTACCGAGCCCCAGACTATACCGGAAAAATCACCAATGGCATCTCTGATCACGCCCTTTGAAGCTTTGACGCTCCTCATCACGGCGATTGGGCATGACGTAGGACATCCAGGCGTAAATAACGGCTTCCTTGTAACACTAAATGCGCCTTTGGCCCAGTTGTACAATGACCGATCCGTTTTGGAATCGTTTCATTGCGCAGCCTACTCGCAGATACTTCGACGATATTGGCCAGCGGCTTTCGAAGACACCAAAATGCGTAAGCTCATGATCAGCTCTATATTGGCCACAGATATGGGCTTGCATTTTGACTACATGAAGAAGCTCGGCGACGTTCAAGAGCGCCTTCAGGCGAACAATAGCACTGATGGCTGGAATGGTCGGCAAATAGAGGAGAACAAGTCCTTGGCTTGCTCACTGCTCATCAAATGTGCCGACATCAGCAACGTGGTATGTTGTTATACTGTCACTGACTTGATTAGGGTTATAAGCTAATAACGGTGTTCCAGGCTCGAAATCATGAAATAGCATTGAAGTGGACGTACATCCTCTCGGAGGAATTCTCACGACAGGCATCAATGGAAAGTGAACTCAGCATTCCGTCATCGCTCATGACACCACCCAAGCAAGACATGCTTTCACTAGCTCAAGGTCAACTCGGCTTCATGAACCTCTTTGCCACGCCTCTATTCCAGGGCGTCGCCGACATTATGCCCGCTATGCAGTACACTGTCGACGAGCTTGAAATGAATAAAAGTCTCTTCGAACTCAAGCTTCAACAGGAAAAAGGGAAGCAGCCGCTGGACGATCCTGTTCGGAGGCGTCTTCGTAACGAGGGTACATTCTCGCCAAGAACTATGAGTTTTGCGGTACCGCAAGAGGAGGATAGAAGAGATATGACACCGACGCTGGAGGCAACAGACCGTGGATCGGACACAACACCAGTGGGAAATGGTGAGCTACCGATGCCACGCTCGGAAAGACTGGATCTATCGCCGGCCGATAGTCAGAGGACAATGGGACCAT
Source organism: Fusarium sp. FL617 (assembly GCA_030142105.1). Taxonomy (NCBI): domain Eukaryota; kingdom Fungi; phylum Ascomycota; class Sordariomycetes; order Hypocreales; family Nectriaceae; genus Fusarium; species Fusarium sp. FL617. The sequence continues at coordinate 1,841,137 of JAREIL010000010.1, read as the reverse complement.
CATCTGCGAACGGTACAATTGTGGAATCTAGGGAATCCAACGGTTCAGCATCAACATTCGACGCAGTCAGAGAATTGGCAAACAGCGACCCGTTCCAGACACAAACTAGGAGAGAAAGCTCAACGGACGGTAGATCAATGCCATCAGCGAACCAGCGATCGAGCGAGACTACTGAAGGAAGTGTATCCGGGACTTGCTCAGGAGATTGGGCCTCGCAAGCGACGAGCGCTACAACGGCCCAGATGCCAATGTCACCTAGCACAAGGGGCACCAGCATTGTCAGCGGGGATTCAACCGAACATGCAGTTGGGATCCCCAAGATCAACGTTGACTCTGCAAGCCTAAACGGAAGCCCAGGAACAGTTCGCTATGATGGTTCGCCAATTGACGATGAGACAAGATCCGACGCGAGCACGACAGGTGGAAGCATTGGCAAAGCGGAAGGCAAATCGCTGCGGAAGAAGACGAGCAGGTTCAGGATGAAGGACTTCCCCTTCTTTAGGAGGCATAAGGGCACGAATTCCCCGTCTACTGCGGACACGACTGGTTGAAGGAGGTATCACAGTACTCGTCAGCCAGGAGCGCGAAGAGAAGCAATGGCAAAGTCGACTGCCTTAAAACGTCGAGCGAAGCAAAGAAGCAACTAGGCGAGCCGGATCCGTACGGGTTGCTATGGTCGAATATCGTGTGGCTGGCTATAGATTTTATTTTTGAGGACGTGTCGGTCTACGTTGCCCTAATGATTGCAGTATATACTTGTACAATACCTACGGATGGATTGGGCTCGAGCGAGCAGATCGGTATACGGTCTGCAGTGTGGGAGATTTTACTCCAGTGCCAGACGCGAGATCGAGACGGCATGCTGAGTCAAGAGACATATCAATCTCTATGGAAGTGGAGGAATCAAGCCCAGGATTAGGACTGGAGAGGGCTACTGGCGTTGGCGCAAGGTCGGGACGGTGACGAAGGGAATGTATCAAAATCAGTCATGGCGGAAAGGGCGCGGAAAGGTTTTGCTTGGTTGTCTTGGGTTGGGTATATGGTATAGGATGAAGGATGATGTGGTGTTGGTCGAGTCAGTAGGTTACGTGACTGCGAGGCTATGATTGCGCACAAGCACACACGCATGTCGTCACATAAGATATCTTATTCAATGATGATGGCCGTTTGAAGCAACAAGACGATTTTTTTTGTTTTTGATTAAAAATATGTTGATGTCTGTCTATCATGGCGGTAGTTGAAACACGTTCCTTGTGGTAGTTTGGTTTATGGTGGTAATCTTGGACTAGTATAGTATGTAGAGGTGGTGGTGCACACAGTGCCCCAATACCATGAATACGTATCTTGTCCCCATTTAACGAGTTTGTAAGAGATATTGATAAAAAGTCCGTACCTACCTAGAATTTACATGATGAGAATTCGACGTGTGGTTCTTTCAAACTCTTTCTCTTGCAGCTCGGGTTTCCCGTAGTTAACTTCCGAATATCAGAATAAACGATGAAAGGCGATTGGCTCAAATTTCCGAAGTGACATGACACCCCTGGTTAGCTTTGCTGATAGTTTTCATTTTATTTTCCGCGCCTTAGGGCGTACATCGGATCGGGTGGTCGGCCGAGTATGCAGAAAAATCTAGAATGGTCATAGATTCTTGTGGAACGGTGAAGGTTTTGAGTGTATGTGGGGGTTATGGCGTTGGTTTGAAGTGTCACATGCATCGGGAGGTTGGTGATGGAAGGTCTAGATGATTGCGGTAATACACCGTACACGTGGGCTATGAATTACTTCTATGGGATGGTTTTTTCCAAGATAAATGTGATAAACCATACAAGAGGCTTGATATGGTCGAGTTCATGATATGTTATGATGATATTATAGTAGAATTTATACTAGTATTTTCTAATGCTCCTTCTTACTATGATCAGAAATCATACTGGTTATCCATGCCTGCCAGAAGGAACTCTAGAACTGAAGGCACCGGCAGCAAATTCATCGCTTCCCCATTCCCGGTCATATCGATACCATTGTTAACAAAGCCGTTCCCATACGGAAGCCCCTCTTGTTGCTGCACACCTCGAGATGTATCGGGCTGTTGACCTGGGGCGCCTCCAAAGTCGAAATTGAAGCCATACGCTGGACTATTAGAAAGCTGCGCGGGAGATGGCTGTAGGCTCGCAGCTGTTGTGCTCATAGGGGTATTGTGTATCACACTGGGAAGACTCATTGGATTAGGCCGTAGAGAAAAGGCAGAAGCGCCGGTGCTCTCGCTGTGTTGAAGTGGTCGATCACCAGGACCTTCAGAAGATTGGAGAGTCTGGCTCCTCTGCCTTTTATTCCACATTGCCCGCTCCTCAAAGAGCCGTAAGAGACTTTTGGCATATATCCAATATTGAGAGATGTCGCGCAGAGTGTCAAGAAGGGAGTCAAACATGCGCGACGACTTTGCAGCGACAAGGGGATTGGTGGAGTTTAACTCGCTAGCCACGTGTAATAGACAGGTGAACAAGACATGTACCGAGGGCAGCCACAAGTCACAAAGTGTATTTCTTGTTCGGAGGGATTCGAAAATAGAGCTGGCTGCCGTGACAGCATCGCCGCAGATGCTCAAATCCGCGGCGGTTTCCGCAGAAAACTGCGCCGGGTCCTGATGAGGTGGCGGTCGGTGAAGCAGGATGAGAAAGTTGTTGTATGAGAGGTGTAGAATAGCTTGCCAAGTATCTGGATTGGAGTGTGGCAGTCGAAGACTCCCTGGGAGCTGGGTTATGAACTCGGCAAGCTCTTCATCCGCTTGTTTGGTTGCTTCGGCCCGATCAGCGGCCGTGGCTCGCAATGCCACGCGCCGTCTCATGGCTTTGGAGAAGATGATGCATAGTTTCGTGTGTTCAATGGTGAAAGTAGGGTTTCCATGAGAGATACCTTGGAAGTGTTTCTCTTCAAGCATCGGCGTATCGGACTCTTCGAGATTGCTACAATCGTGTTAGTCGAACTGGCATATGGAAATAATGTTTCAGGGGTACTTACATGGCTAACGGTCGACCAAAAGATGCCGAGACCATGACATCAAATTGAAAGAGACACCACCATAGCCGAACCCATTGGCGCTTATCTATGGTATTCAGGGTGGATGAAGTTGCATCACGGTGCATTCCCATTCCGAAGGCAGTGCGGCAGGCCACTCCGACCCAGTGCCACGAGTTCGAAACTATATCTTCGAGGTTATCGCACTGCCATGTCAATAGTAACGCAACCTGCAGGTACGTCTCTCGATGCTGTTCAAAGCGATAGTCAAAGAGCAACTTAGCCCTTCGGAAGAAGATATAGGTACTGGCTCTGCAATCCTCCCGAGTTGAAGACAAGACATGAGCTCCAACGAGGAATATGGCATTCAGAATAGGCAGTGATACCAGTTTTGGAACCTCAGAGCCGTTGTAGCTCTCCATAAACTCTTCCTCGTCGATGATGGGGAATCCTCGATTAACATGGACGAAGTAGGCTCTGACGAGTTCATCGGCCAAGGCTTTTGGTGGTAGCTTCAGAGCTTCTTCTGGCACCTCTGGCACTTTTCGAGCCAGCGCACGACTCCCGAAGTGTAGTACGTCCTTTTGATCCATCCTCAGAGCTCGATGGCTTACGAGATAGTTGAGGTTGGAAAACTCGGAACCAATGAAGTAAAGGCGTTCGGACCGCGAGATCTCGCCTACCTTGGGCAGGTCTTGACCGATAAAGTGTGCCAAGTTGCGCGTCTCGTGGCCTTCTTCGTTGTCGGCGGAGTCTTGCATGGTGGAGGGAGAGTCATGGTGATGATAGTCGGCAGATGAGCTTGGACGAGCAATAGGATCAACGGGAACTTCTGGCCAAAGTCTTGTTGCATTCGGTGTTGCTGGTGCTGTCAAGCATTGTTGGCCAGATTGACGAGGTTGAAGGGGGATATTGGAGCGAGTGACGGATGAACGAGAGGATCTCGTCTTTTTCTTTTCGTATATCCGGCAGTTTGACTTGTTTTGCGACTGGCAGTGGGAGCAAGGAATTCCTTTTTCAAGGATATCGCAACGGACTTTGCGTTGATGACAGGTTATACATGCTCTTCCATCTATGTGATGCCGATGTTAGTCTGTGTATGAATGGACAGGGTTGTTCAGACAAGGAACAATGATAGGAGGTCCAGCGAACAATCGAGACATTTACCTAACTTTAGGTAATAAGGACAAGAGTTTATGATATAAATAAGGCAATTCAGTATAATATTGGTCTAAGATATGCCGTAACTGCTGTTTGTATCTCGATTATTCGTGGAAACACCTGACGGGGTTATTGACATATGTCGCCAATATGAGCAGAACAACAACTCGAAAGTATCAAATGCAAAGATAGTACTTCCCAAAAAGGAAATATCAAAGAAAACAACCTACTGGTTCTCCGTCTAGTAACAGGCTGCCGAGCGGTAGTGGCCGGTTCCGGCTCAGGATGCCGATGCCGATGCGTCGTGTCGGGCCTTTGGACAGGCATTATCAAAGCAAAGATGGCGTATGCGCGCCCTCTACTCACCGACCCAGCAGAAAACTTCCGATAAAGGAGTTTATGAGGGTTCTCGATTACACGAGTGGAACAATGTCAAGAGAAATGCACTCGGAAGTTATAAAGGCCGAAGAAATGGAGACTCGGCATTTGTCATCGACGCCATCGGCGGAGACTCTAACCAATGGCATCGTGAGCTGACTTATATGCCAGAACCAAACCCACAGAAAGTTGTGCGCCCTTCTGCCACAATTGAGTCAATCGAGTATTCGATTGATCATATGGAAGAAAAAAATATCAGTGGATGGGGCAGAATACGTGAAGTTGGGTATCCAGTGTGGAAACCGCCGTGGGGATGGATAAGCTGATGGAATGATATAAGTACAAGACCCAACCTGTTTAAGGTCAACCATCTACTACTACTATATCTTGTGTTAAATCAAGTCACTATTCTCTATAAACTGCGAAGTACAGATCCAGTTTATACCAAATATGGGCGTAACCGATACGCAATTCTTTGGCAACGATGCCACAAGAAACAACACCACCACAGTCGATATCGAGGACAGACAAGACTCCTCCGACGAGTCTGGCTGGTCCGACGGCGAGTCTTGGGATCCTCTCAAGCTTTCTCCCATGAGAAAACTTCACATTGTCATTGCCGGATTTACATGCACCTTCAATGGCAACTTTGGCTCTTCTATGCCCTCCGGTGCCCTCGATATCATCGCCGAGCAGTTCCACGTAACCGACCCAGTTTACCTCATCCTCCTCAACTCTTTATACATGGTTGGATATGTTCTCGGTCCTCTTCTCTTTGGCCCTCTTAGCGAGTACATCGGTCGTCGACCAGTTCTGATCGGTACATATCTGGGCTACCTTGTCTTTATGCTTGCATGCAGTGGTGCCCCGAACTATGCTGCTCTTCTCGTCTTTCGACTCCTCTGCGGCATCAGCGCTGCGGCACCTACGACCGTGATCGGCGGTCTATACGCAGACATTCTCGACAACCCTTCCGTTCGAGGCAACGCTATGGCTCTCTACATGACTGTCACCACGATGGGTCCTTTGATTGGACCCATAGTGTCCGGTTTCTCGTCCGTAGTCTCCTGGCGCTGGCCCTTCTGGATCGCGGGCATGATGGCAATCGCCGGTCTACCTCTCGTTCTCACTATCCCCGAGACTTACGCCCCTGTCCTTCACAACAAGGCGGTCAAGGCACATATCAAGAGGAGGCAGAAACTGAACAAGAAGAACAAGGTCGAGTCTAGCGATGATGAACCAATGGAGTTGAAGCCTTTCAACGTTCGCAAGATCTTCCTTCGACCCATGAAGCTTCTCTTTACGGAGCCCATCCTCGCTTCTACTTCGATCTATCTTACTTTGGCGTACTCTGTCTTTTATCTTATGTTCCAGGCCTACCCACGTGTGTTTCAAAGTAAGTGAATATGGGCAATGTCACTTTAATCTTCAATGATCTGACTGCTTTGCTAGAGTTCTACGGTCTGTCCCCTGGAATGGCAGGACTCGCGTACATCCCTTGTAAGCTTTTTTTTTCCCCTCACATGCTGGCTGTGGTTATTTTCAAAGGCTAACATTCTGGTCGTAGTTTGCGTTGGTGTTATACTGTCTCTGGGCGTCTTTGGACTCTATACTTGGTACTATGACAAGCAGACAGCTGCTGGTGCCGAATGGACGAAGAACTATATCTATCGACGACTGCCCCTCGCATGCATTGCTTCTCCTTGGTATGTCACATTACTCATAGCAACTATCTTGTTACTTTAAACTGACTCGTCGACTATAGCATGGTCATCTCCCTCTTCTGGCTCGGTTGGACCGTCTGGCCCTCAGTGTCCCCCGTCGTCCCTACACTCGGCGGCATCTTCTTCGGCCTCGGCTTCCAGCTACTATTTATGGGAATGACGAACTACCTCACCGACGTATTCCTCAGCTACTCTGCATCTGCCCTCGGTGCCGCTGCTATGCTGCGTTCCATCGGAGCCACCACTCTGCCCCTTGCTGCCGACAGCATGTACAGCAACCTGGGCATTCACTGGGCACCCTCGGTTCTTGGCTTTATTGCTTTGGCTATGGGAGTCATTCCCTTCGTTTTCATCAGATATGGTGACCGCCTGGCACGGAGCAGCAAGACCGCCAGAGAGGCTTTTGGCATTCAGAACTAAGCGAGGGAACACCGTGCGCACACAGCTTTATGCTGAAAAACGACGACATGAAAACATTGCTGTGGTTATTTAATGACTTGATACCATGAACTAAAAGTGGATTTTAGATACGAATACATAGACGGAGTTGACTAGATAGGACACATAGATGACTGATGGTTTATGAAAGGGATAATATGGAGATGGAGAATAATATTTAATTCTACTCAAAACTATTCACTTTTATAGTAGACATGCAATGTGTAACTAATAAAAAATCTGGAATTTTTCTAAACCATCACTCAATCTTGAGTCTTTGCAGAGTACACCGTGATAAGACTGGCCAAGCTAGGTTAGCATTCTCGAGAGCAGGCTTAGAGCTGTGCCTATTACAATACACTCAAAAGTAATTAAAACCCGCTGAAGTAGCACCATATCAAGTACCCTATTAACCAGATCTCTTACTCTTCAGCTTCCACTGGTAACTTTTCGCAAGGGAGTAGTGATTCTGCAAAATTGGAGTTGCGACTTGTTTGACCTTGGCAGCTCTGAGGGGTTCACCGATGAGGTTCTCGAACTCGATATATTGTCCCTAATACGGTGTCAGTAGAGAAGCACGAGCATATAGACTAGGTCATAGGCAATGTGATGACTTGGAAACATCCAGTCATATCATAGACACAACTCATCGTAAGGTAGTAGCCAAGGTGATCAAGGAGACGCCAATTTAGGCAGATGACAGACTTACCTTTTGAACATCCACCAACATACTCGGCGGAACATGGGCCTGAATCGGCTCTGTCGTAATCGTTGCCTCTATCATATCGTCCGTAATGTCCTGTCCATAAGCCGCTGCGGCCGCTTGAATCTCCTTCATTCCGGGACGCACAACTTCGTCGACGAGGCCAGGGCAGAGCTGTATATCACCAGTATCCAGGTTTGTCAGAGCTCCGACTGGGTTATACACTGCGTTGTAGAGAAGCTTCTTCCAACGAGAAAAGGTGACATCTGAATCGTAGTGACAAGTGGCGCGCCCTCCAGCATTGTACCGAGCCACGATGTCCTTTGCTCGATCAGCAGCATCACCGACATCACGGAATGGTCCAATTCGTAGCTCATCATGCAAGTTGTGTTCGATTCTTCCGGATTCAGGCTCTGACGAACCACAAATGCTTATACCTGAAAGGATGACGTTATCAGGGAAAGCCTCAAAGAGAGGAACCTCGATATTGAGACCATTCTGGAGGAGTAGGATGGTTGAGTGTCCAGGGGTAACAGCTGGACGAATCAAGTCCTCTACAGGAGTAGAGACGTCTGGTATGTTCTTGGTGGCACAGATTATGTAGTCAAAGGGGGAAATGCCCGATTGGGAGACATCAGGTACAGACGAGACGACTGTGACTCGTGGTCAGCAGGTGATGTTGAGTGCGAACGGGATGCAACCTACTCTCAGTTGGTCTGAAGCCTCGAACTTCACCATGATCAACAGAGTTGATTGTGAATCCGTGTTCTTTGACAATTTGATAGCTTGAGCGTAACACAGCTGTAACTTGAGCTTGACCTCCAAACTCAAGATTCAGGGCAGCCATGCAGCCAATGCCTCCACAACCGACAAGTAGGATCCTTGCTTTATCCATTGTAGTTGATTATAACATCAACGAGATGCAATAGGATAACTAGCTGTGCTCATAAATAGGTGACATGGTATTGTAGTTGAGAGGGCGCACATAATGCCGGTTGGGGCCGGCTCCGGACCGGCATCAGAGTTGATGTGATTGGGCGACTACACGGGATAGATAAGAATAGTAAATAAGCAGAATATAGAGAGATAATGATAAATAAAGTGACTAGTCAATCAATGACTGAAAAGTCCATACCAAACATACAAAGAGAAAAATGACAGTACGATGAGTTGTGGAACCTCGACATGGAATTCCGCGTCTTTGTCTTGCTCGCTTCATGATCCCTGTGAGCAAGCTTTTCCCCTCTCACAACCTGAATCTCCCGAAAAATCAATTATCACAAGATCCAACTCATGCCCAGATGCCGAGGATCTCTTTTGCCTGATCACCATATGCTGTTGAGAAACCTTTCCTCTTTTGGGGTTTCCCCTCACTTTGTCGTTTAAACTATCCGAGGAATGCATCTAGGTTTTGGTTCAGCTTGAACCCCCTAGTCTAGTTTAAGTGGCACAGACCAGATCTTCTCCTAGGATTGCTCGTACTGTAGCAAATACATAAAATGTCTTGTATTTGTTTGAACCAAATGTGAGACAGACCCGTCTCAAACACTTTCCTCGTCCAACTGCCTCCTGGTTTCTGATCCATACTCTTGGTCATCCTCATATCATGACTGTTCCACAACCGCTTCTTCAAGCTCCGGTTGCCACGGCTTTGCCGGATGCTCCACCAGATGACTTCTTTACTCCTACTCAATGGGATGTTCTCTTTGCACTCGTCGACGGCGTTTTGCCCTCCATCACTTCAAAGTCTGCAGTGACTGATGAGCAAGGCCAGATTCAACTCCCAGATCAAGAGTTTGACAATGTTGTCGATCGGAGTGTCAAATTCTTAGCAGCTCCAGCTACCAGAGACAATATCTGTGCCTTTCTTGGGGAACGCCCAGCCCATGATGCTCGCTTCAAGGACAACCTCATGAGGACCCTAGCAATCACATCGCCAACTCAACAGAAACGTCTCGCCGGTTTATTGAGTTTGATGTCGTGAGTTTAAGCAGTCGTATACCCATTACTTACTTCACAGGGCTAAACTGCTTCTAAAGTACCCGTCCCGGCAGTTACTTCATCACCGGCTACTGGCAACCTATATACAACCAGCCAGCCCATGTCCGTGAAGCCATCTTCAAGTCATGGGTAACATCACCGCGCGAACGATGGAAGTCCTTGGCCAAAACCATGACATCCCTCTCCCTCAAATCATACTCACAAACCAGCTCACTCCTACCCCAAGTCTCGGGCTACTCAGACACGCCCAAGGATTGGCAACCAAAGGAGACTTTTGACTTCAAGTTCATCCAAGTCGAAGCGGGCGACGACGCACATGTCATAGAGACCGACGTTGTCATCGTTGGTTCTGGCTGCGGTGGAGGTGTATCTGCGAAAAACCTAGCAGAGGCTGGTCACAAAGTCCTTGTCGTCGACAAAGCCTACCACTACCCCTCTTCACATCTCCCAATGCCACAAGATGCAGCCTGCGGTCATCTTTTCGACAATGGAGGCTTCTTCATGACTGAAGACAGCGGATGCACCGTAACTGCCGGCAGCGCCTGGGGCGGAGGAGGCACCGTCAATTGGAGCGTGTGTCTCAAGCCCCAAGCCTTCGTGCGGGAGGGATGGGCAGATTCAGGACTTCCCTTCTTCACCTCCTCTGCCTTCGAAGAGTGTCTAGACCGTGTATGGAAATTTCAGGGAGCAGGTACTGACCAAATCCGCCATAATCACCGAAACAAAGTCCTTCTCAATGGTTCTAGCAAGCTCGGCTGGACGGCACGCCCTGCTCCTGTCAACACAGGTGGTAGGGAGCACTTCTGTGGCCAGTGTCACCTGGGCTGTGGTCTAGCTGAGAAGCGAGGGCCAGCTGCAAGCTTTTTGCCTGATGCTGCCAGGGCCGGGGCTCAATTCATGGAGGGATTCCAGGTGGACAATGTCCTGTTTGGTCCCAGTGGACAGACTGCCGCCGGCATCGAGGGTGAATGGACATCCAGAGATACCGAGGGAGGCGTGAGTGATTCGGTTGGTGGAAGAGTCAAGAGACGGGTCGTTGTCAAGGCCAAGAAGGTGATCCTTGCGGCGGGCTCGTTATGGAGCCCGCTCGTTCTCAAGAAGAGTGGTATTACTGTGAGTCTTGTCATCAGAAGTGAATCAAAGGTGATAGCTAACTCATCCAGAACCAACACGTGGGAGCTAACCTCCACCTGCATCCTTGCAACTTTGTCACAGCAGTGTACGAGGAAGAAACAAGGCCTTGGGAAGGAGGCATCATCACCAGCTACTCCCCTGAGTTTGAAGATGTGGACGGTAGTGGCTACGGAGTCAAGCTGGAGACTACGTGCATGGTGGTAAGTAACAAATCAACACGGTCATCGAATCATCTCTGACTCTTTCAGCCATTCACAATCCTATCACAAACGTCATGGACCAGCGGCCTAGAAGCCAAACTTCATATGACGAAGTATCGTCACATGAGCGCCTGGATCTCACTGACCCGAGACCGAGATACTGGCAGTGTCTTTGCAGACCCCACGAATGGCCGACCTCGCATCGACTACACTCCCTCCGACTACGACCGAGCCCACACTATCCAAGGAGTCGAAGCTCTGGCCAAGATCTGCTATGTCACGGGGGCAGCCGAAATACGACCTCTCCTCCCCGGTCTGGAACCCTTTCTCCGCAACGGAAGGCCCTCGTCAGAGCATGCCCTCGAAGCCCAGGGCTCAGTGGCCGACCCAGAGACTAACGACCCAGCATTTGCCGCCTGGCTTGGTCGTGTCCGAGAGGTGGGCAACAAACCACCGACGGCAGCTTGGGGCTCGGCCCACCAGATGGGCACGTGCCGTATGAGCGCGAGCGAAGACGAGGGCGTAGTGGACGAGAAGGGTCGGGTCTGGGGCACGGAGAACCTGTATGTTGCAGACGGGAGCGTGTTTCCCAGCGCGAGTGGCGTGAATCCCATGATCACCGTCATGGCCCTTGCGGATTGGATATCCCGCGGCGTGGACGCTGACTTGAGGGCGTGAGGGCCATTGGTAATGACATGTATGTACTTTAGAAGCGAATTTCTGTAGCTGTGTGTAATGTTATGGTCATCCTATCAGCGACTGGCCGTTATCTCTCCGGAGTTATGAGACGTATGCAAGGGACTTTGATAGAGTCATGGCCATGGATGAGCCTCGGTTGGGAGCATACTCTGCATGAATGAGGAAGCCCCTTAACACGGCAGACTGGGGCAATACGGTGACATTGAGTCGTAAAGAGGCTTCCATACAGGCCATGCCCATCGTCGGCAATTCTTGGATTCGTTGTTCTTCCCCACACAACGGCTCGGGAAAGAAGAAACTCCGAGTTGAACTCCAGTTAGACACGAGCAGGGACATATTTCCAGGGTATGTCGTATGGCCAGCGGGCGTTGACTAAGCTATAGGTGTATGTGTAAGTGTAGGCGTAGGTGTAAGTGTAAGTGAGGGTATATCCAAGCGAGGCGAGAAGCCTAGTCTAAACAACAGCTATAGTAAGGACTAGGATATGCTAATTTTGGTAATTCTCGATTTTAGGCATCTGTCATTATCGAGGCAAACTCGCAAAAAGCAACTATCGACGTTTCAAAAGCTTTAGCCTGTACCCGAGGGAGCGGTTGCTGGTGCCACGTTTTGCATGAGGCTTCAAGTGAGGCTCTCCCAACGGTCTTGGGGCCTCGGTAGCACCGATCTAGCGTAGGCCTCCCAATGCGGGCATGTGGGGTTCCGCCACAAGCGAGCACAGCCACGCTAGAGCTCCATGATCTGCAAGCCACGTCCGAGTCTGCTGTGGCCCACTGCCGGCCAAGCTACTGTCCGGCCTAGGATCAGCGGCATTAGTTGTCTGTTGAGTTGGCTTGAGTTCAGCTGTTCAAGGGACAGACAGTCAAACAGGCAGGGATATGGTTTTTTTGGCGTTGCCGGAGACCGATATCACCTCCGGTGTAGGTTAGGCTGGGTTGGGTATTCTGAATCAAAGTGACGCTTTGTTCGAGAATTCCAATATGAGCTGGTATGAAGAATCGACGTCATGGATGAATTGCTTTCATGGAGTCGGCGTAACATATACAGTATCGGAAGCCACAAAATTGTTGTTAAACCAACGGGTATGCCAAGGTACCGTTTGCAGTGGACTTTTATCATGATCTACTGTTCAAGACTCTCAAACTGGTGGCTTGTGATCTACCTAGCAGCTATAGGTCAATATGTTTTTTTTGGCAATATAGGAGCGTACTCGCTCATATTACATCAGTACTAGCTCAAGGACATCATGGAGACCTAGAAGACCTCTTAGACAACACTCCTCAATTACCAGTAATATCTTGCTCCTCTGTGTGGTCTTATGTCCCGATTCAAGGTTATCCTAGTTCAAAAGTTTGGGTAGCATGAACACCAAAACTCAGCACGCCAGGGCACGCTAAAGTCTAAGAGGGTTCACATCGTAACATCATAATGCCACATCTGTAAATTCAACTACATACGTAAATCATTATTTTCTTAGGCTAGGCAGATTGATAGTCAATCGGTCATAGGCATTTTGTGAAAATGCCATTTGCTTACCGACTTTGTTAGTCATTAACAAGTCCATGTCCTTAAACCCAAGCCATCTCCGGATGCATTGCCTAACAAGGAACCATATCCTTGAAATATCAGCCACACTCACGGACTTGTCCGGTCGGCTTGTGGAGCACTCTTCCTTCCGCTGTCCGTCTTTCGGGTCCGCGCCGCTCCGGCCGCTTAATTGTCAATCCCGTCCTATTCCATCATCGACTTTTTGAATTTTGTCTTATTTTTGGAAACAATGATCGTCATGTTCAAAGCTTCTCACTGAGAACCGAGGTTCGTTAGATACACTACAGATACTACTGAAGCTTATCCTGGTTGTTATTTTCTTGGCACATCACTTACCCTAAAGCCACAATCAATAAGGGCAATACCCTTTTACAAGCGCAGGGCTATGGCCACAATCGTAGAAACCGAGGTCGTGGGATGGCTGCATGGTCCATCGCAGGAGCGTACTTTCGCTGCAACATGTAATCATTCCAGGCCTCGACCGCAGATACCACGTCTTATCTGACCGTGCATAAATCTCACTGATTCAATTCCTCCCAAATTTGAGCAAAACCATCGAGTGAACCGTGTCCCGAGATCCCGTGACTGATCAGCGACGTCACAGCGGCATGTGGGAGTTCCGAGGGCGGCTACAGAGACGTTGTGAAACCTGGGGTTTTGGCAGTCACACGCCACGATGATACGGTGTATGTTCATGTAAAACGGGGCCTGGCTATCTCATGTGACTTATGACGGAGACGTAAAACTCTGCGGCTGTGTGTGAGAATTGAACTGAGCAGGGCTGGTTACTGGCAGACTGGGTATGCTGGAGAAGGGTGACGGATACTCCGTTTCGCTTGCAGTACGCGTGCATGCATATTCATGCAGTATCAGGGCTGGCAGAGGAAAGGCAGAATTATAGAGTTGTAGATCACTAGTCTGTGAGATCTACTAGGTATGCAGATTGACTGATTGTTTGTCCTTTGCAGTTACTATGTCCGTATCCTAACGCATGATGCAGTAAAAAAGTATACGTAGATAGCGGCAAATGGGCCCCAAAAATAGTACGGGTACGCGATGCACAGCCACAATATTGAGCTAGTGGCACGCCAGGGTCCATCTCTATACCGTCCCTGAGCCCTGTCTTCTGGTCCAACGTTACGCTTTCATCCAGTACAACCGTCTTGTATGGCCATCGGTATCGGTACTTCCAACAAGCACTTTTGGGAGATGCACGTGCATCTGTCGATTCTTTCTTCGAGTCTGAGGTCCCGGCGCGCGGCCGAGCGATCAGTGGATCCAGCCAGCCATCAGCCATCCATCTCAAGACGCACACTCGGAGCCATTGACGAGCAATCGACCTCCTCTACTGTACGCGTCTCTGAGCGCGTCGCACATATCCATTTTATTTGACCATCGTCAACATTCATGGCCTGAGGCAAGCCATTGGCCCAGTGGTCATGCAAGGGTAGATTACCTGATGGTATGATGCTTCTAGAACGGTACCACGAGGTCTAACAACAGGAAGAAAAGGGTCGGCTGGCGGAGACCCCCCTTACTTATCCTTTACAAGAACAAACAGGGATCACCTCGATATTGGCCCTGGTGCCGGTTCTTTGGAATGCATCAAGCCTGTCCGGTCCGTAGCGGATCGGGGCCAAGGGTAAAGAGTTGGAGCTTTGACTCCAACGCAACTCCACGAACCAAACTTGCAAGCGCCTCCTGAAGAGTTTCTGGGCTTGTCAAAGTCACTCATGTTCCTCTTTAGGATTGGCTTTTCCGAAGACTCCATGACCCTTTGCCTGGTCAATCCAGCTCTCTTGGTCTTGAGCCATCTACGAGCAGTGATTGGCTGTTGAGACTAGAGCCGAGAAATGTCCTGTGCTCTGATTGGCCTATATCTCTTCTAGATGGACCAATCATAGGCTGTAGGAGCACTTTCATGAGAGCCTCACCTCACATCTGACACTAGCATGGATGGCTCTTTTTGTACCAGGACATCGACGGGCTCTCGTTTCTCTCCAGTCTTTTGGGATCCCCCCCTCGCCCTGATCTAGCCTCCGTCCTACTTCCTTTCCTCACGTTTGGAGAAGTGTCCTCTCCTTTTCTGGTATCCCTATCTTGACGATGCATGGATCATGTCCCCCCGACTTGGGAGCCTTGAAGCGATGGGATGAAGACTCATGGCCAACCACATCGTGAGAAGGCTACTTTCCCCTAAAAGACGAGACGGGAGCGACGGGAGCGACCGCTACCTTATGGGACCCGAGCCGTTGAGGGTGAAGATACCCCTTAGATAGCCTGGAAGTTGAAGGATAGGGCGGAGAACGGGGATCTGGGCTTGTCCTTCAGACCCAGGACCATAGGGTTACTCCGAAATCCACGGCGGCACAATTATCTCACTTCTAGGAGAATGGTCTGTCTAAAAAGATGATAATATCCACGGCGGGGGGATGGCGGCTCGCATCACCGAGGTGGGCGTGATGTCGGGAACTAGACTAACTACAGAACTCATGCAACTTCTCTCAAAAGCCGAGCATTGTTGCGTCTGGTAGTGCAAGTGCTATCTGTATGCGTATGCGTATGCGCTATGCGTATGCGCATGCAGGTCATCTTATCATAAACATACATACTCCTGGACAAAGCGTCCGGTGCATCCCATTGATAGGATCGTGATGACATTGTTATTACCTTCATCTCGCCAGCTGAAGGCCCTGGAGCATCAGCTCGCCTCGAAACCACAATCCCTGAAGAGTATAATATTGATGTGTGCGATCTCACCGAGCGTTCGATAAGGGTGTGATGGACGAGTCGTGCGAGCCCCCGGGGACACGGAAGAATGGAGCGCATGAATGTCTCTGCTCGCCCCATCGGCCGTGAGGGCACGAATGAGCAGACTGGCAAGTGTCTCTTGTGGAAACAAAGACTGCGGCCAGATCCGCCCTGAGGCTTTACTGAATTTTGAAGCCTGCATAAGCGGCGCTTCAAACTTCCCCCCCTTCTGGTCCTTTGCTTCTGATCGTGGGCTACGGCAACACTCGGCAGGCAGGCATCGACGTCGAAGAGAGGATATGCCGAACAATCACGGGCTTACAGGACTGGAATGAAACAAGGTGGGAAGACTTATAAGCCATCGATCGGTCCAAGAGGAGGTCGCATAATATTACCTGGAAGCGGACCAACCTTGGTGAGAGTTACTCAACTAGCCTGCGGCATAGGTGACTATGTGAGGGTAACAGTGGCCTGTTGGTGATGATGAGAGACAGACACTCGCAGCTGCAGGAACATAACTTGTCACTTTTCAGCTTTTCTACGGTTTCGTCGAAGTGTGGTTGCGCCGATGGTCTATATCAGCTAGGAGTATACGGGCCATGACGACTCCTCGACTAGAGTACGCCGCAAAGACACATAAAGTCCGTCCGTCAGTGTCATGGAAAGGACGGCATTGATAAACTGAGAGACTAGGATAGATACAGGGGATGAGAAGAAGCGCCGGCGGTTGTTTCGTTTCTTGTTTCTTGACAAGACAGCGGCTAGTTAGGGCAGGGGATGGTCTAGGCGTTGAGGTGTGGTAAGACGTTAAATGGTGAGACTTTTTCTGGGGAGATTGAATATTGATTCAATTGATTGTATGGATATAGAGTAGTACCTGTCAGTTCAGCCATTGCACAATTGTCGGGTCAGTAGTGATGCAATGGCGATCGAGTGTCTTGGATTGTTAGTGAGAGTTCCATTGTTTCTCAAGGAGAGGCCTAGCAGTATAAACGGGTACAGGTAGCTGGAGGGTACGTATGGACGGTACATCAAGCCACTGCAACCCAAAGTACCGGTACTTGGGAGCGCCACACCCACACGACATCCGACCGACGGCATGACCTCTTCCAAGTTTCTGCCCTAGACTGGGATCTATTGAGACTTTTTGGTGAGTCAATGCCCCCTAGACTGGTTTGTTCAGGTTTATTTCCAAGATTTGCTCTGTGCCGTCAGTATGCATCTTTCAGCTCAGACAGTCAAGTCAGGGTATTAGCATTGGCATAGATGTTACAGTCTCTAGGTCGACACGCAAGGTACAATTGTGTATTGCCTCTTGGGTCAGCCAGCATATGCAGGTCAACACAGCCGCACGCCTCCTCCGAGAGAATCTGAATACTGAATACACTCCCCCTGCCCTTCTCCGAGGCATCGCACTCTCACCCCGGACGTGGCCAGTGCCGTGCAGATGCAGATGCAGCACCTACCTAGCAAGATGGACTCCGACGCCGCCGCCTCCCAGGCAAGCCAGGCCCCAAGCCTAAGGTGACCGCTTGACCTTCATGCTAGGCTTGGCTCCCTCAGCAGTGGGCCGTCCGCTGAAAACTACAAAAATACAGGGCTGCTTTTTAGCTCACTAGGCCCCCCGCCAGAACGGAACTAAAAAAACCGAACCCCATTGACGCCTTCAACCTTACCCACCACTACAGCAGCACCCAGGCCTAGGCTTCTCACCACCCTACAGCCCCAGCAGTACCACCCAGCAAACCAGGCCCCCCCCAAAGTATATCATCTCCCCACACCACCCTCCGTTCTCCCTTCTCTTTCCTCTCTTCCTTACGAGCATTCGTCCTACGTTCTCTTCTTCTTTCTCGGTTGCGGCAGCTTAGCAGGCGATTTCAACCTCACGACTCCCCATAGGACACGACAAGACAAGCAAGACAATATCTCTATAGTACCGCCAATACCTATTATCACCTACTACCGTATCCGTACTATCCCATCTATACCTATCCGAATCCCTGCTCTGCTCCGTCCTCCGACGTTTCCTTTTTTATATATTCTTGCTTCGATATCCTACGCTCCGTATTCTGCTCTGCTTTGCCTACGCTTTGCAAGATAACGATAACGATCAACGTTTGGCGTTTATTATAACGTCCCGTTCCGTTTTACGATACCCCCGCCTCCGCCTAAACACCACATCCCTGCGCTCCGCTTCACTAACATGCCCGTGCAACTACTCCCGGCCTCGGCCGCCGCCTTCGCTCCTCGGGCTTCATCCGTCAACGTCGTCTTGGGTTCAAAAGTCGAGCCTTGGCTTACACAAACGCTCAAGCGCATCAACCGAGTCAAGCGTCCTCTCAACTCCGTACCTCAGCACCAGCGGTGTCTCACTGAGACTCTCTCATCACCAAATGCTATCTGGACCTTGACCTCGCTTATGCTACCCAAGACACCCGAGTCCGAATTCAAGCGGGATAACAGCAACCCTCTCGTCGAGGCCATCATGAACTATGAGCTCGTTCACGTTGAGGCTTACATTGTTCATGTCGACATGGTTCTCCGAAATGAGGTCGCCTACAAGCTCACCAAGGACACCATCGACGCTCTCGTTGAGTACCACAAGGAAATCCACTGTGTCGATGCCAAGGCCAACACTTACGACTGGTCGGACAAAGAGCAGCAGTGCAAGAAGCTTCACGAGGATTTTGTACAGGACATCAATAAGTTCGTTTTCCGCACCCACGTCTCTGCCCTTGAGGGTCTTGAGGAGGAGGGTGCTGGTGAACTTCTTTGCGGCAAGAGTGAGGAGGTTAAGAACAGCATCAGTGCTCTTATGAAGCCTCTGCTGCCTCCTCCCCCTCCCCGCATGGTCGATGTTGTCCGACAACCTACACTGCTGCCCAGCTCTCCCGTTAACAACATGTGGTCGCAACATGGCCTTCAGGGCAACCTCGCTACTGTTGATTCATGGAGAGTGCTCCCTTCGAGCCCCAGCGTAACATCATCAGCCGACTCAAACACCAGTCCTATCTGGGCCCCAATGACCATGAGCGATCTGTCGCCTACTCCCGCTTTCACCCAGCCTCACTCAACAGCTGGCTTCTTCTGGAGCTCGCCTCAAGTGACGGCCCCCATCCCCGCTCTCCCCCTTCCTAGCATGTTTGCTCCCGCGCAATGCGGTGTCGGCATGGGCATGGGAGGAATGGGAGGCATGGGCGGCTTTGGCTGGGATCGATACCAAGAGTACGCAACCATCATGTGACAACCAGGGCCCCAGGACAGCTATCCAGTGGTGACGACCTCGAGCTACTAATACTGCACCAATCCCTTCCTCGTTTCCCGGAGAAAAGTTGAAGCTTTCAATTTCGCAGCGGCATAGAATTATCATCCATCATGGGCAGGCATATCGGCGTTTTATTGCATCAGGAACGGTGTTTCGAACAAGTCTACAATATCCCCTCTCGCATTGTTTTTATGTTTTTATGTTTTTATGTTTTTTATCTTTCCTTTGTCTTCATAGCAAGCGTTTTTTTGGTTTCGGGGAATCTGGTCTATTATTCCTCTCCGGGAAACACTCTTCAACGGTCGTTCACACAACTCACTATCGTCTCTGGACTTTTCTTTCATCTACCACAACACCACATGGCTGGATCCGGGGCGGGTATTTGGATGCATTTACAACGGGCAGGGATCCGATACAAGCGGCTTGTTTTCTTTTGGCCTTTTTCCTTCCGTCATCTTTGGTTCTCAAGAAAAAGACGTACACGCAGCAATGCACGACGCTCGGCAAAGTCCGAGACAGAAATTTCTCTACGGATTCTTCAATGATATCCCTGGATCTTTCTTTTCCTTCTTTTTTTCTTTTTCTATTTTCGGCATAGAGAGGCTTCTCGGAAGATACCCCCGTAACAAGGACGACACTCGAGTTCAACGACTCCAACCGAAACACTCGCTTCACTTCTTTCCTTGGCCCTGTTTCCCGATTTACGACGATATTATTTTAATGACGACCTTTTCTACGACTCGATGACGAATGACAACTACTTTTTCAGACATGATGCGACTTACGAACAGAATCACGAATACTCGGCTTGATGTCGAAACATGACTTCTTTTCGAAAGCCTATCGAACGCTGAGCATACAACGCTTCATTCGGCACCGATGACTAGCCTAACGGATGGTAACTGGACTGGTTTCAGGATACTAAATCTGATCGCAAGGCCGTCTCGATCACACATCGCGTAGCCAACGCGGAAATATCTGGTATATGCCCGTAAAGGCTTGACACTGGTTGTCAAACGGGATCACCGCCCTGCGCCGGCGACTAAACATCGACCGGGCGCATGCGAATGGAAAGACGGGGTGAAATCACGGGATTCTTCCATTGAGCTGGGCACTGCATCTCTGCTGCGCAGAATCAGGTGCACAGTCTCTGTCTAGCCGATCCGCCCTAGCCAACCATCGTCCGGACCAAAGACCCCCTACTCTCAGGTGCTTCCAGCGCCCCGAATGTGACCGACCGCAGATTGCCGAGTTGAGGTGACAACCACTGTGCCGCTTGAGCCTGCTAGACGGGCCTCGGTGAGTGGAGGACGCCGCTTCGAGGATGGATCTGTGGTTGTCCACATTCGGAGTGATTGAAAACACCGAGAGTCAGGGCGAGGATGGGCTAGGGCAGAATGTAGGATCATCTCCCTACAAACCCTTTCCCGCCAGGCGGGTTAAGAGCAGCTCGGTCTGCTAAACCCGCCACGGCGCCGAGGGGTAGCCGCAAGAGAGTGGGAACGGTGACTGCTGAGCAGTGCATACCACCTACTCCGGACCTTCAATGAGTCCTGCGGCTGAAGATGCTGGTATCTAAGTGGCGTGCGAGGGAAACAGGATACGCCCTGGCGGCGGTTTCTCTTACACAAGGACAAGTCTGCTTTGCTACAACGCGTCCCTGCTCGTTGTTTTGTCGTTGCAGTATTAGTTAATCCGAACAAATAAAAAAAAACAATGTTCAATGAAACTCTGGTTTCTATGCGATGTGATGTGATGTGGTGTATGAGCGTAACATTCTGAACTTTCCTTTGTCGTCGAGGTGAACTATGATACTAAGGAAAAGATGATGAGTGTTGCATGCAGATTTGAATAGAGAGGCAAGAGGTTCACCAGTCTTGTTGTAAGTTCATCAAGTTGTTATCCTAGAGTCGCCTTTGCACACGGTCAAAGTACTAGATCTCACATTGAATACGACAATGAATTAAATTTCGATATCATCATCATCATCATCATCATCATCATCATCATCATCATCATCAACATCAAAAGAAGATCTATGCCCATATTCATGCCGTTGACTCTACACTTATCGACCCTCATTCTAGAAGTATATCACACTTTCCTAGCACCGCCTAAGGAGCTGACTCTTAGTTTTAATGCTAGGACTAAAGATCAACATCATGAGATTGCACTGCTTTATAGAAACACATAAATTTGCTTGAGTTACGAGTACACGTTCTAAGAATGAGATGATAGGAGTGGTGAGAACCGGCTACGGTTTTCTGAGCTATTGCGATCTGGAGGGCTTAGTACACTTAGCAAACTGCACGCCTTGTCGAAAACACCGACTTAGTTATCTGCTAAAACTACCCAAAGTCTACATCTTTGATCCAGGTTAGCATGGAGATAGCGCATAGTCTGGAGACCGACCATTGAGAGGCCCTGGCATGCAATCGTCTTATTTTCTCTTATGGTCTCTTACATATCACTTGGAGAAGATCGAAGCAGCTATGACCTGCGTTGAAACTCACTTTATGATATGCTTTTGGTACGTTTGGTTTATCCATGGATGGAATATTTTGTATATACACACGTTGCCTTGGAACCGTCTTACTGATGCAGATAACAGGGGCTAGAAGCTTTTAGTTTCTGAGGCCAAATTAACCCCTGGTGTCAAATGAAGCCAGAGGTCGGCTTCCACCAATCCCCATGAGCCTTCAAGAAAATAGGACCAGACTATACGAAGAGTCAGGCAATACTTTCCTGGGTGTTGACTTAGAAAGATTAGCCCCTAGAACAGATTTCAGACTCTGCTGGTAGTAGCTCCAGGGGCACAGCCTTCCATCCATACTCGATCAACTCACCACAAAACCCCTGACAGAGACGAACCAAGTTAATCGATTAAGAATCATAGCCAGGACTCAATCGGACCTGGATTGTAGCATTAAAGTTATACTATCATATATCCTCTCCGTCTTTCCCACAAAACACACCCATGCTATCCGTTCCATTCTGGAGATAAAATTCGAGCTCCAGCCTCTCTCTCCCAAGACGCCTAGTTATCTGCTCCATGTCTTTCCATTTCCCCCTTGTACGCGCTGTCTACCAAGGTGCGACGGAACCGTGAGGTGGTGCAATCATTTCATGTCGTCTGTTGTACAATGCCAAACCGAGGCAGAAGAAGAAATCGTCATCAGGCTTAGTCTTGGTTGACAGTTTGCTAGAAGCGCATGTTAGTTTCCTGCCTGTTGTTGGGATGTTGTGCAAGAACTCACCACAAGCCAATCCATGCCCTCGTTCACACCGCTACCATCGACCGCTGAGCAGGCCATGATGCTCCAGTTGCGATCGCGGAGCTCTCCCAGACGCAGCGCCTCTGAGATCTCGCCCGCACCCTTGGCCCCAGGCTGATCTTGCTTGTTGGCAAAGACAAGAAGCGCCGCATCCTTAAGCTCCTCCTCGTTCAGCATGGCCGAGAGCTCTTCTGAAGCGGTCTGTAATCGCTCAATATCGGTCGAGTCCACCACGAAGATGACAGCTGCCGTGTTGGCATAGTAGCACCGCCAGTATGGTCGGATGCTTGTTTGACCACCGAGATCCTGCAAAACCGAATCGTATTAGTACATGTAAAGCCGTTTCGAAGCTAGCTGGGGGCAGCTGAGGGTTCGTACCCAAACGTTAAAGTTGAGGTTCTTGTATGTGACAGATTCGACGTTGAAACCGATCGTGGGTATCGTGGTAACAACCTCGCCAACCTTGAGTCGATACAGCAACGTTGTCTTTCCTGCGTTATCCTGTGATTCCGTCTCGTTAGCGTCTTGGGCCAGACAGCAGCTGGACAGACGTCATCCTACCAGACCCAGAATCAATATTCTGATCTCCTTTTTCGAGAACAGCAGGTTTGAGAACCATGACATTGAGTTGCCCATGATGAATTAGTTGTGATGTTTGTTTCGCTCCGACGATCCCGGGGTATTCTTATTTGAAGCTGTTGCTGTCGTTTCCGCCTTGCGCTGCCGTTTCTGAGTCCGTCTCGTCCTCGCGCCGTATAGACAAAGAAGAGGAAGAGGAGGAGGTCGTAAAGGGGATTATTTGGCTCGTGTAAGTGACGGTGAAGGTAAAGTTTGTTTGTCGTTCGTCGCGTGTCTCGTGGCAACAAAAGCCAACTTAGTAATGGGAGTCAGTAGCAGCAGATACGTAATTTAGAGATCCCCTTTTCTGGACCTCCCAAGTTAATGCATCCAAGAGGACCTGAGCGGGCCTCTTGATGGACAAGTTGCTCGTTTTGGCGGCATGGGGTTGGTCCAAGCGCCTGACAAAATAACCCGGGCCACCTTGGCCTTGAACCCTGTAATTACAAGAGTTTCTATCTTGGTTAAGGTTGTGCCAGGCACTTCAGTTACAGATTTGCCTTGTTCTTGTTATACGAGAATGAACAGATCATAACTAAGACACCAGAGCCATCGTGACTCTTGGCAGGATCAGCTCTCAAGCTTCATATCAAATACAAGAAATTAAAATCATAAATGAACTTGTTTGCCTGGTCAAGCCGTTGAGTGATATCAAGCCACCCGAATTAACGGCAACCACCCCTAGATCCAACCGATGCTCGCCTTGGAATGTTACAGCCTCGATGCTCTAGAAGACCTCCTGAGACAGAGGCGTCGATCTACGATTAATTAGCCGCCCATATGATAAGCCTTTATTAACAGTAAGCATTAAACACACTCTTTATAAAAGTCTTCAGGTTCACATAGTGAGTGCATGTTTATGAGCAAAATAAACATACTTCATCATGTACTTCCTGCAAAATGTTTCCATCAGAGGCCTCTCGCTTCAAGTTCCCTGCACGCATATCCCTGCTCCATGAGAGCTAATTTTGTCATGACCCCAAGCTAGCAGAGTCACGAGCCAGAAGTAAAAAAATGCTTACCTCATCAGCCTGACCTCACTGCAATCAGAAGCCTGAGGCACGAATCTCGCTAAGCCACACCTTCTCAGCAGCCACACCCACACACTCTTTCCTCGCCTAGGGCTTTACGCCCTCTCCTCGCGTGCGGGCCAAAATTCTTTGACGTCTCAACTCCTCCGAAATCGATCACCACCTTTGGCAACGACTGACCGACTCGACCATCAAAGCCGTCACCATGCCGGTATGACAGCCCCTACCCACCTGCCCACGATGCACGCACGCTCTCTTCATCATCGACGACGATGAGAATGAAATAAAATAAATTCCCTGCCGCCGCCGTCGATGATGAAGAAGATGCGATGCTTTGAGGGTTTTGCTCCATCGACACTCGGTCGCTAACACATCTTTTCTCTACAGAGCCACAAGTCTTTCCGAACCAAGCAGAAGCTTGCCAAGGCCCAGAAGCAGAACCGCCCGGTTCCTCAGTGGATTCGCCTCCGAACTGGCAACACCATCCGGTGCGTTATGATCCCTCTCGCGACGTCACGATATTCCGACCGCACACGAACACATCCTCAAGTATCCTTGACTAACATTCTTTCAACAGCTACAACGCCAAGCGAAGGCACTGGCGCAAGACCCGCATCGGCATCTAAACGGCTTCTTCTCAACCATTGTCCGCCCCCGGGCCTGTGCATCCAAAGCACCCGACTTTTCTCTCTTGGGCATGGTATCACAATGATGTGAACAGAAAGGGGGAAGGATTCGTTATGGCGTGAAATACGGGGCCGTGTCGTCAGCGCACGGGGGGATGGGCCGGTTGCCTGGTTTATCGATTATTGCGGTTGCTGCATGTCACGGACGGTCATAGGGAAAAAGGAATGCAAAGACTCTGATGCCCAAAAAAGAAAACGGGCCCTTGAACTACACTGGATGCAGTCTACTTTAACCATGTGAAAGACCAAGTAAATGCCGCTCTTGTGTGTTGTCCGGTCAAACAGCTTACCATATACCAAGTACCAGCTTGAAGTTGTTGAATCAAGTCAAATCACGTCCTCAACTTTGCTTACACCATCACGTAACTCTAAGTAAGCATAAGCAACAAGTACATTAATTCCAGGGTATTACAGCCAACATGTATTGAAGTCTTTAGTAAAGTCGAAGCGACAGTCTACCGGTGCGCCCAACGAGGAATCAAGACCCATGTTAAAATGAAACTGCGTTGCGAGCTACATCATCTAGAGAGTCTGCCTCGAGCAGCAACGCCTTGCCTCGACAAGTTTTCTCTGTGTTTAATGCGTGCCAAAACCCTGGCCAAAGCAATCCCGAAAACCAAACGTTAACGCCGTATGCGGTCCTTGTGACTCATGAGATTCGTACGATTAGCATTGGGCAGACCCCAATCAACCAGGGCCTGCATCCAATAGTCCGTGAATCAAGGCGACAAGAACGACCTCTGCATCTCCTTGAATTCTTCCTCTAACAAAGCTTAGCGGTCCTCGGCCCACTCGTTCTCGCGGCGGATCTGCTCCTCCTCCTCGGGGGTAAAGTCATTGGTGATGTTGAAGGTCTTTCGGATCTCCTCAGGTGACTTGCCCTTGATCATGTTGGCGACAGTCTTGCAGCCAACATCAAGAAGGGGCTTGATGTCAAGGTAGTTGGAAGCCTGTCGTGCTATGTTAGCATCTATATCGTTGATGAAAGGAATGATGACGGTAACGTACGAGGATGATCTCAAAGAGCATCTCCTGGTCAACCTGCATGAACTTCTGGTCCCACTCCTCGATATCGGTGGTCTTCTTGCGAGCATCAGACTCGTCGTCCTGAGCCTGGGGAGGGTCGTTGCGGTGGTGGTCGCACCACTCGATAACCTTGCGAAGGACGGCCTCGTTGACCTAGATGATGACATGTCAGATGTGAAAAACAATCAGCAGCAGCGGGGATCCATACGTTGGGAATAGGAATGGGGTTGCTCTGGGTGATGCCATCATCACCAATATCCTCAAGCATGTTCTTGATCAGCATTGAGCGCTCAGCGACAACACGGTCTATCGAAATTGTTAGCAAGTTGATCAACGAAAACGTCACAAAGTGGCGCTAACTTACCGACTTCAATGTTGGCGCTGTCGTTCGAGGCCAGCCAGACCTTTTGGTTGGAAGTAGTGTCGGCCATTGTGAATGTGTTTTAGTTTGATTCTGTAATTTTTGAAGGTGTGAGTACGAGATTCGGAGGCTGGCGCAGCGAAAGTGAGGAAAAGGGTCGTGATTGTTTTGGGTAATGATGGAAGTTGGAGGAAGTGAGGTAGGTAAGGTAACCAGTTTCTGCGGGGTCGGCTGAGCGTGGGGCTGAGCTTTCAACCAACGACGTACCTCGAAGCGCAGGGCTGTGAATCAGATTTGGAGGACCCTTTAATTGGGGCTTAGTCAGATTAAGTCAAGAGAAGAGTTGTCGATGTTGACTATTTGATCGCGATGTGAATGCGGTAAGTACTTAATGTGGTTGAATAGTGAGTCGAAGAGGATAAGTGTGGATGAGTGAGAAAAGATTTGTTGCTTTGAGAGAAGATCAAGCACTTTATATAAGAGCAACCCGTGCAATCAGTGCTGTGGGGGTGTTGGCTGCTGCTGCCTTCGGGGAATCAACGAAGGAGTCAGACGGCTACCTAAGGTAGTAGGTTCCGTAGCAGATGCGTGCATATGAAAGCAAATTTAGATGTGAACAATGGAATTGGACAAAGGCAAACGAGTTTTATTTAGAAGCTTCGGAATATTATAAAATAAAAAAATAAAATAAAAAGAGCAAGACCTAGAGTGTAATCTTATTTGCTGTCTGCATACCTAAACCTATTGGGTGGGTTGATACTTCTTTGTGCTGCAAGACAGCCTTCTCACTTGCATAGATGTGCTTGCATATTAGATGCAAGCTCAAAGTATTCATGCAATTCTTGTGCAGCTTGCCTAAGATTGATAAGGTCTCAATGTTCAAACAATTGAAGGGACGAGGACAACCAGAAAGTGCATGAACATCAACACACACTCACGCAGGCACGCAAGGCTACCTACATGTGATAAGACTTCACGTTCCACCACTTTGAGCCTCCTGACAAGAAGAGCCTCGCCGCGCCTCTAAAACGTGGAATAAAGACGATGTCGTCTAAGCTTCTCTCTGGGATCTGGAAAATCTGTCTGTTCTAACCTTTGACTTACATGACTAGTCTTACACTCACCTCGGGACCTGACCGAAACTCTCTTTACGCCTTATGTATTACACTCTGTGAAGAAATCGCACGGACGGTGTACAAAGCCAAACCTCGCGCAAAGCGCATGGACGTGGCATTGATACTACTATACTCCTCAAAGTATATGCGATAGTGGTCAATTAACCCTTGCGACTTCAAAGACAAAACAAAGACAAGCATCGAACAAAGGATCGATGACTTATGAGGAGGCGCTTGGGGGGAATCTCGGGAGATTCGCAAGGGAGTCGGCAAAGTCTATGCACCAAATGACTTAAAGACACCGTCATAACAATGGTAAAGACGAGACCAACACTCCGTTGAACTCGACCTTTTATCCCTTGTCTCCGTGGCGTTTTATCGCTCAAAAGGCTGTTTTTGTTGGGGGAAAGCAGATAGACAATCCAACAGTGAACCCTGCTATGAACAGACCAGAAGTTGGTCGTGCGATGCCCTTGAAGAGATTCCCAAACGTTGCCCACTGCCGAGAGGGCTGGATTGCCCTGCACCGCACGTCCTTTGCGTGAGTGCAAACGCAAACATCGTCAGATAATAGATGCACCCGTGCGTAACCCCTGTACTGCACTTATTAAACAAGACAAAGGTCATGAACAGAATCTTACATGCTCGGCCGAGTTCCACAAAGAATAGAGGCGATATTGCGAAGGAGACGGTGATTTCTAGGGCAGTATCGTACAACAAAGGCGGTGATGGCTTCTTGATATCCAAATAAAACCCCCATCCAAGACATTGGTGGCATGCATGGCAGAGCAAGGAACGGCAGAGGCCGAGCGATTTGAGCCCACCTTTCCCGTCATCCCACCTAATGAGGGATATTTAATGGAAACTATTAAGTGCACATGAGTGTTCCAGGGCTGCGGTAGGGCGATATATGATGTGCCGCGTTGAATCGACAAGCTCGACCGCCTTTAAGGGCATGGCACAGCACAGACGGAGATGCAGATCCAAACGTCGACGATAGTATCCGTACTCGAGCTCGCTTCCCATTATTGAAGCGGCCCATGAATGTTGTCGTGCAGCAGAATCGTGCGACTTGTTTGCCCTGTGCTGGCGCTGGACGATTCGCGGGGCGGCAGAATAGGAGACCAACACGTGTTTACATCCATGAAGGGCTGGCCGGTAATGGGAAAAAGCAGGCCATGGTCATAGCCTGGCGGTGATCCAGCAAATCCATCTGCTAATTGCCCAGTCCCAAGATTACCATCGTCCTGGTAATTGTCTAAGCTGGTGGCTACTGGGCTGGCGTATCAGAGCCCACGACTCTCAGATCTTTGATTGCAATGGGCTTAGCGGCTGGAGCTCCATCAAGGATGGAAGCTCCTTGCCATCCACAGAGCCTCCAGAGTCCCGCCCATGTCCTTCTCTTCAGGTGGCATTTTCTGGCGTTTAGGTTGCCGTGGTGCGCTACTTTGTTTCGGAAGATGATAAGAATGTCTCTCGACAAGTCTCAGCCATGTCTGCTCAACGGTTTATAGCTTACATTAGCTGCAAGACACACCCCCCAGTCGCAAGAATTTGTCTACTGTAAATCATCTTCAGGAGGCCTGCTCTCGCCCCCCAGAAATCGCCTCCCCCTGTCCCGTCAGGGAGCCTGCCAGCCCGCCCCTAAAAAGCTTCTAGCGGACGCTGTGGGACTCTTCTCCTTCTTCCAGTGCCCGTGAGCGGCCACCTCATCATCCTTTCCCCTAGGCCCTAGAGGTAGGCATCGTGGAGCGTATGTAGTATCCAGCTAGTCCCGCCCATCCCGGGACGCGGCGTCAACTCCCACTGGCCACGTTGTAAGCTGGCGCTCGCTCGAGCTTCTACGTAGTATGCTGATCCATGATGAGATGGTATGGATCCTGGTTCCATGAGGTGGTCCTGAGGTGAGGTCGGTTTCGGTTCCAGTGGGTGTTAGGGCGTGTGGTATCCCAACAGCGGGCGAGGTGAGGTGGAGAGTGGGCGTCACTCGCTTCCTTGACTGACTTGACTTAAACTTGACCTGACCTCCATACCTACTACATTTACATCACCCTCCTCCCATTATCCTATTTCTTGTTTTGTTTCCTCGTCCCTCCCCGTCCCTATCATAAATCACTTCCTGGTCCATGGCATTGTCTTGCATCATCTTGACCTAATAGACCATAGCTAAATTGTTTATCTTCCTCCTCCTCTGCCTCCCGTCGTCTTCGAAGCTGTCGCAACCTCGATACCGCATCCTACGTACATATTCACGGCGCATTACGATACGAATAGACTGCACTTAGTCCGCAGCTCTAGTAACTTACAGCGACTCGATTTCTTGGTCTATACGCCCACCGGCGCAACCGCGGCACTGCTGCGCCAGCTCTTCATTAAACCTAGACGCACCACGACTCGACACTTCAACCCTTGCCGTTTGCTACTGCAGATGCTCGATGCCTTTGCGCCTTCCATCTAAGCTCATGCTTGCACTTCCGAGTCCCTACCGTTAAAATCAACTATGTGGCGGCGCACATATCTCACCCTCGTCCTTATCAGGCTGTGGTTTGCGCTATCACCCAGCTATCTTCACCCAGACGAGAACTTCCAAGGCCCTGAGGTTATTGCTGGTATGTTTTCACTTTCGCAAGCTTCCCGCAGCTTCTCTACTGCTTTGTGCACAATAGAGGGCGATTCTGCGGTCCAACAGCCATTGTTGGCTGGATGCGCTCGCGATAGCTGCATTTTCCACTCATCCCACTACAGTACAGTCGCTGACTGATGAGTTACAACCACAGGCCAAATCTTTAGCTACCCAGTTCGTCACACTTGGGAATTCACAAGCGAGAACCCTATCCGAAGCGTCTTCCCACTATGGCCTGTCTACGGGCTTCCTATGCTCCTTCTGCGATGGTTATGGATCGGTAACGGACAAGATGGGGAGATCACACCTATTGCGGTTTTCTGGACGTTGCGCGTCCTCATGTTTGTGATCAGCTTCGTTCTTGAAGACTGGGCGTTACATGAGTTGATCCCGTCACCGAGGCATCGCCGTGTTGCCGTCCTCCTGGTCGCCTCGTCCTACGTGACCTGGACGTATCAGACTCACACGTTCTCCAACTCAGTTGAAACGCTTGTTGTTGCGTGGAGTCTTGTTCTGATTCAGCGAGTCGCTGACCCACGGGTTCGTAACTTGCACACCATGACCACTAACAAGAATATCAGCTGACAAAAATCAACATACAGCAACGGTCATGTGTTTTATCTGCCACCATGCTTGGAGTAGTAGGTGTATTTGGTGTATTCAACCGAATCACATTTCCAGCGTTTCTCGTTATCCCTGGGCTTCGATTGCTTCCAGTCTTCTGGAAAAGGTGAGTCACTCACATTTGCGCTTGGCGTGGAAGTTCTAAGCTAACAAATTCACAGGCCTACGTCCCTCGTATGCTTGACGTTAGCTGCAGCGGTGACTTCCGTGGTCGCAATCGGTCTGGACACCGCATTTTACCTACCCAATCCCATCACATGGAGCGACTTGATCCATAAACCAGTTATCACCCCTTTTAACAACTTCAAATACAACTCAGCGACTGAGAATCTGGCCCAGCATGGCCTTCATCCTTGGTACCAACACATAGTGGGGAACCTGCCGCTACTGCTGGGTCCAGCTGCGGCTTTGCTGATAATCAAGCCTAACTTCTCTATTCGACTCTACTCTGCGATTTCCGGCCTGCTTGTTCTGTCGGCTTTCCAGCATCAAGAGGCGAGGTTCCTATTACCAACGGTACCCCTCTTCCTGTCGTCGATTCGCATGCCGCGAAACCAAACGATTTTCCAAATATGGACAGCAGTTTGGATCATTTTTAACCTTATCCTCGGCACGTTGATGGGCATCTATCACCAAGGAGGTGTGGTACCAGGGCAGGTCTTCTTGAGTCAGCAACCAGATGCGACCCAGGCGATCTGGTGGAAGACTTATACACCGCCCATCTGGCTTTTAAATGGCAAGAATGAAGTCTTGACAACGCGAGATGTTATGGGTCTCAAGGGCGAATTGCTGCTTGAGCAACTGGCACAACTCGCCACCTGCGACACTCCGGCCGACAGGCGTAGCCAGGAGTTTTTGAAAGAGAAGAACGGCACATATCTTATCGCCCCGGCGTCGGCGACATGGCTAGATCCCTACCTACCCAACAAGGGCTTGGAGGGGCTACGATTTAGAGAGGTTTGGCGTTACAGGAAACACTTAAACCTGGATGATTTGGACTTTGGCGACGACGGCGTTTGGGACACCCTGGCCAGGGTGATTGGGCGACGGGGTCTCGT
This sequence comes from Fusarium sp. FL617, assembly GCA_030142105.1. Classification (NCBI taxonomy): domain Eukaryota; kingdom Fungi; phylum Ascomycota; class Sordariomycetes; order Hypocreales; family Nectriaceae; genus Fusarium; species Fusarium sp. FL617. The sequence continues at coordinate 1,809,703 of JAREIL010000010.1, read as the reverse complement.
CGCTTGGAGGGTAACGAAAAGCTGCCCAACTTAAAAAAGGGGTTTCTTGTTATCTTTTTTTTCTTTGTCGCGTATGAACTAGATATCATTAATGACGATCCAATTTTTTCAGGTTCATTGGGGCAGCCCATGAACACATTCATTTCATGTTTCCACCCTTTTCTGTTGACTTGAGATTGTATTCAAATGTTCATTTCCCCCACCAGCTGCTTCGCTTATAAACCCCTGGTTCACATCTCCCCGCAATTAATGAAATAGAGGTTGATAGGACACAGACTGTCGCGTCATTGAACTTGTCTTGTAGGGGTCGAGAAGCTAGCCCATTTCCAAATGCCTTCGATGGGCTTCTGGCACTTGCAGGGCTGTCTCTGCATAAGTTTGAGAGTACAGCATAAAACAGTATGAGGATAATCTTGCACAAAGGAATTTAAACAACCGGCGTCAGAAGTACTTGATTACAAGTGCCCTCACAATACATACAATCATATTATCACACAAGGTACAGTTTGGGATCATATCGCATTGCTCATGACTTGTCTCATTGTGTTTATTTTTCCTGCCGTCCTAGTCTAAGCTGCATTGTCCGCATCTCAGCGAACACATTTGCCAAGCCATCTCAGGCAGAAGCCAAAGAAACACGCTTAGTACAGGCGCTTGGGGGGAGACATGGAAGCCTTGATGGTAAGGCTTCCAACGTTCTGCCAGCCCTTCTTGAGCAGGGAGACGAGGTAGTTGATGGCCAACATGATGTTAGCGACCAGCTGCTCCTGGGTCATTTCGACGTTGCCGACGGCGACACCCATGCACAGAACCTTCTTGAGCTGGAACTTGATGGTGGACTTGACCTCGTTGATGCGGCCAGTCAGGTCGTCGGCGTGGGAGACGGGGGTAGGGAACTTGCCGGCCTTGGACAGACCGGGACCCAAGAGACGGGGAATCTGCTTGATGAGAGCCTCGGAAGCGACGAAGGCATCGTACTTGCGGGCAAGCTTCTTGATGAGCTTCTTGTTCTTGTTGAGCTTCTTCAAGTCATCAGCGGACATGGCGTCGACACCACCGTGCTTGGCACGGTCGATATCGTGCTGGTCACCCAGAATGCTGCCAGACTGTTAGCCTTTGTGTTCCTATCCCTCTCATTTCTTCTCGGAGTCGTACCAGATGGACATGTTGGGGCGGGGGATGGAAGGCAGGCGGATGGTGCCAGAGAAACGCTTGTCACGCTGAGGGTCATAGTTCTTCAGGCCGATCTGAAGCTCAACGGTCTCGAGGAAGTTGCGCTTCTTGGTCTCGTTGGAGTACTCCAAGAGCTCGGTGACTTGCGTCCGGACATTAGCTGCATCGCAGTTAGCATGCTGTTGGTTTTCGAAATGTTCGGCGGCAGGCGTATCGAAACTCTGCGAGCGAGTTCAGCCTCCATGAGGGTGTATCGTACCGACTGTGATCTTCGACATTTTGGCAGTCTCCCAATAGATAGCTGTACAATCTAATGGTGGTCAGGGCGAATCGTGGTTGGAGAAACTAAAATCTTTCGCGAGGGCGATTTTGAGTCTGAGAAACAAAAAATTCCTGTGGGCCTCGCTCGCTCTGCAGGTGGGGTCGGGTGCGCACCTTCTTTCTTTCGCAGGGCATTGGTCACGGGATCTTTCACGTGATGTGGCTGAACAATCTGCTAGCTTAACCTAGGGTATCTTGTTGACGAAGTCAAGCTTTTGCGACGACGGCTTCGACAGGTGTAAGAGGATCAAAAATCTGGGGTTTGAGCAGGTTTCTTCAGGTTTTTATCTGTCTGGGATAAGATACTGAAAGCGAAAGATACCGTGGCCAAGCTCATTCATCACAGAATCACCACCAAAATGAAGGATACGGCCCAGCAAGTTGACGACTTAATCGCCAACTCAAATCATATCTCAAAATGGGTCGAGGAACAACCAAGTGAAAACCAGGCAAGGTGCGCAACTCTTCCAAGACCATTTTGGTATAAATATCCTAAGAAAAGTTTTGTAGTTGGGCTCAATCGATTTTTACAAGACTCCTTGAAAATGCTTCTCAACCCAGAGGAGCTTCAGGCAACTCATGTGTAAAACTCTGCGGTTTCGTCGAGCAGTCGTCAAAGTCGCACTCTCAGAATCTTAGGTTCTGGGCCTACTCCAGGGATGTCACTATCAAACTCTTTAACTTCTACGTAGAGTGGAATGAGTCGGACAACCATCGATCCATGAAGCTGGTCCTTGATCTGCTTCCCCAGCTCATTAGGAGAAACCCGGACGAGCAAGCAGGCCAGGCTACCAAAGCAGCAATTCTGGAGAATCTTGTGTCGATCGTGACAGGAAAGTCATCAAAACCCTTGGCCAAGTCTGCCATCAAGGCTTTGGATCATCTTCTTACCAAGGACATTGTTACCCTGGAGGAGATCCGATCCAGCTATGTCACCCTCCAACAAAAGGACCCTTCAACCAATCCGTTGGATTTGTGGAAGTCCTTCATCTTTGAGCTATTCCACTGGATGACACTTCACTTTGTCTGCCCAACTGCGGGGAGATTTATTGTCTGCTTATATCGTGGTCTGAGAAGCCAAGACCAAGAAGCTTCAACGCAGCTGAGCATCGAAACATGGCACAAATGGCTCCTCGAAGCTGTGAATGAGGAACCTTCCATTCTAGAGTCCGTCAAAAACTATATCTTCCTACCCCTATTCAAGGCCGACAAAGCAGAGGCACTGGGCTTTTTGAAGAGGATGAACGAGCATGAAGCTGTCTCTGCAGGTGATGAGATAGACCTAAATCTCCCGGCTCTGTTGCAACTGGCAGCTCTCGAAACTGGCAAAAAGGTTGGCCTGGTGGAAGAGCCTGGTAAGTCTATGATCTCGTATACCTGTGCACCTGCTAACCGTAATAGCACTGAGCGATGATAAGTCAGCCGATAACGATTCATCAATTGTCCTCGACGAGAAGGTATTGGAGAGTGTTCTAGCTCATCCCTCCCACGAAGTTCGATCTCTCGCTCTCTCCTTACTTATGAGCTCACCATCAACAACAAGACCGTACTCGTCTACGGCGCTGGATTTGCTGCGCAAGCATCTGGCGACGTACTTTGCAGACTCGGATGCGAAGTTCCGGAATGAAGTGGCCGGCAAGGTTCGAGATATGTTCAAGAGGGTTAGAGGTGCCATCTTTGTGCTCAAGAAGAGCATCCCAAGAGCGGCTGCTCGCAAGCAAAAGGAGCAGGGGCAGGCACAAGAAACGCAGCCTATTCTGTACCGAACCAACCTGATTTCACTACCCGAAACTCAGCTGGTACACTGCCTGGAATATCACGAGAAGTTCTTGTACTGGTACATTGGCTTCTTGTGTAGTGAGTTGACACCCACTGCTTCTTACCAGCGACACAGTGCTTCACTCAAGGCGGTGGCATTTATCCTTCGCATGGAGGGAGAGAAGTCTAAAACTTGGGAGACTGCAGACGATCAGACACTGTTCTTTGATCGGTTCGGTGGCCAATGGCTGCGAGCCTTGTCCGACCTGATCATGGATCCCTTTGATGACATTCGAAACCATGCGGCCACAGTTCTACAGAGGATATTCTCAGATAGCCGCTACAGAAACTTTCAACTTATGACCACTCAGGGCAAGATGAACCCGGCCGAAGAGCTTACAGAACTCCTCAAACGATCGGAAGAGCTCGCCCGCCAGACTGCTCGAGCTGATCATTCCGATGGTGTTGCTCGAGTGTCTCAATTACTATATCGATTCTCTGAAGACGAGCAACAGCGTGTTGCCCTTGTTTCGAAGCTGATCGGCGGTCTCGAGGAAAAGTTATCAGTAGCAGAGAAAGATCTTGGCAAAGCTGTTCTGGACGCACCTCTCCATGGTGACTTTGCCTCTCTTTGTTACATGTGGCAGGTAGTTTCGGAGCTTAAGTTCTCTGAGAGTGAGCTACGGTCTGTACAGGCTCTGCAAGATTCTCTCGTTGTCTGTTGTGAGCGAGTTTGGGCGGCGGTTCGTGATATTCTCTGTGACGACTCGCCCGAAGGCCATCTACCCCAGGAGCTGGAAGAGGTAGACGGGCTTGACACGAAGGATGTTCTAAGCTACAGCTTCCGATCAGTCCACGAAGCCAGCAATCTTATGCGAATCGTGATTCTCTCCACCAAGCAACGATCTCGTCAGGGCAGAATAAGCCCGTCAATAGAGGCTTATGAGAGGGTTGGAAACTTGACATTCACCCAGCTTGCTAGCCTCAGACACCGTGGTGCTTTCACTACAGTCGCCCTGACCTTCTCAACATGTTGTCAATTGGTCAAGCATCTTGGCCAAGGAGAAGATGGTGCCGAAAATGGCACAACCCTGCTTGAGCAGTGGTACGTTGGCACACTGGAAGCCATTCACGCTCAAGTGTCAACAACTCGACGATCTGCCGGTATTCCAGCCATGATGACAGGCGTCCTTTCCGCCAACGCTGCCAGTCCCTCTTTTGAACAAGTTATGTCCAAATTGATGGAGATCGCCAGCCAAGAAGCCCGTGTCACTGAAACAGATGGTTCGAACCTGCCACAGGTCCACGCCTACAATTGTCTGAAGGAGATCTTCAAGAGCTCCTACTTGACAGCAATGGGAAACAAGTCTGAGAAATTTCTTCCGCAGTGTCTCGAGCTGGCAGCGAATGGTCTCAAGTCTGAGTTGTGGGCGATCCGTAACTGTGGCTTGATTCTGCTTCGAAGTCTCATTGACTGTCTCTTTGGTTCTCACCAAAGCAAGGCCCTCATGGAGGCTGGTTGGGACGGTAAAGCCAACCGTATCGCCTACCATCGCTACCCCTCCTTGCCTAAGACACTACTTCACCTTCTCAAATCGGGCCATCAAATGATTGCGTCTATAGCTGCAAGCTCGGCGGCAGCCGAGTCAGTCTTCCCGGCTCTCGACATCATTCGAAGAGCTGGCCCACCCGAAGTCCTCCGCCAAGAGCTCCAGATACATATTGCAAAGTACCTAGCCAGTCCTGTCTGGCACGTTCGTGAGATTGCAGCCCGGACTCTATGCTCGTGTCTACTCCACGCTCAGTGGCTGGATACTATCACCAGCCTGGCTGCCGAGTCTGTTCGTTCTCAAATTGGAGATGTCCAGAATCATGTCCATGGAGTCCTCTTGGCACTAAAGTACATTATCGACAGACTGAGCGAGGTGATGCCTGAACAGCTACAGAGTAAGATTTATTAAACATCAATAATAAAACGAGAACAACTGCTAACAAATGAACAGAAGATATACCCAAACTATCCGGCTTCCTCATCGAGTACTGGCGCGAGATCCAAAAGCTCGCCTCCCCGGAAATCCCGGCCGCCTACCTCGAGGTTGTGAATCTCGTACGAGTTCTTCCCAGGCCAGGAGCGGTTGAGCGACTTCAATTTGAATTCCCCGAATTTAAAAAGCGAGAGGGGGCTCTTCTCAGAGCACAGCGCGTTATCCATCAGGTGCACTCCATCGCCGAGGGCAGCGGCACGATCGAGGACCTCAACACTCTGCTTTTAGGCAAGACATCAGGCGTCAACACTATAGTAGCTGGCCTCGAGACGATACCGAAACTCTGGGATACTTCACGACTATCGGAGCAAGATGTAAACCAATTCTGCAACCTGTATTGTGACGTCTGTCTCAAGATTGGTCCTGCAGAGCCTCGCGTCATTGCTCTGCAGAACCTCACCAGCATTTTGGATCAAGTGCTCAAGAGCGGAACGCTTGACCTTGTTTCGTCAGAAATGCTCTCGCAGATTTGGAATAGCCTGCCATTTAGTTCTCTTAACCCAGCCCTTGCCAACGCCGTCATTAGAATCAGCGGTTGCATCACAGCCATACTCAGCAAGACTCAGGCAATTACTGCGGAAGGGGTCAAGAACTGGGGACATATGGTGGCCGATGCTGGACTCGACGACAAGGACTTTGATACCCGTCTAGCCACCGTCGAATCCCTATGTTCATTTTTCACGAGCATCGAGCAAGACCAGTCGGCTCATGAGGAGCACCTACCAGCCCTTCTCGCCCTCTACGATTCTCTCAACGATGATGACGACGATATTCGAGATGTTGGTTCCACAGCCGTCAAGAGTATCCTAGGCCAGGCTCTCGTCCCCATCGAAGCCGCCAACCGTCTGCTCTCATGGCTTGCCCAGAACCACGGCGACAACTCAACGTTCCGTCAAGTGATTGTGCGCCGCATCAAGGGCGACTCGCGATACCCAACCCCTGAGACTAGCGAGGTCTCTATCAAAGATCAGTTGCAGGAAGCGATGAAGTTTGACGACTCGCTCTTTGTTATCGAAGAGCAAAACCTCTTCGTCGATGAGGTTAGAGAGACACAACGCTGGGTCTCTGTCTACGAAAATCTTACATGGGAGTCAAATGATCCTATCCTTGAGTCACTGACAAAATGGACGAGTGCAGGTTTGGAAGCCATGCAAGGACTCGTGAGTCAAGAGGACGGACCCCTTGGATACGGATCCCAACCAGAGGTCTTTGCAATCTTGTCCCGTGTTGTCCGGGCTTCTGCTGCACTGACAAGATATCACCCGGATTATGAGCTTCGTCGGAGCATTGGCAAGTCAAGCAATGTCCTCCAGGACGGTCAGGGACACATATCAGGCCTTTTGCTACAACCTCTTGAGAAGACTTCACAAGTATAAAGAGTAAAGGTAAAAGAGCAATTTAAAGAAGAAAAGAAAAATGTAATGATTTCATGCTATTTGTGTTTGATTGAAATACGTGCCCCCAACGCCTTGCATTAAAACCGGCCGTTACGCGTGTGCTGTATAGGAATAGTAGTGGTTTATAAGTCCGCCTCCTTCCTGTATTTAACAAATTGATATCCCCATTTAGGTCATTTCAAATCTCTGTGTTGGCTCTTTGAATGCTCTTAATCGAAGGTGACGGAGAACTAGAACTGTCCAGCAGCCCATTCTTGCCCAGCTTGCGAACAAGCATCGTGTTCTGTGCCTGGAGCTCGCCGACCTGTGTTTCGAGGAGCTCAATCTGGCGGCGAGCAACATCTCGCTCTGCGCGGACACGCTCAAGCTCGATCGAGATGTTGTTCTTCTCTTCTTGCTCAGCGGCTTTACGTCGTCGCTCCTCGGCCTTGCGCTGGTCTCGCTCGCGCTTCTCTTCGAGCTTGCGCATCTCACGTCGATACTTTTCCTCTTGTTTAGCCACCTCCTTTTCGTGCTTCTCACGCAGCTTGGCTAGTGTAGCAGCGTCCTTCTCCTTATCGCCCTGGAGTTTGCTCTGTCGACGCTCTTCAAGGCGAGCAACCTTCTCATCGAGTTTCTTCTTCTTCTGTTCAAGCTTCCTAAGCTCCTTATCGGCTTGTGACTGTTGTTGGTTGGAGCGGGACGTCTCAGATTGAGACTCTGGAATGCTATCAGGGGATTGTTTCTCGGCGGTCACACTCCTCTCCAAAGCAGATGCAAAGCTTCGAATAGAAGAGGTATCGCTCGAGTCATCATGTTGTTCCTCAGCAATAGCATGGGCGTCAGACATGCTGTCGTCAGTGGAGGCAATTTCTGAGCCAGTTCCCCAGGTCTTCAACAAACTAGCAGGAATATACGAGCTCGCAGCACCTATGGCACCAGCTATGACGCCGTACAAGCCATTGCTGTTGGGGAATGGGTCCTCTTGGCTCGGGGACACGACGACGTTTTCAACTTTACCAGTCTCGATGTTAGTGGTGGGGACTGGCACTGCTGAGGACTTTTCTTTGTTCAAGGCAGACCCTTCAGTGCCCTGGGTAGCCTCGTTCGCCTCTTCAGCCTCGTTTCCCTCTGGGAAGCCTTGCATAGCTTTGGCAGTCACCCACTTAAGGAACTTGCCAGCATCGCCTACGATGCCTGGTGGTGTTCCCTTCTCAATAAGAAAGCGCGGAACGCTGCCACCGGGATCGCTACGAGTCACCATGAGCCATTCAATGGCTGTTGGAGGCTCATCAAGCGGCATTGAACCGTGACCTTCACTGCCAGGTTTTGGGCTTGGTCTTCTAACTTCCTCCCGATCCAGTAGATCCGCCGACGACAAGGATCTCTTAGCTGCGAGGCTATCAACAGGAACTTCGCGAATAACCTCAACCGATTCGTAGTAGCCACGAATGATGCCTTGACGAGGAGGACATTCCGGATGCTCGCATGGTTTCGAAACTATCATGTACTGTCGGAGGGGCCGGGATCCCTCGGAGGGCTTAACGGAGGTCTCGGAGGTCAAGAGCAAAGTCACAAAGTCTCGCGGGGCGGTCGGTCCAGGAAACTGAGCAGAAAGTTGAAAGACTGGGGGTTGTTAGTTGGTGATATATCATGAAAGGGGATTCGTAACTTGACTTACCTTGCAATTGTCCATCGTCATCAATAAGCTTATCCTCAACACGCTTATCGGCACCGATACCACGAATATTGCCACTTCCCGGTGCACCTTGGACCTTCATCGTCTCTGAAAACTCGACAGCAAGACCCTTCTTCCAGTCGTCAAAAGACAGTCCTTCGTGAACACTCCTGCGGGCGAACCATGCGCCGCGTCCATCTTTGGCGCTCAGCTTGTAGACGCTGATTCCGAGGGGGTTATCTTTGGCGTTAACTTTGATCTCCTTCCACTCTTTCTGCAGATCCTGAGCTTGGCTGATGGCTTCGGCCTTTTGCCGTAGCGTCAAAGCTCGCTTGACATCCGGAGCTGAAGCCGCCGATTCCGTCTTGGACCGGGCGCGTCCTCCGGAGTTTGAAGCCTCTTTCGCTGGTGCGGGGATGGATTCTACAACCGTCTGTGTTTCGGAGATGATGTCGGTGAGGAACTCGTTGAGATTATCTTGGGGCACCTGCTCCCACTCAAGGGGGCCCATAGACCCGAGGGGCTCGTGGTGGTTCCCCATGGTCGTGTGTGTATGTGATGTGTGTAGGTATTAAAGATGTATTCGTGGTGTGGCTTGGTTGTATGGGTAGGTATGTAAGAGTGACAAGGGAATGCCTGCCTGCTTAGGTTGCTAAAGGGAATACATTAAAATGGAGAGATGAAACAAGGAAGAAGAAGTCGATCTGAAGATTAAAAAATAAGTACGTCAGAGGAGGAAGCACAAGCAGAACAAGGTGAGATGTTGACGGGAGGCGGCCAAGAATTTAGCAAGGGATGACCAAGCCAGAAATAGAAAGAATACCAAGAAACCTTTTACATTTTCGGTCGTGATGGGCCATGATCAACTGCCGTCGCTGCCGATTCATTGACGTCACCTCTCGGCGCGCCCAGAGCTCTAAGACCACTAACACGCGCTAGCCCCCAGTGGCCAAGTGCCACGCTACCTCTATAATTTAGCGCCCGAGACCCGCTACGTTAAGGTATTCGGAATACGCGGACAATCGTGAAACCCCGGATTCTCTACTCTACCCCCCGCCGTAAATACGAAAAAGAGACACCGTCCAAACTAATCACTTCTAGAATACTCGGGTATTACAAATAAACAACATATACTTAGTCAGGTACAGCTTTGACTCAACAGATGAAATTCTGCAACCGACGGCAGGCCTGAGAGTTCTATTCTCCTCTCGAACTCATGTATAGCTACTAACGATTGATGCTTCATGCTTTGACTCATACTACTACACTGCTGACAACTTCCGCTCCTTCATCACAACCTGATAGTCCTGCTTACAGCTCCCGCAGTAACTATCCCGCCACTGCTCCAAAGCCTGTCTTCGCTTCGCCGGTATAGATTCCATAACTTTCTGTGCTCCCTTGTCTCCCTTGCCAGATTCTGCCCCCTTCTTCTGACCCTTCTGCTCGTCTTGCGCCCGAAGCATAGTATCCAGTTCATCGCAGAGGAACTTCTCATCCACTAACCAATTTTCCCACTCTGACTGAAGCATCTCCCGCTCAATGTTGTTGACGACCCTCATGGCCACCAACAAGTCATGTCGGTACGATCCTAGACGCTGTCGTGTTCGTCGCAGTCGACGCGCGGTAGCACGGCTAGTGGGTGTAGACAAACTGGCCCCAGCATCCTCCCATGGCATGTCCATGTCTGTAGTATCCAGTAGATCCTTGAATGTTGAAAAGCACGTGCTATTCTCGGGGAAGGAGAGCGCTTGATTGGTACCTGACACCTCATCCAGATCGGCTATGTATATAGCTCTGCTCATGATTGTGTTTGGTCGAACTCCGATGTTGTGCATGAATCCTGCTGCTCTCCTTTCAGTCCACCACGTCGAAGTCTCGCTTGACGTTAGAAGAACATTGGTGAGCGTGCTAAATGCGAGCAGCGCAAGAATGATCCACTGAGCAGTAATCAAGTTGAATATGTTGCGCAGCACAGCAATAGCCCACATGATGAGCGAAGAGACTGCGCTCTCTCCCAAAGACCGAATTGTCTCAAACACCATGGTCGTCAGTGTTCGGGGCTTGATGACCTGCTTCTTTGTCGAATCTGTTGCAGCTGGCGAGAAGACAACCACTTCTGTCTGCTGTCCAATTTGGCCATAGACCTGAATTGCTCTGCTTGTCCGGCTTCGAATTCCAAGCTTTCGAACCTGGTCTGTGGCTACCTCAGCCAGCTCTTCCGCGTCACTCGCAGCATCATGAATTGCCTGACGGTCAATCAGATTCTTGGATAGGGCCGGAGTCTTGGACCAATCCGTCTTGGTGTAAATAGCTAGTTTGCACTTGGACTTGGCCACATGCGTGATGACAATCTTAGTCACTACCTTGAACCAAGTTGAGTGAGGCAAATGCCAGGCGGTCTTGACGTGAGTTACCACGTACGTAACGTGATCACTGAAGACGTCGATGACTTGGTAGTCATTCACGTCGGCTGTCTTCGACCGACCCAGGACATCTTTGTAGTCGACCTTGAACTGGAAGTCACGTCTCATTCTGCCCTGGTCCACCAGCACCCAAGGTCCCTGGGCGATCTGCTGAGCTCGTCGTTCAAAGTACAGCTTTGGAAACACAAAGCTCTTGTCACCGAACAAGACATGGAAGCAAGACTTGGCACTAATTTCAAAGTGTCGTTCAGCGGCCATCTCCTTCATGCCTTCTGGTTCATAGATGACAGGCCGAGCCGGCATGTGGAGTTTGTGGTTATGCCTTGTGCGTGATCTTGCAAGACGCAACTGAGGACTGAACTCCATACGTCGAGCAACAGGCCGCCCTAGGGACGTCCCATCGTCCATGGGGGTGTTTGCAGAGACCTCTTCCCAGCTTTCGACACTAGGACTTGGCCGCTCATACTCTTCCTTCTCGAGGTTGATCAACGCAGTGATAATTCCTTGGGCATCCATGGGCTCTTCGGCTTGGAGGTCATCAATCAAAAGATTTAGGCGAGTATGAAGGAGGCCCAGATCCTCCAAAAAGACTTTAATGGTGATCCTCGTATATCCTGTCTCGTTGGCGTTTTCGTTGAGGTGCAGGAAGATGAAGTCGCAGTCCTTGCCTGGTGCTGCTGTTACTTCACTAATGATATCGAGGCTGATGCTGTAGGCCGTAACAAGACCAATCTGCTGGCCGTAAAAGTACATATTGTCAGGCGTGACATAAATACGTCCATCACCAGCCATGTCTGGCTTGCCAGGGCCTCGCTCAGGAGAACCGGTCCATGCAGCCCGGAAGACAAGTACAAGCTTCTCTTCCAGAGGGGCATCGGGGAATAGTAATCGAAATTGGGCATGCTGAGCTCTCAGTTCCGCGGGGTAGTTTTGAGGGAACACTTCACCACCCTCCTTCTGTTGAACACCTTGGCCAACAGCACTTCCAGGAACAACAACGCCGATAGGGTCGTCCTCATCGAGCCTAGGAAGAACAGGTTGAGCTGGTGCGTTCATGGCACCCCAGAGACTACTTCCCCAGTAGTTTGCAACTACTGACGCGGGGAGTTTTCTATTGTTGCCTACAGGTTGGCGATCTCCTGCCGTCAGAACCGCAATGCGACTCAATCCAGTCATTGAGGGAGGCTTGGCTAGAGTTGCCGGTGCTAGACTGCCAGTCTGTGTGTCTACCGACGGTAGCATACTCGGCGTTTGCCTGAAGTTTGATGTATTTCCTCCTGAACCAGGGAACCCTGGTGGCAAGGTATGGCTAGTAGCCATCATGCTGGCCAGACCAGCAGTGGAAGCTGCACCTCCCTGCGCGGCTTCAGTGCCTTGGCTACCAAACGTGGCCTTGCGATGCAGGTCGAGTTTTTGAATAATTCTGGCCGCGTGCTCACGACCACTCTCACCCTCTTCTCGAGCTAGATCTCGACCCAGAGCAGTGATGGTACGACGAGAAATGCTGCCATTAACGTCAAAGCTCTGTCGTGTACTGAGATTGCCGTCTGGTCCAGGAACTGGAAGCGTATTCGTTCGATCAACACTGGGACTAGATTCATCGTAGATACCGACTTGTGCATCGAGAGACTTGGCAGAGAACTCAGGAATACTTGGGGGCGAGATAGAAAAGGCGGGATCAACAGCGCCTGGAAGAGCAGCGCTGGTCCGGTTCATGGTGGTTTCGAAGGCGCGTTTCTTGGTAACTTCAAAGACCTCCAACCACTCCGTAAGCTCGCCCTGCGTCTCGGCTTGGAGGAGGATTGTCTGACTCTTTGTTTTAACCTCGAAACAAAATCGTCGGTCTTCGGCCACAGCTGGCTTTGCGTTACAAAGCAGAACTCCGATCTCATCACCCTGAAGAACACCCAACGGCCCGGGTATCAACCAACCAAATATTCCATCACGGCAATAGTACCATCTCCTGATCCATGTATGTCTTGCTGGCTTTCCAGAGAGTACCCTGAGGAACAGCCAGCCTTGCTTCTCTGAAACAACAGCAGCGCCCTCCTCGAGGCGAACAGTGATGGGGCCACGGGTACCAAGGAAGGGAACAGTCGAAGTGCTGTAGTCCTCGAGCTCACGGGATGGCTTAAACCCAGCGAGTGCGGACTCTCCAAGGTCTCTTCTGGCAGATTGTAGCTCACGTCTGAAGACCATCTCAGACGCTCCCATTTCATTTGACCAACCCTGAATACGTTCCATCTCTTGGTTCCAGCGACTGGTATCACCTGCAGCTTCTTTGGCACGCCTCATCTGGTTCCAACGCTCACTGCAAATCTTGACCAGCAGCTTATCCATGCTGAAGCGCAACTGTGGTGCAAGCTGACAGTAGTCCATCGATGCTTTGAGGTATGCTTTTCGGGTCTCGAAAACAGCAAAGGCATCCTCGCGCAGTGCCGATGGCTCCTTTGTCTTTGACTGGCTGACGTATCGAGCGAGTGTGGAATCAAACGTCCGCTGCGCTTGTTCCATAGCCCTCCTGCACTCCTTGAAATTCCTGAGGTCGCCAACAATGAACTGCCGGATTGGGTCGACGACTAGACCATCCATCTTCTTCATTGTGCTGATCATCTGTATCCAATATTCTCGCCAGCCGTCGCCCACTCTCTTGAGAGCTAAGAACGTATAATCATTGTCGACAACGCCGTCAGCCGCCGAGGGCATCGTCTTGACGAGGTAGGTATTGATCGTCTCCTCGAGCGCGAGGACATCGTGCAGGAGCTTCGAGGTCGACTGGGCGTATCCGTTGAGCCATTTCTCGATAGCGTCGACTTGGTCGCCAAAGTTGGCAGCGGTCACACGGAATGTCGGAGAGTCGAGCGCTGCTTCGTTGAGGCCGACGGGGATGGCGCGGCCAGCCTGATTGGAAGCAGCTGGCGGAGAGTCGGGGGGTGAAGGCATTATAAAGATAAGTAGGTTAAGTTATGTTGAGCGCCGGACAGACAGCTTCAGTTGACACTGAGCTGCAGTCTTTATGGCACAGGAAATTATATGACGGTGAGAAAATGAAATGGAATGATGTTGACAAGATGTGGTCATTGATAGGCCATTATCCATTACCTCAGGTACAGTACCTTTTAGTTAAGCTTGTGTTGACGTAGCACACCCATGCTACCTAACTCGCATCCGCGGATCCCCACATTGCTTAACCCAGAAACACCGGAAATGGGTAGGTAGCAAGCATTTGAATACGCGGTCTCGATACGATGCAAAATAAAATACCTTACTAGTAAGCCTCGATTAAAAAAAGGGGAACTGAAGTATGGGAGTTTCATCAAAATACGGAATCCTCTACCAGAATGGAAAAGGCCGCTTCTTTCTTGGAGCTGCGGACACGCAAAATTACGGCAACTGCCAAGTCTACATCTCATACTGTCACAGCTTCAATCACATTCAATAACTCATAATACCATGCAAACGACTAGTATTTCGTGGACTCGACGTGTCGTGCCTGCTCATGACTATATATCCCCTCAGAGGAGGAGAAGCCTTGCAGCCATCTCACACCAAATCTACTCAAACAATAACGCATCTTCAGGCCGGGCTTTGCCCATGCTGGCCCTCACGATCCTCTAGTCGCCGTGCCACCGCAATCCTTCAATTTTAATGGTTGGGCCTACCAGCCGTTAGACCTGACTTTTTGGTTTGTTGAGGTGCAAGAATTGGAGGGTTTGGTGTACCTCTATTCCCGTCGATCATAACTCAAGCCGTCATCATTGTGCGAAGCGGACTGGGTCGCGATGCCTGGCGGGAAGAATGGAGAGGCGCGAGACTGTCCCTCTCCATCAAGCGCGGTTGGGCGATTGACATCGGCGCGGCATCGGTCGACCTCTGCGCCTCGGGGCGCATGGCACTGTTGTTGTACGTGGACGGATGAACTTGAGTCGATCCCTCGCTGTTCACGAGGGGATCTGCTGGTCAATCTGTTTGCGAGTTAGAATTGTCGTCAAATTCGTTCCAAGTTCATGACAACTCACCGTCGTAGTACTCATCGTCGTCACTCAGATCGGCAAGCTGCTCAAAGTTGACCTTGTAGCGGAGAAGACCGCCAATACCACCGAAACCCTTGACGAACTGGTTGCCCTCAGTGGATCGGTCAGACACAAACTCAAGCGTGGTACCAAAGTCCTTGTAGTGCTCCGCAATCCATTCCAGGAAGGAGTCCTGAGACACGATATCCATCTCCTGACCAGTTTCCTTGTCGAGGAACTTGTCTCGGTTGCTCTGCTCCTGCTGCTTGGTGGTGTGGAGGATAATCTCGCTGCCGTTGCTGTCCTTGAGAACCCAGCGAGTAATCTCGAGGTTCTCAAAGACAATCAGAGTCTCAACAGCACCGAGCTCAAGAGCCTTGAGGGTGTCATCAATACCGTAGCAAACCTTGCCGGTATCCTGGCTAATCTCTTCAAAGTACTTTCCGATGAGCTTCTTCTCCTGGATGAACTTGACGTTACCGAGGGTTTCGGAAGACAACTCGATGGCCTGGTTGAAACCGTTCTCACCACCGTAGGAGACATCGACAACCTTGATAACCTTTGTCTGCAGACGGTTGTCGAACATGTCGGAGGCGTTGAGGTCGTTCTTGAAATCGGCGGAACCAGCAAGAATGATACCAGCAACGTTAACCTTGTCGGCAGTGATGAAGTTCTGGACAGCCAACTCGGCAACCTTTCGGACGTAGTTGTGACGCTTCTCCTCTCGCAGACGGGCGAAACGGAGGGCGGACTGACCACCACGACCGTGCTTCTTAGGAAGATCGACTGAGAACTTGTGAACGACCTCACGGGTGTTGCCGCTCAGAGTTCCGAAGAGGGCACCGTTACCGTCCATGATGATGAAACCGAACTTCTGGTCGGACTCGAGCAGCTCGGCAAGAGCCTCAGTGTGAAACTTGTTGTCGCACAGGTAGAGGGAGGTATTGATGGGCTTGAAGGGCTCGAAATCGATGTTGACCTTTCGCTCCTTGCCTTCCTGTGTCAAGATTTCACCACAGTAGACGACTAGACCGTTGGGAGGGACCTTGTTGTACAGCTTGAGACGCTGCTGGGTCGAGGTAATGGCGGACAGGACGGACTGTCGGTTGACACGAGACTTGATGTTGGAGGCGGTACCCTGGGAAGTTGTTAGTATCGTCATGTCAGAGATTCGGGAGTATCATAAAGCCGTACATATTCTTCAGCCAACATCTTGGCCGCTCGAGAGACCTGATCCTTGGGAGCTAAAATGACACGCGAGTTAGTGCGCGGTTTCGACAGTGGGCGGATGGGAATCGCTTACGAATGATGAGGGAAATCATGGAGGTTCCATTTCCTCTGGCGGCTTCGAGGCGTTTGATCAGCTTCTTGACCTTCCAGATCTCAATCTATTGCGGACATTGTTAGCCATCGGCGTCGTCGTCGTCGTCGTCGTCGTACTTGGGCTCGAGTGGGAGTCGTTAATTTCTCGATCGCGGGGCAATGCAGGCGACGCAGAGAGAAGAAGAGGGGCAATGGAATAAACGAAAAGACTCACGTTCTTCTCGGCCTCGTTCGCCTGAGCGTCACTCATCTTGGCGGTAGGATCGAGGACCTTTTCTGAGAGTGATTTTTCTTGATCTGGCTTCCTTCTCTCGCGAGTCGGGGAGTCGTTGGCTATTAACTCTGGACTCTGGAGCCTGAAGATCCCAAAAGTTAGATGTTAGTGCCAGATTTTTTCTCGTGCAACGGGCGATGACCTAGGCACCCGCAGCACACAACCCACTTTGTTTTAGGTGTTAGTTCTTAGTGCGCACTGCACTTCACAGTTTGGCTACGTAACCTTGATTTTGCTTGATTGGCTTTAGAATCTGAGGTACCTGACAAGAATTCATTGGTACCCGAGTGGGTCCCTAGGTAATCAATGCTGATGGTGGCCGGGCCATCGCCTCCTGAATCATGGGACAGCAGCTGCCTACCTATGCCTCAGAGTCAAAGATGGAAAACCCTGGTATAACAAGGAGCCGAGCTCATGACTCTTCCAATGACTCAACTTTCCTATGGATTGTACTCTTGGCAGTAACAGATAGCCTGATAGGCTAGACAATGAACTTCGAATGATCGCAATCTCTATTTGAGTTCATCTTGGTCAATATTATCTCAGCAGTCTTATTAGCTGGTGCGCAAGCGTTTGAAGGAAAACCAAGGCAGTCGTTTATTGAAATAGTGATGGACTACTTTTGTGAGATAGAATAAGTCATTACGGAACCAGGATACCTAGGGGTATCCATCAAAATTTGTTGTATCTCATTACAGTATACAATAAGGCGAGATCAGGGCTGCCCAGTAGGAGACCTTACCTAGGTACCTGTTGCTTTAGGTGTTTCCGTCTATAAACTTCCCCGGCACCCTAATGTATAATATCACAGAAAGCCATGTTTGTAATCAATAAAATTGAATAACAATTAAAATCTCATATCTGCCTCTCTCTTTCAATTCGTTCGGTTCTTACTTTGAGAACCCCCCATATACCTCGAGAAAGGTCAAAGGCAAAGGACAATAGAACTATCCCGGTCACAGCTGGCACCACGAATTGGTATAGAAGAAAGCACAGCACAAAGAAACCGGCCAAAAGAAACAGAATGATACATATAGCAATGTACGCTACTCTTTTGGCATGGGTAAGGGCAATGTCAAGGTTATCCACTGTTGGTTCCTGGGAATGAAACGAGGGCTAGTATAAGTCGAGTGTCAGCAGAATAGCACTGGTATTGAGCAACAGCGAGGTATTTTATAAGGGAACTTACATTTTGTCCTTCTTCCAGCTCCAGCGTATTTGTTCTCCTCGGTGCCATCCATCTAGTCATTGAATCAACTCTTGTGCCAAAACCAGCATTGCCTGAGAGATCTGGCTGGCTGTGGGATGCAGCAAGCGTAGACATTACTGAGCTCTGATAGGTGTTAGGAGGATCTTTCATCACCTTGTCTTCTTTAATGCCGGTCAGGATGTTCTGTAATCGAAAGGACGATACGAGGCTAGATGTTGTAGCATAACCGTCCAGTGTCGGGAACCCTCTTGTAGCATTGGGTAACGAAGCGGGATGTTTTTTCATCTCAACCTCGATCTCGACTCTTCTAAAGTTTTTTATTGCTATATTCACTTGAGTCAATTGTCCCGTATCACAGATTTGATGTAGTATACTCACTGCCAACCTCGACTGCAGTCAGGGCAATAACCAGGAGGAGAAGCATTGGCATGATTTGACCGAAACTTGCAGTAAACAAAGATCTGGTTTCGACGCCTTGATAGAATATACCGATAACCAACGTGTAAATGGCAATTGAAAATGAGAATATCGCGACCAAAAGCTCGAACAAGACCGAGCCTACTAGCTCGGCCATAACGAGTGGCATCACAATGCTGAAGACTTTGCAGAATCCAGCTTGGCGTCTTTCTAAGATCGCAGCATTCTTCCGTCTTTGACGCCGCTTCTCGTCCTCATTCTTCGCTTTATAACTCCCAAAGTCTGCCTTTGTGCTACTTCTCGAAAAGATCCATCTCAGGACAGTATTCTTGGAGGTATTGCCATCGAGCTCGTATCTGAGTGAACTGTCCAGCCTAATTGACCGGAACGCATTCCAATAAACAAAAGCGAGCAATACAGATATGGCGAAGCATCTTGCCCCTATGGAACCAAGACGAAGCACCATTGGGTAATGAAGACCGCAAAGGAACAGACGATCGCGTGGCTCAGCCAGTGTAATAAACTCGAGGACCAAAGTTGCCATTAGGAGCCCTACAAACAGCATCATCAACCCGCCGCGCAATAGGGCTTGCTTAGGATGCTTTCTGAAATAGGACTTCAAGACCAGAAGCGTGCACAAATGAACACTCGATGCCAGGTAGCCCAATTGGGACCCGATGAAGAAAGAATAAAGTGACACTTGGCAAACCTGGGCATACATGGCGATGAGATAGCACAGGCCGACAGCTAACATCTGGTCGCTCAGGGCGAGAAGAAGTGACTGGTAACCAAGATTGCTAGGCGAATCCGTGGCTGGCTTCCTAACTCCGATCCAATAGAGGACTTTCTCATCGACGCGCATGTATTGCTGCTTGGGGATGCCACGCTTTACGACGGCCATTATTGCAACAAACACCGAAATGGCAGCTGTGACCACGAAGGACAAGATAACCTATAGCGAGTATGTGAGCTCTTCAATTGATGTCACTGTACCAAAGGGCCTTACACCAATGCCCTGCATGTCGGGGTCGACCACGTTAGCAGCGGGCGCGCTGCACTGAAGTCCGCCATTGCAGAAACTCATCATCAAGTCGAATTGTCATTGAAGCGACGAGTGTTTCCAAATGTCACAAGCGAAGCTACAGTACGTTGATAAAAGAAGGGGGTCCTGGCGGGTTATGACGGGGCCCAATGCCGATCATCTCTCAGCAACCTTCAGCCCTATCCTTGTTTTATACCTTGTACGTATGCTGACCAGCCACTGCTTGTGCATAACAGCGAGTGTGTCGCAATGCAGCATGTGCCAAGGATTCACTTGAATCAATCCGTATTCTCAATTGGCCCAAGGTGTAATGCTATGTATAACTTAAAAAAGAACCCAATGTTCTGAGGCTTACAGTAGTTGTTGAAAGCTTGTAGTGTTATTACTGTTTAAGTTGATTTACTTCTAGCAGTTGTTACTTTGATTATGGAAGCCTGATATTATCGGAGAAATAAGTTCCTGATTGTTGGTTTGCGCGTCAGATTTCTGATCTCGTAGGGCTGGTTTAAGCTTATCAGCCCCAGAATCCAGAAACCCCGCTCCCTGAAATGGGTTTGAGTAACCGCGCAATGATGAAATAAGAAACTGAAATTACAACAGTTGAAATATTCGTGAAATGCGAGGATCTTATATGCAAGATCTACTCAATGATCCAACACATAAAAACCGTCCTGTTCTGACTATCTCAATGTGTTTTCTGACTTATCTGCTGCTTCGGAGCAAGTACTGTATGTACCGTACCGTAGCTGCAGTGACGTTGCAGATGCTGAATGGCAATCAGTACCTATGCGTTGCAGGAGATGCCTTGGGGCCAATTTTATCTGCAAGGGGAAGAGAAAGCGTTGACTTAAACTTGAAGCACAATTGAACAATATGCTAACTTTTAAAAGAGTTGTTCCTAAAGGCTTACCTGTATAAGTCTCAGCTCAAGGTTCTCCTGGACTGCCTGAATCTCCCCTAAGTATTACAGGACTACATTACTGGTTCGCTTTGGTCGTAATACTCGGACACAGGATAGATATGAGTATACAAGCTCCGACAGCTTAATTTGATTGCTCACGTCATGAAACATACGCGGTAAGTCAGAGGCGCAACTTATACACGCTGCTCACAATTAATTGCTTGACATACTTCTGGGCTCGACACATGAGTACCTATCAATTACGTCGATAGATGATCGTTTGGAGCGGTAAGAATATGGCATAAGCGAGATAGAAACAGCCTCACCTCGTATTATATCCTTCTACGTCTGAATTAAGGGAAGTATTAAGCCTGAATAAATGAAAAAGAAAGAGGATGCATATACTTGAGATGTCATGAACTCCCTACGCTGATAGCTTAGTACCTACCTAGTAGTAGGTACTATCCCTGTAGTTGAGCGGGTTCACTTGAGCTCGGCTCGAACCAATCAGACTCTTGAAACCACCCTCACGATCTAGCTTACCGCCCGGCAGTAACCTTCCGCAGCTCGGCCCTGCGACGTCAATCACTACCCACCAAGCAGAAGGCGACATCAACGATTCGAGTACGCGTCAATAAACACCGAGCTTATACAATACCTAATTCTATCCATACAACAAACCACCGATAAGTATGGATTCAGCACCTACCGAGCTTGCAGCCACCCTCCAGGCCGCAAGCATCGAGCGCC
The DNA here is from genome assembly GCA_030142105.1 of Fusarium sp. FL617. Classification (NCBI taxonomy): domain Eukaryota; kingdom Fungi; phylum Ascomycota; class Sordariomycetes; order Hypocreales; family Nectriaceae; genus Fusarium; species Fusarium sp. FL617. Next base: position 1,788,999 of record JAREIL010000010.1, on the reverse strand, counting down.
ATCCCGACCCGACGCTGGACGTCAACCCGCCCACAGCCGCTGAGAGGAGACAACGAGTGACGCTCGAGCACGTCAAGCCCGAGCACGACGATGGTATCGACGAATCTGATGAAGAAGAGGAGGATATTCCCTACAGCGTTCTCCGACCCGCTCCTAGACATTCCAACCTCCCTCCCTTACCAGACCTGCGCTTCGAGCAGAGCTATCTTCGGAGCATCTCCAAGGCGGATACATGGTGGAAGGTAGCGCTCATAACGGCGAGGGATCAGGTACATCCAAATGAACTGGAATTAAATGCTTAGAGGGCCGATTGCTGACACATGTGGCAGGTCTTGATGCCCTTGACTCAGGGCTTGGTGTATAACTTATTCCTCTGCGGCTGGCAACACTGGAACAGAAACGCTCGATTACACGGAAACACATTAGGTGGGCGAGTGCGACGCTGGTGGTGGGGAGTCAACAACTGTAAGTTTCTAGTCAGTATACCGGCAGGGGGCTGTAGCTAACATGAGTGTGACAGGGCATATACCTACCCATAACAAGAGGGCTTAAAGACCACGGGTTGGAAGAAGAATAGACTGTACATAATAGCCAGGACGCAAAGATCCTTGTCGTATATCAATCGTTCATCAAGAAGTAAATGAATAAGAATACGCAATCCACAACTTTGATGCCCACTACTCTAAACCAAAGACACTTGGCCTGGAAGTGAGACTATTAACCGACACCGAGCTTAGTGAATAGGATATTGTTTAGATAGCTTTCGACAAGAATTCGAGATGACTCAGAGTGATAATATAGCCTCAAGTCAACAATGAGAGGTCATGAATTCTCACATCACTTTAGAAACAGGGGACGGCATCAGAAAAGACACTCTGCCAAGTAGATCATACATATAGTTTATCATTGATATAAGAACTACCATTCGCTCTCGCTCGCCCTAACCCCATACCAGGCCTCCAAATGCCACGAAACGCGTTGTTCTGACGGGTATTGTTAAACTGTTCCTCGGCCCAATAATTCATAGGCACCGAAAATGAGCAGGTGCCAATGGCTTTGTTTCTTTTTACTGCCGTAGTTCTATTCCGCCATGATGCTGGCTATCAGCTCAGCGGACTCTATGCCATATATCCCTTTGTTCCAAAACTCCAACAAAAACAGGCTGGTTACATCACCACATCCTACTAGTGGTTGGTGCGAACATCAACGGGCCGGAGAATTGGCTGTGCATGCGTCTTCTCTGGGCTCCCTCTATAAGCCAAAGACGTCGCATGAGTTGCTGCTGGGGTTGCGTTTTGAGCTTCGGCGAGGTTAGAGTCTGGAGCAGGTGACTGCCAGGTTGCAGCCTTAGGTTCTTTGCTGGGAGTAGCTGCTGGGGCATCCTCCATTTCGACGACAGCCGCCCCGGAAGGCTGAGCTTCTTCTGTTCCCTTATCAGAGTTCGGCGTTGGTAGTTTGTTCCCAGCTTGTGAATTGGGCCCTAGTACATTCCGCAGCTTTGGTGGGGTGACTGAAAGTTTCACGACCAGACTTCGGTTTGACTCCTCCAGGTCATCGTCAACCATGGCCTCGTCTTCTTCGAATTCGTCTTCTTCCTCCGACTCTTCAGGCACGTGCTCGTCGACATCTTCTTCGTCATCTCCAAATTCAGCCTCGCTCTCTTCGTCGGAATCCTCTGAGACGTTACGCTGTGAGGGTTTGTTTTCGGCCCAGCCACTTGTGCCGTGGTTCACCGCTGCCGATCGTCGAGGTCGTCCCGTTGGGCCTACAGAGCTCTCCTTTTCGACTTCGGACGTGTCTCCCTGTACACTACCAGGGGCACTGCTTCCGGTCGTAGGGTTAAGTCGGGTTGGCGCCTTGATTTGTCGGCCGCTAGCGGTAGTAACCGGACCAGTCTCAGCCGGTGTGTGAGTTCCAGTATTACGAGTAGATCGTCGAGTCGTCGAGTCGGTGGTGAAGATATCTTCGTCATCTGAATACGTATACTTCATCTTCTTACCCCGGGTACGACCCTCATAAAGCGAAAATCCAGGCTCAGGACGTTTGAACTGTTCCTTGCGCATTTGACGGTAGTCGCGGCGCTTACGTTTCTAGTAAATGGGTCAGTACAATGCAATGATACTACACTTGTGCAAGACCATCTTGATGGTCAGAGCACGCGATGTGGGTGAGAAACTAACCTCCTCGCCAGCTTCAAACCGAGGAACAGCAGTAAACATCTTCTGAGCCAACTTTGTAGCTTTTGGTCCGCCATCCTTGGCCTCAAGTTTCTCAGCGAGAGCCTTGAGCTCATCGATTGTGCCCGCCACACTCCACCATGTTCGGTTCGTCCCAGCAGGGTTGCTTTCTCGATAGACACGGAAGGCCGTATCGTCTTGTCCTTCAATCAAAAAATAGCGGCGCTTGTCGCCGTCTGATCCCCAAGGTTGTATCGATCTGGGTTGGTTTGTGTCGTCTTCGTGGCGGTTCTGCTTATAGGACTGGTTGATAAGTCCTTTGACGGTTTCGGAGGATGAAAGGGACCATAAAATGAGGTATCGTAGCAGGGTAAGCTATAGTGACGTTAGCTTGTGGTGCGTGCAGAAACTGAGCATGACCCAACGCACTCTTTGTGTAGGATTCATAGAAGTGAAGGTTGCGCCTCCAGACAAGGGATTCTTGTCCTCCCAAGCGGAAGCCCATTGGTTCTTGTGAGAGCTGATGGCGTCCTCCAAAGCGCGACCATAATGACCAGGCCTAGTGAAATTCTAGTTAGCATGTTGCCTTTTTGCCAGCAAAGTCCTGTCGTACTTGACATCTTGCTTGCGATTCAATAGTAACCCTAGCAACGCGCAAAGAAAGTGTTCGACTCGATCGCCAGGAATGGGTTCGACAACGTCGCGCTCGAGTTCTTGAGGGCCAAAGTGGGCAAGCGACTTCGGAAATGCGTCGTTGAAGCGACTTCTGAACATTACAATAAACTGTCACTGTTAGCTTTCGTCCATGACGTCCAATACGCGACGAGAGCGCGTCGCAAAGGCAGCAACACGCGCCAGAAGATTGCTAGCTAAAATTTGAAAGACGTATATAAGATAAAGAACAGAATACGTACTGCAATGTCTGGGTTGTCTGCCAAAACATATTCGTGAGGTGGTGAGGGTGATCGTTTGCGAGGCGGCGGCGAAGCCTCCTTGGGCGCTTGCTCTGTAGCCTTGGAGAAGTATTTCTGGATGCCCTTCTTGGGTTTAACGGGCTGCTCCACCTCGACTGGTTCATCCAACTCGATATCTGAAGGCGCAGGCGACAACGAAGACAAGGACGAGAGATCGGACGAGTCGTCTTCGGCCGACATTTTGCGGGCGGTTTGTTGGTGTTTTGTTGATGTGAGGTTGAGATGGAGATGAGTGTGGGGGGGAGAAGTAGGAGGAACGACGTAACTTGGGCTTTCACGCGGAACAAGCATCCACTAGCCTGTGAAGAGCCGCAGATTAGGCTTGGGAGTTCTGATAGGCTAGGCGAATATCAATTAACTACCTATGTAGATATTCAAACAGACATTGAATAACAATGCCATAATCAGGGCTTTGTTGTCTCGAAACCCAAGAGCTCCCTGCACCTTGACTAGCATCTCGGCGTGCAACGCCTTGTCTGTCATCTCCCACATTCATGAAGCACTCTAAAACCGAATTCGCCAATTTCTCCGTCCCATCTCCATGATGAAGCTCTTCCGCCCAGCACTGCCTTTCGTCGTGTATCACAACCACAACTTTCATCCGTTGTGTCTGACCCTTTGATCTGCGCAGGATTGTGCCTGTTGGCCAAGGCAGCCTCAAGCACCTTCGTCTCTCTGCGCACCTAGTCATGGCGGCGAGTTCGCATGGGTCATCTTGAAGCATCCTGGGCGATCCTCGGCACCCAATCAGCCCCCCAGATTATGTGCCCCTATCAACCGCTCTCGGTTGGCGCATCACCAAAAACTCTTATGGACGTCATTGCCATCGTGCCTCAGTCCGAACAACGAACTCACTAGTTCGCCCGAGCGTCAGACTCACGCAGAGCTGGAAGGCGGACACAAGAGTTCTCTCACTGCCTTACAACCTTCAGTAGTGCAGATTTCCCGCCACGTACCAAGGTTGTCTCAAAAGACGAAAGAGTATCCGTGATAGTAGGCCAAGGATATGTCCCACTAGAGACATATCGCAAATGTCATCGTGAAGCTCAAAGTCGCAACACCGTGAGCATGCCCATACAAAGAAGTATTCTGTCATGGGCATCCCAGTTCCCCTTTTTGGTTCATCTTAGATCAACCACTTGGCCGATCTCAATTCCTTTCAACATCAACGCATTTCGACCCGCTCAATCGTGTCGCAACCCAACACGATAGTACGTGCACGTATATTTGAACAAAGCAAACCGCGCGAGATTGATACCAGGCGAAGAAATTGAAGATGGCATCAAGAATAGTGAAAGAACAATGCCATTTGATGAAATGAATTATTACCGGTGGATAAGCTGTTGAAATAAAGCAGGGAGTTTAAGGCTCGACATCGGGTTGCATTTCACAAGTCAAGATGTTGTGCTGTCGTTTTGGTGATGACCTCAGCTTGAGAGATGTTAGAGGACGCATCGGGTCAGCACGCGTCGAGCCAATTAAGTCCAAAGGCCGGACAATCTCTGGGGATGAGAGTTGGCCGGGCAAGTGGTTCCGTCACTTCCATTGCTGGGTCCTTCCTCCAAGTCTAGCAGCCCCACATTAGAGACCACCCACCTGAGGCAGGCGAGCCCTATCACGTGCACGTGATCTGCAAAATGGCGCCCACCACTTTGCTACTTCGCAAAAATTATCTCGCAGCGCCCGTCTCTGACAAAACACCAAGCGGCCCAAGCCAGGTAAATATTTCCCCTCCCTTTCCTCTTCGACTACGATCCTTCATACTAACCCACAGCTTCACAGACTACCCTTTTCCTTTTCACACCGTGAAGAAGAGCCGCCATGGGTAGAGTTATTCGCAACCAGCGTAAGGGTCGTGGATCTATTTTCAGTCAGTAACGAACGAGCCTCCCGACGATATCGAAAACATTAGAATACTGACGCCTAGGAAAGCGGCCAACACGCGCCTGAACAAGGCTCCCGCTAAGTTCAGAAACCTCGACTTCGCCGAGCGCCATGGCTACCTCCGAGGTGTAGTCCGCGAGATCGTCCACGATGCTGGCAAGTTCCCCGATGAGCTTCCCGAAAATTTTTGACGGAAAATCATGAATGTGTATCATGGAGGAACGACAACTAACGATAATTGCTGCACAGGTCGTGGTGCCCCTCTCGCCAAGGTCGTCTTCCGTCACCCCTACCGATTCAAGCAGGTTACCGAGACCTTCATCGCCAACGAGGGCATGTACACTGGCCAGTTCATCTACGCCGGAAAGAAGGCTGCCCTGACCGTCGGTAACGTCCTTCCCCTCGGTGAGATGCCCGAGGGTACCGTCGTCTCCAACGTCGAGGAGAAGATTGGTGACCGTGGCACTCTGGGCCGCACCTCCGGCAACTACATCACCATTGTCGGCCACAACCCTGATGAGGGCAAGACCCGCATCAAGCTCCCCTCCGGTGCCAAGAAGGTTGTCCACTCCGGCTCCCGAGGAATGATCGGTATCGTCGCTGGCGGTGGCCGAACTGACAAGCCTCTCCTGAGTATGTTGTTCCAGAGAGTCACGTAAATGAGAGATTGGATTGCTAATATCCCCTACAGAGGCTTCTCGTGCTAAGCACAAGTTCGCTGTTAAGCGTAACAGCTGGCCCAAGACTCGTGGTGTTGCCATGAACCCCGTCGACCATCCCCACGGTGGTGTATGTATTCTCTGAATGAGTGCGATAGAAACAGAAGAGCTGACAATTGATAGGGTAACCACCAACATATTGGTAAGGCTTCTACCATCTCCCGATACGCTGCCCAGGGTCAAAAGGCCGGTCTTATCGCCGCCCGAAGGACGGGTCTTCTCCGTGGTACCCAGAAGACAAAGGAGTAAAGTGGCGGCTGGTTTCATGGTCTCATTGGGATGGTGTTATACTGGCTTGCTTGCATCTATTGAAAGTACTGCTGAGAGCAGATGGCTGGTAGCTCCGAGGGCAAGTACTATGGCATTTGGCGCAAAAAATCTGAAGGCCGTTTCTCTGTGAAAGATGTGAGCGAACAAGTGAGATACCAGGAATACCGAAAAAAGGCTTCCATAAGAGAAGCATGCTTGGTTAAAATAATGTCCTTGTTAAGCGATTGTGTTGTGCGTGCTATGTAGTGAATATTGTTGTCAGGCATATCTGGTGATCAAGTGCTTGAATCTTGACCGCAATGAGATAACCCCATAACAAGGTTATTGAGATATGTGCAAAATGTTGTGGTGAATGGTCATGGGTCGCCACGGTTAGTATCGATGTCACCGGATTATGATGCTGTTTGGGGATGAGGTAACCAGATTTGAATCGTATGATGGCAATTGAATCAATATCAAGAGCATTGACCTTCGATCAGAAACTCACAACTTTAACCAAACAAAATCAAAGTTGAATGATTTCCTGACCATTACTAGTGTCTCAACCTCTAAGCGGCCATATTTGTTAACTGCTCTCACATCATCGACAAAGTCACAATGCTGGCAAGACCGATCTCTTCTCTCAGACTCCCTTCCCGCCTTGTCTCCTGCAGCACGTGGACTCGCAGCTTCTCCAGCGTCGCTCCCACTCGGTTGCCGAAAACGCAAGCCCCACGCTTGAACCCCACCAAGACGTTTGACCCCTCCATTCGTCTCAAACTCTTCCCCTCCAGAGCTACATCCCCATCTTCTACATCTACTACCTCATCATATCTTGTATCTTTCACAAGACACTTAAATACAATGGCTCCCGTTAAGGAATTTTCCCTCTTCTGTCTGGAGAACCCTCTCCTCGGTAAGTCTATTAAGCAAACTTGAGTAATAGCTAGCTCTCAATGCCCCTCATTGTAGCTGAATCTATTACCCGCTTACACTTGCTTGTTCCTTAAACATTTGCTGACAATCTACCTCTTTGTCCTATACAGACATCCAGGCCCAGGGTGACCAGGCTCTTCTTGACAAGTATGGCCTCAAGCCCAACGATGCTATCCTCGCTGAGGAGAAGCACATCCCTCTCTATGAAGACCTTCTGAACAACTACGATGCCAAGCTCATTGCTGGCGGTGCTGCCCAGAACAGTGCCCGAGGCGCCCAGTACATCCTCCCTCCCAACAGTGTCGTCTACGTCGGTGGTGCTGGTGACGATAAGTACTCTGCTATCCTCCACGATGCTGTCAAGGCTGCTGGCCTTCGTGTCGAGTACCGTGTCGACCCGAAGGAGAAGACTGGCCGCTGTGGTGCCATCATCACCGGTCACAACCGAAGCTTGTGCACTGATCTCGGTGCTGCCAACCACTACGATCTTGACCACCTGAAGAAGCCTGAGATCTGGAAGCTCGTTGAGAACGCTGAGGTCTACTACGTTGGTGGTTTCCACTTCACTGGTAAGAGGAGCTCTAAGACATAGAGGTCTTTGATAACGTCATGCTAACTCCGTATTAGTCTGCCCTCCTGCCATCATGGAGCTCGCCAAACAGGCTGCTAAGAACAACAAGCCCTTCGTTCTCTCGCTCTCCGCTCCCTTCATTCCCCAGTTCTTCAAGGAGGTTGTCGATGCCAGTGCCCCCTACTGGGACTACATCATTGGTAACGAGACTGAGGCCGCCGCCTACGCCGAGTCCCACGACCTTCCCAGCAAGGAGCCTAAGGATGTTGTCAAGCACCTTGCCAACCTTCCCAAGGAGAATAACCAGAGGAAGCGAATCGCTATCGTTACTCAGGGCACCGACCCTACCCTGGTTGCCATCCAGGGCGAGGATAGTATCAAGGAGTTCCCCGTCCACGCCATTGACAAGGAGCAGATCAACGACACCAACGGTGCCGGTGATGCCTTCGCTGGTGGTCTCTTGGCTGGTATTCTTGAGGGCAAGTCTCTTGAGACCAGCATTGACATGGGCCAGTGGCTCGCTCGTTTGAGCATCCAGGAGCTTGGACCTTCGTAAGTTCACCTATGAGCATGATCATCACTCTCACATTGCATTTCCAAATGTCACTATTTCATTCCTCTACCTATTCTTCCTATCACTAGCATAGCTCCTTGACAAGGGCACCAATCCCGCCAATCATCATTACAGTTCTTGACTAACTCTCTTGCAGATACCCCTTCCCCAAGCAGACCTATCAGAGTGCTTAAACCCATAAACAACTCATCTTGCACATCCTTCATGAAGGATTGAATGTGGTTCGGCGTTGCTAGGGAAAAGGGAAACGGTTTCAACAACGGCGTTTGCATCCAAAGGGAGAGAATACCCCAATTGAGGGCTCCCAAGCGCATTAAGCAGCATGGTATCCTCCACGATATCGAGTATTTGGCAAGCATATTATCTGAGTGAATATAAAATGAATAACTTTCTTGCTTGAGAACCCAAGACATTGCACCGATGAACGGCGTCTAGACCAGCACACATGATATACACCTATTAGCTTGAACCAAGTTGCGTTGCGGCAATTTCGACCAGATTTCGCGCCAAGATCCGGTGTACCGACAAAGAGCAGACTGGACATATCAGTATATATATATACTGCATCTGCAAGCTGATCGATCGCACTGTCGACATATTTAATAGCTGCAGACTGGCTCCAAAAGATTGTGCTGCATGCTGGGACATGCGCAGGTGCTGTATAACTTGTTGTCGACGATCAATCTTGTCCAATCCCGAGTGGCCTAGCCAGGAACGGAATGTTTCGAGAGCGCATCAGCCGACAACAGACTGAGCAATTTTTGAGCGTCCCCAAATCCAAGTTAAGGAGAGAAATTCGTTCGCAAAAACACCTTCAGCTCCTACTTGTTACCATAGAAAGCAGCCTGCAGGATGGCGGCATCGTAGCTAGATGTCGTCTCGTCCATCTGAAAGCGCCGATTTGACGAGACCGGTGCAGAGTCCTGGGATCGTCCGCGATCAAAACGATTCATATCCATGTAACCTCCAGTTGGCATGCCAAAAGCGGCTCCATTGGCTGGCGTGCCTTGATACAGGCTACTCGGGTGGGAGAAACCAGATGCAGCGGAGGACGTAGGGTGTCCATTCATGGCCTGATGACGGGGGAGGTTATAGAACGCTGGAGGTACCTCTTTAGCCACACGGTGGGAGTTTTGGCCCCACTGACTGAACATGGACGTTCGAGGGGCGCTAGAGCTGCCAAAGGTTTGAAGTAGATTGTTTCGGTGAGCTTCCTCAGCGGCAGAGCTGACGCGAGGACTTGCCATCATACCACTGGTTGCCCGGGGAATTGGCATAGACGGGAGCTGGGGCGTAGAGTTGGCAAAAGGATCCTCGATCGTGCTGACAGTTCTCGACATCTCTCGTGACGAGAAGTTAGGGCTGACGGGAGCATCGAAGGCATCCTTGTACGCCGCCGAGGCAGAAGCATCGTTACCCTTGTGTGGAGTGGGAGTATAAACCCAGTTCCAGGGAAGGGGTTCGAACTTGCCCGAGGGCACGGAGCCGGTAGGGCTGGGTTCGGCCTGGAGCATCCCAAAGACCTCGTTTGCCGTCGTGCTGTGCATTCCATAGGAGGTCTCATCAGTAGATCGATGGTAAGACTGACCTGGCTCCGGCGTGGGTGGCTTCAGGAAAGGGGCCAGCATGTTGAAGACAGTATTCTGAGCATGGTCGGGTGAAGGTGCCCTCTCGGGGGCTTGACTTTCGGGAGACGCAACGAAAGACCTTCTTGCGGTCCCCTTTAATGCAGCTTGGCTCTCCACCTGTCGACTCTCGGAAGCATTACGCTGTCGGCTTGCGGTCTTGGTTTTGTTCTTGATCTCCCGCGCAGGCGAATTGACAATCGACATTGGCTGAGGAACAGGTTCATTCTGGGATTCATTCTGGACAGCGACGTCCTTGTATTCAAAGACCAAGCCTCCTTCAGAGACCTGATAAGCCAGAGGGCACGAGTTATCTTCAGCCAGGAAGTAGGCGCATCGAAGGATGTCCAAGATTCGAGCCAGCATCTCTTGGAATGAACCAAGTCGGCTCTCTTGAGATGCCAGCCTTGGTTTCAAAACACCATTCTCGGTAAAGCATGAACGGCAGGCCAGGGGTACTTCGTCCTTGGCAAGTGGGAGCAGTCCTTGAGTCTCGACATCCTCGGTGAGAAGGTAAGGGCTTGAAGCAAGGTTCTCCTGGGTGTACGTGTCGTTGCACAGCAACGAGAAGACCTTGGAAATAGCCTTCATCATATCTGGCAGCACCGTACCAAGAGCCTTGCCAGCGGCGAAGATTTCGTGGCGGCGTGCGGCGAGCCACATGCCGTAGATGCGGAGCAGAGGCAAAAGTGACTTAATGATCGGGGATGATTTGGCTGTGGCCGGGTCCTCGGATGCATGACTCTCGCGGGTGACGATATCAGTAAGCTCAGAATCGAGAGCTGAGCAAAAGGCAAGAATAAATCGTGAGTTAATGCGCAAGGTATGCTGGCAAAAGCGTGAAGCTGCTGGTGTTTGAGACTCTGCTGCTATATTAGAGGAAGTGCTGGAGAATAAAAACAGAGGATAAACAAACCAGTAAACTTCTGAGAAGCAACATAGTAGCTTGACATGTTGATCAGTACCATCTTGAACAGAACCTCGGAGTGATTGGGGTTCTTGGAGGCCATATCGAGTCGATGCAACACTTCTCTCTCGAGTTCGGAGCTTCCCGCCATGGTCTCATCCCTGTAGTAGGAAGCATGGAGCTTTGTGAACCAGGTAACAAAAGCGTCGCTAGGCCCACGTGTTTGCTTCTTGGGCGGGTTCTTATCCGGCTGCAAGATAGTCTTGAACTTGGATTCAAGGTTCTGCTTCGCGTTAGGGTGAGGATCGGCAGTTGCGATGCTCCGGTAAAAGTAGTAAAGGACGTCTAGATCTTTCCCTTCCTCGAGGCTGATAATGCCCATCTGGTGGAAAGGGAAACCAGAGTCGGGTTTCAGGTCATGAGCGAGGCTGTAGTAAGCCAAGGCGGTTCTATAACTCGACTTCTTCAGTCCTGACTGGACCTGGTAACGCGCCAGGTCGCCAAGACATATAAGTGTGAAATGACAAGAGTTCAGGACCAGTGGGTAAATCTGGTTCGGGACCGGGCTGATGGCATCGCTGGTAGAAGATCCGTCGACCTCGATTCCTTGAGCAATGCGCTTCAGGTCCGGGATGTCGTATCGTGCAGAGAGCCGCTGCACGTATCCCTTATAAAACTCCTGAGCAACATGCAGAAAGCCCAGGTACTTATCTCCAAACTTTCGCTTCTCCACGTTGCGCTTGTCGTTCTTCTGCTTTGGGACATTTTGTTTCTCCCCCTTTGACTTATCACCGTTGCGCTTCTCGTTGGCCGTCTTATCGGTCTTTTGCTTATCCGAGTTTTGCGCCAGGTGTCTGAGGCGGCCTAGGGTTCGTCGGTATTCGTTGTTGATGCTAGTATGCACCGTCCACATGTTGTTGTCGGTGTGTTCGGCGACTGCATACTCGAAGTCGAGGTATATAGTTTGCACACAGGCGAGGCGGAATCTAGTTAACAAATAGCTATCAGCTTCAGGAGCGCAGCAGAACGCATGCGATCATCCTCACTTATCCAGGACCGAATCTATCGCCTCGAACTGAGAGATGTCAACGCCAGAGTTGTTATCTTTTGGAAGCTTGTCGATGTGCTTGGTCAAGAGCTTTCGCAACTTGAGCGCCGTGCTAGGGAAGCGTCAGTTTCGTATTGCTTGTGGTGTGGTATTTGCGCAGGCCCTGTTTGACGTATATTTGGCGGGGTTTTTTCAAACAAGGCAATGGCTCTGCGCTGCTCAAATAGAATAGAGGTATTCGAACTTACCGCCACGTTTGTCTGGCCTTACCAGAGAGATCCGCATGCTCGGGCGTTGCGGCCTGGCCGGTCGCGGTCTCCATAGTCGCAAAGTCGGCGGCGGGATCGGGACAGAAACTTGGCGAGCGCGAGCGTGAGGACGCAGAGGCAATGGGTAAAACGAACGAGTTCACGGCACAGTTCTAGAGCGTCGGTATCGAGTTACAAAGCTTTTCGTTCATTCTTTCTTTGATTCGGGATCATGGAGAGGGCGTCGGTCCATAACTCATTCGCAGGTCGGGCTGTTGGGTTGAGGATTGGCACCAGACTCGGCTCGCGAAAATGGAATCGTCGGCCGAGAAGACACACATTGGCGGAGAGGGGGAGGGGGAGAGAAAAGAAATATGAGTGAAAGGCGAAATGCGAAATGCACGCAGATAAAATGTCGACAATTATGCAGTGGTTTTTCCGTGTGTTTGCGCCACGGAACAAACGTAAAATAGTGAGTGTAAAGTGGAAAACAAAAAAGGCTGGCCTTCAACTGCAGACTGAAGTTGAATGGAACCCCTCAAGGTAAAGTCACCTCAAGGTCGTAGGTAGACCTGGACTTTCCAAGGTTTCAGTGGTGGCAGTCTTTCCCCGTGGGTTTACTTCGGATGCGCGAGCACGTTCAGTAAAAGACCCTGGAATATCGTGCGCTTGAACGCATCATTATCAGTCACTAGCCAGCGATTTCTGCAAGGCTACTTCTATCAATGATCACTGATTTGATATGCCCGTCATGCAGTTAGAACTTGCATGCAACTATTATTGTTGAAGATATGAGTCATTGTTTACTGCAACACCTATTAGATTTTAGTCTAAGTTACACAGGAGCACACGCAAAGTACTGGGAGCTTAGGGTTGTCTGAATAACAATAAAGCAAATGCTACTGCCCAGGTCCCAAACTCATTCCCGCTGATCCGCTGTAAATTTAGACATTACCCGTTTCTGATTCAATTTGAGAAATGATCCGTGCTCAGGCAGCCTTCGAACCTGTCTTGTGCCCCTCTCCCGGCCCGTTCATCGCCTTGCGCTTTAGCGCCAATAGCTAGAAAACCCCCACCATATTTCACTGAGCGAGCTTTCAACTTCAGTGTAGGATTCAAGATATTGATGATCCCAACCTTGGGCAACTTCAGCTCTCATTTGTGTTTTGTTCATACTTGGCAACCTGGTGCATACGCATCTAATCAGCACAAACTATCGTTTACGTCCTTCAACAACTCAACAGCAATCTTATCAGCAGACGAACACTCACTGCTGTACCCTGCACTCACCGCTTCGCATCCTTTGAACGTTTGCTCTCAAGTAATTCTACCATCCCAATCAAGCTCACCACAAAGGATGAAGCGCTCACGAGAGCTCGAAGAAGAGCTAGATTCAAATTCTGAACCTGAGGTTCAACCGTCCCTACGTCCAGTATACAAGGTCACTCAGCTTGACTCCGCCATCGACGATCAAGAGGATACAATAGCCATGAGATGCAACCTGCCACCACACAAAGAGCCGCTGGCTTTCAGATCCTACGACGAATACGAGGTGCATTACAATAAGTCTCATACTAACCGGTGTCTTGAATGCCGTAAGAACTTTCCCAGCCAGCATCTACTTAACGTGCATATCGAAGAATACCATGATCCGCTGGTAACCGTCAAGAGGGAACATGGTGAGCATACTGTAAGTCCCATCCCATGGCAGCATATAACTAGTGTCAGAACCAGGCTGATGGATACGATAGTATTCATGTTTTGTCGAAGGATGTGAGCGCAAGTGCATGACACACCAGAAACGACGAATGCACCTAATCGACAAGCACATGTACCCGAAGAACTTCTTCTTCGCCGTGACAAGAGACGGTATTGATGGTAGGCGGTCTCTGCTAAATGACGGCAGTCACCATCGCCGCCGGTCATCAACCAATTCCCAGGTTATTAGGAGCTCTCGACGTCGCGCCAGTCTTAAGGAGGGTGAGAATGCGCCTTCACAGCAGGATCCCCAATCACAGCAGTCACCTAAGTCGCCAACAGTACAGGAGGTGGAAAAGAAGGACGACAAAAAGTCCGTGGACACAGATATGGCAGATCTCGCAGGCGCCATGTCGTCACTGTCCTTTGTCCCGCCAAGCATCCGGTTCGGGCGAGGAAGAGCTGGCTTTTCCAAGAAATAGGATAATGATGGAGGATCAAGCTGGGTAGGAGAATCAGCACGACGTTATGAGAATATGATGTGGTCAATGAAAGGATTTCTACCTCATCGCGTTGACCCGTGCCGTCTGCTCCAAGTCGTAAACACTGTAGGTTAATGTTCCACTAATGCGCCAAACGCCGTCTCCTCCGTGCACTCCCAATGTTCGCTTTCCTGCTTGGTCGTCCTTTAGAGTCCGAAATCGTCGTGTCTAATCGCTTGATGCGCAGCCTCTGCAGCCGCAGCTAACGCACTCGATCTCTTCATCCCCCTTCATCTCTGACCGCGGCACACGGCAGATGCATGTGCTGTTGAAGTTTGTTTCCTTTGTCTGAATGCAGCGCAAGCAGCACAACTAAGCAGAGTTAGCTTTCATACACAAAATAGCAGGGAAGGTTGGGACACTAACCTTTTCGTAGCCCTGCTTCTTCCACTTCGCAATCAACATTGCGTCGGCATAACCGTTCTTTAGCAGCCAGTCATATAGTTTCTTGCTAATCGCTTCCTTCTCGTAGTATAGTTCGTAGACGTATCGACTGCGCTGATGCGAGATCTGGAAGATTTCCCATTGTGCCTGGTGCCTAGGCCCTGATGGTGGTGGTTTGTTCTGGGCGTCCTTCATCTTGTTGGAGAAAATGAGCAAATCATTTTCGATATCTTCGAAGCCATCGGGCGGGGGCTTCCGTTTCGAAGAGTGTCGGATCGCGGGCATATTGGCTGCTGTTGGTTGTGTTCGTTTCTGTCGTGCTCCTCAGTCGCGTCGAAGCGTAGACGTGAACTTCCACAAGGTACTGATGTTCAACCTGCGTTAGCCGGTCTAAGTGGCTTAGTCATTGGTCACTAACCACAGCCACGTTCTGCCCCTTTCCACCGCCTTGTCATCCAATATCGAAGGGAGAATTGATATGTTCTGAGGTCGATTTTTGAGATACTAGCCGTGAGAAAATGGAAACCAAAACTAACTTTTGTCTAACTCAAATCGTCAGTACTTCTCGAGATATGAATGTTCACCTTGAGAGTCCATAGTATTCCATATGCAGGGGTGCGTTGCTCGCTGACGAAAGGCAGAGTTATAAGTGGAAGATACATGCTGTGGCCGTGCACTAGCGTGTGGCTTCTTCGTCACGTGATCCTATTACCGCGCTGCTTTCGTGATGTCGGCTTCGGGAATCTGGGAAACGTCAGAGTAGAGAGGATTCCGACGTTTGAGAGCATTGACTGCCCACCATGGCCATTACGCCGACCCAGTTTGCTAAGAAGACGGCGCAGTGTGAGTCTACTTCTTATGAGCTATATTTCTGACAATACTGATGCTTTGAATAGCGGCCAATTGGTCCGACGCCAAGCGTCGAGTACTGTCCTCCTACCGAGAATGGATTCGAGCTGTACGTTTGACGATTCCCCGATGCCCTCGCTAAGATTACGCCACGCCTACTTTCTCTACATCCACCTTTCGAAGCTTTGACGGTTGGGTCCACGGGCGGACAGTTGCTAACCAGCGAGAATTAGGCCCCCGAGGTCCAGACTATGTACAACATGCCTATGCCCGTCTCCGCCATCCGAACCCGTATGCGACAGGAATTCGAGCGTCAACGATATGTGAACAAGCTTTCCGTTGTTGACGTTCTTCTGTTCAAGTCTCATGCCGAGTACCAGGTGCGATCGAACCCTACAGCTAGGATGAGCTGATACTACGAGGGGTGTTTTTGCTAACCCCACGACTGCAGGAGACCATGAACTTCTGGAAGCAGACCAACCACATCATGTCCTACTTCAAGGAGGAGAACTTCCGAGGTGACAAGCGACTACCGAGCAGCTTCATGACTGGCTTCCTTGAGGTGAGCATCGAATTACGCAGGCTTTGGGCTGAGGATACGGCTAACGATGTGTACAGGGTCGCAACTAGATTTGAAGGCAACCATGGCTTGTGTATGTATCTTATTGAAAAGAATTCCTCAAAACGCCTCTATTTTCCATCATGCTCCATGTGAATGCAAACACTTTTAAAGTTCCTGGGCAACCAATCTCAAACTCATCGGTCAATGCCCTGCTCGGCGTTGTAGGCCTCTCTCTTGGTCCAGAACTCATCGGCAACCACATCACACACTTCCTGGATATCGCTCAGGCCCTTCTTGAGAGCGTCCACTGCAGTTCCGCCTAGGAAATAAAGTTAGTGAGGCCTGTGGACAGGGGATGATACAAACGTACTGTAGGTCTGGATGCGGATGTTCATCTTGGGCTCTGAAGGATGAGGGATGGAGTAGGCGCAGAACTCGACATCAGGGCTATGGTATGTTAGTTAAAGTCTTTTTAGGTAAGGTCTTGAGAATACAGACTTTTTCATAATAATATACCTCAAGGCGTTTCCGAGAGTGTGTCCTTCATCGATAAACTCAAAAGAGGCCGCAGTGTCTGTTGAGCCGGGCAGCTAGACAAGGTGTCAGTCACAAATCAACCATGGGTAGCATGAGTGTTTGACTCCAAATACTCACAATTCGCACTCGCTGGGGCTCAACCTCCTCCTCATCTTCCTCTTCCTCGGCGTCCTCGTCATTCGCCTCAGGCTGCGCAGAGGCTGGGGCGTCCTCCATGTTGGCGTCCTCTTGGGGCTGGTCGTCCTTCTTGGTTCGTGCAGGCATTTTGATGATTTGTGAGAATATTGGCAATATATGCTTAAGTGTGCCGTTATTTTCTCGTGACGCGGTGTATTGAATATGAGATTCTGTTGCGATTCGTCGAGATATCAAACTGCACTTCTTTACTGTGATTGCTAACGATGGAAATTTTTGGTGAGGCTGAAGAGGCTACCGGTGTGGCGGGTGCTTGTGGGGCATCTTATTCTCATACAAGCTTTATGTCGCTGATTGGTCCATATCAAGTTCACGGCGCGGTTCAATCATTTGGTAGTGAAGCTTACTTCATATATCAATTCTAGTCAACATAATGATATAGTTGTTGTACGTTGTATCCATATTAAAATCATGTTGAAGGTCTGGTGTGGCAAGTCAAAAACTCTGCCAGCTTATCATTATTCTTAAGGACTCTATTATTGGTATTGGACCGTTTCGCACCATGGCTTTTTCCAACAACATTAGATATGCGCCAGTTTCTACTTGACCAACTGTTCCTTTGCTATTGCAAGAGAGCCCACATCGAAACGTGATCGTGTTGGCCCAGTTGCCAATGAGTTGGGCGAGATTTATTGAATTGGTTGATATGTATACAAAGTTACAGGCCACTTGCATTTCGACTACCCTATACCGGCAGCTTGGGGCTTGGCTGAGGAATGATCACAGAATGCAACCACTATGGCTTGGGTCTGGCTTTGGCCGCATGGCGTTATTGTCCTACTTATTGACTTGTGAATTCCGGCATTTGTGTATGTATGCTATCTTGCTAACCAAACGAGGCTGAGAGCCCAATAAAAAAAAAAACGACTTGCCTGATGAGGCTGCCCAAGCTATCAGCCAGCGTCCACATGATGGAGGAATATCGACAGGCAGATCACAGAAAAATTGCAGCCTAAGCTTCATTTCCTACTTATTGGCCGTACAAGAGATCAACAGAGGAGTCACATACCAAATGTAGGTCACCTTAGATTGGAGTATAAGACAAAGATCTAGTGTTGCACATACGCGATCGCCGCGAGGAAAGTGTTATAATGCCCGCAGATTACTCAAAAGGGAGATTGCATGAAGCTACGTATAAGACACACAAAAAGATGCAAGGGCGCGAGTAACTGCGATGGCTTTACCTACACAACGTCTATAACAACCTTTCTGTATTATATACCAGCAAGTCTCAAGTCGATAAAGTCCGTGCTCGCATGGTAGCAATTCCCACCACACGGAGCATGGCTGAAAAACCTTGCGGTGTCGGCAGT
Organism: Fusarium sp. FL617; assembly: GCA_030142105.1. Taxonomy (NCBI): domain Eukaryota; kingdom Fungi; phylum Ascomycota; class Sordariomycetes; order Hypocreales; family Nectriaceae; genus Fusarium; species Fusarium sp. FL617. The sequence continues at coordinate 1,771,007 of JAREIL010000010.1, read as the reverse complement.
TTGTTTCCATGGTTTCAAGGGTCCCCCCCAGTAAGATGAGTGTAACTTGGTAATATATTTTAAACTATGAGTGTTAGACCAAAGACTGGTAAACATACTAAGCCTCATTATTCGCATTAACTTCGCAGCCCTTATATACTCACAATAGGCCACGGCGAACACGTTGGAAAGGATCTGATAAATGTCGGAATACCCTCACTAATTGGATCCAGATCCCACCTGCCAGCTTACTGAGATAGGGCAGCAACCGGTAAGCATCGAAGAAGAAAGTGGAAACCTACTCGAGATGACTGCTAACCGCTTATGGAGTTGACACGGATCAGCTCTGATCATGTTTGAGGGTAATAGTGGTAAACCAATCAAAACCTATCCCATGGCCATTTCGAAACATGTGCAAACGACGGCGTCCAGAACAGGGTGGTTGCAGAACGAATTGGGTACTTGTGCGGCGTTGCGTTGCAGTAGCGTGGTGTGGTGTCAGCGTAGGTGGAGGAAACCCTCCACAAAGCTGCCACTAACCTGAGACGGCGTCTCAGGTGAGATGAGGTACTGTACAACGAGCGACGATGTGAAGTCCCAACTGAACTGCCCATATTTACAGCAGGTGAGCATTCAGTAAATAACGCCCCGACACGCAGAAGCGAGAGTGAAGAGTAGGGGGATGCAAGCTTCGTTAAGAAGTATTCTAACGAACAAGTACAAAAACTCGTGGCTAGCAAGTTTTACCTAAAACAACCGGAAAGCCACTGGAGGCGATGGCGGCGGGAGATGTGCGGCGCCTTTGTTCATTTCGCAGAGGTCATGGCGTTGAGGTTTGGAGTCAAGCACTGTATCACACATTCTTGGCGGCTTTGCAATGAATCGCGAAGCGAAGTCATGGTCGGCCTCGCATCGCGAATGAGTTCCATTCGGCACCGAACAGCTCCGGTATGGTGATGGACATGTGAGGACTGTGTGCTGATGCGATGTTCTTGGGGGTTGCGTTGCCGTTGGTAGATTCATCATGTACCAATGCGGCAGACCAGATGAATGTGGACCATTAATGACGATGCAAATGAGCCTGTCACAAGTGGTTGGTTATGATCAACGAGGAGGGTTCGATCAGAGACAGGGGCCCAGACAAGGATCGCCAGAAGGCTCCAGGTCAGAACTGGAGTGCTGTCAATGCCAGTGACACTCTTCATTCACGGCCGCCATTTGGCCAACATCATGTTGGATGTTGTATGTTGAACAAACGATCCTTGCCGATTTTCGAGAATGAGATGAACATGCATGTCGCTTCGAATTTGGATGTGATATCCATCTGGGGCTCGGCAGGGCCTACCCAAGTTTCGAGTTTCCGAGGAAGTAAAGATTGTCAATTTGCTGCTGAGTTGTTGGTGATAGACATGGGTGATGAATATCAGGACAGTATGCAGATCACTTCAGAATCCCGTGAGAGGGGAGTGGACAGAGTGAAGATCCTGATCTCATTAGGGAGCACGTTGAAGCAGACATAAGACGACTTGTTACACACTAAAGCAGCTATTGTCAGTCGAACAGAGATAGTGCTAAAAAAACTCACTGCGAATGTACGGCAATCTGCCCATTAATTGCACGGTTTTCTCTCTGACTTAAAAGCAGAAACTATTGACACCTGGTGCAAGGTAAGCGGGGGTTCGAGGGCAAGAGGGGCAAAACTGCAAACAATGGTGCGTGACAATTATGAGTTAATGGTTCATGTGTATGGAGGCGAATATCAACGCCTTTGTTTCTGATATCCCGAGTCACCCCGTCGGGCCTCCATAGCTCAGACCCCTCGTGATAATGTCGTTCTTGTATCGGATTCTTTAAAAGCCTGTGCAGTATATCGAGTTTGTTGTGTCCACGTTGCCACGGTATGAATGTCAAGAGCATACCGGTATCCCACAAAGGATCGTCAGGGCCCTAGGTTGTTTGGGGGTTCCAGTGTGAGTGAGGGGCAAGTTTCAGCGTGAGAAGGACGAGATGGTGGGGAGACGACAGGACGTATCACTGAAAGTGGATTTTGGGGGGACGCACCGAAGATTAATTAGTAAACGACTAGGGTCAATAGCCACGAGGCAGCCCAAGGTTAACCTTGGAGATTGCATCAAGACGAGATTTTTTTGATATCAGGATCGTTGTTTTGCCTCGGAATGCCCTCTTTGACATCTTTGTGTTGATGGCATATCGAACCTGGAGCCTCCAAAAGGCAGGAGGACAGGGGCATCTATGCAAACCCAAAACTAAGAAGGAAGGTCCCGTGACCATAATCATGCTGGTGCCTTCTCTCGATCTCACCTACCTGCAGTTTACGATGGGGATGGTCGATTCGGCAGCTACGATGCACTCACCTATCGCTTGGCTGTGAATGAGGACCGCCAAAACCTTGCATCAGCAACTACAACGAATCATCCAATCGAGTCCCCCTTTTCCCTCCTTTTCACGCTTGATGACAGACCGAGGACAAACTATCATTGGCCACGTAGTAGACCGCGTACTCTGCCTATCTTTATTCGCATCGACACTATTAGTTGACTACGCCGTGGACCGCTGACGAAACATGTTGCATCGTTCTTCAGACGGCCGGCTCTGGCCCATCCAAAACTACCAACCAGCGACCTTGAGACCGCTAGCGTACCAGCGCCACGGGGTGCACTAGCGGCGAGCATCAAGAAGCCCTCTAAGTCAGACACTGACACTGGCTGTTACAGGTTACAGAGGGCTTCCTGACAGGAATGGGATGGAATGAATTCCAGATTCTAGACAACCTTGCCCTTCTGCACCACTCCCCCCGTCCCAGTAGGACCCTGAAGTTACGACCGGAAACACGGTACGACAGAACGGTTGTGGTACGGCTCACAGCACCTCGTCTTCCTCATCAGTGGGTGATCTGAGACCTGCGTTAGGACTGTGACATAGGATGGCTCTCAGCAGCGATTTGCCTGCTTGTATGTCTGAGATCGACATGACAATACATCAAGATCGAGGAGCGGTCAGCTCTAATATGTATCATCAAACAGGGCCAAGCAGACATGCACGAAAACCATCTGTATCAATCGGTGGATTGGTGTATATGTGATTAACAACATTTACAATTTACATATGCGCGAGCAACGAACGGCCGTTCAGCTAGTACGTACTTCGTACTTTTACAGACCGACGACATCACATGTGTCTGATATCGGACTGTACGGAAAAATACAGCGCATCAACTGTCTTTATTAAAGACAACTCGTGCGCATGCGAGCTTGACGGCCAACAACTCCGACAGGGATGAGTACCCAAACAGCAGTAACTGGGGCCACGTTGAAGGGTTTGTTAGCATCAATATCAAACCGCCAGCAACGGTGGGAGCGAAACTCATGTCAACGAGGTCAACAACGAGTGGCCGACGGTTGGCTTGGGTCGCGTGCAGCCAGCAGCAGGATTCAGGTGAGGACCACCCCGGACCCTTGTTCGCCATGCATCGTGTGTCGTTTCTTTGAGAACGTTTGTCCGCCTGTCAACTTGTCGATTCCGTATGGCTTGGATCGCTAAGATGGGTCTCGTCTCGGTCTGATTTGATTCTTGTACGGATCGAAACAGGTGGACGGCAATGAATAAGGACTTTTGCATTGCTCCCTATCGCCTTTTACATACATAGTACTCTGTCTGAAAGTAGCTCGTCTATTCAGGACCTAAAGACTGATGCGATGCTGGATAGTTTCACCCCCCTCACAGTCTTCGGGCCTGCAACGAACCAGGGCCACCCTAGTCGTTTTCTATTCTTTCGATCCCATCCATGCAGCTTGGCTCGTCTCGCTGGGTCGGATCCATTGCTTCAAGATACGAACCAGGCGTCGTGCCTTTGTGTCACTTTTCCCCGTATCCCCCTTCATAAAATACATGGCACCAAATAAAACATCGCCAGGTACCCGACCGACCCCTCATTGTCAGTTGGCGATTTTCTGCTTTTATCCTTTTCTCCTGGTCGCCGTGGGCACTTACTTTCTTTTCTACATCTCTCGACGTCTTCCCGGGAGCTCGTGTCTAATACGTTACAACCAGATCCGCGCCTGTTTTGTGACTGCTCGCTATCACTACTGCTGCTACCGCCGACACCGACGCCTCTCCGCCTCGTCACATTTACAGTCGGCTGTGAGAATCTCTTCATTCGCTGACCTGTCGCCTGTGGCCCACGGTCTTGCATCTTACGCTGTTGGTTAGCCGCTCGAGCTGTGTTGTACTGTACAATACTTACAGGCCTCCTTGTCACAGCAGCCCACCAGCGAGAAACGTTCTCGATTGACACTTTGGATTTCTTTCGCTTTACCTTTTTCGCATTTACACAAGGATTTTGGTCTAGCGACCCTCCAAAACCACTGTCGCCGAGACATCGCGCTATTTGCAATTGACGGATCAAGAAAGCAACCAACAAGCGATAATCTGTGGTTGTCAGCCGCTTGCCTACCAACTGAAGCCAACTAGAACCAACTGAGTTGAGCGAAACACGGGCCTGCCGAGCCAACTACCCACGCCCCGAACTTGTTAAAACAAGTCGCCAGTCGATCGACCGAGCCACCTTGACGCCCCTGGCTTTCTCTTTTCAATAATTGGCAAGAAGAGGAGAAACTAATTATTTCTGTGCTTTCTTTTTCCCTCTTTTCTGCTTCTGTACTTTTGATCCTTTATTATCGATCATCCCCTCTACCAAAAAAAGAGGAGAATCCAACCATTTGGATCTTCATTTGTCGCTCTGTCACATCTCGTACAGAGCTGAACCGCCCGCTTTGAGCTTGGACCCAAGTCAGAGCGCAACTAGACAGAAGAGCCGTCGTCGAACCACCGACCAATCGATCAACCAACCAGATACTGTATTTCGGCTTCATTTACTTTGGTCGGTGCTGAGCTGAGCTATTCTTCTTCTCCAGCCCAGCCTCCTCCTTCGCGGTTTCTTCTACTCCATCTCTCCCGCGACAAGGCTCAGTCAAGTCAAATCATATCGTGCGCTGACTCGAGTCGGCCACGTTCACAATCGCTTCCATTCCTGTCTCACGGTCCTCGCCGACCGATTCATTTTGCTCGCCAAGACAGGCAGCCTCCGACTCGCGAGACCCAGAAAAACCCAGCTATCCGGCTCACTCTGGCTTGCTGACTGGCTTTTGGCTCTCCTTGCAGCTCTCTCCTTGCACCCTACAGAATACGAACCACCTGTCGCCAATTCCCACAACCCTGCACTTGCTCTTTTCACTATGAGTGCTGCAATTGCAATGGCTCCTTCTCCCGCTCCTCACGAAAGGTCCTCTTATCCTGACCTGCCCACCACCTCCACGTCGGCTGCGACCGTGGGCACATCTCCCTCAGCACAACGATCCGCCGTCAACCCTTCAACATCGCATGCGACAACTCAATCTTCCAACAGCAGCAGCCCTAAAGCTGCTGGCCCGGGTGCCAAGTCATCGCCCTCCAGCGCGTAAGTCTAGATTATGATTTCATTGTTTTAATTGATCCCTTGCTGACTTTATTTCCTTTTCCCTTGCAGCTCTCGATCAGCTGGCGCTCCCCCTAGAATCATTGTAAAGAAGGAGCCCGCATCTCCCAGTATGACCAACACGCGACCTCGACCGCGCAAACTCGACCTGTCCAAGAATACGCCCAAATCGAACCAGCCACAGTCGGCGCGGCCTATGACTGCCCGCGACGGCCTCGCCATTCAAGAAGTTGGTATTGCTTGTCTCTCTCCCGGCTTTGTCACCCAAGATCCTGTCATGAAGGAGCAGCTTCAGCGCAGCATGTCGGTTCGAGAACAACAACGTCACATCATTGAGGCAAGGCTTCACCAGCAATCGGCCAAGGGTGACGGACCCGACAAGGACCCTGTTTCTCAGTTTGCCGCCAAGACGCCGGGTATGTCGAGAAGAAATAAGGCTCCTCCTGGCCTCTCCATCGTTGCTCCCTCCCACGAGCAGTTTGCCAACGAGAGAGTGATCCAGTCTGCGCCTCTGGGCCACAGCTTCACAGGGCGACAACATCCTGCTCCCATGACCCGTCACATCACCAACCAGCCTTCTAATCTGTCAAGTACTTCGCATATTCACCACATCCCCGCAAACCAGACCGCCAACCGATTGCCACCTATCAGCGATGTCTTTGGCCAAGGTCTATCAGCGCACCCGGACAATGGTCCCCAGACATCTCTCTATCCCGGCGGCCATAACTCTCGAGGTCCATTGACCTCTCCTAGTCACCCTCCACCTCCTCAAGCCCCTACGCCTGGCCGTGGTCGTGAGTATCGGTCTGCCGAGGAAGCACAGCAGGATCTTGCCGGCGGTCGACCAGAGCTTCTTCCCAAGTTGGTTCACTATGGCGGACATCAGCCCCCAACTCCTCCTTCTCCGGCTCCCGGCAGCCGACCTGCTGATGCATCGCGAAGTGCAAGCAGGCGAAGGACTCGAGCCGAGTATGAGGATGGCAGCCCGCCTCTGGGTCATGGACCTGCTCCCCAACGCCGTGGACCTTTTGGTGCCGGACGCGATAGCCCCGAGACGCAGCGAGCTAAGAAGGAGGAGTTTATGCGATTATGTGATCGAGCTTGGGATCTATTTCACTCATAAAGCCTTGCAGTCGATAATTAACAATAATTTTCTCTTCAACGACCGAGCTCTCTTTGGTCTATTTTAGCCTATTATCGGAGGCGTCATTCTTGTTTATTATTTCCAACACTATTACTGCGCGGCTTGCGTCTTCATGGGCTCGAAAAGGGTTACGGATACCGCGGTTCACGGAATGGAGGTCCACCGAGTGGATGTAATGTCTTTGATATTGACGACGCTATGAGTATTGTGCGTCGATATTCTGGCTGTTCTGGGCAGAACTATGTTACCCAAACAACCTAATGCTTCGGTCCGTGACACGGCACGGCGGATTGATTTGGCTGTGTCTGTTACGATACGAGGTTTACTATTTTCTGGAAGTGCTTGTCATGGGAGACTCGCAACCTAGGGATGGGCAAAACAGATATCCAACTGAGGTCTTTTGATATGGGTATTGGGAAGGGCTGCAATGAGGAACTGGTACGCTGCCGAACCCAGTTACGAGCAGAATGAATGGGGTCGGTTATGTTGTTTTTGCATATTTACGTCGGTTTCGACCAGAGATTGGTCATGGTTTATCTGGGATTTAGTGGACGATGGTCTCGAAAGACCTCGTGTGGTGTATGGTTTTTGAAATAGGGAGAAATTCAATGGGATTCACGTATCTATTAAAGGGATACTTTGATTTACAAGCTTTTTCGGTTTCTTTCTATTTGGTGATTTATCGATACTGTTTATTTGACACAAGTGCGAGGGAGCTCAAGGTACATAAACATATATGTATACATGGCATGTATCGTGTATCAACCCGAGTTGTCATTGGACTAATTATACGGAGACATTCTTCTTCATATTTCCAATCTGTCCATAGAAATACCTGAGGATACTCGCAGAAGTTAAGTGCATGTAGTTTGAAATACTACATTTTATTGACCATCAGTAGACTATAGTTAATTAAGAGTTGGTTCAGGGAAGCCAGTCCCGGAGATATCGCCTGTCGTCTCTCCATCTAATGCCCGCTCGGCAGTTACACGACCGATAGCAGGGGCAAACTTGAAGGCATGGGCATTACCTAAAGCAACAATAAAATCCTTATGCTTCTCTAGCGGACTGATATTGAACTGGCGATCTGGTGTGACGGTACATTGATAAATCATAGTCCTTAGCTCTTCGCCATGATCAGGGATGAGGCTGTCGATGAATGTAGTAAGCTCGTCTCGTAGTTTTTGCGAGGGAACCCAAGTGCGTTCCTCAGGAGTCATGCGCTTTCCTCTAGCACCTTGACTAGGTAGGTTTAAGAGCAGGCTACTATATGATGGGAAGCCATAGAACCACTTATCGCCTCACCAAATCCAGATGCGGAACTTGTTATTTGCGAAGCGAGCCTCATCTTCCTGACATGGCTTGTAATAGTCAACTTCACGCCAGCAAGGTTATCATCGCCGCCGACACGTAGACAAATAAGTTCATTAAGACCTTGAGTGTTGAGCTTCCTATTACCGTTATGCAGGAGGAAGACGCCGTGCGATGTTTCGATAATAACACCGCCGTTGGCACGAGCTTGGAGTTTCATAGTCATAGCTGCCTTAGAGGTGTGGACGATGCCAAAGTCGGGTATGTAAACGATGTTGACGCCTTCAGGGGCGTTGAGCCCAGGCCATCGCTTGCTTGTCTCTCAGTCTCAAGAAGTTCGTAGGGAGATCTTCCGTCCAAGGTACGGACTTGACTATCAGACACGGAGGAAGTAACATGGTGTGTCTGGTTATGCTTTTGGATATCTCATGTTGGAGTAAGGTCCCACGATAACTTCATGGCGGCTGACTTACACGCAGGCTCGGCATATTCTGCCGTCACGTCCCCACGTTCTTCCCCGGACCAGCTAACCGTCCATTACCTATTTAGAATATGGATGCATACTGCATACCTGGGTAGTTAGGTTGATATCTTATGCAGACACATGAATCGCCGCCAACTTGAATTGATAATTTGTCCAATCTCAACTAACGTCAATCACCCCATAACCGGCCACCCCTTATAACCAGCCACTTTTTTTACAACCCAGCCACCTACTTTCTTATAATAATATATCGCAATTACTTAATTAATTTTTATAATATAATAATTCTATTTTCAGATTTCAAATTAGTATACCTAAATAAACTAAGAAAGAGATATATTTTATATTAAATTTTTATATAACTAGACTTTCTTTTAATAAAATTATTATTATTTATAAAATTAATTATTTTATATTTTAAATATAATTATAAAGTAATATAAGGCAATAAAAAGCCTAAAAGGATTAATAAAAGCTTTTTATAAATTAAAAAAAATACTTTTATAAATAAATTTTACCCCTATTAAAACTATTATTTATATTATTACTAGTTAGTATTAGCTACTTATAATTATATAACCTTATAATAAATCTTATATTAAATAAGTAACTTTTTAATTAATTAAACCTAACTACTTTTAATATTAAAAGCTTTATTTTAACTTTAAGTATTAACTTTTTTTTATAAAATATATATATTTTTTTAAAATCCTAACTTTAATAGATTTTTTTAAACTTAATTAAATAATCTCTTTAAATTTCGCCTTATTTTTATAATTAAGGATTTTAGCTAGCTTAATTTTTATAGCTTCTTTATAATTATAAATATAATTATAACTAAGTTTATTAATTACTTTTTATACTTTTTTATTTTTAAGTTTTTTTTATTTTCTTTTAAGGTATTTAAAAAGTTCTTTTTTATATTATTAAGCTATTAATTATAAGTTAGTTTTTTTATTAGCCTTATAAGTAATAATTATTTCTTATTAACTTACTTAATATAATTATTATAATTATTATTATAAGTAAAAAAGTTAATAAGAAAAAAAACCTTATATTTAAAAATTATAAGCTTAATTTTAATTTTTTTATTTTTAGGTTTAAAATTTAATTTTAGCTATTTTAACCTTTTTAATTTAGTTATAATATATAGCTTATAGTAGGTTTTTTTATTAGTTTCTATAAGTTAATTATAAAGGGTTTTAAGTATATATTAAAATTTAATTTTATAAGCCCTAGTTATATCGCCTAGGTTAATTAGTTAAAAGTTTTTATAATAAGGATTATAAATAGGTATTAAATTATAGCTACTTAAGGTTAATATCTTAGCTATAATTATAGTTAGCTTATTAATTAAATATAATAGCTTAAGTTAAAGCTTAGAGGTTAACTTATAAGCGCTTAGCTAGTTAGTTAATAAGTAATTTAAATAATCTAATTAGAGATTTAAAAGGTTATAAAATAAAAGTTAGAGAAAGACTTATTAAATAGGTAATTAAGTATTTTTATAAAGGGACTTTATATCTTTTAGCTAGTTATATAAGCTATTTATTTAAAATAAAATTAATTAAAATAGCTATAAAGTTATATAATATAGCTAAAAGGTAACCTTATTAATATAATATATTAATAATTTAATTTAGGCTTAAAGTTATTATTATTTATATTATTAAAAGATATTATTAGCTTATTTAGATCCCTCTTAAAAGTTATTATTAGGTTTAAAAAAAATAAAAAAAATAAATAAATATTAAAAATTATATAACTTATTAAAATTATAATAATTATTAAAAAAATAAAATTATTATATTTTTTATATATATTTTATTTAAATATTTATTAATTTTAATTTTAATTTAATTAAATAATATATTATTATATTATAAAAAAAAACTATATCTTAATTAACTTCTTTAGTATTATATAAAAGTGGCCAGTTATAAGGGGTGGCCAGTTATGGGGTGATTGACGTTATTCGTGGATCTTGAGAATAGGAACTCTCCTGACATGACCTGTCTCACCAGGTGAGAATGGCAAAAGATGATGAATTCTAGTGTTTCAAATGCAATATATAGGTATAGGTATATGCAGCATTTCGACGCTGACATGAACAACGTCTTGTCTATTCTGCTTTGTGTGATATCTCTGAGCGTCAACGACAGGCAAAACTATCTCGACCGCACAATGCCACACTTTGTCCCCCTCTTGACTTTGATAATAACCATAAGGGGCGAATAGTTTCAAAAAACCATGACTTTGAACTTGAATCTCCCATCTGTTCGTCCCACAAGAGGATCTTTCCACCAGTATCGAATATCCAGTCCCATGATTCATAACCATTCGTGTTTCTGTCCTGTCCTGTCCTGCCTTGTCTTGAAAATGCAACCTTCTTTAACGATATGATATGTTCTTGTTGAATCAACAGAGTGAGCCTCCCTATCCCGACATGCCAACTCCTGGGCGTAACCAAACCCTGCCGTCCTTCTCATAAGTGCAAGAAACCCTCATCCCACCAGGACATGATACGCTCAAAAACGATAAAGAAGATATTTCTGTTCACAATGCGCCCAACACCATTGCTCGGTATCAAATGACAAAGGAAATAGCCCAAACGATAGGTCGTCAAATCATCAGTGGCTTGGCAGCACAACCATCAACGCCAACCTGCCATCTCCGTCCCACTCGAAACTGATAACTTTCTCCAAAGAAGGCCTCTTTGTAACTTGATTTGTACGAAACGGCCCTGCTCAAGTCGACTACTCGTCGAGTTTGAATCGCTCGAGCCAAAGAGCTACCAAAATAAAATAGTTTCCTAGTATCATAGACCCTCTTCACCAGCCTTGCAGAGCTTGATCTCGCGTACCCATTCTGACTTAAGGACCTGAGCAGCCGTCAAGCGGCGAGTAGGGTGGGGGTCGAGAACCGAGTAGATGACATTTCGACAACGCGCCTTGGATCCGTGTTAGTTCATGATATAGAAACGAATACTATCATCTGAATAAACTTACCCGATGAAGAGACTCGATGGGACCGTAGCCTTCCTCATCTCGGCGACCCTCGAGATACCGGGCATAGAACTCGTCATCATCCTTCTTGGCTAGTCGCCATAGGTGGCGACCTGTACGCATTGCCATAAAGATAACACCGCAAGCCCACACGTCAACAGCTCTGGCATCGAATTCCTTATCCGTGTATTCCTCAGGAGCAATGTAGGGAGCAGAACCACACAGGCCAGACACCATGTGTGCATCCGTCTCCCAAGCCATTCGGAAACACTCTCCGTTGCCAAAATCCGTAATCTTTAGGGCGCCACGGGTCGTCAGAAGCAGGTTCTCGGGCTTGAGATCGCGGTGAGCTACACCCATTTCGTGTAGATACTCAACTCCACGCATCATCTGCTTAAAGAAGCAGTCGGCTTCCTGCACTTCGAGCTTTCCACTTGAGAGAACAAGAGTGTACAAATCTCCTCCAGCGCAGAACTCCATGACTTCACAGTAGTCACCCTTGGCGTCCTTGAGTAGGTCGAGTGTGTGGATGACGTTGGGGTGTCGGAGCGAGGACGATATACAGAATTCGGCTGTAAGACGCTTGCTGTACTTCTTCTCCGTTTCCTCTGGTCTGCGTCGGAATTCCTTGACAGCAAAGAGCTTTTCGTTGCTGCCACCAATCTTCTTGTGGGAGATTCGAACGATACCGAAAGCGCCACGACCAACAACCTCTTGACATTTACCATATTTTTCGACCAGAGTTGTGGTTGCGTTGGGCCCGCCTTTCTTGTCGCCGGCGGCTTCGTCCTTTTCCTGCTGTAGTGTATCCACCCAATTTGAGACGAGGGACAAGTCATGATCGGCAACTGCTTCCTGTTTCTTGCCAATGAGGGTTCTCCACATATCAGAGAGCTTTTCCTGGCGTCGACTGGATTTTAGATGGTGCTCGTGGCCACCCTGAAACTCCGAGTCAAGAACGAAACGCTGAGAAGGTTCTTTGCCACCGGTCGCTTTCGTAGTGGGTTTGGCGGGAGTTGTAGGCTTGTCGGTCGGCTTGTGCGCAGGCTTGTCGCTACCCTTCTCAGCGGACGATGTCTTTCCTGCAGGCGTAGAAGTGCCGTTCGTCGAGGAAGCTCGTGGGCGGTTGGGCAAATCGATAGTCGAAGGAGCGGGTGTTGGAACTCTGGAAGTATCCTTTGACGAAAACATGCGGGTGAGACGGTTCTTGACAGATGCCTTGTCTGTAGGCTTCAGGTGGGTGTCTGAAGGAGGGTTTCCGTTAACGGGGGGTGTACCATTCTGCGGTGTTAGGCCGGGAGATTTCTTGACGCCATCCTGAGACTTGACTGAGGATGGTTTTGAGCTCGCTGCGGATGGCGGTTTTGAGGTTCCAGATACAGTCGGCATTTTGTTAAAAGAAAAAGACGAGCGTCAGTGTCTCGGGTATCGAAGAGGGTGGTTGAGGCGAAGAGTCGAGAAAATGTAGTTCTGGTGGGATATGCGACGACTTGGTGCGACACCAGAAACGGGCACAAACACCAGCAAGCACAAGCGCAACGCGGACAGGGCGTCAGTGAGGACGACTCGAGCAAGGGAGTGTTGCGCAGCGGATCAGTCTAGAAGCAACGGGCTGTGGTGGATGTGCGACCGAAGCCAGCGTACGACAGTAAGCCAGGTGAGAAATGCCGAACGCAGAAGAAAGCGAGTTTAGATTTTGCCGTCTGAAGAGGCGAAAGCCGCAGCGCGCAGAACCAAGATTGACGAGCGAGCAAAAACAGGACAGTGGGGGATCTCTGAGCTGTCTTTGGGTCCCGATCTTGGCGGGGGGGTGGAGATGAGGCGAAGCAAGAGATGAGCGGCGATGACTGACTGACAGCGGCTACGTAGAGACGTATTGTACTTGTACTGCCCTGTAGCGTAGCGTACCTAGGAATCGGACTGGAGGTGGTGATAGTGGCTAAAAAGCCAGTACCTCGAGAGTGGCGGCTGCTTTGTTGGTGGGATGTACAGGCGGTATTGTAATTGTCGGTACCGAACACTACCGGCAAAAAGACGCTATTCCGAGGTAGAGGCAGTCAAAAGGCCACAGGCTTTTGTCTAGACCACCCAAAGCCCGAACAAGGAAACAAAAAGCAAAAAGTCCACTTGGGAAGCTCCTCAATCTCTAGGACTCTTGGCTGATGATGATGATGCCGAGCGCCAAGACAAGGCGGATGCAGGTCACGGATGTCGGCTTGCAGAGACCGCGATTGTTTGTAGAGAAAACCTGGGTCACGGTGACGAAGAGCAGTGAATAAGCGTAAAGCAACCACCAAGAAAACTCGATTCGACTGATGGGAAGAGCCGTGTAGAACGCAGGAGAGAGACTCCGTCTTAGTGGCGGCGCTCGCTATTTAGAAGACGCCTACAGGCGTTGATGGGCTCAGGCGCCCGTACCGCAGCTGTACCACCGACAAGAGATGGAGGGGAGCGATCTGCTTTGTCGTAACCGTTCTGGTAAAGCAGAACAAGAACAAAAGCGGGAGAGAAGAGAGGAGAAGGGGGGCGGAAGAGGAAGAGGAGTGAAAGGGTGAAAATGCAATGGTTGGGAAAGAGAAAAAAAAGGGAAGCGGGAATTTAAGACGACGGACGGCAAGAAAAAGTGAGTGAGGGTTTTGAGTAAGGCGAGGCTAACTTAAGCACTGAAGGTGGACGTGGACGGGAAAGCAGCAACAATGGAACCTGAGCAATCAAATCAAATCAAATAAACGGTACAGAGTACGAGAACGAGGTACTTTGCTAGCCAGCGATGTTGTCGAGGAAATGCAGGTACCTATGAGGTTAATTAGAATGTACCATCCATTAGAGGCAAAGAAAACGTACCGTACCTGGACCCCAAAATCATTGCTGTAATTTTACCTCTAGTACTTACAAGGACGGACTGATACTGGAGAAATGGGCCAGAGGGACAAGGACGAGCGGGCGTATAACCGTCTATTACTAGTAAGGTACAATACTGTCCAGTCAAGTACAAGAGAATTCTGTTCTCTTTGTCTCGAGGTGCTCATCAAGTTACATCAACATCAACAGACAGGTTAATCATACTGCCGGGGCTGGGCCGACATCAGATGGCTTTGTATGGGTCGTATTGATAACTTATTCCATATATTACCATTCTCAGCCTACATCAGGTTTATCATCGGCCATTTCCATACCCTCCTAGCTTGCCTACAGTATCTTGCTGGTGCTCCAATGTCATGTCCCGACTACCAGGTGGAGGTCTCCGGCGCAGAGGAACAAAGCCCTTGCTTGCATTCTTTTTTGGTCGCGCCGGTGGCTTTCTACCCCAACTACGCAGCAAGCAAGGAGGGTTGGAGGCTGCATTGGCGTGGTCAGAAGGACAAGTTTCCAACTAACTGCGGTATTGCTCTGATGATTGATCATCCAATCCGCCGTTTCAAATGTTCCAATGTCACTCAATTATTTCCGAACCGTACGGTAAATAGCAGTCAAGGGTTTTCCGCCGCCTGTGTGAGCCCTGGCCCTCACCAAAAACCCATCATGAAAGGAGGGGCCACCAGCGCTACTCCGCGGAGGGAGTAGTCATGATGTAGTGTCATGAGGTCCAGGTACCAGAGTGGGAACTCTCTCTCAAGTACATTACCACACTGGATGATAGCAAGACCCGCTCGACAAGGTCTCTTCTGAGCTGAGCCAAGACGGTACGGTACCTCAGTTCGGGAACCATCAGGCCCCGCCTGTCATCTAACAGGGGCATACATGAGGTATGTTTTGGTATGGGGTACCCTTCAGTACCTGTCGTTAAACCTCATCTGCCTTCGTCAAACACCGACAAAAAGGGCCACGGACCTCCAAAAGCCAGCCAAGCTTTGCGGCGAAGAAGCCCCTGTAACATGACAACGTACTGCTCTCCAACAATACTTTTCTCATACTCAACCTCAAGATCTCATCAACTTGACTTGTATGCAGTCCAACAGAGGTCAACTTAGAGGCGGTGACGTAGAGCGACGAGCCAATCCGGAATACCGAGGGAAGCACCTGAATGTATGACGGCAGATCTGTGAGCATCGCACCGGCAAGCAACGATCCGGTCCCCTTCAAAATACGGTAGAGTCAATAAAAATTCAACATCCTGTGCGGAGTACTGTACTGTAGTGGACAAACCACACGATGCGCCGCGATGACTTTTTCGGTATGGCGGTGCAAGGCATAACAGAAGCAAGTCGCCGGACAAAGTTCTTTCCTCAGCCGCGCGGTACGAATTTCTTTTGCAATATGACGAGGCGGCGGCGGAGAGGGCTCAGGACTGGTTCAACCAGGGCTCGTGGTTCATTCCTCCGATCCATTCTTCAAGATGTCGAAGCGGCACTGGAACAGTTGCCGCACATCTACCCGTACCACCAGCTTAGACGTTGACGCTAGCAGCTCCAGCTCAAAGCAGAGTCGATGCACCTCAGCGGTCGATGCGGTGTGGTGCATGTTTGTGGATACCCTCGGGCGTTGAACTGACTGCTCCGTCTCTAAATTTCCCGGGACGTCTCGGAAGTGGTGGCTTTATTGAGGAATAGGTTGACCTACAGGTTAGCTTGATGATATAATTATAAACATGGCAGAAGGTATCAACGGCCAGACACTTGGGATTGTGCAGCTCGTTGCTTACCCAGAAGATTTCCTTGGGTCATCAATCACGCATTGCTTCTTAGCGCGGTTGATGCAGAAGGGCCAGAATATCTCGGACAGTGGGCGTGTATGCAGTGGCGGTTTGTGTCGTGCCCTCGACCTACCTTACTCGGAAAGCTACCACTTTCCACTGCCATTGACATGTGCCATCATTTGGCTGACCAAGCTATGGATGTTCGCAAGTGATTGGGGTCTCCAGCTTGTTCGAGACTTGTCTATACCCTCACACAAGCCGAATTCAATGTGACATCTGTTAGCGAGAATTATCTGCAATGGCGCTCTTTTGGAGCTGGCATCCGAATATCTTTGTCTTAGTTACGTGAGGCAAAGGCTGGGCTGGTCTTTGTGTTTGACGATTTGGATATCCTTGACCTCGTGCCAACCCCAGCCAGCTCCACTGACAGAAGTGCCAAGAAATGGCGCATGGTCAGGGAGAGATCCGGCTAGACAGGGATGTCAAAAATGTGGAGGAGTGACCTGGAGGGCTCTGATGAAGGTAATCCTGACCTGGAAAAGAGTGGCTGTGAGCGAAAGGTCACCACTGCTGGCTTGGGAACAAAGTGACTGATTAAATCAGAAATGGACCTTCAGACATGTCTTGATGGTCGAGCGTTAGTCCAGCAGTCGAGCTATCTGCTTGATCCATGGAACTGCCAAGGCTCAAGTTGATGGAGTCGAGTGCGCGGCATCTGCAACATCAATAGATCATGCTTCAGACCCTGGGCGAGAAGCATCGCGCAAGTCTCTTTGTCTGATTTGCTATTGTCTTTGTTATTCTCCAGAGCAAAAAGCCATTGGCTCTAACATTTAAGCCCAAGACTCTAAGTCGACTGTGAGGGTTGTGGGCGCTTGGTGCTCAAAGCCCACCTCATGGAAGTGTGCCATGGCTGGCAGGTCATTGGCTGGCCCTACAGCATTGGCATTCGGCTTGTCGATACCCCTTGAAGAACCCTGCCAATTTGGAGGATCGAGGTACAAGCCAAAAAAGAAAGCTGATGCCCCTCCAAAAGGTTCGGTAAAAGACCTCGAGTCAAGTGTTTCTTGGTAAACGTAGAGGATTGTCATATTGTTTGAAGAAATTTATGTTTTGAATTGCCGACAATAGAAGAAGGCGATGAGGCAGGCGTCCTTCTTGCTGGCAATAGCGTGGCGTTCATGGAAAGGTGGACTAGTTTTCGATCAAAGGGCAGGAAGGAAGAACAGACCTCGCCAGATAGACTCGCAACTTCCATCGGGAGATTTTCTAGGTTGATTCTCATCTGAACAGTCATTTTTTTTTGTCTCGTTCTCCAAACCGCAGGTAAACAAGAATCCGTCAAATGTCACGACACGTCCCCGCTATTGCAGCTCCATAAATGTCTTTCTTTGACTACAGGTACCGCTTTTTACTATTCCATGAGAGGTAAAACAACACGCATCAACCCGTTGGTTCTTTGCACGCAGCACAGGAGCAATCGGCTAGCCACCTGCAGGCCAGGGATAGTCAGGCTAATTCATACATTTTTAAGTCAAAATAACCTGTATGTTGGATAATAAGCAGTCTAGCTCACGTGTTGGTCAACACAGACACCTGGTGATGCAGCCATCAGCAAGACAACGTTGTTTATCCTGAGATAGGTGTCTATCCCATGGCAACACAGATACTATGATTGCCACCTTGGCGACTGCTCGAATCTTCACCTTTCAAATTATCAAGCCGGGAACCCACGAATTTGGACTATGCAACACTGGGACCGATAACCTTGGGCTATTAAAGCACTTGAGATTAGAGGATCTCTACCTCGCTTTCCTGACGAATCGGCCCTCCTCAAGCTTGCTACCTACAGGAAATAGATGATGGCATACTATGAGGCATTTCTACGCATCCGCACAAAGGCACGGTGAAGTGGTATGACCTGCAGATGTCGCGGCTCTTCTCTTGTTTGGATTTTATGCTATTCAAATACGATGCGTGGGCATCTTGCTACTGGACATGTATGTACACGCACATGCACAGCCCCCGCATCCCCGAAATTGCTTTATGGGACCTCCCTTCCGTGCAGTGCGGTCTGGAGCTCTGTCAGGACCCCACCAATACTAGATCGAGCTAGCTCTGACAACAAACGACTCTTGACTTCTTCCGCGAGAACTCTTCTGCAGAGGCCTCCAGCGTGCTCGAAGCCAGGGCCCACTCGCTTGATCCATTGAGACTTGACCAGGATCGAATTGCGGGAGAAAGCTCAACCCTCTGGAGTGCTCGTTCCGACGTCGACCTCCCTAACTCAATATACCGATTCGTCAAGTTCTAGCTTGGTGCCCACCCGGTTTGCTGGGTTATGCATATGTTGCATCCGCCGAACATGCGTCCGGCCCGTTATTGATACTTTTATATTGAGCACGGATGTCTACTATTTGTATGCAGCCTCCAACCATCACAGCCTAATCGGGGGCTCACTTGAAGGCGCGACCCTAGTGGCAGGGATAAGAGCTTCAACACCCCTGTGCTATGGACACCAACCTTGTTACAAATAAAGGATGTTTCTATTTCAACGCCCCGATGCTCAGCTCCGGATGGTGTAAGACGGGACTTTATATTCCACAACCCAAGCGAATGGAAGGGCCCAGAGGGCTCTTTCTTGGCTTCACAACGCTCGAGTAAGGGAGGCTTGCGCAAGCGCAAACCCTTCACCGCTTGGTCTTCATCCATCATATATCAACATTTTTGCACAATCAAGAGGTAGTATGCACCGTCGACGCAAATACCTATGGAGTGAACATGGTGATGATGTTGTCTAGCCCAACCATGCCAGCAGCGTCACTCAACCCCTGTGAAGCACTAGAACAAGAAAGCAATCTTTTACCAGATCGGCCTTTGAGGTTTGCGAACTATTGCTCATTGACGTCACACCGTCTTGATTTGACCGACATAGGGATTACTCAAGAATTTACGCTGGCAGCAGAGCGTTTTCACCTTATTCACTCGTGGTCTATCGCCGAGAGCTGACTGGTTCGTTATACCCAGTCCAACACCCGTCGTCTGGACCCTGGTTCTGCTCCCGAAAGCTATCCCTGCGGCCCACACAAGCTTATCGAAGCTTTCAACTTGACCCTGCCAGATAGCAGCCCAGACCTATGTTACATGCCCAATTGTGTCTCACAACAGATTGCTGATGGCTGTCAATCGCAGCTTTAGGCGACCAGGGGGTTGAACTCTGATGGTACACTTCACGTATAGTGACACCTTGAGCAACGGCTTCCACGTGGCGTCGGGTGTTCCTGGCGTCTTTCGGTACAGTGGTGGCACCCACTTAAGTACGAAGAGGGAAACGACCCGAATTTTGATAATCCCGTCTTCGGGGGAGCTGCCCGTTGCCGCGACTAGTACTCTATCTTGAGCCTCTCGGTTACCGACCGTTGTTTCTTGTCGTCAAAATTTTCTGTTATCCATTTGTTGAGGATGACTGATAGGCCTCGAGTACGTACCCTGATTCACAGGGCATAAGCTTGGGCCGTGCTCAAGAAATTCTCTTCTTAGCCATCATCTTGACAGCGTATCACGCTTGATCTCTCTTGCAGATGTGCTATTCACTGGCTACTCTTGCTTAAAGCCCTGGTTTTCATCCTTGACCGGTGCGGGCTTTGTTGCAGATCTTCAGAAACAATTCCATTCACGGTGTGCTCTCGTCGTCGGCCAGATTCAGGCTGTCATGTTGCACCTCTATACTCGTAAGGGGCAGACTACATGCTCCTGTCGTATCAGAAGCTGGGATCGACCAGATGGGATATGAGAATGTTCATCGTACATTGAGGTGTTCTGCACCAGTTCACAGCTCATCTTAACAAGCGATACCCTAGAAAATCTCTGATATTTCAGTAGGCTAAGCTCAACAAGCACAGTACATCCTATTCACCCCTTTCCATACACCCGTTGTTGTGGTATCACTCTCGCTGTGCTCGTCCAAGAGTACATCGCTTTGGGCTATCCTCCTTAACGCCCTCGTTCTGCACGAGCCTTGCAATCTCACAGCCTTGTCGTGAGATACAATGGTATATCCTAAACGAGGATTTATTTCAACCCTATTAGTCATCTGCAACGTTTAGCTTAGATGCTAGACTTGTGATCGTTGCTGTCGAGCCCGAGGTCTGTTGGTCACGAGAAGCCTCGGGAATGCCTTCACCCTCAGCAAGTTCGGGTACTCCTTCCAGATTCTGAGTATCCTTCACGAACTTGGTCAGGTACACGGTTGGCCTGCGCGAAGCGTCGTGCTGGCCGGACGTGATGTTCTCTATAGCGGTTTCGTACGCCCGGTCGTAGACGTTGAAGTCAACTGCCGTTGGCGAGTCAGACACCATATCGGGAGTGGCCTCGTTGGATGCAAACTCATCCCTAGTTCCTGTACCAATGCCCAAGAAAGGCGTCCCATTTTCCTTTGCCTCACGCACTGGCGGTGTGTTATCGCCGCTGCCTCCAGACTGTTGAGCCAGGAACTTTCGCCTTTGGTAGAGCAATGCCTCAATCACTTCGGCTTTGGCTCTTTCCTGGGACGCGTCAAAGGCATCCGGGTTCTGCTTAGGAGTTCCGCTATTGGACCTGGCGCGATGCTTGACCAGAATGGTCTTGAAGCGATGAATGGCTTTCATGACACAGAGGAGGTGATTCATTTTTCGGGTAAATGCGCGATTGACTTCAAGCTCATTTGGGGGTTCAATCATGTTGGCACAATTCTCCTCGGCGGAGAGGAGGCTATCCGTGCCTTGCTTGGTGACCCATGGATGTTCCTGTTTGCGTCAGCTTCGGTCACTTGGGTACTCTTGATGAGACTTGGTACTTACTCGGAGCTTGGCCATGGTGATGCGCTGTTCCGGATCCTTATTGAGGACCTTCTGCATGAGGTCGACAAAGTCTGGATTCTCATCTTGGGGAATTTCAGGCTCTTCGGACCTAATAGCATCGTACATATCCAAGACACCGTCGCGGTTGAAAGGTATACGCCCATATTTGAGGCAGTAAAGCGAAACTCCCATAGACCAAATATCAGCAGCGGTACCTGACACATCGCCATGCTTGCCACAGAGTTCAGGGGGGAGGAAAGCAGGTGATCCTGCAGACTTGGCTGTCCTCATATTATCACGCTTCTCAAACATCTCGGAAACTCCAAAATCGACAACCTTGAGCACGTCGCCATCGGACAAGAGTAGGTTATCTGGTTTGATGTCCCTGTGAATGACACCCTGTGCATGGACTGCAGCACATTATATCAGCCCATTGAAGGGAGTGGTTTTGGAGATGATGGGACTTACGATACTCAATGGCTAGAATCAGATCTCGGAACCAATAGCGACAGTTCTCCTCTGAGTAGGGCTCGGCTTGCTCGTCCAAGCCGACCTTCATGACAACACCCTTCCTGCACATCTCGAGAACCATGTAGATGGAGTCCTCTTCGGGGTCATCGAGAACTTCGTAGAGTTGGACTAGATTGGGATGATTGAGTTTCTTCATGATGGCAATCTCTTCTCGAATCAAGTGCAGCGCATCATTGGTCTCATTGACGCGAGGCGCAGCGTTGAATGGTCCTCCAAAGCCAGGACCCATGCGCCTCGGGCCTCGGGGCCCTTGTCTAAGGATGTTTGATTGGGCTCGTTTTCGAAGACGAGCTTTGGAGAATTCCTTGACAGCCTGGAGATGTAAGTCGGAGACAGTGCCTAGGATCGAGTCTGGAGGCTCACGTATTCGTGACCGAATTGGTCTTTTGCGAGATGGACAGCGCCATAAGAGCCCCTCCCAATCTCTTCCAGGATAGTGTACTGGTTAACTTTATGATGGGAGCTTCCATCAGCATCCTCGTTTCCGAATTGCGTCTGCGCATCGAGAGTTTCCTGCGGAATTGGTGAGCCAAGCAAGATCTTATACTTGGGCCAGTGGTTCGTACCTTGACTTCACGATGGGCACTGGGAGTTCGCTTATGATGTCTGAGAGGGCTTGAGAAGTGATGAACCTCAGTCGGCTCTGTCCTATTATCGATCCATTATTAGGATTTGGCCATATGGGCGCATTCCAATTTGAATTGACTTACAGGTGATGAGTGAGGGGCGGCGGGGGCGCATCGTCGGAGGCATCTCCATGATGATCGACTCTGACTTGAGGCGAAGGGAAAGTGAATGAGGGCCTCATCTCGGGATGTGTCGTGGGCTCGGCGGTGTCCATTGCGAATAATGCGCCCAACGAAATCGAAATCTTGGGAATGGAGGGTCGCGATACTAGATTGATTGGATCAATCAAAGGTCCTTTGTCGATTTGCGCTGCCCCGCACCCCGCGATGAATTGGGTTCTGATATATGGGATGTTTGCGACCGAACAGTTGAAGATGTTGGAAGAAGAGGAGGTGATTTGAATGGGTATGTTCCAAAGGAGAAGACGAGGCAGATACGACAAGGTTAATGAAATGTTAGTGCCGTGTGATGGTGGAGGGAGTTTGAGGCTTGGGTCCTGACATCAACCCCAAGACCAAAGGTCCAATACCCAAGACCCAAGACCCAAGACCCAAGACCTGTGAGCCTTGGCTGCTTACAGTCAGCCCTGGGGCTGGGCTGGGCTTCGGTTTCGGCTTCGCTGAGGGGGGAAGCTCTAGCTCCAGCTCCAGCAGTCAGCCAGCACTAGCCCCACCAAAGCTCACTAAACGTTTGGTCCTGCCGTACTCCGTACTTGAGGCTCAGTGGAGGGACAGCGGATCCATCCATGATGAACTAGCCTCCGTAGGAACCTCCATCTCGGCCGGCCTTCAACTCTCCACCAAACAATCGCATTCCAACCATCGCATATCTCAACTCAACCCAGCTCGGCTTGGAAACGCATCTTGACTAGCACCAAATTACAGTTGTTCACTTGCTCAATAACTCTGGCGCATCAAATTCACTCCTTCACTCCCGTCAATAATCCTCCGACCTGCTCCTTACACGCCAACCTTGAACCCCTTGAAGTCGCCATCATGGTTGTGTATTCATTCCACATCTTCGACCGACACAGTATACAGCACCCCTTTCTCTCGTTCTATAGCAATACGACTAACCATATCTCTTTTCTCCCCCAGCCGAGTGCGTATACTCCAAGTCCTGGCTCCCTGGCTCCGACACCACCACCGCCGCACCAGTAACATCCTCCGACGACGCGAAGCTCCTCTTCGGTACTGTCTTCTCCCTCCGCAACATGGTCCGCAAGCTCGGCGGCGACGACGACGCTTTCATCAGCTACCGCACCGCCCAGTACAAACTTCACTTCTACGAGACGCCCGCCAACTTGAGATTTGTCATCCTTACCGACACTGCGACGCTGAGTATGCGCAATGTGTTGCACCAGATCTATATTAACCTATGGGTTGAGTACGGTATGATTTTCCAGAGCTCCGAAACGCTCTCGGTCAGGAGCTAATAACTCTTTGTAGTGGTCAAGAATCCTCTTGCGCCGGTAGAACACAAGAATGGCGAGGGCGTCAAGAATGAGCTCTTTGAGCTTGGTCTCGACCAGTTCGTTAGGGGCCTGATGTGAACGACACAAATAGGATATCGAGTGTCGTTGAAAGCAACACATTTCCAGCGATAGACAATAACCTCCAGGTAGCTCGAGGGCAGATCCCTATTTAACAAGGATACTGTGCTCTCAGGGGACCCGACTACATGCGGCCACGCATGAGGATGCTGTTTCCTCCGAAGCCACCTCCAAAGAGTAAGGAGGAATAGCCTGTCTAAACAAATCACGGCGCCGAGAAGAAAGAACGGTGCGACATGGCGTCGTAAGCCTATACTACAACGATTAAGGGATACCTCAGGGTTCCAGCAGGGGAGGCGAACGAAAGCAGAGAGAAAGAGACTATACCCAACGCCAATTCCGGCATCAATGTTACACGAGGGGAAAGCAGACCCCCTCAGATTCGACCTGACTATGTCACCCCTCCACTCGCCTCTAAATTGCATACGATATGTGTTTGCGTCTCAGTGATCCAAATGCATCCCAAAATTATGCTGCTCGTTTATATCCCCAGGACCCCCGTGATAATCCCGCCATGACTCCCTATATCTTATGTAGCAACATGACCAAAATACGCCTCACGACTTGTTCTCATTTTCCACTGCTCGTCCCCATGCGCTCTCGAAACCCCCTTGCGGATCTACCACGACCAGGCTTGCTTCGCCCTGTGTACCCTGTGTCTGGGTTTGCGTCTGTGATTCAGATACCTTGCCGCTGGTCTGCGAAGCACCCAGGTCAACAGCGCTGGCCATGAGGTCATCATCTGCGCGGATCTCCTGCTCCCAGTTGCTTGAGTATACAACGGCAGCAAAAGCCTCGAGATCACGCACCGTCTCCATCTTCTGCAGGTACTCATTGGGTATGCCGTCGCCAACGCCAATAACGTGCGCCTGGCGCGTCAAGACCGACAAGATCTTGGGTAGCAGAATCACCTTAGAGCGCTGCTGATCCTTAAGCTCAGGGGAAACGATACCATCTGAGGCTGGGAGCTCAAACGCTGCTGTGGCGAGCTTGTTGTCGATCAGGTATGAGAAACCTGCGTCAAGGAGGAGAGTGAGGACATGAGTGAAGCTCGGTGACTCAATGAGGTCAGCTGTCTCGTCAAGGAGACGTCGCAGAATCGCCTGTGACGTAGCTGCTGTGTGTTCGCCCTCTTGATTAGATGGGTCATCGAGGATGCCTGAGTCCCGAATCACATCGTCCTCCTTAGCCCTAGGTGGAAGGAGGAAGTCGAGCCAGTCAGACTTTCGGCGCTCCTCAGCTGTGGAGCCCTCGACGAGCTTCCTCACCTCCATTGTCAGCTCGGAGAATCTCTCAAAGCTCAGTAGATCCCGGGGGCTCAGGCTACCAAAGACGGTGCGCACGGCGCTCTCGACTCGGTGCATCAAGTCCTCCCAGCCCTTGTTGAGCAACCACCAGCTAAAGGTGAGGTACTTGCGATTTGTGGCAAAATCACTGCCATACGACTGTTCAGTGTTGTCATCGTCGTTATTCTCAAGGCTGATAGTGCCCTGTTGGCCGCCTGTTGCGAGGGCCACCACACTCGATAGATAGCTTCGTCGACCAAGTAGGTTGAGTTGCACCCGGGTTAGCATTGTTAGCAATGCAAGGGTGTATATCAGAGTGAAAGACCGCGTCACAGCTATACATCATATCAGTTATCTGCAGATACAAGCAGAGATGATTCTCACTTACCACTGATGGTCACATCGTCCCATAGCTGCCGCTTCGTCTTCTTTGGCTTTGGAGGTTGCTGGCTCGCCTCACCACCAGCATTGAATGGCGATGATGTGGGGGCCTGGCTCGCCTGCACTCCGTTCTCGCTCTGGCTGACCATACTCTTTCCATCCTCCTCTGTCAATGTCGTATCGGCGATGCTGGGCGGGGCGGCAGACTCGGGTCCACCAGCCTTTATGGCCTTTGTGGCCTTCATCTGTTGAATCTCGAATGTAATCTGTTCCGTGTTCATGGCCTCAAGAATGGCAGCCGTCGCGGAAGGCAGCAGAGCCGAGATGGTATATGTACAATCCTCTTGGTTCTGTTCGAAGCGACGTCGCAAGCTAAACCGGGAGTTGTCAGTATAAGCTGTCTCGAACTCTTAACTGATGGGTTGATGCTTACTTCTCCTTGGCGATACGATCGCTGCTCATGCGCTCGCGAGCATCGTTAAGCTTGCCAATGACATATTGGGTCGCGACGTAGCCGGCACCGATGACGCCGACGCCCACAGCGATGGGCGTGCGGTTATTGCGCAGCCAGCGCCGAGCGGATGTGAGCATAGCTAGAGGAGAGAATGCGCAACGAGGAAACGGTGATCAATTGCTCATGGGAAGTATAGCTGTATGTTGTGTCGAGGTTCACCAGGGGCAAAGGTTACTCGATGGACATGTGCACGGTGAGGGACTGTTTAATACTCGGTTGGCGTTCTCGTTGGGGGAAAAAAAGGTTATGGATGATACATGCGCAATATGAGCCTCGGCCCCGAATCTGGAGGCTTGATCAAGTGTAAGGAGATGGAACATGCCCGTGGTCGGACTCGGGAGAGGTGACCGATGTGGAGGCGATTTGTGGCTAGTGGGCTTTGCGCCACATCTTTAGCACGGGGTAAGTGGGTCAAGCTGATGGACCCCATGCCCCTCCCTTACAGTGAGTGACGTTGTTTAGAGAAAGGCCGTTATCTCAAACCCTCTTCAACTCTTATCAACCATGATTATAGCGCACAATCGACTCCACGACAGTACAAACATCATGGAACAACAAGAGCCACCCGAGTTTATTCTGGACGTATTCGCCGACCCTCGCTCTGTCCGTGATGTCGTCAAAGGTGAGTTCATCTCCTGATTCGTCTCGATCGTCATCCTACCCTGGACAAAGCACCCCGCTATCCCTGTGCCAACTTCAACAACCATGAGCGCAGATACTACCAAGCCAGACTTATCATGATGAGGTCTATCTAACACGCATGTGCTAGGAATTCTACATACGATATTCTTCCATCGATTCTTCCCTGCCCTAGTCCCTCAAACTCGGGAGGTCCTGGACCTCACACTCCCTTACGTCGACGATGACGAGCTCGAGACCATGATAGAACAGCGCGTTGCCGCTCTAGAACGCCAGATAGACGCACAGCGCTCCTCGGGCGGAGTCAATAACGCTGGCAGTGGTAGCGGTACCGGGGGACGCGGTCAGCTCGTCGTTCAGTTCTTTGAGAAGCGCCGTCGCAAGGCTTGGTTGTCCCGTGGAGATGAGGAAGTCTGCTGGGAGTGCTGGACGATCAAAGTTACTGTCGCCGAGCCGAGAACAGAAAGTGGTACGATATTGACCCGTTGTGCTGGGTATATCATGCCCGTATGATGACCTCGCTGACATATCGTAGAACGAGCCAAGGTCCGACGAGCGATGGAGCAGACACTTCTAACAACAGCAATGAAAATAGTCACATTCGCCAATACACACAAAGATCATATACCGCCCATCACCACCCAAGGCACAAACCCTTTCCCTTATAAGATTAACCTCGACCAGAAGGAGGCGACAGGCTGGGCAACACGCATGCGTATATACTAGGAGGACCAGCAACGTCTGTCGCTGCCGGGAGTGGGAACCATACCCTCAGCTTCTGAGATATTTCAGGGGCTACAGTTCTGGCTGGATCTTGCTGCCCAAGCATATAGGTAATTCAATACAAGGGATGAGGGCGGAATTCCGATCGTCGTGAAAGCCTCGATCGATCAAGGAATGAGAGTTATATCGTATATAGATGACTCAGATTTAATGGCGGTTTAAGGCGTTTATGGAGTTAGGATTAGGCCATTGGTATAAATCATAATAGATACCCCATTACCATGGCTCGATGACCTAAGGACTCAGTGGAAATGTGCCGCCGGCAAGATGAGATGGCTTAAACAAGTGTCTCAGCCTCCCATAGCATGCAAAACAAGACATGACCGACTGAACGGTCTAGCCGCCCAAGGCAGTCGTGCTTGACTCAGGAGCCGGTTATATACACAGGCGAGAAGACGTAGAACTTTTGTAAGATATAGCCAGAAAGTAGTAAAGTTAAATAATGCTATTGAGTCGCTATTGAGTCAAAAAATCAAGATAGTCAATATCATATGTGGCCAAGTGTGCAGACCATGCCTCGTCTTTCCTCTCCTTTCCCAAAATCAAAGCAACTAGCTAGGTACTAAAATGTAGAGGCATATCAAGTGCACGCAATTCTTTCTTTCATTCCATCAAAGGGGGCCATCCAAACTCCGAGCAGCAACCCATATAACACAGCAGAGTAAAGAGCATAAAACCGTCAGCGCAATCAAACACAGAGTCCAAAATGGCCATCCGGCATCCCAAGCCTTGCGAGCGAGCATGACGCGCCCGAAAGTCATTATCATCGTCAACTGCTAGCTGTGAAGCCAATACAAGCACTCGGCATGTGCCGGGTCTCTCTGTTCTAGTCCATACCGGATACGTCCCAACATGTGCAAGCCACTGCTGGGCGTAGACCGGGTCATCTTCCAAGGAATTTTTGTGTTTTTGTGTTCTTTCGTCAAATCATGAATGTCATACATAATTATGCTCATTTCGTTGTCTTGCCACGTTCGTTTCAAGGTAGTTTTCGTCTTAAAACATATTCGAGGTGGTTCGGCTTGGGGGAGGTCTGTTGCGCCTTGGGGGGTTGTTGCTCCTCAAGTTGTTGCTGCTATCGTCCTGTGATCTGGAACCAATCGGCGTAAAGCCCTGGAGCATGTCGACATGGCCTTGAGTGTAGGGAGCAGCATATTCTAATGGGTCCATGAGTGTTGACCACTCGTTGTCCAAAGGAACCCGCAGAAAGTCGGAGTACTTAGAAGGAGACTGGTTTCTGATAGGCGACTGCTGGAACATCTTGCATGGTGAGCTGAGACCCTCGAACATTTTGCTTGGAGTGTCGAACTGTGTCGATTGCTCAGGTGCCTTGAGGAGGGGAGCAGAAGCTATGGGTTTGTTTATTGCAGATTTAGTGATATCGCCCAGGGCCGACGCAGAAACAGTTCGGTCCAGACGAGCACGCTTAGCCGAACGCTTCATCGGAGACCCTGACTCAACAGAGCTCAAAGGTGCAAAGGTGTTGTCGTCAATGGCACCAAATGAAACAAGTTCCTCGGGGATGGGCATTTCTGCCTCGTTCATAATATCCAATCCTATATAGGGGTACAAATCTCCGTCCAGGTTGAAAGCCGGGCTCCACGGTACTGTTTCCTCAGTGACTCCCTGGACTCGGCGAAGAGGCGACTGAAGTATGTTTTGGACCCTGTCACGGTGCATGCGAAGACTGGTGTTAGGGGAGGCAGAAGGGGGCGGCCTAGTAGGAGGCACGAGTTTGACCGTAGGCGTGAGTGGAGGTAGCATCTGGTTCCTGTTGGCTACTCGGAGAGGGGAAGAGGAGACAGGCGGCATGACACTATAAGACCGTTGCTTGCTTGGGCTGTAAGGAGAAGAATGTCGAATCCGGGCAATCTCCTCCTCGGCCCGGCCTCTCGAGTTCTTCGACTTGTTTCGAGGGCGGTCAGCCTCGGACGTAAATATGAGTTTTTGAGAAGGCCTCATAGCTGATGACTCAAGAGAAGAAATGTAACCGCTGTCATCCATGGACGCAAACTTGCGCTTATGAGATCGTGAAATGGAAGAGGCAGGATTGCGCGACATCGGAGGCGGAGTGTTACTTCGAGGGTCCACGTGTCGAGAGACGGGAGGTGACGAGTGCATAGCAGCAGGAAGAGGCGAGTAGAGGAATGAGTCAAGCGCAGTGTCGTCGTCAACCTTATCCGCAACATCTTCCGGGCCAATGTTATCAGAGACAGGAATTGTCGCATCAGATGACAGATCTACAGGCATCGACATAGTAGCCTGAGAGGTGGGAAGCGGTGGCAGAGCGGACTGGCTGACTGGGACAGGGGGAGGTAGCGTAGGCTCCTGAATCGGTGCTGAAGCCGGACGGGAGGGCTCGAGGCGAGTCGACATAACAGGAAGGTTTTCGGAGGCAGAGGCAGATTTGCGAGTCGACTTCTCCTTCAAGAATGCTGATTCGGTGCCGGGCTGGATCATCCAGTAGTTACCCTTACCAGGATCATCCTTGGGTCTCTCCTGCTTGATGAAGTTCTTGTGGAGGCTGAGATTATGACGAATGCTGTTTTGCCAACCGGCATCTTGAAGGCTGTAAAAGGAGAAATTACTGCTGATCCATTGGTAAATCGCATTAAGTGTGAGCTTCTTGTTAGGGGACCGGAGAATAGCCATGCCAATCAATTGGGCGTAGCTGAGTTGAGGTTTGGCGCCATCGTCTGGGGCAAGAGGAGGGAGAGAGTCGTGAGAAGGAACATCGGTCGTTGTCGTTGTTGCCGCCGGCTCGGACTTGATCTTTTTGGCTGATCTGGACTCTTTGATAGGGGCGGCATCCATGAGACCTCGTTTGCCGTTTGGTTTTTGGTAATAGTCGACCGACAAGTCGATAGGGGAAGGTGCGGGAAAGATCTGTGGGTGAACATTCTCCTTTCCGAGGTCCCAACTCATATCGAAGGTGGACTTTTGAGGAACTGTCTTGAAGTTGGACAGGACAGGCTTCTTTTGCAATGAATCCGTGATATGACCTCTTCTTGAAGGAGGAGGCATCGATGCCATGTTCAGCTTGTTACCATGGGGCGAGGCCAATGGAATGTGCGACGAAGAAGCAGGCCGTTGCTTGAAAGGAGAGAATGCGTTATGCGAAGCGGTGGGCGGGTTGAAGACGGCGTTGGCGTTTGAGCTTGTCAGGGGTCTTCGAGATGGCTTTGATGACATGGGAGCGCGACTGTTCATGGGAGTAGGAGTAACATTCTCGAATATCTCGTCCTGGAAGATTTGTAGCGGTTCATTAGAACCGGGAAAACGCGTGTGCTTGGCCATGGCGGCCGAGGCGGGCAGCTCGAACGCGGGTCAATGGCAAGGTAATGTAAGATGGTCGAGTCAAAAGGAGGACTTTGTTTGAATGAAGGTTAGCCAGTCGATACCGGAGACGGGAAGAACCAGGGGATGACGGCAAGACATCAGCGTAGGTGGGATCTAATGAGTGGACACCGGCAGAGCCTGATGGGACGAGTGTGCATGACGGTAAGGCAAGGACGAGAGAAAGAAAAGGGCTTCAGACTCACTTGGATGGACCGTGTACTTCTAGTACCTAATGAGCTGTGGGGCCTGCTTTGACGGGGCTGTCGTGACTTGGTTGAGGCGTTCAATAGGACCAGCAGCTGGTATCTGGGGTTCACGGTCGTGAATGGCGTCTCAAACTGATCCGAATATAGGAGCGAGTTTAGGCGGCAGAAGCGGAGATAGCCAAGTCGCGTCGATAGATAACTACGGACAGGCCAATGCAGAAGAGGCTCGCGAGAGATGAGACCAATACTGATGTCGAGAGGGGAAAGCTGGTGGTACGTAGATGGGAGGTAGTCGAGGAGCGAGACGGGACGTGAACCAGGGTTGTTGAGTCGAACGTACAAGCTGATGTACGAAACAGATGATTATTACTCTCTATTGAATAGGCGAGATGGGTATCGATTAATCAAAAAGAGAAGATAAGAGAGAAAATGAAATGAGCAAGTGAAGAGTGAAGAGCGAAGAGTATGAAAAGAGTAAGAGTGAGTGAGCGAGTGGAAGTCGAGGAAAGCAGTTGACTGAGGTGAATGATGCAGCCAAGGCCCAAGATTACCTTAGTAGAGGTAAGGCCTGGTCTATGGCGGAAAAAAGGCCCCAGCAGCTGGCAGCAGCTGGCGGGCGGAGGCGCCTTGGGACCTGCTGGAGACGGAGCCTAGGCCGCTCTCTGTACCGCGTATGGCTGCACTGCTGGCCGCCGTGTGTGAGGCCGAGTGGGGACTCGGCGCAGGGAGGATGATGAGAACGGTGTCAGGGATTGGGTGGAAAGCGTCCGGGCTGACACGACACGACTGACAGGACTCTGGTCTTGGACTTTGGAGTGTCTCTGCTTGCTTGGTTCAATATCGGCGGCAATCAAATCAGTTCGGCCAGAGCGAGACTGAGACTGACTGATGTCATGTAAGTTGTGGGAGCCTGGCTCATTTGAGTTTATCTTCACGTATAAACCTTGCAGTGAGCTCTCGCGTCTCGTGAGGTTAGAAATGCAGAGTAGAACAAAGTAAACTCGCAAGATGGTGAATTGTAAGAAGAGAAAGAGAGGGGAAGAGAGAGAAGAGATGCGTCCAAACTGGAGAGATGCACGACGATAGCCAAGGGTGTGCCAAGTCGAGGGTGTACGTGTTTCGGGAATGGTCAATTGATTGAACGGGACTGACCAAAGGGAGACGAAAGATGGAGATGGGAGTCAATTCGAAGTGAGCTCACTTGCAAAAAAGGTGTGGGTCGAGAGAAAACTAGGGGCGTGTAACGCGAGAAGAAAAAACCGACAGGGATCCCGTTACAGCGAGCGAGCGTGAATGAGGTGCTTCTCTGCGATTGATGATTGATTTCAGCGGTGCCGCATCACCAGGCGCCCTCGACCCCGACGCGCGCGTAGATTCGTGCACTGCGATTGGCCAAGACGGGGATAACGATACTTTGTAAGAAACAGAAGATCCATCCATTGGACGCGCACGCGGGATAGGATTGGATTGGTTTTGATTTGAATGCGGGGATTGGGACTGGACTCGAAGACAAAGAAAGAAAAAGCCTCCTTTTTCTCGGGTTCGCTATTCTATCAAGTCATGTCAAGCCAACTAAGTCAAGTTCAAATTCATGATGAGACACTCTCTCGTCATGAGGCGAAACGGGGTCGCATTTACGGGCCGTGTATACGTATGGAATGGGATCATATTCACATTTTGAGAGTATTGAATAAATCCTCTTCGCCTCAAGATTTATGCGGCCACTTGTTAAACCAGGCTGTTGATCATGCTATTCACGGCCTTGGTGTTTGAGCCTGGCACCACATATTGATAGCCGGCGCCCTACGAAACTTGGCTCCAGTGCTCTATTGTAGGCATGTGGATGTATGTAAGGCAGTGGAGAGGGGAGATCTCGATCTTGTACCTTGTCTTGTGAATACGGAGCACAGTTCCTAGTGTGCTTGAATGCTGCGATAATTAGCGAATTGTCTCTCTCCGTCTGGCTCCGTTGGGCATCCGTGTGCTCCGTATGCTCCGTATCAAAGTGTGAGGCCCACAATAATTCAACATGTAACTTGCAGATGCGAATATGTTGTGGGATGCTACTGCTGGTGCTGCTGGAGCTGCTGGATGCTGCTCCCGGATCAGATGCTGGGATTGTGCTTGGTGCCGATCCTACCTTTGTGCAAGGTCAAGAAAGTCAGTCAGTCAGTCAGTCAGTCAGATGGGGCTGAGACGAAAGATCCGACCGTCGCATCTGCCCCGTGGATGGGTTCACCATGATACGGTACAACGGTGTTAGATATGACTATCTGCATATGCTTCTCATTTTGCTAATCTTTACTCAACTAGCTTTTACTTGAATCTTACAATCAGGAGCTAGTAGACAAAGAAAAGAGCACATCAGATAGACCAGACGCCATGCCATGCTATTCCTCAATAAGCACAGCCAGCCACAATCAATAGCAAACATCGTCTCGGATGCTGACCCTCGCCCGGAAGTTCCATTCATAGATAGTCACTACTAAAGAAATGCCGAGAGGTGTTGGCTGTTGGTGGCTAGTCGAAACGCCTCTTTCTTGTCAATGTGTCTTCTTTGTGCCGCATTTATCGGCATTTATCGCGGCTCTCATTGTTAGCGATGAACTCACTCACACACAGCTAGTTTAGCAAGGGCGAAGGCAGAGCTGGATGTAACGGACCAAGAGGAAAAGGCGCAGGAGAACAGCCCCCGCTCGAGCCCGTGGTTCCGTGCAGGGTTTCAGAACAGAACGATGATTGGGACTCCGAGGCAGCGTAACAAGGTGGAATGCTTGATTCCAAGGAAAACCGTTTAGTTTGAGTTTCTGGGGCCGATCCTCTTTGGTAAAACGGCCGCCAACAAGTGACTGACAGACGAGTAAGAGGCCGAGGTCGAGGCCAGGCCCTCTAGGGGGACAAGGGTTACTGTAACTAAAGTACCTTGGTTGGGTCTATTCTTTCAACAAGGTGTGGGTGGGAATGAATGGAAGCGAGCTGAGAATGGGAATGGCCTCTAGCGAGCTGCTGCATCTAGTAACTAGTTTGTTATTCATAAGTTGGTAGGATATCTTAGGTTAGCAGATAACAGGTTTGGACGCGTCTTTTTTTGGCCACAACGCGTCTCCTGGGACACGCTTTGTTTGGATTGTAGTGGATGCCAGCCAATCATGTCTGGCTAATCTCAAGGGTCTGAAGCTGGCCCAATTGGAGTAGGAAATAAGCAAAAAAGATGTGCATCTCAGACTTGACTTTGGTGCCTGGACAAAGCGAGCGAGCCGGATTATGCATGTGCACACCCATCACCAGCGTTAGCGAAACATTTCTGATGCCCCGCACTTTTCACCATCGTCATTCAATGCTCATGGTGTCGTTCTTTGCATCCCATTGAGAAAAGAGTTGGAAATTCGGAACGGAAGGGTAAAAGGGCCCAACAAAAGAAGATTAGAGGGGCTGCCCTTGCATGTGAAAGCAAAAATTTGGCTGATCTAATTGTTTTAAAGTTGTGCATCCGATTGTAGCGTCGAATGAGAGAACTCGATCCGATTGACTTTTCGGCTGATTGTAGACTACGCACAAAAGGAAGCATGAAATGCCATCCTATTTGCACATGGGAATCGGAAGTACCGGTAGTGAGGAGGACAAGACGGATGTACGGCCACGAGCGGAAACGGCTGTACATCAATTGGCCATTACCTAAAGTCCAAGAATCCAAATATCTAAACCGTACTAGACTCTTTACTTTCTTTTACACATCCTCCTAGCTGATGCCTTTATATAAAGCACGGGATTCAACAACGCACCCCCATGGCTCCTTGGATAACCATGCCAGACAGATATGATTCAAGATATCGATCACAAATAAAAGAACCGATCATTAACAGGATCTACTATGGTAATTTACCATGAACCACAGAGTACCCAGTTATTGAAACGAGCATGCCTTCACTGCCACAGTTTGTTACGGTATGTGTCCCAGTCCAGGTTAGTCTGTTTGTTTGATCGAGGAGCCGACGATGATCTTTGCCCCATCATGGCGATAGTTTCAGCTGTCAGCAACACAACTCGATTTCCTAAATGCAAATTCCACGTTGGGCTTATGTGTGGCTTAAAAGAGGGGAAGCAAATCCCAAGCCTGGATATTCCATGTTGGCGGGGTATGTGTGAGGCGTCATGATGAGCTATACTGTCCATAAACGGGCTGTGCTCAAAAGCCACGAGGTCAAAAAGGTGGATGAACACCATCCCCCTCCCTCTCGTATCGCTTCCCACCACCAGCTTTGCAAAAGTCAATCACCAACGCCAAAGATGGGGGACCCTTGTGTCCTTGGCTTGGCCTGGCCTGGCCTGGGCTGCCTGCGACGCGTACTCCTCACGCGTCTTGCTCTGTCAGACTATTTACACATTACCCCTTTAGGCAAAAACCAACAACCTGCTCAGCTCGACTCCGACCTCGTCTATTTATCTCAGGAATGAATATGTAACCCAAAATGCGACCGCTACCATCCAATTCATTATTCATCTGACCTGATCTGAGCTTGTCATTCAATTGATGGCCTGAGCAAAGCTTCGCAAGTAGTTGACCGCTCTTTTGTGTCTAATCTCTCTCCCTTCTCTCGGCTCTTAAATCCTCCGCTATATATCGGTCGTGACATTCTCTCAATTCTACGTTATGCTCGCCTCATAAATGAACTAAAAAAAATAGCATGTATCAGACTGATCTAATCCCCTGGACCCATTTCAATCCCAACAAGTGACATCATGGTCGCTGTCAGTACGACCGTTAACTCTTTTTTTCCTTTAGAAAAAAAAAAAAAAAAAGGTTCAGCAGTCTCGTGCTCCATCCTCAATCAAACTAGTGTCCACAGCGAACACGCTCCACGAGGCTATTCGTTCAAACACCCCAGCCCATACTTCCCTCCATCCCCGCAAATGTCCCAGGGCTTTAATAGATTCTGATATTGAGATGGATGCCTTGCTAAAAGAAGTGCCAGGGTTTTAAGGGATTGGAGAAGTTTAACTAGGTTACAAAGGAAAAGCTTGGTCTTGCATGAGAAATGCCAATCTTGCGGAACCAAGTTTTCTGTAAAGATTGACCTTTGACAATTCATCTAGTGTCCGAACTAACGAGGGCCAGGCTTCCATCTCTTTGGTCACAGGCACCGGGTGATTGAGGCCAGACACAGACACAGACACAGACCACACAGCACAGGCTGATCTGAGCTTTCGTCCGGTAAAGACGCTCAGGTCTTTTTGCTTTTTCATTCATTTTGTTCATCTAATGCTGCAACTACGGTTAACCAATTTCATAGCCAAGTTTTCTCCATGCTAAAGACCCGCTCGGGAGTCTAACCCTGCTTTGCCTGCCTATCGTGAAGGCTTCCGATACATGTAATTTGTCCCTGCATATATCGGATGCTCCGTAGGTTTAGTTTATTCGGTGCGTAAATAGCTCATCATGCTTACAACTGACATCCATAGCCAAGTTAGTAATAACGGAGTCCCCCTTGGACTCCATTCTCCAAGCTTCCGGCATATCTGAGCCCCTTCTAACTAACAAAACTACCATACGTACTGTCGCTGAGCAAAACCTCTAAGCGGATGACTATCTCTGTGCATTTACATATCTCGTCAATTTCTTCTTCCAAGGCACAGCGACTCGTAAGGAATGAATCAGCACAATCGAGAACACAGGCTCGGCTCTCTGCTCTATTGTACACCCTTGCACCCTCGTCTAGTTCCGACGCTCACCTACTATTGCATGTTTCACTTAGATTGACATGTCCACTTGCGCTTTTCAACATGCCTCGCAGACTTGCCACTCCATATCTTAAATTTATGCCAAGCCGACAAATGTAGACTATGCTCTGGTGACCTTCAGATCAAAGCCCCTTTCCTGTCGTCCACTTAGCGTAGGAACCATCAGCTCCGGCTTTCGAAACATTGCTGGAGTAAACTGATGGAATGGCTTGAGACCTGGCTGAGACATCGACTCTGGCGCAACGCCCATGTGGCACAACTTTTTCCAGATGTTGTAATGGATACCCATCTGAACACAACACCTTGCCGCCGACGTAGGCCATTATCGTGAAGCGGCATTATGCTTCATCAAGGGCTTCACAGCGCACATTCGGAACGTTACTCTACATAGTACATGTCATCGCTTCAACACAACCCTTGTACAATGAAAAATAGATTCACCATTACATATCGAAACAGCCAGAACCACGTTTCGTCGTGGTCTGGACTCGCACTATGAATTAGCTAGCTCTACCCAGCACGCACGAATAGCCACTCCTTGCTCAACGTCGTACGTGTACACCTTCAAGTTCCACCTCCTCTTCAGCAACAATACGCTTCACTCTCCAAGCTACGCACGCAAAACCATTAATCCAAAACTCGTCCGGCAACAGCTGCTCCACTGGTGTCCTTGGTGGTCGTCTTCTTCAGAGACTTGCCCAGCTGAATCTCGCTCAGGAAACCCGCTGGTCGGCCACCACCGGAAGGAGGAGGTGGCGCATTTCCAGGAGGGGGAGGAGGTGGCGGCGCTCCACCCATCGGAGGGGGAGGTGGAGGAGGTGCTCCAGCTGATGGCATCGGCGGCGGGGGTGGTGGAGCCGAAGGGGCGTCACTTCCGGGCATAGGAGGCGGAGGCGGAGGAGCACTTGGTGCATCGCTACCAGGCATAGGCGGAGGAGGGGGTGGAGAAGCTACCGGAGCCGGTGCATCGGTGCTCGGAGCGGGAGGCGGAGGTGCAATAGGAGAGTTGACAGCTGGGCTAGCAGTTGTTGATTCCCTGCCAGCCGCCGAAAGTGGGCGAGGAGGTGCCATGGTACCAAACAGCATCGAAGCCAGCTGGGCTGCGTTGCCACCACCAGGCCGGTCATCATCAGATTCATCATCCTCATCATCCCTATCGGAGCCCCAATCATCCGAGTCAGCACGGCGACGCGAGACAGGAGCCTTGGGGGCAGCCGGGGCCTTGGTGTCCTGGTTTTGAGTCATTCGGTGGAAGGGGTTTGTAGAGGCAACCTCAGACTGAGGAGCCGAAGGCGCTGGCGCAGCAGCAGCAGCAGCAGCAGGTGTACCCTCGTTCGACTGAGACATCATACGGAAGAATGGGTTCTTGCTTTCAGTCTCACTGGGCGGCGATGTAACAACAGCCGGAGGAGGGGGAGGAGACGAAACAGCCGCAGCAGCAGGGGGAGGCGATGGCTTCTTCTCCAGCTCTTGGCTGGCCACTTGACTGTCGCTCACAGTAGGTGTTGACGCCTGTGGGGTAATTTGTTCAGGGCCTTCATCGTCATCCGAAGATGAGCTATCTTCCTCCATAGCCTCAAGCTGTCGTTGGAGCTCAAGCTCACGTTGACGAGCAGCCTCAATCTCAGCCCGTCGGGCAGCGAGCTTGGCCTCCTTTTCCTTGGCATCAGCCACCGCAGCCTTCTTTCGCTTCTTTTCTTCCTCCTTACGGAGCTTGCCTTGTCTCACCTGCTCCTCGAGAGCCTTGAGACGGGCATCGGAAGCCTCACGCTCCTTGGCAAGGTCGTCTTCTTGCTCCTTTGCAGCTTCCCTGTTGATTGGTTAGCACATGTAGCTCTAGACATCCGACATGTAGTACTCACTCCATCTGCTGTGTCTCGCGCTGTTGCTCCTCATGCTCACGAGCGAGTCTCTGTTCTTCAGCGTGCTTAGCAGCAGCATCCTCCTCGGCCTTCTTTGCAGCCTCGTGGTCAGCTTCTGGCTTTCCACGGTGTCGAGTTGGTGGAGGAGGAGGCTTCTTGGCCTCCGTCTTCGGTTGCTCAGGTGCAGGGGGTGGGATGCCCTGCTCCTCAGCTAGACGAGCTTGTCGTTCAGACTCCCTACGAGCATCCTCCTCTTCGGCCTGACGCAGCTTGGCGGCTCGTTCAGCTCGCTCGCGTTCCATACGCTGGGCAGCTGTCTCGCCAGACTTCGTGGGGGCCTTAATTCCCAGAGCAGCCAATCTCTCAGCCATGCGCTGTTCAGCCTGCTGCTTGATGAAAGCAGCTCGCTCCTCGGGAGTCTTGTATGCCGAGTACGATCCTCCGGCGGTGGGTGTAGCTGTGCGAGAAGTGGACACAGGGCTCTCTACTCGAGGACTGTTGACACGTTCCGGTTGAGTCTCCTCAGGACGTCCTGCTGATCGAGCGGGTCGCTTGTCTTGAGCGCGAACTCGAGCGCTCCGGCTTTCACGTTGAAGATCGAAAATGAAATCGCGGACCTCATCCTCTACTCCGAGCGCATCTTCCCAGCGGCGCTTCTCATGTTCACTGGTGTTGTCACGACCACCTTCCTTGAGGCTGTCCTCAATACCGTGGGCGAAGTCGCGAACACTTTCCTCGACATCACGGACCATGCGCTCGTTGCTCTCCTTTTCGTTCTTGACCTTAATGCTCTCCTCCTCAAGTCGCTTGGGCGCATCGTGATCTTCAGTACCGACATCGATCTTCTTTCCAGTCAGGGCAGCAGTTCGTTGCTGCATCATAGCCTTGGCCCTGGCCTTGAGCCGATCCGACTCAGTCACAGTACCACCAGGGCCAGTTCCAACAATGGGGGCGCCACTGCTGGGGTGGGCCTTGGCGTCCTTGATGCGGAACAGTTCCAACCTGGCTTCCATGATGGCCTTTTCGGTCCTTCGCACCTGCGAGGCAAGCTCTGGAACCTTGTCTGTGAGATTCTGAAGTTGGCGCTTGAGAGCCCTTCTCTCAGCATCAGAGTCTCCGCTTGCCAGGGCTGCGTCAGGGTGAGAGTCAATATCCTCTTGGATGCGACGAATGCGGCGATAAAGCTCCTCGGCCTCACGTCGATCGCGACGGTCGAGAATGTCGTCTTCTTCGTGGTTTCTCTCATCGGCAAAATCCATAGCATCCAAAAGAACCTCCTTTTCCTTGATCTTCTTCTTGAGTTGGTCCAAGCTCAGCTCGTCGTTGGAACCAACAGAGCCAGGAGATTCAGGTCGAGGAGAGTTGTTGCCGACCCTACGACGGGCGCTAGATCTATATCCAAACTGCTCATCGTCGTTTTTGTAGACCGTGGCATCCTTTCGACCAGCAACAGCTCCAGCGGGAGCACCCCTAAATGAGCGGTTCTTCATGTAGCTAACACCTGTCTTCTGGGGCAAGAGAGCGGCGCCGGACTTGGTACGGAACTCAGACTCATCGTGAAGCATTGACTTGAGGGTACCGATGGACTGACTGAAGTTGCGAGTCGAAGGAGGCACAAGTTCGGGAGGTAGCGTGTTGGGCAACGGGTAACCGTTCAGCTTTCTGTAGATCAAATGCATCGCGACAGCAAATTCGTCAAGATCGAGACGTCCCTTGTTACCGTGATCAGCCAAGGTCCATACTCTTTCGAGATCAGGCTTCTCAAGTCCACTCTGGCCAAAGATCTCGATAGCCGCATCACCACCGATATAGCCTTTGCCAAGACCATCCCAGGCTTTAAACAGAGTATCATAACGGGTTTTTTCCTCCTTGGTGATCGCCCAGGGAATAACAGCGTTTCCTTGAAGGCCCTGGGTGGTAAAGTTTCCAGCTTCTCGACCCTGTTGAGGCATCATTTGGGCTTGAAGAGCATCGATGTTGGGCAAACCAGTGGAAGGTGCATTAACAAGACCCCATTGACCAGGTCGTCCGGTGGGCTGGGCGTTCAGAGGAGCAGCCATACCGCCTGCAACACCAGGAGACAGCGAGGAACCAAAGCCTGTAGGCATAGGGGGCATTGGAGGTCGGGGGCCGTTGTATCCAGTGGCTTGGGGATTGTTCTGAATGCCAGGGAAGCCAGTCTGCTGAGTTTGCGATCCCTGCTGACCAAATCCTGTCTGCTGCCCAGGGAATCCCGTCATTTGCGTCTGGAGTAGCTGCGCATTCGAAGCCTGGGGCTGAGGCTGGGGCTGCTGGATAACTGGAGGAGTCGCAGTGTTAGTCCTGATATCAGGAGTAGAGCTGGCGGCGGCCGAATCATCGGCAACGCTGAAGCTAATAATATCCACCATGCTCGAGACCTCGTTCTTGATGTTTTCGGGTAGGTTAGGAGGCAGCTGCTTGCCGGTAAGCTTCAAGTTGCACAGGTACATGGCGAGCGCGAATTCGGGGAAGTAAAGCTGGCCAGCACGAGTGGTATCAGCAAGAGTCCTGCGACATGTTAGCACCAAGAATATATAGATTATAAGAATGCCAGGTAAGAAGAGCGATACGTACCAGATATGCGACAGAGAGTCACCATCAAGTCTCGATCGCATAAGTAGATCGCGAGCCTTTTCTCCTGACATGGTCATTCCACCTTCTCCCACGGCAGACTTAAACAAAGTTTCGAACTTGGCTTGATCCTGGGCTGTAATGAACGATAGTCGGATATTAGGGATCTTGTTGGGCTGCGACTTCTCTGCCCTTCGTCCTCGCGGCTTTGCAGTTCCACCAGTCTGGAAGGATGCAGCCATCTCAGTGAAACCAGTGGCTTGAGGTTTCATCGGCGCCGCAGGGGGGTTGGATGGTCCGGACGACTGCTGAGGTGAAAAGCTAGTCGGCTGGTTCGACTGGAAGCCCGGCTGCTGTTGCTGTTGTTGTTGTTGAAACTGCTGCTGGAACTGAGGCGGGATTGATGGCATTGGGGGAGCACCAGTCTGGAAGCTTTGCTGCTGCAGAGGCTGAGGTTGCTGCTGCTGTTGTCCCGGAAAGCCCGTAAACTGTTGCTGAAGAGGCTGCTGCGTCTGGAGTCCCTGGCCCTGCACTGGAAAGCCCGTATACTGCTGTTGCAGATGAGCTTGTCCAAAGCCCGTGGGCTGAGGCGCAAAAGGACTGGGTTGCTGGCCGGGCTGCTGTTGCTGCTGGCCGACGCCCAGGTTGGCAAACGATCCTCCACCATATTGCTGCTGCTGGCCGCCAGGCCGCTGGCTATTGCCGCCTAGAAAGGCGTTCGAGTTGGAGTACATTACGGGCTGGTTCCTATTCCCAAGACCACGTACGAGGCTCGTTCGGGGGTCGAGGAGGCGCTATATTCGGGGGGGGGGCTTCGAGGAACCGAGAGTCGGTCTCTGGAGCGAAGACAGCTCCCGCAGTAAAATTGCAAAGTAATAAAATGCAGTCAAAGGATGAGAATTACAATATAAAAGGACAGTAGGCCCTCAGATGGCGATTGTGGAGTGGACAGAGGGCATCCACGAAAGATGATGATGGTGGAGGAGGATCAAGAGTAAGAGTGGCTTCGTATGTGATGACGAGCGTCTTGGGCAGGCACCAGACAGGTTGCTGCAGGTTGCTAGTGGAACCCCCATGGAGAGTACCTCGAGCGCTTTTAGTGGCTGGCTTCTCTCTCAATGGCCAACCGCCAAGGTTTCTGTGGGTAGTCTTCCACTTTTACAGGGGAATGGAAGCCCAAAGCAAATTGAGGTGGCTTAGACTCTCCTGGAATAGACAGGGATTCGCGGTCCTTTCCCATCTAGAGCTTAGCATACAACCTGGAAGGTTGATAACCTGTCAAATTGATGTCGCTTATTACACTTTGACGGATACTGGCATATACGTCATGACGACGTTCACAAGCACAACACGCATCAAAAGTTAGACTGAGACAAAAGACATTGAATTCGACTCATCTAGTAATAAAAATAGCGAAGGGTATCAAGAGTAACTTATACGCAAAACTGGACTGAAACCACCAGACCAATCCCAATCCCAATCCCAATCCCAATCCCAAAATTCCATCAACGCCTGCTTCCTTTTCCCGTATAACAAAAGAACTCCGGAATGATCGGAAGTGTCGACCAAAATGCCATGCCACCTTCTTTGCACGTGTTTGTCCATTAGAGCTCATTAACCATCTTCGTCTCATGAGTGTCGTTCGTCGAAATGAACACCATGCTCCTCCTCCTCGATACAGCCAGCCTCATCGCTCCAGAATCGTCGATGGGCTCGTAGCTCCAGCCCAAAGTCTGTGTCATGAGGGTCTGCAAAGCTATATTCGTAGTCCAGGGTCTCATCGTTCAGTTCATCCTGGTGGCCCACCAGGTATTCCTTGTCGACTGGACTGTCTGGCTCGGGAGGTGTGGGAACTGCTGACCCTGTGCTTGGGCTCTCTGTCGCGCTAATACCACCCTCACTCGAAACTATAGAGTATGATCTTGACCAAGACCTCGAAACTCTAGCGCCTGGCTCAGCGCTGACCAGACGAGCCGGGCCCAAGGAAATCATGCTGGCCCTCTTGCTGTTCAAGTAAGGGTTGGATGCGCGGCGATTCATAGCCCTCTTGGACTCAGACGCCCGCAGCGCCAACCCTCCGAATGCTTTGGAGAAGTCTTCTTCACCATCGCAAAATAGATATCCATCCTGGCCCGAGTCGTAACGGCCGTCTTCACCTTCTTCGAATAATAGTCGGTTTCTCTCCAAAACCTCCTGCTGTGTATGCACTGCATCCTCCCATCCGCCACGCAACTGTTGTGCAAGAGGTTCGCTAACGCTTTGGGGGACCTTTTCATGTCGTATTCTTGAGATCATGGATTGCCTGCGTGCTGAAGTTGCGGTTGCTACAGCGTTGTCCACTGATTTCTGTATAGTCTGGGCGAGATCGCGGTCCGAGAAAGCCGAAAAGTAGCGAATAGTTGTACTGTCGCTCAAATGTCTCACCAGATGTCTAAAATTGGAGATATTAAAATCGTTGCCCTCGCAGTCGAGGCTATGAAGCGTCGTATTGGCAGAGATAGCTTCAGCCAGGTCGCCAATATTGACGTTCAGCATTTGACTGCGCACCCGAAGATGTTCCAGCCGTGTGTTATACTGGAGCCCACTGAGGGCTTTAGAGAAGCCCGGGCCAAGGCGACCTTCGTCCAACTTGGAGTCAAATCCAGACAGGTCGAGGAACCTGATGGTGTGGTTCTGAGAGAAAAGGTCCGAAAGTGCTCTGCAGGCCGTCTCGCTAGCCGAGTCAGGGGTAGCGGTACCAGCAAGGCTGAGGCATTCGATCGTCTGGTTGACCGTCAACGCTTTCAGAAGCTTGATGTAGTTCGCTTCCAGAGCGAACTCAACCATTTGTATGAAGAGACCCCAAGGGCCAAAGCACTCGGTAATGACGGCACATAAATCGTCGATGCCCTCGTCAAGTCGGTTGCCGTTGATATATAGTGTGATCTGTCGAGCCTGGCCCATTGCGTAAAACATCTGGGCAATTTGAGCACCAGTCAGACCGCATTTGCTCAGGCGAAGAATTCGAAGGTTTTCCGAGCTGGGAGTTGCCAAATATCCAGTTAATATGTCGACAGTTGGAGGGTTAAGCTATGCAGTAGATGTTAGTTTCGAACAAGAGGTTAAATAATGCTTTCACTTACAGCAATTCCTGATAGGTCAAGCTCCTCCAAAGACCACGAGTTCAGTACCCCTTCGTCGAACAAAGGAACATCGAAAGGGATGCGGGTGTTGCCAGCAATGTTCAGCTTTCTTATGGCTTGAAGTTGACTGAGTGAGTCATGGATGATATCGAATTTGACCGTGCCCTGGTTTTCAGAGGTATCGATGTGCTGAAGAGTGGCGCCCTGCCCCGAAATGCCAGTCCAGAGTGTTGTGAGACCCTCATCACCCAGTCCACAATTAGACAGGTCGAGCTTCCTCATTAAAACCTCATCAAGAACAAGCAGATTGGCTAGTTCCTCGATATCACTTGGTGCAATCAGATTACCAGACATGGTAATGCTGTGACACAAACATGCCTGACGCTTCAGCAACATGAGTATGGGCCGCAGAACCTCGGAGCTGACTCTACGGACACCATCGGGATCCTTTGAGCGACCGATGGTGCTTCGTGGTCCCAGAATATTCCTTAAATCCATGCTTCGAATCGATTCGGATGAGAAGGCAAGAGCGTGCATCTCCTGGGTGAGGACGGATGACTGCATGAGAAGATCGTAATGCTCTTCAGAGATTTTGATTCCATTGAGGGATGTGTAAGCGATAGCATCTCCGAAATGAGAATAATCCTTCTTTCCAGCGAGACCAGACAGATCAATATTGCGGAACGAGAGCTCTTTGAAGTAGCTGTTGTATCGTAATGCTCGAAATAATGCAAGTAGTTGCAGCGTCGAGTATGGTTGAGCGCCTGGGGGCAGAA
This sequence comes from Fusarium sp. FL617, assembly GCA_030142105.1. NCBI lineage: Eukaryota > Fungi > Ascomycota > Sordariomycetes > Hypocreales > Nectriaceae > Fusarium > Fusarium sp. FL617. The sequence continues at coordinate 1,726,167 of JAREIL010000010.1, read as the reverse complement.
GACGGAAAGCTGGTTGACACGGAGTATTCCATTCAATCGTCCATCGAGGAACCTGGACCTTGAAAGCAGCACAATACGCATGTAAACTTCGTTCTAGTCCGCCCAAGTCATTTCCGGATGTCAATTGTAATGGCGGAGGGAGGCCCTTAATATCGAAAATAGCTTTTTGCAAATGCTGTGGCCACATGGGCTTCAGCTCACGATCGACCTTGGTCATGGCCTCGATAACATGTCGATAATGCACACTAGCAAGTTCGAGCCTGTTCTCACGGCCAAGGGGCAATCTGAGCTATGTTAGTACACAAAAGCACAGTTGGCGACAAGTCTAGTGTGACCTACCGGAAGCTCATCACAAATCTCTGTTCGTGTGACGCGACGGATGCTCGGAATCGAATGAGTGAAACTGTGCCATAGGACTGGACCTTTACACGCAGGTCACCAGGGGTAGTTGCATGATCTGCTTTGAGAACCTCAAGGAAGTACAGCATAGCTGGTCCGATGACGATGTAGAACGATGAACCATCTACAAAGTGCTGCGACTCTTCAGCAGAATTAGCCTTCTGGGGCGCACCGATTGTGCGTTTGACCACGGGAAAGGTCAATATCTTCGATGTGTTGGTATTTGAGTCGGGCTCTGTGGTTTCCACAATGTGATTGATTCTCGCTTTCAGATTGCCCGGTACCAAGGATTGAGATGGGGACCGCCTGTGGCTCATTCTACAAGTCCGCTGAATGCTGGCTAGCCAGTCATCGCGATCCTTAGGCAACATAAAGAATAGATGTGTCTTTGAGTATGCCAGTTTAGGCCATTGAGAGAACCACCATACTTCGACGCCAAATCGGGGGCTCGAGCCCTCTTCGTTGAAAACAGCCACGATGGAACGTAAAGGAATTTCCATCCGCACATCAGACGAGGATTTGCTGGCGTGGCCAATAGCACTGTTCGGTTTCAACATTCCATCCCCGGGGGTGAGCTGCGGAAAGGCGGCCTTTGCTCCATCTATACCCCCAAACTTGATCAAGCATGTATCCGTAAGAACCAGATATTCGGCACGAGCTTTGAGGAGCGTAACATCAGTCTTGAGAGGGCCGAACTGAACGAGTTCCATCGATGAATAAGGTATTTCAGGGGTGACCGAAGGGAATTCGGGGGCTGAGGCGCTCATCGGTGATGCAATTGAGACTCGACGGTGTATTCTATCGATCATTGACCCTGAACCGGAATGCGTCTTCTGCAGGCGTCGTATTGAGGATGAGCTTCGAGATGGGCTGTGGGACACGGACTCCATCGAAGAGTTGCTGAGAGAGCGAAGTGCTTTGGAGAAAACGCGTGGCTTCTTTCCGTCGGCACCATCGAATTCCTTACTTCCATCGTGAGGGATTGGTACGGGAGGCGTTGTCTTGAGAGTTGGAAGAGTAGTCCTCCTCCTCCATTTTTCGGCGTTCATGTTGACGGGCTCGCAACTGCACTAGAGCTGGTATCGTCGTTGGTCTTGAGGCTCGAGATTTATAATTCCGCTGATCAGTAAAGATAGAGAATCAAGTCAAGATGAACAGGCGCCTCGCATGCCGCCCAGGTAAGAGCAAGATCTGTAAGAGATCAAGTTCTCGACTTGAATACAAAGAGGTCTCCTAGGGAATAGGGTCGCCTCGACGTCAAGATGTCTCAGTCTTTCGGCTACGCGATGTCGTAGGAGGAGATTGGGCGAATTAAACTGAAAAGCCTCCCCGCATGCGTTGTCGTCGAGGCGGGATGTGGGTGCGGCTGGCGTCAACGCCTTTTCGTTGCTGGATCCAAATATTTGGGTTTGGGCGCAGCAGAGCGTTGCTAGAGAATGGCCGAGGAATGTGCCTAGGCTAGGTATGTACAGCTGCTCCGGCTAGGCTGGGAATGAAGTTGATAGATACTGCAGACAATCACGCAAAGACAACCTCAGTGGAAGAGGGAAATGGATGACAGAGACGTAGAGATAGAGACAGAGCGTGCGCGCAGATAGCAGGGGAGAAATATCACGGTACGAATTGATGTTCGGTCGGTTGATCGGCGTCGAGGGAATGGCTTTAATGAAATCCAATGTTGAGGATGACGTCGTAATGAACCCAAGAGTTGCTCCAGGAGCATGTGAGATCTAGATCACAGTCGCAGGCATGCTGGGAACTGCCAAGCACTGGATATTTGAGGGCAAAGCGATGCCCAGCAACGCAGGGGAAAAGGAGGCTTGAAGTTGTCAAGAAGACAAGCGGGAGGCTTCACAATACGAGGTGTGTATAAGCTTCCGATCCGGTGGTCCCGGAGACGACGATGACGACGGGGGTTGTTGTTGTTGTCGTCGTTTGTGATAGTAGAGGAACGAGAGACAAGCCTGGGCAGGGCCTTTCAAAGACGAAAGAAAAGGGGAGAAATAAAAACAGAGGCACCACCAGTGGTGATATCCTTTAACCACAGGAGCTATCGACAACAGGCTCAGCCGCTAATCAGAGAAGATGAGGAGGGGGGCTCGACTAGGATTAGTTTAAAGGGAAATGTCGAAATGAAAGGAAGGAAGATGGAAGAGCAGAGAAAAGACGATACATGGTCTGAGGTTTGTTTGTGAGCACCTCACTTGAATTGTCGTCGTCATAAGGACTGCGGCCGGGGTGTTCAGTGGAGGCGGCCCTCCCATTTCCAACCAAGGATCCATCACAAGCCATCCATGGCATCTGTGCTGTGCTGCGTCGTTGCGTGCATGCACCTACTATGCATTGGATCCATCCATACATACGGATGTGCAGTGGTCCGCGGGCACTTACACCTCTCCACTGGACAAATCTCCACTGGAACCTGGCCAAGAATCTCAGCCAGAAGAGGAAATCCTTGCAAGGCCGGACTCTTTCAGCCAGCACAAACAAGGACTAACGCGTGTTAGATCTCGATCATAAAGCCAATTGAAAGAACCAACCCAAGGATGGACATTCGTCACTGTCTGGTTACTTGTTCTCGACAGATATGGTAGCAACAAGGGCCCCTGGTAACTTGCAATCCACCACCGAGCACTTGAGCATAACACAACAAGCAGCAGAGAATCAAGGCGTGGGATGGCGTGGTGGTCCAAGGTTTCAGAGGGACAAGAAATTATGACCGCCCGAAAAGAGCCTTTTCTTGCGCACATCTCACCCACAACGCGGAGAGTTTTTGATGGTCAGGTCCGCAGACGTTTTCCAGATAATGGTGGTCATGATGGCGGCCATGATGATGCTGAAACCCATCATTATTTCGGTTTCGGCTCTTGATTTTGTCCACGACAGGGCCAATCACCAACTGCGCGGGGTACCCTGCCCTGCCAATGGACGGATTTCTCCTCACTCCCAGTTCTCTCGTTTCAGCTCGTCAACAAGCGAGCGTTATTCCGAGCCCTGTTGATTGATGAATGAAATCAGTCAACGAGAACTCACGATAGTTAGATTTGAAGTTTAAGCTGCCCCTCCTTCCTAGCCCCTACCGATAGCTCCAATCCACCAAAACCACTTTTACTTGGAGCCAAGATTCAACTTGCTCCAGGCAGTTAATCTCGGGAATCCGCATGAGCCACAAGACTTCAACGCGCAAGATGCGTCCTTGTACTCGTAAGTTGGTGGAGCAGCCATTCATGGATGCTTAGGAGGAAGAAGATGTACCGCGTCCGCCGTCCACGGGCGCCGGCTGGCAAGGTCATGGATCCTGGGTCTTTTTACCTTTAAACATCGTATTCAGTGATCTTGTGTCGTGGCTGACCACTATTCTTTTTTCCCGAATGTCGTGCACTTTGAAAGATCTCGTGCAGAAATTCTGCATAATCCTTATCTGCCGTATTGCCGGACACCGCGTTACCGTACAAGCTTCTGCAGAGCTCGATAGACCGTTGGAGCTTGCGATTGGCGTCCTGCACCAGAAAGCCTAAGCCACCCGCTAGACGACGCAGCGTCCTCGTTTGAGACAAGCTTGGAGGTGGAGGCTCGTTCTTGGAGTTCGAGAACGACCCATTGAGGATCTCAGGCCATCTTGACAATCTTTGACAGGCCTTGCGTCATGGACCCGGGAGATTGGAGCTTGGTGAGTGTTGATGTTTGACTATCTTTTACTTAAAAAAGCTCGCAATCCCGCGGTTGGCGACAAGCCCAAACCCCCTTCAATCTGGTGTTGGGCGGCGTGGCATCTCGTGGTGTAACCGTGATTATCCGCCAGCATCTGAAAAAGGTGTTAGTATTTCGAGCCAATGGCCGGCGATTCCGTGAGCGTAACGGTCGTATTGAATCTACCCTTGGCTAGCCTTCCACCCTTGAGAGTCCCATGAAGCTTCGACCCTTGAAAACCTTGTAGTTCTCAGTGGGTTGATGCAGAACACGAACAACACCAGCATTCTCAGGGTGCTCTAAGAAAAGCAACGCCCCACCAACATCCATGCTTTGATCAGGCTGCTTACGGCGCTACATAATTCAGGGACCAGACTAATAACGCGATATCCTGTCTATATATTGGCATATATTCCACGTTGATTCCGTCGTTTGTGGATTCAAGCTTTATATAGTTCTTTCAGTTGACCGCTTGTTCCAGATATTGGACGGGCAGATAACCGCTGGATATGTAATATTCCACACACCCAGCAAGGCCTCACCAGATCAATGGCGAATTGTATTACCATAGCACACAGGTAGTTTGACGAAGAATTGAGATATCTCAAGTACCTAACTTGAGGTAAGAGAGCATAAGTCATAAATAAGGTACCAATCTAATTCTTTTGTTGTCTCTTATGCCCTAACCTAAAGTCACCTGCCATGAGTAAATATCTCGATTATTTGCCGGACTACTTAACATTAAGAACCATTGGCGTCAATTCCCGTTTATGTGCCGGTATTTTACTACTTGATTGATAAATGTTTTAGTAATCGGAAATACCAACGACTTCCGCATCGACCGAGGAAATAAGTCCGAGGAAGCCATCTCACGGATAGAATGCCGGCTATCATACCCAAACGACGAAATAAGTCCGAATTGGACGCCATACTTCCTCGACTTAATGAGATGCATCTTATCCTGGAGCCTATAAAATTCTATTGAGCAAGCCTTTAGGCTTTCGATCCAGGATTACCAGGACACATATTTCTAGTGGCTTTGGCTTGAATCTCTAATGCCCGTTTCTCAAGGTCGGGGCAGGATTTTGATATAAAGTCAATATGAGTCCTGACCCTGAGGAATCGCTTTTATGCAGGCCGATTCCATTCCATCGGCTTAACGACGTGATGATTCGTAAGTGGGATAGATGAACCGGCATTGATAGTCCTTATATCGCGCGCATAATGTTCTACGTTCAATTAGACTGAGCAGAACTTCCTCGGCCAGTGATACAAGTCCAGGCTGCATGAAGATCAAAAACTAGGCTTTGGAATTATTGTTTCGAAAGCTGTAGTAGCCGTAAGTACCACTTGAAGATCAGATATATAAAAAAAAGGCATCGAAACTACTAGATCTCGGCAAGATCCAACGTAACGTGAGCCACCAAGGTGAGGGGCATGACCCAACCACAGCAGGCAAGTAAACTGCCCAGAGCCAAGTAGCAAGCTGTATGGTCCACTATCTAGCTTATGCGAGCTCATATGCTGATGGATAGCAGATGGCAAATCTGTCGTAAGGGCTTGTAACTTGGGCTTATAAAAAGAAACCATGCCGCCCTCTCCTCTATAGCACTCCCCTCTCGATCTCAACCACAATTGTTCTCACTTTAACGGCTTAAAACAGATCAAAACCGACAGAACTACCCCGCCATATCTTGAATCGGAGTCAGAGTCTGGGGTAGCAACCAATCGCAGGATTCCATCAACCGGCCGAAGACGGTATCTTCCACCGAAAGCCGCTCCCCACCTTCGTCACCGCCTTCCCAAACAAGAAATCCTTTCCCACGGCCGTCACTCGGGCGGGGACCGGTCTTCGGTTTTTCCCAACAGCAAGAGCTTCCCGCTTCCGCTTCCGCTTCCCCCCTCCTCCTTCTTTTAAACCGATCGCGCTCGTCAAAGGTCTTCGTCAACCCCGCAAAACCCACATCTCGTCTGGGTATATCAGTGTCTGTGTAACCTCTTTTGCGAGGCTCAATTGCTCGTCTAGTAGCAAGAAGCAACACAAGCTCTCAGAATCGCGTGGTTCCAAGGCGGGGAACTCTCAACTCCACAATGTCCTCACCCGGCGACAACACTTCGCTTCTTTCGAGGCACTACATCGACTATGTCTACGCGCCTGGTCTGCTCCTCATTGTTGGCACTCTGATTGTCAAGAAGGAGTGGACTCCTTTTGCTGCGATCATTGCCGTCCTCTTTGGCGCTTACAACTTCATGGCCTTCCGTAAGTTGCGCCAAATTCTCTGCTCCCGCCTCCGCAGGTATAGTGGGGAGCTATCAATGCCGTCGACTAACGCAATGAAACCACAGAGGTCAAGAAGACTCTTAAGCCCGATGTCTTCCAGGAGTTTGAGCTCGAGGAGAAGACCATTGTTTCGCACAATGTCGCCATGTAAGTCGAATGCGCCTTCAACCGCTTGTTTCTTCTGTTCTGCATACTAATGCGCTGTAGCTACCGCTTCAAGCTTCCCAGCCCCAAGCACATCCTCGGTCTCCCTATCGGTCAGCACATCTCCATTGGCGCTCCCTGCCCCCAGCCTGATGGCTCTACCAAGGAGATTGTCCGCTCTTACACGCCCATCTCTGGTGACCACCAGCCCGGCCACGTCGACCTCCTGATCAAGTCTTACCCCCAGGGCAACATCTCTAAGCACATGGCCACTCTCACCGTTGGCCAGACCATTCGCGTCCGTGGTCCCAAGGGCGCTTTCGTTTACACTCCCAACATGGTCCGACACTTTGGTATGATCGCTGGTGGTACTGGAATCACTCCCATGCTCCAGGTCATCCGTGCTATTGTCCGTGGCCGAGCTGCTGGTGACAACACCGAGGTCGACCTCATCTTCGCCAACGTTACTCCTCAGGACATTCTCCTCAAGGAGGACCTCGACACTCTCGCCGCCCAAGACTCTAAGATCCGCGTGCACTACGTCCTCGACAAGCCTCCGGAGGGCTGGACTGGTGGCGTTGGCTACGTCACTGCCGACATGATCAGCGTAAGTACCCGCGCTTTGGGCTTAATATTTCCAGCTAGCTAATAGTAACTCAGAAATACCTTCCTAAGCCCGCCGATGATACCAAGATTCTCCTCTGTGGTCCTCCTCCCATGATTAGCGGTCTCAAGAAGGCCACGGAGAGCCTTGGATTTAAGAAGGCTCGCCCTGTCAGCAAGCTCGAGGACCAGGTCTTTGCTTTCTAAGCAATCCGACGACTAGTCGAGCTTGACAGTCCGCACCACCCGTTTGCATTGATCAGGAAAGGCGCAAGGAATGGCCATTTATGTAAAACGCAGTTTTATATATAGAAAATAAGCTTGGAAGAGATGGAAGGATAAATTACGTCTGAAATGTGAATAGAGCATGGACGAGAGAGGAGGAAGACATCATCGCGACAATAGATGATTGGGAATCATGCCGACAGGAAAGGAATGTAGATTCACGTTGGTCATATACCGCAAGTGGTTACACCGTTAAATTCTGAAATTATGATATGTGAAAATATGCAGACCGTAAAAACACTTGTGGCAAACACGCTCCCTATTTCACCCTCATACCCTAATGTAAGACCATCTATCCTTATGATACAGGCAGCTACAGCCCAATCGGGAGGCTTTTTTTGACGTATACTAGCAAAGTTACATTCTTGAATCCCCAACTTCATATTTCCTGTTACTCTTCATCGTCCTCCGCCTCCGCCATGCTGGTATCTGCTGCAGGACGAGGCTCTGCATCCTCATCGCCAGAGGCAATCTTGGCTCGTGAAGGTGCATCCTCGTCCTCATTATCCTCCTCATCACTATCCACGACACGTCCGCGGCGGGCTCGCTTGTGCTGTTGGCGCGGAGCGACCTCTTCCTCCTCCTCGTCGTCACCACCTCCCTGATTTGCCTCCTCATCGACGTCCATCTTGTCGTCTTCAACGGCCTTTTCATCCGCCTCGGATAGGGGAGTCTCCTCCCTGTCGATGTTTCTCTCAGCGCGCTCAAGCTCATCGTCGTCATTGAGGAAATCGTTATCCTCGTCGCTGTCGACAACAATCTCAGCTGACTTGACCTTGGCTGACTCCTTCTTTGTAAGTCGACGTCGCTTCTTGGTGCGCTCCTGTTCCTCCTCCTCCTCCTCCGACTCGTCGTCTTGGCGGTCGCTCTTCTTCTTCTTCTTTCCTCCAGATCGTTTCGGCTTGGGTTCGCCTGAAGCTCGGGGGGCAGCCTTGCGCTTTCGCTTCACCTTATCTCCCGTCTCACTGTCAGTCGTCATCTCAGCTTCGATACGAGCGCGCTCTTCTTCCGCTCGCTTCTCAGCCTGCAGTCTGTCGCGTGCAGCGATGGCCTCACGCTCCTTCTTGATCTTTTCTTGTCTTTCCCGCTCCTCGTCTAGAATCTTTTGACGTTCTTCTTCGCGACGTTTAAGTTCTGTTTCTCGCTGCTCTTTGGCTGCCTGTATCTTCTCCTTGTTCTTCTCTTCCCACTCCTTTTGCTTGCCAATAGCTCGCTCAAGCTGTTTGCGCAACGTGTTACGGGCCATGTTGGCACGCTGCTCGACGTCGTGCTTAGGATAAGGAGTCTGAGGATGAGCTGCGATCTCATCCAAGGATGTGATGGCAGCCTCTAGCCCCTCTGCGGCCTTTTCCAGCTGCTCTGCCGACCGCTTGTTCTCTGGCAGCCCTTGAACCATTGTAACGAGCTGGATATGCACAAAGGCGACATTGAATTTGTAATGCACTTGCTCAGGCGCAACCTCAAGAGCCTAGAAGTGTCGGTTAGTACAAGGTCGACGCGTAACTGATGGCTGAACTATACCTTCTGGGCACATTCAAGTGCCTTGTTGTATGCATCCACATCGCGCTCGGCTCGGCCACGGTTCAACCATGTTCGACCCAAGCACGCAAGGATCACAGGATCATTGGTCTTGCCATCTCGAGAAAGGGCAATCTCGTAGTGCTCGATAGCCTTGGAGTATTGTCTCAACTCGGCGTAGATGTGTCCTAGGTTGACGTAGAGGTGCGAGTCCCTGATGGTTTCTCGAACCTTGTTGAAAATACCCAAAGCCGACTTATAGTCTTTCTTGTCCTCCACGAGGGCAATGGCGACACCCTGTGCGGCATAGGCGTTTTTGGGATCCAATGACAGAGCCTTCTCGAAAAACTCAACAGCCTTGCCATATGTTGCGCTTCGCTTCTGTTTTTCTGAATCGGACTCACGACGCATCTCTCGAGCTTGCATCAAATACAAGTTGCCCATACCCACCAAAGCATGTCTGTCATGCTTGTCATAGTTTTGTAAGGTATGTTTGAAATGGCGAAACTCGGGATCTTCGCCAATGTTTGCTGGGCGCTTCCTTGAATGCACTCTGCCGAGGTACCAGCCGTACAAAGCACGAACCTCGAGATCAGTGTTGTTCTCCTGGTACAGCTTGGCAACGGCATCGGGTCCCTCCTTGTTCGGGTTCTTCCTAAGTTTGATGTAGGCAAGCCTGGCACGAGCATCTGTGTAATCATCGTGCCGCGCCAAGAGACCTTCATACACCTCCACAGCCTTGTCTGTGAGGCCCCGGGACTCGTAGCTTCGAGCCAGGTTGAAGCTGATTGTGGACACCAGTGCATCTGTATCCATTTCAGGATCCTTCTCGCCAATCTTCATACAGGCGCCCAATGCGGCCTCGAACATGTCACTGGCGAGTTCGTGCTTCTCGGCTTGTGAGTGGAAACAACCAATATTGTTCAGCAGTTGAGGTGGCAGGGACTTGCGAAGTGCAGCCTTAATCTCAACCGCGTCTTCGGCACCCGCTGGTCGTTCTGACTCAGGAACTTGGTCCAGCTCCAACTGCTCTACTTGTTGTAGGCATTGTAGAGCCTTATCAGGTTGATCCGTCTCATATAAGCGCGCCAGGTTGAGAAGAACAGACGCATCCGGTGACAGCGTCTTTTTCGGGTCTTTCCAAGCATTTCGAACACCTTCAAGCAGCGCGATGGCTTTCTTGAGCTCGGCAGATTTGTCCTCCTTGCTGTCGCTAACCTGGTTGGTGAAGACTTCTTCAGCGTACAATGTACCCAGAAGAATCATTGCCTCGTGGTTCTTGGATTGTTGGATCATCTTTTCAAGACGAAGCTTGGCTTCTCCAAGATCGTTCTTCAAAACGGACAGTTGGGCAACACCAAACTTGGCAGGAAGGTAACCTGTCTCGGTACCTCCTCGAGCTTCATCGGCACGACGATAGTAGTCGGTCGCTCGTTCAGTATTTCCGGCATAATGCTCCTTTCTTGCGAGTAGGTACCACCCGTCACTGGCAATGGCGTTGACGTCGGTGTACTGGATAGCTTTGTGCGATAGCTTGTCGGCATTATCCCACGCCTTTCTAGACAAGAAGTAGCCAGCAAAGGTAGAGCAGGTAAGAGGAAGATCCTTGTCAAGCTTGAAGGACTTTTGGGTGTATTCGGTCATGGCCTTCTTGTAGAGTTTGAGGAATTCATCACCGTTGACCGGTACGTGACCACTGGCATCCAAGTAGTAGAGACCGAGTAGAATATTGGCGACCTTAGAGTTCGGGTTAATCTCAAGACATCTCTCCCAGGCCATCTTGGCGTCGTCCTTGAAACCTAGCTGCCAGAAACAGCAGCCAATGCCAATTCGAGGATCCGGGTCAACGAGATCAGGCATCTTTTGCAGAACGTCCTGGTAGATAGCCAGGGAGTCCGGATATTTGTGCATTGAAAACAAAGCGCGGGCTTTGCCCATCAGTGCTAGCATATTTTTGCCTTGCGAAACTCGTAGAGCATCATCAAAGGACTTGACCGCAGTCTTCAGGAGCTCGTGCTTCTCGGTACCAATGCCACCAGCAGTCTTGGACGGGGCTTGTAGAGATGCTCGTAGAAGTAAAAGAACACCACGAGCGAGGAAAATGGGTGGAAATGATGGGTTGAGTCGAGCGGCGTCGTTGAGAGAGGATGTCGCGAGTTGAAGGTAATACTCCTTGGTCTTGGCCTCAGACGTATGAGTGCCCTCGGGGGCGACACGAGGAGCTTCTCTACTCTTCCACAAGTACATCCAGCATAGACAACAGATCATGCTGACTTTATCGCGCGGGTTTGAGCTGTTGCTTTGGATGGCGCTGCCGCCTCGGAGAAGCATCTCGATAGCATGGTCGATCTTGTGTTGTTTAGCATAAGCTAAAGCGACGGTCATCCAGTATGTCTTGGCGGCGCGTTCGTTTTCAAAGAGGGTACAGAGTTCGGTGGGATCGTCGACGAGATCCTCGAGATCGATTTCGACGGCTTCATCTTCCTGGTCGCCCTGCACGGGGATGTCGATGGCGGAAGGGATATCGGTAAATCGGGTGCTGACTGGCGCCGTCTCGGTGTCGCCGTTGACACCATTCGTTGTACCGTTTTGCGAAGCCGACATGATTGTGGAAGGAGAAGAGTGAGGATGGAAGAGCTGTGGTGTTCGTTCGGTAGCGAAAAGTTGGGCCGAGGAACGCGTCGCTCAGAACAGCTAGCAATGCGCCTCGAGTCAAAGAACGATCAACTCATCGAGTGGTTCAGAGACCAAGCAGCATAATCAATCGCAAAGGCTGGGCAAGTCTTAGCGTCGCTTGAGTCCGCGTTGGTGAAAAGGAGAGTGATGGTGATGATGGCGCAGGGAGTTTTGGCGTGTTAGTTTTGTCGAATCGCAGGATGAATGAGAATCTGAGAAGCTGCTTCTCGAGGTGTGGTACGTACTTCACCAGTGGGGCATTTGTCCCTTTGTTGATTGGCTGCTGACTTACAAGACTTGAACGTCCTATTCAACCTCAGATTTCAACCAGACTTTTCTCAATTCATTCAACTTGATAGAAAATACTATTCTTTTCAAGTTCATAGTACGTAGAATTCATTCTGATGTAATACTGTACTGATGACCCTACTGAGCTTTTACCAAAATGCGATAACCCTTCTCATAGGTAGCCTATTCTTTTGTCGCAAAACAACATGTATGTTCATGGATATCACGCAAGAACAGCTTTGATCAGAATTGAATTTGGTGGTATTCAACATACTGTTACACTTATCTTGAGGATAGTGATGAGGTATTCACAAAGATATTTTCATCCTGCTCTGAGGGTATATAACCTAGAACTGCTGTATCTGTCCCCCCTAGGTATGATAAGTAACGAACTGTGATAGAAAATCGTTCAATATATCTTCCACTGCCTCCTACTTATCATCCTGACTGTTATACAGTACTACTGGCTCTTCGAGCGTGGGTTTCTGTAGTTGTTAATAAGTACCTACGGAACAAGTGCCGGATTTTAGGAGGCTTTGAGCGAGCAGCTGGCAGCCAGTGTGTGCCAATGCTGGATTTTCTGATTCAGTTTTGGGCGCTGTTACTTTCGAGTATGAAACAAATTCACTTTTCTTCGCTTTTTAGTACCCGTGGTTTCTCTTTCAACACCAAAGCAGCATTGGAGAAGAGACCTTCCCCTTACAGCTCGCTCTCCCGCCAGCAGGCATCTCTACTAGCATCTTACTTCCACTCATCACATCTCAGAGCCTCATTCAACTACCCTTCCCTTTCGACGAAAGCACGAGGTGCCACGCTTAGGTAGGATGGCTCCTAGTCAAGAAATAGCCACCCCTCTGCTCAACATGCCTCTTCTCCGCTCTCGAACCAATGACTGTTCAGGATGGAACTGCTTGACTCCCGCTGAGCAAGCGGGTATCATCATCTGTATCATCGTCACTTCGACGGTCCTTCTCTTCGCCTACATGTATTACTTGGGTAGGATTACGACCGCTCATCAGGAGATTGTTCTTCGGCGTCAACGACGACGACGCAGAAGACGCCCAAGCAACCTGGCTATGGCACCGGCTGTTTCGCTAGTAAACCTGCCTATTGTTCCGCAGTTTCCTAGTCAACGAGTGGCCTATCAGCCATTTCTCTATAGTCCCAATGGTGCTCCTGTTATCCTTCCACAGCTTCAAGGACCGCCAGTGCCGTTGCCTCAACAGCCGATCCCAATCATCTACCCCGTTCACCCTCCGGGATATCTCCATCCGCAACCCCCTTCTCAACCAAACTCTCGGCAAAGTAGACCCAACACACCTGCTCAGCCTCCCTCAGCCGCTCCTGCATCAATCTCTTCAAGGGGATTGCCACCTCGCCAACCATCTTGGCGTCAGCGCCTGCGCCGAGTATTTGGTCTTACAACCGGAAGAGCCTCGACAGTGGCAAGCAACTCAGCGCCAGGAACTCCAGTTCTTTCTCGAAAACAGCCAGAAGCCCTCCACGGGGAAACAAGACGCAGCCTCTCACGATCCAGAAATGCGGGAACCGGTCATGCGCGTCGCAACAACCAGGAACCTCAACGGAACAGCAGTCATTCCAACCCAACCCATCGCAGTGCTGAAGAGCATCTAGACGGCACTATAAGACTCCAGTCTCCTGTTTCTGTTGCAGCTACAGTTCACAGCGATGATTACGACCTGATTCCGAATCCGAACCGTACTCCAGCTCTGCAGAATGCTGCCGCACAGGGCTATCGACCACCCGACATGGCTTCCCGTGGAGGAGACGCAGAAGAGTTGAGCAGCAACAGTAGCGATATCTATTCAGATGACCAACAGACAGTGCCTACGATCTCACCAACTCGGCCGGCATTTGACCCTAGATCAAGACCACCCACACCCATCCCTGACGCTCAAGGTGCCAGAAGAGGAAGTATCGAACAGGCGAGACTCTTTCGTACAATGTCGTTGTAGGATTGCTCAAGTATCGATTACGTGCAGTACTAACATTCCTCAGGCCCGATTCTAGTCATGGAACTCTACACATGCCATCTCCCCGACGAGGAACATCATCTACCACAACTCAGGATCAAGTCTGGAACCTATACCACAGAGGTCGTGAGATCCGCAGAGTGAACTGGGATAGGAGGTCAGTTTATATTCTCTCACTCCGACGCAACACTAACACGTTCGTCTAGGTACACCAGCCCAAGCCAGATGACGGAAGATGGTATCGGGCCCTTCCCGCCTCAATCTATCCATCAAGGAGGCGGAAGCTACCAATCCCATTCATGGAGAGGGAGCACCATGGAGCCCGGTGTCGACGTTCAGCCTTCGCAGTCTATCAATGCGTAGTTACGGAATAGTGTTGGCACACAGGGGAGTTATGTGTGACAATTTTGAGAGGATGAAGAGGGACAAGATTCCCTGTTGATATTGCATCGACAGTCGATGCAACCAAAGCAGATGAGCGGCATTTGATGGCTACTTATCTTTGGCCTTGCGTTGGTGGCGATGTCTCAAACACAGCAAAGCAATTGGGAACTTGAGTAGGGAATGCTTTGTATGTTCTCTTGGACTTTTACCATGTCTATTGTAAGAAGTAATGTATTCATTTGTGTTGACTTGGTTCTCCTACCTCGGCAAGTGGGAAATACTTATGATGGATTGGTAGTTCATGAAAACACGAGGCGCCATATGTGCAAGTGATGCCGCTTTATGAATCTGATAGTCGTAGATTAAGTTAAAGATGCATCTCCAGCCTTAAGAAAATTTGTTCTTGTCTCATAACCCAAGAATTGCAGTTTAAATACCTAGGTACAGTACTTCAGGTCGCTGAACCAAACACAACCATTCTGAGCCGGAGATAAAAGCGGCGACAACGCTAATCCCAGTACATTTTGGCACAGGCCCACAGCAAGTAAAACCACTCCTGGAGCTCCCTCACTTTCTGGGGCCCTGTAAACTCTAGTCTCAACGTAGGTCGTCTACGGCACGGCAGGACCACCAACCCAGGCCAACTCAGCCCAGTCAAGCCCAGCCCCATTCAACGTCATCCTATTCCATTCACTATCCCGCCGACACCGCCGACCGCGACATACTTTACCCTCATCACACTCGACTTGTACGGCATACTCTGGAATGCGATAAACCTGGATGCGATCTATTCCCGTCGATTCATCCTCGTGTCACTCTATTCGAACCCATGCTTGCCCCTCCCCCGCTAGCAACGACCTACGCTTGAAGCTCTCGTCCTCCACCAACAGAGCTCTTCTCTAGGCTCCAGCTTAAAACGCGCGAAATAGACCTTACAAACACTCTTGTACGCAGTCACTGTCGCGATTGCTCTTAGCAAACCGTCAATATGTGGAACGACGAGGACAACAATCCGTACGGCACCAGCTTTGACAGACGGGATTCGCAAACATCATCCGTCAACCCGACCTCTCCGTCAACTCGTAATTGTAGGTCAACCATACAGTTCTTTCACCAAGTATTCCCAGGACTCTGCCCAAGATGATGGAGCCAGTTCCCTTCGAAGATGAAGAAGACATATATGATACTTACACCGTACTTACAGATCAGCCCTTTGAGGCTCCCCAAACACCCACTTCTGGTAGCGATGACGAGCATGGTCAATTTGGTCACGGCGCAAACCATGGTGATAGCGACGACGAAACTTCAACACAAGATGCCGGCCCCAAGCGTAAGCCTGGAGGCTACGACAGTCGAATCGAGCAAATTCTCTACGAGAACCCCGACCTGTCTATTCTTATCACAGATGCTGGCAAGAGTGTAGAGAGCGGCGGCAGATATATCGTGTACACTATCCGCACAGGCGTATGTTTTTTTCTTCGGTATTTGATATTACTCCAGAAATTTTAACTTACGCTCTTACAATAGGATCTCGAGGTGCGACGCCGTTATTCAGAGTTCGCTTCTCTGCGGGACGCCCTTACCCGCCTTCACCCTACCCTAATTGTTCCACCTATTCCCGAGAAACACACAATGGCCGATTACGCTGCGAATCCAACGAATGCGAAACAGGATCAGCAAATCATTGATCTCCGAAAGCGCATGCTGGCTGTCTTTTTGAACCGTTGTCGCCGAATGGATGATATCCGAACAGATGGAGTTTGGTGGCGATTCCTTGACCCCAACGCTAGCTGGGTAGGTTGTGTCTCTCGAAATATGGTTATCAAGTCTAACAGTAGATCAGAGCGAGGTCTTGCACTCCCATCCCGTGGCTTCAATCCCGAAGTCAGTTCTGAAGGCACCTCCATTGAACCCAGCGAACCCAACCCCAGCACATAACTACTTGCCAATCCCAGCCGCGTCAGCAAAGCTCAAGACAGTGGCTGGCACCAACCACGATAACAGCTCAGGTCATATTCAGGCAGGACCTCATGCTTTTGGCCGATTTCCGCCTGAGGGGGCTAATCTTGGCGAACAAGAGCTGGACCCTTATTTCATCTCATACGAATCTTCGATCAAGGAGCTCGAGCAACTCCTGACCGGCCCAATGGAAAAAGTCAACCGACGGACCCTTAGTCACCTTTCATCATTGGCAGCCGATCTTTGCGAATTGGGTTCCGTCTATAATGCTTTCGCTGTCTCAGAGCAGGCGCCATCACTTGGGCCAGCTATTGAGCGTATAGGTCAGGCAGCTGATCTGTCATATATCGCGACAGAGGAGCTCTCAGGATCTCTTGGTGCAAGCTTTGCTGAACCGATGCGTGAGCATGCGCAATTTGCAGGTGTTGTTCGAAGTGTGCTGAAATACCGTGTTCTCAAGCGTGTACAGCAGGATTTGACTACCGAGGAGTTGAATAAAAAGCGAGCGCTCCTTGATCAGCTCGAGCAAAGCGAAGCCGAAGCCCGAAGAATCGAGAATTATTTATCCAGCAGCCAGCAGATTTCACCACCCCCAAAGCGATCGACGAGCCTTAAGGAGCCATCTTCTCACCAGCGGCGGGATGGTAGCCAGGAAGACACCGAATCCATCGATTCTGACTTCCCACCGACACATGGAGATTTCCCCTCTCAGACGCCCTCCGCCAGCCAAGGTCTACCCGAAAGAAGTACTAGTGTGCCGTCGCATAAGAAGATGCCCAGTGGGAACTCGATAACGAACAAGATCTTCGGGCCCATTCGGCACGCCGTGCAAGGAGTTGTCGACGTTGACCCAGAACGGACACGCCGTGATTTGATCGGAAAGACAAGGGAGAGCATCAGTCAATTGGAGCAAGCCCAGGTCATCTCAGAGAAAGATGTCAAAGAAGCCAGCGCTAGTGTGCTGAAGGACATGAAGCGGTTCCAAAAGGACAAGGAGGAAGATTTACGACGATATATGGTGAGTTACTTTGCGCCACACCTAAAAAATGTTTCATCGCTAACATCAAACAGCTTGCTTATGCGCAAAGCCAAATCGAATGGGCGAAGAAGAGCAAGCAGCAATGGGAGGAGGCTCGAGCCGAGGTGGAGAAGATTGACGAGTCTTGAGCATGTTTTCCCTGGTTGTTGATGGCTAACTGAAAGGTTCGAAAGCAGTAGAAGATAATTCAGTGCGGGGAGCCGGATTCCCATTATAATCTATGAAGTTGCTTGCTTTGCATCGTCGTGTACGCTACAGGTTGCTATGTGCAAAGTAGACAGTCTTTAGCTTTAACACTATAATATCCTTTGAGCTCTTTGAAGTAAAGCAAGCATGCTCTTATAAAATTCTCCTCTTGGCGCTTAATGTTTTCTTATCACTGATCGGTTGGTATGCTACTCGTCAACCTGTTACCATAATGGATTGGGTCTAAGGGTATTTAAGTGTATGGGAACGCTTTTGAGACACTAAGAAAGCAGGCTTACGCCTAGATTATGATGGTTTTTGTGTGATTTTATGATGTCTTTCATACCAATTCAAACGTAATTCTCTAGTACTTATTCACGAATGAGAAGTATGTCACCTAAAACTGAGTAGGCAGCCAGGCAAGCGTGACAGTAACTTCCCTCAAAGCTCACAGCAACATTTTCATGAATCAACGCTTGTAACCCCATTGTATTGCTATCATACATACGGTATCTCAAAATGGCTTTAAGACAGGATGAAGTCACTGAAAGAGCGGGGTCGTTTTCTTACAGAGTAATGGACCATAAGGTACCGAACATATGTAAATACACTTTCATTTCTTGATGTTCCAAGACCATACCTTCATTGCCCTCAGGCAACCCAACCTTGTGATGAAGGCCACAAACTTTTTCTAGGTTATTTACTCATGAAAACACAAAAGCGTTACAAAGTTGGTGTGGTTGTAAATTAAATGAGAAAGTATTTTAGAAGGTCTCAGTATCACTTCAGCTGTGCGATCTTGATCTCACGGAAGAACTTAGATGGTCTTTGTAATGTCATGATATATTTAGACGATCTCCAAATAAACTTGGTCTCAAATTGTTACCATTTATAATATCTTGATTTCAAATGAGCTAGGTCTAAAACCTGTTACCATACATTCCTACACAAGATGGCTAAAATACTATGCAACTTAGGTAAAGTTACAATGCCATAAGGCCAATTTGATATACAGTTTATAGTTGACTACTTCAAATACTCTTCGTAAACTGTCAATAATCTAAGATTGAGATATATAATCATCGCGTTTTCTCAGCTTTGGCATAGAATCTGTCTTTGTTCCGTAGAGGCAGTGAATCACTGAGTGAGATCCTTATCGATAAGGCCCCACATATAGTTACTCGTCGCGACAGCTGCCTCAACTTCAATCATCCACATCAACCTCAACACGATGGCGCAAGACGGCCCCATTGCCGATATCGCCGAACCAGGCGTAAAGGCCCAAGGACAGCTGTTGTTTGACATGCGAAGAGAAGTTGCGCAGCTTCTCGGTCGATCTCAGACCGGTTTTCCTGGTGCGCAGCCCGTGAGCTTCGCAAGACACCACTTGGACGAGCTCACCCACAAAGAGTAGGCGGACCTTTCAACTCCACTGATTCGCAAGCTCCCGCTAACATGTATCAGCTACTTCGTCTGCGAAAAGTCAGACGGCATCCGATACCTTCTATATTCAACAAACGACGAGGCTGGCAATGAGGCGCATTATCTTATTGATCGCAAAAACGACTACTGGTTTATCCCCAACCCGGCCTTGCACTTCCCTCTCGACCACAAAGATCCAGCGCCTTTCCACACCAACACGCTTCTTGACGGCGAATTGATCTTGGAAACAGGCCCTGGGGGCAAGCAAATAGCCATATTCCTTGTTTTCGACTGCCTGGTGATGGATGGCGACCTTCTCCTTGAACGAACATTGGACAAGAGGCTCGCCTACTTTGAGCAAAAACTCTTGATACAGTACAAAAAGCTACTCGAAAAATACCCCCAGGAGCGAGAATTTCAGCCATTCCACGTTGAGCTCAAAGTGTTTCAGGTCGCCTATGGTATTGAGATGATGTTCAAGGAAGTCCTCCCCAAATTGAAGCACGGCAATGACGGTCTCATCTTTACCTGTCGCACTTCTCCGTACAAGCACGGAACCGACCCCCATATCCTGAAGTGGAAGCCTCCGGAAGAGAACACCGTCGACTGCCGGCTGCATCTGACGTTTCCGCTTGTCGAGCCCAATGAAATCGAGCGCCGCGAAGGTATCACCGAGCCGTTCACCGACTACGAGAGCGTGCCCAAAGCCGAGCTGTACCAGTTCAGTGGCTCGGACAGCTACGAGTATTTCAATGATGTGTACATCACCGAGGAGGAATGGGAGACACTTAAGTCTCTTGACGCTCCATTAGACAATCGCATTGTCGAATGCAACGTTGATGACCAGGGAAGGTGGCGCATTGTCCGTTTTCGTGATGACAAGCACGAGGCGAACCACAAAAGCACAATTAGCAGTGTGATGGAAAGTATCAAGGATCGGGTGTCGGAAAAGGACTTGTACAGGGCAGCTGGTGTCATTAGGGATGCATGGAAGGCTAGGGCTAGCAAAGGCCCTAAATGAGCTGTTTACCTGATGAGTATGGCGTTGAGGGACACTATTATTAGAGGGTTAAGGCGAGGCGTTATAAGCTATAGAGAAAGGGTATCTACCAGGGTTAATAATCACCAGCACTTAATAGAGAGTTCAACAAATGTCTTCTAAAATGCTCAGCATCTAATAGTAACTTGGTCAAACATCGTCTAACTCATTGAAGACTTTGACAGATTTCTTCTCAAGTACTCAATATGATGTCTAAGTTAAATGTAGCTTCATCAAATATACACTAAAGTGTGCGAATAGTTTCGTTCTGTTCTATTCAATTCTATGGTTATTTTACCAAGTTCACGGAGAGCCTTGTCAGGTCTCTACACGTCCTGTCTGAAATCAATTAGAGGATACATGGACATTGATGACTCCGGCGGAATTGAAGTAACGATTTTGCGCTATTGAACTTTTGATCTATACCTAGCACCCAACCTCACCCCGTTCATTACCTAGGTATGCAGCGTAGCGCAACCAAAAGCAAATTTGCAGGACCTCTCATGTTGATTTCCTGTTCAATTTTCCCCAAAGACGACGCTCAATGCATGTGCTGATTCTCCAATTCTACTTAGAGGACAAACATGACGACTGCGACTAGCATGACGATACAGCTCAGGTTAGTGGTCCCACTACTGCCACCCCAACCACGAGGCTCGGGCTTCTTGGTACCGCCAGAAATGACGACGGGAGTGGGCATAGTAGGCAAGACAGTGACACTGCCGGAGGGGCTAGCTACCATGCTATTGTTGGCAGTAGGGTAGGGAGGGTAAGGAGAAGCTGGGATCTGGATGGTCTTGGTAGAGGTAGAAACCTCGCCAGCGGTTTCGTAGACAACCTTGGTCAAGGTGCTCGTAGGGGAAATGGACTCGATGGTGGCAGTCCCCGGGTAGAGGTCTGTCACAGTGATGGTGATCATGGACTTGCGTGTAGTGAGGGTCCTCTGAATGGTGGTGAACTCAGTGACAGTGCTCAAATCCTGCTTCGGGGGGTAGAGATCTGTGATAACGACGACAGTATGGATGCCACTGGTAACCGTGAAGCTCTGCTCAATCTCCGTGACGGTCTCAGGATTTCCAGGAACAGTCGCGTCAGGCAGATCGCTGGTGACAGTCCACGACGTCTGGCCTTCAGTAACGGTCTCAGGATTACCAGACACAGTAGCATCAGGCAAACCGCTAGTAAAGGACGTATCAACGCGAACCTCGGTAATAGTCGAAGGGTTGCCAGAAATGGTGGCATCGGGCAGGCCACTGGTGAAGGACGTATCAGTGCGAACCTCGGTGACGGTTGAAGGGTTGCCAATCACAGTGGCTTCGGGGAGAGCACCAGAAGTAGCCGAGTAGCCTTCGTCAGGAGTAGTAGGGGCGACAGTCACGGTGTAGCTCTCAGTCATGGTAACGACCTCGATCTCGCACACCTCGGTAGAGCTCTCGATGGTAGTGACCGAAATGGAAACTTGAACTTCATCGCCGGGAACGGTGACATAGGTAGTGCCAGTGACAGTCTCGACTTTGGTGACCACTTCGGGGGTAGGGGTGTGGCTAACACCATAGATAGTGGACAAAGCAGTTTTAGTCCTTTGTCAAGAGGTCAGCTTCTTGGGTCGCCATAGTTTTAGGTGCCAAATACATACGAGATGGGATACGAAGAATCAGCGCCTTCGTTACGTCGGATTTCGGAATGGGTCGAGTGAAGTGAACCCATCGTGTCCCTGTGACCATGAATCATTTTGGCTGCTATTGCTTGGTCAGTGATTTGATTGTCCTGGTTCATGAGGACTGAAAACTTACCAAAGGCTGCGCCAGCAACCCCCACGAAAAACACGACAACAAGAAGAATGCGGAGAAGCACAAATTTGATAAGGGTCATGCCAGAAAAGAGGCTCTTGAGCTTGTCGCACTTGGACACTCGGGGGGGCTCCTCAAACTTCTCGCCCTTCTCGGCCTTTCCACAATCCATCATGGTCGGCACTGGAGGAGCACAATCAGTCAGGGAGGGTGATGAGACGTGAAAGACGACGACATACTTGGATCAGATTGATAGTGGAAATATTCGATAATCAGAATGACTATTATCGTGGTCAGCAAAACATTTGCTCTGCACAGGAGATGGCACGGTCGTAGTTCAACAGGGAAGCGGTGCCGTAAGTGAAACTCGGGAGAAGATAGAGCGCAGCTAAAAAGCAGCAGAGCGTAAACATACCAAGCGAGTGGATAGAATAAAGCCTTTGCTGACTTAATAACCGAAGAATGTTAGACGCTGGAGTAACGAAGTTTGGTGATGAAGAGAAGTGAAAACGAGGGTTGGAGAGGGAAGGAAATAGTGAGCGAGGAGGGTGAAGCTTAGAGGTGATTCCAAGATAAACAAAGGCAGAGGGGGAAACTGCTGTGGCAGCTAGAAGAAATAGAAACAGAGAGAAGCAGGTAGTGATTCAGGCAAGCAGAGAGAAATTAGGACAGTGCCATGAGAAAGTGGTATCTCGAGGTCGCTGTCGGCTAGTTTACAGCTAGCAGCCAGTGGCAGAGCTGGCACTTGCATACCAGCCCTTACCAGACTCAAGCCTTAAGATGGAGCCTTATTATACCTCCTGAATCACTAATGTAATTCCATAGCCGAAGGCCTTGCAGCAGACAATGGTTTTGGGTGAGAACGATAAGAGGAGTCAACTTACAATGAACTTAGCGGAATGCTCTATCCTCTTTATCACGGATCAAACGAGGAGTGTTCAACAGTTAGTAGACAAAGTGAGCGAATATGGCCGAGTCGTGTGAAAGAGAGAGGAAATAAGGAAGAATCGCGCTCATCCTGATGGGAGAAGTAGCTCAACTTGTACTCAACAGCTTGCCATCCAAAGTACGGCAGCAGAGAACCCACGCAACACCATTATCCACTTCCATCAACGGGAAATCCCCCTTTCGTAGGCGAGAACAAGTCGAATAGCCCCGTTCCTCACACTTACAGAGAAGGAAACTGATTCGACACGCGACAAACGGTACGGCCAGACTTGTGCTACAAAGATCTATCTTAGATTGCTCCAGGCCGAAACCGCCGGGGAACTTTCTAGTGCGTGACCGCAAAGGGGAGGCTCCGTAAAGACTCCGTGTGCCCATGTCGTCTCGCGGTGAAATTAGGCAAACATGATCGTGGTCGTACATCAACGGCTACGATGGGACGACTCAAGTATCACCATGCTGTCACGACACATGTATGCTGTGTATGTGCGTGTCTTTGTGGCTACTACCAGGTACTCAACCTGTAGATATAGAGGAGCTCAAGCGTAGGTTGGTTAGAAATGAGCCCTTTATAGACAGAACGATATGCAAAAGCAAGGGTGACACGGGATGGTAACCTGAGAGTTGCCACAAAAATATTCATATGTTTCCAAAGTCTCGCTGGAGACTGATGAGCATACTCGCGGAATACCTCGATCGAACAATGCTTCGGGAAAATACCTCCTATCCCCAAAGCAAGCTGCGCAATATTAATGTCAAGGCTCTATCGACGAAACCCTACCTCTCGACTTAATTCACTGATCAAACTGCTACTATAGAGTTTTCCGTTTAATATCTCGCCCAAAGCAAAAAGATTAGACTTCAACGGACAACAGAAGCACTTCAGCTCGAGTCAATCCATGCCTAGCCGTTGATTTAAATTAAACAATGGTCTAGACAATGGGGGAGAGATTGGTGCCGCCGCAGAAAAATTGCGAGTGTATCCCCAATAAATGGGTTATGTAGGCTTCAACAATTCATCTCTTTCAATCATTGGACACGCTCAATGTAAAAAGAATGACGTGTACAATCATTGAAAACAGCCAGTCGAGTACTGCTGGAGAAAGACTCGAGGTTGGATTTTATACAGCTAGCCACAAGCATTAGCTCAATAAGAGCATATAGCTAGTAAGCTTGCCCCATTGGTGGGCGGGAGCTTCCCTGCCTAGGTCAGCTTAGCTTAGCTTAGCTTGAGGTACCTAGGTGCGGTGCGTTGCGTTGCGTTTGCCGGAAGCTGCTCCTCTAAACCAGGCCAGTCAAGTCAAAGTGGAGTGGAGAGCCCAAAGCCCAAGGTCGCGTCGCGCACACGGAACACGCCTCCGCTTATCACAAGAGTCTCTCCCTCTCCCACTTGCACTCCCACTTTCATCGTCACCCCAGGGACTTTGCTGTCTCCACGACGCTCAATTATATCGCCTTCGAGTCCTTTTACTGGCGACTGCGCTACTGAGGTTGCTGTCGTAGCGGTTCAGCATTTCCTGCAGCAAGCGCATGCGATGCGGTGTTAGTACTGTTTTGCGCACGACCAATTCTCGTATCCCAGTACGACTCGAAACTACTACAACTACTGTTCACCAAAACACAATCTCGCGGCGGAGCACGAAACCCTCCCATTTAGATTACCGCGACGTTTAACGACAACTTTTTTATATCGCATAATGGCGCGTCGTCGCGCGCGCGACGAGAAGCCTGTCGAGGTGGAGGAGGAAGAGGAGGAGGAGGAAGAGGAGGAGGTTGTGGAACAGGAAGAAGAGCAAGAACAGGAGCCTGAAGAGCACGACCAGGCTTCAGAAAATGATGACCAGCGCAGCTTAGAATTTGACGAGGAGCTTTCCTGGAGACCTGCCAAGCCAATTCCCACAGGCACCTTGATAAAGCGACTCGACAAATTATCCAAGGAGCTTTCTGAGCTCGACCAGGGCGCAACCGACCTTGACTCTCTTAAAAATGTCTCTAAGCAGTTGGGACATCGCAATTTGCTTCAGCACAAGGATCGTGGTGTCAAGGCGTATACCGCATGCTGCCTCGTCGATATTCTGCGACTCTACGTTCCTGAAGCCCCCTTCTCTGACGACCAGCTCAAGGTGCGTCTCGTGTTTGATTATTTACGTTCATACAAAAGCTAACATTTCCTAGATGATGTTTACTTTGTTCATTAAGGATATTCTACCCGCTCTTCACAACCCCACGAATCCATATGACAGCCAGCATAAATACGTTCTTACATCCTTGACCGAAGTCAAAAGTATTCTACTTATTCACGAAATATCCGGTGCCGACGAGCTGCTTTTGCGACTCTTCAACTCGACATTTGACGGGGTATCAACATCTGGCTCCAAAGCAGCCTCTGAGGAGCAGGTTGCCAAAGATGTCGAGATTCATCTTACCGAGATGCTCATGCAATTAATTGACGAATCAGCCAGCGTATCAGCCTCTGTCGTTGACGCCATTATCAGCCAATTCTTGAGGGCCGCACCTCCGGGAGGAAATCGACATAAAGAACAGAATGGAAACCAGTCTACCCTTCTTCTCAAAAGCGAGCCACCGGCTTATGTCATGGCCAAAAATATCTGCAATGGATGTTCTGACAAAATGGCTCGTTATGTGAGTCAATATTTTAGCGATGTTATTCTCAATGCCTCTGGATTCGCGACCAAGTCCAATGGGCATCGACAAGGCGATGATTCAGACGATGAAGATGTTACCCTGGGTCCATCAGATGGGGATTTGAAGAGTCTTCGCCAGGCTCATCTGCTCATTCGCGAATTATGGCGAGCTGCGCCCGCAGTTCTTCTCAATGTAGTACCGCAAGTCGAGGCCGAGCTTTCTGCAGATAACGTACATCTTCGTCAAATTGCTACCGAGACCATTGGTGATATGATCTCGGGTATCGGTGCAGCAGGACCACCGCCTCCTCCTGCATTGGATCCAGCAGCTTACCCTCCAATGAAACTACTGGACGAGGTTCCAGCTGTGGCCGTCGAAAATGTTCTAACGAAACCGTACTCGCCTCAATCCTTTGCTCAGACACATCATGCCGCCTACCGCAACTTTGTTGGAAGAAGGAATGACAAGACAGGTATTATCCGTACCGCTTGGGTATCGGCTGCCGGTTACATCTTAGCCACGTCTGCCGGAGGCATTGGCCTTAGTCGAGAAGAAGAGAACGAGCTCATAAGGGCTCTCTGCGACAAACTCAACGATAGCGAAGAGAAGGTGCGGTTAGCTGCAGTACAAGCCATTGAGCTATTTGACTTCCGTGATATCGTTCTGAAATTAGGAGCTCTCGGGGGTGTGGACAAAGCCGGCTCAATATTCGCCAGCTTGGCAGATCGCTGTCGTGATCGAAAGCCTGCTGTGCGCGTTGATGCCATGGTCCTGCTTGGGAAGCTTTGGGCGGTTGGTGCTGGTGAGATTGCCGACGGTCAGGAGGCAGTCACATCATGCCTGGCTGGCGTACCCTCCCGAATTATCAATGCGTTTTACGCCAATGATTCGGATCTCAATATCCTTTTAGACCGGGTCATGTTTGAGTGCCTGATACCCTTGAAGTATCCAGCTATCAAGGGTGCAAAAAAGGCAGCTTCTCAATCACAAACTAGTGGGAGTCAGGCGGACCAAGACAAAATCCGCGCCGAGAGGATTCTCCTCATGCTCAAGTCACTGGATGCACCGGCCAAGAAAGCCTTCTTTGCCATGCAAGCTCGTCAGCCCCAAGTCGCCAAGGGCGTAGCCGTCTTTATCCAGCAGTGCGAAGCATACAACGGCGGCGTCATTGACGCGAATGAGGAGAAGGTCAAGACTGCCTTGGGCAGGACTTTCCAGTGGTTCGGCACCTTCTTCCCTGATCCGCTCAAGGTTCGCAGTGATCTACAGAAATTTGCAAAATTCAATGATCGCCGTTCCTATCAACTTGTTAAGTTCGCTATCGGGTCCGATACGGAATACCTGCATGTTCGAAGAGCGATTACCGAATTGACGAACAGAATCCAAGCCAGTCAGATGGTAGGCTCTCTGGATACACTCATCCCTTTGCTATACCGCTCCAGTTCTCTGATGTTCAACCGGAGCCATCTTGCTACCATCATGGATTACTCCA
This sequence comes from Fusarium sp. FL617, assembly GCA_030142105.1. Taxonomy (NCBI): domain Eukaryota; kingdom Fungi; phylum Ascomycota; class Sordariomycetes; order Hypocreales; family Nectriaceae; genus Fusarium; species Fusarium sp. FL617. The sequence continues at coordinate 1,699,387 of JAREIL010000010.1, read as the reverse complement.
AAAACGACAAGGCGGGATTTGCTGCGGTTGCTCATGATATTCTGAATGACATATCGCAGCGGAACCCCGATCTTTTCAAGGCTCATTCGGAAAACCTGCGAAAGGAGATCGTCAACCAAGTACCATCAAACAGTCAACCTAACGAGCCAGGTGTGGTGGACATCCTCAAGGCATACTCATCCTATTCTAAGAGATACCCTGATGATATTATCCATGACAAGAAGTTCATTCAAGTTCTCATGGATTACGCCTTGTATGGAGTCCCTGCCAGAAGTGCCAAATACGCCGTCAACATATTGCTTGCCAAGGATGACGACAAGAGCAAGGTTACTGCTACTACTCTTCTACAAAGGGTCATGAAGAACTTTCAATATGGCTCGCCGCACTTCTTGACGAGACTGGCTGCAATTAGCCAGCTGGAACGACTGGCACCAACTGTCACTTTAGACTTCGATGATACGATCAACGACCTGACGATCAAGCAAATATTACGCCAAGTTCGCACCGAGGATGAGAATCCAGAGGTTTCGTGGGTCGAGGATGCCGACATGAACGAGGAGCTCCAAGCAAAATGCCTTTCAATGAGGACATTGGTCAACCAGGCCCTCGCGAACCAGGACGATAAGGATGCCCTGACCCGAGTAAAGCTTGTCCTGAAGCTCTTGAAGGAATTCGTGGTTCAAGAAGGGGAGTTCTGCAAAGTCAAGGACACTCCAGTGGCTCACAAGAAGCGTCTCAGGCTTCTTGCTGGGCTCCTTATCCTGAAGCTATGTACTGTCAAAAAATACGACGACGAGTTTGATCCTGCTAGCTTCAACAAACTCGCCGAGCTCATCCAGGATACTGAGCTTCAAGTTCGCCGCCATTTCATGGAGAAACTACAGAACTACATCACTCAAGGGAGATTACGAGCGAGGTTTTACACTATGCTTTTCCTGGCTGCCTTTGAGCCAGCGGTCGAACTCAAGAGCCGCGTGGAGACATGGCTTAGATCACGAGCTCGACTCTTTGCCGAGAACAAGAAGCAAATACTCGAGGCCATGATGAGCCGATTCATTCCTCTACTGGCGCATCATCCCGACTATAGCTCGGATGTTCATGACCTGGCTGATTTTGCCAACTACTTCCTATTCTATCTCAACACCTGCGCAACAGAAGAAAACATCTCGTTGATCTATAAATACGCCGAGCGAGTCAAGCAAACCCAAGATGCACTCAACCCTGAGGCCAGCGATCGGCTGTATGTGCTCGCCGATATTGCGATGGCAGTGACGCGCAAGTGGCAGGAAAGAAGGAATTGGGTCTTCCAAGCTTATCCGGGCAAGGTCGGTATGCCAAGCGGCCTCGTCCAGACTTTGCCGTCGAGCGAGGCAGCGCATGAGATTGCACAGAAACAGTACATGCCAGAGGAACTAGACGAGAAGCTGGATGACCTGCTAAGAGCTGTCGATCGTAAAAAGGTTTGTCACCCTATCCTCACAGGCAAAGATCATTTCTAACACCACAGTAGAAGCGAAAATCAATGGGCGAAAAGCAAGATCCACCAGCAAAGAGAGCAAGGACTCAAATCAAGACAGTGATCAGAGAGAAGCGAGAGCCAAAGCCCAAGACACCCAAGGCAAAGAAGGTCTCGAAGCCCAAGAAATCTAGGCCATCGAGGGAATCACCGCCACCTTCAGAGCGCCGTCGCAGTGGTCGAGCCCACAAGGTCTCTGTCTACACGGAGCGAGAGGACGAAGAGGATGAAGAGGAGATGCTGGAGGGTGTTGCCGAATGGGATTATGGCAATGACGACAGTGAAGCCGGTTCAGGAGATGAATCGGAGCTTTCGGATGTCCCCCCTGAGGAGGAGGGGGAGGGGGAAGAAGCTGTTGCAAGCGACAAGGAATCAAATAACGACGAGCACTCAGAGCTGGGGGAGGATGAGCCCGAGCCACCCAAGTCCAATGGGCGGAAGGTAGTCACTGCACCAAAGGGTAAAGCTGTCCCTAAATCAGCTGTCAAGACTAGCACTTCTACCGAGGCAAAGAGGCCAACAAGGGCATCGAGATCACGGCGGGGCAAGGATACGGAAGACATGGACGTTGATACCGACGAGTAATTAAGGGAATCTGGACAGGGATGAAAACATGGGACCCAATTTTTGAAATGATGCTTGTTCCGTTGTGGGACATTGCGGTGTTTATCCTTTTACTATATACTTGAGGCTGAAGAGTGGTCACGCTGTTTATTGAATCAGTCGCAAATGGGAGGGGAGTCTGACTTGTATCAATGCTGGGCAGGGAGTCTTTGGATTGTGTATGTAGTTATACTGTCGTATACCCTCTCCTATTGAACTCTTCCAATCGTACAAAACCTTCGGTTTTATCTAGCGAGTCACAAGTAGTGAGTCAACTATGTGTACTTGTATACAAGAAAGCACGAGAATCACATAGCATAGGCAGATATGAAAGAATAGTCTTAAGCAAACGCTCTTTGATATTGATATCTCACTCCCTGCCCTTACCCAGCCGTACAGCGCCTTATTCTCCCATATGACTCCAAATGAATAGACCAACCTATAGGGAGGAAGAGACGTTTGTTCATTTCACCCATTCCCGTGACCAGATCATTCTCCCTCTCTGAATCCGAGGTTTTATGTACAAAATAATTAATAATAAAAAACACCCCTTGACTCTTTGTCTTAAATAGTCTGTATCAAAAAGCATAAAGAAAAAGGCAACGCCACTTTGTCGTCTAACATACAGCCCAAATCAGGAACTCACGTGGCAAGAAAAAGCCGTGGCATTAACCAATTGAGTTGTCATCCTGCTTGAGAAACGCCTGCGTAGTTATCAAGACTTGCCCTCCCTCGCCACGCGCCTAGCGACAGCGTTCTTGTGGCCTGAGAATTCAAGATGGGCCTCGAATTTCTGAACCGTCATATCTGGACCAGGTGTATACAGCTTAGTTGTACAGTCAAGGCAGCGGATACGCGGCAACCAAGCGTATTTGACGCCCTCGGGCAGGGGCTGGGTTTGGACGGGCAACTCTGTTATGGGATCGAGATAGGAGTATTTCATCATGGCCTCGAACCTGTCTCCCCGGTTGTACGTTTTCTCTAGTTCCTTGAGTGCGTTGACAAGCCACTCAGGGGGTGGGGGCTGAAGGAGAATCTGTCAGTACGACTGTCGATACCCATGTTATTGGAAGGCTTGGTGACCTACAGATGGAGGTTGAGCTTGTCCGGGGACGGGTGGGGGGGCTGGTAGTCGGCCTAGCTGGCCTGGAGGAAACGACGAGGAGGGAGTATGCGTCGCATGGGGAGTAGCAGTGGATGGCGTAGAGGGAGGCGGCGGCATAGATCTTGAAGGAGCAGAGGCGCTAGGTGCTCGGGGGAAGGGAACGGGAACGGGCGTCTGAGATGGTGTTCTCAGATCTCGATAGTCGCGGTTCATCAGCCGTCTCAGCTTTTCGCGGGGAACCTTGAGCGTCACAATCATCTGCGAAGGTTCTTCAGTTTCTTCTCGGAATCTGCGCGAGGTCCTAGTCTCGTGGTGATGCGTGATGGCGCTGGCTTCGGGAGTTTCTGATCGGCCAAGGTTGGCCATTCTCTGCTGGGCTGCCGATGCAGCTCCACGCATGCCGCGTGTTCGAGCAGTTCCGCCTGTGATTTGTGAGGGGGCAGGTGAGTCAGGAGCCGAATCTTCGCTGTCGTCCGAGTCTGAGATCTCTCCATCCCGTACAACGCGCTTCGTCCTAGGGCCAGCAGCACGCTTGTATAGTCGACTTTCCTCGACAGTCGCCGCAGCTCCAGGCAAAACTGATGATACGATGAGGGTTCGAATGGTTCTTTGTCTCTCTCTAAGATCGGGTAACTGAGGCCCTCCTCGTCTGTTGATCGATCGCTTCTGGCGACGTTGTTCACGCGAGAAGATGGTCTCATTTCTCTCCAAGTCGGCTTCGCTAAGCTCATACAGATATGGTGCGTACTCTTTGGCCTGTTGTTGGGGTCGGAAAACAGTAGGGAGAGGAGTTTGGAGGAATGCGCCCACAAGGTCAGGGTCCTCAACGGGGCGTCCATCGAAGGGATGGCCAACACTGTATAAGCTCCTCGTGAAGAGTTGGGTCTGCTCTCGAATGCAGTGTGCGATAGCGGTTGTAAATTCTCCTGAAAGTGACAAATCCCGTGCCATGTTGGCAGCAAAGTCCTCTGGTGAATTTGAAGGGTTGTTGATTTCCCATTCAAATTGATCGACAAGGGTGTGCTGCCCAATGGTGATGTTTAGTTTAATGAGGATTCGCATCTCGTCGTTCTTGTATGCGGAATACGGGAGCTCGGGGTCAAGCGCGTCATCTTCTGAGTACACAAATGGGTAAAAATCATTAAGCTGTTCCCGCATCTGGTGCACGACCTGCTCATACACTGGTTGGGACGCAGGAGCCTTCAGGCCCATATCCTCGACGAGTTGCGCTGCAAACAGTTCGACCTGGAGAAGTCGTTCGTGGAGGTTCCACGTAAACGTATCGCGCAGTTTGATCTTATCCCATTCAACCTCTAACCGCAGAGGTACTAACTCCTCGTGCTGCTCAGCCTGCTTGAGCATATCCTTACGCTTATACTTAAGAGGAGGCGTCGTCCGTTGACCAGGCCTCTGCTTCTGGGAGGGATAGATGATTCTTGAGGGCCCTTGGTTTTCGGTGTATCCATTGGCAAAGCCATTGTATCCCTCACCGTATAGCCTTGATGGGGGAAACCATTGACGATAGTCGGTGCGAACCTGGCGGTACTCTTGAATCTTGTCGCGCGTGTCGGCCATAATTTTACGAGTCTGGTCGAGTTGGCCGCCGAGCGCGGCGGCAGCGATGGCATCACGGGTGATGTATCGCTCGACCATGAGCTTATCGAAGGTCTCCTTCGTTCGCACAGGCATACTGCTAGGTGAGTTTGAGAAAGATGCATCCTTATCGGAGCCCGACGTGGCAGTAGACGCCGGGCCCGTCGCCGGCGCCGTGGACGCGGACGGCTGGGCAGCCATAATTAGAGGGTTACGGGGCGCGGATCGCGGTCGCGGGTTGCGGCGCAGCGGAACGGCCGCGTCGGGAAGCAGATGCAAGATTATAGAGGGATTGAGATTCGATACGCGACGCGGATTAATGGCTTATTGGGGTGTTGTATTTGGCGGGTGGGTTCGTCGTTGTTGGGTGGAAGGCTAGAAAAGGCGCGAGGCAGCAACGTTCGAGGATTTGTTAAGTTCACTTCAGGTGCAGGATTCTGCCGCGCCGCGACGGGACTGGAAGCTTGATCAGTCAGAATAATCGTCCTGTGGCTGGCTGTACTGGTACCTGCCAGTGTGGGGGTTGTGCAATCAACTTTCAGGTACCTAGACCTGACTGCGCCACACATCCGGGCTCGGGACGTGGCTTGTAAGTCGATTCTTACCGTAAACCTCCGTCTCTATAAAAGTAATCTGGGGGGACTGATCTTATATAGCACTATTCGGTCATTTTGTCTCTTCTCTATGGTTCCCCATTCATCTGATGTTTGTTACAAACGATGCTCTTGGACTGGACGTGCAGTTGTCGTCTAGGTTGCAAACACATGCTGTATCCCAGCCACATCTAAAATAGACGCTAACTGGTTGGTAAACAACATCAACTAATACTACTCGGACGTGATTGTCTTCACTTTGGTCAGACGTCGACGGTGATTGCGGTTTCGGTGGATATAGGTAGATTATCTGGTAACTTTGGACCATTGACTGTTGAACCTGTTGCATGTATAAGAACGTCAATGACGGCGCTTGTGGTGCAACTTGTCTGACATTCAAGACAGATATATTGACTTTGCACGTATAAATGTAATCAACTTGGCAGCCAGCAAAACCCCCATATTTAGCACAACTTCTTAAGTATTCTCATTTTATTTCTGACCTTACAAATAGTTACTACGTTCCAAGATTACAAGCCGACAATAGTTCCTGAATCAAAGCACGAGTGCAAAGTATAGGGTAGCCCGAACGAGGGTGTCGGCAGACGGGAGTGACCGACCGCCCAAGGCGGAAAATAGGGCTGGATGAAGTCATTATTACTGTAGCACTGGTTCCTGGCTGACCCCTCAACACCGAGATGTAGCTATCCGAGGTACCTTGATCAATACAGATTGAGGAGAAAGCCGACAGTTGCTCACTGTAGTATGTAGTCAGAGGGGAGTACACACAGCTATGGGATATACGAAGAAATACTACAATAGTAAACAGCAGTCATCCTCGATTGTATCAGCCGATCATCACGCATATTGTATGCAGCTTGTGGCGCTTGCTTTTGCGCACACAAAGCCGCCCACACGACATGGATATTCATAACCATACTCGAGCTATAGAACAATGATGAGCCGGGCAATCCGAGTTACTCCCAGTCAACTCATCATGTCTCATAGTAATAGATAGCTAAAAAGAAGAATAAATCATGATAAAATGAGGCCAGTTATACTTATACCTGACATCCGGTAAATAAATAACCCACAGCACCTCACTCCCTTGAGGTGATTGACCATCCATTGCCCCTCCACCAACTAAACCCTGCTGCCGAAGCCCTCCAGCTCCGTCCCAAAAAAGCCCCCGCTTCCCACTGGCTCTGTTCTGTGCGACCTATTCGAGCTTTCATCCACACTTCCCCGGCATTTGCAGTTCTTCTTTCACTTTTAACCTACCGAGATAACAAACATTGCCCATCATGTCGGAAACCAAGGAAGTCGGTAAGTCTTAACCCCGATACATTCGACCTCTGAATGGGCTAGAACGTTCAAGAGCTATCCCATCAGAAGCTCGTGTGCAGCTGCCCGCACTGGTGCTGCCCCTCGTTGCTCGCTCAGTCGCTGCCCCGCCATAACAACAACCCATTCTTGCGAATGCCCTCGTCATCAATGCCCCACGATGGCCTCACGCGGAGACCTCAATCAGTACATTGAGCTTAATCGTGCTGACATGATCACCTAGATTACTCTCTGGCCAACCCAGACACCCTCACCAAGTACAAGACCGCCGCTCAGATCTCTGAGAAGGTCTTGGCCGAGGTCTCCAAGCTTGTTGTCCCTGGCGCTAAGATTGTCGACATCTGCCAGCAGGGTGACAAGCTAATCGAGGAGGAGGTCGGCAAGGTCTACCGAGGAAAGAAGATCAACAAGGGTTTGTCACACGTATATCTCCGTTATCATGACATAGCTGACGCCGTCTAAAGGTTTCTCCCACCCCACCACCGTCTCCCCCTCGTCCTACGTCACTCCCTACACTCCTCTCACCTCCGATGAGGCTGAGGCCAGTACCGAGATTAAGGAGGGCGAGGCTATCAAGATTCAGCTTGGTGCCCAGATCGATGGCTTCGGTTCCATTGTCTGCGATACCGTGATCGCTACCCCCGAGGACAAGGCTGGAGAGAAGATCACTGGCCGCACCGCCGACCTGGTCCTGGCCAACTACTATGTCAATGAGCTTCTTCTGCGATTGATGATCCCCCCTGGTCTCCTGACCCAGGGTACCGAGGAGGAGAAGGCCAAGGCTGCCTCTCAGAAGGCCCCTACCCAGGCCAAGATCACCAGCCTCCTGGAGAAGGTCACCAAGGCTTACGATGTCAACCTCGTCGAGAGCACCACCTCATGGCTGTTCGACCATAACGAGATCGAGGGCAGCAAGAAGATTGTGCTTGCCCCTGCGGAGGGTACCAAGGGCGAGGGTGTTCCCGAGATCGGCGAGGTATGGGGTGTCGAGGTCGGTGTCAGCCAAGGTACCGGCAAGGTGAAGGGTCTTGACCAGCGAGCCACCCTCCACCGCCGCACTAACCAGACGTACGGTCTGAAGCGACCTACCTCGCGCAAGATCCTCAACGAGGTCCAGAAGAAGTTCGGTATCTTCCCCTTCAGCTTGCGACAGCTCGAGGACGAGCGTGATGCCAAGTCCGGTGTCGTCGAGTGTGTCCGAGGCAACGTCTTCCGCCAGTACGAGCTCGTCGGTGACAAGGACAACTCCCCAGTTGCCCGATACCTGACCACTCTTGGTAAGTGACATTCTGCGTTAAGGAAACGATTTGTGGCAATATTTAATACTGACATGATACGTAGCCATCACTAAGAACGGTATTACCAAGCTGGGTGGCCCTCCTCCCCTGGATCTCGAGAAGTATGAGTCCGACAAGAAGATTGAGGACGAGGAGGTTCTTAAGATCCTGGAGCAGCCCGTGGCCCGAAACACTGGTAAGAAGAAGAGCAAGCCCAAGAAGAAGGCTGGCAAGAAGGAGGGCGAGGAAGAGTAAAAGAAGCGATAAGAGAAGATATGTCAATGAGGGGCTGAACGAACAAATCTGAGGATGATTGAACAAGAAACGAAAGTTAAACATGATGCATATCGAAAAGTTGGGTCAATGATCAGACCGCCGTTGGATGGGCCATCTGGATGACACACTCTTCATCGGGAAACGGTTGGAAGGCCGATAGGGACGATTGAGATTCCCAACGGCGACGTCCATGTTGGCCAGGCGGTCTGGCACTACCAGAGATATATAGAAGCCCAACACAGTCTGATACTGATCAATTGTGTCTTTGTTATTCATGGTGCAATGATTATCCCAACCGGGTGTAGACTGCGCCCGTCTGTTCTGTAAGCGTGCATGCGAAGGCCGGCTGGAGGGATCGAGAAAGTGCACAATATGGAGGCGAAGTTGATGAGTCCTAGCAATGGCAATGGGATTTACAGAGAGGCGAGCAAGGTCGTTTGCACACGCTTGCCCAGGGGTTGATTCCTCAAAATGCCAACTTGGGCGTGAATCACCCTTTGTCATGCCCGCTCATGGCGCAGACCCCCTGACTGTACATGATTTGTGATCAAGTATAGTAGCAAAGTGCGGAGAGATCCGCCATACAGTCATCAATAACTTGATGATGATGTGACTGCCTACATTAAGTAGGTCTCAAGGTAGGTTGCTGTGACTTGCTGCTAAGAGAGTGGACACTGCTCGCTGGGTTGGACTGGCAACCTTGGCTTCCCCTTATCGTTTATTCGATGCGTTGAGAGCCTCATGACAAGAGCTCTTTCGTCCAAATTTTGTGATTAGAGTCTTCTCCAGTTTTTGCAAGCACCTCCTGTGATCGTAGTGACGCTTTTCAAATAAATTACACAAATTCAACAAACCTCTCAAGAGTGTGTGCATGAGCTACTAAACGTCAGTCATAACGAGCTTGAGCTAAGGTAGTGGGTGGTTGCTGAGGAGCTTGGAATTAGAGAGCTGGAGCTCTGTTAGTGGAACATGCTGAGAGGTAAGTAATGGAAACGAATCACTGAACGAGTCACTATCATGGGAAAAAGAAAGAAAAATCAATAAAACGAGAAAAATAAAAAAAATAAAAAAGGAGAAAATCCATGTGGTGAGCACTTCGAAATGAGTGAGCCAGGGATGGTACTCAAGCTTCAGTGCTAGTCCACCCAGCTCCCATGTGAACTTTGCAGAATCACTGAATGGATGCCCTCACCACAGAGGCTAGGTCATTGGCAACTGCCGTTAATATACGAGTTTACTCGCCTACGATTTACTGATGAACAGACAAAATAAGAGAATAAGAGAACTGAACCCAGCTGCCGGTGGCACTCTCTTCACTGGGTCTGCCCCCCCCTTGTCCCTTGTCCGACCCGCGCCGTCAGCTCCGATGCATGCACTGACTGGCACTGGACGTGGCCTGGGTCATTCAAGTCGAGGCGAGGTCTCATGTCAAGTCAAAGCAAAGCAAAAGCCGAGTCTCAACCCGCAACGAAACGCAACCCACCCACTCACTCTTCATCTTTCTTGTCGACAAGACAACCCGCGTCCAAAACCTTGAAAGACGCGATAGTACAGCAGTAATTCATGCTGCTTCCCAAGAGAAAAGTAAATTATTTAGCCCCCCTTTTCCCTGCAATCTGCATTTTTAGACATTCCTGCTAACCATATCCCTTTAATAGTCCTAGAGAGGTGTGCTGCCAGTCCCGCGGCAACTGGTGCAGACAGAGAGAGAGAGGCACACAACCACAGCCTAGGACAGGCAAGCCAATAAGGCCCGGCACAATGATCTCGTCAAACACTCGCGCTTCACGATCCCGCTATTCTAGTCCCGCGCAATCACACAACACGAAATGGAATGGAGTTCTCGACGCGTCAAAGGGGGCTACCGAAGGTTCAAGGGCTTTTATGCAGCGCTGGCTGGAACCATCCGTGCAGAGCAAGGCGAGCTTCGAAGATGATGGGCTGGTGCGATATGGCGTTGTTGAGAATATGGCACCGCTGGGAAGTCTGCCCAAGCCCAAGAAGACGGGCCCTGAGACGAGCTCCGGTGTCAAGAGGATTATATTGAGGCCGTCAGGGGCAGGTGCTGCCAAACCCGCGGCGCAGGTTATTTCGAGCGACCCAGTGGTGGATGTTGACGTGGACGCGGATGCGGAGGTGGAGGTTGAGGGGGACGCAATTACGGCGAGAGCGGCAGAGTCTTCCCCTCCACCCATCGCCCTCCCCCCTACACCGCCACGGCGAGTATCTATCGTGCTCAAGGATGCAGCTGCCGCGGCCGATGATGAGGATGATGAAGATTACAACCCAAATCGATCAAAGCGTCGTCAGTCAGGTCGTGCATCTTTGGGGAGACGGGCAAGGCGCTCTTCGGCCGGTCGCAGGAGCTCCATTGTGACTAAGCCAGCGGCAAAGGAGGCAAAGGAGGCAAATGGAGCAAAGGGGCGCAAAGAGAAAGAGCCCGAGGAAGAGGTCAAGGCAGCAGCGGAAGATCCAGAGGAAGCCCCAGAGGAGATTATGACAAGCCCAACAGTGACAGCGGCAACGATTCACGCAGTTGAACCCGTGGAACCTGAAGACAAAGAATTCACAGACAAGGTCATCGAGGCAGCAGTGGACGAGGCACTCAAACACTACCGATATCCGACTGCGTGGGCGCTGCGGACCCTCTACGACGAAAAATCAGGCGACCCCTCGTTTGTGGCTATGATTGAGGACGTTTTCAACCAAAGGGCAGACGATGCTACATTGCGAAAGTTTTCCAAGCAAATGGAGAAGAAGAAGCGAGAGGGCAAAAAGGACAACCAAGGCTGCTATTACTTTATTCCTCCGACAACCAACAGCAGATTCACTCCTCACAAACCCAAGCCAGCACCGTACGGCAAACTGCTGCACCGCGATCAAGTGGAGGATGAGGTGGAGGTTGAGTTGGAATACTCGGAAGAGGAAGAAGAACACTTTGTCGATGACGAAGAAGAGGAAGAGGAAAACATTCACCAACCTCCGGCACGAGCTGCAAAGAGGGCCAAGACTTCGCATTCTCGCACTCACTCTTCTTCTCACCCTTCTCAAGCTCAAGCCCATGCTCACGCTTCTGCACACGCACACTCTCACTCCACCCGCAACACACCACGGAAAATGTCTTCAGATGACCAACCTCAGACGCCCTCGCGTAAGCGAAACAGGCGTGATTCTGCATCCAGCGACTCATCCCTATCATCAGCTCTCAGCCTGTCGTCGCCTGAGGCCATCATGGCCAGCCCCAGCCCAGTTCGTCGAGGGGGCGCCGGTCGCCCTGGGCCACCTGGACCCGACTCCAGTGATGCGCCAAAACCTCGGCCAATCACCACCCGCCGCAAATCACTCGCCTCCAAGACCAATACCAAGACCAAGCCAAAGACCAAGTCTACTAAGCAGTCCGCATCATCCCCAGCTCCCACCCTTTCCATCTCAAACACCAAAACCAACCCTGATGCACCCGCAAGTGCGACCATCAGCGTGAGTGCCGACGCCAGTATGCCAGGAAGGGTTTCTGCTGCCCAAATATTCCCCAACTTGCCTACAAAGTCCAAGACAGCAAAGGGAGCCGCCAACAAGGCATCATCTGCCCTGGTTGATGACGCTGGCCATGATAACGACGAGTCGTTTTGGGACCGAAGACGCGATGCGCAAAAGTTTGCCAACAGCGTCACGGCTCACGAGAGCTCTGTCCGTGGAGGAGAGGAAGATGAGCAGTTCTCAACACCTGCAAAGAATACGAGGAAGACGCGTCAGTCTATCGCTGCATCTGCATCTGCGACGACGAGGTCTACGCGGTCGGCGAGCAAGAGACCTCACGATGAGACCGACGCCGCAGTGTCTCCTGTTGCGTGGTCTTTCCAGCGCGAGGACAGCTCAGCCGGAGGATCACGGGCTGCGACACCCACGCTACGCCCCCCCAAGAAACCGAGAACTGGCCTTCGTGTCAAGTCATCGTAAGTCGCACCCAAATCATCATCTTTGCCCCTAACTGCATCGGTTTCATCGAGAAAAATCATCATGATTATTGTCTCTATCTCACTCTGCTTGCACTTTTTGGAGAGACGAGAGACTTTTCCACGCGTGAGAGTGGCCACGTCTTAGTCGCTCGGCTCCGTTTACCGTCAGCCGCAGTCTTTGACACGAGATGATTACGCTGTGCTTCTTCTACTTCATCATTGTTTGCTTCGGACAGATCATGCTAATCATGTTTTCATATCTAGCCCCGTGAAGAAGAGAGGAGGAACTGCCGCTGGAGTCCCTCGACCTTTGGGAGATGCCCCTGCGATTAACGGCGTGACCAAAGATCAGGTACGTGACTTGCCCATTGTTTTCAGCCTTTGCAAAGATTCAAAATGCGTCCTGGATTGAGCCGGTCTGTGTTGGGAGAGGATTATCATGACCTTTTGCTCGGAGATTCACCACATGGTGGCCAATTTTGTGCCTTGTCTTGTTGGGCCAAGATCACCAACGGAGTAATTTCTGGTGGTCCCCGAAGATCCGCTTTTCCGAGCCAGCCCCCAGCATTAGAATCAGCCCCCCAGGACGCGTTGAAACGTGAAGCGCACGAGCGAGCGGGCGAGCATGAATGACTGACTGGATCTCTTTTTTTAGATATCGGATAATGATGAAGACTGCTCCGCCTGCGGTGCGGCTGGTGATGTCGTTTGCTGCGACGGATGTCCTCGATCATTCCACTTTGAATGCGTGGGCATGATACCGTCTGACCATCTCCCTGATGAATGGTACTGCAACGAGTGCTTGTACAAGCGATATCCGTCGCGCATGCCCGCGTACAAGGGTGTCTTTGCTGGTGCCCTCACCAACTTGGAGAAGAGCATTCCTCGCGCTTTCAGCCTCCCTAAGAAATTGCAGACCCGCTTTGAAGGCGTCAAGGCTGGTGCTGATGGCGAGTATGAAGAAGTCACCACGACTAAGACGACCAAGTGAGTGATGTTTCTCTGCAAATGAAACAGGATCAAGTATACTAACGACTACTCCAGGAGAAAGAATGGCTACGAAGAACTGCCAGACTTTTTCAAGCAGCGCGATGAAGGACAAGCAGTCATCTGCCACGGATGCCAAAAGGCCGCCACAGACGTGCGAGCCATCATTCCTTGCAGCATCTGCCCGCTTTACTGGCATATTGACTGCTTGGATCCTCCTCTTGCTGTTCCGCCTGTTCTAAAAACCTTCCGATGTCCTCTACATCCCGACGAGACCATGGCTGAGGTTCGTCCTCTGGCACCTGCTCACCGTTTCCGCAAGATCAAGGGGGCGCATACAATTGTCCCGGCTATCTCACGTGGTATCAAGAATAACGGACACATTGAGGTCGATTGGAGTGACGAGTCTGAACCTGTAAACAACTCAGGTTGGCCAGATCCTGCCTCATTTGGTCGAGCTTATAAGCTCCCAGCAAAGGGCATTGTGCTTGATTTTATCGAGCAGTGAGTATAATCAATTCTTCTCTGGCATTCCCATTCTGACTATTACCATAGACTACGTCGCCAGGAAGCTGGGTACGGCCCCCGTCAAGATGAATCTAGATGGGTCTCCTATGTCCCAACAACTGGAAAGGACCCAAATCGCCCTCTTGCAGGCTCTGAGCTACAGCGAACTGTAGATGAAATGCAGTTAGCTTTGACCTTGACGAGTCTCAAGGAGCGCAAGTCGGACAGTGTCGACCACCTGATCTCGGCCCTCTTGGTGAGTCGTGGCAACTCCCTCACGTCCTCTTCCCCGCACGTGTTACTGACGATCAATCTACAGGATGCCGCTGATCCCAGCGTCTTGTCACTCATGGCAAAGACGGACGCCGGCAACATCACGACTGGTCATTTGACAGAGAACGACAAGCTTAGCCTGCGTACTCTTCTTACTCAGATGGACACTATGGGAGCCCGTATTCGACACCTTCTTGGTAAGCCAGCTGGTGTCACTGCTGCCATGCTTGACCAGGATGTCATACCCAGCATCCTGTCCCCCCAAGACTCAGCCATCGCCGAGCCACTCGACAAGGTTACGGCGCCTCTTCCCGTCACAGAACCTACTCCTCCCTCCACGATTGATCACGCCGAAGGCTCTATGGAATTCGATTGAACAACACTCCCTCAGAGCTCTTACTCTATTGCCACCAAAGAGTCATTACGATTCACAACGATTCCCGGCAGAATTAATCTTTGTTCAATTATAGCATACCCCGTTCCCCCTTTTCTCTCGAGAAAAAATCACCCTTGTACGAATTCACAGGCTTTCCATGTATGCGAGCGCCCAAGATAACACAACCACTACCCATCCACCCACCCTTCTTCCTTTCACGCTCGACCTTCTTGACTACGGATCGCCGGAGTTTGGACGTCTTTGCTATTTGAATTACGACCCATGGTTATAGAGACGGTTTGGATGCTCTTTGTCACCGTCCATTCTTCCTTGTTGTTACCCCATCATTCAGTTTACTTGCCGAAGGTCAATCACCAAGAGTCCTCCGAGCGTCTACCATTTCCAGACCCCGTCCCACCCCACCAAACACCCAAGTACCATTTGATATGTGCCTTCACCGCGAATCTCTTTCCAAATCTCTATATTATGCACGAAATGACTCGTGTTCCGCGAGAGGATGCGAAACTCGTAGCAGGAAGTAGGCAGCAGGGCGGAAAGAGTAACCCAGAGACGCTGCACTAATTGCTCTTTGTTGTATCATAGTCGAAAGTAGGAGGGAAGTCGTTTGGAGAGGGAGAGAGCCGTTGACCAATTCAGCCACCTGGAAGGGGCACAGAGGTGAAAGCGATATGAGTACTCAGCAGTACCAGAGAAGAGAAGCGAAGATATGATTTTAATCCCCAAAACTCCTGGTTAAACATTGACTACTGAAATTGTATGTTCGCTTAGAATACGCAAAGTAATCTACATTCAACTCCATAGTGCGCCTCTGATCGTAATCAAATTCACCATCATTTTATATACAACTTATGAGTAACGTAGCTTCCATCAACAACAGTATCGATTGCTAGGTCGTAAGAAGCTCAGACGCAAATACGCGAGCAAGCTTTCACAAATCTTTTGATTTTAATATACAATAATCCTCCGTAAGACATGGCCAATCAGCATAACCAGTCCACTCCAAATCCCCAGCATCATCCATAATGCCCTAGTTTTGTCCCTCAAAGCCTTGGAATATCTCTCATCATGGCCGACCTCAGTTTGAGCCAGACCTAGAACAAAGACTCATCACAGGCAGCGCTACCAAAAATTCTACAAAAAGGTGAACAGACCAAAAGCCAACTGCCGTTTTGAACAAGAATCGTGGAGAATTTTATTTCTTTGTTTAGTTTTTTCCGGGTTCGTTCAATCATAGAAGTAATCCTGCTTCTCCTCTAATGTCTCGTTGACGGCGCCAAAACTTTCCAGGCCGGCCTGAGGTAGGCCCCGCAAGCAAAGCAGTAGAAGGAGGGCAGGTGTTGAAACAAGACGACAAGGCATCCAAAGTCGCATATGGGAGACCTAGTCCATATCTGGGCCATCGTGATATTGCGGCCGTCTTCGCAATGTCGGCATTCGAAGTAAGAACCCCCTTGACACCCTCCCAACTCCCAATGGCATTGGCTGACCAAACTGGCCAGAAAAGTGAGAAGAAACCCTGTAAAGCTCCGTCTAACTTGGCTAGAGCCCCCTAAAGTGTTGCGAAAACACAGTCGACTTGATCATCTCTGGGAATAGTTGATTAGCCTCCTCTTCTTGGTTGCCCGTTGCGAGACTGAGGTTGTCTTACGCGGCCTCGTCTAGGATTACCCTGCTCCTGTTGCATGTACCCCATGTTAGGCATGCCACCCATGTTTCCGTAGCCATAGTTACCCATTCCCATGCCAAATCCTGGCGGGGCGAATGGGGTCTGGCCAGCGGGCATCTGAGGCATCTGCGAGACAGGTGGCTGGATGGGGCTTCCATTGGGCATGTTCTGCTGGCGGTATTGATCAACCGATGGGTTGGGGCCGTTGAAGCCTCCATAGCCAGCCTGCATAGGAGGATAGTTGTAGTTCATAGGAGGCGGTCCGCGGTTCATCATTTGCTGATACTGCATCTGCTGCAAGTTGGCTGGCATTGGACCACCGGGTGCGTTGTACATCATGCCCTGGTTGAACTGAGGGAATGCGGAAACGCCACCGTCCGCAGCATCGTTTCTTTGACCGCCATATGGCATATCGAATCCAGGAGGGTTAGTTGGCTGGTTCATTGGGTTATAGAAAGGCTTGTTGGAGTGCGCAGAGTTGGGGTGGTGGCCATTGGAGTTTGCCTGCCTCGAAGATGGACGTTGGCGTTGCTCAGCATGTGTGCTAGCATCACGGTTGCTACCAGCGGTGCGGGTTGACAGACCAACCTCGTCCATCAGGCGCTTGTAACCCTGGTTAGGCTGGGCCTTGATTCTGACAAGGACATTCTTAACGTTCTCGACGACCTGGTTGCGGATAGACTCATCAAAGAAGGGCGTCGTAAGCACCTTAAAGATCAGAGTAGCACCGCATTGGTGGTCCTTGAGAATGGCCTCTAGAACCTGATCGTTAGGTGTGAAGAACAGCGCTTGAAGGATGGCATCCCGTGCATCCGCCTCTGCCTTCTGGTTGATGACCTTGAGCACAGTGAGATAGGCAACCTTATGAGTACAAAGATGAACCAAGTAAGGTACTAGCTGAGGCGAGAGAACTGTGCGGCGTTGAGGGAATGTACAGGTATCCAGGAACCAGGTCAGGAGAAGGGCACCATTGGCGTTGGTAGCCAGTTGCACGCTGTTAAGGGCAATGGCAGCAGCAAGCATTCGCTGTTGGTCCTTGGTGGAATGGTGGCTCTCCAGGCAAGCTCTCATGGCACGAGCTCCATAGCGGCCCTGGGCAATCTCCCACATACGGCCAAGCATGGTCTCAAAGATGAAATCGTTGTAGGGAGCGCCGAACTTGAGACATCCTTGAAGAACATAGTTGCCGTATTGATCCAGGAACAGAGGAATTGTATAAGGGCGGATATGCTCAACAATCAGGGACATCTGAGCAGGGGTCTTGCAAACATCAATGATCTTTTGGGCTGCCCAGGTACCATTCTTGTGCACACCAATCTCAGCCATGTGGGGTGCGATCTCGGACAACATGGCATCGCGAAGCTGGTCGGAACAGTGCTCAAACAGCTTCTGTACCACAGTGTTACCCAGATAGTCGGACGAAAGCTCGGCAATCTCCGGGAGCATGTCCACGGCAATATTCTCAATTTCAGCCTGGGATAGGCTCTGGTTGTCGATTCGCTTACGGATATCCCTTAGCTTTGGTGCATCGTGGACGCGAGTGTGAGCAGGCTCACGGATGGGAGGGATTTCCTCGACAAATGAGTTGAACTGGATGGCCGACTGGAGGTTGCGAGAAATCCTGAACCTGTCCTCCTCCGTAGCACCAAATTGCTTGACGATGTCAAGAATATCAGTAGTCATCTCACGAAGAGCAGGAACCTTGGGAGCCGCGTTGGTGGAGGTATTGGCAGGGGCAGTCTCGCCAGCTGGCGTACTGGCACTAGTACCCTGAGCATTGTCTTGTCCTTTAGCGAACGGATCGGGGCTGGGAGAAGGAAAGACGCCGTCATGACCAGGAGTATTGGAAGCAGAGGGTGGCTTGGCAAAGTTGATACGAATGGGACCAGCACCTGGAAAGATTTCCTTGCTGTTCATGCTTGCCTTGGCAGAAATGGCACTCTCAACTCTCTCAAAATTGACGAAACCACAGTTCTTGTGAGTAAGAACGCGGGCTGACAAAATGGGACCATGGGACTTGAACATCTCAATCAAAGTGGACGTAGTGGTGGACGTGGGAATGCTACCTAACCAGAGTGCGCTGGTAGGACCCTCAAGGCCCTGCTCGTCGGCGCTCAGGAGGCCAGCGTTGCGGCTGTTGGACCTGCCAAGGTTGATTCCAGCGACAGCCTGAGGGAGATCGTCGTAGTCCTTTTCTTCTTGCAGTCGGATCTCCGCAGGTGCAATAGGATTGGGCATGTTGGAGTTACCAGACATGTAAGTTCTCATCAATCGGCTTCCGGGGGTATCCAGAACACCAGCAGTGCGAGCACGGGGGCGGTTGGCAGATGCCTGGTTGGCGAATGCCTGGACGGCGAGATTGTGATTGTGGATCGCGGCGTTAGTAGCGGCCAGCTGATCCTGGAGGGCTGCAACATATTGAGGGTCCAGGGGCATGTCAGCCTCGTAGTCGTCCTCGTCATCGGCATATTTGTCCTTGTTATTGACCGAGTAAGAACGGAACCGGCTTGCTTGCTTGGTAAAATCGAGATTGGCCAGGTAAGGAGTAGCAAGCTGTGCGCGGGGAGGCTGTGGGGTCTCTGCAAGGCCAAGGTAATCCAGTGTCCTCATATGGACGTCAGACTCACCACCTCCTTCTTTAGAGAACTGGGACTGAGCTGGAGAGCTGGGGCCGTTAGAGCCTACACTAGCAATGCTGGCCAAAGTGGACGCTCGTTCGCGGCCAACACCTGCCGGGTTCCAGCTACTGAAAATTGAAGGACCAAAGGGCGAGCTGGTGCCAGGAATTGGAGCGAATTGGCTCCTCTGGGGCATGGAGCCGGCTCGCAGACGAGAAAGCAGGGTCGAGCTGCTGGAAGAGCTCTCCTGCGCCTCAGCATTAGGGGATGGCGACTTGAAGGGGCTCTGAGTCGGCGTGGGCCTGTTGGTCTTGGCAGATAGGCCGGCGACACCAACCATGCCGTTGCCCGCACCTCCGGGGGAGAATCGAGAGGGCACCGTACCAGCGCGAGCGCGTCTCGTCTGGGGCATAGAGTCCGGTGTAGGAAGCTGAGCAAAATCGGGGAAACCATCGGTCGGGGACTCGGGGATGTTCTCACGCAGCGGCGTGGAATTGCCGCTTGTAGGAGGGCCGCCCCAAAGACTGCCCGGCATGCCCGGTATACCTTCTTGAGCTTGAATCTCGCGAGCTCTACAGAGTGAAAACAAATCCACGTCAGCACCATATGCAAATAAGTAGAGGGTTGGTTTGGCAACCAAGAATGACGGTATCCCGTGGGTGGAGACGAGGAAGAAAACACGTTTGGGGGTTAGACAAACCTCTTGGAGAACAGGCGGCTAGAACCAGGCATCTCGTGCGACGGAGAACCAGCCCCGGATCGCGAAGTGCCCGCCATCTTATTCGAAGGATTGAGACCACCAGACATGCCGAACGGAGAGCGAGAGGGTGGCAGGGGGTCGATGGGGGAGTTGCTGGAGGAGGGGGAACCAGAACGAGGTTGACTGCCGGACTGAGAGGCGTAGCCAAGAGCCAAGTGTTCGTTTCTAGAAGTTGACATTATCGATTATCTAGCCGACCTCATGAGACGGTGACACGAATAAGTGCCAGGCCGGATAGGTGATTATTGTTCGCGGCGGGGATTGATTGACCACAAGATCAACGCTTTAGTCGTATCTAACGGCGAGAAAGACAGCCCTAAAGATGGAGTCGTCGGGTGTGAACAGTCTAGCAGCTGCTTTTCGACAACCTCGAGCGATAGACGAGGGAAATGATGACGTGGAAGCGTCGGAGATATTTCGAGCGTATTCGACACAAACGGAGGGCTGGATTTAAGGAGCGCGATGCGAACAGGAAGAGATCCAGGAACCGCCGGTATTACAAAGGATGCTCGTTCGAATGGGACAAGGCCTGCCTGAGCTAAAAGCAGGTCGTAAGTCTAATATTTCGAGGGACCGCGGGTGACTCGGGAATGATCCAGCTGAAGCAATTTGCTCAGACGGAAAGGCAATTGAGATGGATTGTGGACAGTGGTCGTCCAGCGTCGTCCGAGCCCGCGGCTAGGGAGAGATCGCAAAAAGAAAAGGGAACGTAATAATGGGACTATGTTGGGGGGAAGAGGGCACAAACAAAGATATGATCAATATACAGGCCTCATTGAAGAAGTACAAAAAAAGGAAGATTTTTTGACTGGGCCTGGAGAAGCAGACGAGGCGCGCGCGATGTGAAGAATGGGGCACAAAACGGGGGGTGAGGAAGAAGGAGGAGGAGGAGTAGGAGGGATGTGCGAGCGAGGAGAACGGGAAAGAAGGGCCTTGGAAGAGTGACATGGAAGCTGCCCTGGCCTGTACCTGTACCCGTACCTGGGTGTTCTTGCCCTGTTCCTGCCCTGCCAACTGAGTGCTAACCAAGAATGATAGAGCGGGAGAAGCCTCCATACAGTAAGGCGGAGTGAACGGACAACGGGCGTCTGTTAGTGGCCAGCCTTCCTTTTACAGAGGCTACAGTTCCCAATTTAGTGGGCTGTAAATTGTGAGCATAAGCCCCCTAGGCTTCAGAAATCTCAGGTTTCTCGGAGCCAGGCTGTGCGCATTCCTGTCAGGGCTGTGTACGCGTCCCATACTCGTCACGTAACGCTACGCAACCGCGTGGACTTTTACACTCGAGTTGACCCAACTCGATTCGATTCGACTTGCTTTGACTTGACTTGCGACCATCTAGTGTCGAGTCTTTGCGGGAGAAAAAAAAAGTCCTTACTAGTAGATATGTACCTGCCAGTCCGAGCCAGTTCGTTGGCTAGAACGTTTGATGCAGGCTAAAATTAGTAGTTTGAGATAGCTCACTTAGATGGACTGTTAACTTGGCAGGACGACTCAGGCAGTGACAGTTTCTTCTCTTGTTTTTTGTCTTCAGAAAAATTTAGCGTCACTCAGAGTGTGCGAATCTCGAGGTCTTAAGCGGACTAAAACACGATTCATCGTCAGTCTGCCTTGTCGAATACGAGACATGTAAATTCTGGTAACTGCCCGCGTATCTGGCCCAGTTCCCCCCACAATCACCAGTTTTAGAAACTCGGCTCCTATTCATCTCAAGTTTGCCCCAGACTACTTATGTCTCTTGTTATTGAGCTTGACTACAATAAGGAGCTCACTTCAAACTCAGGTTTCTCTATTTGTAATTAAGTCATAGGAGTTATCAAGGTTTTGTGTACATACCACAATTGACCTTATTCCTGGCTCTACTCTGCTCTCTTTGTGTGCACGCCTCGTTTCTCCGCACATTTCTCGATTTACCCATAACTCGGCACGCACCCGAGAACGTTGCGGCATCGTGCATCGGGACCTCTACCAGCCAGAAACCTAGAACTGGGGCCGTACCTGAGGAACCGCTCAAAGTTATAGGCCTCTATACTGGTTGAGGAGTTTTGCTATTAAGGAGGGTTTAAGGGGCTGCCAAAGTACCTATACATGGGTATGTATGCTATGCCTTGGGTCTTGCCATGCATTTTCTAATAGACATTGCAATAGCGAGCTGTTGAAAGGCTGTACAAATAACAATGACATCTTGTTATGATGATTGAACTACATCAATAAGAGGATATAACTTGTAACGTGTCCAGAGTTACTACTCCAGAAAGCTATCGCGGAGGCCACAACTAAACACCGACAGGTTTCTTCACCTTGTACCTAACGAGAAACAACTTTCTCTCGTTTCAGTCTACCAACAACCAACCCTATTAGCTAGTTCTACTCTCTCAAACTCTATCCTTCCCGTTTTTTCGTTCTTTTCTTCCTACCTGCATAGTCCATAACTTCAACTATCTCTCATATTCCATGCTCCTTCAAGAACTCACTCTAATTGGCCCTGTTGATGACACCTCTCCCCATCCTCTTTGAACCCCTTACCAATCCGAGACCCAATCACAGCCTCGTCGGAGGATCTGTTAGCCTCCCTGTGAAACAAGCCCTACTGCCCCCTGCCGTTCTCCCCCCTACCCGTACATATATGCACGCATACGCATGCGAGTTAGATAGGTCAGGGGTCATCATGAGTCTGCCCATGAATATCTCGAAACGTAACTCTCAGCAATCTCCCCCTTCTTTATCACCAATACCCGGACTTAACACCAACGACCCCCGGCTCAGCATCGTTTCTGGCTCTTGGCTGTGTTTCAGATACCAGACGGCAGTCCCTGCAGTTCTCAAGGGCAACAGCGCTACAAACGACAGTCAAGAATAAATAAGCGATGCTCTGAAACCCAAGATACCTAAGTCGAATGAATGCCGCCATACAATAGTAGTCAGGAATAACTATTGAAGAAATTTGGGGTATCCTTAAAATATCCCGGTTCTTATTTTCTCTATATAGGCCATCTTTTATTGCACTCTTTGGAGTGCCTCTCCTGCGTCTGATAGTTCCCAATTGCGCTCAAAATCTCACTGTTGTTTCATGGTCAAAGCAGACAGTCCTGCCCTGCTCAGTCTCTTCAAAAGTTTCAAAGAGTCTCTTATATCACCCGACTCCTAGTACATTGGGTATTTGTCCGAGCTTTCATCGCATGTCATCATCATGGATACCGCGTAGTGAGACATCTTGGACAACATGACTGGCTACCGCCAAGTAGGTGTAGAGACGTCCACACTTAGCACAACATCCTTGCTAAGTGTGAGGTGCCAAAGAACTTTCGCCCGTAAACGCCAAGAGAGAAAAACATCATCTGGGGGAATATATGCGTCACCTTGCTTCCTAACCTCATTCAAAATGCCGAACTGCAACTTGAGCGCCTGCTCCTCAAATATCGTCATGCTCGCCCTCTATTTGGCGTGCTTCTTGAAAGCCAGCAGGTCTGCCAGGCTAGCCAGTGGGCAACCGTGTCGCAGGAAGTCGTGGGCCAATAGCTCGTCGGCTGAGGCACGGCTCTTGACGTCCACGCACAAGCAGACAGACAAAAATGCCTTGAGTTCCTTGCTGAGTTTCTCGGGCTTCTTGAGCCGAGGGGTGCCGTTGGTGGCGATAAGGTACAGAGCCTTGAGAGGCTCCTCATTGAGATATGGCGGCTCGGACTCTATCATTTCGATAGCCATAATGCCCAAAGACCAGATATCGACTTTAGGACCGTATTCCTTCTGCTTGACAACCTCGGGGGCCATCCAATAGGGGGTTCCCACCATGGTGGCTCGCTTGGACTTTGTCTCTGTGAGCTTGGCGCAAAATCCAAAATCAGCTGCATATATGTTAGAATCGTAGATTTTATTCCACTGCTGCCGACAAACTTACTAATCTTGACATTTCCGCGAGCGTCCAGCAGAACATTGTCACTCTTGATATCACGGTGAATAATATTTTGCGAATGCAGATGCTGCAATCCGCGGCAAGTCTAGAGAGGTCGTTAGTTGTGAGTATGGGCGGGAGGAAACAATGTGCTTACCTCGTGGCAAATAGTTGAAATCTGCTCCTCAGAGATGGACGGGTTGTTGTCAATCACATCGGTGAGAGCGCCACCCTCCATAAACTCCATAACAACCCAGAGCTCTGCGTTGTTGTTACGCAGGAAAGCATCCAGAAAGTTGACAATGTTGCGGTGCCGGCTGTCCTTCATAACCATGATCTCGTTCACAATAAGCTCCTTCCTAGGTTGATGTGCGAGATCCATTTGCTTGATGGCAACCTGGGCCCGAGGGCCCTGGGCACGTAGAATATCACGGGCGATGCCCTGAGCTGTTTCCTTAATCTTTGCAACATAAACCGATCCAGAGGCACCCTGTCCGATCTTCTTCTGCTTAGAATAGGAGATGTTGGGGTCATCCTTGGAAACTGCTTCCTTGAGCTTGGCCATCACCTCACTCTCAGACATAGTGGACATCCTAACATCCTGCTTGCGTTCTGAAGGCGATGGCTTGGCAGTAAGAGCTGCCTCAGCGGCCTTTACGCCATCAGCCTGCTGTTGAGGCTGGCTCGGCTTGGGTGCAACATTAAGAGGCTTGACAGGAGCTGGTAGTCGCGAGGTCTGAGTCTGTTGCTGGGGCTGTCGAGTCTGCGATGTTTGGCTTCCGTTGGCGTAACGGGGTGCATTTGCGTGACCAGTAGCGGCGTTGTCGTTGCGTTGGGTTCGCTGTGCTTGGGTGGGATCTCGAAGAGCACTGGAACTAGGCTGGGAGGCCAGAGGTGGTCGCTGTGAGGTGGCGGTTGGAGGCGAAGGAGCAGGTCGCTGTGCTCGGAGGTTGGTCTGCTGTGTCGACGCCTTTGGCGCAGGAGGGGCCGCTCGCGATGGGTTAAAGCGGTCGGGCTGGGGCGAAGATGATCCACCATATCCTCCGATCTCCTGCTGGGCCAGGGGAACTTTGGTTTTAGGAAGGGAGGCGTTGTAGGCCTCTAGGTCACGACGGTTCTGCTCCTCAATCTCACGCTCTCGTTGTCTCTGAGCCTCCAACTGCTTCTTACGTTGCTCCTCTCTCAAGGCTTCCTGAGACACATAGTTAGGAGCCATCTGTTGCATCTGCTGGCGCTGCTGATATTGCTGTTGCTGTTCCTGCTGAACAGGGCGTTCATCGGGTCGGGCAGGGCGACGCGGAGCATTGGGGTTAGGTTGAACGGGAGTAGGGTTGTAGCCTGGGCGCTGATTAGGAGCTGGAGGTGCAGGTCGAGGGGGAGCGACAGAGGCACCGCTGCCATATCCAAGTTGCTTGTTGCCCTGGCTCTGAGCAGGAGGAGTAGGTGTCAGGCTAGGATACTGGTTAGGATTCTCGGCCCTCTTAGCGAGGTCGGTATAAAAGTCAAGGACTTCAAAGACGGCCTGGGGGTTGCGTTCGTAATCCTCCTTGGTGATAGCTGACGAGTTGAGGAGTTTCGACCACTCCGGAGGCAAACCAACGAATTCTCCGGTCTTGGGGTCAAAGCCGACGTGCACGGCGTGAGAGAAGTTAGTAGGATTGCTGACACCGCCCATGCCGGGGCAGGCACCGTAGATGAAATCAATCCACTCGTACAAGTCATCGTCACTCTTTACCTTGATCTGGAGTGTCTTGGTCTGGCCATCATCATCGCCGGGGCTATTGGAGGAACCGTCTGGTTTGCGCTTGATCTCGAAGATCGTACCGGCGGCTTCGACTCGTCCGACATTGACTACGTCCCTCAGGTAGAGTGTGTAGGAAACCTTACCACCTTCGGTCTTATGGAAATCGAGCGACTCTTTGCGGAGGATTAGGTACTTTTGCTTCCAGGGTTGGATGAAGTTCTTGCTCTCCTTGACAGATGCCCAGCCCTCCTTCTTGACGGCGACTCCGCCTAGACCATCGGTATTGTTGGATTGTTGACGGGCGATCGGAAGCGAAATGGTAGAGCCGGTGTACGTCGAGGTTGCAGTACTTCGGATAGGGGAAATAGCCATGTTGGCCATGCTTCCTGGAAGGTTGGCATTGGGCGTTAGGTTCAAACGCGGTCGATCGGTGGGAGGCCGAGGCGCAGGGCCCGGATTCATGAACTGCCCTGAGGAGTACATACTGTCTGTTGTTAGTTATCAATCCTGTACATGCGATTCATTTGGGCCTCGTGGTGGGCTGCTGACACCGAATGACCCCCTCCTTAAGGACGATGTCGATCACCCCTGGAAGAAGTGGGTGCTGGCAGTGTTGAAGAAGACTCAGGCAGCGCAACCGCGAAATCTTTTTTATCTGGTCGGGGTATTGAGTTCCAAAGTCAAGGAGCACATGCAAATGCTATTTGAAAAGGAAGTGAATGGTCACCCTTCACCCCGCCTGATTGCTTTGGAGCGCTGCCTCATCTCACAATGCAAGGATAAAGAACGTACCTGTTTTGAGCCATCTCGAATTACTTCGACTGCAGAATGCAGTCAGTAATATTTGATGGTGACTAGGAAAGGTAAGTCAGGCGAAAATGATACGCGAACAGCTTGTATGGCGGGTCGTACGCTTGCTGGCTCTCAGATCTAATAGCGAGCGGTGGGCTGTTCTGAGAGGTGACCGGCTCAGGAGCGCTCAAAGGGGCTCTGAGCGGTCTGGTGTCGATAAAGTCGGAGTGAACCCAAGTGAGGACCAAAGAGAATTGATCTTGGGCGCAAAATAAGGCCTTCTCAGCGACCGGAAGGAGAGATCATGTATTCGAAAATCGTTTCGGAGCGGCGGTCAGAATCAGAGTAGGTAGGCAGGTAGCTCGTCAGTGACGAGCACGGGGGGTAGTTTTGGAGTGGAGGTCGGGTGAGAGGCGCTGGCTCCAGCGGGACTGGGCTGGGATATGATGGCGAATGGCGCAGTTGGGCCCGACGTAGCTGCTGCACACAGAAAGCTTCCCGGTGTGAGCGGCTATGAGATGCGCAACTTGCTTGCAACTCGTGATGCGGAACCAGCAGAAGTTACAAAACGAAGATAGATTTGGATGTTAAAGGGAGAAGAAGTAATATGGATAAGAGCGAAAGGCAAGGTCAAGGGTGTGGATTTGGGTGAGCGAGTGGCCTTCCAAGTTCGGACCAACCTTTGGGAGGAGGAAGGAGGAAAAGAAAGGTGGGGAAGGAGCAAGATGACCCTAGTTCCCCAGCACTGAGGTATTCTCCTGCCGCGAAGGTGTCAGACCAGGAGGGCCGGGGAAGTTCCAGTGGCTGCTTGCGCCTACAGACCCGGCTGGCCAGTGCCTGTCGCTAATAACTGGGCTCCTTATGTTTTCTCAGGTAAGGCACCTAACACATTAGAATGGACTGTATGTAGTGGAGTTTGACCCCTGGATTCAGTTGATTTGCTCAAAGTGAGGGGTCCAATTATTACTTGCAGTGGGCGACCTGGAGGCGACTTTAACTTGCATGAGACTGGAGAGCAGTAGTGACAAGCCTCCATCTTAGTATTTCTAGTATTGTATGTAGCGAAATTGTTCATCAAATAATGAGATGGAGTGGTATGTGACGATAGCGTATTGTTAGGATATTTCAGCTCTGTTTATTAGCTTCAACTGCAAATACCTATTGAGAGAATAGAGACCCACCTTATTCGCGCTAATCATGAGAGCCCAACCTTGAAGAGTCATGCCAGTCATGGCCCGGGCCGTCGCTGGTCAAGACTTCTTCTGTAACTACGTCGACTAGCCTAAGGACTGGGATTCAGGTATATACACTGCAATGGCCCTGCTCTTGTTACGCCCGATACCTGAAATAGATACTCTTGCTTATGATATTGGCTTCTATAACAATGTTTCTCATTGTAGTCTTGTTCATGCTTTGACATTTTTACGTTTCAGTATTCACTTGCTAGTCTCAAACGGTTACTGGTGCCAAGATCGTCTGCTGCGTAAGAAGCGCCCATGTTCCACACACCACCATTCTTGGTCCAGCGACCATTGGCGTCTCGATCTCCGATGTTGTCAGTCTTTCAGAAACCTAGGAAATGACCATGTCTAGGAATCATACAACGAACGGGTACTGAAATCGCTGCTGAGAGCTATAGCTGCTGGGTCAGAGCAGAGACCGGAATTTGAAAACCCCATTTCACATGCTACTATCACGTTCAAACACTGCTTTTGCGGGCGCATCGCGCTTCGGCTATTCAAGCTTCGTGACGACCGTCATGCCAAGAACCGATGTCCTTACACCTACTTACATACAAGGTTCCCGCTACCCATGGCGTAAAATAGCCGCCGCTGCTCACGAGGGACCAGATCCAGACCAGACGATCCCACCTAAAGTCTTAAATAATTTGATCAGTCTCTTTAAGTATTTTGTTGTCTATGAATAAAAGAGCGAAGTTGAACCCGAACATATCTATCTGCCAAAATGAACACAATGATCCTGGTACCTCGTGTCATGGGAAGTTATGGTCTGTAGATTTTCAGAAATTCCCCATTAAAGACCCCTTCTCATGAACCAAACCCTGTCCAGCTTCGAAATTAAAATGGAGATAATCAACTCTCCTTAACAACCCGAGTCTACTGTTACAACCCAGTCTAGACCTCAACCAACTCCCTTGTCTTATACCTAAAAGCAGAATAACCTTTACTGACTGCTGTGCTTTACCCTTTCTCTTGTAAAAACAGGAAGAAGTCAGACTGCCAGCTAATGCCCGCTCAGAGAATACCAGACAGCTCAGAACTCGAGACACTCATTATACAGAGCGTCTGGCCTGGCCTGTTCCTGGCACTCCATTCGGTGGGCTTAATTTTCCCGTCTCTGGTACCTGCAGATCTCAACGACCCTTGTTTCTTGTCAAAGCTCTGGATTGTTGGCACGCTATCGAAATTCAGGAGCATTCCAAGGACTAATAAATGACGGTGAAAGATATGACGGGATATAACTTTTTCTTTACCCTGTTATACTGGTCTGTAATGTCTAGGTATAACCTGACAAATCCTAACTCCTGCCTTGGCGTTTACTATCCTTCAAGCTAGTCGCGCCAGTACGACGACATCTATATTTTACATTTCCTTTATGCCGATTCTATTCAGTTCTACTTTATCGAGTAGCAACCTCAACCTCCTGACCCTCAAACTTGGGGAGTTCACTTTCAATCTGAGACCAGTTCTTGCTGCCATCAACAAGCGACTTGATAGCGTCAATAATCTTAACCTGTTCAGCGCGGACCTGGCTGGTGCTGTCACGGTCTCGCAGGGTGACAGTGCCATCTTGCACTGTCTGGAAATCGATGGTGATACCAAGAGGAGTACCCAGCTCATCGTTTCGGCTGTATCGCTTGCCAATACTGGCAGACGAGTCATCGACACGGCTCGAGATACCAGCACTGCGTAGGCGCTGTGAGAGCTGCTTAAGGAGCGGCTTGAACTGCGCGTTGGAAGAAAGGGGAACAAGTAGAACCTTGGTAGGGGCCACAGTAGGAGGGAAAGACAGAACCTTTTAGCAGTTAGCAGTTGATCATGTGCTATTCAGGAGGGAAATTCCACTTACACCACGGGCCTCGTCGCCACCTTCACTGCCACGGGTCCAGAAGCTGTGCTCCATCAAAGAGTAGAGGATACGGCCAATACCGAATGAAGGCTCAATGACGTTGGGCACAAACTCGCGGGTGTTCTCAACCCTCTTGCGGAACTCGATGGTAATGGCGTCCTTGCCAATTTGGACCTTGCCGTCGCCAACACCAGCCACCTCAAGTGTGATGCTGCCGTTGTCACTCAAGTCCTTAGCCAACTTCTCTCGCTGCTCCTGGGGAGTAGCCAGAAGAGCTGTCTCCACAGCCTTGGCGTCCTTCTTGAACTGAGGGCCAAACTTCTTCCTCTCGATATCGATTTGCCACTCCTCAATGACGAGAGGAGTCTCACGCTGCTCACGTACCACCAGAGGAGCACCAGTCTTCTTAGCGTGCACGCTCAAATCATAGGCACTTCGGTCGGCGCAGCCAACACACTCGATCCAGCCGGAGCTCGTGAACAGCTCGCAGTCCCAACAATCACAAGCGTAATGAGCCATCTCATTGGCCATGTGCTGACGGAAACGGAGCTTGCTCAGATCCACACCGATCTTCTGCATGAACTGATGAATTCGAGCAAGGAAGTAGCCCAGAGTCTCATTGTCGACAAGACCCTCCTTGACAGCCTGCCCAATCTTGACCTTCCTGGTATCAGTCTTGCCAGACAGCTGAGTATCCCGGTCAAGAAGGACAAGCTCAATATCCTCAACCTCATGGAACCGGCTGTGCTTCTTGCCACCCTCAGGGTCGACGAAGTGCTCGATCTCAGCCATGAGGAACTCACGGACTCGCAACAGACCGGCACGAGGGGAGATTTCGTTTCGATATGACTTGCCAATAGAGGCAGAGGCAAAAGGCATCTGGGACTGGTTGAACTCGAGGAGCTTGGCGAAGTTTAGAAACTGACCCTGAGCGGTCTCGGGGCGGAGGTAGCCAGGGTAGTTGCTGCTGGGGCCGATAGTGGTCTGGAACATGAGGTTGAAAGAAACGGGCTCGGCGGGTTGGACACCAGTAGCAGGGTTTCTGAGGTCGTACTTCTTGATGAGCTCACCGAGCTCTGGGCCACCGTAGTTGTCGATTCTGGCGAGCACCTCCTCGTACTCCTTGACAACGGCGTCGTCGAGCTTAACAGCCTCCGTCTTGGCCTTCTTCTTTTTCTTCTTGGGGTCCTCCTCCTTATCCTCGACCTTCTGGCCACGGGCCTCCTTGTCGCCGTTTAGTCGAGCTTCGAGGATAGCCTCGACGAAGTGATCAGCTCGAAGAATCTCGCCGTTCTTGGGGTCCTTGCACATCCAGTCGGCGAACTTGTCGACGTGACCACTTGTCTTGAGAACCTCATGAGGGGTCAAGACAGTGCAGTCAACCTCGAGCATGTCTTCTTCGAGGATAAAGTGCTTGCGCCAGACATCAATGATGTTGGCCTGGAGGGCACAGCCAGGAGGGCCATAGTCGAACAGACCACCAACACCGCCGTAGATCTCGAAGGAGGGGGTATAAAACATGCGGCGTCGGAGGATGGATTCCAGGATGGCCTTGTCGAGGGGCTGGCCCTTCAGGGTTGTCGCGCTGGAGGTCATGATTTCTTTTGTGCGCTTCTGCGACTTTTGCAGTTGAAAAGCGTTGAGGGGTCGTGAGGTCGCAAAAGTGCGGGAGTCGACGACAATGCGGGGTGGTCGTCTTTCGCAGGCCGTGAACCGGAACCTGGGACCAAAGCGGGACGAACTAAACTGCCTTGATAAGGACGGCGCTGTTAAAAAAGCTGCTGTTGATGTCGGCAGTGAGGTTGGCGAAAGTGAAGAGATACGAATTGGCTTCATCCACCCGGATTTGACAAAAGTCGTAAGAGAACTAAGATGAGGGCGTGAGTCACAAACTCAAGCCAAGCCGTAGCCCAATGGTATCCTGCTAGCAGTGACTTGGAAGTTTGACTGGGTCCGTCTGTTTGGGATGGACAGCTGTGGATGGTGGGGGAATTTTTGCGAGTTTCTCTGCCGTCTGCTGAGCGCTGATTCGGTGGTTTCGGCGGCGGTTTGATACCCTAAGGTCTGTTATTATCCGTTCTTGCAGATTTCCAAGGAAGGTATGACTGACATTTTCTTTCCCCGCCGCGGCCACTTGCCGTTTTCTAGGTCTCCAGGGGCTTTCCTTCTATATCGGTTCAATGCCCCTCGGACAGGCTCTACCTGCACGTGCCTATATTTGGCTATGGCATGACTATGGTAACCATACCATGACAGTTGGATTCAGCGATGGTTTGAAAACATGAAACAGAAACTGATTGGGGGTAACACTTTTGGGGTATGACATTTGTTATACATTGCAGACCTGTATCGATATTATGCTAGGTCGGCTGGCTGATGGTTCATATCAACCAGTATAAACATATTCTCGGCTCTCGCACGAGAATGTCAGTTGAGGAAACCTTGACACGGGAATGCCGACTCCAGATTAAACCTGAGAGATGGGGGCATGTGGGGAATAGATACAATTGTAGGACCTTTAGAATATAAGTAGACTAGACTGAGGATGTGATGTACAGAACTGAGTAGTCTACATAATAAAAAGAACTTCTGTGGGCTGGAAGTTTAGTTCAAATACGGCATGACTAGTTGATAACAAGTCAGCAGTTCGAATTCTTTATGTACTGTCATACTTGGCAGCCTGGCTAGGGAAGACGTTGGATGGATATAAGGTAATTGGAGATATGGTTGAGATGGGCTGTTACTGCAGCATAGTACCTAGCAACCTTGGTATATAGCTATTCTAATACTGTTGATCACCACGTACCAGCTCCAGCAACTTATATCCAGTAATTCTCATCGGAAAATCAGTTATATGAAAACCATGAAATTACACAATTATAAATCATGATGGTCAGCTTGGTGGATCGATCTCAACATTCTGGCCCCGGAACACTTGACCGTTTCCGTCATCAGTTGCCCGGCAACCACCAATGTTTGTATCTAGCTCGCTTTGACCCCAGCTTAACGACCTACCTTGCTGCACTGCAACCGTTCAAAAAGGCACACATCCATCGTCTTTTCTTCAACTCCCCGTCCGTCTTTCACTAACATCAACAGCCCCCCTACCCTCCTCACCAGTCATGGCTACCCGCACTATCGAAGCGCGCTTCGAGCGCATGTCTGTCAACGACGAGAACGACCCCCTTGGCGACGGCTCCAAGCTGTACAGCAAGACCAAGGTAAATTTATTGTCACGCCGTGATGATATATAGTTTGTTAACAACGGCAGGCTATGGTCTCTAGCACTTCATCGCAAGGCATCCATGGTGCCTCTCGCCCCAATCTCTTCAAGGTTGCCCTCCAGTCGCAAACCAGCAGCGCCAACGCCGCTGTGATGCTGCCATCGCAGGCTGCTCAACGAAAAGTCAACGCTCCTCCATCTCCTCCTAGAAAAGCCCTTCCTTCTTCATCAAAGACATCAGACGAGGCTTCAGAGGAACGAAAATCCGTTACCCTGCCCGAACAGATCAGCATCCCTAAGCAGTTCCACCTTGGCATGTTTGAGATCGGCCGCCCTCTCGGCAAGGGCAAGTTCGGACGAGTGTACCTTGCTCGAGAGAGAACAACTGGCTTCATCTGCGCCCTCAAGGTCCTTCACAAGAACGAGCTGCAGGCCGGCAGAGTCGAGAAGCAGGTCCGTAGAGAGATCGAGATCCAGAGCAACTTAAGACACCCCAACATCCTTCAGCTATACGGCCACTTCCACGACAGCAAGCGAGTGTTTTTGATTCTTGAGTTTGCCGGCAAGGGTGAACTATACAAGCATCTCCGCAAGGAGAGCCGATTCCCTGAGTGGAAGGCCGCCCAATACATTGCCCAGATGGCATCGGCGCTGCGATACCTGCACCGAAAGCATGTCATTCACCGAGACATCAAGCCTGAGAACATTCTGGTTGGTATTCACGGCGAGATCAAGATCTCGGATTTCGGATGGAGTGTGCACGCCCCCAATAACCGAAGGAAGACCATGTGCGGAACCCTTGATTATCTTCCCCCAGAGATGATCAAGCCTGGCACCTCGGATAACTTCTACAACGAGAAGGTCGATCTATGGAGCTTGGGTGTCCTGACGTATGAGTTCCTCGTGGGTGAAGCGCCCTTCGAGGATACGCCAGTGATGACTCAAAGGAGGATCGCTCGTGCCGATATGTCAATCCCTTCGTGGATTAGCCCTGAGGCTACAGACCTCATCAAGAAGGTATGCCACTTCATCATACTCTGACTTTCTTGAACCATGATTACTAACAAGACTGCAGCTACTCGTGTTGGATCCTGAGAAGCGTATCCCTCTTGAGCAGATTCAACAACACCCTTGGATCATCAAGCACTGCGTCAAGGGTGAACGCGCCGCCAACCGCGAGAAGGGGCAGTAATGATTTAATGACGGGAAACATGGACAAATGAATTGGGTTTGGGAGGCGTTTATTGGCGATTGATCTGTGATAATCAAAGACGGAACCTGGCCGTTTGCATCAGTGGGAGTAAGGGTTTCTTTTGTGGCATCATTTCAGAATTGTTAAAAACAAATTTAAGAATTGCTTCAACATCTTGAAGGGGTATCGTTGATAGTATTGGAGTACACAGCAGAGGGGCATTGCATTGTTTCATTAAAAGCGCCCCTCGCCCACCTCTGTCAGATATCGTACATATTTTTTTTCTTTTGGGAAGACTGCTATAAATCATCTGTACACCTCATCGAATGGACGAGTGTCTGAAAAGCATGAATCCCAGACTGAATTGACGACTTTGGTTGCGTGTACATCGTCCTTGCATGCCGATCGGCCCATAACAGACTCGATGGCTCGTCTACGGACGCAATCCTGGAACTGTTGTGTCAACTTCCAGTTTCCTCGAGTAAAGGCCTCTCGAGTCCATCTGCATTCGCCACTGAGCATTGAAGCTCGGATCTGTTCCGACCAGTCAATATTATCGCCTAGTGTTTTCAGGTAATGCTCAAACTTACCTCTGTGCAGGCAGCCTGCTTCAAATTCTTTTGGCCAATGAAGTCAACCTTGAATCGCAAGTGATCCCAAGCGTGCACCATCTCATGCGCGAGGGTATCTTCCAAGTGCTTCCGGTCTCGAATTTCGTTGGCGCATAGCAGGATACCGTGATCGGGGCTAAAGCCACCAGATTGGCGAAGGACTGTACCGTCCTCTCCGAGTTGCGAAGGGCAGCGGCGGCAGACGACGTTTGAAGGATCTAGTCGTCCATTGAGGTCCTGGATTTTTTCGGACATGAAGCGGACGACAGGCGAGTAGGTGAAAAGCCAGTCGCGATCAGCCTCGCAGCGCTTGCAGTCGCGCTCCTCATGGACCTTGTATCTCCATTCTCGGAAGTGAAACTGGCCTTCGGGCGTCATTTTACCCGTTAGCATCTTGGTGTAATTTATCCACCATGACATCTCTGGGTTGAAACCGGTTCGTGCAGGGTCATTCAAGAGTTCCTTGGGAGCTGCATTGGAGGTACTTGGCACGCCAGCTGGCGGGCTGGGAGAAGAGCTCATAGAATCGGACGACATCTTGAAAGGCGTGTGACCTCTTGAAATGACTGTTGATAAACTTCCGGCGTCGGCGAGGCTATTCGGATTGAACACGACTCAGGACCTCGGATTGATCTCTCTCGACCTTCTAGCAACGCCTTAGCAGCTGGCACTGTAAATTCTGCCGCACGGCTATGTCCCGTCTTCGCCGTGGGCGGTGACCCGGAAAAGAGTGGTCTTGTCGCTGACTGGTCAAGTTTTCCGAGAGTCGGAGAAATGGGGTGCATTCGGGTCTGGGGATTCTTTGGGCGAGGGAGCACAGTCCAATCAACTTCACCAACCACCAACGTTTGCCCAGGATCAAGATTCGTTCTGCGCCCAGCTCAAGACACCGCGGTTCCACACTCAAATCGACAAGGGCGCCTGAAAATGACAAGTGAAAGCATATTTCAGTGTAAGCATTTCGATTCTTTTTAATTCATTCATCTTCTTTGAATTGCGCCGTGGAAAAAGAGCCTGTTGAGTTTGTCCATATATACATATGCTTTTCCAAGTCTATGTAGACATCAGCATACTCCCACGCATGTGAAAGCGCCAGTACTTGCTACTGGGATTGCATCATACCATAAAAGCGGCATTAACTAACTTGTTTTTCTTTTAATCTCGCAGTCATGAGAGGAAACGGGCACAGCAAGTCCCTGACCATCGTCATCAAGCTTGGTGAGTTTAACTCTCAACACCAAGCTTGACTCATCCCCCACTTACACCCTGCCTTCATATAGGAACAAGTTCTATTGTTGATGAGAAGACTCATGAGCCGTTGCTGCCAATTCTGACTCTCATCGTTGACACGGCTGTAAAGCTCCGCAAGGATGGCCATCGAGTGGTAATTGTCTCGTCGGGCGCCATCGGCGTCGGCCTTCGACGTATGGATGTTGAGAAGCGACCAAAGCATCTCGCACAGCTACAGGTTGGAGCTGCATGTCTTTGATAACTATCGGCGACATAACAGGCTGACATGAATATCTTCAGGCTCTTGCAGCGATCGGTCAATGCCGCCTGATGAGTCTTTGGGATAGTCTGTTCACCCATCTCAGACAGCCGATCGCTCAGATTCTCCTTACTCGAAACGACATTGCAGACGTAGGCTCACTTTTCACATTTAACTTTGGACGTTTTAATTAAACCGAATCATAGCGAACGAGATACTTCAACGCTCAAAACACCTTCCATGCTCTTCTTGAGCAGGGTGTTATCCCTATTGTCAACGAAAATGATACCCTCGCTGTCTCCGAAATCAAGTTTGGTGACAACGATACTCTTTCCGCCATCACTGCTGCCATGATTCATGCCGACATGTTATTCTTGATGACGGATGTCGACTGTCTTTATGACAAGAATCCGCGAACCAACCCAGACGCCAAACCTATTGAGGTGGTGGAAGATATTGCAGCACTTCAAGCTGATGGTATGACCCCTTGGTGAACTACCAGCATGTGTGTCAAGTTGATTGCTAACTACCAATAGTCTCTAGCGCCGGTTCGTCTCTTGGAACTGGAGGAATGAGTACCAAGATCATTGCCGCCAGGTTGGGCACTTCCGCTGGCGTTACGACTATCATTACAAGGTCCTCTAACCCAGGGAACGTGCTCAACATTGTGCAATATCTCCAGTCCATACAACGGGGCAACACCCCACCCAGTCCAGATGAACGTGCTGAAGGTCTATCACGCTCAGCGTCAGCTTTGGCCCTCTCAACCCTCAACGATGCCCCCTGGCCCCCTCTACATACCCGCTTTGTGCCTGCCGATGATCCCATCCGGGACCGCCACTTCTGGCTGCTTCATACTCCGCATCCCCATGGCACCCTTTATATTGACTCGGGAGCTTACAAGGCTCTTGTGGGCAAAGCTGGCCTGCTCCCGGTTGGCGTCGTTGACGTTGAAGGCAATTTTGCCCAACAGGAAGTCGTGCGGCTCGTGGCAGTTAAGCGACGCTCAACCCCAGGACCTGATGGCAAGATGTGGGAGGGCACTCCTGAAGATGTCGGCCGAGCTCTGGTCAACTATGCCGCTGCTGAGATTGCACGGATCAAGGGGAAGCAGAGCGTGGAGATCGAGAAGATTCTCGGTTATGCTGACAGCGAGTACGTTGCTCACCGGCAGCATGTTGGTTTCTTTAAAAGGGACAGCAGACCAGTGAGTCCAGCTCGGGAGATCAATACGACGGTAATGGAATAGAAGAAGGAAACAAGAGGGGAAATTCATGGACAAAATGGGGGCAAGCGAATACATTTCAACATATACAGCGCTTCTGATGATGATGATGATATCTACCAATCTACCAAATAATCCAAGCATGATTGACTCGGTTGCAAGTCTCTTTTCCCTCACTCTCAACGCCATAGAATGATCAAAAAAGCCCCAACGCCAGACGAAGCAAAGCGATCCTCCCCTCTAGCCAGTCGCAAACAGGTTGTCTTCGTCACGGAGGTACTCTCCACAGTCGGCCTGTCTGAAGCAGGTAATACCAGTAGGATCCAATCGTCGTGCCTCAGCAGTGCTGCGTGCTGTGACACCAAATCCGAGCGGTGTATCGTTCATGCTGTAGACAACAACTCCCTGGTGCTCAGGGCAGTCCTCGGACCAGCGGCCAACGTGCGCCTTGACAATGTTGCTGCCGTATAGGAAAGGCATGGTTCCGTTCTCCTTGACCCAAATCTTGTAGCGGGCGTGCTCGGCGATGATGGGGAGAGCTGTGACGTGCAGGCGGAACTTGCCCGACTTGGTGAATTTGCCTGTAAAGGTTTGGCGGTCAGTAAAGGTACAGAAGATACTGGTTGGCGAAAAGAACATACCGAGACAGGTGCCCAGAGAGAGAAGTTTCTCACGCGCAATAGAGGTAGCTAGGTTGGCAATGGAGAGTCGGACGTAGAAAACACGATCGCGAACGAGGCGGAAGACATAGCGGTCCGCATTGGGTGAGTCGTCGAGAGGGGCGATGAGGTTCTTGAGAGAGTTGCCAGTATAGTTTGCCAGCTTCTCGAAGAGAGTCTGGGTCTCCTTCTCTGTGAGGGGGCGCATTGTGTCGTGTGGTTTTGCTGATGTCGAGGTGCTGGTGTTGAAAGCGGGCTGCTTTGGCTGCGCAAAGGAAAAAAAGTTGATCAGGAACTGATAAGGAAGGCTTATCGGTGGGTGGAGCGTGGAGGTTGAAGTGGAGGTGGGGACCCTGAAAGAGTGTCTGGCACCCAGCGGTCCAACAAAATCTTGAGATGGATATTGTGATTATTACTAAAGTTGAACAAAGACTTATTCTAAACTAATATGAAAATAAACTAGATATTAGAAATCTATCCTAACTTTAAGATATTGTTTCCTTTTAGCCCTACATGGTCATATCTCTTTTTGCTGAAGCGCAAATTTTGAAGGAGAGACAGCCATTATGTGAGAGAGCTGGCCTGTAGGAGCATCTAAGCATGGGCATATTAATAGGACTGACCTTTGATAACAGTAGAAAGGGGGGGGCGGTAACAATAAAAGAGGTGGCTCTGTTGGCAGAGCGAATGAGAGAGTGAGCTAGGGAGAAAGGTCCTGAGGAAGCAGCCTGAGAAAACATTCTGGCCTATCAAACTTGAATCTTGTTTGAAGTTGGTACTAATACTTCAAAGTTTGTAGTCCTTCAAACGATGGCTTGGAAAACTAAAAGGCCCAAAGAAAAAGATCTAACCCGCTTTAACATTGGTAGGCATATGTTGTCCCGAGTGGCGGATGTTCTAGTACTGGACAATAACTTAATGCGAAGTGTTGTTCATATACAGTAGTTCTATGTAACAATAAACTTTCGCTTAGTAGGTGTATACGAAGTAGTTAATAGTTGTTCATCCTAGAATCGATGTCGATGAAATGTGAGGTGGGACGAGTAAGTAGGGCTGGTAGAGAACTAAGATTCAAGTATAGAGAGGATCGAAGGTTCTTCAAAGGAACGTAGTATCGCCCATAGAAACACCTGCAATTTGTGTACTCATCAGTACGGTTATTAGAGATAAACAAGAGTCGAAATGACTCGAGAAATATGTCTTCTTTTTGTGCTCATGTGTTAAAAACCTTGTAGTTTAGTTCCAGGCGTTACTATAAAGTTGGTGACCCTTGGTATGTACGATGTGAACACCTATCTTAATGATACCGGGGTAGAATGAGAGCCATGTCTCAATTGACACAATTCACAAGTGCCATTTGGAAGGATTTCTGCCATTCAGTGCGTGTTTGACATAAACCTTGAAGGCGTATTCGTGCGTGAAGTTTGCATCACCAGCGGAGGAATTACTACTGGAGAGCGATGGAGGCCTATTGTCTTATATTCACCTTACTCCTAGGGCCCTGCTAAGCCCTATACATGGCCCTTCTATGAAAATGTTGCAGTTTTGTAGGTCAAGGTGTAAGCTTGAAGGGTCTGACGAGTTACTGATGAGTTCAGGGAGTGCAACTAGGACTCGGGCAAGGCGGTAAATTCAAACGCGTACATCTCTAGTGCACCCAATCCTCTAATCTCTCAATGTGGTTTCTTGTGTAAGAGGACTTAGAAAAACCTTGCTTAAACTACAGTCGGAGCATCTACACCTTTCTCCCCAGACTCTACCCTGGCCCATGACTTAACTGAATTGACATGCCGAACACCGTTGTGGTTCCTAGCACACAGATCTCATGAATTAGAATATACTCTAAGCGACCATGTTGATTGAGCCTAAACTACTCATGGCTTCTCAAATATAGACTATTTTGAGATGAACAACTTCAGTTGGTTGTTTTGCGCTGTTGATGTGATTGGTTAGACATTCCTCCATGTGCAATGTGGGACTGATAGATTGATAAGGCACAGTATGGCTGCTGCCGAGCGGGGCAGGTGGTTCGATGAATATTCGAGACATCTACCTAACTTCAAGTAAAAGAGCATAAACTAGGTACCCTAAGATTTAGACCATATCTTAGACATACTTTAGGTCAAGGATTGACCAAGGATCTAGCAATTTTGTCATATCGTAGCCCTCTTAGTCTACAGTTTAGGTGCCTGTCGATTATTTGCTGGGCCACCTGCAGGGATGCATCATAAGCCAGGAGCTCCCCACTACACCCCACCCCTACAGAAGCTCTCCAACTTGCAGCTCTTCACTCTGACATCCTCATCCTCACAACTTGTTCTAAGAAACAAGATCTTTGTATCAAGATGCAGCAGAATCACATAAAGGACCCCAACGAACCCTTTCCAAAGCCCCAGGCGCTTGCCTCGGCTACGACATCGCATACACAAAGCCGATTTCGCATCTCGACCCGCAAGCTGCCCATCTCCAAGGCCGGTACCATCGATGCACTCACCGAGAAGATTGGCATTCCGATGCCCGAGATGATATTTGGTGAGAACGTTGTTGACATTGAGCACGTGCCTTCGGGCTGGTCCCTGAACTTCAATACCCCGGACGCCCTTGACGCCGTCGATAAGACAGATCGCCACATGCTCAAAGTCGCATATGCACGAGACTGGGAGAGCACCCGAGAAGGCACTACACAAGGCATCAAGGAGGTCGTGAAGCCGTATGATTGGAGTTACTCGACGACATACACTGGAACAATCGATCCCTCGGCCAAGCAGTTTGCACAAACAGACAAGACAATTCCCATTGAGTTGCTCAAGCGCCGTGATCCAATTCTCTTCTTTGACGAGGTTATGCTGTACGAGAGCGAGTTGGACGATAACGGTATTTCCATCTTCAGCGTAAAAGTGCGTGTGCATGAGAAGCGCATGCTTTTGCTGTGTCGGTTGTTCATGCGCCTCGATAACGTCGTCCTGCGGATACGTGACACTCGTGTCTACGTTGACTTTGAGACTGACGATGTCATTCGTGAATATTCAGCGCAAGAAGAGACCTATGAGAATGTCAAGAGGGTGAGTCAGTTCTTTTTTTTTTTCAAACAGCATGCAATACACCCCGATATGACCTGACTTGCTAACTCTTGACGCTCAGAAACTACTCATGTCTGGCAGACTCCCCGACGACATTACGATAGCGTTGCGGGATCCCAACATCTTAGCACCGCTATTGCCGTTGGTGGAGCATCGGGCAGAGGCTCTTAATCCAAGTGCATAAGAGTGCAATGAAATACAAGGGCAAACTTGAGGTACGGCGTTTCGGGAGTTGAAGGCATATTTTTATCGTACAGAAACTGCCGGGGGCGGGGCAAGACTCGCAAAAGAAGAACTAGTTGTTTGATATCAAAAAGCCATCAAAGACCCTACTTTGAACACCTCATCATTCCTATTCCGCCCCATTGCCCCAACCCCCAAAGGGACCATTACCCCTTTATCCCGAACATGTGCAATACAATACAAGCCCGAAACAGACATCATTGAGACTTTCATAAATAACCTCCTTTGTGTAACTCCAAGGATTTCGTTTAAAAACAATTGTTCCATCGGACCCAACGCCTGCTGCCCTTTTCACCTTATTCCGTTCTTGTGCTTCACCGCGCACCTTGCGGAGACGAACTCTGTGTGACCTCTTCAAAGTCGAGTTCCCACCTGTCGACCTCTTTGAATTTCCTCGCTGCTTGTCTAAGTTCATCGGCAGACGGCGTGCTTGCATTCTCGCCGCTTCCATTTTCAAAAGTGTCATCTGGGAGTGGCTGGAAGCGACTGTTCTCGTGGTCATATTCGTCCTCGTCACCACTCGCGTTCTCATTTTCATTCTCCTTGTCAGAAGAACGACGAGAGTAAGTTTGTGCGTTGCGTGTGTCATGTTTGCTAGAAGAGCCAGGTTGTCTTGGCTTAAGAGCCTGTGTGTTGCGTCCGCCTCGCGAGCCTGGTCGACTCGCTCCTCCACGACTAGTCGGTCGACCGCCCCGTCTTCGGCGAGCAGCCCGGCCGTCGAGATATGATAGTTCGTCCTCATCCTGTCCCATACCTGATGTGTCATGCTCCTCATCGCTTTCCAACCCGAATGGATCGCGCTGCTTCTTGTAGTGGCGCTTTGGGAGTAGATTAGTCAGATCGGCGGTTGTGACTTTAGGCGAAGGCTGCTGTCGGCGGGTTGAAGCGCGGCCTCTAGTCTTGTGTGTTTCGGCATAGTTGGGTGAGTGTGTGAGAGAGGGGGGTGACGAAACGTCAGAGAAGTTATCTGCGCGAACAGGTGTTGTGACAGAGGGTCTTCGGCGTCGCTTAGCCAAGGCATGAATATCAGGCCAAGCTTCGTTGGCATCTTCTGAGTCGCTACTAGCAGGTAGTGCCATGAGCTCTTCGTTATTAACTGGTGTGACGGGTCGATCTGGGAGAACAGGCGAGGGTCCAAGGGGAGATCCAAGTTCCGATAGTGAAGAATCACTTGCGGCATCATCAGAGTCGTTGTCCTCCTGAGGCGCAGGTGCTGCTTCTTCCTCAGATTCCTCGTCCGCATCTCTCTCAATCCGCGACATCTTCTCCGGTCGCTCGCTGCTTGGAAGCGCATCTTCACTCTTCCGCTTTCTGTGTTTCGGCTCCTCAAATGCTTCCGGAGATGCTTCAACTTCAACCTCCAGTTCAGCTTCAGGCTGTGTCCTCCGCCGGTTGTTGAGTGGTGTTGACTCAGCTTCAGGCATGAAATCTTCTTCACTCTCCGACTCTGGCTCCTGCCCCGCAGCATTTTCCTCCGGCCTGGGCTTTCGTGCAGTTCCTAGAATGCTTGGTTCTCGCGCGCGTCGTTTGAAAGCACCAAAGTGAAGTGTCGAGCTAATACTGGGCGTGTTGCCTCCACGGCTGCTGGGTCTGATTGGGGGATCATTTCGCCCAATGATACTGGATTGACGTGGTCTGCGCTTGAAGTTGCTCAAGTTGAGAGACGATGTATCTGTTGAGCGCAGTCCCGGTCGCGTATCATCGTCCACATCTCCGAAACTATCGTCAAGATCACCGAACACACTATCCGCCAGGTCAAGTCCCGTCGTATCCCTTCGTTGGGTTGGTGTAGCCGTTACTCGTCGTCCGCCTTCAACTGAGCTACCAGAGTCGCCGTCCCCAACATTGTTACCAGTCGTGGAAGTAGGGTCCTCATTGGCCAGTTTATCAAGAGCCGCGTCGCGACGTCGATTTGCCGCAAGAACAGCATGTTCGTCGGCTGCGCTAATACGAGTGCCTGAAGATCGCGTTGTTCGTCTACGACCTCTTTCGGGAGACTTGTTCTGTTGTGCGTGTTCGTGGTCGCTGATATCCTCAGCCTCGGGGGTGGGCGATCGTGCATGAGCTTTCGCATATGGTGCGGGCGCACGACGCGCACGTTTAGCTCGAGGCATTGCGAATTGGGATTGATTCCCTGATCCTTTGTGTCGCGTCGAGGAGCTCTTGAGAAAGAACTATCGAGTCGCCTTTTGCGACTTTGTCCAGGGCGGTGCAAGAGTGACTCGAGAAGTGTGGTTTTGGTGGAGGAGGGAAATGCGGCTAACCTATGATGATGATATTGTGCGGAAGAGAAACACGCCAGCGATACGCGACGCGACAAATGAGGTACGTACCCACGGGGGGATGGCCCACCAAAATGGAAACATCGGACACTTTGACCCACCCGGAGCGGATGCTCAAGATCGGCGCGGATAGAGCCGCTGAATAGTATCGCCCATACTGATTAGGTATCTCATTAATTGTATCAAGTTATGCCATTCTTATAAACTTTTCAATCGAACAAAAAAATGTGCAACGTTCAGATATCGTACAGTGTCTAGGGAGATAATCATACACGTTCTAACCCGGTCTATGCAAATAGACTTTGTCTAGCCTCATGTCCCTGTTGTTGTACATAACCAACCAATCCAATAATTCTTCTTATCGTACACGTAGTGAGGAGTGGAAAAGAAAGATTAAATAAGCGCTTGTCCCCTGAACATACTGTTTTTCACCTCTGCTACAACATCCTTTCTGTCGTCGTTACCAACAAGCACAATACCGCGACCACGTCGGCCCATTCGTCCAGCACGACCAAGTCGGTGGATGAAATCGATAGTTGTGTGTGGTACATCGTAGAGAATGACGTGACGAACAGCTAGGGTGTCGATGCCTCTTGAGGCCAAATCCGTAACAACCAGGACCCTCACATTGACAAGAGATCGTTGTCTAGAGGGAATTGAAGGCGCAGGAATTCTTAGAGGTTCAGAAGTAGTAAAGGTCTCGAGAACCTCGCCGTGACGCTTCTCAGGAGTATCCCTGTGAAGAGCATCGGCAGTGATTCCCTTTTCTCTGAGATAAGCGGCCAGCTCCTCGGTCTTTTCGCGCTCGTTAACAAACACCATGATACGGCGAACGTCAATCTCGTCTTTGACGGGACCCTCGTGGCCGGCTGACTCGCGACCAATAGAGTAAATGGCATCAGCACAAGCGAGATCCTTCTTGTTACGGTAAGGTTCCCTTGAAACATCAATCACTCCCAGCTGAACACGTCGAGGAATAGCGTGGAGGTTGGGGGTGGTGATTCGGACCATCTTGGGGTAGTTGGTAGCGAGGTAGTTGTTGAGTTTTCGGGGGATGGTAGCAGAGCAGCAGACAAACTGCTTCATAGATGGCATCGCTCGCTCGATGATGCTAGTTGTTACAGGAGCAAAACTTCGGTCGAAAAGCGAGTCTGCCTCGTCGACGATCAAGTGTGTCACCCGTGAGAGAATGTTGGGATCCGAATCGGCGATAGATGCGAGCAGATGAGGTGTCGAGACGATAATATCGACTCCTCTAGGTCCGTAAAGATTGCGCTGAATCTGCTGGGGTTTCAAATCTGAAGATAAAAGTTCTGTCTTGAACTTGGCGACGTGCGATAGCGACTTGGACACTTTTGTAACCTGATGCGCAAGCTCTGCAGTGGGCACGAGGACGACGACCTTGGGACGAGCCATTGTAGGATGCGGTTCATCAAAAGGTTTGCCTTTGGAAGTGCCCGATTGCTGTCGCTCCTTCTCAATCTGCCATCGCTCCCGGTATGCCTTGATCTCAGGATCCTCGGCCTCAGCAAGCTTGAGAGCATCGACAGCTGGTAGAAGATATGCCAGGGTCTTTCCCGAACCAGTCTCAGCAGCCAGTAGGAACGACTTCATCTCGTGTGTAGGCTTCTTAAGGTCATCGGGCCCCTTTTGTCCCAGCAGGGCAGGGATCGCA
The DNA here is from genome assembly GCA_030142105.1 of Fusarium sp. FL617. Taxonomy (NCBI): domain Eukaryota; kingdom Fungi; phylum Ascomycota; class Sordariomycetes; order Hypocreales; family Nectriaceae; genus Fusarium; species Fusarium sp. FL617. The sequence goes on along the minus strand of JAREIL010000010.1, from coordinate 1,654,722 downwards.
AGTCTCTGTACGGGTGTCGGCTTGATATCGGTCATGCCTTTGAAGAGCTCATCATTTACGGCGGCTTGAAGGTCGGGGATAAGGTCAAAATTGTCGAATGAATCGAACTCCAACATGGTTTCCTTCATCACCGTTCTCTTTCCATAAGAAACTGTTGCTAGCGCCCGCTGCATCTTGAGTGCCTTTCGGTCGTCCGAACCTCTTGAGCCTCTCCTGCTGTCCCTCTCTCTTCCATTTCCTCCTTTCGAATCTTTGGCTGCTGGCTCACGTTGTCGGCCAGCTCTTCGGGTAGGATCGACATTGGCGACTGTCCTGTTCATGCCTCCAAATGGTCCTGGGGCGTCGCGACGCCTTCGTCGGTCATCGCGAGAAGGAGGGGCTCGGTCGACATGGTCTGAGAGAACCATGCGTGAGGGGCGAGGTTTCACACGCTGCGAGAATAGACGCTGACTGAGGCATGGCTGTAATGATGTGCGTACTGCAGAGGCTGGTCGAGATGTGACCGTACAAAGCGAACAAACGGAATTCGCTACCACACGCTGCATGGTGGCGGGGGAAGAATGATTGTGAAGAGGTTATGCTTCTTGCGATCAATCTCTCCAATTGGTTTTTTTCTGTTCATGTCGGCCATCGGAGGCTTTGTACCCCGGCTAGGTACCTGATAAGTACCTAAGGTACCTACATAACGGTGGATACGTACCGCCACCCTAACTGCCCGCTGTCCGTCCCACCTTTAGCTCCATGTCTGGGCATGCGAAATAGAATGACCCTAACTAAGATATTCCTACAAAGAACTAATAAACAGACTCATGCCGACAAAATAAACATGTTTCTAGTCGCCCCTAGGATGTGTAGGTTTCTATCACCTGTGGTGGCTTTGCCCAATCCCTGGTTTGCACAGTTCCCGTCCATTACTGCAAATCATCAATGCCCTATCCTTCAATAATATACCTAAGCCAACACAGAATCCCCTATCAACATAGTTGGCTATTCTTCCTAACGATCGGCAGCCTGCCACCACCCTATTCCGATAGCGACTGCGAGCGCCCCTGTTGTGATAATCCTAAATGACTGTCAGCAGCGCTCCTTCTTGGACGCAACGATACGCACATGGGCACTACGCTCCCGCGAGGGTTTCGAGACGAATCTCCCGAAGGTGCTGTCTTCTTCAGCCTTTTTTTACTATTCGGATCTTGGGTAGATTGGGCGTCTTGTAATGAGTGAATGGAATTCGATGCAGGGCCGGCGGATGATCCGTCTTCCACGGACTTGCCATCAGTCGCTTGGGGGGTTGCATCCCCAGAGGTCTCGCTGGTCGAGGTGGCGCTCGCGAGCTCTTCGTGTTGGGTATTCTGGCCCCCAGAACTTTCAACTTGAGATGATGAAACGCTTTCGGTTTTCTCACTGGGCTTTACCTCGGAGGTTTTCATTACAACAGCTTCGTCCTCCTCGCTCGGGGGTGACTTGAGCCCAAAAGGCTTGCTCACTGAGTTGGGATTAGGTAGAGAGACAACAGGAGGTCCTCGTGATTGTTTGTCCGGGGATGGTTTGGGCTCTTCTTCAATCGAACCTAGGGACACTGCTGAGCGACTTCTTCCGAAACCACTGTAGGAAGGTCTACTCTCTCGTCTCCTAGTAGCAGTGGGGCTCAAAGACGCAGGTGACAAGCACATGTCATCATTAGAATCAAGGCTGGTTCTCCTGGACGAGACCACGCGAGGTGATGAGGGAATGTCATCAAGGTGAGTATGATCTTCTCCAAGGTGAGTTTGGATGGTCCGAATGGCGTCAAGAATTGAACCACGCTCAGAAGGAAACTTTTCAAGAGTAGGGTCGTTGACATCAATATCGGCCGCCTTGTCGTGCTTTGACTTCTCGATGGAATGTCGCCCTGGGCTGTTACCTGCAATTGGAGCTGCGTCGTGATCCGCGTCATCTCCAAAATCATAAGCACCCAGGCACTCATGCGCAAACAATGGCGCCTTCAGGTCATCTGTTTCGTCTTTATTATCGTCTCCCAGCGACTCATGCGCAAAAAGCGGTGCTTGGGCGTCTTCTGTGTCTTCATCCTTGGCACTCTCATCTAGCGACTCGTGCGCAAATAATGGAACCTTGGTGTCCTCCAGGTCTTCTTTCTCGAGGCGGTCGCCTAAAGATTCATGAGGAAGCAGTGGCGCTCCAATATCTTCTTCGATTTCGTCAGCTTCTGCCGAAGTCGAGGTTGGCTGTGTGTCGTGGTCCACCTTGATCGCTGGCGTATCGATGCCAGCCGGCGCGATCTCTTCTGTGGCATTATCAGGTACGCTAATAACATTGTTTTCGTTTCCCGAGTTATCGGTTGCTGTAACACAAGAATGTTAGAGCAATCTTCAATGAGGCGGAGCTTGGTTAGACTCACCAGTGGGATAGTTTTCGGCCAGAACCCACCAGTCACCATGTCCTATACGAAGCTTGAACTGGTAATCCTGGCCAGCTTCAACCATGACGTTAGCCTGGAAAGTATGCTCTCCATGCTGGTCAGTAGTGTATCCCATCTCTTGAGGTTGCCATTGTGGATCGGAGAAGGAGCCTGCAAGGAAAATGGGAGGTGCCGTTCCAGGCTTCTTGTAGGAAATAGTAAGAGGCGTTTTAGGCGACATGATAGGGTTTGATGTGCTGTTTCTGTAAGCAACCCGGAGCGAAAAATCTTTGGGTTATAGAGCGTACATGACTTAAACTCTAATGATAATGTAGTGCCGAGGTGTAGCAAAGGTAAGTAACGGGTTCTAGAAAAGCGAGTGTGTTAATATTGACGCTCCGATGTCATGAGCGCGCGAGAATCGAACGATACGCAGGGATGCTCGTACCTCTGTCGACAAGCAGCGATGATCCTGGGATCACTACGACGGCATCACAGCGCATTGACAGTTATTTGACAAGAGGCAGCGCGTGGAAGGAAGAGTGAGAAATTTGAGGTCGAGGTAGAGGTGAAGGATGACGGAAGTAATGATGCGAGAACAATGAGGTGAGGAGGAAGATGGAGGAGGCGGGATGACGACAGTCAATGCAACATCAAACGACGACGTCCGTACCTTGATCTGCGAAATAACTTGGTGAGGGAGGAAGCCAAGAGTGGAAGACAACCTGGGGTAAGGCAGCTAGACAAGACAAGGGAGAATAAGGCGTTCGAGCTTGCCGTTGGGGCCAAACACGTGAAGGCCGCCTTAGTACCACCAAGGAGGAAGCCAACTGGAAAGGACGTCATTAGGACACTGGTAACCCCCTTGGAGAGGAGACATGATGGGGAGATTATCTGGGGCAGAGTGAACTTTAAATGGCATCGAAATTGTTGGTAACATAATATTCAAGGCATTGATAAAATATGCCATTTTCCTATGGTTCAATCCCTTCAAAGCACTCTTTGACTCAAGAATAGCTACCCATGCCTCACATCATAGCGTTGACACCCACGCAGTCTGGGGTTGATCACGATCTGCAGCGACGGGTACCAATTAGCTTCGGTGCCTTGCTTGGGAGCTACATAGGTGCGGATCAAGACCAATTCAAGCTTGTACAATGCATTAAGGAATCGATGCTCGAGAAGCATCGTAGCCCGGTAGTAATACCAAAAACTCTCATCATAACTTTTCAATTAAGAATGACAAGACCTTAACATCACGCTTTCCAAGTTCATGCATGTCAAAGCAACGGGAGCAAGGAAAGTATCAGCAACTACCCGTGCTTGCCGTGCCCGAGCTCTCCTGTAGCTTGTAAGACCATGGAACGGGGTGAACCGTGCGCCCCCGCATTCCAACCGTTTTCATTTCAGTTGCGGTAAACTACTAGAATGACGCGGAATCTATACAGAAAGACCTTTGACTGTGTTATATCTCCTCCCATTAACTCTAGTCAGCACTTGAACTTGACAACTCAACAGCCAAACATGATGTTGATGAAATCATATCGAACCACTCACCAATTCACTACTCGGCTTTATATCCCAGCACTTCAGGAGATTCTCATCCGTTGGCTGTCTCCACTCCCCAGCTCAACATCCACCATCAATTCTAATGGCACCAAAGTTATGCCATCCAAGAGCCACTCCAAAGCCCAGACTCGGGGTATTCCGCCAGCCAATTGACTTCTTCAAACACCAAACAAATCGGTGTCTCGGTTCATGTCCATCTCTTGACCATGTGGATCTTACTATGACACTCTCCTTGGAGATTAAGAAGAATTCGGAGTAGAGGTACAACCCTTCTATACCATAACTCTTACTAAACTTTACGATGGCTAATATCGTATCCTGAACTCTGAGCAGTCTTATAATAAGTCCTGAGGAAATTCAAAAGGCTACGTTTAGTGATCCCAAATGAATTATTTGACAAGGAAGTCTGGTTTATTGTCTAACCCCCCCCGGCGCTCTCTCCATTCAAACTCCACAATGATCGCTGCTCATAAACACTAAACAGGCACTAAGCACAAAAGGAGCCCCACTCTCCCGGAGGCTCTTTACAAAGGCCCCGCCATTCCGGAAAGTGGATGAACCCAACCCAAACAAAAAATTAACGAAAAATTGGCCGACTTCTGACCTCATCGATTGCAACTCGACACATTCACAAGCTGTATCACCGCGCAGTTCTACATCGCTACCCGCGCATACACTCTCCAGGCTATTTCTCAAGCGCTCCAGGCCACATCACCGAGACTTTGCTGTGCTGTGAAGTCTTCTAGCATCGCGCTACTTCGCTCGATTACCGCCTTCAACAGGTAGAAACCATGTCTATTCCACCTCAGCTCATTCGCGTAAAGCGCAAGCGTGACGAAGAGTCACCTGTGACCTTCCTTCGTATGCTCTCTCCCACTTCTGCACAGTTATCATGGCAGTACCTGACTCGATCCAGAGTTTGACGAAGGCGCGAAACGCCATCGAAGTGACAGTAACTGGGTCTATCAAAGGCGACATCCTGGCCCTCAATCACCGACAATAGAAACTCCCGCGCCGTCCTTCCGTGATGCCAAGCCCGTCATTCATGTCTCCGGTCCCAGCGATGATGCATTTCAGACAAAGAGTGCCGTCCCTGCCCAGGTATCAGCTCCTGGGGGTGTCACCTCGACCTCGGACACGCAAACAGTCGATACCTCTAGACTCTCCGAACCGCGACGCTTTCATATATCGAGGAAGATGATGATGGCGTCTCCCGCAAGTCAGCCTCCTGGTGCCGGCCTCAACAAGCGAGCGCGCTATGGACCTGCTGTATTCGTTGAGCGAAGTCGGGCCAAGGCTAGTCAACGAGCTGCGAAAGTACTCAAGTCCATCCAGGCATCTGTGGTAGTACCATCTGGGCGACAAAGTCAAGATACAGCCATGTCTGTAGACGAGCCGTCGGGGGAAAGACCAGCAGGGGAGCGACGCCTCAAGAAACCAGCAGCAAGGAGTAGGCAACCTTCTCCCCTGCCCCAAGCCGATACACGGGCTCCTCTGCCAATGTCTGTTATGAATCCACATAACGAGGATATGTCAAAGATTGCGGCTGATATGAACGACTGGGTTATGAAAGAGATTGGCGCCAATCTCCAGGAGATGGAGCAAGAAAAGCAAAAGGCGGAGCGTACCAGGTTCAAGCCTAAAGCCCCAGCCAAAAGATACCAGGAGCGTCACCCAGAAGTAGTCACCAGTACTATAGAACCCAACGATGTGAGTATGACCACGAGCGATGTGAGTGACGCGGAAGACGACGACGACTGGGTCATTGAGGAATACGTTCGTGTTCCCGCGCATGCCATGACGGTAAACGTAGCACCGACAGATGTTGGCGTGTTGGTTCTCGATGGCAAGGAAGAAAGCAACTTGTTTTTCGGTCCCGAACGTGACGAGGACGAAGACCTTGACCTTGATGATGAGGACGAAAATGGTGAGCCACTGTTCCTGGACGAGACAACCCAGTGTGAGATTCTTTTACGAGTAAGAAGGCTGACAAGGCAAACTGGGTAGCCGAGAACTACTATACAGCCGATTATCCTGAGGACGAGGTGGAGTCGGACGATGAATACGGACGACATCCCTATGGGTATCGTAACGGGAATGCATCTGACGATGAGGAGTTTGACAACACATACTATGACGAGAGCGACGATAACATGGTCCTCGATGGAGCCGACGACGACGATGCCACCATGGCCCGTATCAAGACCTATATGAAACGCAGCCGTGCTTTTCACTAGGGTGTTGACCACTAAAGATTTTGGGGCGTCACACTTCAGCCCGCTTTTGATCAGCAGCAGCAAGAACACACCCAACAGAGGCAGATCCCGGCCTTGTCGTCGACAAACACATTTGACCCAATAGACAGTGTATAATGGTCAACGAAATCATCACTCCTAGGACCCTTGATTGTGCATGGTCCAAGCCACAACGGCATACCCCTGAGGCGTAATGCCATCACCATTCGCTACATTAGGCGAGCTCGCAGCTCAAGCGACGACCAACAACCAGCAACGATCCCAATCCGGCATAACCGGGCATCTTTATCTTCGATTGAATAGACTCGGAGAACCCGTCACACAGTGGTGTTATTTGTTTGTGCGGGGTGACTGGGGGGTTGTGTCGTCCTCGATTCTTGAGACAATGCTTGGCTGAATGGTTCGTGCGTTCGGCATCTCATCCTGATGGGCGACGAAGGATGTCGGTGAGGGGGATCACAGTGTTCGAATCTTCTTCCACAGAAGGACCTTGCATCTGCTCGACGCCCAGCTACACCATCCTTCAGACACGTGCCCGCGAGGCATCCGGCCTTTTCAGCCCTGCACTGACGGCCTAGCCCGTTTCAACATTTTTGCTTGTCTTCGCTCCTTTGACAGAGACGCGAATGCCGAAGGAGTTGAGTTGCGTCCTTGGCTGCAGATCATGTCAAGGACTATGAGTAGGTGGCTTTGAAATTAGAACTTGGATACGATGGCATCTGCATTTGGCTCAAGCTCATTGTGATCTCATGCCAAGAAGACGACAATAGACACTATAGACACCCACCATAGATAGATTTTTGTAAGGATATAGAGTAAACAATAGATTTTGCATGGTATTAACAACCCAGGATCATACATGTAGACTGTTCCCATCCAACGCCCTTCTTTGGCCTATACCCATTCCTTCCATTATTTTAGATGATCCGTCATAGTCTGTCTATTAGTACAAGCACGTGGGAAACATGATGCCAGGAGCTGTCAGCCTGTCATCTCTTTGTGTCCCCGCTCGCCCAACGCCTAACCCAGCAAGCATCCAGTCTTGCTAGGTATTACCACGGTCTTGTTTACCCTGGTCTTCTTATGTCTCCTCTGGAAGCCTCTGGTAATCGTCTAAAACGTACCGAACGGGCAAAATAATTCGAAAATGTGCAACGAGATGTATGTAGATAACAAAGGAGAGTAGTTACATGCGTTGGGGTATGAGAGGTACATGTTGTAGCATGAAATTCGTGTCATCGGAAATTCGGTCGTGTCGAAAGGCATGATATAGGAATATTCGGTCAAAGGAATAAAACGTTCGCTTCGTCAATGAAGGGGCCGAAGCCACTCTGTGTTTAGCAGCATTGTTGCTGCTGGTTGAGTTCAAATTGCTTTGTTGGTGGGCGATTGCTTCGAAATTGGTGGCAGCATCGTTTTGCTTCGTCTATAGCTTCAGCCGTCGCTGCTCCTTTCTTCGCCGCCGTTCCCGCCTTTCGCGATATTGCAGTGCTCGCTTAGCAGCTACAAATATCGTTAGTTCTGAAGCTTAATAATACGATCCAAGGTAAAACCACGTACCCCAATCTCCGGCCTTGATTTTGGTCTCAGCATCAACCCAAGGGTAGTTGATAGCCCGTTCAGGGTACCGTTGAGCAATACCAAGAGGCTCTGTTGGCTTGTCCTGGCTGTCGCGATCTCGACACTTGATGCTGACATGACGAGGCTCGAGATCATCCTCGTTATCGAAGCACAGCCAGCCATCTTGGTCCCAAATAGGGATGCGCAAGTTCATGCGGTAGTACCAAGCCTGAAGACCTTGAACAGTTCGTTCGGGCGTGCGGCCAAATCGGGCAGCAAATTCTTGCTTTATACGCTGCCACTTCATTTTCTGGTCGTGGCAGGCGTAGATGATGAAGTCGCCCTCCTCTGTAGTATACTTTTGGTTGATGTGGCGAATTTCGCCCTCGGGTGGTGGGCTTGGGTAGCAGTCCATTACTGGCAGGCCCTGGAGAGATGGACTGCTTGCAGCATATCCGTAGTATGCGTCTGAGTGTCCGTAGCTCCCATGACGAGAATACTCAATACCGGGGGCGACCTGTCCGGTGGCGGTGATGGTTCCTCGCCTTGAGACAGAATGATCGCGGGCTGGGTCCTCTGCGGAACGATCTTTGAGAGACCATGATGGTTGAGGCTGAGTGATGGACTTCAAAGGCTCAAGAGTGGTCGGGTTGCGTGTAAGGCTAGGGAATGACGATGGAGGATTCCAAGCATTTACTGGTCCATGAGCTCGAACAAGAGCTTCTACTCCTTCGTCAAATTCGCCTAAACTAGGGAGTTTTACAGGTGAGCTCCCTTGAGGCAATGCAAGATTCTGCAATTGTGGGAAATTGTTGAACTCTTGAGGGTTGGCGTTAGTCCCTAGGTGTTCTTTGTTTGAACGACAAATATCTCAGGGGAGAACCAGAACTTACCCTCAATCTTTACTCTCTCAAGCTTGACTCTGGGGCTTCCTGAAATTGAGCCTGGTGGGGTTTGGGGTTGGGCCGAGTATTGATAAGTGCGGTTTGCTGCGCTCATGTCTTCCCTTGAGTTACCCAAAGGTCTCTTAGAAGCCCCGTCCATATCGAGGAATGGATGAATACTCATATTGGCAATAGTTACCCAGAAAAGCAGACGGGACGATGTAAATGGTGTTGGGTCTTTGTTATGATCCAGAGTTGTTTGTTATGATTCAGGTGGAAGTGCGCCGCCTCTTGAAGAATATCAGGAAGGCGATAGACGGTAGTTCGAGTCCTTAGAGGCTGGCGGAAGGGCAAAGGATGGCCGGAACTAGATGCGCCTAGATAGACAAACCCTAGGCAAGGGATGAAGGGCGATGGAAGGGATTTAAGTAAAGAAGGGAGGGTTCAGACCAAGGATAGCTGATGAAAATGCGGGTACCTTTTTCGATATATAAACGTCGCTGAGGGGGATCTTGGCTCTCTTGTACTCAACTGGCGATGTGTCGAGAGTCGATCTGTTGGTAGGGTTAAGGAACGTTTGATCGTTTTGCCAGCACAAGCTTTCTCTTCTTTTGTCTGGTACCTAACCCATCGGTAATAAGCCAACATCAAAGGAAGATGGGTTAAGTGATTGTCTTGACTTATGAAGGGGTCTGTGTGCCACCCCTGCTCGACATGATAGACGCTACCAACAGTCCAGCTTGGCGTTAGGCAAAGCGCCTCTTCTGGGGGACACCCTCCCCGCCATCAGAGGAGATAAGGTGGAGCGAGGAGGTAAAGTATCAACCGGGATGCTATCCGTACCTTTTACTGCGAGTTGAGGCGCTACCCCTCCGTCGGAGCGTTCTGTCAGCACGTGTAGACGCCCGCCCGCAACGGGACGACCACCCACCCTGCTTTGCCATGCCTTTTCTGCAGGATGCTTCATCTGCCATCCTAGGTGGAGCATCGAAAGCCGCATTGTATGTATGATGCATCCAAACCAACGCCTAGGATATACCGTTCCTAGAAGCCGCAACACCCCAAGTAAGTGTCCCTGGTATTACGACACTTGGTGGTAATTTTACGGCCAATGGAAATTGACAGAAATAGAAGAAAGGCTGGTAGGTGAAGGAGAAAATGTGAGAGATGAAGGGGGTAGGGGAATAAACACTTGTTTCGATGGCTTCAAGGAGGCCAGAGGGACCCGCATCACCTTGAAGCAAGGGGAGCATAGTTGAGCGGAGTAACCCATCCCTAATAACCCAAGGTACGTACATAGCCAGAAAGGCTAAGTCTTGCTGTACAGTACAGTGCTGTGCTTCATACTTAAAAGCTAGCGACTCAGAGGAAAAGCAGGGATACCGGACAAGTTTTCTTGGATAGTCCAATCCCAAAGCCTTGTCGCTTCCACAATCAACCTGACTGACTGGGGATTGTTGAAGTTGATGAAGTCGAGCACTGTGGAGGTGAGGCCGAGGTCATGGCATCCTGGTTCGTCTCTTCAGTTAGACTAGGTACCACGTCTCAATTAACTAGCCACTTGCTTAAGATGGCGTTAAGCCGAACTTGCACTGTCCGGGGCCATGTCATACCCTGTCGTTCAGATCCCAGATCTCGCTCGATTGGCACGAGATGGGCGCGAGGATCATTGGGCCGGGGTTGCAAAGCCGGGGGTTGCCACTGTGCTGGTGCGTCCAGATTGGACCAATCCGGTACTACTTGACTGCCGTGAGTAGCAGGCTACCTCCTAGAAATTTGTTTGCTCATGTAACAACTGAATACTGTGCTGGTTGGTCGTAATACCAGTAGCGTGCGCCCCCGAACCATCCTGCTGGGACAGCGTAACCGTCAGCTGCTTTTCCAGTCGAGCCAGGATGTTATTTGCGAAAAGTCTGTGATGCCAACGGGTATAGCACTAACTACCACCTCAATTGTACGTAGGCGAAACCCGGATAGCGCAGCGCAGCTGTGTGTTGGCTCTCCCCATACAATCGTTATATACGGAGGCCGGAAACAACATCCCAACACACGTGATAAACCAGATGTATGTGAAATGACCGCCGCCACCTCAATCACAACGGTTCCAACAGCTCTGTGGAGGTGTTGTACGTAGTCGTGGTAGTGTCTACGACACTAGACGAGCGTTTGGCCATAGCGGGGAGGATGAACGGCCGATGGAGCAAAGGGGCAGCGGGAAGGGTTTGTCTATGAAATTGTCCAATCAAAAGCAACCTTAGCATCGATACAAGGTACGTTAGGGTGCCAGACATTTTTCGTCTTTTCAGCGGGAGCATTGCCTGCCCTGGAGTTGACATGAAGGGATACGAGGAGGCAAAAGAGGCTTCTGAGTGCAAGCAGCGGTGTACATGGACATGGGTATTTGGATACATGCGCTGAAGAAAAGAAAAAAGTGAAAGTGTGTGAAAATCGAAAAGCCTGAGAGGTATTTGGTCAAATCTGACAGGTATCTTGCCTTGGAGCTCTTGCTCCGCTTAAGTGCAGACGGCTCATAGCAGCGAACTACGCAGGCTAATTTGAGCTTCGACAAGTCATTTCTTTCTGGCGAAAAATGTGTGACGACTGGCCCTGTGTGTCTTGTATTGATGATGATGCAGGGTCATCTCGGGCCCAGCCTTGGAGGGGGGCGCGACCGTAACAATCTGGGAAAGCAAACCAGGCGAGAGCGGGTATTGTCCAGAGAGCAGAAGACAGCTTTGGGTTTCTCAGACCAATGTTGGTTCTCTATGTCTCGTTTGTTGATCTTGGTCGTGGCAATAAAATCCGCGTTGACGATCGCTGTTCGGGTTCTAAAGCAGGCCATTACTGTACTGGCGATGTGCTATTTTCTGAAGAATTGGCAAAGAATTAGCGGATGTTTCATCTGTCATAAATCGATTCTTCAGTATCATAATCGGATACTTGCAGATAGCGGCATATTCAGATCGGCAACGACCACTCACGTCTCGCTCAAGTCAGTATACGCGCGCGATAGCGTCTGGGGCGCCGTCATGGCATCGTGATAGCCCTAGCAAGTCCATGGAGCCATGCGGCTAGGCGTCATCGGCTTTGCACATTGACGACGCCGGTCAAGGAGAACTGTGTCACCAATAGTGATAACTTTGCTTTTTTTGTTGTCATTGCTTTGGCCAACCTAGCCCAACTCATGTTGACGCGGCGAATGGCTGCCCACTGCGCGTCGCCAGCCACACATTGCCAATCCCAACTCGGCAAACGTTGCAGAAAGGTGTCGTTGCTTGGGGTGGTGTCGAGTTGTGTCGTGAGCTGACAAAAGTGAGAGATGACGGTCAATTGCAAGGATGATCAAGTTTGGGGTTGACAAGGCTCTGCAATGTCGGTCAACAAGGGGTTGCTTCACTCATGGCCTAAGGCAACTACGGCAACTGAAGAGCCTCTGTGACTTCCATTCCATTCATTCCCATCCACTTGAGCCTCATGATAGCACTTGCCCCGTGCTAACGAGGCCTGTGGCTGCCCTGAAGCGCAATAAGCACATGACCCAAGCGCCTGGCTGGCGTCTGTCGCGCTACTTTTGACTGTAACATCTATAGCCTGAAATCTCGAGAAGCATCTATTTTATTGTTCTCTCTACAGCAAGTAGGCCGAAAGCGATCGGACATCACACATTTCACCACCAAGAAACCCATTCTGAACCTTGTCGATACCAAAGGTCAGCGGCTTTCCTCGAATTGTTTTCTCCTTTATTCCCCCAAACTCCACTGCCCCCACCGATGTAGCCAGCAGACCAGCCTCGACAACTCTCCACATTTCGCACTATCAGTATCAGGGAGAGTCGCTATGACCGGCAGAGTCTCATCACTAACTACTAATCAAACATAAGTCTTCTGTCGTTTCTCGCCTCCGGATTTAAGCCTTTGCGCACCTTACTCAGGTCCATGCTAGTCATTCTCCATAAGTTCGCTCGCGCGATACACGGGTGACACGGGCCGTTGGATATTTTGAGCAAACTCGTCAAAACACGCTTGTCATTCGTTAAGAATCTTATTGGCTTGTTTATTCAAGGCGCTAGCCAACGGTTAAATTGGAACAGGCCCTTCGGATTCTTTCTCTGAGATCGATCTCGGTTCCTGTTTCGGCAACATCAGAGAGGCCACTCACGGATAGCCTACTCATCAAGCACTGTCCTCCACGGATTGGTTTGAAGAAGCGAGATGCCAAGAAAATTTTGCTGGCTTCTGTCATCCAGTTTGATGCCAATCATGTTAAACACTCAAACCGGCTGGCTTGGACGGCTGGTGCCAGTATGAGAAATGACGAAGCAGTTTGTTACTTCTTATCGTTGGTCCGCTTTTAGTTACCCTCACTGGTAGCCAAACGAGGAAACTAAGATTTCTCGGGAATGCATGTGAGGGAGACAAACTTGCAGTTCGATATCAGTAACTGTTTAACTGTTTAATTATTCGGAATGAAGGCAGTCAAGCATAGGAGTTAGGTTGGCAATGTCATTATTGTTTAGTCACTTTTATTTCAAGTACCTAGCCAATGATGCAACTCGAACTTGGCTACAAGCCATGGCTGCAGGTCGACTAAGATCTCGCTGCGGCATGCAGATGGAAGCACGTTATATCAAGCGCCAGGGCCCCTTCTAGCTGAAGCCTTGCTTGACTAGGTGAGTCCCAGCATCCTACAGTATGGCAAGAATAGGCCATCATCCCGCATTCGGCAATTTTCTACCCATCTTCTTTACGCCTGGCCTTCTTACAGTCCCTGCTCGGTTTCAAGGATGCCTTCGGTTGTGAGAAACTCTTCGGGGCTAGCACGATGATCGTCGTCATGGCACGGGCAATTTCAATCGAAAAATCCAGGTTGTTCGATAGTCACTTTCGTTGAGGAGGATGTTGCACTGGGGTCTGAAGATGTGCCAGACAATATGCATGTTTAGCCAGACTATCCGCTATTCTCGTTCAGGGATCCATTATGAGAGTGATTTGGGTGCTCAACACTACTGCTCTAAGTCATCGACAGCCATGACTCTAAGCCAGCTTGTTGGGCTTGACTTTTGCTGCCCAGGTCGCGCCGGCAAGCGTTGCGCATCTTGGTCGAGAGTCTACAGCTTAGACTCGACTTCAACCTGGGACATTGAGCCAGTTCCTGGAAATGATTCGTCACCTTGGAATCGCCTGTATATCGCGTTAACACGGCCCATGACCGGGTGACCAACGTGGGATTTGAAACGGGTGATGGTGAAAAGCAAGCAGATCGGGAGGGATATTTGCTAACTCACCAGCCTCGCTCTTCTCCAGAGCTCAGGAACTCGCAACCGCTATCCAACTCGCACAGCCACTTCTCTACCGAGATGGCTTCGCTTATGGACGATTGGGATTCGTCTGTGGTGATATTGTTTGTCAGTATTCTGCTACCGCCAAGCTTTGGTCACTTGGCCTCCACTCCAGAACAAACTTACCAGGGCCTGACACCGGGCTCCTTTGCGTGCCTCGCCGGCGGTACGTGCTCAGCCCGCATGTAAATGCGTGGAAATCTTCTTCTTCGACACTGTCAGGGAAGCGCCCTGTGAGAACACGGCCCAAAGCTATGATAACCGCAGCATGGGTGCATAACACCACTGCACGTTTTCCCTCTGCGTCGCAGCGATCGATAATGGCCTGCACGGCCGCTGCAACACGCCTATACAGGTCTTTGATCGTCTCACCTTTCCTAGAAGGCGTGATGGCAGACACATAGTTGTCATCATATGCTGGGAATAGGTCCTTGAGTCGCTTAGGCGAGGCTGGGATTGGATGGTCGAAAGGCGCAGCCCCAAAGAACTCACCTAACCCGTATTCTGGACGGATTGTGGCGGTCGCAGAGCCCTCGATGCTTGGCTCTTCTTTGAGTTGCTGTTGCTTGAGCTTAACAAAGGGCGTTATTGTTTGCAGGCATCGATAGTATGGACTCGAATACACGGCGTCGATGGGAGGGACCAGAGTCATGAGGTGGTGGCCCATCTCTTTTGCTTGAGAAACTCCATGTGATGTCAGAGCAGGGTCTGCGGGGATTCCTGTCGGTGACCGTATGGAGGCAGTGTATACGCCTGTGAAAGGGTCGACACTCCAGCCGGATCGGAACTATATTCGGCGCCGGTCTGTCAACTCCGGGACAAAGAAGTCTACGGTTGAACACTGCGTCCAGAGTTCTCCATGTTGTCAAGACTTACCCCGTGGCGAGTGACGTAGATAACTTCGAGTGACATGTCACTGTTCTATAACGCACAAGCGAGGGCTGGAAGTATCGGATTTGTTAAAGATCTTACTGTTTTATTGTAGTGCTTCAGCCAGGAAGATGTAGAATCTACGGCTTTGGTGGACCTCGGGACCTCGGTGCTCGGTAGACCACATGCCGGGCGCAATGATCCGGCCCCACATGCCCGTCCAACCGTCAACGGCTGGCCGAAATATCGGAGCCGTTACAAACGATGCCGAATGATGATTAAAAGGCAATAAACAACATCATGCAAATCATGGGATGGTCGAGAAAGGGCCCGTTTCAGAGCCATTCATGCAGGAAAGCTTGTCTCTGAATCTTCAACTTTATGAGAGGGGCAATAGTGCCACTAGCACCGCGTTGTTTCGTCCGGTCCAATCCCGAGTAGAGCGATTCAACCCGACTAGCTCCCAATGACGCGTGGATATAGACTTTTGATGAAGAAACTGCTGCAAATTAGCTTGGCTAGTCAGGCTCTCCCGGAGCAAACTAATATTCAGCCAGGCAAAGCTGCGATTGGTGGATCAACTCCGTTTCACTTTCGGCGAACTGTTGATCTAGCTGAGGCTAGACAAGGGCTTCAATCGTACTTGACGACAACATTTGCGAATTGCAACGACACGACCGAAATCCCTGCTCGTCTGGCTAATCACACTCCCAAGAAGGCCTTGGGGAGGTATTAATCATCTAAGATCCGAGAATCACAATCTTGGACAATTATATCTCATGTTGTCCGCAAGAACATTCAGCGGAGGAGAGTGCTACAGGGTAGGTCCGTGTGGATTGGTACAAAATAGGAAAGCGTGACGATTGTGGATTCAATGGCTGACATCAGCCATAAGCCATGAAATGGCTTACATGAGTTTTCGCGATGCCTTCGCTTGATGCGACCGACATTCTCGTTGCTGTCTTCCATAAGCCGAATATTCGGTTGTTACAGCTAGCTTGGACAAAATGGGTCAAGAACGTACTCAAGTCTCACAACGCCCAGCAAACGTGAGCGAGCCCAAGAGTGGATCATCAGGTGTGAAGAAGAAGGTCGTTCGTCGTGATCCCGAGAAAAGACGTATGCAGAATCGCCTAGCGCAACAGATATACAGTGAGTTAGAACCATGGGACATATTATCCCCCTTATATAAGCATTGGATGCGTTGCGGGTTGCAAAACGAGCGGTGGCTGACATGATCCATTCTCAGGGGAAAAGCAAAGGAAGCGTATCCAGGAGCTAGAGCGTCGTGCTGGACAGCTTGGAACCGAGGCACAAGGAACTGATGATAATCTTCTTAACGGTGTGCAGCCTGTAGGAGAGATTACTACAGAGCCTGTGGTTGTCGGAAGTCTTCCGGACGCTGAGACTATCAATCCCTCGTACCTTCAGACTGACCCGGGGACCTCGACATCACACTCACCAGCAGATGAAGGGACACTATGGGACCAGAGCCTCATATTTGAAGACTTTGATCGATGGCTCATGGCAAACCCTATTTACGATGTGAACACTTCCCCGGTGATATTCTTCAACTGCGGTTGTCCTACACTTCACGTTCCCAATTATTCCAAGCACGTCCTCCTTCCTGTCATGCCAAATCCCTACAAGAACGCGCTCCAAATCGACATTATCTGCGTCGTAAGTGCCATGCTGGAGAACTGCCTCTCACTTGGGATATCACGATCCATGTACTGCTCT
Source organism: Fusarium sp. FL617 (assembly GCA_030142105.1). Classification (NCBI taxonomy): domain Eukaryota; kingdom Fungi; phylum Ascomycota; class Sordariomycetes; order Hypocreales; family Nectriaceae; genus Fusarium; species Fusarium sp. FL617. Next base: position 1,638,108 of record JAREIL010000010.1, on the reverse strand, counting down.
GATGACGCCATTTCGCCCTTCTACCGGGCCTATGCGGACACAGATCCGGATAGAGATGCCATCGTTACATCCGTCCAGGGGGGGTCTCGCGCGCTGCATTTTGACTTGCGACCTACGCGGCAGCAGGTCCTTGTTGAGCATCACCCGTTCCTCGACGTTATTCCCTTTCGAGAGATCAGGGACAACATCATCACGCACATGAATGATATGGACGAAGATGCGTTCTTTCATGATTCACTAAACCACTTGACGTGCTGGGGAAGTGTCGCTGGTGCACATACTGGGTCACCATGGGATGGCAGAAGCTGGGAGGCGACCGAGGAATTTCTGCAGAAGTGGTCGCATATCGTGGGAGGCGAAGAGGGCGAGTTGGCGAGGAACTCGCGTTGGTGGAGGTCACTTCGTGGTGAGAGAACTGTGACCGAAGTAATGTAAGATAGACGGACACATGAAGTTCCGAGATACAGGGAAGGTGATAAAGATATTGACTTGAATTTACGTTTCATGTACTCGACTGTCTATCCAGATGCGCACAACGTCGTTCAATAGGCTATGGATGCACAGAAAATGCCTGCCGCCATCATGGCATGAAAAGCGCCATGTAAAAGAAGAAATGCCCTGATCTACCAAAACGCCGTCTGCTGATATATCAGCAAAAACAAAATAACCTGTCCCAAAATGAACACCCATCCATTTGCCCAACCCCTTACTCCTAAAATGTGTCCCAAAATGTGTTCCATACATGTTCGTGTACCAATGTGCCGCATCTTGGCGTGCTGTCGTTTGTTGTGTCGTTAATATCATATCGGAAGCCTACATGACAGCGCATGAGCCCAGGGTGCGTGCCCTCCGGCGGCCAGTTGGGCCAAATCCACCGTCCTCTTCATCCATGTGGAGGGCTTGGGCCTCTCTGGCTCGACGCCTGCGTCTCCGGTAGCCCGCACCTGTCATGCCCGCTTCTTCGGTAGCCTGCATATAGTCTGCCCATTTTCTCTCCAAGCGGCCAGCGGATGCGAGATCACCACGCAGGACCCGCTTCTGGTGCTCGTCAACGGTCATCTGGAAGCCGTAGAAGCACTTGAGCCCGATCATCTCGGTGGGGTAGCTGACTCGGCCTGGTTGACCCGACACTGCCTTGACCTGGGTATTCCTGAAGAGTACCTCTCGGACACCTGTCCAGGTAACGTTCTGACAGTCATAGACAACCATCTGGAGACTGAGCTTTGGTCGGGTTCCCGCTTCAGTAGATCGCTGAGAGCGCTTCATTACCATTGCCGCAGCCTCGGCGAGTACAAGGTCACTGACTCGGGTGTTGTCCAGGTCGATGTTCTGGAGGTTCGTGCAAGTCTGCATAACCGGGATCATTCCTGTGTCGCCAAGGTTTTCACAGTAGCTAAGAGAAAGATGCTCTATAGATGCTGCACATGGGGCCTTGGCGAGGTGCTCAGACAGAATTGAGTTCGTAAGATTCTCAAGATCCTCAAGCTCGAGATGCGTCAGCCTAGGAGTAGATGCCAAGATAGATTCAAGAGCGTCGTCGTTCAACAGTTTGCAGCCAGAGAGCTGTAGACCCTCGAGATCTGGCACAAGGTGACCCATCGTCTTCACGCCGGCATCTGTGAGCCGGACACATCGGCTGAGGTCCAGATGGCGAAGCTTTCGGGCTAGGACAATAGGTCGGTCGGTCAGGATATCGATTTCAGGGTCAACGCCATGCATCATGATCTTGAACGCTTCGTCGTTGAGCTCAGCACATCCACTCAAGACCAACCTCTCCAGATTATTTGTCTTGAAAATAGCTTCAGCAGTTGCGACGTTGTCGAAGCCTCCGACTTCGCCAGCACGGAGATCCCTCAATCTCGGACATGCTTCAACCACTGCCTTGACGCCTCGAGCATCTACCCTGCCACACCAGGAAATATTGAAGACTTCTAGCTGGGGGCATGACTCGGCAATGATCTTGCAGGAGGTATTGGAAACTGCAGTCAGCCCAGTAAGATTGAGGCTGACCAATTTCTCATTACTTCGCAGCAAGCTGTGAAGCGTAGACTTTTGGAAATTTTGGCAACCTTCCAGGGTTGCATTCATGAGGTTTTTGCACGCCTTCACAATAACCTCAGTGCGCTTGTAGTGCTCGACTTGCACGCATCCTCGTAGGTTGAGATCTTTGATAAAAGGACCCGCTGCAACAATGATCCTGGCGAGCGACTCGGCCGGAATTTCGCGATAGAATTCGGAGGCATCGAGGGACGTCCACAGCTGGCCATCAAAGCAAGTCTTGTAGAAGGCCCTGGAAACTCGTGATGCCTGGACGAGTTCCTTTGGTTGAAAGAATGAGAAGATATGGATTTTAAGCTCATTGGGAATTTTGTCCCAAAAGCGGAAGGGTGGCTTTTGAATAGGTTTCACGCCAGGGCGTACTCGAGTCTGGACATCCTGCTTCGATCGAAACTCGGACGGAAGAGGCGCAGTCCCAGGGGTCGTGATCGGTGTGGCGTTTTCGACTTTACGGATGGCCAAATGACTGTCTGGAGTCTCAAAGGGGAACTCTCCTGAAGATTGGGGGGTTGAATTCAAAGTGCTGGGTAGTCCAAGAGGCGAAGGCTGTGGGGTTGATGAGCGGGCGCTGTAGGGAGTCTGAGGTGGTCCAGCGGCAGCGAGGCTAACACACGAGAGAGTGCTTCGGGTGCTGTAAGGGCTACCACGACTTCCAACGGATCTCGAGCGACGCAGTCCACTCAATGAAGGCGTCGACGATATACGCTGAATGCTTCGGAGCAGACGGTGTCGGTTCTTTCCCTTAACCGGCATGTCCGGCGCTGGCGGAGTGGATACGCCTTCTGGGGCCGGGCTCGGAAGGCCGGACGACGTTATCTCGTGCACCTCCATGATAGCAAAAATCCCAATTGGGTTTCAAAAGGATTCAAGTCCTTTTTTCTTTTTATGAGCTTGAGAGATTGAATCTCGCAGCTGCAATATCTGTAACAGAAACGGGACAGAAACTGCTACTGATAATCGTATTCGTCTGAGGCTGGTCGGTCGATAGTGGGGGTTGGAGCGTTCCTCGATGGTCGCTGACAGGCGGCGGAGGATAATGCAGGGTCTCTTATTTCATCGTAGAATTGCTGCCGCCAGGTTCGATATATGAGGTCGCAAGGATAGAATAGACAAGAGTGATGGTGAAAGGAAATACGATAAAAGAGATTGTTAAAAAAAAATGTCGCGAAGGGAGAAGAATAAGGTGTCAAGCTCGCGCTTTTTCTGGAGGGAAGCCGAGAAGATCAGCAGACGACAGTGTGAGGGTGGTGGGGGGTGGTCAGCGGGGCCGTTTCGTCGTACTTGAGGTGAGGTGAGGACGAAGCGGAAGAGTTCCAGTAGAGGATGGAGTTTCTAGTTGAAGATGGATAAATGGGCACATGCCCATGGGATGCTGTACATGACCGTGATCACCGGGAACAAGACAGGACAAGAAGAAGAAGAGGAGGAGGAGGGGAAAACGAGAAAGACTACCAGAGGAAGAACTTGAGGCCTTTTGTTTAAAAGACGCTCTAGAACATGAGTTACATCTACGGCCTGTCTAGATCGCTGAGAGTTTCCAGTACCTTACAGCCGTCCTGTACTGTACAGTCCAGTACAGTCGGTTGAGGACCCTTCTTTTCCGGACTCTGGGCTTTGGCACACTAAATCCCCACTGTTTTTCTTATCGTGCGGGCTGCGGCGGGGGGATCGGCTAAGATAGAGCGGGCACATCCTGGCTAGAAAGCTAACTTGACTCTTTTGGCCGCCCGGATGGCGAATCCTGAGTGTCACTTGGTATCTATACATTAAGCAGAGTTGTAGTTCGTCGGCGAGTCCTGGCTGGAATGAGACTTTGCACTACATCGCGGGGTACACGAGGCGAAAAAAGCCCCAGTGGACAGGTTGGGCTTCCAATGCCAATAACCCAACGGGACGGTGATCCGGAAGCCAATCAGTTGCAAAGCCAGACTGTCAGGTCCTCTCCTCAGGGGCTTTTGGAGGGTCCTGTTGGTGTGCAGCTCTCCCCACCCCCTCCACTGCTCCTCTGTGGATTCTCATCCATCCATGCATCTCAGCCGAGCCATCCCAAACCCGGGGGGAGAAACCAGTCAGTTCCTCGTGTCCGCGTGGCACTTTTTATCTCACGTTATGTTCGGCTTGTTGACCATGATAGCACGCAAGACATAGCTAAACCTTCCATGTTATCTTTGGCAACACGCCAGATAGTGGCTTGCTTGTCTGGTCGATTTTGGAGTATTCAAGCTCTATCTGGTCAAGACGACGGCTGAGATTGTCAAAATGAAAAAGAATTTCGGTCAACTGAGGCCACGCTGAGACCATCATTACTACAAAAGGTTACCAGCCGTTGCTTCGAGGCACCAAGCCAACTGCCCGTCTAGGATCGCCTACTGCACAGTACCTGGGGTCCAGATGGGAGTTTGGACCCCCAAGTCTGACTGCCAAGGGGATTGGATCTTTAAGTAGGGCCCTTGCCTCTAGCTACTGCACGTCGAGCTGTACCAAAGCATGATACCTACACATCCCCTGACTCAAGGGTCCAGCCGCTTTGGCTGGCCCAACTATGAGGAGACAACTTCTCCGCATGTACGTTCTGGAAGGCGGTCAGAACAACGCATGTCCACTGAGGGAATAATCGCGGAGCTCAACAAATACTATGTACGTAGACTGTGCTACTGTCGATAAACGTTTCTTGGGCTGTTCTTTTATTTGCCCATCGAACGAATTTGTCTTGTTTCCTTCCTCTTTCAGCTTCGTCTATGAGCAATTGACCAGCCTTTGTAAAGAAGCCCGGGGAAGACCCCACTCGATATGTCGAATGGAAGAATGCCCCTCATTTTCCAAGACCTCAAACAGCACCTGACCCCGCGTTGTTCGGGCTGTTATCGCCCGACTTCTTATCGCTCTGATCTCCATAGCTACTAGGTAGTCTGTTCGTAGATGAGGCTTCAGGTGTCCTTAATGAGAATGTGGTCGGTTACCGCGGTCATGTCAAAATGCACGATACCAAAAATCAGGTTTGCACCTCTTGATAGGCTGTCAACTGGCCTTTTGTTCCAAATTTGGATCATCCGACATCATTTTTTCGGGATGTGACGCCAATCTCAAGTGGCAGCCCTACATCTCCTCGTGGTCATCTGCCGCTAGAATATCTATCAAAGTGAAGAAAGCAAGTAGTAAGGGTATTCAGCATACACACTGTCTTGGCTAGTGTCGTGTGGCTACAGAGCCAGTTAGTCGGTGTTTCTCAACAAGACATGACAGTAGGTTAATCTGTTATGCTGATCGTCTGACTCGGTCACGCTGAAACTTATCGATATGGATCTTGGTCAGATCGATACCAGCGGTCAGTTTTCAAGTTGAGAAAAGCAGAAGCGGCTGGCTACTCGCTCGCATACAGCTTGTGAAATTGCTTTGCTCTCTTGAAGCCATGAATTGCCCGTTACTAGATGACTCAAGCTTTCTATCCGACTCGACACCTGCTCGAGCTGATTTTCCATGTATTACAAGTTCGTTTAGCCAGTCTTTGGGTTCCCCGGGTTTAAGAAAGATGCCGGGTAGGCTCTGGTCAATAAGCCTTTCACCAAACTGTTCAAACATTCTCCTTGAGCACCTAGCTGGTCGTCCTCAGCATCCACCTTTCTTAGTGGAGTAGACTCTGCGGATCCCAACGCAGTTCGAGCGGCTCACACGCTCTTCTTGGCGAGATGATACTCGAACAAATTCATTGGTAGGAAATATCAGATGGTTCCAAGAGATATTCTCTGAGCCTGGCTCCACGTGGGCATCAAAACACAAAAGGGGTCATAACTCTCACAACATTTGACTTCCCTGTTCCTGAGCTCTGTGACTTTTACGACTCAAGTTTCTGCCTTTTTCGATACAAAGCCTCGCGACTTGCTCATCATTGGCCTTTGAACTTACACAAAAGTAACGCATGTTGCACTAAAAATATCCAGACTGAGAGAAATTCTTTTCGCATTCATAGAAGTACTCTATCCTGCCTGCATACCGACGTCAATTAGCCATATACGCGTGAGAGATTAAGCTTTTGAGTGCGTGGAATCTAAGTTTTGAGTTACCATAGGTAACAAGGGGTAATTCTTTGCTCTCGAAAAACATCGTTGATTCACATACTGTCTTTTTGTTGAGCTATCGCCTGCCATAGAAGCTAAATGGCGCCTATCCAAACCCCAGAAAAGATCAACGTTTCCCCCGTGAATCTTTCGCTAAGCAAAACTGATCGTTGCATATCCTCTTGTCTAGTGGCTGCGATATTCCTATTTCACACGAATAATACAGTAGAAATGGGTCAATTGCAAGCCAAGGATGTGTTTACAATCCGAGACTCCCTTGGCTTTTGCTATGAACTCATGCAGAGAGACCGCAATTGAATTCCGGGACTAAGATCTTATCTCATCGGGTTCAGCGGAAGCAGAGAAGCTGCTGGCGTCATTTGCTTCGTCGGGCCAATTTCATGTAATCTAGGTGCCTTGGTAGCTTACAACCATTTGAGTTTCATGCTGCAATTGCACTTGCATTTGCAACCCTCCTGCATTACGGGGTCTTCCAAGGCTGGCCAAGCACTACAGGCAGTGGCTTCGAGCCAAACTCAACCAATCAGGTGGCCCGATGACTTCATAAGCCTTCAAAGCAGCCTATGATAACAACTCAAATCCTCTTCATAGTTTCCAGTCTTCATCACGTACTCAACATCTCTCTTTGAACGATCTTTACAACCAAGACGTTCAGTGCATATTCTTCTCCTCGTATATATCGAGCATCGCCTTACCTATCTGCCTTTATACGGAACCTACTGCATTCCTCGTAATCCGCACTCTCGGCATATCGCCCGACTCATACCGACAGTTTTTGTGATTCAGGTCACAAGCCAAGACACAGCCCTGCAACACGCCCCGACCCTCGACAGTCTCAACCATCCCCCTTCGACTCCCAACCTTGGAATATCGATAACTCTCGACATATCTACATACATCGCCCGCCTCTTACTCATTATCTTGGATAGCTTACTACAGGGACTCTTCCTTAGTGGTAACGGCTGGTCTCGATTTTATTGCAGTATTTGGGCAATCGAGCCAACCGAGATTTCCTGCTCAACCCCGCCATCCAGAGCAGGCCTCTCGCAGCCCTTCCCTCACGACTTAAACTGTGGTTTCGGCCTGCCCTTGGCCGACTCCAATTATGCTACAGATGCATGGCGGACAAAATGATCATGGTATTAATTACAACCTGGCACTACTCTCGGCTTATTTCTTGCCGTCAGCTAACCACGATTCTTTGACGTAGGAGCTGAAAATCATACGGGAGACGATGCACGCGGACGCGAGAAGTTGCCAACGCCGCTCTCGTTGCCAAAGAACCGTAGCACCGGAAATTTGGCTTCCGCAAGAAACTCGTCGAGACAAGATCGAAGCAGGGCACGGATGTCTCTGGATGCGTCCGCAGCGGCGGCAGCAGCCGCTGACCTCGAAGCTATCGCCAGGTACGTCAAGTGGAATCATGCATCACTGAGCCCAGCAGTGGCAACCAACCTCGGCCAGTTTCGTTGCTGACCACCATATCAACTATAGGTCTCCCATCATGACCGACCACGAGCATGGTTTAGGCCTCTCCGGCCTTCGCAGGATTAGACAACAACGCCCACCGTCAAGGAACCCAACACTACCGGGATCCCGAGCCTCCTCTCGAAGTCCATCTGTTGCCGCCTTATCTCGCTCCACGTCGATGAGTGCGATGGCCGCCAGCACCGGCAGCTTGTCTCTGACTGGTGGTCCTACAACTCCTAGCTTTTCCGACGACCTCTCCCGTTTCCCTTCCGAATCCCTACATTCCTTCTCGTTTGCCAACCAGTCCGAAGATTTCTTACACAATCGACAAAATGTTCTCAAGCGATCCATCGAGTTTATGAAGGATCATATGGGGCTTCCCATGACTTCGTCACAGGCCGCTCTTGCAAGTGCTCAAGCAAGAGTGAGTGGTGACGTAGAGACTCAGAATATGCTTGATCTTCTTGCTCAAGCGCAGCTGATCCGGGCTGGGAATTTACCAAATCCCGACGATTCTTATGAACCGGGCCCTCTGAGCGGCCCTGCATTGGTTTCTCAAGAAAACGTCTTCGACAAGAATTTCAATCCTCGGGTGTCTAGCACAGACTTAACAAGCCCTCGCGAGTCCTCACCTCCGGCTCGTCGATCGAGAGTTGAGACAACAAGAAGATCCAATCACCTTGAGCCAACGACTGCCAATGATGTTCGCGATCCGGGTCAATCGACCGCTGCGGTAGCGAACGAGAGCGAGACCCCCCATGAAAAGCCAGCGCCTGTTCGACCTACGCTGAGTCTGAAACGAACTATGACAGATATTACGGCGGTATCAGCCCAAGATAAGCTGATGGACACAGTGTCCCAGCCGTTCTTGACCGGCCAACCCATATATCAAGAGCCATTGAACTCTCCGTCCTTAGCGCAACTTCCCAGTGCCACAGCGAACAATTTTCCTACCCAATTAGGTCCCTCGGTGCATGGTCATACGAATCGTTGGGTTCCCGCTGCTCAAGCTATTTTTACAACAGAAGTAAAGCCACCATGGACCATTATCGCAGCAAATGATCTTGCCTGCTTGGTATTTGGCGTAACTAAAGCCGAAGTACGCAAGATGGGAATTCTGGAAGTGGTTCAGGAGGAGAGGAGGGCATGGTTGGAACAAAAACTCTTGAAACAAGCAGACGATGAGCTGAGTGAAGCCCAAACGCCATCGGGACAAACAACACCTGCCGCTTCAGCAGCCTCGGCACTGCTCAATGGGCGGTCTGGTATAACGGCCCAGCTCTTGAGCAAGCCTAATTCAAGAACCCAGCCACGCAACTACACACAAAGGCGCGCACAAACGGTTCACAGCGGCGACCCCAACCCTCCGAAAACCCGTGGCGGTGGGCATAATCAAACCAACTCGTCCAGAGGGGTACTGCTTTGCGGAGACGTCGTCCCAATTCAGAAGCGCAACGGCGCAACAGGCTCTGCTAGCCTTTGGGTGAAGGAGAAGAAGATTGGCCTGATCTGGGTCCTGGAAGAAATCCACGAAGATGTTGCCTACATCACCCTGGACGAGGACGGCATTGTGCAACAGGTGACGGGGTCAACTGCCCCTATCTGGGGGTTCGAGTCAATCTCACCCGGATCTGACATAGCGAAACTTATTCCACGGATACCTCGCCAAGGAATAGACCCCAACACTGGTGAGATCGACTTTGCTCAGGCCACGCGGCGGAGATACTTCACTTGCCCCCATTCACCTCAAGTCAATGTGCCTTGCACAGTCGAGCAGACTCGTGGCAAGCTAGAGCTTCGTGTGTCAACATTCCCTCACATGGCCGGAATTGTCGTGGTTGAACCTGAAACCCTCAAGATTCGAAGCTCAAACTCGGCCTTTTGTGGTGCGCTCTTTGGGTTCGAAAAGGCCGATGGCATGTCGATCAATGCGCTGATTCCAGATTTCGACAACATTCTGGACTCCCTGATAGATGAGGACGGTATTCAGCTCCTCGACGGTATGGTTGTTCCTGAACATCGTTTCAGAAAAGCATCAGCGTTCCTGGCTCTGAAAGAGCATAGACCTGATGCTGCGTCTGCTTTTCTCCATCCTGCTGGATTATGCGCGAAGCACCGCGATGGATCTGATCTGAAGGTTGACGTCCAAATGCGCGTAGTCAAGAGTGAAAAGAAGAGCCTTGTGGTGAACGAAACAGTCATCGAAGGCAGCGATGAAGATAACGCTAACGGCGACGAAACCTTCGAAGTGACCCATTCAGAAATAGTGTATGCTTTGTGGATTACCTACTCGCGCCATCTCCATGGCACCCAGCCTCATCTCAATATCGAAAGCCCTACCCGGTCCGGAGCTCTCACACCCCTTCATCAGCCATCACCCGGCCAGACTCCAGCTCATACGCCCCTAGAGATTGCTTCAGATGACGAAGGACCTCGAAAGAACGTGCTAGTCGCCGCAAGCTCACTTTCCAAGCATCTGAAAGATGCTGCCATCAATGCTGCCGCCAAGATCACAGGACAGTCACAACCGAAGTCCAAGCCTGAAGAAGCACCTCCGGTTCCCCAAGTTGTTGAACCTCCCCATAAGAAAACCATCAACGACTACGTGATACTAGAGGAAATGGGGCAGGGTGCATATGGCCAAGTGAAGCTCGCCCGGCACAAACAATCGGGTAAGAAGATTGTGCTCAAGTATGTCACCAAACGACGTATTCTCGTGGACACGTGGACTAGAGACAGGAAACTCGGTACCGTCCCTCTGGAAGTTCATGTCTTGGAGTATCTGCGCAAACCTGAGTTACTTCATCCCAATATCGTTGAGATGCAGGGCTTCTTCGAGGATGACATAAACTACTACATCGAGATGATCCCTCATGGGCTACCTGGCATGGACTTGTTTGACTACATCGAATTGCGGACCAACATGGACGAGTCTGAATGCCGCAGCATTTTCGTTCAAGTAGCCAACGCTGTTCACCACCTCCACACCAAAGCTCGGGTGGTGCATCGAGACATCAAGGATGAGAATGTGATTCTTGATGGAGAAGGCAACATTAAACTCATTGACTTTGGTAGCGCTGCGTATATCAAGAGCGGCCCCTTCGATGTCTTTGTGGGAACAATCGGTAAGAAAATTTCAATCCGATACAATACACAAGACGCTAACCTGTACAGATTATGCCGCGCCTGAGGTCCTTGCTGGGAAGCCCTATCGAGGCACAGAGCAAGACGTCTGGGCACTCGGTATTCTCCTGTACACCATCGTCTACAAGGAGAACCCTTTTTACAGCATCGACGAGATCATGGATCGAGACCTACGGATACCCTTTACCATGAGCGAAGAAAGCATCGACCTCATTCGTTGCATGTTGGACCGCGATGTCGCTAAGCGCTACGACATCAACCAGGTGCTAGAGCACCCTTGGTGCCAGGCGGCCGTTGCCTCATGAGGCTTCAATCTGCCTCTATTCGAACAACGATGATGAAAATGTCAACAAGAAAATCGGACGCGTTACTTGATGATTCACTTCGGTCACAATACCCCTTTTGGATAAACGAGTCCTCATTAATTTCCTTTGCCTTATACGCGTTAGAGACGATTGACTTGGAGAAACTGGAACGAAGATAGAAGAGATTACATGATACCTACTGGCATATCAGGCATAATGCTGGAGAGGCTAGGACGAACACTTTTTGAAGCATTCCGGCGCGAAGGATACACTGGCCGGGTTACAAAGGAACGTGGTGGGATACGGAATGGCGATACATTGACGGGAGTTGTTTTTGGGCTGTCGATTTTGTGGTAACCTGTGGATAGAAGCGAAAGATGTAGGATGTAACACATCCTTAATTCCAGAAACAATGAAACATAGAAGTGGTGATTATCGATATTCAACATGTATAGGTGTCGAAAAAGCTAGTCAAAGACAGGATAAGATTTGTGACGAAATTTTGATTTGATTCAAATGAGTTACATAAAGGATGCAACAGCTGAAAACCTTTCTACTCCAAACCATCGATTAGGTCCATCGGAAGACGAAAAACCACTAACGATAACTCAACTCGGGATTTGCTCTGAAATTGCAGCGACATCGACACTCCGGCACAGGACATTCAACGTGCCTGGCAAACCACTGTCGCGCATGGTCGAGATGCAAAACATGTTCGCAGCGGAGACAAAATGTTGGGAATTGACCTGCCATCTTGGCCTCGCTCTTCTCTTCAGGTTTGTCGGAGCGCGGCACCCCAACAATCTCGAGACAGACTACACAACGTGGGAGGTGACGGCCACAGTTAGGGCAACTCACACCTGCGTTGATGCTCGTCGCGAGAAGCGGATTGCGAGCCTCAAGAGCCGAGGCTGCTTGCGCAGAGGAGCCACCGCCCCCGAGATGCGGCGGATGGTTGGCGTTATTTGATAAGGACGTCTCAGCATCACAGAAGACGCAGCGAAGAGCGATCTGACGCGACGGCGGTTTGAGTTTTGGGATGCCATCACGTTTGGAACGCTTAGTCGACTCAACGTCAAACTTTGTGCGCTGGAAAAAGAGTTTGTTACGCTGCAGATGGGCTCGGTATGCGTTGCGCCAGGCCTGACAGCGTATGTCGTCAATATAGCGAGGAGCACATATGGATAGGACGAGCGTTGCCGTCTGAACATCGTGAAACTTCTGGATGTAACGGGCAAAAATATCGACCATGGGTTCTGTGATGCCTGTCAGGACAATACCTTCTATATCTCCGTCTGCTATAGCCAGAGTGATCTGCTCGTTAAGCCATCTTGTAAGGTGGTCATCATCAAAGTTGCGGATTGCGATGTACACGCGATCGGAAAGGGGAAGAGATAATTGGCTGGCTATAGCCGTCCAGTCGCCTGTGGCAATCAGTGAAGAAATGGCGCGTAAATAGGGGTCAGTTTTGGAGGCGACCGCTTCATCAAAATCAAGCTGCTCTTTGGCGAGCGTGTTGTCGCCGCCGCCCATGAGCTGTAGCGCTAAAGACACGAACAACAGCTCTGGATGTGCAGTGCTAGCCTTCTTGAGAATCTGTATAGCTTCTTTGTGATCGCCTGTGAATAGTGCGCGAGCGGCAGCCATGGTATGAATGGTGGTGGGATACTCAGGATCTGCCTTGCGGTTGCGGCCTTTAGGGTCATGCTTTTCTGAATCGCCCCAGCCACATATATCGAGGCAGAGCTGACGATGGCACGGCCACTTGGTAGCTGCTCCATTAAACTTGGGGAGATGGTTCTTCTTGCAGAAGCTTCCAATGCTACGCTCCCACGTAGATCGATCAGGGGGTGCTGTACCGGGAGGCAGCCGAGTAGAAGGATCACGGCCTACAACAATGTTAGACTAAGCTCTTAAGTTCACATTGGGAACTTACCGAGACTGTTCGTCCATATCGAGTGAACACCCAAATAGCTAAGATCAATATTTGAGAGGATCATGCCGCCATCATCGGCATTGTCTTCAGCAGCTTGATAGGGGTAAGCATCTCATCAAAGTAAAGCTGTGAGGATCAGATAAACACTTACTTGCCACCCAGTCCCATATGTATTTGACCCAAGGATCGTCTGCTACAATATCTCTGTTTGCTACCGCATCGAAAAGGTATTTCTCCTTGGCACGCAACAGCATTGCATTATCGAGCACGTTTTGCGCTTCTCTAGGTAAGCCCTCTGCCTCGGCCAGTGAAGCCAACAAGGCATCGTGGATTTCTCGGCATGAGCCCAGGCTATCTGATGCCAGGGACATCTCGCTAGTCTCACTCTGGACAATCTTTATGTCGCCAGCGCGTGGCTTTATACCATTTGAGGACACAGGCGCCTTGAACTCGTCTTTCACAAAGGCACGAAGGGCCCTTATCTTGGGAGCGACAGTAGAGGCTTTGTGAAAGGTCTCGGGCAGTGGTCTCGTCGTAGCCCCGATATCCTCTATTACCACCGAAGACTTGTTGTCTGCCTTCAATGCAGCTTCTGTATCCGCTCGAATTCTTGCACTCTCCGGTCCAAACAGAGGTACTTCTGACAACGCTTCTTCGATGAGTAAAGGCCCTAAAATATCTGGAGCTTGTGATGGTTCAAACTGCATTATGTCATGATAAGGAGCGCCCTCTGGATTGAGTCAGATCTGGTAAGTAACTAGAGATCGGGTTCGCTTACCTTCAAGTCCACGATGTGGTGATTTCCAAGGCACAAGCTTGTAAACATGATCTGAGGTCTGTGACGGCTGTTCCAGGATTTCAAAGTTTCCGTTGGCTCGTAGAACAAGTAGTCGTGGGCGTAGAACAGGCGAGCTCAATGTCACCCAGTCGAAGGCGACTATGCGGTCGTTTTTCCTTGATGTCTCGGTGTATGAGATGTCCATTTCATATGATTTTTGAACTTGAAGAAGCTCCGGGCTACTCGAGTTTGAGGATGGAGTCTCTTTATTGGTGTTCAGTACCTTAAGCTGTCCAGTACGGGATAATACGGCAAGCAAACCACGATGGTCGCGGCAATAACGAAGAGAGCGAACAAGAGAATACTTGCCCTCCGCCAAGAAGGGGTCAGAGTCAGTTTCAATCACTCGATCAAGACGCAGAGCTCCACCCCATGGAAGCTCGTCTTCCTCAATCGCCTGCATATACGAATGAGAAGCTACTGGTCGCGATGTAGCCCGGCGATCCCATATCATTACACCGGGATGATCGAGAGCAGAGGAAGCAAAGTAATTCTGATCAGCATAGTCGATTGTGAGGTTGTTGTTGCACTTTGTCTGGAAAGTAACAATACTTCCCGGATCTAGTGAGATCAAGTCTTAGGTTAGCTTGCACGTACTTTTTAGTTCGTCTTTGAATCTTACCGCGAAGATCATGTATTCGAAGGCCCTGGGCCTTGATGCCAACGACAAGAGTTTGGGGACTGTCCTCAAAGAATTTGATACTAGACACAGAAACACTAGGCTCGAGACGGTGTTTTGGATCCGCAATATTGGTCGCATCAGGAGGAAAGCCCTTTGTGTTTTTGTCTATTGAAGACAGTCGACTGACGTCCCAAATATGAAGGCATTGGTCCATTCGAACTCGGTCTAGGCCAACAGCTAATAACCCTGTGGTGTTAAATGCGACCGCTTGGCAGGTACGGGACATTTTGAGACCCAGCTCAACGTATGCGTTGGAACCATCGTCGATCCTTAACAAGTTTACAATGCCGCTTCCAGTGCCAACAGCGAGAAGGCCGGGGTTTGTCGGTGACCAGTCGTACGTTGTGAGAGGAGGGAAGTCATCGTGGCGAGTGAGCTTCTGATGGTCAAACCGCCCTGCCCTTGCGTGACCTGTTGGTTCATAAACCTGAACAACGCGATGCTGAAGGTTGAGATGAATAAAATTGTCATATGAAGGATTGGACGACCATTTGACGAGCCCTGGTTCAGGGCGATCCATGACGGAGAAGAATTAGCCCAGCGCTGGGCTATTCATGCAATCATGCGTTTAGTGTTTCGGCCTCTCATATGTCGAACGATCTGAGTTTATCGGAAAAGCGGAATAACGATAGTATTTCAATACCGGACTCTGGCGGGCAGTTAAGATGAGAACTGCTGAGTCAGGCGATGTAGTTCCGTGTCTTGAGTAGACCTTATGGAAAAGAGAAGGTCCAACCTGATGAAGCGACAGAAAGATGAGCCCGTGAAACTTTCAGAAGAAAAGAACCAGATTTGGTGCCATTGGCATCAAGGAAACAGGTTCGTTTGGACAAAGTAAGGATGTTTGATATGGTGTTGAGCACCTTCTATGCTCCAGATGATGATTGATCTCCCAGGAACAGATCTTCCCCACATGAGCGCCCGACGCTATTTCAAATTGGGATGCAACTGATAAGATAAAGTACCGTCAGTGCGGAAGTCCCCGCCAGCTCGAAAAAAAAGTTCCTTACCAACTCCGAATACTGGCGTTGCATCCAGCCTTTCACCTACCGTTTCCCCTAAGCTCCCTCGATACAATAATAGCAATTCGTCCTTTGAAGATTTTTGCAAACTCGAACCCTCATCACGATGGGGCAGAAGAGAGAGTATGCCGAGGTCGGCTCACCTGAGCCTGAGCAAGGCTTTCGGGATCGAGGATCATTCAATGGCGCCAAGAAGCGCAAACACAGCAAGACAAAGCATCGGCCAAACGAGGGAACCTCGACATGGGCCAAGAAGCGAACGCGCACAATCGAACGACTCCTGAACCGAAACCAAGAACTACCCGCCGACGTCCGCAACGATCTCGAGCGCGAGCTAGGCGCACTTAAGGCTACAGTCTCGGATAAGAGTTTCCAAAAGAAACGAAGTGCTATGATTTCGAAATACCACATGGTTCGCTTCTTTGGTATGGTTTCTCTGGTTCACTCGGGCGAAAATAGAGTCACTAACATACTGGGCATTTAGAGCGAAAGAAGGCAATGCGATTGGTCAAACAATTGCGCAAGAAGATTGAACAGCCCGAGTCTACAGAAAAGGACGAGCTCGAGGGGTTGAAGCGTGATCTTCATGTGGCGGAAGTGGACGAAGCATACACCCAGCATTTTCCTCATGCCGAAGCCTACATCAGCTTGTACACTAGTGCCAAGTCTGAGAAGGAGGATGATGATAAGGACGACGACAAGCTCGACTACACACCCCTTAAGCACAGAGGTCTGCTGCACACAGAACGGCCGCCAATCTGGTCGGAAATTGAACAAGCAATGAAGAAGGGGCCTCACGCGCTGCGAAATTTGAGGGAGAGACGGCCAGCTGAGGATTCTCAAGAAGAGCATCAGCCTGAGCGCCGTCAGAACAAGCCCAAGGCATCTACGAGCACAGATAAGGCTGACTCAACATCAAAGGCGCAGCCAAGACAACAGGCCAAACCAGAGGCCGTAAAGGACAAGACTGTTCCCTACACCAAGGGCAAGGCTGGGGCTCCGAAGAACCGCAGAGAACGCAGACTCCAGATGCGCCAGGCCACACAACCTGCTGTCAAGAGCGACGATGACGACAGTGATGAAGGTGGTTTCTTCGAAGAAGACTAAGCGTGCTTGGGGCATACGAAAGGAAAGGAACGGTATAAAAAAAGGAAAAGTTGATTTAGTTTGCGACAGCAGACATAAGAGTATTGTCTCTTGCAAGGCATAGAGGGGGCGTTTTTACATATTGCATCTAGATGTTGGTAGATACCCTGTAAGTGAGTGATCGGCCGGCCAATTGTTCGACCTGTCTACAACCAACACAATCAAGCGTTATCAAGTTATCAAGCTTCAGGAACCATTAGAAGTTACTGTGTGGTCCCCAGCTTGACTTGAATCTCTCTGTGCCTGCCTGTCAATCGGCCTAGCTCCACCGAAGTTGGCCATAACTGCAGGCCCTCCCCAGGCCACGGTCACAGCCAACTCGATCGCCTTATTGTAAGCGCATTCACTCGCAAACAATCACAAGCCGACCAGCATCTGAAACAAGGTGGATGCGCTCTCGAACACACAACCCGCCCAATCAGTCGATTTCATTGAGAGGCCTATTCGCAAGTTAACGACTTCGATTGAGGCCGGCCAAGTTGAGCAGTCTCGCTGATGGGGTCGGTTGCCTTACTGAGGGCCTATTGTAATTCGCCTTTGCGATCTCGCAACTTTGTCAAAGAGGCATCCATTCATTCGTCCACTTACAATCTCCTCATCTGAGGCTTCAGTACCGGCTTTTAAACGATAACTATAAATTGTCAAAAAAGCGTCCCAGCTTCCCTAGAATTTCTCCTCTTTCTTACTTGATCGATCATAAGGTTGTCACTTCCCACCCCCTCCTCTCAGCCTCTGATTTCATCCCGCCTCTTGAAGCCTCCCCTCAGCACTTACACACTGCACGCCTCACAGTCAAAAAGAACTCTCAATACGATGGCGAATCACGACTCTGCAGCCCTCAGTGGGGGAATTCCCTGGGACCAACTTATTGAGTTCGCCAACGAGAAAAAGGCCGAGGAAGAGCGAACCCGCCAGCCAGCCCAACTGAGCAAACAACAAATCGCTGCAATCTCGCAGCTCATCGAGCTCGTCCACGACATTGAAGTCGAGGACCATTGGGTGAGCGATCTGAATCGTAAGTATTTATAACGAACACCAACTGCATGCTAGTAAATAACTGACCCCGTTTGTCCGCTAGAATACTGTCAACAGAACAAGATCACAGTTCCCAAGTTTCCCCCTGCAGAGACCTGGAATGAGAATGTATATGGCACAGTTATCCCTCGATCTCGTGTCTATTGTATTCTTCCTTCCAAGAATAACGAACAATTCCCGAAAGAAGGCTACGGCTTTCAGGCTGGTCAAGAGGTCCCGTCCTTCAAGAAGGCACAAAAAGCCAAGAACTTCGCAGCTATGCAAGCGTACAAATTCCTTCGGGGCGTTGAGCCGTCGCCCCGCGGTAGCAAGAGGCCCGCATCGATGACACAAGACTCTCCTGCTCACACGAGAGTGAAGGCCGAGGAAGACAACTCTGACGGCGGCGTATCTATGGCCGGTCCGTCACACTCAAGTGTCAGAAAAAAGGGCCAGATTAATGCTTCTGTTTCAAGAGCAACTACCCATGGCCCTACCATCCGCGAGCGGGTTGCTAGTCTTGGTGGCCGTCTAGGCTACGGCATTCCCGAGTACGATATTGAGCAAGACGGCGACGCTGATGACACCTGGAAGGGACGTCCCAACTTTAGAAACGATGGGAGGATCCCGGAGGACATGGGCGTCGTCAGTGGAATCGTGGGACGCCAGCAAGCTGAGGATCTGGTTGCCGAGAAGGTCCTGGAATGGCTGGAGAAGGAGGAGCAGTTCAAGAAGGAGCAGATTGCAAACATCATGGATACTATTTCGTCATGAGCTTGGGCTATGCTCTTCTTTTTGTATTCCGTCTTGATTGTGAGTTAGAGGGAGATAGAAATGATATGGTCGTGGAGTTAGAAATCAGAGGTTTATGGAATGGTTTACTCAGGGGCAGCTTGATACACCGGGTCACGTCTTATAAATGCCACACCTCTCTATACAAGTCAAGGGCTTTCGGTTTATAATTTCTAGGTCTCTCCATTATGAACCACCTTACCTACCTCCTCTCCCTCCCCGTCCACCACCTTGACGGGGTCCCTTACCAAAAGGTGGACTTATCTTCAAGTTACTCGGCAGATCTGAAACCCACTGTCCATCCTGCCAGAGCACACCGACATCAATCTTGCGTCCCGTCACCAGCTTGAAGTACTTTAAGCTCAGGATACCCTGCTCGTCACCCTCGGTCAGCAACACTCCGTTGTCGCTCAACCACCACTTGACACCGTCCTTCAAACTCGCTTCAATGTCAATTTCAATGATAAGCTCTGCATCCTTGCGCATGCCACTCACAACGCCTTCCTCAGGTGTCCCCGTCGAGCAATGCACGTGGTTGCGGCTCATGGGCTTGAGACCACCTGTCTCCACAATCCGAGGCCAGAAGTAAAAGAAGGATCCGTGGAGGACACGAGCAGGGACGTTTCCGGCCTCGAAGGTGATGGGAGCGAGGAGGGCTGCTGACTCGATCTTGATGGAGTGACCTTGGTTGGCACGAATGAGATAGTCAGCGGGTGAAGTGGACGTAGTGTCAAGAGAAAGGTTGGTGGCCGGGTTGGGCTTGAGTGTGAAACGTTGCTTGTCGTTGGAACTGACGATGGATTGGACGTCGTCAAGTGTGACCTTGAGAGATCGCAATGGACCCCAAGCGAGCTGGGAGTAAGTCAGCCTAGGTCTAAGGTCGAGATGCTCAATTTTATGAAGATAGATCAAGTCTTCCTGACTCCCCAGCGAAGTTACTCCTTCACTTACCACTGAATTCAACGGCGCATATCCTTCGTCGTCTAGTTGGATACCAGCGTTGGCTGCTTGATGTCTCAAGAGCTTCGACAAAGCCTTTGACACTTGCACGTCTCGACCCTGTCCACCTCCACCTCTTCCACGTCCTTTATCACCCTTCGACCTAGAGGCCTTGCTTTGCACTCTCTCCGCCACATCGAAATGTGCCTCGCCCTGCGCCGCGTCCCGTGGATCGTCAGCCATAGTTACTACTCGGTGCGCAGAAAACCTGTGATGTAATGGCCGATATATAAAGAGACGAGTCTCTTCAGATGCCGAGGCGTGAACTGGCAGAACTCGTAGTGTCTTGGGATTTGAGAAAGCAAGACACAAGAAAGACCTCTTCAGCTTTGATATGTAGATGGAAAGCATCGAGCTGAGAATCGTTCAGAAGTAAAGAATTCTAGTGACAGCCTGAGCTGTCAGTGGGGCCCAACCTACTGTACCTCTGACTCAGCCCTCCCCCCAAGCCTCTCAACCTTATTGCACTCTCAAAAAGGAGTCATGATATCTCTAATGCACCTTTTTCGACATGAATTGTCAAAGACACTAGCTTGTTGTTGCAAATAACTCAATTGGTTAGATGAATGTCAGCACTTGGATTGGCGCTCAACACCGCTACATCATTCAGGAAACATCACAAAGCACAGGAGAGGAACAGGCCGCAGTTTAAGCCGTCAAAAGATCGTTACTAGCACGACCAAGCCATATCATACATTAAACTAACTCAGTATCCGTATGCTTATCCTAGTTCCCCTTTCCTATGCCTGCTATCAAAGGGACAGACAGCAAAGGCTGCTTCCTACAAAGCCACTCTTGTGGTGCGCCATTTTCAAAAGACAAACCATCCCAACACCGTGATTTTGCTTTCCTTTCAGGCTTTTCATCCTCCTCGCACAAATGTTTTTGTCTATGGACAGCGTATATACACCGAGCAAAACGGTGAGCGAGCTTGTCACCAATGACGCTCGTCATGAATCGTCAAGCCGAATCGAATACGGAATAAAGAGGGAAATGAAAAATGAGGTGTCTCCCGTTCAAACAAATATAGGAAAATAGCGACGTCCTGCGGTCGAAACATAGTTTTATAATGGTACAGTCGTAAAATCAATGAAAATCATTGGTCATTGGCGTCATCTGTAGCTGCCAGCAGCTGTAGAAGGATTGGTAGACGCAATGCTATCTCGATTCGGCCTTCTGATCATGCTGCCACTTCGATTGATCAAGGTCGTCTGCCCAAGAGACGTATAGCGTTGTCCACGCTCTTCAGCAAGCTTGTCAGCTACACTGTTGCCGTGGTCTTGTTGAGTAGATCTCTCTAGGTACCTCCGAGGAGGTGTTGCAGTGTTAACGGAAGGCGTTGCCAGCCGAGACACACTAAAATTCGACGAAGCAAAGCGCCGACGCGGAATTGCCGAGGTGGTGTCAGCCGGTTGTGGCTGTGGCGTCTGGTCTTGTGTCACTCCTCGAATCG
Organism: Fusarium sp. FL617; assembly: GCA_030142105.1. Taxonomy (NCBI): domain Eukaryota; kingdom Fungi; phylum Ascomycota; class Sordariomycetes; order Hypocreales; family Nectriaceae; genus Fusarium; species Fusarium sp. FL617. The sequence goes on along the minus strand of JAREIL010000010.1, from coordinate 1,617,173 downwards.
TGTTGAGATCGGTATGAGCGCGAGAGGGCGATCGGAACCTGCTTTCTTCTTCACCTTCTTCGCCTACCGTGTTTCTACGGCTTCGGACGAACAAAGAGGTTCTGCGTCCCTCATCAGGCTCCTCAGTACCCGCACGTCTGGTTCTGAGCAGAAGCGAGGACTTCCTGCCATCATCCAGCTCTTCGGTGCCGGCTCGACGAGACCTAGATACCATAAGAGAAGACCGTCGATTCGAGTTCGCCTCAAGTGGAGTCGATGGTGTCGAGTTGGGCATACGAGATGTGGGAAGAGAGCTACCGTTGAGGATGTTAAGTCTTCTCTCTTCGAACTTGGACATGGCCCTGGGACTTGTAATCGCCTTGACCGGATTCTGGTCGCTGTTTCCGATGCTTTGTCGGCGTTGCGAGGAAAACCCAGAGAAAGTTTTGCTGACTGTTGGTGTAGTTGGTGCTTCATTCTGGGCAGGAGCCGGTACCTCGATTGACTGCCGTGGCATCCGTGTCTGGGTAACGTCCTCGCCCAATGCAAGACAGAGCTCTGTCAAGCTGCGACAAACACTCTCAGCTTTTCGTCTCAACTGGCGATCGGTAACGGTTGCGTTCGAGCCGATAGTGCTGGCGCCACTGGTAATAGGTCCGGGTTGGCCAGGGGTTCCCATCATGGAAGCAAGGGCCATGGCATCGTTGGCAGCAGACTCGAGAGCTTGGTACACCTCAGTGTCCAGCAAAACCTTGGACTTAGCGAGGGCGGACTGAAGAATAGAGTGTGACTCTCGGTGCGAGGACGTGGTGCTAGCAACGTCGGTGCTTTGGTTGCCATTTTCGAGTCGCTTAGGGGAGGAGGACATGGTTGTTACCGTCGTCGTCGCGGTCGGTGGTCGCTCATCTGATAACCTCGACACGGCAGCGCCGGAAGTCGAAGGAAGCTTACCAGTCAGTTCTAGTCGATGAATCCGTGATTTAAGGTCGTCCAGTTCATCCCATACCGTGGAGGGGGCAGTGGTTGACAGAGTCGATTCGGTTCCTTCCTGCCCATTACCATTTTCGTGATTCGATTGGCGTTGAAAATCGAAGGATCGAACAAGCGGGGATGAATTGTATGTTTTGTTGTGGCCGTGGCCTATAGATTTGTAGGCAGAACCTCGATTTTGTCCACTTGCATTGTTATCAGTGACCGATGATCGTCGGCGTGAGTAAAGTGAATGTTCGGAACCAGGTTCTTGGAAAATAATTGATCGAGGCGTTGCTGGCGAAGGGCGCATGGTCGAGGTAGAACCGCGCGAGCGACTCAAATCCTCCCCCGGATGCGCTGATGTTGCTTTTTCTCGTGGTAATGTGCGATAAGTAGACATGCGAGTGATCTCGCTGGCTCTGTCGTCGTCATATCCTCTCGAGCGTGAGCGTGCGGTCTCTTGCTGGTCAGAAAGCCGACGCCGCACTTGGGGAGGCGAAGTGGGCTGGTGTATGGGGACCACCGACGATAGCGGTCGTCGATGTGTGAATCGTGTCGCTCGAGACTATTTCAGTTAGCTTTGGAGCGAGAAAGTAGACGATTTTCCAGATGCGTTTTTGCGAACGAGTCAAGCAAACACAAAACGAATTTCTTGTGGACCCTGAAAAGTTTCGCGCAGGCAAAGAGCTCGTGCGCCGAGTGCATAACCCCATGCAGTATCCGAAAAGGGTCGAGTGATAGCCTGAATAGTGAAGGAAATAGGGTACCTACCACTACACTGCGAGTCTCGTCGGCAGGCTGCTCGTCTGTATGGCGCCGAGAAGCCTCTTCTCTGGCAATCTTAAGAAATACGTCGCCGGTATCGTCGTTGTCAAAGGCCCCTTGGCGACTAGAAAAGGGAGGTGCTGAATGTAGAGCATCCTGATCGCCTCTGCCCTCCAGAGCGCGCAGAGTACGGTCATGGTTAGTGTCTTCGACATCATCGCCTAAATCATGGAAGCGCGATCTCGAATTCATATCGAGAGTAAGACTCTTGCGAGAGCCTGATGATCGGAAGGCCCGAATTGGCGGGACACGAACGGGGGTCGACGATGGTGGTTCGGTATTGTTGCTGGTGTTGAGAGGTGGTCGATAAGAGACGGGCGGGCGCTGCGAGACTGACGCTCGCCTCTCATCGGACGAATTCGATCTGGACAGCGTCTTGGGCAAAATTAATTCGCGTTGGCCAGAAGGCGATTCGGTTGGTGAATTATCGGATGACGAGGGGTAGGTGGTTTGGCCTTCCTGGGCGGCTTCGATGGCTTGAAGGCGCTCCGAGTTTAGAGAAGGTGGCGGGCCAGTGAGGGAGGCGCCAGCAGTCGATCTGCGAGATACCAAGGGTCGACGAGTCCGAGTCTTGGAGGCTGCAGAAGCAGGATGTGGGGAGAGCGCGTCAGGCGCTGGAGCGTCGGGGTATGATGCGGGACGCCTGGCCTGGGGTGAAGGCTCAACTACCGATGACGAGGGTTGGACTGAAGAGGTCCTAGAATGGGTTCGCGAGAGCAGCGGTGAAATGGTTTCGTTAGGCGACTTGGGTTCGTCGGATTGTGAAGATGGATTTCTGGATAGCAATGTGGGCGGCGTCGTGTTCGTTGAGGGGTCTATGGGCGCAGATGCAAATGCAGAGGTAGATGCAGCGACGGCGCGTTTTTCGTCGTGGTGATGCGTTGTCGGGTGAGAAGTGTTAGAATCGGTCGCTGCCGGGATTGTCGCTGATGCTAGGACAGGATCCGGCGCTGTGACTAGCCCACTAACAGCGCTGTTCGGGGTCACCAATGAGCCTGAATCTGCTGATGCTGGTTCCGATGCAGCTGCGCTCGGGACCGTGAGTGAGACAGTTGGAGCAATACTAGGATCCGGATTGGGTGAGACAATCGAGGACAAGAGCGACGACTGAAGAGGTAGCGCCGCTGATGCGTTGTCAGAAGTGGTCGCAGGAGGAGAGGTTGGTGTTGATGCCGATGTTGTTGGTTTGTGGTTGAGATAATCGCCGCTGTAATCGTGGTTGTTATTGTTTCTCAAATCGAGATTTTGGTTTCTGTTATGGTTGTATTGGTTGCTGCTAATTGCCAGGGGGTCGCCCTTATTCGCTAGGGGGACACTCCCACTGCTGCTGCTTCTTCGGTCAGTGAAGCGAAAAGCGGGCAGCTTAGATGAGCTGTGGCTCTGGCGATGCAAATCTGCGTTGGCTAAGACGGTAGATGAAGATGCATCAGATTGATGAGTAGCTGAAGCCCCGGAAGAGGTGCTGTGTGAAGCGAGAGTTGGCAGATGCCCGGGTTGATGCTGGTGGGCACTGTCGGGGCCTGACTGGCCCGCACTGGTGAAACCGCCTTTTACCGTCATGGTCTCGGCCACCGCAGCACTGGAGCATCCCAGCAAGTGCTTGCAGATACGACGTCAACCGATTTTGAGGTCGGGAAAAGCCTCAAAAGTAAGTCTCGCTTTCTGGTTGCTAATAGCCGTAGAATCGTCCTGGAGAAAAGTCCGTTGTCCAGGTTGCTGACAAAGATGTAGCGACCTCTCGAACGTGAGCTGCCGCTAACCGAATGAATGGCCAAGCCCGTTGACTCGGCGTGAGATATTAGCTATTACAATGATTGCATGCGGTAGTGGTAGTCTCAGTATGGGACGTCTCGTAGAACAATGGGCTAAGACAGCTGAATGCCTTGACTCGAGACTGTGGTCGTTGTCAAAGCGTCGGTGTGATCTTGAAACGCGTTCCTCGGAAACGGACAAAGTCAGAAGGTCGTCGAGGAAATCCGGGGATAAAGTGGTAGTGATAATGAAACAGAGAGTGAAGCCAAGGGCTCGGGTCGATGGTAGGCCAAGGTTGTCGTTATTATGTGAGGTCCAAGCCCACAAAATTGAGAAAGAGACTTAGAGAAAGAAGGTGAGGCCGTTGTCGGTGAAGAGGCAGAAATGCCGGTGTAGAGAACTCTTTCGAAAGAAGAAGAATAGGGAAGACGACGTGTTCAGGAACAAGAAGCCAAAAGGGAGAGTAAAGTGCAGGAAGAAAGGCAGGCAAGGTAGGTAAAGTAAGGTAAGGCAAGGTAGAGAGGAGGGGTTCAAGGCTAGAATAATAGTTTGACGCCGCGACTGGAGAGCGAGAGGAGAAGGACCTCTCGACAAGGGCCCTACACGAACGGTCCCTTTTACGATCCAACACCAACACCAACTCAGCAGGGGACCGTCACAAAAAGTATGAAAAGACACGGCAAAAAGTCTTGGCCCTGTCAAACGGTCCAAACGAGCAGCTAGACTTGTTTATAGGTCGGGCAATCAAGAGAGAACCCTGGGGCTGGATTAATACATCTTCAAACGTGGTTATGGTATGTACATATCACAGCACCTACGATACTAACGTTTGCGGCTTCTTGACTCTCTCTACTCGACTCAACCAAACCCCGACCCATGTCATCCCACGGGTGATGGATGTCAAAGAGGAGACTGGACTGGAGTGTGGGTGCAGTTCACATAACCGAAACCATCCAATGATCCAATACCTTGGGCATCTGGTCTGCTGCAGAGCACCTCACATCACAGACAAGGTCTTTCTGCAGTAGACTCGACATGGGGATTCGATCTGCAACCGACTTTCCCCTGCAGAGAACCTAGACGCCCTCGGCCATGACATTCATTGTTGTGCTACTATGGTCTAGTCTAATCTCTGGTGCATACAGACAAACTCGTTCATGCTACATCTGTCGCTTCGAGGCACACTCGGCAGTTGATCATAAGCGCAGAACGGTTTGTTGAAACAGCTCGCAAATAGCACTGCTTACTTCTCCCATGTCTTTCCCCTTTTCTTGCAACGCCTCGTGGTGGTAACCTCTTACCTACCCATCCTGTCAAGCCCACGGATGCGGGCCGCACAGGCTCCATTCCCACGGCGACCTGAGCTTCACCCTGTCTTGACACGATACTTGTTCTAGTCCTGACCCATCTCATCCACGACAATCCCAATCACAATCCTAATCCCATTTGCGGTTCCCTCGTCGTCCCGGAATGCAACTCACATCCCTTGTCGCCCTTTAGCGGGAGAGCATAGGCCACCGTTGGATTCAACCGCCCGATGAGCTAACGTTAAACGGGCGACGGGGGATTAGATAGGGTAACGAGTCCCTGTTCCAGGGGTCAGCTCGTGGCTCGAGGAGGCTGGCTGTTCTCAATAGGGAATAGCGCCAGGGCGCGATAGAGCTTCCGCCATTGGGATTCTCGAGTTTCTTGGGAAAAGGGAAGCGCCTCGACACAAGTAAACTCTACGACCCTTATCCCTATCCCTGTGCTGAAACAGAGGCTCTCTGGGGGGTCGTATCGCGAGATGGGGCCGTCAATCGTCCCGTGGTGCTTACATCTAGACGCAGTGCCAGGTGATGATAACAAACACAGATGAATGTGCATGTCGACTAACGGAGCAATCATTCGAAATGATGCATTCGGCTCGCATAAGTGTCTCTTCGCATGATACTTAACAACCATGATCAACGGGTACCACGTAGCGCGGAGTTCCACATACTAGCAAAAGCCAAGAAACAAGTACCCGTGTCTTGACATGAACCGTCTGGCTTAGTTGAACCCAATTTCTGCGCCATGTCAACTGTTGCTGTGCGGTTGTTGTTCAAGCCCGGACCGGACTCACAAACCAGCAAGGGTATTCCCCTTGCCCATGCTGCGAATACCCTCAGCGCTCGGAATCCGTCATGGCCCAAGAAGGCTACGTCCTCGCGCCATGTACCGGGACCCGGACATTTTCTCCGATTAAAGGGCCGCTCGCCTGTTGGGTTTGCGACAGCATGCGAGCTTGAGCTGTTTCGCTAGCTGTGCAGATCTTAGAGGTTTAATCCTGACGAGGAACTCATTCCGCTAGGTCGGAGTCTTCTCATATGGTTTGATAGCAAATGCAGCTGCGCATCCTCTTCACACACTTGATATGCGAATATCACGTCAGTTTGTGCAGCTAATGCAGAACCCTAGTAAAGTTGGGTTTCATGTCTGAGAGTATTCCTTTTTTTCCCTTTCAGTGTTTGCTTTTTAGTGCTTCTGGCGGATCCTTACTCTGGTCTGGAGATCTACTTTTCAGGTAAAGAGACCCAGAGTACCGGCTGCAGTTCCTCGGCCGCACGCGATCTTCACATCATTATGTGTTATGTCTTATACTTTATTTGTCTTGCTGCATGCCCCTCTTTCGTCGTCATTTGGCTAGGGGGGGTTCTGCAGATTCATTCGTCTTGAGCCCTTTAATGTGAAATGAGGCAACATCCATTATCCGCAGTGCAAGACCAGAGAAGTGCGATCATGTACATATGTTCACTATAACTCAGAGTCCTCATGTAATAACTTGCTTGAGCTTTATATACATTTACCTAAGTTTCCTAATTACTTATGTAGCAACCACCAGTAATTTACTGGTGGCGGCTGGGCTAGAACAGATACTAGACTCGAAACTCACACTTCACCGGACGAGTTATGCACCTCCTGGGGGTTGAAAGCTTAAAAGCTCTAGTTTAAATCGCTTGGAACGTCAGTGCCGTATGAATACTGCTTCGTAGTCAAGGTATGGAGTTTTGTTACAGGCGCGTTATCCTATATTATGTCTTAGGTGGTTAATAGGGTAGAGTGCGCTGAGCGTAGTACTCGAATCTAGGAATTTTATATATATTAGCTAGTTCGAACAATCTAAAGCCCATGTATACTTTTTAGTTATATTCGTCATTGCCTTGACGGATCTGTATAATCTCGTGATAGCGGTTCAAATATTGTTAAACAGTCCCCAGTCGAGCAGACAGTATGCCCCATCTAGCCCTTGAATATGTCTTACATGTTCTCTGATTACTCTTCATGTCAGAAGTACTTGTTAGTTTCTTGAATGCTCATACTCAAAGGTAGTTGGATGGTTGATAATTTTTTAGCTATGGAATTTGATGTCCTGCGGTCATGATGCTTCGCATCACGCTACTCATGAACAGGCATATTAGTAGATGCTACCACGCAGCACCAAACAACTACAATTTTCGAATATGGGTTTCAAATATCGCAGGAAGCATTTGCTGCAGAGCATACATGGTCGATAGCCCTAATCAAGCTGGCCACCTACCCTAAAGTAAATGACGGGCCTAAACCAAAGACATCATATAAGTAAGTCTTCGGAATAACAAACGCGAACCGTTTCAGTTGTATTCTTGATTATATCATATGTACTTATAGTCGCAGGTGTAACGCCGATAGTCAATTGTTCCAACTGCAGAGGAAATGGCTATGCACGACAATATTTCCCATCTCGACCAAACAACGCTACCCCATGCTAGAATGTATTCAAGACCGGGATTAAAATGTATAAGTGAACAAGACGGAACACAACATCGAAGATAAACCAAAAACCATCAAGTAATATCTGAATCGCCAAGTCCATACTGCAAAAGACGATAGGGTGGGACATCAACACATTCAACATGAATCCTACGACAACTATGATGTGAAGACTAACACGACTCTTTACCTCGAGAACATCCTTTACGACTGATGATAGATGGGATTTATCTTCACCGAGCGTGTCGTGGTGTCATCCAGTGATACGAGTAGAGTCAATCATACATAGCACTACTCAAGTTTAGGTAGGTAGAATTGACGTTAACGACAACTCTACGGAGCATGGACTCAAACACACAATACGCAAGTGCCATCTTAGCCATCAACTGGACTTATAAGACCTGTAGTATGAGCAGAACGTAACCAAAAGATACGGGGTAGCGAATCCAATAGTTATCTACAAGGCGAGAAGTTCATAAAGCCCCTCGTTGTGGCTTCCCTGTATACCTGTATAAGCGTTTTCCCTTGAACCTGAAACATAATGATCGCCTACCCATGTATGGAACAACTTTTGATACATCCAGCAATGAACCTTACACAACATGCAAGCCGGTTGCCTGTCACTTATCGTCAACGCAGGGAACATGGACACAGTCAGATGGTGCCATAAGCCCCCGGGGAATATCTACCCTCGATACAACATAACCGATCCGCAAACACGCGGAGCAACAAGCAAAAGCCCCGTGTTGATATAGGTAGGTATTGTTGAATACAGAAGGTCATGGTTTTGTTTAAGCTGAGAGTTGCTACCAGCAGGTTCCTAGCATACCTTAGTGGACTTCGGATACCACGCCGTCAAGATACCAGCATTCGATGTCGTGAATACAGACTGGCCTAAACATCAGAATAAAGTAAACAATACTTCTATGTGAATAACAAGCCATATCATATATGCTTACCCACCTACCGCATGTTACAAGAAGTTCAAGTTTGAAGATGCTGTCTCGTGACACGTGATACGGAAACGGGGATAAGGGCTCAAGGGAATGTGTGATACGTCTCAACATTGATTGAGCCCCAGGTGAACAGACAAGATTCTGTTGCTGGGCAGATACTGAAGCAGATCTTTCACTGACGGCAACACAGCCATGCATGCGAAACAAGCGCAGTCGCGGCTATACACAGTCAGCGTCTGGATCTCAGGAGATAGGAGATGGATTGGCGGGTGATGATCAAGACAGTTGCGTGTTCGAGGGCGAAGAAGCGACCCTGCAATGGAGAGTCTCGTTTCAGATCGAGACCCGCCTCACCTTGGTGGCCCTGAGTAAAGGTGTCGTTCTAAACCGAGGATCCGACAGTGCTGCAACATTCAGGTGAGGTGACTCACCACACCAAAGGAACGGGTCGAATTTCTTTGTCTCTGAGAGGCCTGGGGCGAATTTGGACTTCCTACAACGGCAGGAGATCGTGACAAGATGTGGACGAACCCTGCAGGGGTAGATTGCGGATCAACTTCTAGTGTCGAAGCCCACGAGTGAACGAACAAGCTAAAAAAAGGACTTCCATTTTTCGACATCTATGTGGGTTGCAGTCGTCGCCTCTCGCCCCGAGCAATTTGAAGTGCAGCAACCAATCTCGTTGTGTATTTACTGTGCGCCGTACAGTTTTTCCTTTTTCTTTTCCTGATGAGATGGATCTCGCTGGTGGGTGCCTTCAGTAGTTGGTGAGCGTTTGAGAAGCTGAAACTTGATGGGGCTCGAGATTTTCCCGCTTTCATTCCTTAGCCCAGGGGGTTTCAGACTACGAGCCACTCTCGTTGTAGCTTGGCGGCCTTGATCTACCGTCAGAAGGAGGCTAACGAAAAGAAGTGCGGCCCGGTCTGTTTCTGAACATGGCCGGATTGCACTGAGCAGCTGAGGTCGAGAACTGAGAACGCATAGGCAAAAAGATCAACCAGTTTATCCTATATCCATCGTGAATACCTAGCTGCGATACGATATACTAGTCGTTTACGAGTAGGCAACTGGGCAATTAGGGCTGTGGCAAGAGATTCGCAACTGCCCTAGTCAACGAATCTAGCTCTTGGATGGATAAAAATAAGTCTTCGTATACAAAATAGTAGCTATTAATCTCGTCAACGTCTCCACCGGTTCAACGTCGACGACACCTGTCTAGTAATAGCTGTTCGGCTTTACTCAGACGTCTTACCTCCTGTACACTGGCGCCTCGAAGTTGACGCATATGTATTATCCTAGTATCATGTCCTCGACCTAGAATAGAAATATTTGAAAGTAACCGCCGCAGTGGCGCAACAAAACATGAGGCTAAGCCACGAGATCTCTGACAGTTTCAACGTGACCAAAAAATGGCACACCTCCCTCGGCACTGGCAATTGACTTCAAACAAAGGCCACGCGAGCCAGCCGATCGTACTCAGCTAACTTGAACGTCGCCTGCTGCCCGGTCAGCAAACACAGTGGCCAGGCGGTAGCCAGTGCACTCGAACGAAGTTCCAATCTGGGAAGCCCAGGCCTTTACGGCAACAGGCGCAGTAGCGTAGTTGACGGTGGAGGAACAGGGGACCCCCTTTCTCCCCCGTCTGAACTTGGCGAGCCGCCTGTCTCTTACATGCAGTCCAGAGGTTACAGAGGGTCCCTTGTCCACCTGTGACGCCAGCAGCGGCCGAATCACCGAACATTTGGATGAGACGGGGCAACGGGGTTGCGGCGGGCCGGGGTAAGGCCAGTCTTTTTCTTGGCCGGCGACGGCGTTACGGAGTGGCGCGCACCAGGCTTTGCAAAGTCGAAACGATAACTGCCAAAGAGAGTTGGGGTTTTACCTGTCTGGATAAGTTAAATTGTGCTGCGATATTGTGCATGATTAGGTGAGCCAGTAATAGGACGATATCGATGCCCTGTAGCCCTACATAAGAGGAGGTTGGAGGTTAGTCGTTGAAGTGGCTGGACAATAAAAGGGTATTGAATATTGGAATCTTCAAAGTATGTTTTGTCTCTGACTCCTGATTGAGTGTTTGGTGTGTTCTCTGTCCATCGTTTCCTAATTCCGTCAAGATCTCAGATAGCCCTGGCCCCAAATCCCCATCATGCTCACATCCCAAATTATCCGTTCCATTGTCACAGAAGGACGACATGCACATGAGCACCTCTCATCAGCACAGTGTAAGTTGTGCTGCAGACCAGGAGGTACCTATGGCCTACGGCCCACCTGCGGGTTAAATTTAAATCCTCGACCCTACCCTGGCGTCGCGACCTGCACCCCGCCCCCCCTTGTTCTGCAATTCTTGAGTCCCAAATTTGGTTCCGGGTACGTGATTGGTCGAGTATTGGCGCCTTCCATGCTGTGAAGTGCTGCAGAGTGTGCTGCGCGAGATCTATATTTAGGACCCCGGACGCGTTTCGTGCAGCGAGCCCTCCACTCACGAAGAAGGCTCCACGGTCGTGGCTAACTTGGAACGAACAGCAGGAGCTGTGACTGGCCACTCGTAGCGCCCTCGACTTGTTCGCCCCATCTACCCATCCTCTGAGAGTGAGCGCTGGAGATGGGATTCCTCATCAGTTGGACCTTGCTTCGCTTGTCTTTTCTTGCTGGCCGCCTTGCAAGCGGCCCTGGCCTGTATGTTCATGTTCTAGGTCGTTTTCAATCGGTGCATCGGCTTTCTATTGGACACCGTACGTTGTGAATTGGAACCAACTCCATTCTAGCCATCCAATAATGAGGGAGGGACTAATGTATCGCGACTCGTCTTGCCAAATCGTGATAGCACTGTCGAGTATTCATTCATAGTCGAGACTTCAAACCAACCCCAAGGAGAACCGAGGGGACTCTGTTGTTGTGGTGAAGGATACCCTTGTTTCATAAGATATAGTCTAAATCGGTATCTTATTGCCTCTAGTGCATGTATACTCTTCCTATTCCTGTATCATCCTGGGGACCACGCCTGCTTCCTTGCTTTCTGCGGAGGCATTCTCTTCTTGTGCAGCATACATGACCGCCAGCAAGGCGCATTCGTGCTGTCCCCCGTTTCGCCTGCATCAGGCGGATATCTGTTTCATACGGCGAAAACGAAACAGTGACTAGCTCGTTGCCGCCGTATGCAGCTGAAGTCATTGCCGGATTGGATTGAATGCTTCCGTTTAATCGTTCGTTGAATGTTTTAGATGCCGCCGTTGCTATGTCGGCAGCGCTTGGTCTCGAGGCTTTCGCAGCGCCTCCACTGGGCAGCTGACTTCTTCGCTTCTTCCAACAAGAAACAAGAGGAAGACATGGAGGCCTGTAAAGTACCTTGTCTCTGCCTCGACCCTCCGTAAGTGTCTAGGCCAGCCTCCTGCCCGGAAGGCACGGTGCGTAAAAGAGGATATACTTACAGTGCCTATAAGCTGTAGCGCCGACTTGGACGCACCCCCTCCCCCAGAGCTAAACTCAATCCAATCCAATCCCAAGACGTCCTTGCTCAGTCTCACACTCCCCTCCAACTCGTTACTCTTCCTCTCATCTTTCTCACTTCTCTCCTCACTTTGATCTTCAATTTCAATCTTCTTCTCTTTGCCCTTCCCTTTCCCTTCCCCAGACGTCTGCTATAACCTCCTCGACGACGACTCGGTCTCCCTAATAAAGGGAAAGAATGATCTTGCCATTGTAATAGCGCCCGCCATTCGCAGCCCTGCCGCTACTTAACCCATGGTCTTCGAGGCGCCAGTTCTTTGTCTCACATACTTTCTGGGCTCGTTCCTTACTCTCCCTGCTACACGCTAGATTCGACAGTAGCTGCTTTCTCGATTGCTTCTATCGCCTCAATTCGCGATTCGACCTTTTCCCTAACAGGAACATCTCGTTTCTTCGCCCATCACCAGGCTCATTTCTCTCTTTAACAAAACGAGTACCTGGCGTGCGTTTGCCGAGCACTGCCCACTTACCTGGTACCTACGCTCAGCAACAGGATCAGCTGCGCTGACCATCGAACGACCGACCTGCTCTCGATTGCACTGCGACCCGCGAAGCCATTCGTTTCTCTTCTCGGATTTATTTTACAAGCCATCAAACACTGTCATAATTTCAACGACACCATCCCAGGTGGAAACTAACCTGCATTTCCGAAACGGCTGAGCGAATACTCGAAACAGCGACTACTACATAAACGGCGATACTATACCTTGCCCTTGAACACCTGCATCGACTCACTGCGCGCCCGGAAATTGGGTTTTTAGAAAGCCATGCCGTCAGTAACAGACCGGAGAGTATACGAGGATCAAATACCGCCATTTATGACAGTATTTGATCTGGACGCCGAGACAATGGCAGACCAGGACACTGTCACACTTGTGGATCCCAAGTTTGTCGATCTGGAACCCAAACGACCTGGCATGATGAGTGCATCTCATCAACACGGCCTTCGTCCAAGCATGATGCCGGCTGACCCAACCCACAAGCACCACGACAGCACATCTACACAAACTTCAGAGTCTGCCGATTCTTCGCCCACTACAACGCTGTCTACAACCGATTCTTCGCCTCTTTCAGATGCATCTCCCTCGTCATCTCCTGATTCTCCGACGAATCTCATCCCCCTCAACAACTTCCCGGCTACGAGCTTTGGTAATCTTCCTACCAACAACCATACCACCACCAGCACTCTCCTCAGCGAGCCTCCTCGGTTACAGCGTCCCATGACCTCACCCTCGCCTCGGCGAGCGCGTAATATGAAAGGTCTCTCTATTCAGCCGCCATTTGCTGCCTCAACCTCGACGACGACCATCTCCCTGGTGTCTGAACCTTCGTCTCCATCATTTATCAAGCCTATGATTCCTGCTATGAGACGAAAGCCTAGCCAGCTGAGCCTGAAGACCAACACTTCTGATCTGATTCACAAGACCACTTTGGAGGTCCCGCCCTCACCAGCCATGCCTCCTATGCTTCAGCGCCGAGCTCTTAAGCATTCTTGCTCTTCACCCCACATGTCATCTGGCCTAAAATCTGCTACATTTGGCCCACCAGGTGGTATGACTTTCCCAAAGGTTCTCGAACGAAACGAATCTGGACTTTCCGAGGTTTTGCGCCCATCGAAATCGATCATGAAGCCATCTTTCGAGACTCCAATTACCGAAGAGGACTCGCCAATTCGCACTCAGATGGCTAACCGCGATGATGACCCGTACCGTGATAACGAGAATAACGAAGACATGAAGACCCCAGGATATCCTGATGGTCCAATTGCTATTTACGGAGACAATGTCTACCTCTACTCAGAACCAACGGCTGATCAGGCGGCGCGTTTTGATGTAGTTATCAACTGCGCCAGAGAAGTCAACAACCCATTCGAAATTCGTAAGGCGGCTCGGGAGTCTCACCGACGAGCCCCGTCTCAAATCGAGAGCCCAATCCCTGACACGGCCGTTTCCACGGCTAGTTTTATGACTGCGTGGGAGTACCCTCAAGGCGAGGACATGATTGAAACGCCTACGACACCGAAGGCTTTCCATTTCAAGGAGCCTGAATATATACATGTTCCCTGGGATCACAACACAGATATTGCCCCGGATCTTATGGAACTGTGCGATCTTATTGATAATCGGACGAAGGCTGGCAAACGCGTTCTCGTTCATTGCCAACAGGGCGCAAGTCGATCTGCCAGTCTCATCATTGCCTACGGTCTTTTTCAAAAACCCGATATCACCGTCAACGATGCTTACTATGCGGCTCAAGCCAAGAGCCAATGGATTAGCCCCAACATGAAACTCATGTACTCATTACAGGATTTCCAGAAAGAGGTGACAACGAAGCGCACGACTCTGCCTTCGCATCGCCCTCGTACTGGCCGAAGTCCCACAAAGCACCGACTTACTCTATCTGCGGATGCTATTGAGATTGGTCCCAAGGAACCCCAGACAGCGCCTCTTCCAACGCACACTGAGGATGTAAAGGAGTCCAATCTAAACCTGAGTCCGAGCCGCCTCCGAGGCAACTCAACACCCGGCCTAAGGCCAGTCTCACCCGGCCCGGCCTCTGCTCCACCTACCTGCACATGGAAGGATGAAGTTGAGCAGCAGCCCACAGACCATCTGGTTCCTTTCAAGCTGGGCGACCTGCCCAAAAGGCCTGTATCAAGTCAGGGCAACCCGCCACCTGCTCTGGCCCCATCCCCATCTATGGATTCAACCATGAAGCCTCCACCTTCACCCGGATTCCCATCTCAATCGAGCCTGGGTTTCCAGACTATGTCATTTCCACGTTTCAATCCAGCACCAACTATCACGTCATCGAATACGAAATACAATGATGCGCCAGTGGAGAGAACCATCACTCTTCCTGGCTCATATCCCGAGGATGATGCTCTCTTATCTCCTCGGGCTGAGACAATGACTAATAACCCGCTTCACGAGGTTGCTGAAGTTGCCGGCATGCGATTTGTCGAATCACCACCAACTCCAAGCCAGGGTTTGTTTTCTCCTCGAACCGGCATGTTTCCTCGCAACCCGTTCTCGACATTTGGACGACCACCAGTTGTCGTTGACCCGAGAAGTCCACCAACGAGGGGCGAGGCACCAATAATTCGATCAATTGATGATATTTTATGATGAAGCATGGTAGCTTTGCTTCAACACTTAGCATACTGTACGCATGGATTTCTCGAGAGGAGGATCCATGAACGAATACTTTCGCTCATATTTCTTTTTTCGAACTTACAATCGCTATTCAACAACATGAATACAGCATTCCAGGGCGTTTTAGCAACAGGGCAGATGTTGCAACTGTACTTAATTCGACCCTCGATCCCGGACGGTCTTGATAAGACTGGCCGTACGACGATACGCAAACAACAAAATCTATCTTCTTTGTCATCTTATCCAATCGTTATCCCCTATACACAAACATTCGCTTTTTTCAGCAACGCACAGCGCATGGCGTCGGATGGTTCCACGATGACCTAGTGTAATATAGACAAAGACATCACGTCTTGTCAAGTTTGTTTTAGTTTATTTTTGGTTCGCTTTGTCTATTTTGGACTACAAAAGGAAGTGGCGCATGACCAAGGACCCTCTAGGGGACTTAAGGAGGGCTCAAATACCCAGTCAAGGAAAGGGGTTGGAGGCATGGCTTAGGGACAGACGAGTTGCTGCTGTCTTGGGCTATAGCAGTAGGGCGTTTTGGGAAGCAAAGGAGTCTTGAAACAGCAAGACAGGGCGACTGAGGAATTACTTAGGTGATTATCAAAGAGGATTCTCACAACACTGTTTTGATCCTTGCAAGCTTGATGTAATATGCCGTCTATGTGTTTCTGTTCACCACAAACTGACAAATCTTATGACTGTATGTATATGTATATGTAATGACTATAAAAGTTTCCTATAGCACTATCGACTCCTCTTAACGCCCTTCGCACAATCCCTGATATGTACATCCACCCATCTGGTAGGGACGGTGCCCTAAGCTATCTATCTACATAACTCTAAGTCGCATTTTATTCTTCTAATCGCAGAAAAACAGCCTACTCTATTCTAAAGCTCCTTCTTTCCATTCTGCTGTGCGGCTTTCTTGGCAGCCTCCTTGGCCATCTTCTCCTGTCGCGCAATGCCAGCCTCGACGCCGATACCTCCAAAAACGAGCGCGACGCCAAGCCACTGCATCTGCGTAAGGCGATGGCCAAAGGCCAGGACGGAAAGAATCATAGTAAACATTTTGCGAGTGACGGTGACAGTGACGAGAAGGACAGAAGAGAAGGTGGAGAGGGTGTAGACTGAATTGGGATATGATTAGTTGAGGGCAACACAAATAGGTGAATGAGGTTAACAAAGACTCACAGATAAAGACCTGACCAACGGCACCGCAGGCAGCGAAGCCGAGAACGTCCTTCCATACGGCCGGGTATCGAGCCATAAAGTCCAGAGCGGTCTTGAGCTCGCCCGCGCTACCCGCAACGTCCATGCCGAACCACTCCCCGATACCTGTAGCGACTAGCCACGGGCTGATGATCAAGTAAGTGCCCGTAACCAGGGTGCTCATGATGTTGTTGGCGCACATCATCTGAGGTCCAGAATAGGGGCGGAACATCTGGAAGATGTGGTCCTGGGTGCTGTTGGTCAAACCGTCAAACAGCAGGTTGATGCCCAAAAGCAGCAGACCCCATGCCGTGCTCGCGTCGTCAGGGCGCACCTTGCTGCCCTTCTTCTTGCCTGAGTGCAGAGTAAAGACTGCCACGCCGAGCGTCACGGCCGCAACCACAAGATACTTGTAAAGAGGGTAGCGGCGGCGGAATACGGTGATGTGTAGGAACATAACGGGCAGCAGCTTGCAGCTCTTTGCAAGAAGGAAGGTAATGTAGTCGATATGCGCTAGCGACGCGTAACCAAATGGGCTTGCGAGACTGCTCGTGACGGCGACGAGGGCAAGAGGCGCGAGGATGCGGCGCGACGGGATGACGGAAGGGACGGTGCTGTTGCTAGGAGTCGAGGCGAAGAGATAGACGGCGCCCACAATGGCAGCGAAGATGGACTGGATGGTGTTGAGGAAGACAGGGAAGTGCCAGACCTCCGGGGCGTCAAGCGGGCCATACGGCGTCGTGGTGAGCTTTTCTTGCAGATAGGCCCAGGTAAGGCTTTTTGTAGTAGTACAATTAGCAGTCATTCCACAAGTCTGCGTCGCTATCATGGGTGCTGTTTGCCATACTTACAATGAAGCATAGATACCTGCAACCGCAACGACGAGCTGCAACAACCCGGCTTCTTGCGCCGCCGGCGCAGGGATAACAGCGTTCTTCACAACATTACCGTTGGAAGGGTTCTTTTGCGAACCATTGGTGTCTTCCCATGTTGCCGTTGTCTTATTGAAGAATTCGGACGATGGCTCGCGCCGAATGGCTGGTTGCTTTGAGCGCGCCATTCCCAGTGTTGTCGTATTGAAGGGCAGATCAAAAGAATAAGAGAAAAGCAGAAGCGTTCGCTATAACTCTAAAGATACAAAGTTTCAGGCCGATAAATGGTGTTAAGGAGAGGATGAAGGAACAAAGCGAACGAAAAGGAGCCGGAAAAAATGGTTAATTGATCAATCAATCAGAGTTGCCATGATGAAACTGACAAGTTGGCTTCAATTGAAACCATGAGACGGGGGTCCAAATGCGGCGGAGTGCCAGTCCCACCACAGAGCCACATCGGCCCACTAACTACCGTAACTTCAAGGGTCCAACAATAGATAAATGTGGCGTTATCTCAGCCACTTTCCAAAAGGGTGCCATACTACGGAGTACTTACTGTAGGTAACTACATTATCCTTCTGAACGTTATCACTAAGGTATAGTAGTACTTAGGTACAGTAGGTACTTAGTTATAAAGGTATCAATCACTTCACACCAAATGGATTCGCAACGTGCTCATAATTTCGATTTTATTTGATGGCTCTTCGGCCCAAGCTAAATCCATCCCAACCCAGGATGTTCTGTTCTAAGATTCCTGACTGGAACGTAGAGTCACCTTGTGTTGGATAGAGGGTTGCAAGGAACAAAATACACAATGGGTGAGCCAATGTAGTTAATGTCATGGGGTATGTGAGAGCGATGAGTGATGTGGGAATTATGTGAGCGGCAAGTCGGGAGGCACGGATCGCGTGACAATGTCGGGATCCGAGGGTGTAAGAGATAGAAACAGTTGTGCGAGGTGAAAGAGAGGGGAAGGTGACGCGAAGTGTGAGTAGAGATTGTAGGGAGGGACCGTGATGTGCCCTTCTCGGCCCCTGAGAGGTTACGCTATCCCTATCGTTACCAGCTCTGAAAGGGTAATTTTGTGTCATTAAGCCATATTCATGTCGGACTGCGCCGATATGGTTCATCAGTCCTAAGGAAGAGCTGTGTCATGCCGCTCCAGTACCGTGAAGCCAGCTTCCAAGGGACAAATGATATGCCGCCAAGAATGCGATCAAGGAAAACTGATACAGGCGATACGCTATAGGCTGATAGCGATACATCGCGCCACAAAGAGGGTGGTTTGGTGTAGGAGGCGACGAGGTGAGAAATAGGGCTGGGCCTAAATCAACACAAGTCGTACCCTGGTTGATGTAGCAAGAATAATGAGATGAGAACAATCAGGAAAAGAAAACGAGATGGGGGAGGGGGTTTTCGTTTTTGGCGGAGGGGAAGGTGGTCGGACAAGTGGATTCGGTCGCTCATGGTGGTGTTGTCTGGTATCATCCTTAATGCAAACACAAGCCTCGCGGCAAGTCAGATCTGGAGATGTCCCAGGTCGCCTTGCCAGAATTGACCTCAGCAAGCCGTACGGAACACGAGCAAAAGCAAGACTCAATGAGATTTTGAACATCCGCCAGTCGCCTACTCGGGCTCCTGGAGCTGGCTTCGGCGCATCTTCTCAGCCTCTAAGTTCTCGTACAGAAGGAATAGTGCTGACTCGTTGGCTTTGGCAGTGCCCATAATGGTGAACATGCGCTCGCCTGTCTCATCATGAGGCGCCTATAGTTCAATAAATCAGCTATACTGCAACGATTTCAAGGTCAGATGACTTACCTTGGCAATAGAAATGCGTGCGCCCGATGTCTTTCGGATCTCGCTGATCTTGCTACCAGCACGTCCGATGATACACCCAACCATGTCTGCAGGAATGCTGATGTTTTGAGTTTGGATCTCTTCACCATTCTCATCGTGGGTAGGAGGGCCTCGAAGGGCTGCATCAGAATCAGAGCGGCGGTTATACGGCCTTGAGCTGCCATTGCTGAAGTCGGCGCCATTGCCTGTTCGCATAACGCGAGGGCTACCACCATAATCGCTCCGGCCCGAACCTTGGCTGTATCCTACTCCGCCACTAACGCTTCCGCTGCTGGAAGGTTGAGTACGAACAACAGGGTTGTAGAGGACGGTGCCGGTGCCTCGCTGCCAGTCGTCAACCAGACACTTGCAGATCTCCCAGATAGCGCGCTGAATGCCCTCAGGAGTGCCTTGGACCTCGACTATTCTCTCGGTAGATTGGGGAAGCATCTCCTTCTGCGCAACCATGCGAACTCCTGAAGCGTCCTGGATGTGTTTTATCTTGAGACCTTGTCTTCCAATGATGGTTCCCATTTGGTTGTGCGAGATGAGTAGCTTGATGGCTATATGCGCATGTTAGCAAGATCTGAAGATTCGATCGCTTCATAAAGAGAAAACGAATTAGACGTACGGTGAGTACCATTGCTTTGAACAACGCCTCCCATACCCATAGCAGGGGCACCCTCCAGCAGAGCGCGGGCGACAATGGCGTAGGCACGAGAAATGGCGTCGCAACCGCCAGTGATGGTCAAGACACGGTCATGAACACCTTGCACAACTTTGCTGACGCCAGCCTTGACGCCAGTCTCGTCCCTGAGATCGGCAACGTTCTTGCCGCCTTTGCCAATAATGACACCAGCTTCCTTGGAAGAGACAATGGCGCGAAGGGTGAGCTGTGCCTGGGCGTATTCCTCATCCGTCTTAGGGGCAGGTTCGCCGTCAGGCCCGAGGCGGTCCTCCATTCTGAGCTGATCCATCTGATCGAGGATGTCGCTGCCGTTGCCGGGAATAGAATCCTGAGGGGCCGACATTTTAATATTAGGTCGGGAAAGGAGGGCGTGGGGATAAAGTAGTGATTCGAGTTGGAGATAAAGCGTTTAGGGTTGAGAAGAACGAACAAACGAGGAGAATGTCCAAACGGTTCTGCCAGCTTTGTTAGTACAAATCTTCAAATTTGTAAGTGTGCGAGAAACGTATGCTGGAGGCGCAAGCCCGCATGTTGGGCGATCGTCTCTCACTTGCAGCGCACATTTAAACCAGTGGAATCCAGCATGACATAACTAGATCCGATAGTGAAACGAACAACGCCAAGCTCGAAAGGAACTGAATGACAAACGAGGTGCTTTTACTAACCTTAACGTCGACGCTGGGGATGCTGCGAGGACGTAGAAGTATGCTGGAGAAGGCGGGGGTAGCGAGATGGGGAGGTGGTGCAGTGTGTTTTTTTTTCTGCGGTAGTATACGCGAGGCGGGATAGCGGGGTCAAGGGTCGCGAGCGCTCCGGTTGAGAAGGCGGCGGCGGCGGAGGAGGCGGCGGGTGGGTTACTGAGCAATACGCGAGAGGCGTATAATTAAGAGAGGCGTCAACAGCCGATGTAACAGAATCGAAACAAGAGCTGGGATAGAGAGGAGGATGAGAGGAGAGCGGGAGGAAGGTGGGAGATGGAGAGAGGAAGGTGATGAAGGTGAGGTGAGAGAGAGATGCGTAACGTAAGTGGGTGAAGGAGGTTGGATACCTAGAAGAAGAAAAAGAAGAAGAAGAACAGGGCCATAACAGAGGACAGCCAAAACTACGAGTGACCACACAGAAAGATCGGTGCAGTAAGGTACCTGCCAACCTAAGGTACAATGCTTGTCTGCAATGTGGTAGCGGCCAGTGAGCGGAGTGGGGTGCAATAGATGGAGGGGCAGGATGCTATGACCACCAGAAGTGATAAGGCAGGAACCCGGGTGAAAAGTACCTTAATTCCAACTTTCTTCAAGTGATAATACATCAGAGCGCAAAAATCTTGACAGATGAGGGGAAGAGCTACTTCGAATACAAGTACTTATGTGGTGTCCCAGCTTCCACCTGCCGATATCCACAGCCATGCGTCTTGCCCCGGCTTAAAAGACGGGCGAGCATCTTAGCTCTCTTGGGACTACCATTGTTAGGTTAGATACTTGCTCATGTTGTGTCTCCGTTAGATATTGTTTAATGTTAACTACCGATCAACGTTAAGAAGCCTAAGCAAGGTGAATCGGCTTTCCAAGCGCCGGGAAACGGCAGCAGAAGCGGGGCGTTTATCCGGACTATCAGTGGGCAGATCACAAAGCCGCCGTTTGGGGAAGCCGCAACTGACAGCGAGGCGAGGTGCGAACGGCCAATATCCAGACTTGTCTAAACACTAAGAACTCGGGAGGATTGATGTTTCGACTTGTCGAACGTTGGTATCGAATCTCCCTTTCTTCATCTATTGAATCTGAGCTAACCTGGTCGGTACGGTCCAAAGGACGATGATATCCTAAGTCAGACTTGACAGCTCTACCTAGACAAGTCTCAGTAACCATGTCTGTCTGTCTTCGATCTGACAACAGCCGTATCGCACACACACGAGGTCAAAGCCCAGGATTGGCATGTGCCACTAATCCTCTCTTGGAATCAAGCGAGCATCGAGCATCCATCCCAAGTTTCTGGCATCGTTTTGTTCTGTCCGTTTGAGCCAAAGAACGGACAGCCCACATTCCCTGGCAACCTGGTCACTCGGGAGTTTTTACTACGTAGTATACCACCCACTTGGCTGGGAGTGGGCCACGGAGCATTAACTTTCAAAACGCCCACAACGATTAGCGCCGCCTTCTGTCCATTGATCACTTTATTGAGCGGTTCTAAATCGCCAAGGGGCTTGGAAGAGGCAATGGATAGAGCGAGCGTTGTCAGCGTGACCAAGAACCTTCAGGGTTATCATATCACCAAAGCGCGATATCGGCTAAACCTCATGGTAGGCCAGGGTCGAGGGTTGAGAGCCTAGGGTAGGTAGAGAGCCTCATTGACTGTCCCTGTGTGTGATAACCACCCATTGAGTGGCACCTTCGCCATGGATAGCATTGAAATACCGTATACCAATAACATACAACTCCAATGCCCTAATACTCGTTTAAGCATGAATTGTATGTTCCTCTCCGCTTTTTGCTTCATCAATGCTCCCCAGCCTGATGCTGTGCAACGGTCCAACCCCGCAAACCGTCGCCAACTTGATATGCTACAGTAACAGCGAGTCCTCAACCAGTATTCCATCACCACATATCCGTAGAGCCGTCCAAATAGCACGAAACCACTGTGACCAAGTTGCTATGGCTCCAACAAATGACGCTTACACTCTTAATATCCAGGCCACATCACCTGGCCGTAGCTACTGTCACTGGGATTGGTCGTCTAGTGTCCACAGCTGGTGGAGCAATGCTACTGGAAACTGGCCGTGCAGCTGCAAAGCATCACTATTTGACAGCTATCGTGTGTCCCTGTCGTGCAATGCTGGTAGTTGATTCTACTACCATGAAGAACCTCGGAGCATTGATTTCGCACATGCCTTGCGATGCTTCCTTCTCCTTTCGGGGATAGAGCAGAGAAGCAAACCCTTGTACAACACAACGAAACAAACTGCCTTACCAAGCAACTCTGTGATATTATTGTCGATTTGATCTGAAGTCTGGACCCTATCTCATCGTTGCCTTAGCTTTTCCTCATGTTCTATCCAGAAGTTCTTGCACGCCTTATGTCCCCAGTGATCTAGCCACCACTCCCCAAAACTGTCCTCTACTTCGTAGTCCACTTTGGCTACCCGCTCTTCTCTTTTCAGGCCACAGATGATACAAGCCTTGGGGGCTGTTGGTACCATCTTAGCTGTATGCATTTGCATGTTCTCGCTGATCTCAGGGACCTTCAGCGCCAGACCCTTATCGGCAGATTTGGCCGCAGCAACTGCAGATCGTAGACGACCAACTTGCTGACGCCATACAGCAACCACATCAGCAGCCTCACGATCCTCACGTGAAGCCTGTGTCTTGTCCACTCCTGCAAGCTTCATACCCTTACTTCCCGCGGTCGATATCGACATGCTCTTGGCTAGAATCTTATCCCGATGCCATCGCTGTTTGCGACCAGCAATAACGCGAGCAGCTGTTGTCGCTAACAGGATGTAACCTTGTAGAAAGTCAACGGCTTTCGGGTCTGATACGATGCGCTGCTTGATCGAGGCGTTTTGACCCGACATGGGCTTGAATAAGGCGGTACCAGAGTTGAGAAGATCAGGGAAAGCAGAAAGGATAACCGACGGAGGTGGGACGTTAATCGGCGGTGGAACGTTGTCCTGAACGTCAATATGCGATGGTTGAACGTTGTCAACGGCGTCCCAGTCCCAGCTTTCAGGAGGCTTCGTTGTGTCTATAGTTGATTTTTTATCATCACTGGCCGTGAAATCATCCCAAGCACCCCACCCTTCATCCTGTTCTTTGCTTTTATTTATGCTATGGTCCTTTGCACGGTGATCCTTCGCGCTTTCGAAGGTTGGCCATGCTGTGGTTGGGGTCTCCTCCTTAGGTTTCTTCACTTCCTTAGGCTCCGCTGAAGTAGGCGTTTTGATGGCCAACTCTGGGAAGGGGTTGCGATCCTGGAAAGAAGGAGATTTGGGTGCTTGAGGGTAGTTGGCAGTGGCACCAAAGGCAAGGGGTCCGAGAAGCTGGCTAGGTGGTGACTTTTTGGTTTGTTGTGAAGAAGTTGGATCTGGTTCATCCAATGAGAGAAGATCCATTGACGGAGGATTTGGCGTCGGTTTCGTGGCTGCACCTGGAGAAGTCGCCTTTGTTGCGGCTGGAGGAGGAGGAACACTTTCGAAATCTCCAAACTCATCATCATCGTCATCATCATCATCATCATCACCTTCAGCGACCTGAAGTTCGAAATCTTCGGCATCAAAAAGCACACTAGGGTCTTTCTGTGCTGAAGGTTTCAGCGTGGCTTTCATTCGTGGATGCTGTGATTCTTGGGTAATCGGTCCCTGCCCCCACTGTTGCGTAAACTGTGACTGCAGTCCCGATGGTTGGGTGGCCTTTGGAGTACTAGAGGGGTTTTGCGCAGCTGCCCCAATATCGACAAGGCTGTTGGACAAGAGATCCATCGTCGATGCCCTCACAATTCGAGTTGGCGGTTGTTGTCTGATACCAGGTGCTCGCTGGGCCACAGCCGCAGCCGGGCTTGGGTTTGGCTTGGGCCATGGTATAGAAGATGATTTCGCCGAGCTTGTATTTGTGCTTACTGCTGATCCCCAGGCCGAAGAAGAAACAGGAGCAGGGCTCGGCGTCTGAATGGGAGTCGCAGCGGCTGTTGTAGGCTGCGATGGCTCAGCTACTTCAAAATCGCCCCAGCCATCATCATCATCATCGTTCGTCTCCGTCGGCTTCGACGGGACTGGGGCACTTCCCCATGCGTTCTGCGCGCTCGATTGAGCTTGGAATGCAGGCCAAGGCTGTGTGTTCACTGGCGAAGCATGGCCGGTATTACCCCAGAGATCAAAAAGATCCTTGGTTTCAGCACGCTGTAGAGGTTTTGGGGGTGGTGGTTGCTGCACTTGAGGTTGAAAAGGAGTGGACTGTTGTGTTGGAGGAGGTGTTGAGTTATCTGAGAGGCTATTGAACTCAGCAAAGAGATCTGCAGACATGATAGAGCGCCCAATATGGCACCACTCTGTAACTTGTGGTCACGGGATATAGTGAATACGGCGTGAGGTGAAAGGGAAAGCTGCCGATGAGCGCAAGGCCGGAGTTTGAAGGTTAGAATATCACACCTGACCCGAGGCAGTTGGCATGATGCTATTTGTTTGGCGGTCAGCCCCTGAGCGTGGAGGCATCTACGCCCTAGCAGGTGTCCCGGGAGCATTCTCAGCGCTGCAGTACGGTAGACCAGCTCCATAGGTGCAGCAGAGGCCTGAAGGTGGGGCCGAGCTACGGAGGCGGAAACCCAACTGAACCTGAAGCGCCGATAACTCCAGGCTCATACTCCGCCATCACCTTTACATTCAACCTGGTTACTCCCGTTCTGGACCTTGTTCGCGACACCGTGAAATTGACTCTCCTCCCTTCGTGGTGTAGCAAAGCGTCATGAGGCCTCTCGAAGAGTCGCTGTAGGTTGCGCCTATCAGCGACAATAAGTAGGGATCGGAATCAACTGACCAAACCTTTCTGCGCAGCTCGAGATGGCGTGAGACACAAGCTCAGGGTGCGCATCTTGGTGACCTACGACGTGCCGTTCGATATAATGGTCCTTCAAGCCCATGCATATCAGGGTGCCGTTCTCTTTGTTGGAAGGTTAGTAACTTGATTCTATCGTTGGCTGACATAATAACTAAGCCTATCACTTCAGACTTTCCTCCTATCAACTACTGCGGAGGGTTTGAGCTGGTCTCAAGTCCTTGAAGATGGAAGACGTCTTTATACGGAGCGTCGTGATCACTTTCTGAGATACATCAAGCACCCCGAAGCCCTTGCGGAGCTGAACATCGATCCTTTAACCGAAGACCCAACCGTAAGACTATTTATTTCCAGTGCTGATAGCGGATATTGAACTGACACGGACACCAGTCTCCCTGGAACACCATTCGTCAAGATGAGACTGTACGCGCTGAAATTCAGCAAGACGTTCAAAGACTCCCCGACGAAGCATCTTATCATGAAGACCAGACCCAATCAACCATACTGGACATTCTCTTCATGTACTGTAAACTGAATCCTGAGCGAGGCGGTTACCGCCAGGGTATGCATGAGTTACTCGCTCCTATTCTACATGTTGTTGAGCAAGACGCTTTGGATACTACATCCCTGCCATCAGACACCCCTCTTGATGATGCTCTTGTCAAAACTCTCGACCACTCTTTCATTGAGCACGATGCCTTCATCATATTTTCCAAGCTGATGGAGCGGGCTCAGTCGTTTTACGAAGTCAGGGATGCCGTAACGACACCAGGAACCCCTTTGCGACCCTCCAGGTTTCCAGAGCAGAGTTCTGCCATTGTAGAGCGGAGCAAATTTATTCATGAAGTCTGCCTGCAGAAGGTTGACCCAGAGCTCGCTACGCATCTTACCAATATTGAGATCCTGCCACAGATCTTTCTAATGTTAGTCATCCCATTTGTCTACGCTTGAGTCCTCTCTAACGTCGAAGTACTATAGTCGGTGGATCCGGCTGCTCTTCAGCAGAGAGTTTCCATTTGAGCAGTTTTTGGTGCTTTGGGATACAATCTTTGCTGTTGACCCGATCTTGGAGCTAATAGACCTCATTTGCGTAGCTATGCTCATTCGAATTCGATGGGATTGTAAGTTTTCTTGGTAATTGTATTTCTTGGCTAACATTTGTTTTTTAGTATTGGAGGCGGATTACTCTGTCTGTCTTCAGCTACTTTTAAAATACCCACCCCCATCAGGGGCCCATGGGCCTCACACATTTGTTGATGATGCCCTGTATCTACGGGATCATCTAGGCCCGTCTGGCGGATCGTCTCTTATCTTGAAGTATACTGGAAAGATGCCCTCGGTATCTTCGCCGCCTCAGACCTCGCGAGCAGATATTCCGAGCTTCCGTGGTTTCAACTCCTTTAGACAAAGAGGACCAGGTTCAAGATCGCAGATGCCGTCACCGTCTCGTTTCATTCAGCAACAGGGAGGCATGGAAGCCTTATTCCAAGGTGCCGCCAAAGGAGCCAAGGGGGTTTTCGAAAGAGGCGAAAAGCTCGGTATTAACCAAGCCGTTAGAGATGCCATGGGGGAAATTAAACGCAACATCAACGAGGCCAGATCCGCACCTAGATCCCCGCAGCCTACAATGAACGATGAGGGAGCAGCGATGACCCTGGTGGCTTTGGAAAGACGGAACCAGCAACTGGCTGCCATGCTCGACGAAACAGTCGACAACCTCAAAGCGATATCTGCTTCGAACCTGGACGACAAGGTCAAGAGCCTTGAGCTCATCGAGATTGCGGCTGCCAAAGTGCAGTTTGTCAAGATTTACTTGGATGATTCTTCAATGGAGGTTCCGATTCTACAATCTCCACTACCCGAAGAGAATCCTCAGGAAGTGGTTGTGGCGGAAACAAACATTATTCAGCCAGAGCCAGTTTCAGCAGCGCCAGCAGAGGTGGATATATCAGGCCTCCAGATATCCGAACCAAGTCCAGCGCCCAAAGACGAAGCGGCGCGTCCTTCTAGTCCTAACCGTATGGATGTGGTTGCGCCCGATGAGAGCAAAGCTGCAGATTCACTAGCTCCAGTGCGTCCCGCCCCTGTTCCAACTCGATCGACACTGGCTCAATCATCCTTCTCCTGGATGCTGGAGCCGGACGAATCATCGTCCACGAAAACAACAGCATCAACCACGAAGTCACCACCACCGCAACACAAGAAGAAGATGTCCAACAGCGCTAGTCGTGAGAAGAACGCATTTCTATTTGGCGAAGTCACTGAAAGTCGCAACCCCCTGAACTCGGACGAGATATTTGGTTTGGAACCCCTTAAGAAGTCAAAGGGCACACAGGGCAAGGATTAAGCTGAGCTGAATAGACGCGATCGAGGTAACATGGAATTGTGAGAAATGTGTTATTTGGCCGATCTTATAGAGCACATATCTATCATCTATAGAACCAATGAATTGGTTATGCCATCAAATCTACTTCACAGCTAGCCAACAAACGCACACGCTTACGCTTTTCTTCATCGCTTTAATGGTCTCTCCTTAATCCAAAATGCCATCAAAAATGATATGGCAAGATAAATAGTAATCAAGGCAAGTGCTCCAAGCGTCGCGACTTGGTAGCTTGATCGAACCTGGTCAGCGAGGTGAGGCGGTAGTTCCTTGATGTAGTCAAGGCTTTGCCGTACATTCTCCTCAATCTCACGAGCCTCATCACCGTTGGGAAGTCGGGCCGCCAGCTGTGTTCGGAGCACTTGCTGAAGGACGGCAGACCCCATGCTGATGCCGATGCTGGACCCGAGAGATCGGAAGAGGTAAGAGCATGCTACGACGACTGCAGTGTCCTCGACTGCAGCATTGGCGAGCAGACCGACGAGTGTTGTGGTAATGCCTAAGGTTGGTCAGCAAGTCAAGTCGGCGCAAGTAGCAAGTCTGATTCACGTACCACAGCCGGCTCCAAAGGACATGACAATAAGACCGGTGACCTCTCCTAGGGTCGATCGAAACCATACGGACAGTCCCAGTGGGAAGGCTGCAGAAAGTAACAAGGCATACGCTGCAACAGTGATGGAGTAAAATTTTCCGGTTCGCTTGATCACCCACCCACCAGAAATCGAGGCCACAACACCAGCAACCATACCCGGGACAAGTAATGAGCCGCTCTCTGTAGCGCTCAAGCCCTGAACAGCTTGGAAGAAAAGAGGCACAAAGAATAGAACTGCCATTTGTCCTGCCACTGAGAAGAAGTTGACCAGGTAGCATGCGAACAGGCTGCGATCGAAAATAATGTGGCCAGGAGCAAACGGATGAGAGGCGACCTTGATCTCGACCAACAGGAACAGTCCAAAGAGAACTGGCGTTAGCGATAGCGCAACGATAGTAATGATGTGTGACCAGCCAAGATTTGAGCCAGAATCCAGACCAGCAAGAAGAGCGACTACAGCGGATACAAGTGTGAAAGCGCCGAGAAAGTCAATCTTGCGCATCTTGGCAAGCCAGTGGTCGTGTTCCACGGGTGGAAGATCCAGAACGAAGTAGACGGCCACGAAAGCGACGACGCAAAGCGGAACCTGGCCAAGGAACGACCTGGAAAAAAATTTATTCAGCTCAAATTGAAGCTTAGTATGGCACATCGCAGACTCACCATCGCCAGCCGATCGAATCAGCCAATATCCCCCCCAAAGGAGCTCCTGTAGCTGTCCCGGCGAAGAAGAGAATATTTATCTTCCCCTGCCACACACCGCGTTCCCTCAATGGCACAAGATCACTCAGCAGGATAGAGACCACAGCGTTCATACCTCCTCCACCAACGCCTGCCACGGCACGCGCAGCACAGAGCTGGACCATGGACTGGGCGAGACCACAGCCGAGACAGCCAAAGGCGAAGACAGTATAAGCAAAGAGCAGACATGGTTTACGGCCAAAGATATCGCTGAGCTTGCCATAGAGAGGTTGACAACTTGTGAGAGTCAAAAAGTAGCTGATGAGGCGTCAGTCCAGACTCAAAAACGTTTACTTAAGATATTAGGCATTATTCATGAACTCACGCGGTAGCAATCCAGCTGGTGTTGTTGAGGGCATTGAGCTCATTGCCAATCTTTGCATAGGTTGCTACTGTCAGGAGCTGGTCAACGGCAACCAAGTAAACCTAGGATTGTTTGTTAGTCAGGCACAATGGCTTGAACGATAGAGATTTCATACACCAATGCCCACAGCGGCAATGAGGACATGCAACTTCTTGGCTGTAACTGACGATGCGGGTGCGTCATCATCCGTTACTTGGCTATTTTCAGCGTCTCTGTTGGTAACATCCTCGCTACTGTGATCTCCTAGGAGAGGCGAGGTCTCAGATGGAGCAGAGGCTCTGGCCGAAGTCAAAATGCCAGTCATGTTTCCTCGCCTCCAGAGGGAACGTGGAGAAGTAAAACGGGGATTGGATATAGCAATACTTCCACCTCGGCCTAGGATCCCAGGTGCAATTAACAGCTAGGGAATTAGAAATGACACAAAGAGAAAAACAAAAGTCGAGAAAGAAGTCACGATGCTATGCGGGTGGCGAGGCGAATACTACTTAATAATTGACTTTCGCCATTCATCGGCTGTACCTGGATTCGGGAGTCAAATTTGAGCGGCGAACCGAGCTGTTGTGTGCCACGGGCCGTCCCCGCAGGCCCATCAAATGTAGATTGTGTCATTCTGGGGTAGAGAAACGTGACGGAAGAATTTGAAGCTATTCAGAAAAGGAAAGACTATATCCGAAATCGGTTGAGCCGCTATTTTGAGAGCGTTGCCCGGAATTGAGTATTTAAAGCGGACAAACCAGGTGAACTCAATTGGTGTTAGGGGGCTTCGGCCGGTGCTTCCTTTAAACCGCTTATCGTGGCCCAGGACTGTTCATCATGATATCGATATCCCCAAGAATTCTGTGGTAGAATTGCCCTAAACTATCCCATTGTTTTAGTTAGGCAAGGCTGACATCTCTATGTCTCGTCAAGGACTGCAACGGTAGATGTAGATCGTAGGGCAAGCGACTAAAAGGGACCTCACTGTTAAGATCAGTGCTACGCCTTTCCATTACTGTCCTTCGTAAAACGGAAGCATCAGCTGAGCGATGTGCGTGTGTGTATGTAAACAACTCTCACCGGAAAGTTCGGTAATTAAGAGTGTCAATAAGTTCAACAACTCCGGTGATACAACACGTTTATTCCCTCATGCTTTGCGCGTTTTCATTGCTTTTCATGCAACTCCTGCAGCACTAGTATCTTCTTGGATATTGCACATGATCGTCAAGGATAGAGCGCGATGCCAGATAATGCTAAGATGCAAATCCTGACCCATAGCGGAGTTGAGGAGCAATGCTGTGTGAGGTGCCTGAACATGTTCGTCATGGAGTTGATCTGTGCACTCTGAAACTTGGAACATCGGGTTAATTCTGACATGACAAGGGTTTGTTGACTCTGCTAAGATTGACGGATCAGGGACGAATCCGGGCTAGAATGTCAATTACCTTCGCTGACCAACGCCAAACGCGTTGTAAAGGATAAACACCACCTCGTCATAGCCGTTTTCCTGCCCAATGCTGATATCGTGTTTCAAACTCTCTGGATGATGCTTCCAAACATTGCAAAATCATAGAGAGTGGAGTGTCATCCGACAGCGTATAATTAGCTGTGGATATGCTTCGACTTTCTGATGAATGTAGGATCGATCACCCCGAGCATGCGTACAGGGAAGAGACGTGACGCGTTGGGTTGGACTGGGCCATCAGTAACAAGGGTTCATCATTTGATGTACAATACCGGATCAGTGGCCACTACCTAAGGAGCCCGGTTGTTTTGCTCATTGAACTGTGGCGTGCTGTGCTGTAATTCGTCTCTGAGGCTCAGTTTAGTAAACAGGAAGGACAGCTATGGACAATAGGGAATGGGATACGAAGTATGTGCATCTTGCCGTCCTACACGGTAAGAGGGAGAGAGAGACATAGGATCCCACCACCTGACCTCTGGTGATTGACGTACCTGATAAGGGATAACTGTACCTCTAATAATACTGAACTGTGCTTGTGCGGTGAGACGAGATGAATTGATGCAGAAAGAAAAAAGATACATACTACCTAAGTTACGAACGGGCCACGAGGAAGAGCTGCATGTATCCGTTCTTTTCATGCTTATTAGTATCACAGAACGTCTAAAGTGAACGATTTCTGTAGGTGATAGATACAGTAGCATCAGGAACAGGCACAGAAGGAGTGGAATGCGTTGGTGCCTACTTAGACAAAAGTTTAATAGAAGTTTATTAAAGCTAACCGAATTTCCTTGCGTATCATTCTCTGACCATGAAAGCTGATGTCTCATACCTTAGGTACCGGTAGGTCCTTCTTTTGGTCTGGATTGATTTTTCATCCGAATTGAATGCCGTTTAATCCATGCAGGGGTGACGTGGATTCAGCTGCAGTGAGCACGACTTCCCCGCTCACTACTGCATTGCACTGCAGCTTCACCCTAGAACTACCTACTTCAACCCTGCCGAGATCCAATCTAATGGGTGTTTCAGCCAATATGGCCTAGTCCTAGCAATCCCCTGGTTGCGGACGCTATGTACTGGAACCAGACGAGCCACAGTCGACAATGCGTTAGCCCTCATATCAGAGGCTCGCTAACGCTGTGTGGAGCTCTGTAAAAGCCACTCCAAGCCTCCTCCGCCAAGGGATCCCGCGGTATGAAAATGAGAGCGGTGCAAGGTACAGTACTTACATGTGCATTTTTTGCATGACAGTACGGGACCAACTAGTCTAACGCGTAAGTCCCAACGGCTTGGTCCAGAGAACTTCGTGTAGGCTCGTCCAGTCAGGTTGGGTTGAAGACGGCGTAGTGGCAGTTGCTTGATGAAACCCTGGATGTGCCCTCCCATAACAGGGCAGGATGCGCGCAATCCAATACCAAGCATAGGTAGGTCCTTGGAAGGCGATGATGTATCTTCTGCAGGCTCGAGGCCTCCTTCTCTTGATTCAATCTTTTCACCTTCCATCTTTCATTCATTTGTTGATTCTTCTCTCCTTCTTCGTCTACGTGCTCGCAAATAATACTGTTTCAGCTCTTCTTATTCCACGGTACAAGTCTCGTCCCACTTCTTCTTCCAATATCGATCTCAAGATCCATTCTCTGTCGGTTTCACTTCTCGCATGGGTCTTTGCTCTCCCTTCGTCTCCCCACTTGCACTTGCACTTGGATGCTCCCTCGAGGGGCTTTCCCACGATTCCCGCATTACTCAAGGTTCCCATCCATATTATCAAAAGGATTCCAGGGCCCGGCATTACATACATTTACCAGCCCTTTGCATTACTTTGGTGTCGCGTCCGAGGTTTCACCTGTTTTATCTTGCTTCAAGTTGACGGCATCCCCCTTCCCTGTGGTCCAAGTTGCCGACTACCTTAGTTATCCCTAAAGTCAGGTAACTTTCGTCATGGCCACCATGTTGAATACCAATTCTCTGCAACCGCCTAAAACAGGCACATCTCGCTGGTCTAAAGCTCTTCCGGATGTCCCAGGTCCTGACGACCCAAGCTTTTATGACGACTATTACGAAGACGATTCACCTCGCCTACCTCCTGCCAAAGAACTTCCTCCGCCACCGCCGCGCTCAACTAGTATAGTCAACGCAAAACCTTTGCCTCCGTCACTGCCGCCGTTGCACCTGCTTGCAGCTGATAACCCTCCGTCTGGTCCGCCGAAAATGGCCATTCCACGCCGACCCATCGGTAAGCTGCCAGCGAATCCACCACCGCCGCCACAAAAACACCAGCAACAGTCCTTTGCTTCACAGGGACCTCCATCCCCTTCGGAGTCACTATCGAGTATTCTGTCGGCGTACTCACACTCCTCGGGCGAGTCGCTAGTCAGGTCCCCTGACGAAGCTAACAGCAGTGCTCGTGAAAGTGAGGCAAACCCATCGCTCAGCCAGCAAGCTCCACTTCCAATCTCCAGCACAAAGACTGGCACGTTTGTTAGTGCCTCCACTGAGCAACAACAGCAACAGCATGTTGCACCCAAGTTGCCTGTCAACGATCATCAACCTCCACCTCTTCCCTCCAAGGACACTAAATATCACCTTCCAGCTAGTCCTGCTCCGAATCGGAAACCTGCCCCAGAGAACAAGCTACCTGAGCTGAACTCTTCGTCGCCGCAAACGCAGCAACAGCAGCCTCAACTTTGGCGTCGTCGGTCTTCGAAAGCCAAGCGAAGCCTTGAGCTCCCCGACCTGAAGCTTATTTCCAGCCACGGTTCAACCGCAGCGACGCAGCCCACAGGCGCTGCTGTCGCACCACGACAGGTTCAACCACAGCTTCCTTCAAGTTTGCCTAAAATTTCCACAATCCCAAACTGGCAGCCTGGGAGCACCAACCCAACAGCTCCTGCTGGTCAGGATCTTCGACAAATGCTGGCTTCTGAGCAGTTAGCCGAGACCCCGACCATGGGTAGTAATAGTTCTAAACTCGATCGTCTCAAGGACAAGCTCCACCTTCATCGCAGGGGGAAATCGTCGAGTGACACTAGCAAGGCTTCAACACCACGTCCCGGAGCGCATCGCCCTCCCACGCCTGAATATCAGAAAGAAGATATCAAAACGCCCATTGTTGATTCTTTTGTTTCGCCTTTATCACCTGCTTCCTCTCCAGAGCCTGTTGCACAGGTATCTCCAGAACTTTTGAACGAGATTCCTCAGACATCTCTTCAACAACGAACTCGAGCACCCTCAACAGGTGCTGCCAGTATCACACGCAAAGCTGTCCCTACCCCCAAACTCACGAGCCCTGTTGAAGACGAACAGATCTCTGAGCCACTAAATCTTAAAATTGAAACGCCATTGACGGGATCGCTACCATCCTCGAGTGATTCAAGGGGAAGTCGGGGATCTGCCAGTGGCGACTCCACGGCATACCGGGCTCAGCCCCCCGCGGAGATTCCTAATAGGTTCCCACCACGACATTCTTCCGTGAGGTCGAATGCTCCACCTCGACAGTTGGTAGCTGAGCAAGATCCCAGGCTGGTAGCATCTGAATCTCAAGGGTTTCTCTATAGAGGCAGAGATGGTACCTTGTATCCAGAGATGAAGGTTCTGCGGGAACCCGATCCTCGAGCAGCCTACTTTCCCAAACAGTCTGACACTCCTATACCAGAGGGTACCATTATCAGAGCACCGCCACTCAAGGAATCTCACTTCACCTGTTATCATGGTCATAGGACGATGAACCGCCGAACCAACAAATATTATCCCTTGACTTGTCAAGCCTGCGACAAGTCGGATATTGAAGATCGATGGACTTGTAGTTTCTGCCATTTACGGATATGCGAACCCTGTCTCAAAAACCTTAACAACATTGGGAACGACCTGCGCCGTTTGACCGACCAGCTGGAACAAACATCATAATTGAACCCATCTCAAATTCAAAATGTCTTAAAAGACTCAGCAATCATTTGCGATTTTCTTATTACAACCACGGTTGTTTGCTTTTGATATCACATTCTTCCCTTTGTTATGCATAGAGTACCGTCGCAGGATGAGTTCGGTTCACGCATTACATGTATTATATGGGACGGTTACAGGAGGGAACAGCCAGGAAAACATAGACACCACAGGATGATGTTATCTGTTGCGGCTCGGAAGATACCACGCTTGCCATTACCAGCGCATTTGTCCTGCTGGATGGGGGGGAAAAGGGGGGAAGGTTTACCGAGGGTACATGGGGACATATCCCATTTTTATCGGAATGATCTCACGATATTGAAAGGAAAATGGGACTCATGTTTATTGCCTTCCTTAGGACAGATCTGTGGAATACGTATATTCTTGCGGTACCCTAGATGGGAATAGCTGCGTTATCGATCAATGATGAGAAGAATTCTCTAGATACACTCAACTTGATCTATTGAGGCTTGTCGAAGCCCAATCTTGTGAAATTGCCTGACAAAAGCTGAGATGTGAATGTGAGATGCTGGTGTAAGAGAATCACTTCTGTTTCATTTGCGTGAAACTCATGCTATCATGCATCGACATTATTCATACCAAGATAGGCAACGCCAGTCCCAGCTTGGTTAATACTCAATGCGACCTATATGTTAATCCTCTTAACCTCAGAGGGGAATTAGTATAGATATTGTTGAATAGTCCTTCTAGGCAAATCCAGCTTTCCATTGATTCAGCTATGCCAGCTTCCCCCAAGTCCATCGGGTGGGTCGTCCCGTCGGCTCGACGCTTCCCGCTGGGCTGGACTCCACCCCTGACCGTGCTCCGGCTAATGGATCCTTACGGGTAGCCCAAGCGACCCTGAATTCCCCAATGCTCACCATCACAATAAACATTCACAAAATACACCGTCTCATCTCATCCCACGATCCCACGACGGTGAGAGAGGAGACCAACCATGTCCACATTACAACGCTCTCGCTCAATCCGTCAACCCGCTTCTACTACTGCGAGTACTACTGATGCAGAGCGCCATGGTTCACCGAGTCGTCTCCCCGTAAAGCCATTGACCCGAAGCGCAACGACATCTAGTAATACTAGGACATTAAGGAGCAGGACAACAGGTCTCTCGAGATCGACGTCGGTTAGGCAGCCCGTCAAACCCGCAGGTCCTGAACCCGTGCGAAAAGAGTCGACACGATATCCGCCATCAACAACGGCTACAAGACCTCGAGCGGCGGTGAGACCAACGTCGGCAGATGGCCAGGCCCAACCGACCAGGAAAGCCCCAACACACACGCGTGCTAAGAGCACTACCACTGGATTGAGAAATGCCCCCGTCTTGAGGCCACCTTCATCAGGTTCATCGGCTAGCAGCACTACCACCACTACGACAGCAACTCGCACACTGCGCTCGTCAACCACTTCTAACCATGACAAGCTCACAAGCGCTGCACCTCGACTTCGACCAGCCTTCTCGACCCTTCAGCAACACTACTCACCTGCCAAATCCTCTGCGCCGAAGCCATTGACCTCGACTTTTCTCGCTCCCCCCTCCCCGTCGAAGCTCCCAGCCAACGTAGCAGCCTCCGCCGAGACGAGTCGGCTACAAACCGAACTACTACAGCTACATCTCTTGCACCGAGATGCTGGTACAGTAGACGCCACATGGAGAGCTAGCGCCAAGCGCAAGCTAGGAGAGCGATTCTCGCACCTTGCTGATGCAAGCAAACAGATCGACGACCGTGAGAGGGCTGAGGTTGAACGAGAGAATGTTCTAGCACTCCGCAAATGGACAATTGGCGGTGGTCTAGAAGAACGCATACAAATGCTAGATTCGGTCGTTAACGGTCTCTGGACACTGGAGGAACCCGGAGGTCGCTACGCTAGGGTGGTAAGGCGGTTCGAGCGATGGGTTGAGCGCATGTGTGAGATTGAGGAAGCCCGGCGCGAGGGTGGCGCCTTGTTACAAGAGAGTGACGTGTTGTTCATTGGCGAGCTCGATTCTGCATGGAAGGACGAATGCGCGGGACTTGTTCGACGATTAGACACACTGAAGCGACAGCTTGACCAGTTGGGACGCTTTGAAGATGAAGGTGAAAGTGAAGGGGAGGTCAAGGAACGATCGAGTCTGCAGCGCATGGTGGAAGAATCACGAACACTCGTCGACGGAATGTTGACCGAACTAAGCGTCATGGAGAACATTGAGCACGACGCCCTCGCTCGAGAGGACGAGTGGATCGAGGGGATGAACCGAGACGAAGATGTGGAGGATACCCCGAGAGCCGGAGCGGTTTGGAGAGTCGTGTAAGACGGTTGAAACGCAAGTTTACGACGTTTTCCCCCCCTCCCCCGCGGTTTCTGGATTTCAAGCATATGAATGACGCATAGGACATAGGCATTAGCGGCATCACAACAGGCGATTCACTTTCATAGTGCAACGAATAGACTACTTTTTGACGTGTTCAAGTAATAACAGCAGCTCTAGCTAAGCCACCCGCAGCATGCAAGGGAATCATGACAAGTAAAATTGTCCTCTTCTATCTCTCCCTTCATCGCGCTCGCATAAACTGATCGGATATCAAGTGAAAATGGACATTTGGTAGCTGAGACGCAAAGTCTTTGGGCCACCAATTCTACCTCGCAAATGGAGTGTGTTTGGTTATTTGTTTTTTGGTTTGTGATCCGTATTGTCATGGCATGTGGCGGTTTCGCCCGCCTCATAACGAACGCCCTCTAAATGGTTTCCGCGCGAAAAATCAAGTGTCATCGTAGAGAAATGGCAAGTCATAAAAGTGTGAATAAGAGTTGATCGAGCAAATGTCGAATGAAAAACAGCCTTTCCCGTCTATCTCCGCCGTCGGCTCGAAGATGCAATGTATTCACGGTGGTTGTTCTCAATCTCCCGATTTGCTGGGGAAGCATTGCCAGGGGATGGATGGCGGCTCGTCATCCAACTACCCCGCGATTTTCGCATGATGCAAACCCCCACCTCGTGCGACAGCACTTGACGTGGTTTTGCATGGTAGGTATGTCAGGTTAAGGCGCAGAGATTGGGCAGAGGTGCTTGATATTAAAGCTAGCTTGGGTGAGGGTATCATAGGAAAGCCCTTCGAGGGAAACTGACGCCCTCGACAGCAGGCTCGTCAACGAACCAGCTGCAGCGCTCGCCAGTACCCTCGTTGACAAGGGTGCAGGGCAGACCGTCGTCGGTGTCGAAGATCTGCTTCATGACATCCTTCTTGCCGCCGCCGGTGGCGACAAAGGCGACGCGGACGGCGTGGTTGACGACGGGAAGAGTAAGAGTAATTCGCTTCGCGGGGGGCTTGGGGGAGTCGTCGATGGGAGCAACCCAGGCATTGGCCTCGCGGAGGAGCTCATGGCCAGGGAAAAGTGAGCAAGTATGGCCGTCGGGTCCGCATCCGAGGAGAAGGAGGTCGAAGATAGGAAGGCGAACCGAGTCGCGGCTGGCGAAGCTAGCAACAAGAGTTTGTTCGTACTGGTCGGCAAGCTCCTGCAGGTCGTTTAGGTGCTCGGTGTTAATGGGATGAACGGTAGGCTTCTGGTTCTCGGGGATCTTGTCTAGAAGCTCCTTCTTGAGAAGAGCGTAATTGGAGTCATCGTGGTCGAGAGGCACCGCGCGCTCATCGGCAAAGAAGATCTCCCAGCGCGAAAAGTCGACAACGTCGTTGGGGCCGGAAGAGGGAGCCAGGAGGGCCTTGGCGAGCGTTTGAGGGAGTGAACCACCAGAAACAGCAACCTTGAAAGCGCCGTGACGAGCGATACCGGCCGCTTGGCTCTGAATGACGTACGAACGCAGCGCCGGAGCGAGAGCGTCGACATTGGGAAAGGCGAAAAGGTTGGGCTGTGTTTTACCCATCGTGACGTTGTGGTGCGGGTTTTGAAGCTTGCGGTGAGTTATGATGATGGGAGGAAGGAAAAGAGAAAAGAGGAGAGAAAAGAGGAGGAAAAACCAAGGAAGATGAGAAAAGATAAGTTTTTTTTTTCTCCCGCAGCTCTGATTGATCCTTGATCCGGGTAAGATGTGAGATAAGTGAGGCAAGGTATAAGAGAGGATATGCAGATAAATTGTCAGGATCTGGTCTGGACGTTGTGGGATAATTTGATAGAGGAGGCGGGGTTCCAAAGTCCCGGGCGGGTTTTCCTGGGTTGTAGTAGGTACGGTAGTATTGGGTACCTACTTCGTCATAACAGTGGATTAGATTCGGTAATTGTCGACCCAGCAGGACTGAAGACGGCCCGGGGGGGAGGTGTACCAGCGAGAACTGTGGGCGGAAAGCACGGGGACGAGAACGGGTTCACGATAGCTTCTCAGGTACCTCAAAAATGCCAACGAGGACTAGCAATGATGATTGGGGTTAATAAGAATGATGAGGCACAATGGCACAGCCCTGTCTCAGATGATGAGCACAGTGGCGTGCTGATTAGTACAACAATTTTCTTTTTTAGACTTTTTCGTTTCGACCGGCCTGAGTTGTGTTTGGTTGATTTCTTTGGGGATGTTTCTAGATAATGCAAGTCGGGCAAGCTGGGCACCCTGAGGTGTTTAGCCGCGTGCTGTCGACAAAAGCTTATCGGATCACCCTTTATCTCGCTGTAAGTGAGTTGGAGTCTTATTGACAGCCGATTCCCATGACTCCGAATTGCTTAAAATATATAGTTCCTTAGTTTGGTGGTAACATGCTGGATAAAACAAATTGAAGCTCGATGAGATGAAATCTAGCTTAATGAGATCCTTTCATACCAAGGAGAGATTTAAGCAGAACAGATCTAGCCGTCCAGCGGGCTGTTTGGTTGCTGACGTGCTATTGAGCAAGCCCTGCCTAATCCCGGTCAAAAAGGCAAGCCAAGGTAACATCATCATCACCAGGTGGTGACACAACACCTACCTGCTGTAACCAACGGACTGTACTGTAATCCCTTGTAAGTTTCGTCTCTCGCTAGCGGGGGAAATAAAACACTAAACGCGAGACTTCAATAATGACTTAATTAAAGCGATAGAAAATTCTCTTTATTATTAAGAATTATAATAAAATTTAGTTAAATCTTAGAGTATACTTAATTAAATATAGCTATAGGCTTTAATTTAATTAAGACCAGAATGATCTTCATTATGAATTAATTCCGGTCGAGATATAAAGTGAAGTCTCAGGTTCTGTGTTTTATTCCCCCCTCGAGGTCTCGTTCGTGGCTAGATATCCACTACGTTGAACTTCCTGTGCTTAAATACAGATTTATTTGTTCTGGTTTCTTCTGGATTTACACAACAACCAGTAGACGACCAACAGCCACTTCCGGAGTCATGCCGTCCACATTTCTATTTGTTTCTTTATCTTTCGATAAGGTCAACCGGAGTACGGGCAAGAGTCTAGAATACAGTTCTCAACGTCTTTCTTCGCTTCAAGATGCGACCCCTTGTTCTTTATTGTACGTAGTGGTCGCGAGAACCTAAAATCCACGAATTGCAGAGAAATCTTGGTTCCGACCTAAAGGTACCTTAAGCCACAAGCATGTGCTTGAGTCCTGGTGTGCTTGAGGTTTCATGACGTATGTAGGAGGGGCTGTTAGCTACTGGTTTTAAGCGCGCCGCTAGCCGTTCCGCCATCGAGCACTGGGCTGCAACCCCTCAAAAGCATGAGCTTGAAAAAGCGCTTGTCTCGATTGAAAAGAATGCACAAGGCTGGGGATGAGGACTGCCTATTGTACATACCAGAGGCTATATAGCATCTGTGGACTGAGCGTCTCTAGACGGTCGTCGCAAATTGCAAGCGAATACCCCCAGTTTTACAATTAAGTCAAGTCCTTGCAAGATGCAAGTGACTGGATGTTACATAGTATGCCCTGCCCTGGCAGATTTTGCCGCTGCGGGCTGGTTAAACCCTTGGTCCCTGCCCCTTCAGCCCGACCCCTCCAAATATCTTGACCCCTCCATGCGGCCTCCACTTCTGCGATTCTCATATGGGCATGGATGGCTCTGGAAGCCTCGAATAATCTCTTCAGGTACTTGAAAGCCTTTTCTCTGCCCGAGTTTCTCTTTGAAAGCTTGGAAAGTTCGGTGTGACGGCTGACCTTATACTCGCCATACTGACCAACATCTCGCTGCCAGAGAACCTTCTAGTCTGCCTATAAATTTATCGTCACAACATTCGGCGATTGCATGACCGGTACTGCGTCTGTGTTCTCTGCTTCCAAGTGAAATGGAACATCTTGCCTAGAAATATTGTCCAGGGCGGGGTGGTAATGCCTCTCTCAACATCGTGTAAGAGACGGTGAGCGTTTTCTCGTGTGTCTGTTCCTGTCGCACTCTCATGCATGCATGCAGGGCATTGAACAGGCTGGACGACACAAGGCCCGCCAAGTCGGCATTCGGTTCTCAACGACTCAATAACCTGGTATGAAGCTCTTAAGAAATTAAAGCGAGTTTGTCTTTGGGACAAGCACAAGGAAGCCTCAACTGGCATAAAATAACCGAAATGTCACTTCAAAGGGTAATATAATTATTCTCGGCAACCAAACTTGAGTAAGCGCTGCGCTACATGTGTCATATGCGTGCGCCGAAGTGATCTCTTTGTTGTTGGCTTTGGGCGGTCTCCCCTAGACTACCATTGATTCCGGCCCGGCCAAGCTGGTGCTTGGAGCAGATTCGTGTAGTTGGTTGAGGCAATGTGATAATAATTCGGTCATTGATTCCCACAATGAGACTACTACTAATGATCGTAAGATACGTAGCCACAAGGACCCCTATATCGTAACTACCTTGTCAATAAGTGTTCCAATGTCAAGGAAACCCCCTTTCACAAGATCTTTCCATCAGGCCCAGCATCAAATTCTTCAAGGTACGTACGTGCCTGGGTACTATACCTACCTAGTAGGTAGTAATGTAGTAAGGTATGAAGACGGTTGCCACGATTGGATGTGAAGTGGTGTGGAGGGACTTTTAGTTCCCACCTGTGGGACGGGTTTTTTCTCTCTTTCTTTTCCTCAAGGCCTGAATAGATTGGATGGACCCTGGCGATCAATCGTCAAACAAAGGCACACTCTCACCACTCACCACTCACCACTCACCACTCACCAATCTCTGAGTCGTGAGCACACCGCACACGTTACTTTGGTGGCCGGAACCTTCGCTCCGCCGTCGCCAACCAACTGCTATTGTCTCGTTGACAGTTAACATTGCCAAGACTGTCGTTTTTACTTTTTTTCTTTATCAGCTAAAGGGTACCCTGCTCACTGTTCGCTTTCGGCAATAACAGCAAGGTTTCAGGGTCTTTGGCGGCTTTAAGCAACAGGAAACCCTTGGCTGCCAAAAAGCTTCCCGTTGCAGACTAACATCAGCCTCTTTGAATAATAGCCGCGTCCTCCCGGCTGGTATTCCGCTCTGAACCCTGGGCTCCCCGATCCTTGCCTGGCAACTCGACGATAGCTATCGTCACTTCTAGACGCAGCTCACACTCTCTCCCTCTCACTACAACAGATTGTCACCGCTATAGATTCATACCGGCTCCGAACTCTGTTCCTCTGGGTCCGCACACAAGTCTCGGCTTAGA
This sequence comes from Fusarium sp. FL617, assembly GCA_030142105.1. NCBI lineage: Eukaryota > Fungi > Ascomycota > Sordariomycetes > Hypocreales > Nectriaceae > Fusarium > Fusarium sp. FL617. The sequence continues at coordinate 1,575,086 of JAREIL010000010.1, read as the reverse complement.
TCCGCTAGCTCATCTTTTCCCTCACTTGCTCCTCTTTATCATTGCTTTACTTGAACTTACACAACCCACCAAAAACCACTGTTAATCTTTTGACGATCTCATCGAATATTTCCCTGCAAATCGATATGGACCCGGCAGCTCGGAACGAGCAGCTGTTGGATAGGCGATCACAGCTCACCGAGGGACTCTCCAGCCTGCCCTATGACTTGATACTCTACCTTGACCGGGCAGTTATCCACTCAGATTTAGGGTACCCGGACCTCGCAGCTGGTGATGCATATCGCGCACTTCTTCTAGCAGATGAGGTTCTCAACGAAGGATTCGAATACCATGAACAAGCCTTGGAATCTCTGCAGATGCACACAGCAGTTCCCCTTCCAGATGTCTTGGCCCATGGAAACTTGCCCCAAGATGATATTCAAGAGATAGAAGCCGGCTCAGAGATAGAAGATGAGCTGGTCAAACGCCTAGCCGTTTTGGCCCAGGTTCGTGCATATCAGATTCTTTCACTGGGTCTTTTGCTCTGTGGATCACTGCAGAGCGCCGCCAGCTTCTGTCAACGCGGCCTTCAGTTATCGCCTTCGAATCAAGAATTGCTGGATACAAAGAGCAACATCACTACTGTCGCTCGTCGAAGACTTCGTCGCGACGATATTGGCATCGATTACCCTAATCTCCCAGACCAAGGCCTCGTCCGCCGCGAGGTGTATCCCTGGAATGGTCATGAACCCGACCGCTTTGCTCCGGAGTCACTGGCTGATCTTAACGAGCACCTGAGTGTGATGGCGCCCAAGTGTTCAGTCGAAGTCGCTACGTTGCCTATACTACTAGAAGGAGCCAGTAGCACTGACAACTACGAAATCATTCCAACATGCAAGCAACTTGGTGTCTTTGCTAAGGAGGATATAGCTCCTGGTGAGGCTGTACTCAGAGAATATTCACTTCTTACTGCCAACAACCGCCTGAAGGACTCTATCTGTGACGCCTGTAGTTCTGATTTGTCGCCCTTGGGTAGTGAGAACGAGCCCGTCAGCTGTCCTGAGTGCTACGACACCGTCTTCTGTACCCAGTATTGCTTCGACCAAGCCATGGAGCGATATCACCCTGCAGTTTGTGAGAAGGACGTCGATGCAATCGCCAAGGACCCCGATGCATTTGAAGCAGATCACACGCTTTACCTCCTTCTACTTTCCCGTGTACTAGCAATCGCAGCCCATGAGGAAGTTAATCCTTTAGATGTCCGTGAGGTCAAGTACATCTGGGGTGACTTTGTTCCAACCCGAACCAACGACATCAACGTCTCACCAAACGCCGGCCCACCCCCTGAATGGACGCTCCCATTCTCTTTCAAGTACAACATCGAAACTCCTCTTCATGTCCTTGAGAAAATGGACATTGATATCTACGCTACCCTCGCCGAATATGATTTATGGGTGCTCAACACTCTATACGCCAAATTCCGTGGCACCGCTTCTGCCCGCAAAAATCCACGAGACGGCCGACCAGATGTCGCCGCTGTGCATCCTTACTGGTGTCTCGCGAACCACGACTGCGATCCTAACGTTACTTGGGAATGGGGCGGCCGTATGGTCCTCGAAGCCAGGAAAGAGCGTGTTCTAGATGGTCGACCGGGAGGTATCAAGAAGGGCGAAGAGATTCTTAACCACTACTGCGACGTTAACCTTCCCGTGCAGCAACGAAGAGAATGGGCCAGGGGTAGCCTAGGCGGATGGTGTATGTGTAAGCGATGCCGCGACGAGGCTGCTGCGAGTGAGGCGAACCATGATGCTTGATCGTTTTCTGTTGTTGATGGGGATATATGCATGGAGCACGGAGTGGTATTGTACCTTTTAGGGATGGATTTAGACAAAATAGGGGAGGCTTGCTCGTAGCAAATACAGACATGTTGATTCTTAATCTTAGACCAGCTATCATCGAGCCAAGCTAAAGGATGCTATCCGTACATATCATCTGGAGTGCTCTGTTGATTCTATCGGAGTGTCCATTTCCCCGGTAGCTTCTAGGGTATATTACATGTGCAGATGTACTTTAGCAGTTTCACCACAAGCCAAGGACTTACTGAGTCTTGGCCTGCCTCCTTTTCTCACGACTAGGACGTGAACCCTGGGGGGGTGGCACTCTCGATGGCTGTTGCATCCGTCATAGTGAGTCGTAATGTTGGGTTGATAAAAACTTAGATTCTATCTGGGGTCTTCACAAGCGATTAAAACGTGGCCGGTTACTACTAAACTAGCACTCATGTTCCATCTTTCACCATGGCCTGCACAAAGATATTTTTCTATTTGGACAGCAGAACCTTACCTTGGCTGCTCAGGCAGAGGTCGTGGCCCTCCTACAATCTGCCGTCGTCCGGCCCCAATACCCAATGAGCCCTTGTTTTGGGAATCACCACCAGTATAGCCGGCCCATTGCCCAACGTCCCATCGGCCACCAACACCACCACCAATGCCGTCTACACCTTCGTTGGAGCGCACCGCTGCAGCCGTCTCCTTCTGTGCCTCCTCCCACTCACGCTGCCGTTGTCGCTCCATCTCCATCTCACGTTCCAAGAGCGACTTGGACGCCCAACCGCCAGCCTTGGTCTTCGTCTGGCTTTGCGCACGGCGCTGATCCTCGGCATCGCGCTCAGCTGTAGCACTGAGCTCACGGGAATATGTTGTTTGAGCCGCTGCTGGTGAAGGAGCTGGGTTGCTAGATAGAAATCGATCGGTACGACTCGAAGCGGCAGGCGCAGGCTTGGGCGAGTACGTGACGGGGTCAGGGAGGGGGCGGCTGCTATTGTTTGGCGACTTACCCCGGGGTATAGCAGTCGGATCGGGAAGAGGGCGAGGCGACCTTGTTGGCAGTATAGGAGCATCGTTGGTCTGCGCAGGCTCCCTGTTGAAAGGAGACCTGGTGCGTAGAACCTCACGCTCGTCCCTGGACCACGAATCGGAGCGGGTCGGAGGGCTAGATACCAACTTGGGCTTCGGTTTAGGCATAGGCTTGGCCTCAGCGCTTCCTTGACGTTGAGCTCTCTCCTGACGCTCCCTCTCATACTCGGCTTCGCGTTGTCGAGCAAGCTCCAGCTCCTGCTCCAGTTGCTTAACGCGATTCTTGTAGTCATCTTCTGAAGCGCCATCCTGCTGCGACGGCCCTTGCTCAGCTCGATACTGGCTCAGGAATTGCCCTGTCAGTCTGGAATTGCTGCGACTTTTGACAGCCTTTCGTTCCTCGGTCAGTCGAGCCTCAGCCTCCTCTTCTTCCTTGCGCCTCTTCTCCTCTGTCAACTTCCATTGCCGTTCCTCTTCCTCCCATCTTCGCTTCTCCTCTTCAGCAGCCTGTCGTTCCTTTTCCCTTAGCTCTTCCGTCTCCTCTTCCCATCTGCGCTCCTCGTCTATGCGTGCGCGTTCCTCTTCTTCGGCTCGCTGTCTCTCCTCGTCCTCAGCTTCCCGGCGAGCGCGCTCTTCTTCCTCCTTTCGACGGCGCTCCTTATCAGCAAGATTTGGCACGCGAGGACTAGCATTAGTGATTTGCCTTCGTCCGCCAAAAGATATGCCAAGATTACCCTGGCTGGCGCCTCCTAGGTAACCGTATTGGGCGATGTTCCAAGCCGGCGCAGTGGTACCTTCATGCTCTTTCTTGCTCCAGCTACTAACGGCGCCCGGAGAATCAGGTCCATTTTTCGGGCTCTTGGTAGGACTCCATCGCCCTGAGCCAGAGTCGCCAGTTCGGTGAGGTAGGGCAGCAGAACGTCCAAAGGCAGGCGACTTGTTGCTAGTGACGGATGCTCCCCGGTCGCGTGTTCCAGTAGGTGTTCTTGAGCCAGTCCCTTGTGGTGTCACGGTTTCAGGTCGGTTTTTGGGCCCAATCGCTGAGGGGAAGTTTCGCGGATTAGCAGCATGGGCCGCTCTGCTGAATGCGCCAATGCACTGTAAGACCTGCGCCGGATCCTTCTGCTCAAAAAGATCGACGGTCAAGAATGTATCGTGTTGGTGAAGATTCAATGGTGGCGACTGGCAGGCACAGAGGAAGAGAGAGATGTTTTCCATTTGTACAAAAGGCATTGCTGATTGCTTGAATCGTACTCCGGGAGGCGGGAGGGCAAGGTTAGCCAGTCTAGAGAGATGTGTAAGTCCCGCATTCATGATCACCAAGGCGGTAGGTGACTCACTTGCATAGGGCGACTCCATCTTTGAGGCCCTCGAGAAGATCCGATGAAGGGAGATGCTGCCCTAGTATATCTTCAATCCATGAGCGAGCTTCGTTCGCAGCGGCGGGTGTGTATTTCTCCAGGCGCATCTTGCGCAGGTCCTTATCGAGCGACGATACGGACGCCATGATGTTGATTTCGCAGTCGGATTTTTGGTAAGTAGTAACTCAATCACTTTGAGACGACAAATCAGGTTTCTGCTCGGCTGGTACGAGTCGATGCTGTAGCGTTTTCAATCTATAAACACCGCGCAATACTATGAAGTCGTTGCGCAGCTTCTTAAACTTAAGGGAGGGGTGGGTATCAAGGCGCAATAGAGCAGATGAAGATATCTCCAAGAATTTCCCCGAGAAATCGATTTGTAGGGTAGATGCGTTTATTGAGAAGAATAGGAAGAAAGGAAGGGATTGTCCCGGGCATCCGAGGTATCCAAGTAATTAGTAGTATCGAGGTAGGAAAGATTGGGCGGCATGCACCCAACTCCAGCCAGCCAGCCCACCAAGAAATGACGTGGACGGGATGTTAGGGTGGCTGGGGGTGGCTGGTGCATCATGACGTGGCTGTGCTAATTCCACGTCATTGAAGGGCGAAGACTTCACCAACCATTTGCGCCCCTCCATATTGTTAAGCTTATACTTACAACTCAGGAAGAAACGCAATGGCCACAAGTCAGATAGGTCCTATTGCGCGGACCTGGTACAAATGGAAAGCCCTGCGTTTACCATGGCGCAAGCGCTTCCTTATGGGTGAGTTATCTCTTTTCCGTATTTCGCTCTTTTCTCCCACTTACACACAAGCAGGATATGATCTCCAGGGCAACACTTACTGGGAGTTCCGACTCACCCGAGGCGCCGAGAGTAATGAACGTTGGCGACGAATCGTTAAATACCCACGATCAGCGCACTATTCATCCGTGAAGGTCAGCCCGCAGTGGCACCAATGGTTGCGACATACGCGAGAGGAACCCCCAAGCGTCGACGAGCAGCAGGGAGATGTAATGCGCCAAGCAAGGATGAAGAAGCTCGCTGCCGAGGCGGATGCTCGATGGGAGGCCAAGCCGCGAGTCATGGAAGCACCACAAGCTGCGCCGGCGCCACTGCTATCCCCAGCAAAGACTACTCCTCTGCAGCAAGATGTTGGCAAGGAGTCGCAGGCTGATACGGGCGTGAAAGAGGCCACAGGGGATACCAAGAAGGTGGATGATCCATGGGCAAAGGCCAAGGCCAGAGGACCCGGTGAGACATGGCAACCCACCGCCTGGAGTCCGCCGGCAGCAAAGAAACGTTGAAGCAGCATCACTCTCAACCGTCGATTGTAACAACACTGTATAAGAGTCCCGAGAAGAGTCATGAAAAAGAGTCAACAGAGCATAGTTAAGGATATCATCATTCATTACGACGTAATGTCTATGGACAAGGGTAGTCTAAATATGTTCAATGCCTAATTACAGCAAAAAATTCCACCCATTACCGGTTTCATAACTCCGCTTCCTGAGCAGCCTTTAATGCTTCAAGCAAAACCCGAATCCTTTCACCAGAATTGGAGAGAATATCTTGCGCCATTGCATCGTGCACGTCGCCCTTTGTCTTTCCGGTGCGCCGCTTCTTTGCTTTCGTTTCCCTGGCTTTGATGCCCTTCTCAACGGCTGCTTCAAAATCTTCAGAATACACCATCAAGTCGCATGCCCACAACAGCTGTATAGCATCCTCAACAACTAGTGACAATTTGGCATTGTCTTCTAGTGCCACTGTATTTGCTGGATGGGGAACAAAACAATGCTCCAACATGGGTAACGTCAAGCATCCTTCTGCGTCACCTTCCGGGTCGACCTTGGAAGGATTTTTATATGATGATGGTAGTAATAGGTCGAAAAGTTCTTTAGTGATTGTAATATGTGCTTCGGATAGAAGCGCGTTTGGTCGTTGACAAGCAAAAAGGGAGAACAGAGGAAGTGGTAGAAGCTTGAGTGAAGCCGTATACTCTTCGTACAAACGCTGAAGCTCACGATGTCGAAGTGACCATGTAACAGCGGAGAGTAGTTTGAAGAGGCGAAAGCGTAAATTCACGGATTCGACCAAGCCTGGCGGGTGTGCTCCGGCTGTCCCAAGCTTTCGCGTGTCCTTGGGTTTTTGAGGTGTCGGTGGTTCAGAAACTCCCGAAGACATGGACTCGTCATCAAAATAATCGCCGAATTTATCGTTCTCCAGGTCGAGCACCTGCTCCCGCTTTCGTTTCTTAGACTGTTTGCGTGGGCCTCGGGGCTCCTTGTCGAAAACCTCGCGGAAAGCAGAGGACGATATTTCACTTCCATCTGCAAACAGAGCTTTGATGAATCCTTTGGCTCCGTTCTGTCGCCCGTTCTGTTGCCCCATGTACATGACAATGATGGATTCGTCCCGTGACGTCCGGGGCAGTTCGCTTTCTGGGCCATTCGCTTGCTGTGCTTCCTTATCACGTCGCTCGCGCTCGTTCCAGTCGGCCTCCAAAACGTCCAACATGAACTCTAACCAGGCTTTCCAGTAGCGCCATCGCTTTGGGTACAAAGTGCTGCAGTTGAAAGCCCAGCCAACAGTAGACCAAAAGTCCTGTCCACGATTCCATATGCTCCCATCGTTGGCAAGCTTGCCTCGAAGTCGCTCTTCGTCGCCACTAAATTCAGCATCGGACATGTCGCTATCATTTCCATGTGCATGTTGCTCCCATCGGCGACGGGGTGCTGAGCTGAATTGGAAGGCTGTTCTGAAATCGGCATTGACAGGGCCGGCAATTGCAAGGACATTGCGGAGGTAATCGAGGGCCTGTGAGGAAACATCGAGATGATCTTTCTTCTCCGCGCGAGTAGTATGAACGGGATGAATGACGAGAGTATTTAATAGAGCGAGGTGACTTGGAGGAGGTACAGGGATAGGCTTCTTGCTGGGTGTGCGTTTGGATGCGCCAGAGCCAGCAATACTGTTGAGGAGATTGATCGCGGAAGTATCTAACGAGGTGTCAGCAGGACAATCATCAAAGAGAGAGAGCGCACAACATCGTACATAGTTGTTCTTCTAAGAAAATCTGACAATGTGCCTTCAGTTCGCGGGGCAGTGATCGCGCATCGCGATAGGGACAAGGGTTCTCGTGTACGGGGCTGCTGGCGGCCGTAGACTTGTCGAGCACAGAGCCATGCGCTGTCACAAAAGATGCCGGCGACGACAAATTAGAAGAGGACGACGCCGTTGCCATTGCGCGCCTGGAGTACAAGACATTCGTGAGGGCGTAGATGCTTTGGACAAGTTACCTAGGCAGGAGAGTACGAGGTAGGATGAGAGAGGTTGAAGGCAAATGGAAGTAACACTCTACGCAGGTGAGGATGGGAATTCGCGAAGCGCGCGTCTACCAGAAGCCGCGAGCACTATCAGAGGAACCTGGAAGGTTGGAGGGGTGGTACCTGAGCTACAGCAGCCACCACATGAACTCAAAAAATAAGTCGCACTGGGCTAGCCACTAACGCCATCATCTGGGATAAATGCACCACCGCCATAAACTCTATTTCTATCAAATTTTGAGTTAGAACGATCTGCTTTGATAGTTATAAAGAAAGGTCAATCAATGTGCACACACGCAAAAAAGACTTGCTGACAAGACTGGGATTCGAACCCAGGCCCCTTTCGAGACTGCGAATGGTTACTAGTTCAAATCGAACCTGAACACAGCGCCTTAGACCGCTCGGCCATCTTGCCTTACTTGCTGTTGTAGAAGAGGTGGATATTTTGTAATATGAATGTGAGCTGAAAGAATTGTTCGATGTATCTCCAGTTCAGCCATCCATTGACTCTCTACCCATCAGCTTGCTGTCGAGGTGGTAGCTCAAACAAAGCTAGTCATAGGGCCTTGACTAAAGAGTTTTATTCTGGAACTTCGCAAGTACATTTGAGTAATACGAATCACCAAGGCCTTCTTTTCCTATTTCGTGGAGGAGGCTCTGTAGATCAGCATCATAGCTTCGTAAGGTATCAAAAAGGCATAAAGATTTAGATTAGAGGTTTAGAGCGTTGTGGTATTTCTGGAGTTGTTCTAAGGTTCTCCAATACCTACTCTACATCTCGCATAATTATATGTATCAAGCTTATCTCCTGCAAAAACCTTCCTGCCTAATATCTGCCTGGCAAATTTACTCCATCTGCGTGTGGAAAATGTATAAACAAGCACGTTCTACTTCATAACACTAACCTCCTTTATTCATTCTTTCCCAGGCAACTTTGGAAGGTTGTTACGTCCTTTTGCCCCCGTTTTGACCAACATATTCAAGCACACGATGTTCTCCTTTCTAGAGGGGCTAGTCGGCTTCTCAAGAGCTCCTCGATACCGTAGCACCTCGGCCGGCAAATCAAGTACTACGATCGAAGAGGATGCCACTTTCCTTTACATCTGGATCCCGGAGTCTCTGGTGAAAATGTTGAAGTGGCTCGGGCCAAAGATCATATACAACACTTCTCTATCACCCAACGCCTCGGCAGTACGACTCAAGGATGGCCCGATCCCGATTGAAGAACCAGATAAAGAGTCCCTAGACCCATTCCAATTTTTAGACGGATCCTTGTGGGAAAACGTCCCGACACCAAGACTTGAAGATAGAACTAATTTGAACGAAATACCGGATGAAGAGTCTCGAGATCCCTTTCAGTTCTTGGACGGATCTTTGTGGGAGAACGCGGACAAGACTACACTGTCCACACGCAAGACCCATGCCAGCAGACAAAACCTCCAACTAAAAAAGGCAAAGAAGAATGATAAGCAAGCTAACAAAGTGATCCTTTCGAAATCAGCCAAGAAGAAACACAAAAGACTTGCCAAAGAGGAGAGAAGGGCAAGGAAGAAAGTCAGTGCAACACTTATGCACAGGGATATTGATACCAAGGTGTTTCCAGGAAACGTTGTGCAACTGCCCAAGTATCAAGCCAAATATCTGGCTGCCAACGTATGCAACCGCGAAGATGAAGACATACTCGCCATCTGGACTGATGGCTCAATCGATGCCCATGGTCCAAGCCCTAAGCAAGCTGGAGCTGCAGTTGTCTACAGGGACAGAGCTACCGAGAATGAGTCGCATCGGCGAGTCTGGAAGGAAATGGGTTGGAGAGTTGGTAGCCATAACAGCCATATTGGCGACGTCGAGCTTGTAGCTATCTCTGGAGCTCTTGAAGTCGCCATCGCCGAAGTCTCAGGACAACAAACAGCCAAGATACACTCCGTGGCCATCTTCTCCGATTCACAAGAAGCTGTTAAGAGGTGTTCCGCTACCTGCTATATTCCAACACCCCCTCTCGAAAGAATGATTCAGCGGCGTGCACAACAGTTGGTGGCCTTGGGAATTAATCTTTCTCTCGTCTTGGTTCCTGGTCACAGTGGAGTTGAAGGAAACACTCGCGCTCATATTGCGGCTAAATCTGTCACAAAGCTGAGTCGCCCAGATCTATGTAGAGGAAGCGTATCGGTACCTCGTACTATGGGTGACATGGAAGTTTTGTGCTTCCTTGGTGAGTCACCAAACACTTGCAACCACAGTTCAGAGCAAGATACTTGAGATATTTGGATCAAAGTTCCTTGGTTGAACCAAAAAAGGGGGGCTCCTGTAACGATTACTACCGGGCTCAGGGGTCCCAATTTCATCGCCATGATGGATAGGAGTCGAGACCTTGTTAGATTCAATGACACACTTTTTGATACACAGGCATAGATTTTTCACGAAAAGTTGCGTTATGGGTTTCTTGACTCGTGCATACCTTACCTAAGTTATATGGAACCCACTATTTCTGAGTAGAACTCACTTGAAGATCACGTTCGCCATGTAGAATCAATCAGGCATATAACAGTAATTAAGCCGGCTATCATTTTTCGAGCTATATATATGTTACTATCGTACTTTTGGAGAACAGTTCGTTCTATATCTAAGTCCAAGTCGTAAAGCGAATGTCATTATATTTTGCAAAAGCAACGCTGGTCTATAAAATTCCAGAAACAACTTCATGAATAACCGTAACCATCAAGAAGATCATACGTCTTCTTCAGGAGCTGAATTCTCCTCCTTTTCGTTGTGGGCGCTCTGGTGCAGCTCATGCTCAGACTCAAACTTGCGGTCCAGGCTCTTTGCCTTGACACAAATAAGGGACACCACGAGGGCAATACAAGCGAGAAGTGTCAGGACCATCCAAACAGTGCGAAGCCCCTTGATGTACCCATCGGTGATGGTATCCTTCATGGCTAGCATACTGGGAGGAGACTTCTTGATGATTTCAACCAATGCAGATGCATCCTTGGCCCACTCGTCAGCCTTGGAGGCAAACGTTGAGCTCTTCTCAATTTGCTTGCGAAATTCGTTCTGGAAAGTGACTCCTCCGACAGCGACGCCGATGCCCTGGCCAAGAGACCGGGAGAAGGCATAAAGGCTGGCGGCAAAGAGCAGATCGGCGTTGGAAGCAGCCGCCTGAGCAGCAAAGGCTTGAGCCGAGTAGAGGATGCCCAGGCCGAGACCTCCAGTAAGGTAAATGAGCACCCATCTGAAGGTTTCTGTGTCCTTCTCGAGGAGCATCATCAAACCCATGCCCAAGGGTACGAGCACCCATCCAGCCCAGATAAACGGTCTATAGGTACCCGTTTTGGCGATCAGGAGTCCGACCACAACAGCAGCTGGTGCGACTGTGCCAGTAAATGGCAACACTGCAACACCAGCAGCAATAGGCGATGAGCCTCTGACCTCATGGTACAACGGAACGTAGTAGACAAGGCACCAGACGATGATACCATGAACAATGGTGGCAAAGTATGCAGAGAGAGCTGTGAGGGAGGTGAAAAGGCTCGGTCGAAGGAGAGGATCGCAGCGGGAGTATTTCCTGCAGAACTTAATGTGGAAACCGAAGGCGATGAGACCGAGGATACCAAAGATGAGAGGAATAACGGTTCGAGGACTGCTCCAGTCATACATGATGCCACCTTTGAGTGTCGTTAGTAACCACTAACAGAACTGGTAATGTCGAGAAATGGCTGCAACTTACCCCAGCTCAGAGGAATCAAAAAGCTTGTCAAAGAACCAACAAAAATAATGGTCCCAATCCAGTCAAACTCTTTGATCTTGGTGTTTACCGACGCATCTTCCTTTCGCTTGATTCTCATCGTAATGGGAATGGCAATGTAAGCGATACCGCAGAATGGCAAGTTAATCCAGAACAGCCAGGGCCAGGACTTCTCGACAAGAGCACCACCGACCAGCGGACCTAGGATGCTACCAATGGCCCAGTTAAGGGAGATGAGGCCAAACCACTTGCCTCGCTCCCTAAGGCTCACAAGATCTGTAGCGATAACATATGTCAGGGCGAGGATACCACCCGAACCGAGACCTTGGAGCGTTCGGCCTCCGAGCAAAACGGCAATGTTCCTAGCAAGAGCAGCCATGATGCTACCGCCTGCAAAGACGGTCAATGAAGCAAGCAGGGCCGGTCGACGTCCGAAGATATGAGATAGAGAAGCGACGGGAGGCTGGATAACGGTCGAGGCGAGGAGAAAGCTGGTGCCGCACCAAAAAGCTTGGATTGCTGAAGCTCCGATGTCTTCTGCGATGGTCTATAAACTTTGGTGTGAGTAACAGACTATTTTCACTATCATGAGCTTCCAACTTACCGGCAAAGCGACGCAAATAATAGTCGAATCAAGTGCAATAATAAATGTTACCAGACACAGCGTGCCAAAGGCGCCATAGAAGCGCCATCCTCGAGTCATACTTGCGGGAATATACCCAGTCCCTTTCACTTGAAGAGAGGGAGGACTTGGCGATGAGGAATCCCAAAACACAGTCTCGTCTGATAACTGAGAATCCGGTGACGACTGTCTTGTATCTACACTAGGTACGCCCAAAGGGCTCACAACTGGCAGAGAACCCAGCTGGGGGGTAGGCCCCGGTTGGGGGCGGTCCGCTATGTTGTCATCGTGCTTAAGATGAACATCAGGGTGGTTGTTGACTCCTTGGTTGCTCATTATAGTGAAACCAGACTAGAGCTGGTGGAATCTTTGGACTCTGATTATGATTATTAAATGAGTGAAAAGAAGGGTGCCTGTATCTCTCGTCCAACAGACCAGGAGTCATTGCACAGGACGCAACCCAGTCTATAAGAACAACTTGCAGAAAAATCAAGCATGTCGACTAATACTTAGTCGTCGCTGATATCTACGGGATTCACCTTCTCGTCAGCCAGCCTCCGTTGCCGCATAGCCCCTAATTAGATCTGTAAGAGGTGAGTAAACATTCTCATTCTAGACTTCTTGGAAAACCGGCATCTCAAAATGGATCGTCTCAAGTTTAGCGACGAAGCGTAAATCCAAGTCAAGCTTAGTTTCTCTGTTGGTGATCCACTGCCAGCTCAGCCCAGTCCCAGGACTATCGATCCGTAGTCAAGACTAGCAGCAATTGAAGACGCGTGGCCGCATCGCTGGAAACTTTAGGCTATGGATTGAGCCTCAAATCGAGCCTCAGCCATGGTTGGCAGCCGCCTCTCGACGCCATCCCGTAAGGTAGTGAAAGGAGGGCCGCTAATTTGCCCCTAGGGCAATCGTGAAGTTGGGAGCAAAGCATGCAGTAATACTGCTCTTCCTGAAAATCGAATTCAAAGGTTATCATATAATAGGTTCTCGCAGATACTGTAGATAATCTTTCGTCATTGCATTGGTTGACTGTGAGTATGTAAGACTATGTGGACGATCGTTGAAACAAAATGATCTTCAATCCTGACATCAAGCACTGAAACATGGTGTTTTATCAGCCTGATCGCTGGAATATCTTCCCCATCAGGCCTGGTTCGGGTACAGGACGGAGCCGAGATGGATCTCACGCTACCCTGCCCTGGGCTGCCCAGACCTGCAGTGTCAGCCCTACAGTGCACGCGGTTGCAACGCTTTAGATCGATATCAACCAATCGCAACTCTAGCGCTGCATTCATCTTCGCCGTGGGGCTTTATAATCTCAGCCTCTCGGCGAGGCCGTTTGTTCCCATGTGGCTTTGCATTAGACAATGGAGCCCGAGCGAGATAACACACATTGGCTATGGGCCCAGCAAGCCACAGATATCACTTATGCCTGATTCCGTTTCATCTGGTTTTAAGTCGCTCACATACGGAAACTCCCCAGGCCCTTATTGAATGCTATCGCAAACTGACAATGTCCGGCTCTAGACGCCTATATTTGATCGACAGAAGGGTTTTCGTAGATCATTTCTGAAGACCCACGCGTGTATGCCTGCCCCTCGCAGCGTACAAACGCCTTCAAACGTCAACCAACAGTTGGCGGTGTATAAATGTTTGTTGGTGGTAAATCCTAGTTCTAGATCCAGCTAGCCACATATACATCAATGACGCCACGAGAACTCGAGTTAGATGCATAAGTATAAGTAAATTATTGAACCTAGCTTTTTTCTTCGCATCGGCTTAAGCGGGGAATATTGTCCGGTGTTCGCTGGTAATCATACAAGGATCCAACTTTGAACATGCATCTATATATACCTAAACTAAGGTAAGTGAAACCAAAGAAGTATTAGTTTAAAGGGGGCAGTAGAGTTGTTCTTGTAGCTATATGCTATTAGTTCCTCGAAAATCCACCTTAAACATAATAAAAATCCTCCCGATCTAGGCTTACTAGGTATATGAAAACCCACGAGATTCGTTAGTACTGTAATATTCTCATTTTTCCTCAGCTGTACAGCTAAGCTGGCGCAGCGGTTGGTAAGACCGTATCCCTGTTCTATCGATTTTCCTTCTAAGCCATCTATGACAACCTGTTCGAATGTATGCGCCTTGACTACAATCATGGATAATACTCCCAAGCCGTGAACGCCATTTCCGATGTATCTCGCTTTGCAGTGACTGCAAAAAGGGCGCCGCGACTTCCAGTGAGCACCATCCCAGCCAGCTTCCAATTCTTTTATGTATTCCGGAATACCACTAGAAATTAAGAATGTAAAGAACAAAAAGTGAAGTGTAAGTGTTATGGGACCTTATCACCTTCTAGTAATGTAACATAGTTATGTCTCGTATTGATTTGATCCAAAAGAGTGATATGTGACTTGCACACATTTTATGAGACTGTCCCGCCAGCAGACGTGTTTGTGCGTGTCTTTGTCAAGCTGCGACGAAGAGCGTTGCTCGCGCGGCGCTCCTTCTCGGCTTCCTGCGCCTCGGCGACGGCTTGGTCTTCGGTAATTTCTTCGTGCTTGGTGCGCATACGCTGCAGCACGTTGGCGGCCTCGGCAGCAAACTCGCACTTCATACGGATTGTCTCGCCGTATTTGTAGAACAAGAACGGGAATGGAACACAAGCAACGGCCAGGAAGGCGGGGATAGAGCTGGCCCAGTGGATGCCGAGGTCGTCGTACATGTACGTTGTGAAGAGTGGAAAAGCGGCGCCGAAGAGGGAACGAAGAACCGAGTTTGCGGCTAAAACGGAAGCGGCGAAGATGACATCTAAACAAGGTTAGCTGATTGAGACTGTGGGCAGTGTCAAAGATAGACTTGCATGAATCGACCAGATAGTTCATCAGTGAGAGGAACACCAAAACCAGACCAGTAGCGAATATAGTCGAACCAATGATGCACACTACCCAGTGAACATCATTTCCGTTGGTCCAAGCAAACCAAAACAAGCCGACAGGAATGAGAATCGAACCAACTAATGTAGGCGGAAGTCTGGCTTCGGGTGGTGCGTGGCCGCCAGCAGCTTCGGCAGCACGCATATATCTCTTTTGGTCCAAGATAGTGCTGGCAACAGCAAACAACATGCCCACAGCAATACCAATGAAGGCAAGACCTCCGGTTCCAGGGTTCCATCCGCGACCTTGCTGGAAGACAATCGGAAAAGCGGCAAAGCAAAGATATAGTGTACCGTAGATGATAGCCATGTAGATTGAGGTGAGTAGGACGATGGGTTCCTTGAAGAGGAGAATCCAGGGTCGAAGCAGCGCGATCTTGAACTGAGTAGCAACGGTGGTATGAGGACGACCAACATCGATCTTCGAGATATAGACCTTCCCAGTTCTCTTGGAAAGGGCAGCGGCTCGGGTTCGTAAGAGATATGGGGCATAAGTCTCGGGGATCACCAATGAGTTGACGATCCATACAATGCCGGTGAAGATGGCCATCATGCCCTCAACCCAGCGCCAACCCTCATGCTCGCCTAGGAAGCCACCAGCAATTGGGCCTATCACAACGCAGTTAGCATGTCTCTTCTCCTTTCTCAGGTTTTCTAAGCCGGTGTGCTTATTCCAGTTCTTCCTCCTTCTGAGTCAGGTCAGAACGTACCAATCGTAGGACCAAGGAAAGGAGCCATAGCAAATAGGGCAGTAGCAAGTCCGCGCTCACGAGCCTCGAACATATCAGCGATTATACCACCCGCGTTAGTCAACGGCGATGATCCAAAGGAGCCAGCGAAAAAGCGAAGTACAATCAAGGCCGCCATGGTCGGCGCACCTGCAGCGCCGGCATTGAATGCGGTCAAGGCCATATATGAGATGAAGAAGGGGATCTGGCGACCGTAGAGCTCAGAAAGGGGTGCCCAGAATAGCGGTCCAATGGCGAATCCGAGAACGAACATAGAAATACCAAGAATGACAACCTCGGTCGATACGTGAAATTCCATTAGGATAGAGGTCAGGCCTCCAGAGTATGCCGTACTGGCGAAAGCAACAGCGAGTGTTGCGATGGCCTGGAGGATAGTGATGAACCACTTCTTTGATTGGGAGAAATTCAATGCATTCCGAGGGTCGTTTGGTAGAAACTCGACGAGGTATGGCGACTCCGGCGTTCCATTGCCAACATAGTTATAGTTGAGGACAGCATCGGTGATGCCTGCTTGGTCGAGGATAAGACTGAAGTGAGAAGCCTTGGCCTTAGGCTGCTGAGATTCGAGGTCGGTTCCATTAGCTGTCGTCGAAGAAGCTGAAGACACTGGAGGCGGTAGTTGTGTGGTTGCAGCCATGATGGCGATATGCAATTCGCCCGTAGCGAATGTGATGCTGTGGAGTTTTTCAAGTTGCGATCTAGAACAGAAATTCTGGACTGGGTAGGCAAGTCAGTAGAGCAGGTGTGGTCGATATATACGTAAGTATATGTGGTGTATTACAACCTGATTTCACGGGTCAAACGGCCGGGACAACAGGAACCAGGCACGGCGTACACCGAGTGTTATATGTCCCATCCAGGTCTACTCGCAGGACTTAGCTTGCTAGTAATAGAGATCCACGGCCCGCTATCGCAACATTCGAGAAGCAGCAGGGGATTGGGTGGAGCGTATAGCTTACGGCCGTGAGAGCCCAACTTAGGCGAGGTGACGCGGACCAACTTGTTCTTCTGTTGGCTATTCGCAAGCACGAGGCATCTCGCAAGTACCGGAGATCCCACGGGTGGATGCAAGATGGGGAAGCATTGCGCCTACAACTGGCCGGAACTCCGTCTGAATCCCGGCCGATGCTCATCTTCCCTGCCGTCGTGCTCGCTCATCTCGCATCGTGTCTACTGTTTGAGACAACCTTGGGAGCTGAACATAAGAGGCTCCAACAGAACGGAACGGAGCCGCGTAGGGCGGTTCCTAGTCGGCGCATCTGGTCGCCAGCAGGCGAATCCCCGTCGGGGTTTATCCCGCTCTAGGAAAGACTTATCAGCTCAATGTCAGCGAGCTGGCAAGGCAGCTCGCTTGAGCCCGTTGAAGGATGACATTAAGTGGGTATAATGGGGTCCGAGGCTCCCGCCAAGTTTCAACGATCTGGTCAAGAGTTGACGGTGTCAGGGGACGGTGATCGGCATCGCAACCGCCGACACATTTCTCGTCCGTTCGGATCCGAAGGCCCGTCCCGTAGCAACGCCACACCACGTTGTGCTCAGACGCTAAACATCGACTCAGATTCTAACCTTGTTTTTCGATAAATCCGATGAACGAGTTTCAGCAGATCAAATCTGAACCCGCTCATTCCGTTCTCAATAAATCAGGTCGAGTAAGTATCAGCTGTCCGGCTTATCTTCCTGACAGCGGCTGAAAAGGTTGCAGCATGATGCCTTGCTCGACCCATCCCTCCTGATATGAATTACAAGACATGACGGGTTTCGGCTCCATTAAATCAGCCGGCTACCGATCAGTCAAAGGGATCATGGTTGCTGCCGCATAGATCACGTAACATTGCATAAAATCAGACGACACCACTCTGCCTTTCATCCGCACTTGCTTCATCCCTGGTCAACAACCCGAGCTCTCGGGAATAGCCCATTACTCTGTAATCGATTATTTAATGACTTCTGACGTGACGGTTCTATTCGCCAGTAGTATTAGTTCTTGGTCCTTGCCGGCACGGCGGATCAATCTCCGAAGCCTTCCCATTCATCTTCCTCCGTGCTCCCCGCGTCGTTGCTGTGACTTGCGTCAGATGCGATATGTGCTGCATTCTGATTTTCAGCTGAAGGACTGCTTTCACTACTTTCGTCCTCGCTTCCAGAATCATCTTCTTCGCTTTCGTCCTCGTCGCTACTTTCTTTGTCCTTATCGTTATCTTCATCTCTTGCTGCCAACGAGACAGGCTCGCCAGTTGATTTCAAGACAGGCATGCCAAGCACATCACGAATGATCGCGCCACTCTCATCTCGCATGTAGGGACCCTCGTCGTCTCCATCGGCAGCACTAGGGTTTTGTGCATCGGGTCTTACAAAGGCGGCAACGAAAAATCCCATAACACCTTGTCCATCGTCCTTGTAAGAGCGAATACAGGCTCCTGCCATCTCCTCATTATCATCACATGCTGCAGGTAGACCTCGAACCGGCCATTCTCTCATGCCAGAAACTTGGTCTTTTCGTACAAGTATGCGCCAGCCTCTTGCCTTGGCAATGTCGGATTCGAGAGCTCTCATGACAACCCGTTCATTCTCTTGCGTGTGGATGGAGCAAGTCGAGTAGGTGATCTTTCTTGCCGACGGAAATCGGAAGGCGTGCAACAGGAGGGTTAGTTGAAATGAGGATAAAGCCTCCAATCGTGCTTCTAGATCCTTCTCCGATTTGACAGCCGTTTCGTTACCATCATCGTCTATCATGACTCTGTCGGGATGCGCCTCCACTTGGTCGTGTTTCCTCTTGCGATTGTTTGGCTTTGTTGCCGCCCCTTTCCCCGTGTTGCTTGGACCTTCTGGTAGATGGAGCTCCGGCATCGAATCTCGTCCAACAATGCCACTCCCTGAACAACTTGGATCCAAAAGCAGGGCCCCAACCGATTTGTAGTTGTCCGATTCTGGGTCCACCTGCAGAAAGTCCTGGCCAAATCCGATCCGTGTTACGGGTTTTGAGCCCGCTATTTTGACCATTTTGTCCAGCGTTTGTGCCCGTCGAGAATCTTTCTCAAATGCATAGATGGTCTGTCCTGGTGTATCAAACTCAGGTCTGTGCTCTTTGAGAATGGCTGCCAGGTGCGTCGTCTTATTACCAGGGGCGGAGCATGCGTCAATCAAGTCTCCGTCTTCTGACCTGGGATCCAGTAGATAGGCTGGGAAGCAAGACGCTTTATCTTGTAGGATGATTTTACCGGATGTGTAGGCTTCCGTCTTGGTAAGGTCGATTCCTGAAGTGATCGCCACCAGATTTGGTACGTGCAGGTCAATGTAGATGAGTTTTCCTGCGTTGGTGACAACTTCCTTGATTGATGTAGCTCTAGTGTATTTCGAGAATGTCGTCTCGAGCTGCTCTTCAAGGGTACTTTTGACGGCATTGACGCGAACCCAGCGAGGATAATTTGCTTCCTCGCCAGCAGATTGCCTTTCGACTTGCTCTTTCAAGGCTTCGAGGGATGGCGTCTTTCTCCGGAGCCGGGCGAGCTTAAACTCTGAACTGATGCGCCCTTTGTGCCTCTCGATGGATGCACGAAGTCCATGGCTCTGCGGAAGGGCAATTCCCTTCTTGGCTAGCAGGAGGTCATGAACAAGGAGCAGTGAGAGTGTCGGAGTGAGCTGGATTCTCATATTAGTATTTCCTCGCTCCGTGTGGAGGGCGAAACTGTTTTGCTGACCTTTCGTTCATGTTTCAGAAGTTCTGATTTCTCAATCACTTCTTTCAGGATGGGGCTCCATTTGCAGCTCTCCAGTACTAAAGCGTAAACCTGGTTGGGTGCAGACTTAAGGTTTTTCTTCTTGAACACACGAGACTTGAGGCTTCCACCTTCGTTCGAAGACCCTGTCAGAATCTCTGCGGCCTCATGGTAAAGAGACATGTTCGAGGCGATCTAGAGATGATGCCTCGGCAGGCTGGTGAAGGAGAAAATTGAACTGAGAAGGGCAGTTTGGATAATATTTGGGTTGGCCGGATTTTACCCGGCGCGACGTCCATGTAAGTGACGGCCTACCCTGCAATGCCCACAAGGACAGTTCGAGTCCTGAAACTTGCTAGATTATCTTATTCGATATTATGGGATTTTGCATAAATAGGTATTACAAATTCAATGATATTTATTGCGAAAACGCAGTCAGGGGAGAGTTTCGATAGCTGTTAAACTAGTAATCCTAACCATGGGAGCTGTTTCGTCGTGATGACATTAAACGGCATGCCTGACCACCGTGTAAGTCAAAAGCACAGGTACTAAGTTGATAGTTGGCGAGAAGCTCCTAGTTTTTAATAACTACAGTTCAAATTGTGCCCAAACTTAAAGTGAACATTTGTGAAGTACGTACTAAAGATATCCCAAGATCTGCAGGTTCCCAAGATCACCTACAGCACTGGCGGGCCACACCTCAACAGCCACACAGTCAGAGCTTAATGTAGAGCTTCTACAGGTTTGACTCGAGGCTCAAGCTGTTAATCACTTCGACGTTTATAGCGGTAATTGAACGAATGTGGCATGTGCCCCGGGTTCATAATGGGCAAAAGGTATGCGTCCAAGCGCGTTTGGTCCTTGACAAGCAAGGTATGTCCTCCATAAATGTACATGTTAAGAAGCGAATCATCCAACCATTTTCCTTCCCCGTATTTTCATACCCATGCACCTCGCAAGTTTGATCAAAATGACTTTCCGTAAAATCGCCAACCTTATATTCTCCAGTCCAAGAAAGAGGCCACTAGACCCCGTATACAAGATGCTCCTTAGATGCACCTTTGTAAGAAATGTAAAAAAATCAAGCCCCACTCTGGCTGTTATGCTAGTTTTTATATCTGCCGTCAATGGACGCTAGCATGATAGCCGAGCTTAATGGCGGTGGCTACGGCGACGAAGGTGGCCGTGTCCGCTGCCGTGGTTGTGAGCATGTCGTCGGGCATGGTCTCTCTTGTACGCAGGAGCAGCGGCCTCAGTCCGAGCAGGCACGCTGGCTGTCTGGGTGAAGGTGACAGTGTTCCAGACGGTGTGAGTCTTGATACTCTTGCACTTCTTGCCCTTTCCGGGCTTTCCAAAGACATCAGTTGGCTTGGGGGCAGTGGTGAGCACTTCAGTTGCCTCAGCACCAACCTCGGACCCAACTGCAGGCTGAGAAGACAAAGTAGGCTCAGGCACAATG
This sequence comes from Fusarium sp. FL617, assembly GCA_030142105.1. Lineage (NCBI taxonomy): Eukaryota > Fungi > Ascomycota > Sordariomycetes > Hypocreales > Nectriaceae > Fusarium > Fusarium sp. FL617. Next base: position 1,554,340 of record JAREIL010000010.1, on the reverse strand, counting down.
GTCGGCTCCTCGGGTGCATAGGTGGTCTTGTCGCCAGCTGACCCAGCGGGGGTAGAAACGGGCTTTGTGTAGCTGGGCACCTCGACAGCCGTTGTCTTGTCCTCTGAAGCTGGCTTGGTAGCAGAAGGCTTGGCGGAGGGCTTGCTGGGGCTGCTGCCGCTGTCGTCGTCATCGGAGGGCTTTGAAGGGACATCATCGCCATACGACCATCCACTAAGAGGGTTGTTTCCTGGCAGCTTGTCGAGGGTACCAGTGCACTTCTCATCAACTTCAGACTCGATCGTGCAGTCATCCTTGTTCAAGCCATAGAAGAGACCAGGGCAGTGATCCATACCCACGGTACCAGCATTGCAGGTGTCAATAATGTGTTGCAGGAGGTCTTCGTCCCAGGCAGCCATGAAGTCGGCATGGCTGCTGTAGCCTGTCACATCACCGTTGGAGAAGACAAAGGGCTGCTTGCCTTCACCCTCGGTCCAACGTCCCTGGAACTTGTCGGTACGCCAGTAGGCCTCGTAGAAGAGATGAGGTACGTGGATCCAGCCCTTAGGACAGTCCAAATATCCATCGTTGTCCTCAGGGTAGGCCATGTTGTTTTTAAAATCGGTAAGACCTGCCTTAGGGTTGTAGCAGGAGGGCATGTGAACGTCAGCCCGGAGAGGAGAGTATTTGCCGTCGCAAGTTCGGTCAGGGAAGCCGACGCCCTCGCCCTGGTTGATGGAGTCACCGACACCGGCAGTCTTGCCGTTGGATTTGGGGTTCCAAGACGGGAGCGTGTAATCGTTGTTCAGGCGGGGGCAGGTCATTCTCGCAGGATTAACAGGACCCTTAGAAGGGTCAAGGTTGGCTTCGGCACCGGCCTTGGGCATGGTACGGGTCATGGCGTCACCCGCAACGATCTGTAGACCGACAGGGAAGGGCTTGATGTCGTCGTGTGTCTTCTCGAAACTGATATCGGTTTTAGTGACGTGCGTAAGGCAGTGAGATAAGGAAAGGACAGGAGGGGGTTGCAATAAGTCAACGAGAACAGGGCAGAGTTCTTACAAGTAATAGGCGTTGAAGTAGTCGAACTCAACATCCTCAAACTTTCCGGTCTTGGGGTCGTGGAAGTAAAGACTGGGGAACCAATAGGCACTATTGTCACCCTTGATGAGAGCATTACTGCACTTGGAGTTCATGAGATCCTTTCCAGTTGCACTCTTGCTGAAGGCACTGCCACCCATGATATTATGAACATGAGTAGAAGTTTCACCAGGGAAAAGGATAGGATCCATGCGACCCTTGGTGAGCTGGTCGTTAGTAAAGCGCAAAACAGCGAAAGTACCTGTCTCATGAGCAGCGGTAGCAGCACCGGCGAGAAGCACGGCGGCAGAAGCGAGACTGGACTTCATGATGACTGAAGTTTGGTGTTTCTCGGTTCAAAGTTTCGAGTCGATAATGAAGCCGCAGGGCAAGTGTTCGAGAAATCGAAGTTGGAATGAGTGTAAATGCGTTGTTTGGTTTGGCGTCAAGGTCTCTAGGACTCAGTTCGCCGAGAATGAAACCTGCTGGTTCTTCGAGAAGAAGCAGGAGAATGAAGAACAAGTGTAAAGCGGGGGAACACGCAGGTGATACCGGAGCACCTGTGAGAAGAACGAATGTTTCGCAACCGGTCCAGTCACTACAGAGAGTGAATCAGAGCTGATAGATCGTGGAGGTTGACGAACGGTTTGAAAGAGGGGAACAAGCAAGTTAGGGAAATGAAGGATCCCGAGACTGCTTTGGAAGAGTGAATGAGTGAGTAAGTGAGTACAAGAACGAAAAAGAGAGGACGTGCCCAGCTGCTACAGCAGTGTACGAGGTAAAAAAGAATGTGAAGATGAAGAGAAGAAGGATGTTGGACGAAGACCAGAGGCGAAGGCTTTGTACGAACGAGGGGAGACCTTGACCGAATCCTTAGGGATTAGATCCTTGAGGATCCAACCATTCGCTACAGTAGCCAACACCGGCGCATCACTGGTAATGCATAGAGCTACCATAATCAGCACTGGCCCTGTCACTGCGGCCACTCAAGATTACGCGCGTGCACGTACACCATTGCTTGGCAGGCTTAATTGTCATGAATTCAGGCCTGTTTTTTATCAAAGGGTATTGATGGAGCCTATGGGCAGCCGGGCTATGGCTCCCCGCCAGTACGGCCCCAAAGGCCTGGCTCATTCAGGGGTCGTCCAAGCCGCCAGGCGTTTTCGGAACTTTCTAGTGTAGCAAGATTATGAAAGAGGATTGGCTACAATCACTTGCGCCACATCAGGGGGCTGTATGTTATTGGACCTCACGGTTGTGCGTGATGGGTTGTCCAAGTTCTTGGGCTTCATCGCATCGCAATGATTGACAGCATGGCCGAGAGAAAAGAGATGAAACAATCAAGACTTAATTTCTTGACATTGAGCGGTAAGATCTGTATATGCAATTGGCTGTTCACCATCACAGGCTGTATTCGTACCTGCATAAGCCTGCCTCATCCTCCACCATAACGGTTGGCGCCCAAGCTAATGGATGATTGACAGGGGAAAACGACAGGGATCGATCTGTGACCCCGAAGCATCAGCAAAAGGAGGATACATAGCCCAAGTGATGTTATTTGTGGTAACGGCTTGCTGCGTACAGCAGAGATGCGCTGGCACTCGGCGTGACCGCTCAACCGCCCAGCTATGATTGGTGATGAGGTACTTTGTTATAACAGCTCGACTTTATCTCTTGTGTTGCACCGATCCCTGACGATGTTTGCTCAAATTTGATCATATGCCAGGATAACGCTCACTACATACATTACAGGTTGCACCACTGGCGTAGCTTGTCTTGCACGAGGCAACAAAGAACAGGAACACATAGAACAAAGCCAGGACCGGCCCGCGAGCCATTGCCCTCCGATACAACAGATCTTGGAGATTAAAGGGTCACGTTCTAAGTGCCTGCAGATCTGAAGGTATTCTGAAACAACAGGGGTCCTGCTGGTGTAGCAGGGGTAAAGTCATGGGATTAATATGGGTGGCCGAGATCCATACTTTTTGAAACTTCTTCAATTCTGGATGGGCAGATATTAGCAGAATCACTCTGGTACTAGTGCCAAGTCATAAAAAATCCTTTCCCTAAAATTATCTCTTAATCCCTGCCCGGTGTTATTACCAGTCGCGAAAGAAAACGTCAGACTGATCCTTGTGCCGTCGGTTGTGGCCGAAACGGAGCGGGTGTTTCAAACCTGGATAACCTCAGCTGGGGGTCAAAGAAACAAACAACGTATCCCTGCCCGCACCCAGCAACGTTGAAGAAACTTTTTCAGTTCTCTTTGTCTCTTTCAAATATGTAGGCCAACGGCTTTGTGTGTTGAATGACAAATTCCACGCCACTGACCATTAGCCAGGGGCAGCAACTCGTTAGGGACATATAATATCAAAGAAAGCCTCCCTCCTGTGGCTTTTACCTTTCTTCGATCGCTAATTAATGATGAATGGTCCACTGAAAAAGGTCCGAAACACTAGGATGCTTCCTGTTAATTAAGTAGCCCCGCTAACGTTCGGGTCCGCCGGCCGTTAGATCGACCTTGACCTTGATCTCACAGATCGAGGCACCCCGACAACGAGGCTCTGTTCGAAGGAATATGTCTCAATCTCACCTAATCAACAGGGTATCAGAAGTTTGGGACTGACATACCCCAGAATCAGTGCATTTCCCATCTATTTTATGCTCATGTTTTCCGACACCTCTCCTTTCTAATCGGCCCATAGAGGTCCACACTAAGCTTCTAGATCTTACAATAATTTCACGGCAAACCCAAGCCGTTGGTACAGATAATAACTTCAGGAGAACAGTCTCTTCCATATATGGCGCTATGCTAGTTGCTACCAGATACATGTGCTATTCGTTGTTCATTTCCATAAGTTGATACCAGTACTCATATCACCTCGGTTATCACCATGAGATCTTAACATCCAACAGTTCCCAAGATCGTGTTGAACCAGAATCGGCGTGGAGGTTCTTGCGGTCACAGTAACAATACCAATGAGACTCCTCCCCCCTATTTCGATGTTTTTCAGTATGTTAAATCGTATAGCGGTTTTTGAGAGCAATGATCCAGTACTCTGCGTAGACAATATCGATAGACTCAGTTATTGTACTCTCTCAACCACTTACTAGGAACCTTCTAGATATCGAACGTAAAATAGCAGGGAAAGGGCAATGGTGGTATGTGTATCAGACTCTACGTAATTGCTGTCTCCTTGATATTATCTTTATGCTGGTGCCCTGGCTGCACACCGTTCTCCTCTACAACCAAGCCACGGCACCTTGCTTCTGACTTCATGCTGAGCATCATAACCTTCTTAAACTTGATGTTGTATCTATCATCTGACTTCTGGTTGTTCAAAAGCTAAATAATGCCGCCATAGCGGAAACGCTAGCTGACCACAAAGTTGATGTATCGGATTCAGAAATGTCAACTTATTTACACTAGAAGCTTGCCAGGTAGCTGACGGTATAGCATATCCCTAACTCAAATACAATAATCTGAGCGTCGATCAGTGGTTAATATATGGAGATGGTTTCTGCTGGCTCTTGGGTAGCAATGGCTTCGATGCAGCAAGCACTCGACCCGGCGCGTACCGGCATACTACATCTTCCTACGATTTATTAGTTCAACGTGACTCAACTTACCAATGCTTGTGATAATCCTTGTATAGTTAGCTTAGTGAATCGGATGAAGATGATCCAATATTTCGCCTTACTGCGTAGATGGCAACTCGAGCCGTGCAGCCACGATGACTCTATACGAGGTCCACGTTACACCATTCTTATAAAAGCCGCTTGTACCAGGTCATGGCCTGCCGGTAGCCGGCAATCATTTAAAGTTATCTTCGAACTAGAGCTGTGCCTTCTTGATCAATGCTAAGAACCCCAGGCATGTATGCTGACTTGATCAGCTGAGCTTGTTACGGCGCGCGATTCAACCCACTTAAGAAGGACGAGAGACTAGAGGGTGAGAGTGAAAATTTGAAATAAGTAGTTTAGAGGAAAGCTCCATATAGGATACCCTATTCATTCTTACTTGTTGTGTGCTCTGTGCTAGCCTTGCTTGAATTTACTGAAACTGTTCGAAATTGACCGCGATAGACCTCGTTTGGAAGCAGGAGCCCCATAAGCTCGATTTACACTTAATAGTTATAGCGTGGTTAGTTAAAACGCATTGCCATAAGGAAGAGGCTGTCTCGTCTCGAGGTCAGCGTGTATTCTGGAAGTTACACAACAACTGTGTTAAATGGTATGCTACTGAAGTATATAGTTGACGTAGTCGAAGATCTACCAACGATGAACTTCCCTTCTAATGGCTATTGATTCTGATTGACAAAATCACATATATCCTTCAGCTCTGACTTAGATGCTTGTTTGGTAATCTTTATTGTTACGGGTTTGTCTTCCCTTGATCAGCGCACCTGCATAACTCTGCATGTAGGATATTCTTCGAATAGCACTTTAGTATTCGTACACCATTACTTGATCGGCGGAAGTTAGACATATGAATACTCGCATCCAAAAACCCTTTCAGCCGCACACGGGTGCAACACACGCCACCAACAGTTCGAGTCCATACCATTGAAGAACATACATAAGCATACTTTTAATACATAATCGAACCGTTGACCAGCCGGGAAAAAGTTTTATGCATTGCATGATGTGTTGGCCACATACATCTTCTCGAGGCTTTCAGTCTGCATCACAATGCAAGCCCATGCAACATGGTCAAGACATATTCATGATCTGCTGGCTCTCATTGCACTTTGGTGGGGGGAAATCCTCCACCCTCTGCAGATAATCCCTTAAATATCACCGCCACCTCTGTCTCAGATGAACACTTATCTTGCCACGTCCGTTGGCTCAACGTCGATGTCTAAGGATGGGAGGTCGCCATGTACCGGTAGCCGGTGCCTAGGCCAGATTGAGGCTCTTAGATGCTGTACTTGAATCCATACGTATAAGGCGAGAGAGTACAAGACCGGCGTGCTTCAAACCAACAACGTATAATGAGTCTCGCCACTCGTTTCGAGACAATTGCTGTTGATCAGAACACGCAATGTGGCAATTGGGCTGTTGGTGTTAGGGCTTGGCCAAGCATTTCAGAGCTGTCATTCCTCGAGCTCTGCCAGCGGCCACATGGAAAACTAAAATTCCCTTACATTTCAAACTCGCTTTTGATCCGTCACGGGGCTGAATCAGTTTTACGGTTACTAGAATGGTACTTTTCAGGTTTGCTTGCTTGGACGACCTGGTAACTCCTGCCACCTCTGCGAGTAGCCTCGATAGCCGTCAGTAGTCTGCTCTCTTATACTCTGCTTGATCTGTCACATGTCCGGTTTCGCTATAGCTTGCGATATCCGCTCAAGAGAGGAACAGAAATATACGAAGTCCAGAGAGAAGTACGCAGTTCATAGCCACAGTCCTGAGAACCGCCATAACCCGTAGTTTGTAGAGTGTGCCTGATTGACAGGCCGATGATGGCCGGTGTAATCAAGCAGCTCTGGAAGTGATCTGGACTTGTGAAAAACGATATAATTAGAGATCCGAGTGATTCAAAGAAAGATACAATCGGAAAATGACACCCCGTTGGGCCAGGGGGATGGCGCAGCGAGCGGCGGGTAAGGGGTGGCTGAGCGCCAAGATTATCAGATGAGAGATTATGTCTCAAAGCCTTTTTCCGGAAGCGCGATTTAGAAAACACGATGCCAGTTTCTGCTTTTTGCATGTCACTAGCATATGAACGTTGAGTCGGTGGAATGTTACGTATGGTATGATTCCTCACGGCCCGCCTCCGAATAGTTCTCCCGGAATCGACCGAGGGGCTGAAGCCTGACTTAGAAAGTTCATAAGAGCCTTCTTCTTTTGGAAGTTAACGAATTCTCGTCTATATAAATCGTCACATGGCGCAGGGTTTATCGCTCAACCGGAGCCAAGCTGCAGATCTCGGAGATCTAGTCCTGTGCCGCGCTAGACTAACTACCAGCCTTCTTTTGACAGTCGAACGATTCCACGCACCTGGATAAGATGAGAGATGGAATCGTGCAGGAACAGCATATGCTGTTCTGGGGGTCGATAGCAGAATGATGAAATATGTGCTTCGATTTCTTGTGTCTTGGCTAAGGAGAGAAGCCTCTATGTACAAGTGCTGCTCATCGTTGTCCCAAAAGTCGAGAGTCATCCAATCCCGGACACGAGCTCCAGTTGGCAAAGAAGAACGTCAACCATAATTGGACTCCCCAAGTGTAAGAGATTCGGCAAATACCCTTCACTCGAGCTTAGTTTGGTAGTGGTTACCTCGCGAGTTGTGATATCACGGAGTGAACCTTCCGCTGGGTTCTCAGAGTCACATTTCCTATGTCGAGCAATGATTAGGGGCTAACTAAACTACCTATTAAGCTGATAAGTTAAGGCAGATAATGACGATCCGCAAGGCCGACTCGCTGTCTTATGACCGCGTGAGGCATCTGTCATCGAGCTTCTTTCTGATACTAGTTGTCGATCAACTAAAGGCGGTGGTGTTGTTGTGCCAGCCACGCGGTCAAAGAAAACTGCAGACGCCAGCACTTTGTCATGAGAACTGAGAAGAACCTGCAAGATCATGCCCAAAGTAAGACAGTTTCTAATGTAATATGAGACTGTTCCTTTAGTATTTATGTGTGTCTAGTTATAACTTTACATATAATTAGATATCTTACCTACTAAGGTAAGCTTCATTGTTATCTCATAATTTCTTTCGGCCACCTAACCGACTACCTGGATATCCTCCCCCTTGACAGCAAGAGAAGCGACCGGCCTGTTGTCTCAACTAGATGAACTAGCTCCTCATCTTATGGGTTACCCTTGCTATCTGATCTCATCTTTGTTAAAATCTTACCTCAATCTCCTGACCGAGTTAGTTGAGGTGACATGTCATATCCAATGAGTCGTGCAGTATCTCGCCATTCTTCCCAAGTCGCTTGGCTCAGTCCTCTGCATGTACTAGAGATGCAGGACAGCTCGTTCAACCATTGTCCACACTACTATTGGAGAGTGGAGCTGACCTGGTGGCCGACCCTTCATCGAAGTCGCCGGAGTGTGCACTTTCTTCTTTTATGTGTGAATGCCGGCACCTGAAGCTCAACAACAGGCCAGGGGTATTTCGTCAATCAGCAGTATACGGCTTTCAAGCACTCGATGTATCATTCAATTATATATTGGACATCTGATATGCTGCGGGTTCAGTATGGGACTAATGCACCCATTGCATCCTGGAACCTTTGGTAATAATATTGTCTTGAAACCCCGATAAACCCCACTTACGAGCAGATACAACTTGTACCTGAAGATATGGCAAGTATCCCCGCATTTTGTCTGCAAGGGATCAGATATTTCCACTCCTAATTGCGTCGAACGGATCATTTCTGGCAATTGGTGAGCTTGACTGATCAGCCTTTGCCACCAGGACACTAGTGAGCCTTATTCGTTATAGTTTTGATCCGTTGGCTCTCTTCGAGACGTCGCGACAAGTCATAACTGAACGCGAAAGGCCAAGTTGAGATTTGGGTTGTGCGTTGAGCAGAACTCTCAAGTGATTATGGGAAAGTCGGACATACTTCATATATATCGTTCATGATAGAATACTGCTGGTGAGTCACCTCTGTCCAGAGCACATGGGTCCTTGAGGAGCCGAGGAAAACCAACAGTGAGCAGCTGAAGAACGAGTAGATATGTATATATAATATGAGTCTTGATCATCTTTGCTCATAGATATCGAGCATATGTGATGTCCGTACCCACCCCTGACACGTATATTGATATTGATATATCCAAGAGATGCTTTCTTGAGCAGACTGAAGCCGTGGGTATAACGAGCATGCCAGAACAATCGTCCTTACGCAGAGTGGTTGAAAAGCATGCAAGTAACACCAGTTAACGTAGCGCCGTACTGTCCCAGCCTTATTCGTGTATGCCCCGAGGTATGCTTGCCTTGAACCTAGTCGAACGCCGTAAAAATCATGCCGCGTTCATCGCGCGGAACGTCGCCTCCTTTTGCCTTGCGAAGACATTTCGCCCTCGTCTTGTTCCCCGTCGCTCGAGTCATCGTGTCCTCTGGCGTTCTTCGACCGATCGTTGCCCTTTTTGATCGAAATGATACATCCCTGCTCTTTCAACCTTTTGGTCAACCTTGTACTGGCCTGCATTCCCGGAAAGTCCTTTGCAGTATAAACAGTAAAAATTTCACTTTTGGCCTCAACAAGTAGGGGGAAATGTCCCACTTCTCTTGCACGAGCCGGATCAATCTTTACCAGACTGAATTTGAGACGAAATGCTCCAGGAGTTCGGCAGGATAGATCCGGAAAGCAAAAAAAGCAACCTTCTTCGCCGTATTCATCCTTGCCAACAAAGGGAGCGCCAACTAAAGAACCCATGAGTCGGCGTTGCTGTCGATATTCTTCAGGCATGAGCGAAGAATCATGAGCCCCGGTCTCGTCAAAAATTGAGCAACTCATAACATAGTGACAATAACGTAGTTTCTTGCTAATTTCCTCTTGGGTGAGATGGGGGCCGTCAATAATGAGCTGGACAATCGGAGGCGGGTCAATCACTCTTCGATCTCTTTCTCCAAAACCGCATGACCGAGCGGCAACAGGCTGCTGCCGTATTCTAAGGCTGTAACCGGCATCAATTTCGCCTTGACGTCTGTTACTGGTGCATATACTGCTGTTACGACTCTCGCCATCTGCACCAGGGCCGAGGAGATCGGAAATTTTCATTGGATCAGGGCGTGATTCGGTAGGAGACACCATAGGACTGTTCAGATTAGCTCCTCCACCGGTTGTCGTGGTAGGCGGATTCAAGTGATATGCCGTGAAGCCTGGGATGGCTCGCATGTCGATTGAGTGTGGGGGCCCATTATGCGTAAAAGGCGGCGAATGGTTTTCCGAAACTGAGTGTACTCGCGAAGGACGTGTCATATGGTAACTTTGTATGTGGTCCATTCGTTCACCAGCTTGCGGGGGGAAAAGGGGAGGCTGCATTGTATGTCCTTGTTGTCCAACTGCGCTGCTGGCAGGATAGTTGGAAGGAAGCCCAGGTGGAGGTGGAGGGTGTGAACTCTGCGGAACGGAGCTTGACATGTCGGTTAGTTGATATGCGTGGCCGGCTCGTTGGGGCTGGAGCTGTGAGGTGCGACGGCCCCCATGTGCTCCAGTAGCTAAGCCTGCTGGAGGAGGAAATTGAGAATCGTATTGTTGATGGGTTTGCGGGTGAGTTGGGCCTCGAGGAGCGGGATAGGCGTCGGGATCCCAGCTTGTTGGCGTCGTTACGTATGGACGCGGCATGGCCTCGGTCATGGTCTCAGGCCTTGCATCTAGCCACCGCGAGGTGTACGCGGCAGTCTCGACAACTGTGAAAGACATCAACGTCTAAATTGATCCAGCGAGGGTCGCCATCAAGATGTATGCATGAGGACGAAGAGCGTCAGTTATCGAGCTTGGGTGCTTTGTAGAGGGTCAGTGGCGGCTCAGATCGGTTGCGTCGATAGCGAACTTACATAGCCCAGGTACCCCGTACAGAACTTACGGTAGCGTCCAATGAGGGAGTGGGATCGTCCAAGCCAAAGGGAAGAAAACGACGGGAGGCCCCAGTAGCCCACCACTTCCAGGGAGCCGGCTGTAAGACGGAATGCGGATGGTTCCACTAGGTGGGTGATGGAGGATGGAGGGGAGTGTCGCAGAAAAAAACAGAGACAAGGCGTGTAGTGTAGACTCGAATGAGCTCACAACTGTCCAAGAGACGCTATTGACTCAGATTTAAATAAAGTCTTGGAGTGAGACACCAAAATTGGACAACAACCAGGGGATAAATCTCGGCAAGTCCACAGCAATGCTCAACGAGAAAGAGAGTGTGTGCGAGGGAGAGAACAAGAGATGCAAGGTTTTGTGCAGTAGCGGGCTAGTACATAGGAATAAAGATGCAGGATTGATTTGCCGTAGGCAGCCCTGTGTTGTAATGTGTACTGAGGGAAATGCGAAGAAAGTGGTGAGTTCGCGACGACTACCGCTATCCACCCACACCCACAGGAGAGCCGGATTTGGTCAATGCCGAGCCTGTAGCGGAGCACCTTGTGCGAGAGGAAACACTACAAGGACTTAGCAAAACGAGAGGACCAACGCTCCGATGTGAATAGTCCTGAGGTGGAATCGACGACGATAATGCGGGTGGCTGACGAGGCGTATGCAATGAGTGAAGCCTTTTGAGTTGAAGTTGAGAACAAAATCGTGCGAACCCAAGGTTTCAGACGGTTGAGGCGGAAGCCAAAGGGAAAGAAAGTTGATGAATATCCTCCCGTCTTAGGTGAGAGCGACCACAATGATAGAAATGCTTGATACAATTTCGGATTGGAACCAATGGTGGAGAGGGATCCGTTGAGCTCGTCGACGGTAGAAAGTCTCCTGGGCGCCCAGAACGAAGTGAAACGAGCCTTTTACGAGCGGAATCTTGACAAAGTTCAGCTCGTCAGATACCAAATATTTCAAAGAAGGAAAACCAAAGGAGGATGGTCGAGGTATCAGTTGCGGTCAAAGAGTGCTCGGGAGGTGGTGGGTATGACTGTGAGCGAGCGAGCAGTCACAAAATCCCAAGGGGGAAGACTTGAGTTTATGGGGAATATTGCAGGGAAGGTGCATTATTAAACACATTCGATTCCCTGGCCCAGAAAGAGGCTTGGACTTCCAACGTACCACTTGTCTTGTTCTCCTCGCGTCGCGTCGCATCCAATGTCAGGTACGCAGAGGTAGTAGAGCATCCATGGTAAGGTAATTTGAGGTGTGTCGCTGAATACAGTAAGGTAACGTAGATTGAGCGCCATAACAATGCACACAAGGGGGATTCAGGGTGTACAGTCCCTACGGTACTAGCGGCGAATGCGGCCGCTACACTTCGAGGTCTCAACAGCCCGCCTCGCCGGCTTGCGTACCCGGAGGAGATCAGCTTCGAGTATCGGTGCTGTTCTCACGTAATAAGCTAATAGTATGGGGCGTGGCAGAGTCAAACCCGCTGTACTGTACGTAGTAGATAGGCCTATATGTTTATCTAAGTGTTTGTTGTTCCATTGTTATCGAGGTAGTACAAGCATCCAATGTTGAAGAACCTCTCATGTCAACTTTCAGATCATGATCACTCGCTAGCTACCTTGGCAAGCTTGGGTACCTTAGACATGCGCTAAGCATGCAATCTGCATCAGCGAACAGCTCGCCCAGGATCTTGACTCTTTGGCGGCGGACGGCGCAGGCGCCAGCTCAAGGATGGGTATCTGTGGACCTGAGCGGGTCGATCCCTCCCGTCATTCAAGTGCGTCGCCAGGGCATCCAAGACGTGAGATGACTAGAATAGGTATCTGAATCTCATGACTAGAAATAGCCTACGATGCTAGTAGCCAACGGATGTCCAAGTGCTGAAGCTGGTTGACGGAGATGGTCAAGAGATCGACACAGGCCCATGCTTTTCTAAAGGGATAAGCTTCCTTCCTGAGTTACTCTGACAGGTGAGTGAAGATGGACTACGGTACTTGGTGAGATCGACGACTTGCATCTTCCATCTACTGTACAACATCTCCCATCGTCCGTCCACATCCATACCTGCCTATCCAAATGAGGCAACACGTAGCTAGAGCTGCCCCTAACTCGTGTCAAATCGAGGTCAGTGGCCTCCGCCCTTAACCTCAGCCGTCGCCGGAACGGACAGCATCAATTGTCCTTGTCCCACCTGTCACCTGTCACGCGCCCACACCACACAAGATCCATCCCGCCCATGGCATCTGGCTGAGATCTGCGTCGTCCATGTGCATGGTCTCCTTGTTTTCTCTTCGAATTTAGAGTAATCCTACCGACGAGCTTCATCTCACCAGTAGCTACTCTAGTTGACAGCCCTGACGACAATCAATGCCCATCCTGCTCAACAAAGCAAAAAGCAACATGATTCAATCCCTTGTCTAAGAAGGTCAAGGTCAAGGTCATCTGCTGAAAATTGGATATGGATAACTTGTCACAAACTTTACTTTTGTTTGTCGGTTACCCGGGCTTGGTCACAGCGCCACCGTGTTCAGTTGGCTTTGTTGGGATGCCTTGTCCTGCGTTCCGTGCCGTTTCTCTAACGGGAACGACACTGATTGGACTTTTCCTTGACGGGGGCAACTCCGGTCGCATCTGATTCGTCTGGAAGATTTACTTCTGGCATGCACTTCTTGCATCTCAGAGATTGAGGTTCAACTCTGATAGGTTGCCGAAATCTCACAAGACTTCGTCTACTATACTCGTCCATGGCCTCAGAACTTGGAGCAGTTTTGCTGATGTTATAGACCGCTGCAATTACCGTACAGTATAACTCCAGGTATTCAACGCCTCTTCCCTCCAATCAGGCATGCAGGTCGTGCCGCACCCTGATCCCCGGCGTTATCGCCACGAAGCCCATCGGTGTTGGCCTTCACATCTGGTGTCAGTGCCCAACACTTAGATGACCAACATAACCGCCACCTCGATACTGGGCGTAAGGCTGGTGTCACACTTGGCTTTGGTCGCATCGTCAGCCCCATTGCCAACTAACTCTTAAACTTCAGATTGCAACTCCAGGCGCGGCTATCAACTCCATGGGTGTCTGCAGCGGCATGGTGTTGTTAACTCGATCCGACAAGATGGTGCTCCACGGACCCGGAGCGTGGGTGATCTATCCGGTAGTCGAGCTAGGATACCTACACCAACTACCTAGACTAGTTAACTGGTCCATAGTTACCTGTCATTTTTCGGACCTCCATGCTCTCAACCGCGGCATATGCTGAGTACGATGGAATACGCAACGTTATTTGTTCAAATACGCAAGCCAAGGCGCCATTTCAAAAGCTCTGGTCTGGACAACGGAGGCCCTCAGCCTTCACCGCATTCTATGACACACAATGGATTTGAATGTTTAAAGCAGTATTCGATCATGTAACCATGAAGTCGCCTACGCATGCACGAGTTGCATTCTGGTTTTGGCCTGGGCACTGATTGAAAGTTCAATTAGTCGCCCTGCATTTCGTCAGTCAGCGCTAACCATAATTGGCTTCCAACACTTGGTGCAGCTTGTTGGTGATGCCAGGCACAGCTCGGCGGGCGTATCGCCAGTGGCTTTTATGCAGTACGGCACCATGAATGCAATCGAGGTGCTTGCTACTCGATCAGACGGAAGAGATTGGTTTTCTGTGTGCACATTGTCTTGCCACGTACTTGATGCCGGTGGTACAGCCCAAATCCTGGGTGTTGAGAGGCTGAAAGAGCAGTCCGAGCGCTCATGTATTGGGAACTTGATGCAGCGTTGAATATGTACCTGAGAAATCAAGAAGCTCAACGCTCTTATGAACAACACCTCTTGCCTACGATCCCCGCCAAGGCGAACCACCAGGCTTTCGAACGCCCTCCTGCATGCTGGCAAATCCAGTCCCATGTCCTTGGATCAATCGTGCGCCAACGCCATCTCCTCGCTGCGGCTCTACACAAAGCTTGGCTACGTTTCACGACAGCTTAGATGCGAGCTTTGACCCTTCAGCAGTCGATTGGTGATTCAACCGCTTTATTGCGCTGCCAGTAAAGTCAACTGAAGGGCGACAGTGGCCAAGACCTGGTTTCCTAATAGGAAGCGTTGCGTATGTGCAACTACTATGTACCTGCTCCTGTTGACCAGCTTCTCTCAACCACACTGATATCGGGGGTAAGTAAACTATGGCTATCAAGCAGGCCCATTAAGCTTATTCAAAAGCTTTCCACCTGAACTGTACTGCCGTAGCGAGAATTAACCCAAGGGAAAAGAATGTCCGTCATCGTGACGAAGTCAGGGCTACTCTATACTTGGACCATAAGCCACAAAGACCGGTCAGCCTTTATATCCGCCTGACACAAACTCTAAAACTCAAAATAGAGCACAGATTAACGCTTAAGGGCGTAAAAACTCAAGCGCCAACTTCTGCTCATAGATCGACTCCAATTCCCGAGGGATATCGGTGTGTTAGTCTGCCCCTGACATTCCGTGTAGATCGATAGACTGGCTTCAGGTACTATTACAATCTTGGGGCAATAGCTTACTTCATCTGCTGTACATTGCATTCGGTTGTCAGTGTGAGGAAAGCCGAAGATGAATGTCAGCATGCGTGTTGACGTGTATGAGATACAGTGATGAAACATTTCTTGCCAGATCAAGGGCACATGGAACCGCGAGGTTTCTATATGGGAACATCTCCTAACATAAAACTAAACTTTGAAACACAAGTGATCCATGGGAACGAGGGTTTCAGCTCCTGCAATAATATAATGATAGTTTTATCCTAGATATGCTAGTCTAGCATCTTTCCTATCACAGCCGTAGTTTAACACATGCCCAAATATGAAGTCAAGGTAGATAATTTACAATCAGACGGAGGCAAAGGGGACGTGTTAAGGCAACAGTCTGTTGTCTGGCTGCCTTGGTGAGTAGTCCAAGATGTACCCAAGCATGGCCATCATACCTTACTATGTGCTATATAATCGGGGGATTCACACGGCTGCCTTAGTGGTGCTTCGCCTTCCTACTCTGTTGCCTCGCAGCGTACCTCGACCGAACATCATGCCTTGTGACATCTTGTGAGAACATAGATACTACCTCTCGTTTCCAACTTCTGGCTGGCTTTTGATCTAGGTCCTCTATGACTTCCTTATCGAAGCAATGTCTGTAAGGGATACCATTTCACTGCTCAGGTCTGCTAGAGAATGCTGGCACTATATCATGCTGGCCATATACGTTTGAACATCATGATTTCTTTGTATCATCTATTTTCTATGGTAGATCCTGTTGTTGAGCTTTATATATATGTACATATATATATAATACATCATGCTCACTATGCAGGCATTTGGCATCGATATGCCCAATCAGCCATCCCCTGATTCCTAGAACAAAAAATTTCTACTCTATCTCATGTATTCCCAGCTAGCGTGTGCTACGCCGCAGCCTTCAGTGCTATCCTGTCTATCATGTCCCAAACACAGCCGTCCATTGCTTCCAAAACCACTAATCCCAACCCAAATGCCGCTGTGTAGAAACTCCGGGCTGTGCTCGCTTTTGTAAAACCTACCCCTTCTAGATTTAAATGGAAAGAGCCAAAACGATGTGGCAAAGAGAGGAACTTGAGTATCCTCGTAAAACGATAATTAAAAGTTGTAGTATCGCAGAAAAGTGATGTCTGCTTCTGTAGCTGTTGGCTTGAAAGGTCAAGCCAGAGGGGGTTAAAGAATAAAGGAGATGCCGAGGGTATCAAGTCGTAAAAATGCCAAGTTATAAAATCTCATCAGAAGAAAAGGCGCAAATACCAGGCACACGAATTTGCAGTCGTAACTTATTAAAAAAAAAAAAAGAATAAAATCGAAAATTGGAAAGGTTGGTGGATGCGGCTGTACTGTTCGTCAGAGCCCTTTTATAAAAGAGCATTGACTAACGCCGTACTTGCAAGAGCAAACACGAATCCAGCCCACGATGGGGCGAATGTATGCGCGGCACTGGCCTCTTCTGGGGGCAGAGTGCTATTGACGAAATCCATGCCACAAAGGGTATTTACTTGCCGAGCTGCACCTTCGTAGGTGAGAGCAACAGGCTGAGAACGATCTTCAGCGGCGGCATGGAAGATATTCATGGTCTCCTGTATGCACCAGCTGCATGAGGGGTTGGTGCTGCCGGGCAATGTGAGGTTGTAGGGCAGATAGTAGAAGTAGGCGTTGGCGGCGGTCGTAGTGTTTGTGACGGCATTGGCATAGCAGTACATGTCGTCTTCGGGAGTTTGAAGGCAGGTGGCCTTATACATCATCTCGTAGGCCTTCATACCATAGAGGAACTGCTTAACAACAGTATTACCCGAGTCCATCTCCTTCTTACAGTTCTCGGACGCTGTGAGATTACGTGCTGCGGCATCAAAGAAGTCGGCGCAGTAGGTCACATTGGCGGCGCATGTTGCGTCAAGAACGCGAACTATACTTAGAAGCTGCTTCTGAGCTTCAAAGAAACCGCGAGAGGTCTGTAGGATACTGTTAGTACTTTATCCCCTTTCAAGCCTGACCATAGAACAACATACCTGAAGCATCATGGACAGAGGATAACAGGTCTCGTACGAAGGATCCGAGAGAATGCCATTAAGAAATGCGGGACAATTACTATCCGACGTAGTTGTAAGGTCGGCTGACAGGTTGCCGTCAAAAGCTTCGGGCAAAGGTGTGTTTGTCGAGGCGGCGGTTTTCGCAGCACGCTGAATGGTAACAGTTGTAGCTTTGGATTTGCCTTCAGTCTTGGAAGGAGTCTCTGTGTTGATGATCTCATCCTTCTCCTCGTCTTCATCCTTGCTCGATTCCTTTCGCCGGTGTATCTCATATCGTTTGGCTGTAGGTATATGGTGTCGTCGGTGCCGAAGTGAAGACGAAGAAGTCTCGGAGCTTGCTAGGACTGTGGAAGTGAGACATGCCAGAAGCAGGAAAAATATCAAGGCTCCTCGCAAGCGGGACGCATGGGAGTTGTTGGATGTGGGCCGACGTTGGGCCTTTGAGGTGGTTAAAGATGTTGAAGTCATGGTAACGAGTGACAGGGCGACAGACGCCAATGAGGAATATGAAGAATCCCAAGATATTTGCAGGGCCGAGGTTGTTGTGTAAGACTCGAATAGTTTGGCAGCACAGACAATAACAAGATTGAATGTGTTTCACCACGATGAACCCGGATCAACTCGACAGAAAGGGTGGTTGGCCAGGATTCTATAGCGAAGCACACACTGAAGAAATCGGCGTAATGATGATGAATGAAATGGCAATAGCCCCAATATTTAACAACGACTTCGGTGGATGTCTCTTATTGTCGTCGTTGCATGGCGTACCTCTAGGGATCCAAAATGCTCGAAGGAGGGTTGCAAGTCGGATGACACTCCCGGCGACTGGGAAGTAGATGGATAAATAAGAAGCTTTGGCGGGGGTTCCTGCAGTGTCGACGGCCGAGAACGAGTGCGATGCGATGCGCGATATAGCGATTGCGAGATTGGATTGGTGGCCAGGGGGGAGATGAGATGGCCGTAGAGTTGTTGTTAGCTGGTCTAGGCTTACACCAATTTGGCAGACGTTGATGCCCCCTCGGAAAATAGGCAAATGCCAAGAGATAATACGCCCAACAGGAAGGAAAATAAATATAAAAGATACAAAAGCGAGTGTGGTAGATTATTTGCCGTTGGAGCTGGAGTTGCAGTTGAAATGATCGTCGTAGGTAAATCGAAAAGAGTGCTCAAGTCAGCAACGGTGGGCGGGTCTAGAAACAGTGATCGTCGGCCGTTCTTTACTCAACGGCTGCACGAGCAAAAAAGAAAAGGGAAGAGAGAAAGAGGGCGCTCACCATTTGATGAGAGATGGAGAATGATGAGTGGGTAAGCCGGGAAATGGGAGCCAAAGTTGCCCGAGAAAGAGAGACAGGGGACTTGTAAAAAAGCAATAATCCCTACATGGGCTTTACTCAACCAGGCAAAGGAGGAGGGGAGACGGACAATTCCAGGCCCTTACCTTGCCTCATGCCTGGCATTAGGACCAGGGTCAGGCAAGCATTAATCAATCAAAGAACTTGAGAAGGAGAGCGAGATCCATTCATGAATGGATGAATAAATGGGAAAAGACAAGGATAATTAAACCCTCCTCTGAGGCTTGCAGTAGTGGCAGTTTAGCGTGACGGTTTATTGATTGGGTCTGTATGGGTGTACAGCTGCACCTGTGTCACATACAGTGCCTAACTGGGCAGCTTGGTTTACAACGGTGGCTTATATGGATGCACAACCCATTGAGAAGAGGAGCTTATGCCAAGCTGCATTGTCACCCATTGAGTCTGTCAATTATTGACTCTCGAAGCGGTGCTGTGGTCTTGACCGGATCCATTCCATGTCTACAAGCCACGACCACAAAGAAAAAGCTGCCTCTCTTCACACCACGCCTTACGCGTCCACATTCTTTCTTTACAGCCCAGGGTCCCATCATGTTTCATGCCGGCCCGCTTACCGGTGGCCCAAAGAGAAACCATCCTAGGAAGCGGTCCTCCAAACGGCACTGCATTGCATTGCTCCAGATTCTCCGGGTTACACGGTTGTCTGCACACGCGACGGTTCATAAGCCATCCATCCATCCATCTACATACAGTTCCAACTCAACGTGGGCTTCATGTCTATCCCCCACATCTCCCCAGTATCAAAGCTTTGTCAGGTTCAAGCGGCTTTCAATCTGAACGGAGCAACTATGACACCAGATCCTCAGGGGAGCAGAGCCGGCCTGTCACGTAGGCAAGCGGAAAAGGGGAGTGCCAAATCTCGCTTCCCCATGGCGGACCAGCCACCATTGCCATGGATGCAACGACGCGCAGTAAAAAAATAGCATCTCTTATCGATATCCAGCGTAGTATCGCCCCGAATCTATCAGGCTATCACCTCATTCTAAGGTGGATGCTACGGAGGGACTATCCGCACTGGATCAGGTCCGTCAGTTGAGTTCATGCACGCGACTCAAAGCTTCCAAGCTTCTTTTGCTCACTGTTTCGTTTCATTCCTGTTCTGTTTCGTTTCCTCCACTCGTGGTCGTCTTCAGCTTCAGGCCAGGCCTGAATAGTTTCTGCCAGCTGACGGTTGTTCTGGTGAGAATCGACTCATCATCCATCCTAGATCCAATCCACACAAGAGTTTAGAATCTTGACCTCCACTACAACGTTACCTAGTACATCGGGATCTCCACTAGCGACTGCCCAGCCAGAGAACGGAGCTCCTCGCGTACCTTACATAGCGTCTACGGCGCGCAAGGTAATTTCCTTGGCTTTCTCCAATAACAAGCTTTGCTCCCCTGCCAAGAGATCCCTCATCCAACTAAACTTGATCTGATGCGACATTTTACCGACCTCGTCAACGGCTCCTTGTACTGTGCTGATGCTGATATGGTTTCTATGTCGACACTGGCAGCATATTGCAATATCGAGAGACAAACTCCGACGATGGACGCTTCATTCAAATACCATATGGATGAACCCCTCATTCTCAGCCGCGTGGCTGTGACGCCAGACGTGTTAAGTCTAGGTAGAGACATTGTCTAACACAGTCAAGGACCCATCAATCACCACCTCCACCGCTGCCGCCGCAGAGCCGTTCAACCATGGACGGATGGCTGTGGATGCCAGAGTCCTCGTGGCCGCGTCTACCGCCCAGAGTCTAATATGGCGCGTGAGATATGCCACTTTCCGCTGCTTGTTCCCGTCAGCCATTATCACATTCTAGAACTTGAGTCTTGCACCAGTCATTTCAAAGCTTCGTCCTACCGCCGAGAGTCAATCCCAAGACGAGTCTACCAAGTCTCTCAGCTGTCATGGTCGAGACCTTTCTCCATTCCCAGTTCTGCCGATCAATGCTTCTCTTGGCCTCCTCTTCAGATCCTCCCTGTCTTTAATGATGCGTTGCACGCGATGGCCATGTGGCGCTCCAATGCCCTGGTGTCTAAACATTATCCCTTAGCCCTTGTAGAGACTTGGCGCCAATCAACAATCATATTCGGCATAGCAGCCAGATATTTATAGCATTTTTAAGATCGAAAGGAGTTGATTGATCAAATGGTATACATAAAAAGTATTGTAGTAAAAATTTGTCAAAAAAAAAAAAAAAAGAGCAGATGGTCCTCCAATGCTCGAAAAGAGGGGTTTTCCCTTTTGATGCCATGGTGCGCCTTAACGCCAATACAATGCAAAGATTCACACCAAGTCCTCCAGATGATTTACCTTTTCTCCAGCTGCCATTACTTCAACTAGTCCTTCACCTCTGTTTTTCGAGGCTTTGCAAGTTGACCAACTCTGCATAACGTCCATTCTTCTTCATCAGCTCCGTGTGTGTTCCCTGTTCGACGATACGACCCTGGTCAAACACGTAGATAATGTCAGCCTTCTGAATCGTGCTCAGACGATGCGCGACAGCGATGGTGGTTCGGCCCTTAGCCGCCTTGTCCAACGCCGCTTGCACCACGTGCTCAGACTCAGAGTCTAGAGCTGACGTCGCTTCATCAAGAAGCAAGATTTTAGGGTCACGGATCAGGGCTCGTGCAATAGCGATTCGCTGCTTCTGGCCACCAGATAACAGCGCACCCTTGCTACCAACGATAGTATTGAAGCCTTCGGGAAGTGACACAATAAAGTCATAAATGTTGGCTTCACGGCATGCGAATTCAATATCCTGGTCAGGGACATTTTCGCGTGAAGTACCCAACAAGATGTTCTCCTTGATGGTTCCCTGGTACAGTGTTGGCTCCTGGCTGACCAGCGCAATGTGTGATCGATAGTCGTTGATGTTCAACTTGCTAATCTCGTGATCATCAATGAACACTCCGCCAGAAAGGGGGTCGTAGAATCGCTCCAGCAGCGCAATTGTCGTACTCTTGCCACAGCCAGAAGCTCCAACAAGGGCAATGTATTGTCCCGGTCGTACTGTCAAGTTGAGGCCGCGCAAGACAGGCTGCTCCGGTCTTGTTGGGTATCGGAAGTGGACATCACGGAACTCAAGAGTGCCCTCGACATGCGGTAAACGCTCTCCGCTCTCTGACCATGTGTCTACCACAGGTTGTCTGTCGAACAACTTCTTCAGTTCTCCAGCAGCTTGGTGGGCCTTGCCCATATCAGGTGCGAATGAGAAGATCGTGCCTGCAGACTGAGCGCCAAAAATGACGGCCATGAAGCAGAGGAAGAACTGGAACATGGTATACTCTAACTTGCCGATCAGAGTGCCGCCATACCAGAAACCCAAGGCAAAACAGGCAAATAGCAGGGATTGCGAGGCAGCATAGAGTGAGGATGACTTGAGAACCGATATCAAGCTTCTGCGTTGCTGTACCGCGAGTGAATCTCTGTACTGCTTCAAGACATCCTCCTCTCGCGTCAGTGCAGCTACAGTTCGAATAGCGGAGATGGCCTCCGAAGCGAAACTGGCGGAAGAGTCATAGGCAGCCTTGGAACGGCGCTGGAAATGAGCAAGCATATAGAAACGGAAGAAGCCACATCCCAGCAAAACAGGAATAGTTGCGATACACACGAGCGAGAGCTTCCAGCCGATGGCGAGGGAAACAACCATAGCGGAAACGAGTGTCGTAGCAACCATCAGCAGCGTTCCCAAGGTTACGCCACTTAGTCCAGCAACGTGGGTGGTTTCGGTCGAGAGGAATGAAGTAAGGGCACCCGACGTATTCTCGTCACGATCGAAAAAAGCAACGTCCTGACGAAGCATGGTCCGGAAAGCACGGTCTCGAACTCGATGGACCAATCGCTCAGAACATCTCGCGAATAAAACGCCTTGAATGACAAACGAAAAGAACTGGACAAATGCGAGCATCAGGTACATTGCGCTCCAAAAGTCAGAGTCTTTCTTGACGTGGTGGCGGTTCTCATCGGTGACCGGTTGAGATAGAGTCACGATTTGCTTGGCAAAGAAGACTATAGCCAGAGTTAACTACATTGAAAGCGCATCTTGCAGGATGCAAATGGTTGACTTACCAGCTTGAGTAGGATTGCCTCCACCGCAAATAGCCGAAAAGACGAGACCAACAACCATCAGTTTCCATTCTGTCTTGTTAAAGGAAGCAATAAGCTTGATCAAGGTCCACATTCCATATTCGTGCTCGTCTTCAGCTTTGCGACTTTGGAGAGCCACGCTCGATTGGGATTTGGCGGTAGTAGTACGGTCCAGCCTGGCAGCAATGTTGTCGTTGGGATCAGCAACAACTGCGGCTTGCTTCTCGGTTGTCATCTTGCGAATAAGAGTCTCCTCCTCCTCGTCAATGGCAGCTTGCTCCTCAGCACTCATCTCTTCGGCGGCAGCAATATTCTGGGCCGAGACGAGATTATAGTATGCACTCTTCTTCTCGAGAAGTTCGTTGTGGGTACCTTGTTCCACGATTCGACCCTCAGACATCACAACGATGTTGTGGGCATCCCTGATGGTTGATAGACGGTGGGCAATTGTGATAGTAGTACGGCCCTCAGCGGCATTCTCTAGAGCTGCTTGAACCACACCCTCTGATTTGGTATCCAGAGCGGAGGTTGCTTCATCAAGGAGTAGAACTAAGACCGGGTTAGTTGATGCTTAATTGAACGTGGGGAATCAGTGATCTTACTCTTGGGATCAGAAACGACAGCGCGAGCAATGGCAATCCGCTGTTTTTGACCACCAGACAGAAGAAATCCTCGTTCACCAACGTGAGTTTCATAGCCTTCGGGAAGAGCAGAAACGAAGTCATGGGCGTTCGCCTTTTTGGCTGCCTCAATAACCAATTCACGTTGCTTCTCCTCGCTGGCATTTTCATGCTTGGTGCCGATAAGTCCATGGCGGATGTTGTTCAGGATAGTGGTACCGAAAAGGGTAGGTTCTTGACTGACGAGAGCCATTTGCTGACGCAACCATCGTAGGTTAAGCTTGGAAATATCGTGACCATCCAAGTAGACACTTCCCTGAACGGGGTCGTAAAAGCGTTCAACCAATCCAACAATAGTACTCTTGCCAGAGCCAGATGCACCCACCAAAGCAGTGACCTTGCCGGCAGGGATATCAAGACTCACATCATTCATAACCGTGACTTCAGGCCGAGATGGGTAAATGTGCTTGATGTTAGACAGACGAATAGAGCCCTGGATATGCTCAAGTTTGTCACCCTTGTCGCTAGAAGAATCGAGCGGAGACACACGGTCGATAGTGTTGAAGATTTTGGCAGCAGCAGCAATGGCGTTTGTGAAAGCTTGAACGTTGGGCGCAACGTTTCCGAGGTTGAATGCACCAATCATGACAGCCATAAGAATGGTCAGAATGTTGGAAAGGCTAGTCTCACCATCAACGAGCATCTTACTGCCTTGCCAAAAAGCCAGACCATAGTTGAGGTAAAGAACCAGCATCATTCCAGCGACCATACAGGCAACAGCACCCTTGACGCGAAAGCCGAAATACTCAGCATTCTTGAGGTGAGCATCGTACTGTCGGGCTAGACGCTCCTGTGTGCCAAAGGCAACAGCGTTTCGAATAGAGCTGATTACCTCATCCGCAAGACTACCTCCGCGTGCATAAGCTTCGAGGCTTTGCTTGTTGTACTTGAGAATGAAAGTCGAACCACCACCCATGTTGATCAGAAGGGCAACGACGGTTGAGAACAAGATCAAAGTCAACTTCCAGTACTTGACGAAGCCAATGACAAAAGCCGAAACAAATGTGGCGACAGCAGCAAGAGTGAGGGAGACCTTTTCGGAAATACCATCTTGAATAAGATTGGTGTCTGAAGTGATGCGAGTCGTGACCTCACCGGCGCCAAGCCTGTCGAAAAAGCCGATGTTCTGACGCAGACAGCTCTCGAGATAATGCTCACGAATCTTGGCAGAGATGTGCTCGCCGCTATAAATGAAACCGCAGGTTGAGATGTATACCACCACAAATTCGCCAATACCGAGGTATACAAAGTACAAGACGAACGACACCAGCTTGTCGTTGAACGCACCAGAGCTCAAAGTTCGGTTCACGAAATAGTCTTGGAAAACGCCCTGGAGATTACCAAAGACCACAGTCATAAGGGGGAGTGCAGCACCACCGGCAATAGCACAGATACTCGAGACAATGATGATGAGGATATCGTTGCGGGACGCATATCGGTATAGCACAGCGATACCCTGCTTGACTTCGGGACTGACGACTTGGCGTCGCAGAACCTCGGCTTCGTCAGGTGGTAAGTGTCGATAATGGTCCTCAATATCGTCTTCTTTGGGTGGCACGACGACTGCGGAATCGGCCTTCTTTAGGTCCAGCTTTTCATTGTCGGTGTCGGTTTTGGTCTTTTTCTCCGAGCGAGTTATATCGTTGTCGGTCGAACCACTGCGGCTTGATGAGGACGGTCGTGAGGGATTGCTGCTGCTGGTAGCAGCGGCCGTCTTTTCAGAGATATCGGCCATAGCGAAGATATATAGCTGGTCGCAACGCACGAGCGAATCAGCACGAATGGTGTTTGATCAATCAAGGTAAAAGTTTGGTGTTGATGGGTGAAAAACACCCTAGTGATGGGTTACACCAGCAGGCCCAAAGTTGCGATCGAGGTCGTCGATATTAGCGTATCATGTGTACGTTCTATTTCTTGGGGGAGGTTAGGAATCGAATGCGCCAAAGGAAAGAAAGAATGGGGCCCCAAGATGAGCACTCTGTGTTGATGTTTCGGAACCACGAATGGAGGGCGATGGAGCAGTTATATCCAGAGCACGGAAATGCGATTTGAGACGAACAATTTATTTAAATAACTTGGGCTACACACCAAGTCGGACTACCTAAGCGTACGTACCTACCTACCTTGCTGTCGGACGGAATACAAAAAGGGTGCCGGGAACATTTCCCTGACCCTCTTCAGCTACATTAGCGACTGGTCGCGGCCCCAGGTTTGGTACCAAGCTTGAAATGGATGGATCTCTGAAGAGGGGTCCTCCCGATCCCCTGATCGCTCATTGGTAAGCTCATGCGTGTAAGAAGAGATGGGGGTTTAGAGATGGGAAGTCTCCAAGGCGCACCCTTGGCTTCCATGTCATGATCAGGCGGGCAGCTTTGACCCCGTAAGCCGGCGATAGTCAACGGAAGAATCATTGAGCCTCTTAGGGGCTAATCTTTGTGGATCGCTGTGGTGATGGACTCTGTACTAGTCTCTCGGTGACGGTAGAATGATTCTTAGCAGCTGGTTGAGTCATTCACCGCGTACATTGTCTTTGACTGTCTCTCTATACCATGCATCGTTGGATGTGTTATTCGGACTCGTGCAGTAGCCCGACAATCCGTAGCCGACAATCCTGCGGAGCAAGTGTTTCTATGCTTACTCTGTAACTGACTCCACAGTTATTTACCTGCCTTTTCTACCAGCCAAAGTCCGGCTAGTCGGCCGAGCTGGTGGAGATATTTTGCGGCGTTCGAAACGGTTGCTGCATTTGGGCAACGCCCGGCTCAGGCTGGCCTGTCACAATTGGCTAATTTGCTCAATGCCTGGAAGCTCAACATGTTTTCGTTCCCGAACCGAGCACTTGTAATCTACATGTTGCTTGCGTATCTTAAACAAGGCGCCAAGGGTAATATAAAACCGGGACTTCGGCACCTTAGTTGCCACGCTTTGGGTGATAATCACATTTACTGGGGACTTTTTTTTTTTTTTTGCGATAGCGAGCAATGCGATAGCGAGCATTTTACCTTTTTTTGTTCACACCAACTAGACTAGGTCATACCTCTGGGTCAAAGCCATGAGTTTCTGGAAGCCCAAAGCTTGGTTGAAACTAAAGAAAGCATCACGTTTCCAGACTGCACCCAACGCTGTATGACAGGGGCTAACATCGCATGACACAAGCCGTTGTGTATCTGCCTCATGTCACCTCGATGAGGTTCGAGTATCGAGCTAGGTCGTACATCTGATTCACAGATCAATTGTGCAGAACTGCGTACGAAGCAAGCATTCTTCTTTCTAGAGGAATGATTAGACGAGCCATCTCAATGAATAGGTGACCAGTGATAGTCCCAGGGGGAGTCGGGTAAGACCTGCAGTTAACGGGCCCGATCGATCGCGCTCATCGGTGGTCGGTCACATTCTATCGCCGGTCCCGACTCCCGTCTTAACCCTGGGCCATAATTTCGTTTAAGGCTCAGCTGTCGGCCACTCCCGATCCCGAACTCCGGCTACCAAACTTACTTTCGTATATGCGCACTTTATCATGCTGACTATCTGCTGAACACCAGGCAGCAATCGTAAGTACAATCACTGAATAAGCCACACTTTAGCAGGGCAAAGCACACAGTGAGTAGTTGTGGTTGATGGCTGTTATATGCTGTCGTACGTACAGGCGGTGGGGTACAGCGACGTGGTGATAATCCTCCTTGGCGATGCGTTTCTATTCTGGTCCTTCATCAGAGGTATCGTAATCATATAAGTTCCCAAAACTTGATCGTTCTGAACTGTCAACCTGAACATTCATGTTGACGGTCGTTCCACACGTTGTGCGATACCAAGTGGTTTGTTTGCGCGGTTGTGCTCATTCTACCTACCCACAGGGCAAAGAGCCATTCCTGGACCAATTTACAGTAGCAGCATAGTCAGCAAGTGCTTAAACCAAAGCAGCTTCTTATTTAAAAACTCGAATCGCGGCTAAGCTTCCACATGAAGATATTGATACATTTGACTTATACTCTAGTTCTTTTTGGTATTTGTCTGCTTGTGCGGTGTACTCCGAACTTCCTAATCCCAGCCATCGTAGTCTCGAATAGGGTATTGTGTTTTGAAATGAGAAGCATCAAGTACCACATGGCGTGACGGTGCGTAGATTGTGTCCAAGTCAGTGTCATATTGATTAAATATGTACGACTATGATGCTAGCAGCTGTGGGTTCAAATAAAGCTCTGTTTCGATGTCATAGAGAAAGGATCTTTCCTGGACCTTGCGCTAACAGATTGCTATGATTCTTGGTACTGAGTGGGATGAAATAGCACTGGGAAGGTAAACAGTTCTTACAGCACATACATCGATATTAAGCGAAATAGTGACTCAATAAGGTTTCCCGAAGGTGAATATTGAGTGGGGTTTGGTTTCTATCAGACGGGCGGATAGAACTTATCTAGATGACTGATTCGTTTTTTTTTAACTGTCCGGTAGACGAAAACTATTAGCATACTGGGTACCTTGTTGATAACAAATTAGGTGGTAGATGGATAAACCTAGATACAATTATTCAACACTTAGTAATTAAGCAACTGCCATTTAATACACTATAACGAAACTGCAACAAATAACCAGACTTATACCTACTAAGTCCTGCAATGCAATGGTCACCATCGTCTCGACGACTCTAGAAAATTCCGCGACATGTTCTATCACGAGTCCATTGGTGGGGTTCTGGGGGCATATTTGTACGCCATGATAGCTTTCACTAATTGCCTATCATGGCCAGATGCACAGTTGTCCACATGAATTTGCCAAGAAGAACAAATGCATGCTTAACCTCAATGATACCGAGTAATTATCAGCTCTCAACTTGCAAAAAGTCTGTCTAGCCATTAACTTGCCCTGCACCACTGCGCCTTAGGCAACAATCGCTCATATCTAGTGTTTTCATTGGATGCAATCACACGCTTGATCAAGCCAGCACATCTGACTGGGTCGCCACGTCCTCTCGGAAGCTTTCAACAACTCTAATCGCCACGGCACGTGTCCAGGCTCGCAGCACGTCTCCTCTGGCTTTCTTACCATAAAGTTCAACTTAAAATACTATCTCATTTCATCTCCATCAACTACAGCACCTTGAAATCCCACAACCCGCTTACGGGCCAAGGCTCGTTCACCTCATACTCGGAGTTTGTATAACCGACCCTACAACGTCATAGCCCCCAAACGCCATGATACCTAGCTCGATTGCTTGGTTTGTCGCACTCCCAGCGCTCGCGCTGGCTGCCCGCCCTAAAGATGCTATCAAGCTCTCCGACGTTCAGTCTCTCACCCTACGCGGAAATGGCGCCATGACGAACCATCGGCGTGTCGGCGCCATCCCACAGCTGCGCTGCGTCTCTAAAAAGGCACTGTGCGAACTCTACGACATTGATGTGATGCGCTGCACCAACGAAGGCGCTGGATGGGGCGACGAGGACATCCAGTGGAGCTGCACCGCATCGCTTCCAGAAGAGCTCAAGCTCGGCACTACAGACGTTATTTGCGAAGGCTATTCGTCTCCGGACGATACTTATGTTCTCAAGGGTAGCTGTGGTGTCGAGTATCGAGTCGCATTGACAAAGAAGGGTGAGCGTCGCTATCCGAATATCGCCAATGGTGGCTGGTTTAGCGATGGCCGTGGCGGTACTGATTGGGGTGCTCTGCTCTTCACTATCATCTTCGTCTCTATTCTTGGCTGGATCATATACTCGGCGTGCTACAGGGCACAAGAGGCTGGTAGCAGTTCTAACCGACCTCGACGCCGTCGTGATGGCTGGTCTTCTGGTGGATGGGGTCCAGGTTGGGGTCCTGACGGCGACGACCCTCCGCCACCTTACCCTGGTACAAAGCCTCCTTCTCAAGCCGACAGCTGGAGACCTGGTTTCTGGAGCGGTGCTGCGGGAGGTGCTGCCGCAGGATATTGGGCTGGCAGTCGTAATCAAAACCACCATCACAATAATCACAACAACAGCTACGGCAGCATTGGGCGAGGAGGTGGATGGGGCTGGGGTGGTAACTCAGGGTCTTCGTCCGGTTCCAACAATAATTCCAACCGGCATGAGAGCACTGGCTTTGGCTCAACCAGTCGTAGGTAGGAGTGTCAAGCAGCTATTCACGCAATATCACATCACGGCAAAGTTACTGGCAGCATAATCGACGCTTTCCATTTATCCTGCTATTTCATACACCGGTCCTCAACCATTGTCTACCAGAGATACCCTCCTTTGACTACAAAGAGTATGTACATACTCGCAGCGGCCTACGTAAAACGTTCCGTTGCGCATTTTAAAAATACACGGATGACTTTCCAAGTGTAGCCATCTAACCCAGAGAAGAAGAAAAGCGTCAAGATGTGCTGTCCAGATCATGCGGCCAACCCTGCTGGTGAAAAGGAGACATGGCGGGCCACCCCAATGCCCGGAAAGGTACAGAATGCATGGGCAGTGCTTGACGGAAGCAATTAGTGAAGAAGAGGAGGTATCGCAGAGCGGATGGGAGAGAAGCAGGGGGTAAGTTGAGTCGGTGTGTTTCGTAGTACCCTCGTTGCGTTCAATGATGTACGGGCATAACGTCCATCTTATCAAATGCTCGAGAACACGTGGGGCACTTGCGCATTCGGTTGCTAATGCGATCATCGACGCATTGGTTGCAGAACAAATGACCGCAGGTCTTCAGAGCCGTGTTCTTGAAGTTGTTGCGACAAATAGTGCAAAGAGCAAAAGTCTACCATCAAATTAGTAAGAGCATAAACGTCTCAATTCCTTTTCGACTTACCCGAAGCATCTCCTCTTCTTCAGAAGAATTGCTCAACGCCTTGTTCTTCCAGTTGTCGCGATCCTTCTGTACATGCTCGATGCGCACCTTCATCTTCTCCACTTCTGTCTCTTGCATCGTGTTGCGCTCTCGGACCACAGCAGACGCAGCATCCTTGGACTTGATCAAGTTCGACAGGTCAGTGACCTGCTTGTTGAGTGACTCTGTCCGGCGAACAGCATCAAGGCTTGTCGCCTCCATCTTCTTGTTCTCTACCATCAGGCTAGCATTTGCTTGTTTCAAGTCCGCCAATTGTTTCTCCAAGTTACTCAGCAAGGTGCGGTTTTGGGATTCAAGATCCTTAAGTTGGGCGATAATCTCTGAGCTCTTGCCGTTCTGGTGGCGCAGTGATCGAATCTCGTTGTTTCGTGTATCCGCATCTTTTCGGGCAGCAAAGTATTTCTGGTCGGCCTTGCTCTTCTCAGCAATCAGGATGGACATGCGCTCTTCCGAAGCGCTGAAATCCATAGCCTTCCTGTGCGCAAGTTCCTTCATCTTCTTGTAAGCCTTTTCAATAGCGGGCAGCTCCTGATTAATCGAATCAAAATCTTGCTGTAGCTTCCTGCACTTGATGCGAAGCTCGTCGAGCGTCAGCTCTTCGTTATCGGGGTTGAAAGCTTCCGGTTCGTTCGACTGGACGCGTGAGAGCTGCAATTCGAGTGCCGTGATTCTGTCATCCTTTGCAGATGCCAGCTCCTTCACTTGGTCAATCGATGCTCGCTCTTGTTCCAATCTTGCCTTATTCTGGGTGGTTTCGGCAAGTAATTCGTCTCGTGCTGACCGCACTCGGGCAAGATCCTGATCCCTGGACATGATCTCGGCTTCCAACTCCTGCGTCACCTGGTCCGCATCTGCTTCGAGCTGGGTCCGGAATGATGATCGCTCTGCCTGCAGCTTTTCGGCCTCTTCTCGCAATTGCTTGTTTGTAGCCTCGAGCGTGTTGATGCGCTTAATGAGGTCTTCGTTCTGGTTTTTGAATTGCTTGAAAACATCAGTCCGGATAAAGTCTTCGTCAGTCAAAGTATCCCTTTTTGCTTTAAGGGTCGAGTTCTCGTCCTGGAGCGTCTTTATCTCAGCTAGAATGACATCCAGCTGCTCTTTTTGCTTGGTAGCGGCTGCAGTCGCTTCTTCGTACTTGAGTAGCAATTCGCCCGCGTTCCCGTTTGTCTCACTAGCTTCTGTACTGTTGTCGCCAGGTGCAGCAGGTCGGGTGGCGTTGGCGAACGCTTGCTGTTCCAACTTCTGAACCTGTGAACTTTTGGCACGATCCAACTTCTTTTCTGCCTTGAAGTAGCGCAATGTTGCAGCATTAAGCTGCTCGGAAAGTTGGTCCTTTTCGCTCTTCAACCGGTCCAGCTTGAATAGGTACTCCTTCTGGGTAGCTAGTAAATTGGCTACCTTATTCTCCAACTTGGAAGCCTCCGGGTCAATCTTGCCCCGTGAAGAAGCCAGGCGTCCAAGTAGCGCTTCAGCCCTGGATTTGATCGCTTTGCCTTTGTCTGAAAGGTGTTTCTGGAAATCATGAAGGTCTTTGAAACTCACGCCACTCAAATATGGGGGATCTGCAAGCACGTCAGCAGACGCAAAGAAATCGACAGAAGGGTTCATACCAGAAGGTGTTGGCGAAGTGGTATCGGAATCCGACAAAAGTTCCATCTCCTCGAGGACCTTGGCATATATTTAGCAAAAACGCAGATAACGAGATCTTGGACAGAACTAACCTGTCGCCACCAGGCATCAATAATCCTCAGGTGGTCATCATGATGAACCGATCGTTTGTGAAGTTCTTCGAGCCGTGATTCATAGGTGGAGGCTTTGCGACTGTACTCCTGCATTTGTCGGTAGATGGCGCCTTTTGTGTAGGCCTGATAACCCAGTCAGCGACATTTCCGCCTATATGCGTCGAACAAATCGTAGGATATTTCTGGGATGAGCGGAGACGCTTCTCAGTTAGTGCATCAAGGATGCACTTCCGAGCCGAGGACTGTTGTCGCAGGGAGCGAGCATCATCACTGGCTTGGTGAGCATTGTCGTCCAGG
This sequence comes from Fusarium sp. FL617, assembly GCA_030142105.1. Classification (NCBI taxonomy): domain Eukaryota; kingdom Fungi; phylum Ascomycota; class Sordariomycetes; order Hypocreales; family Nectriaceae; genus Fusarium; species Fusarium sp. FL617. The sequence goes on along the minus strand of JAREIL010000010.1, from coordinate 1,522,182 downwards.
ACCGCCCCGACAAGAATGGCATCAAGCCCGCGAAGACAGACTTGCATGGGAAGCAAAATACAGAAGGGAAATGGATAGTGAGCACCCAAGATATGTAGTAGGAGACCTTGTCGTGTGACACTTACATCAATCCAGCTTTCCTCTTTCATGTCAAGGGGATCATCTTTAGCCTTGGAACCGTTGACGGCAACTCTCTTACTCGGAGGAGCTATGTCATCGGCGCTGCTGATGGCAGGCCGCTTCCTGTCCTCCATCTTCGTGAGCGTGGATGGACGAGGCGACGCAGAGGAGGTGGTCGTGAGAGGCATCAGAAGTCGCGTGGTACAGGGCAGAAAGTAAGGGTCGAGACCGAATGAAAGCGACGGGTCGGTCGTGCAAACGCTCCAAAGCCAAATCCCGTCGCGAACCAAGACGAGCGAGCGGTCATCAAGCGGTGGCGCGGGGAAGCGTGTTGTGATGATGGAACGTTCCCTCGGGCCAGGAGTTGAAATTTCGAAGTTGAGTCGCAGTCCAAGAAGCGCGGCGTCTCCACCTCAAAGGGGCTTAGTGGTAGGCTAACCCGATCGAGTCAGTGGAGTCCTCCTTATCGATTTGCAAGGGCGGTTAATCCTCGCTCGGCCTCTCCACCATCCCGCATTTTATTTTCTGCATTTTCACAGTCGCTCGCTACATACATAATTTTCCGGCGCTGAACCTACAAAACTTTTATCACAGACGGAAATGTCAACACTGTTACCAAATATCGAGTCGCATACAATACATGGATGATAATAAGCCTTTACAATGAGTTCCATGTTCAAAAAGAAAGGAGGGCCTGCCTTCAAACCTAAGATCCCCTCAGCTCGACGCCCCGCGGCACCAGTGCCCTCACAACCACCCAAACCAGCACCACCTTCTCCTGCTCAGCCTTCTAACGAGCCAGAACCCCAAGTTGCGTCTCGAGAACACCCTACACCACCCTCACCGAATGACTCTGCAAATAAATCTATTGAGGCGCAATCTCAGGATTCTCACGAAGTTGGTCGCCAGCCGCCTACCCCACCATCGACAATACCAGAGCCTGCAAAACCAGACGAGTCTACCACAACTCAGGAAAAGTCCCAAGAAACATCACGGCAGGATAGGGAACGCGAAACCGAAAGCCAGAATGCCGAATGTCAAACAAAACAGGGCTCTGGTACCGCTGCGACCGAGGCAACCGCAGAATCAACAGTCTCTGAACCGAAATCCACGAGTGAACAAGAACAGGATCGATCGCCCGTTATTGAGGAGCAAAATACCCAACCCGCTGATGTGACTCAGGCGAGCGCTATAGAGAATGCGCCTTCTCCTGTTCTGCAAACCCCCACCCCAGACGATTCGGAAGGGCCGAGCGGGACTGAACCTTCAACCATACCATCACTTGCGGCCGCTGACTCGAATGAGTCAACGACACCCCCGCCAACGGAATCACAAAACGCACCGAAGCCAGCGCGAAAACCGCGAACCAAGAAGCAGAATTCTCAAGCAACCCAGGACGATACCGGTACAGAGGAGGGAACACGACCCAAGAAACGCCAGAGGAAGACTGCCGAGGAAGGTGCAGCGCCAAAGCAGCCAAGGAAGCGTAGAGCGCCTACGCAGAGTGGGACAAGTACGCCCAGGAATAGAAGGGCACGCTCAATAACACCAGAAGACTCAGAGGCACAACTAGTAGATCTGCAGAAGCTCAAGATGGCGGACCTGACCAAGGATCTTCACATTGGAAAAAAATTCAGTAGACACGACGAGCTACGAGAACGAGAGCGACGGGCCAGGACGAAATCCAAAAATCCAGTCGATGGCGAACGTGATAGCTCAGCGACTCCTGAGGCTAGTGGGCAAGGTGAGAAGACGGGAAGTTCAACTGCACCATCGCCAGCACCATCAACTCCGGCTCCGCCTGCGCCCTCAGGACCTCAGTTTCGTATTGTTGATGGGCAGATTGTGATTGATCAGAGCTCCCTGGCGGTGGATCGACATGCCCGAGCAGCCGCTGCTGCCGGCGACATGGAAACGGTTGAAGAAAACGACTTCACGCGCCTCATCACTAGCAATTCCTTCATGAACACTTCTAAGCTCAAGGGCCCTAACATCTGGACTGACGCCGAGACGGAGCTGTTCTACCGCGGCCTACGCATGTTTGGCACGGACTTTGAAATGATTTCCAAGATGTTTCCTGGAAAGCAGCGCCGCAATGTGAAGCTCAAGTTCAACCGCGAAGAGCGCCACTGTCCCCGCCGCATCGACGCCGCTCTCATAGGCGAGAAGACTGTCAAGATGGATCTCGACGAGTACAAGGCTTTCACCGGGAGCGAATTTGAGCCAGTGGAGAACATCGAGGCAGAGCAGCGCAAGATTCAGGAAGAGTACGAAGCGGAGGAGAAGCGTCGTGCCGATGAGCAGGCTGAGGTTATGCGCAAGAAGCGCGAGGAACTTTTCAAGGACGATGAGGAGGGTGATGCGAAGAAGCGGAAAAAGAAAAAGAAGCAAACGGTTATCTATGGACTAAACGGCGAACCGATTGTCCAGGAGGATTAAGAAACAGGACAATCTATATCTCAGGTTGATATTGAGGTAGAGGTCAAAGTCCAAAAACGGAACAAGGGTTCAGACGGCGCAAAGGGAATAGGCATGATACCCACAGGGTTTTTGGTATTGTTTATGAAACCAACGGTTACATTGGAATTGGCTTGGAGAGCAGTCTCTACAGAATAGCAATACTCCTAGGTTAGGTTATGAAAACATTGCTTGGAAATATCAAACAACTCGAGGCGTCCAAAATACCAAGCAGCAGTGGCATACAGACAATGGCCTTGACGAATATTCGTGTACCAACGACTCAAAAAGATATGCATAAGCAAGTGACCCAGAATGACGTTTACTCGACTACAGACGGCAAGCACGTATTAACAATGAGGCTCATCGTATTTAAGATATGAACCAATATCGAATGATCTTAAGAGTATGATGAAATTCGGGTTTACTCCATACAAAGATCTTATTGTGAATCGACCCCGAAACCTTCGTAGTAATCGAAAATCCTAACTTAAATATTCATCAATTTCATCGGCTATCTGCGTTATCCTGCGTTTGCACGCATATAGGCCAAGTAGAATCCCCACGCCCAACGTCAGCGCATCTCGTCGTGCCGTCGCAACTTGCGAGGCGGCGCTAGGACGTTACCATGGCGTTTCAGGGCCGAACGCCGTGTGCCTACCCATATTATTTTGGGAATGCCTGGTTTTGTTCCGTTTCCTTCGACTCATAATCGTAACACGCATCGTCCCGCACAGTTCATCGTAATCCACCTAGTTGTTAGGTCCGGGCTCGTCGTCCTCTGGTTGATCAAAGAGGAAGTTGGCGGCGAGTTCTTCGTTCTTGTCACAGGCAAAGTAAGCCTGAATAGCTTGATCTCTGTCGAACCCAAGACGGCACAACTAGGACTACGTCAGTAAAATAGACAAATTTCATATCAGACCAAGAACTCTTACCCTCTCGATAGCATCGCGCTCCTCCTCTGTGACTGAGATAGCCTGGGCACCGGGTGGCAGGGGGACATCGTCGTCAGCGTATTCGCCAAGGAGCTGAAGGAACTGGTCGGGATTTGAGGCAATCAGTTCGGCCAGCTGGGGGTTGCCAGCACCAAGTTGCTGCAGAATTGGCTCGAGCATTTGCGGTTGCTGCTGAACAACCTGGCGGAGCTGTTGGAATTGAGCGTTGTGTCGCAAAAAGTCGAGGTTACCCAAGTCACCAGCCTGTCCAGCTGCAGCTGCAGCCGCGGCCGCTGCAGCCGCCTGGTTGCCACTGTTTCCTCCTCGACCACCGGAGCCGCCACGCTGAGCAGCAAGATCGAACAAGTTCACACCACCGTCGTCAGAACCACCCTGCGCAGCGGCGGCGGGTTGAGCAGATGGTTGGGAGGCCTGAGCCTGAGCCTGGGCCTGGGCCTGGCCTGTAGGAGCAGCTTCACGCTGCTGCTGTTCTTGCCGGATATTGTCGGGGATTCCCTATAACATATCGAGTAAGTAAGCGCAGCTTGTGATAATGCGGGGCAGCAAAACCAACAGTAAGAAGGTACTCCACCGCGCGATCAGGGTTGTTGAACGCAGCGCGCATGGCAGCCTCAATTTGGCTTCTCTCAAAACCCATAGCCTCCATGTTTGCAATCGCCTCGGTGCGCTGGGCTCCCATGGCTAGGCCCGAAGGCTCATCAGACTGAGCGCCAGATCCAGCTTCGGCAGTGCGCTGAGGGGTAGGCGTCGCAGGCACAGCAGCCTGATGCGATGTGGACTGCGCAGGGGCGGCAGGGACGGCGGGAGTACTGGCAACAGGTTGTGCGGGAGTGGCAGGAGGAGCGCTGGATTCGGCGGCGGGGGCAGCGGGCTTGGCCTTAGGCTGTCACAAGCTGTCAGTATGTGGGCTCTTGTCGTAAAGTTGGTGTTGCAAACCTTGTTCACCATGCAGACCACGAAACCCTTCTCCTCGATGTTGTAGGAACCGACAGTTTCCTCATCTTTCAGAATCTTGCCTTTCCATAACGTCAGCAGGCCGTGTGATGTAATACAAAAGAAAGTAAATACCCGAGTAAATGAGCTTCTGTAGCTTGGGGTCCCAGCCCTTCTCGGCAGAGATCTTTTCCTTGACACCAGAGATCTAGAAAGTATGTCCGTTAGCTGAAGATTTCGGGTGGATAGCGACAGGTATCAACGCGGGGTGAGCATACCAGCTCGGACGGCTCGACATCGAGCGTGAACTTCTGCTGTTTGAGATCCTACAGTAATTCTAGTTAGTTATTTGAAGACAGAAAGTAGAAACGACGAGTCTGATATTGTGGGATTGGCCTATCGACGATGGCGTAATTATTCGAGACGTACTTTGAAAGTGACCTTCATGATGGACGAAGAGTCTGCCGCTGTTAGGTTAGGTGGGGAGGAAGGAGGCAAACAGCGACCTGGGATTTGGATAGATACTTCGCGCTCGGTGCGGGCTCGAGGAGTGGGGCAAGATCGCGACAGTAGAAGTTATCGAGATGTGTCGAGAGTGAAGAAGTGATGAGGAGTGAAGAAGGGTGGAAGAGGAGAAGTTGAAGGAACCAAATCTATCGACGTCCGGAGGAGAGCAGAAGAGAGGAAAGCTTGTCTTCAGCCTGGGCGGCGTTGACGTTGCAGTTGAAAGGTGGGGCTTGAGCCTGTGAGTTGGAAGGCTGCTTCAGTCGTCCACTCCCAAGGTAGCTAGCGCAGCTTTGTCATCCACTCCAGGCTGCCAGATGCATGGAAGGTGCGCGTCCTTACTGCCTGAGAATCGTAGTCTGCGGCGGTTTGGTTTACAGGAGCTTCATTGTTGTAGATCACTCCGCCTGAGGAGAATAAATTCTCCGTTGTATGTCATAAACAACGCTGCAATGCAAGTTACTGGTTCTTATCAGACAAGAGATATAAAGGCCCTTGAAGGCTTGTATAAGAGCAAATAAAAGGAACAAAGGGAAATACTCGGGTATAGCCAAAATGACGCTGAGCTACAGTTAATAAGGTACTAGGTAGCTAAAGTATAAATGACCTCTTTTTGTAGGATAATATACCTCCACATAAGCATGGGTTTCTAGACATCTTATAATTGAGCTAGGCCCGGCGATTAACTGCCACTTACTACCAACCAATAAACAATTATCTTAATATCGTACTTCCCGCGTGAGAGATAGTTAATGCACACCACTAGGTACACATGCATCTGTAACATGTTCTTAATGTAAAGCAAAGCGCTCTTTGACAGTGTCGCTCTACGGCGATGTGTTCTTCAGTGATTTCACTTGGTCTGACCGATATGTCAGAATTCAATGTAACACAGGTTACAGGACTATGACATAAAAAGCATCCCATCAGGAGAGCTTTAATACAAATGGCTTTGCCCACGTGGTGATCTGAGCAACAAGTAGATTCTGCCCGAGACAGAATTGCACTACGTCAGTATCACTACAGTCAATTAAATGATTTGAACTTAGAGAAACGAATGAACAACTGAGACAAAACTGAACCTAATGAGAAGACTTGGTCTTAGAACCAATCAACAACATAAAAAGAGGTCTAGGCACCAGTGAAATCCTCAAAACTTTGAACCATAGCGACCTAGGACTGAGATCTGTATCAGTAAGGTTACCTTTGAGCTGCATCACCCCATAACCTGACGACGTTGCCTCAACCAACTCTATTCAAAATGAACACCTTGCGTGAATGTGAGGAGATCTATGGTAGATAAACTCATTATGATATTCACAAAAAAAAATCTTTTTTTATTTTTCCGAAAGACTGGCGTATTAGAAAAGGCTTCTAGCTATTCTATCATACCTATGATGTTGGACTTTGTTTGAACGTCAGCATATGTTACGTTGGCATGTAGGTACCAGATAGGCCCAGTCGTGGATTGGATTTACATGTTTGGTGTTTCTTTTGTTTTCTAATTTTTGTTCTACCTTGTGGTTCGTCTCTGTCATCCATCCTCACGCCTCAGGCGCAGAGGGTTCTTGAAGTCATAAAAGCGCCTCGCTGTTTTCCCTTGGTATACATGTAATCCCACCCAGCTTATCCACCAAACCCACATGAAACGCAAATCTAGTTTACCATCTAGCGGTGCGTCTGGAGAGAAATAGATAAAAAGACAAAAAAAAAAATGGAGTTTAGCAATTGCCAGTCCATGTCAGTCGCCTGCTGAGTTTCCATATCCTCCCACTCATTTTTCGTCGTTAAATGTCACCAATAACCGTGGCAACTATCATCAGTTCTTCTCATCCTTCTTGTCTCCTCCCTCGTCGGTCTTTATCCTGCGACTATTGTAGTCCGTCCAGCTCGACCGAGCGCCAGCACCCATTACCCATTCAGGAATGGGAGGTGTCAATGGCCGCTCAGCCGACATTTGCGAGTCTGTCTCTGCTTCATGCTCCTCCATAATGCTTTCTTGCTCGTCCCATTGTCTTCGCATTTCCATGCTGCCTCGGTGGCTAAGTGGGCTTGGCACTACAGGTGTCGAGGCAGCACGCAGGGAGCGAACGCTCTGGCGGTGTGTGATAACCTGTCCAGCGTTTGGCGAGGCTACTACAATAGTGCCGGGCGTGGCCATTGGTGGTGGCGTAGGCGAGTCGGATCTGAATAACGGATGGATATGGAGTTCGCTCATTGATGGTTGAGGGCTCAGCTGCTCACGTTTCACGGGCACTGGGCTGTAGCTGCGACTTCGCATGCGGACCCGGGGGGGTTCAAGAGGCATTTCGTTGTTGGGGCTTGGTGTCCTGCTTGGTGTAGGGCTACCGGGAATTGTTTCGAGAAAATGTCCTTGGGTCTGTTGAGGAGGGGGAGTTGTCGCTTCCATGACTACCTGGCGATTGTGTGTATCGACAGAAGACGTGTCCCAGGTGTCAAAGGCATCCTCACTGGATTGATAGGTGATTGAGTCTACTGAAATGGGCCGACGAGTCTCACTAGAGGAGAGTTGTGTCTTGGGGGTTGTAGACCGGAGAGCGTTTGAAAGTTGGACCTTGATAGAAGTGGCAGTGCCGGATCTAGAACGTCCACCGATGGATGAAGGGGGTGTTCGAGAATCCATAGAGTTCATCATTCGAGGAGCCGTGTCATGCTCAGAAGTAGTTTGACTGTAACGGAGCGACTTCATAGATGTCTTGGACCGAAATGATGGTACACTTCGGTCCTCCTCAAGAGTGTGGAGTGAAAAGGCCTTCTGGTCACTGTGTCGCATGAGGAAGAAATGGACAGATAGGAATCCGGTTTGAAGGAGGAAGGAGAAGCCAAGAGCAACTGATAAGCCGATAAGGAGGCTATTCTTGTTTGCGTTTAGTAGCTCATCGTCCTTGTTGAGGGTTGATTTGCTGAGTTGAATGAGAGTGGCTACTGTTGCAACAGTAGCAAAGAGAATGGCCAAGAGACAAGCGCCAAAGTCGACGCCCAGGCATCGTGTCGACCAGCGGCGAAATGAAGTTGAAACATAGGTAGAAAGGAACCATCCGAGTGTCACAAACGCTATAGCCTCAAGGGCGATAGAAACCTGTGAGAGTGGTCGACCGCTTGAGCCTTTAGGGATATGAAGCTTCAGGCCAATTAGAATTGCCATGACAGCAACAGTTGCTAGTAAGGACAAAGAGCCCAATACAACTGATATGGCACGACGCATTGTTTTTGATGGTAGGCCAAGAAAACACTGTTGTGAAATTGTCTTGCAAAGCCCCAGGGCAATGGCTGGTGTGAGGCTAGCCTCGAACTAAGCGTTCGCTAGTCTTTGAGGTTCGACGCTCGAGTAGCTGTGGTTCTTGTAAATACAGTAGGATAGTTGTAAGGTTGAGTAACGCCGCATACTCCGGCCTGACTACTAGGTAGGCTTTATCGACTCTCGAACAGCAGGGCGAGGTGTCGTAGATGTCGATGATAGATGCTGAGGCGGTAGGATAAAAGCCTAATGACAACCAGTTTGATATAGGGCAACAGAAATATCTAAGTGAAGTTGTCGATAATTGGTCGCTGTCTGATATTCTGTCGTGTAAATCCAAGTTGCGGCTCGATGTGTAAGTCGATCTGAACAGGCAAAGGACCAACACTGTGGGTTGGCTAACGAATGTAAGCGATATAAAATCGGATGCAAAAAGCGAATGTAAGACTCTGGAAGCGATAGGTAGTTGCTCAAAGTTGAGAAGCACTGGACCAGAGGACTGAAGCAACAATCAAGAAGCCTCGAGATAAGTCAAGGATGAATGATATAAAAAAGAATGGGTGAAGACCTAAGGAGGGGAAAGGAAGGGCGAGAGCAAGAACAGAAGTAGGCAGAGGCAGGGAATAAAAGTAAAACGAACTTGTGGATGCAGACGTTGGTGTGGGAGAAGCGGACGCGAAGTCCGGATGGAGACCGTCTGAGTCCAAGAGCCCAAGCACCAGCGCCATTCAGCACCAGCACAAGACGCCGCTAAAAGCACACGACGGAGACCATGGGAAAAAGCAAGCGGAGTGATCCTGACGTGCGTTGTTCTTCGGGTGGGCTACGCTGTGTTGCGTGTCATTAGCAGAAGTAGGCCGGAACTAAGCAGGGGTGTCACGACCCTCGTCAACTCTCTTGCAACTCTCAGACACGGCACAAGCACAAGCATCGCACAGCTTCGTTTCCTGGCCCTGCTTGGTGTGTCTGAAGGGGGGGAGGGGCTTGACCAGGATCCCTTCCCCTTCCCGATTTCCGAAGGGTGTGAAGGCTTGAAAGAGGCTGGCTAGCTGGCTGATCTCTCTCATGCAAGTCATGGAAACGGCCTGACATACGCCCTTATTTTCGTTTCGTTCTTTATCCCAAGTTGACCGGGCCTCAGCCTCTCCCCTCTGCGTCCGTAGTCCTGGGCCTATTGATGGACTTGGTGGAGAATGGGTGTGGGTGGGTAAATAACGGTTTGGGTCCTGAAGGCTTGATTACATGTCAGAAGTAAGTTGAATGTCTGGATGAACGCAACCGCATGGCTTGACATCTTATTAGAGCCGGCGTCAATCCGTCGCATCAACAAATCCAATGTCCTTTCTGCACGAGAATGCACACTCGACCTGTAAGTAGAGGCTGATGAAGTAGGTTGATTGGTTCTGGCATCTTCTTGTCTCTTTTCCCAAGTTCAAAGGCCAACTGCAACGGCCAAACATCAAAGCCTGCAACGGTTCCCCAAACTCAAAGTCCCGAACGGGTAACGATCGTCTTGTCTGGACGAGAAAAATCCAAGCCCTCAAAGCCCTATCTTCATGGCTAGCACTGGAGCGGTTTAGTGAAGTGAATGAAGCCTCTGTCTTCCCCGCTGCCTCCACGCACCATTCTGTGTTGAGCCTTATAAACTGCGCCATTAAGAGCCGAGGAACCCTCTTTTCATCTCATTGCTGACGTCGTCATTGGATAAGGCCCAGAACCACTCCTCGGGTACCTGACTCTAGCCTCGTTGGCGTTAGATTCATCGATCTAATGCCAACAATCTTTCTGAATTGTGAGATGGGTCATTGTTTTTTGTTGACATGACGTTGCATCGCCAAACGAAATCGGTAAGTCGAAGTAAATAGCAACGGCACCATTTGCTTTAGGAGCAGCAATACGATCGTGGACTGCGCAGTCTATCGTCACGATTTTTTCATCATCAAGACAGGGCTCGAAGCATCGATACTACCCCCGCTGAACAGGGATTGAAGCCACGCTCCCAATGTAAATTTAACTAGAGCGCAATCTGTCAGCGTGAGAACGAGAGATTCCCTTGCCACGCGATAATCCTCCAGCACTGTAATGCAGTGCAGTGCTTAAGATGAATTTTCAGATGAGATTGGTCGTCCAAGCTGAAAATGAAGAGGTAAGCAAGCCAGCAGCTGAATAATACCTTGGAACTTGCAGCAAATACCGACAACGGATCCATGCCAAAAGCACGGCCATTCAATCCCAGTCCTTTGTTTCATCTTCTTTCCCCTTCCATATTAGTTTCCCAAGCAAATTTTGAGTCAAAAGTCTCAAGACGTGCCCATTCTGACGGCCCAACGATAAAAAAACGTGGCAGACAAGCAAACCCATTCCTACTAACCACAGTCTATTATTTACAAAAGGTTCGGCAATGCGCTATTAGACTAAGCAAACCGAGGCATAACTGTATAGAAGTCAATGCCGGTTTCTGAGCACCCTTTTAATACGAAAGTGATAGATCCATGGAAGCTCGGCTGGGCTGGCTGATGCACCGTGATCCTGTCAGCAGAAAGAAAATGACGCTGTAGCTAGAAGGGTGATGTTGGAAAAGACAAAGAAATGAGAAAATTACCACACAGAAAGTCGCAGGCGGCACGGTCCTGTTCTGTTGCTTAAAACCGCCAGACACTGCCCCGATTGATCTGGGCGTCTTACAGCTAGTGGTCCGGTTGCGAGATGGGGAACCGCCTGATGAGACACATCAAGCCCAAACTTCTTCTCTCCCTTACTTCCTAAGTCCCTGGCTTTGGCTCTTGTCTCTGATCTGGTTTTGTCTCTGATGGACCTGGAACCCTGAAAAACATTGAGACAACCATGGTCTTGGCTCATTTATTGCCTGGCTCTAAAGTGTTTGTTCCCATTGTCATGGCTCAGCAGGCTTGCCTCTTGTGACTGCTGAGAGTCGTCATGTTTAACTCCAAAGCTAAACTGTTTTGAAACTTTGACTCTGGCCTTTTGTTAGTTTCAAGTTCGCTTCGGGCATGTTCCTTTTCCCAGCCTCATTTATTTCCCCCATGTTCATATCACCTAAGTACCTTACATACTTGCAACACGGTCGTTCGATAACGAACTATTCTGTAGAGACAACTTTCAATCAACTTCTCAAAATAAAACACGCGTGAACCGTGCCTAGCTGCTGGTGATATTGTAATACCCCCGCCCTGAATTCTCCGGCCTGCGGTGCTACGCGTTCGGAGACCTGTGCTCCTCAGCCTTATTCTGGATTCTTAGCGGGGGACATTACTGGCTAAGCCCAACTCTTCTAATCCCCCGGGCTTACCGAGGTCTTTTGCTATGACCAGTTACAAAGTTGGCCATCTCACCCAGCATGGCGGACTATCGTCCGTCCCTCGAACAGGCCAATTTGCAAGTGACAAGCTCTCGAAACAGAGGAGGCATCCCTTGCGCGCCCGATTGTGCCTAGTGTTGGAAAAGAATCTCATGACAGGGATACCCCGGTCGCGGTATTTCCGGGGAGATCTCGGTAGGGTGCTCAATGCCATGTCTGATTGGCGATCGCGGATCATTGTGTTTCTTTTGTTTTTCCTGAGTGAGGCGCTCCATCAGTACAAAATACCGGTAGAGTGTTGTTTTTTTACTCACGATTAACAGTGGTTCGGCCAAAGAACCTAGAGTTGAGTTACACGCCGGCAACACCCAAGTCAATGTTTCGCATAGGAACCGCCCGCTAGGCACTCAAAGATTTTAATTGATAGGCCACAACCTGGGGAGCATACTGTAGGTTCGTAAAGCGGCCGTCGATCACTTGCTTCTGGACTCAAAGCCCCGCATCGCACCGGGATTCTGCTAATAATAGGTAGGGTGGAAATCGACACGTCGCACACTCGCATCTCACGCCATTGTGTTGGGCCCGACTGCGTGTATCCAGGTACGAGGTCATAGGGACAACATCGCCTCCTCCTAACCAACAACCGACAGGGCTAAACAAGACCTTTACTATCATCGTTTGGAGACGTGGAAACATTGTTCACTGAGTAGTTGCTGAATCACTAACTGCCTACTACGTTTGTATTTTTGAGCTGCCAGTTCCAGACTCCCGCGTCTGGTTATTCCTTACCATTTATATCTCACTATCTTCAACGCCCGCAGGCAGTTGTTAAATACGACGCGGTCCCGAAGCCCCGGGCCTATGTTGGCCGCAAACTCTGGCGATGGCTTGTTCAAGCCACGTAACTGGCCTCGTGGGATATATGTTGCGAGAAGCCTGCCCAATACTACCGCTGTATCCACATATTGGTTATCCGTTGTCTCGTATCTTTCAACGAGTGTACGTATACAACCACGCACGTACGTGGTTAAATGTCGACATTTGTACATCTCGACAAGTCCGCAGATCATGTTTGGTTGGCAAGATATGCCTGCCATTATCATCGCAGTGTCGTGTCTCGGGCCATGACCCCAATTGCTACAGATTATTCACCAGTACCATAAGCACATCCTAGGTCTCGCCTTGATCACCAATATATCTATGCGTCGAGCACCAGTCAAACGGCGCCAACTGCGCTGCCGACGTCATAATCAACCGAGTATAGTTGCTTTCTCAATGGGAGTTCATGCTGTCCGCCTTGCGTGCATGGTTAATCTTCCTGACTACTGGTTCTCTTCTCGATCCGGAATCTACGGCTTGAAGTATAAAAGATCTGAAGAATAATTTGGTCAAACCCCACAGGCTCTCCAGGGTATCCTACGGCCGGCTGGATATTAGCCGGGCCATTTCAGCCAACTGTAATAAAGCCGAGATCCTCATTATGACTTGGTGTTCAAAAGGTCGCCATTGGATTGTCGATGGGATATCCCGATCTTAGCGTCAATGCATGTAAATCGCCAATGTATATAAAGAAACGTGTTGGTATAAGTTATTTGACAGGGCTGGCAGTGACTGTAAAAGTCGTAAGAATAGAAATGTAGTCGGGCAAGCTTTCAGTTGGTGAATGTTCCAACTCCATGTACTGTAGTTGCTTTGCTGTGTATTGAGGCTCAGGCGCGCACTAAGTGAATCGCCATATGTAGCTCTGGGCGGAAATTACGCTGGCGTTAAACTCCCGCTGTTCTGGCCAAAGATGAACTAAGGCCAAAATACACGCTTGAGTAAGTTGGGTCAAACTTGGAAAAGAATATCGGCAAGTAGATGTTTACTTATTTGTTTGTTTGTTTTGTATTATTTTGTTTTCTTTGATCTCCACCTTGAAGATGCGAGGAGCTATTTTGATATTGACCTGTGTAGGTGTCTCGAATGAACGATGACATTCACCTGCATATACTGATTTCGCTTATGCATGACTGCATGGCCAATTGACGCCGTTTGCCAATAGTCGACCGGGGCCTTTTCAAGTACAGTAATATAATAGCTTGAGCCGCCTTCGAAATGAGATTTTTGACGTTAAAAGAAATGAGTGCTCATGTCAACTGCATGTGTGAAGCTAATTTATGCACACGCCTTGATCCGCAACTCATCAGCTCAAGCTGTACAGACCAATAAGGTGCAACGGTTATATCTTATCAAACTTACGTATAAGAATTCCATCAGATTCAACAAAGAGGATAGCTAAGCCTCCTTCGGGTTGAGACTGGTAGAAAAAGTCCGATAATTCAAAGCTCCACACTCGTTTTAATATCGGAAATTTACCCTACATCTAATGGTAAATCGAGATGATGAACCCACAGTTCTGTTTTAACAGACGCAGTTCATCTTGGCTACTTTCTAAGTTAGATCAACAGTCTTAGTAAATAGAGAAGCAGTCCCAACTGCAAATTATTCTGCTGGTATTCATTGGTTGATGAGGTCATCATCGAGTTTGGATAGAAGAACAGTGTTGTAAGACATGGCATGGGTTTGAGGCTTCGAAAATCAAGAGCAAGACAGTCATGTCTCGGTTGTAGCTTCAAGACACTAGGCCGGAAGTAGTTCAACAAAAACATCGGAAAGCTGTCGCCTGTACTTGACGCTGTCGTGACAACTCCCTTCTAAACCTCGGCGGCTCATCGTTCTTCGACAAATGGTTGACGATCACCGCCCGTATGATCTAGAAATGTACCTCCCATCCGCAAAAGACCTCCAACACACTGTCTCATTGCCTCAGAGGCCAGGCTATCGACCAGACCATTGTGACTTGGTCACACAGACTGGGCCATGGTGAGGCCTAGCCCTTGATACCTTCGCTCGTGCCTCATTCCTCCGATTGGCGAGACGCACATTTACACGACAAAAGCGACGGTCGTTATGTGGTATAAGCGTAGGATTAGTCTAGCTAAACCCGATAATGTCAACCAGGAAGCGGATCAAGCTACAGTACTACAGTCTTGCCAGTTGTTACCGTGTCTTGTGTAATGTCATTGTTCGCCGCTACCTACTAGCCAAATGGATACCGAGCTTATGTCCGCACATTTCAAAAGCTAAAAAACAAACTCCGTTCTGGTGAGGATGTTATAGATTGTACAACCTTTATGATTCCCCTGCAACGGCATCGCGCATGTTCCAGACCTCTTACGTGCATGGAAAAAAGTACCTTCGTGGAGATGGTTACCCGTGGGTGATAGCATAACAAGGGAAATTCCTAAGATGTGTTTCTTTGTGCATTCAGACTACCTAAAAACTATAGATAAACAATCATGTATTACTAGCACGCATTTAATTTATTGTCTAAGACTTTTAAAAGGTTGGTGGCTGGGAGACCAATAAGTGTTGACATCATGACTTTGTAGCTGGAGCAAACCAAGGATGCGATGTGGAAGCCCTTGGATGAGTCAAACTTCACCCAACAACAATAAATCGCGTCACATCTACGAGATGGGCAAACCTCGCGTGATCTACTGGTTTCGTACGGATCTACGACTTCACGATTCACCAGCACTCAAGGCCGCTCTAGATCTTGACCCGGCTGTACTTTGGCCCATCTTCACGTGGGATCCGCATTACGTCTATCGCGCTAGAGGAGGTCTCAATAGATGGCAATTTCTGTAAGTAGCCAACAACTACACATTGAGACGTTTCTCTGACTGTACATAGCCTCGATTGCCAGAATGACCTCTCCAAGTCCATCACAAAGGTGAATCCCAAGTCAAAACTCTTTGTTCTCAGGGAAGCACCGCAAAGCCTGTTCCCAAAACTCTTCAAGGCATGGAAGGTC
Source organism: Fusarium sp. FL617 (assembly GCA_030142105.1). Lineage (NCBI taxonomy): Eukaryota > Fungi > Ascomycota > Sordariomycetes > Hypocreales > Nectriaceae > Fusarium > Fusarium sp. FL617. Next base: position 1,506,775 of record JAREIL010000010.1, on the reverse strand, counting down.
ACACACCTTGTTTTTGAGAAGGACACCGACAGTTATGGTCGCGAAAGAGACAGCGTCGTCACCCAAGCAGCTAAAGATGCAGGCGTCGAGGTCATAATTCGTTCAGGGAGGACGCTGTGGGATAGTGATCAGATAGTCGAGAAGCATGGCGGGAAGCCTACGATGTCCATCAATCAGCTTCAAGCTGCAGGAAGCAAACTTGGCGAGGTCCGAAAACCGATACCCGCTCCCAAACATCTTCCGAATCCCGGGGACATGCCTGTCAACTTTGACCAAGACGAGCCAGAGACTAAACCAGATTTCAACTCGGAACATAGGACAGACCAAGACAAAGCGTACAGCGACATAGCAGGCCCTAATGGTGATTTCGCCATTGAGACGATGCAAGAACTCGGCTTTCCACCTGCGACCACTCCTCATCGCGGAGGAGAAACGCTTGCTCTGAAGGCACTCGAGCAGCTCATTGCAGACAAGAAATACACGGCTACGTTCCAGAAGCCCAAGACGAGCCCAGCCCAGTTCGAGCCACAAGCCACCACCCTTTTGTCTCCCTTTTTGCACTTTGGAGCACTTTCTGTGCGAGAGTTTTACTGGCGTGCCCGAGAGGTCGTGGATTCATATGGAAAGGGTGCTTCATCGCCTCCGGAAAGTCTCATCGGCCAACTTCTCTTTAGAGACATGTATTTTGCTGCCCAGGCTGCCTTGGGCTACGTCTTCACGCAGACAGCAAACAACCCGTACTGCCGCTTCATCCCGTGGCATTTGCCCTCCAAAAGGCATCCAGAAACGGGACTCATTACGGGAGAGCATCACATAGACTCTGAAGAGGCAGAGATCTGGTTTCAGAGATGGAGGGTTGGCATGACTGGATTCCCTTGGATCGATGCTCTAATGCGCCAGCTGAAAGACGAGGGATGGATTCACCATCTTGGACGACATGCAGTCGCTTGCTTTCTCACAAGGGGCGGATGCTACGTGGACTGGGAACGAGGCTGCGAAGTCTTTGAAGAGTGGCTCATTGATCACGAGCCGGCTTGTAACGCGGGAAACTGGCAGTGGTTGTCCTGCACCGCGTTCTTTTCTCAGTATTTCCGCTGCTACAGCCCGATTGCATTTGGTCAAAAATGGGACAGGGAGGGAAAATTCATCCGCCGATATGTGCCCGAGTTGAAGAAAATGGACTCTAAGTACATCTACGAGCCATGGAAGGCCCCTCTCCCAGACCAAAAGAAGGCAGGTGTCCGCGTAAAGGGAGACGGACTGAACAATGTTGAGGAGGGCACATATCCAAAGCCGATGTTTGACTTTGCTAAGAGACGTGATGTGTGTATTTCTGCCATGAAGACTGCATACGAGGTTGGACTTCGTGGGAATGATGGTCAGGCTCTCGATGGCACCTGGCGCAAGCTTTTCCCTACTGATCGTGGGGAAGTTCAAGGTGACATCAAGAGCGATGACGGAGAACATGCCGATGACGCAGATAATGGAAAGGATCCGGCCGACAACGAGGCACAGGAGGAAGGGGAAGGCATAGCTTCTGTTGAGAATGAGGATGGAGCAGCTAAAGGGAAGCGAAGTGCTAGACGGCATAGTACTGAGAAGTCCACAAAGAAGCAAAAGACATAATCCTAAGGACTCTGATTATTGAGATAACGGTTAATACAAGGCTTTTTGTGGCACAAGCCTGGTGCTCATACTACTTAGCCACGAGTGTATACCGCAATATTAGAACTTCACACTTGGGTCTGCCAATCTAAACCACTCCATCGCCCAGCGTTGGTGGTCCTCCTTCGACTCGCTATCGGTCACCTGTGCCTCTTGCTCAAGCTCCAACTCAGCAAGCTGACTGAACATATCCCGCCTTCCGCCGATGGCAGCTGAGTACATCCGTTGTCGTGCCGCATCAGGGTTAGTTTTACGAAGCATCCGTGCAAGCTCAGCATCTGCGTCTGGGATTCTCGCACCCCCCAACGCCTCAAATACCTGCCTTGCTTCGGCAGTCCTGCCAAGCTTGAGGTACGATTGTCCGAGGCACATCTGACAATCATCTCTCCAGTCAAAGTCGAAATCGTTGAGGCTAAGAGCCCGCTTCAATATCCTAACGGCAGCTTCATACCGACCCGCCTTGTAAAAACTCTCGCCCTCGGCGGTAAGGGCATTTTGGTCTTTACCTTCAGAGACAATTTGTCTAAAGCGATCCTCGACTCGTTTCAAGCCTTGCAACTTCCCCCAACCCCCGGACATCATAAGGCACCTCCCTAATGAAACGGTAGATATGTGATATCCTGCCTCTGACGCGGATGCCCACATTGCGGTCGAGAAGGCATGTGTAGCTGCTGTAGGTCGAGCTAACCATAGCAGAGCTGCCACCTCGTGTAGAATCTCGAGCGGGATATCGTTCTCTGAGTAGGAGCTGTCAGTCTGTCCGCGCAGCCTCCAACGCCTGAAAACTCACCTCCGGAGAGCTTGGCATTGTAGGGATCTGCTCCGTTCTTGATGGCATCTGCAAACTTCGATGCATACACATGGTATTCTTCAGGCTTGAGCTCATCGAAGAAGCCTCCTATTGCTCGAATAGGCTCCTCAAATGTCCTGGTTGTGATCTTGTTGATATCAAACATATCAGGCCGAGATTCGGCTTTTGGTGCTCGCGGAGGCGGCCGCAAAGGTGCCTTTGGGCCTCGAGACACAGCGTATGTGCGACTCTGACACCACTGGGGGTTGACTGTTCGGCTGCTGTTCATAGTATGTACAGTACATGACTGTGTTGATGTCGCGAATGACGATGCTAAACCAATGCGTAGCGATTGGCGAAGGCTGTGCGATCTTAAGTGGCGCGATATTAACACCATATCCAGTATCTGGATATGGTAACCAAGATTTAATAGATGGGATACCTTGCTTCTCAATTCAAAGAGCTGCAGAGGCCCATCTGAGGTTGTTGGGGGAAACTAAGTATATGACCCAGCCACAATCACTGGACCCTCAGCCACAGCCACAGCATTCGAACCAATCACAGGCTCTGCCACCTGAGTGAACATAGCACGGCGAAAACCCATTTTGAACCTGAATTTTTCTTCAACGATGAAAAGTACTTCAACAACTAATCACATCCAGGTCGAGCTCTTGTAGCTACATCATTTCTTTTTACTTGAGACTGCGAGCTCAGATTTTAACCTTCTCTTTCATCTTTATGCTCTGAAATTCTACGTCCTAAGCATCGCTATTTGAAAACGTTGTCGGTTGGCTTATCCTCTAGCAAGCTCCCGAAAAGTTGCTTATCAGCTAGCAATACTCGATAATGGCACCAGCAAAAACGCGAAAGAGAAAGTCTGATCAGGCCAGACCAGCAGAACTTCCTGTTGAATCATCAGCATCAGAAGAGCAACGCGAGCTTCCTGTGAGAGCCAAGGATGGCGAGTCTAGCGATAGTGCGAAGCCGACTTCGGCGCAAGGAAAGGGCACGATGGTAGTTTTTGGTGATGACGACGACCAGAGCACGGCGCCTGTCGTTTCAGCAACTTCAAAAGCCTCCGTGCCAGTGCCTGAGGAGGAGGAGGATGAGGACAGCGATGATGAGGCGCCCGAGGCAGTATCAACTTCGAAGGTGGCCTCTGACATGAAGAAGTCCAGCCAAGCGGCTCAGAAAGCAGCCAAAGAGTAAGTTTTATGAGTCTCATATTTAATGTTCGATGTTATTATTAACACACCGCCAGGCAAGCCGCTGCACAGAAGCGTAAGCGTCAGGAAAGGGACAATCTCTTCAAGCAACAAGCTGAAGAGCGCAAGAAGCTTGAGGAAGAAGTAAAGGCCAAGGAAGATGCCTCTGCTGAGAACTACGAGCATGTTGAGTCGCTCATTCAGCAAAGGCGGACAGAGAAAGCCCCCAACCTGCTGCCTGCCGAGTTTTTGACGGATTCGTCGAGTGAGGGCGAGGGGGGTGAGGTTGAAGATGAGGCAGAGGAACGGCCAAGAAAGCGTCGTGTCGCCACTGTGGAAAGAAGCCTTGCACGTCAAGATCGGGGCCCAAGGGATGAGCGTGTTGGCTCGACAGTATATCGCGTCGCAAAGAAGGCTGATGAGAGGATGGCACCCAAGCTCAAGAAGCACGCAAAGAGTTCCAGGGATCTGCTCTTGAAGAGGAATCGGGGCGCTGTCAAGCAGCGGTCTGGCTTCTTTGTTAAGTAGACGGATGTTCGAGTGTTGGCGTTTTGTTAATATCAGTTTTTGATACCATGACTACATGTTGTAGTACCCTTTGACAACGTTTTACCCTTCTCTTTGGGCTGACCCGGTGGTATGATTACTTAACCCCATGTATATCTTAGGAATCTACACAGGTATGTGCTTGTGTAACTTATATGCTAGGTTAATAGTCGGTGACCGCATCTGTGCCTGGAGCAGGGGCTTTGAATATTCGGATATTTAAGTTTAGAGATCGGTATTCTGAAGAGCTAGCTCTTGACCAAAACGCTATCCGGATCATGTCTGACTATTTTTGTGTCATCTGTCAATTGACCTGGGAGCATTGGTCTGTCTATCTTGGAAATCTTTTCCCTATACTTTGGTCATATAGCGAGCAAAAAGACACGACAGGACGACATTAGGACCAGACTGAGCCCATGCCGTTCATCACGGCTTCGCATCTGATCACATGTTGGCACCTTCGCTGACGCAGACATTCTGCTTGCAGTTTTCCCGGCTACGTCGAGTTTTTCGATATTCACCGAGGGGCGAGTGAAAATGCTGATATTTACTGTTGGCAATGATACAGCACCCCTTTCGTGTTCAGTATTCTGATCAACATACGGATCATGGATACGCGAAATATGCGACGATCTTGGTATATAGATCCATTTCTACGATACTACATAGCCACTGACAAGGAGGCTCTATGAGCGGCCGCTATTCAGAGCAGTTGACTCTAACTAAGCCTAGGCAGGTTTTGCAGTAACAAAACCAAAGAATTGATCAAGTCCAGTCAGAATGAGGCAACACTGTTATTAGAATCCTTCAGCCTAACCCGGCCAGTCATCTGGACTTGGACATGGCCTGCGTCCCAGACATTTAAGGAAGCAAAGCATTCGATCAACTGCTAATGCATTGACTCCCCGCGTCAAAGTGGATTCCTTCAGTGGGACCGCCATTTCCGACCGAGACGCTCGAGACACTCTGTTTAAAGGCCCTGGTCCTTGTCTGGTCTTTAGACTTGGGAGACGGCTTCCAAGTAGCGGCCCTTGCCGGGGAAGAAGGGATGAAACGTTAAAAGTGAGAAACATGTGGGAAAGGAAGCCTCGGGTTTCGAGAGGATTGATTGGATCTAAAGACGTGTTCGATACTACATGAAGTGTGATTTGCTTGCTTTAGAGTTGGATGATATTGCATCGCGTACATAGTCACAGGAAGGCCTCGCCTGCAAGCTGAGGTGCTCCGGCCACTCATTATTCAAGGCAACTAAGCAGTACGTGCGGGCAGTACTGCAGTATAAAAGAAACATCTGATGGGTCCGAATTCAATAGTTTCCAGGGCCCTGCAGTGGGATATAACAAGCCACATATAGCTTCTGCGGCACTGTTAATCCTGACTCTCTTACGAGACGAAGCGACGTTGACGATGGCAATACGACATAGAGCATTAATTCTTCGCTTACTTAGCCGAGCGAAAACAAAGTGGAACATTTGGAGTATGGCCATTTACCACTCAGGACTTCGTTAATACATTCAAGTTCTACTTACAATATGAGGCTTTTGAACTCGGATTGAACCTTTCGTGCAGTGCATGAAATCAGGATCATTAATAGAATTACTGTAAACAATCGAGATTGATTTACCCGTCCTCTGAAGTGTCTGTTTGGGAATGCTGATTTCGGGAGATCGACGTATGCTGTTTCGGCCCTGACTCGTGTCTTGCATTTCAGAATGCTCCATTCGTGTTCTTCGTCTGTAGTCAGTACAAATGAAGCCAACAAATGTCTTGGCCACTCGGAAGCTCAGCTCTCTACCGTACTAGTTCATTTCTGGAATGACCCCTGGCAGGGAGCACAACAGTCAGTTAGCCACGTGGGAGAAACGTGACAGCAACTGTCAGTAATGAGGACAACGCTAGAATGAATTGGCTAGGAATATTGATGATGGTAAGTTATTACGGCGAACACGGCCAAAGGCGCTGAACATGATCTCTAGCCTAATACTACAGAAGCAGCAGAGCAACAAGTCAAGGCATCAGCAAAGCCACGGCAGGCACTTCTGCGGACAAGGCGTCGTGTTGCTACTTGTGGCCTTTTGGACCTGGCCATGCAGAAGAACATATTGTATTCTGCACGATGGCAAAATCAAAGGCGACCCGCGAGCCGATAGGAGTAAGAAAACGGGGTCTGGCAGGCTGAAGAAAGAGCTGAAGCGGGAGGGCCGCTCATACACGATTTGCTCCCCGTCGCAGTTACGGAGACACTTCAAGCCACCCAGGCATAGATGAAGGGTCCGTGCCATCTACTCCCAAGCAAATGGATTGGTGTGGTTAGGGTCACGAGTCGTTCGAGCGATCTGAGAGGGTTGCGTGGCGTCTAAGTTTGCCCAGACTAGGTGACTGTTTCTCGAAAAGATGAAGTTTGCAAAAGGGTCCTGTGAGCACTGTAAAGTAAGTTTGTGACAACAGCCTCGTTATCGAATGGCCCATGAACGATGCAGCCCGTGTGTTCCTGACATCGGGCAAGACGAGTGCAATAATAATCGATGAGTTATTATTTATGCCAGATGTTGGGCTAGCATGGTTCACCCAGCTCGAGGGTAGCTCCGCCTGCGCTCGGACGGGCCATCGTCAACTTCTCATGCGTGCGTGCCTTGTTGTAGAACCACTGCAGAATGATGCAGGATTGTGAGGCAGCCAGCAAAATAAATATCACGTAGCCTAGAGGGACGACTGACTGTTGGTCTATTGAGGCATTGCAAAGTCTGTATATCGAAGAACTTCAACGACGTTTCGTGGTTGTTAGTTAGTTGAGTGCAACAACGTTTCGCTGAGTCCTCTTCAGCTGGAAAGGATGCAGCGGCCCGCCAAGGGTCCAGCCATCTGCAAGGCAACGAGTTTTAGTGACAGAGGAGTGCATATTGCCCCATCTCAGCACCACAATGGATAGAATGTTCGCTGGAAGCACCATGGAAGCGCGCTAGACTGAACGCACATGCAAGCAAACTTGTGCCATGACGCTTCGATCTCAACCCCAGGCCCTATTCCACCTGACCGCTACTGCACTTTATTATGCATCGCAAACGTGTCAAACATGGACGCTGTTTTGTATAGGTCAATCAATCACATGGTCGAAGCAAACACAAACATGAGAGACAAGTTTGGTATGTTGCCTGCGGCTACCCCCTTGTTGGTGATCATCTGCCAACAGGACATCAGGCAAAGATCCAACTGGTACTGGGTATTGCAAACTTGGCACTTGTGAAAAGAATTTTGAACTCGTTTCGTAGAGCTTGTAGAAGTGAGAACTGAGAAGAACTGCCATATCAATTTCGACCAGGGCTTTGCCGGGCTAGGTCGGATTACATCTGGCACTAGAGCTGCGTAAGATACCATGAACGGAACCGCAACTGCCTATAGGTGAGGCTTTCCCCTATCTAGCTGTGAATGTGCCGTTTGGGAAGCGAAGAGGGGAACGGTTTTGATGGCGCCATGTTCCTATACGGATCAGGATTAGCGGTTGATTCTGATGTGCTTACAGCAGGGTAGAGTTTATCACCACCCTTGAAAGAATGGTTTGGCCCATGTTCTTTTGGCCTTTGTTTCTTGCATTGTGTTGTTTGTTCCTCATAATGACGGGCGTAATGGACTGCAGTCATTGAAGGGCTTTCAATTTATTGGGCGCTTGACATTGTGAAATTTTAGGGAAACTCAGTGACAAAGTGTCATGGTTCCAATGACAGGCTAGACAGGTATGACCGCACCGGTCCACACAAATGCACGTTGAGGCCTTCCTTCAACACCAGGACAGCGGCCGTCTTCCCAGGACCCAAGACAATACTGCAGGCACTTATCCGTCGCGGATGGGTGTTAAGAAGCCCCGTCCAATCGCAACTCCTGCTCATGCCCCTCAACCATACATGTACCCTGACGAGACGACCAGGGGCCTTAGGGACGCTACTGAGGTTAACGAAGAACGTTGTGCTATGAACGACACCGTCTCCCAGGACAATGATTTTAACGCCAGCGCTATGGCTGTATAGCATCCCCATACCGCAAGGCAATATGCTCCTAGGTCAGATCTAGAAAGAGCTTTAACATTACCTTCAATTGACGTTTGTGGCGGTAATGCAACCGCCTCGGCGGGGATTCGGAGCTCTGAGGCAACAGGCGTGGCTTGCTGGGCGCCGTTATGGTTACTACCTGTCACATCAGGCAGGTCGCAACAGCTGAAATTCGTTTCTTGTACGTCTCGGAACATGCGCGTTTCAGAATAGAAACGAACCGTTACCAAGAGAAATGTGACCCCCTGAAACCCTGACAAAGCAAGTTTGTTAGTTTCGTCAATTTCTTCCGCTTTTTCGATCTCAGCATTGTGTCTCGGCAGTGCACTAAGGCTGAGAATCTGCCTTTGTACTGTTATGCTTGCCCCGTTGCAAATACGATGCTATCATCGCTTGCGGTCGCAATCCAATTTAGAAAAGTGCTGGCTCGGTTTGACAGGGATCTGACGAACCTGAGGGGCTTGCGGCGACTTTGGAATTTATTAGTACCTAGGTATCCATGTTCAGTACAGAGTACCTATGAGCCAGCCATGAATGTCAACTTTCGTTTCTTTTTCTACGACCTTGAGTCGGCGATACATGTACCGAGCTATGCCAGCTTTTTTAATGGCACGTTGGAGTTCCGAGCCAACGAAACTATTACACGTTAGTTTATAGTTTCCGTCGTTATACACTTGGATAACACTCGTCAATACCACTCAGCTTCAGTCAAATGGCAGCAATCAAGATTTGCTGGTAGAAAGTTTCATACTACACTGCCTATGGAGCCCGGCTATCAAGTTCGAGCGTGAGTCAGGGAGTGGAAACGGACAACTGTGCCTCCGGTAGGCTAGCGCATATGGAAAAGAGTCTAGTTGATTTTCACAACTCTCTTTTGAGTTGTCATGTCAGATCGATTCGAGGGCATCCGGTTTCGTATTTATCACCAGATAAATTGCTTGACGTATCCCGTTGCAAGTGATGGACTTTGGCGATGTTCCGTAGGGATACGGAAGCTTCACTTGCCAATGAGCGCCGATCATTGTTGGGCCGCATCACCTGCAACCCGTGCTCGCACGGCCTGGGCTGTTATAGCGGAGCTAATCGTTATCTACAGAGTAGTAGACTGTAGTTTGAGTCGACACCAATGCACGCAACTGCACTGTCTCGCGGCACGTTAGGTCAATGAAGACGATTGTATGTGGATATAAGTGAGACAACATAGTAGCAAGAAGGGTTGTTGGTTTTTGCGTGTGGCCTCTTGAAACTCATAATTGTGACGGCAGACAGACGGTTCTGCCGTTTTGGTGTGGTGGGAGGTTTGGGTTAAGTCAAACGGTGCTTGCGCCGGCGATGATCGCTGTCAACCCGACAAAGCCACGTGAATCAGGTACCGGCCGAGTTGGTTTTCAGGACCCCTGAATGCTCTTCCCCTGAAAGTTCTACTAGACGGCCCTTTGGATCCAGGCAGCTTGAAGCACCACCCCCAGACGCTCGCTGCTCCTTTCCAAGGGACTCCGCCAACGCCATCAAGTAGATAGACGGCGCACTGACTACGTGGTGGCACTAGACGAGAGTAGAGGAAGACGGATAGGCACATCAATGATCACCCAAGAAAAAGAACGCTTCCCTAGACGGGGCTCTCACAAGTCTCTCACTAGCTTGAGCGATCAGAGGCTTGAACAGGAGCCCAAGCCCTGACTGACCCTTCCATGGTTGCACTCCTAAAGACGGAAGAGTTTGGATCGCTATTTAGGTGACATGCCCTGACGACTCGAGTCAAGATATTGATAGTGGAGTTGCCCTGTACGGAAGATCGTCCACTTCGAGTAGAGCACGCATTTCCCCGAGTATTCGCCCTAGCAATATGCAGTATTCGATGCCTGGTTGGTTCGCCTCATCGGTACGCTCCCGTCCATCCATTCTCGACGCCGGGCAGCTGGGAACCGAACCTTAAGACTCAACCCTCCAAGGGACCTCAAAGCTGGAAAAGCCAGGGGCAGAAGGGTGTTAAAGATGAATTGCTGGGGAGGCGCCTGGGGAGGGGACCACTGGGGACCGCTGCAAGCCTTGGGTAATGGTGTCGATTTGGCCTGTGAGCGCAACCCTGGGGTCCCTTGTAAGAAGCCCGGGCCTTTTTGAAGTTGAACAGGGGAGAATCCCTGATCTCTTCATGGAAACTCCACTCCGGCCACCGCGAGAGACGACACATCCTGACATCCTAGCCCCCGGAAGAAGGGGTATGGAAGTGATGGTAGCGTACCGGTGCAAGCCATCAAAGCGCCCCCCCAGCCAGAACGACCTAAAGAACAGCCCAAGCTCTGAAAGGGATGTCCTCCGTCTCTGGTAGGCTGTACCTGGCACCAAACAACTTAGTACTAAGTACCACAGACCTGGGTTGGTGCCACTCAAGGTTAATAGCCCGGTCGTATGGTGCAAATGAAACTGCCATCCATTCTCATATAGCCCACCACGCCCATACTTCCTTCCAGTTTGACTCTTGCTCTTGACGCTCTGGTAATTTCGTTTCTTTTTCGGTTCAACTCTTTTTTTACCTCTTCCTCCTCCTTTCTCCCACCTCACCTCCGTCACGTTATTGTGAAGGGAGTCACCCTTTGATTCTCTTGTCTTTTCTTCAGTAGACGGTGGGATCGAAAAAAGAAAGCAACCTACCTATCAGCGAGCGAGCGCAAATCGACAGGTCTCATTGACCTCAACACAACCACCGAATTGGGTTTCATTTCTCCACCAAAACTCTTCGTTTTTACGAGCCGCTAGAAGCAAAAGCAATTACATTATCTGAGGAGTCCCGTAGTGAGACCATTGTGGCAGCTTCTTCTATCGGGTGAGTAAAGCTTCTGGACCAAGTTCCTAAAAGTGAGTGTTGATCCAGGATCAGCATCTTGTCGCGCATTGCTAAAAAGCAAAAGCATCGGAAGCCGACGTATCGCAAATCGCAACCCGTCACAAGCGAAGACACACAAACGACCTCCATCTCCGCATAATACCTCTTCGCCTTTTTCGTTCACGAAATCCTCTTTCCTCCCCCTTTTAATTGGTCTTAAGTCAACGCTCGCATTCATTGGACTATCAACGGCGCATAATCGCAACTCGTTGCTTGTTGACGATTTCTGAATCCTCACGCTCCGAAACACCGCGCCGAACCTCTGGATGTCGCATGGATTTCCCACCAAGTACCTTTTAAGTTGACCGGCCTGTGACCTGAGGATTTTGGTCATTGAATCATCCACCTGCTCTTGAAGTGCTTCCTTTGCACCACGATAATCAAAAGACACCCTACCAAAAAGGTGTCGTATTTAAATGTTTCGCCGACACCGCAAAAACCAGGACCACAGCACTGCTTTATCATCAAGCCAAACCCGGGACGAGGATAAGGCAATTGCCACAAACCTTCGCGAACTTGGCTTGGTTGGCTCACGCCCGTCCAAATCGAGCAGTCGAAGACCCCGAACCGGCACAGACTCCAAACCCTTTACAGAAGGATATTCCGTGAAAACCAAATCCCTTCGCGGGCAAGACTCAGTTTCTTCCACCGGCTCCGTGAGGTCAGGCGTTAGCAACACTTCGCGTCGAGTTGGTAGTATTGACAACAACGTCATGGCCACCAACGCTGATCGAAGTCGCTCACGGCGAGAGCGAACTTTCGTGGGCAGCGAATGTGCAGTATGTGAAGAGCCACTCGAGCACACTCTGAGGGGCGAGCGCATCCTGCAATTCTCCTGCTCACATGTCTCCCACGAGGCCTGCTTTTATGAATTTATTCGCGAATTCGAATCACAATATTGTCCGACGTGCGATGCACCTCTACATTTGGATACTAGCCGGGGTGGAAATGTGATCGATATCGGTATGCTGCCTGCTCAAGACTTCAAGATAATATACTGATATACTGGCAGAGAAAATTAGCAACATGGTGCGCTCGGTAGGCACGGACTCGAGGTCCGCCATGACACCAACACCAACAGCAACACCGTGGGATACCCAAACAGCTCGAGCACCTAGTATCGAGAGTAACCAGAGACGACCCATGCAGCAGCAGCACCAGCAGCAACACCAGCAGCAACAACAACAACAACAACAACAGCAACATGGCGGTGGTCGTGATAGTGTAACTCGAGGCAGTATGAGGGATAGTCGTGATGCACCACTATCGGACCGGTATGGACCTTCCCGGCATGCTCGTAGTGACAGCGAGGCCACAGGGGTTGCATCATCTGGAGGATACCCCGAGACGACACAAAGCGGACCTGCCAGGCGTCACGACTATGACGTCCAAGCAATGGAGACAACACCTGCCAGCCCGCGGGCGATCACACGCAATCCCATCCCAGCGCCAATTGTCACCGTCCGTTCAGAATTCCCAACACTCAACCGATCACGCCAACAACAAACGCTCACTTGCCTGGTCACTGTTGAGGTGCCCGACAACAAGTGGAGGCCGGACCCTGAGGACTTGGGTGCTCCAGCTTCACAGCCAGCTCCCGTCCCCAACCGTGCTGAGGAAGCATACGGTCGCCCACCTTCGCCTGCTCGCAGCGCGCCTCGGTTCTACCCTTATGAATCGACAGACGCTTTAGAAGAGATGACTGATAGTCTGCGCAACCGTGTTGATAACTGGCACGGCTTGGACTTTAGCAGGTTAGTGGTGGCGCTGTGCTTTCATTAGCTGGCGATCAATCTTTAGTAGGAACGACAACGCTAACTCCTTTACAGATTCGGGAAATTGAGACTCTATGGTACCCTTAGAGTGGGCAAGGATAAGGTCTCATGGCAGGAATTGGAGTGTTTCCTTTTTGCCGAGATGCTCATCTGCGTCAAAGAGAAGAAAATCGCTCCCCAAGCGCAGCAATGGGATGAGAACGGCGCTCCGCGCAAGACAACGCGATGCACGCTCAAGGGCTCGATCCTTATTAAGAAGCATCTGAATGAGGTGTCAGAGACGGGAAATATTGACGAAAACGTCCTGACGCTGAGCCTTTCGGTTGCCGAATTGCCCCAGTTTCACCTCCGATTCGAGAACCGAAACCAACTGAAGTTGTGGCAGCAAGCTCTTCTCGATCTGAACGCCGTTGAGACGTCTCCTGTACGGAGTCCCGAGTACGACCGTGGCGAATCAGAAACTGACGAAGAACTTGAGTGGCAGCGCTCACGCCCACAAAGGGTCTCGTCAGTCGCCTCATCTTGGGGCGGTGCGAGGTCAGTGACAACGGCACCCACAGACTATACCAACTTCCCCAGAAGCCCCGCCATGGCGAAGTCGATTCATGTTCCTATCGATGTTGTTGTCGTGGTGCCAATTTCCTCTTCCATGCAAGGCGTCAAGATCAACCTCGTCCGTGATGCCCTCAAATTTATGGTCAACACGCTTGGCGAGCGTGATCGCATGGGTTTGGTCACTTTCGGTTCGGGTGGTGGCGGTGTGCCTATTGTTGGCATGACCACCAAGGCCTGGCCCGGTTGGAGCAATATCTTGAGCTCTATCAAGCCCGTCGGCCAGAAGAGCCACCGTGCCGATGTTGTCGAGGGTGCCAATGTTGCAATGGACCTCCTGATGCAAAGAAAATACAACAACCCGATCGCTTCCATTATGCTGATCAGCGATGCCTCTACCTCGGATGCTGATAGCGTTGACTTCGTCGTTTCCCGGGCTGAAGCTGCCAAGATTACCATCCACTCCTTCGGCCTTGGAATGACTCATAAGCCTGACACCATGATTGAGTTATCAACAAGGACGAAGGCTTCCTATACCTATGTCAAAGATTGGATGATGCTTCGGGAATGTCTTGCTGGATGTCTGGGAAGCATGCAGACTTTGTCTCATCAAAACGTCAAGCTCAAGCTCAAATTGCCCGAGGGTTCTCCCGCCAAGTTCCACAAAATCAGTGGTGCACTGCAAATTACCAAGCGAGCTACTGGTAGAGATGCAGAGGCATCTCTTGGCGACCTGCGCTTTGGTGACAAGCGCGACGTTCTTGTCCAACTCGTTATTCTCCCCGACAATACTTCCCAGGAGCAGCTTCCTCAAGACCCATGGGACAACATTGTCTCGGGCCTGGAAGCGCTTGGTGGCCCCATGGAAAATGACAACGAGAGGACGCTCTCGGTTGAAGAGGTGCCCTTGATCCAAGCAGACCTTAGCTGGGGAGACATTTTACGTGAGGGTACGGTTACGCACATGCCTCGGCCGTCCCTTCTAGCTATCACTATGCTTCCAGTGAGTGGTGGATCTAAGAAGCCATGGCAGAACTCGCCTCCCATTCCGCCTCACCCAAGTATTGTACAGCGTCGCATGGAACTTCTTACTTCTGACATGCTCACGCGGGCTCTGACTCTGGTCAGCCGCGGCCAGCATGACCGTGCTCATACTCTCTTGAACGAGACTCGGTCAATTCTGAAAGGTCTTGGAAAGGGAGGACTACCCCCTATTCCTCCAATGAGCAAGTCGAATCCGTCAGCTCCCTCAACTCCCCATCCTGCCAACGATACCTCACCAGGTCCAGCGACCACCCCCGATCGCAAGCGGAGCCCTTCACCTCCTGCTTCGGCCACCTCCTCGGCTGTCAACGGCTTCCCATCTGCGCAGCTTGGCCGTAGTCGCTCCAATGATGGACTAGGACTTGGTGCTGGAATTGACGCCAACACCGTGGCAGCTCTTGATGCTGAACTTGAGAGCAGTCTGGAATGGATCAACCATCCCGCTGTGTTTAGCCGCGACAGCCGCAAAGCCGTGTTGCAGGCTATTGGTGTTATCAGCTCCCAGCGTGCCTTCACCTACCGCACCCCTATCGAGGGGCTATGGGCTAGCCGCGTGGGCGGCGTGAAGAAGCTTACAGAGAAGAGTAGAGAATGGCGTGAAGATGGTGGCGGCGAGGGCGGAATCACAGAGGAGTCTTAGGCTCCTCTGGCTGTTCCTTGCTAGCCATTTCTTCTCGTCTCACATCATCATCGGGGCGAGAATAGCCGCCTCGGCTTGATTCATGACCCGGAATGACCTAAAAACATTGATGTTTCCCACGTCATCTGCAAACGCACTTGTTGCTACTACTACTGCATTGCCTTTGCTGATTGATTTTTTTTTTCTCGATTAGGGATACTACGGTTATCTCTTTCGACCTCCTCTGGAATTATTCGATACCCCTTCAATCTACCAACTATCTGGCGCACATCCAACTTTATGCTATGCGTGTTTGCTTGCTTTGCATCGTCTTACATCATCAGAGCCTCTTTTGGCTCACCAATGTTGAGTAAACACAGTTGAGGTTTGTCTCAGTGATACCTTTTTCTTGGCGATAATCCGTGGTCTTGAATTTTGCGGGGGAATGGAGAAGGAAAATGGCTCGAGATACTGGCGTTTACGTTTGTTGGTTAGACTTCTGCAGACTCTCATAGGACAGAGTCTTGTGCTAGACAGTGGTTGTTACTGCCTTGCATGTACAGCCCTTTTTGGGACATATGTTCCGCTGATGTACACTACGACACGTGCGTGAGCTTTACGATTTGAATGAACGAATCTCCTCGAATTTAATCTCAACATGATTCTTAAAAGGAACCCATAAGTGAAAACTCCTCTTGAATGTGTTCTCTCTTCGCGGATGATGTAGGATATCGAACAGAGACAAGGCCGTTCCGTTGGGGATTTACTACCTCCTTGCCGTTGCCCGCTATTCCATTGTCACCATTTACCGTCCCCGTCTAGTATCTTTGTACAAGCAGGAATGAGTTTTTGATTGTGATGTCAATACTGGCTGGAATCTATCAACTACAGGGCACATCAGATTCTGCACGAGACCCTTGGGTTCGTATAATTATCATGTGCACTTATTTGACTTCCTTATCTGGGAGGTAATCTAACCATCCATGACACCAAATAATTACCTCACACATCATACCCATTGCCCACTTTATCCTTTTTGAACGCAGTCTTATCCGCTTAGTCCTCATCCCAGTTCTGTAGATATTGGTCAGCCAAGGTTGATTACAGCAGCGAGAGGAGGAACCTACAGGGTTGGGTCCTGGGGGCTTTGGTCCGCCAGCTTGTCGTGCTACGATGATCTGGTCAACCGACAAAACTGTGCGGGCGGCCTCAGTGGCAAGCTTGATAGCCCATTGCTTGGAGATGAGGAGATCGAGGATACCCTCGTCCTTAGCATCGATGGTGCCAGTGTTATCATCGTTCTGTAATCCATGTTAGAAGTAGTTTCATGAGATATGGTACGTAGAATAACCAAGACGAACCTCAATATCAACACCAATGTCCCATTCCTCACTGTTAGCATGGGCAGCGTACAGCCGGCTCAGAACCTCGGTGGCATCGAGTCCAGCACTCTCTGCAATGGTGCGAGGCACCACCTCGAAGGCCTCACCGTACTTCTTGATAGCGTACTGGCTAAGGCCGGGTGTCTTCTCGCCCTGTGCTTGTATCCTCTCGACTAGCTCAACTTCTGTAGCACCGGCACCAGGAACCAATCGAGGGTCGCGGGTGATGGCCTTGACAACATTAACACCGTCATCGACAGCACGCTCGATATCATCGAGATGGTTCTGGGTAGCGCCTCGGAGAACCAGAGTGGCGGTCCTGGTAACCTCATCCTCTTGGCGGAAGACGGTGACTCGGTCACCACCAATCTCGAGGGTCTCAACAACGTCGATGCTACCCATCTCGTCAGGCATGGGGGCACCTAACCGCGCCAACGGGGTGGCACCGACCACGCGGCAAACTCTTCGAAGCTCAAACTTGCTCAGGATTCGGATGCACAGGATGCCATAACGGTTGAGGTAGTGCATAGCCAAATCACCCACTCGCTCACCGCAAATAACAACACGAAGACCGGAATCGTGAAGCTCTTTGATCGAGGTCTCAAGTTGGGACTCCTCACCCTTTGTGAAATCCACCATCTCCTTGGCGTTGTGTAGAAGAACAGTGCCCTTGGTCTCAGTCTGTCCAGCATCAATCGGGCAAGTGAAAACACCGACCTTCGCACGGCTAGCCTTCTTGACAGCACCATCGGGCTCCTTAGGGAAGACCATACCCTTGACAACTTTGCTCTGCTCAAGGCTTCCACCCATGATCTTCACGACACGGATGTTGTCAACGTTGAAGTTGGCGGGGTTCTTAGGGAGAACAGCGAGAACAGCCTCGGCAACAAGGTCGGCAAGGAAGGTCTCGTTTCCGTTCTGCTTGCTGGCAATGACGGTGCTAAGAGCCTTGCTGAGCTCCTCCTGATCCCGCAAATCCCCCACCTTATCGACGGCAAGCTCTTCGAGGGTCTCAAGAGCAAACTTTTGGGCCTTCTCGTAACCAATGACAATATCCGAAGTCTTCAAACCCATGCGCAGCAGGTCCTCTGCTTTTCGGAGCAGTTCGCCAGCAAGGACGATGACAAGGTTGGTAGCATCACCCATCTCGGCGTCTTGTTGCTGGCTAGCCATGACGAGGAGCTTGGCGGCGGGGTGGACGACGTCGAGTTCGCGGAGGATAGTCGCAGCGTCAGAGGTAAGAATCATCTTTTGCAAGTGGTTGATGACGACCTTGTTGCGGCCATAGGGGCCTAGGGAAGTCTGGACAGTAGAGGCAATCGCCCTGCAGGCATCGATGTTACGGAGAACAGCGCCATCTTCAGAGTCGTAGCTTCAAAAGGGTAAAAGAGAGTTGTTAGCTAAGTCTGCACATGGGTTGTTGTGATCATGAGGACAGAATACAGAAGGAGACACATGAAGAGGCGGGGAGCTGCTAGCATAAGGAGGGGAGCAACTTACTTGTTATAGCCTTGCTTGAACAGCCCAGCGTTGGGGGCGTTGGGAATATTGAGCGACATGTTGACTGCCACAGCGCGCCGAGAGCGTCGAATCTGGTTGTGGCGGGATCGAGCTGTCGCTGGAGTGGGTGTTTTCGTTGAAAGTAGAGGTGATGCTCCTGGCGATGGATGGATTTCGCCCACCAGCTTCAATGTCCCACCACCCCAAGTCAGAAAAACTTCCACGGGTGTCGTGGGCGGTCGGTTTAGTGGGTAGGTACGTACCCGGCTGCCTACAAGCTTGCCCCTGTAGAAGAGTCAGTACCTTAGTTCATGAGCAAGAAAGTGCATGATGGAAGTTTTCTGCAACGAACTGAAGAATTCAAATCCGTAACTACAAATGACACTACAAGGTCGGACAAAACTTTTCATGCTATCTCAAACCCAATATTGAGTGATTCAGCAAGTACTTTGTACGGACAGCCTTACCTAAGGTAACTTTATGAGGGGCATATTTAAGGGTCCTGTCGCCCAATCATAGAAGTTAACGCCACAACCCCCTGAGACTCATGGCCAGCCTTGCAACTCTTTGTGGCTGAGTGGCTGAGGAACACGACCAGCGGCGCTGGCAAGCAACAGCGACACCATCGCTAGAGCTCCCCAGCAACAGTGCGCGGTTCGCGATGGCCGATTACTACTTCCCAGACGCATCTCCTGCATTTGTGTAGCTCAAATTCCTCATATCTTGCCCGTAGCCGAAACTTCACCTTCGCTTATCATCGTCAAAACTTCTCTTCTGGTTTTTGTTACCGATTGATATTAGCTCTGGTAAGAGTATACAGAACTTCCCTGGCTCATCAACGGAGCAACCTCCTCTAGGACTCAATTCAACCTTCACGCGTCAACAATTACGCTCAAAACTATCAGCCAAGAGCGACCATCGAGCTGAATTGGTGCCTGAAAGCAAAATCCCGAAAGGAAGATATCGTATTGCGATATAGCATCACTCGTTGTGACTAGTCTTTAACCATGCCTGGTAAGTCTTTATTGAATCAGTGACATGGCTCATGGTGGATTCTGTTGGTTTGCGGTCGCGGCTCCAAATTCTGAAGCCCACGGATAAGGCTGAAGCGTCTCCCTTGCAACATCAACCATCGCAATCTTCATTCTTGTGGCATCCTCACGATAGTTCATTCTTCCCTCCATCGCGCGCATCTTCCCGCCCACTGTATAGCACGACTTCCTTTTCGCTATCCCCATCATCATAATAGCGACCGTTCAACATGCCAATCACCCTCAAGCGAAAGGCACCCGAAGCTGACCCGTCTCCTCCTCGTTCAACAGCGATCCCCTCCACACTTCCTCCCTCTGTTGAGGAAGCCTATCGACGAAAATGCGTCCAGCTCAAGAATCGCACGAACGAAGTTGAAGACGCCAACGACGCCGCTCGCCTCCGACTTGCCCGTATCAAGCGCCAGGTCGAGAAGTTGCGGATAGAACGCGCATTCTTGCTCGAGCAGCTTGCAAAGCGCACGAGCGCAAATGTGGAAGACTCAGATGGCAGTCCTAGTCCGCCCCCTACAGTATGCTCCCATCTCTTTACCACTTCTTTCTTCCCCTCGCCTGGCAACCCCTTCTGTCCGGCCTGCCGCGCCTCTACTCTTCACGGCGCCCGGTTCAATGTTGATGCTTTTGCGCTTGGATTAGGACTACCAATTCACCATACCCAGTGAGTTAGCTGCTAACCCCCAGAAGCCTAAAGATAAGCCTCTGCGCACGAAGCGAGGCCATCGCAAGTCCATGATGGCAGACGCCGATTCCAAAGCACCTGCAGGTGCATCCTTCAACACCAACGCGGCCGGTTCCCCCACGTCCGAGGCCTTCTCGCACCCACCAGAAGGCCAGCCCAAGACTGCGCACGCCAACGGCGTCTCCAAAGATCACGACAAGAAGCCAGTCGATGCTTTCGAACTGTTTTGTTCAGAGACACGGCCCGCTCTGGAAGACAAGTACAGGGACAGCGAGGCGGATGCAAATATCGATGATGAGTTAGCTCGTCGCTGGAAGGAGCTTCCCGAGGCTGAGAAGGACGAGTTTGAAGCCAAGTTTGATGCTATTATGGCAAAGAGCCCTGAGCCAAAGGAAACATCTGTATCTGAAAAGAAGGATGAGAAGCCTAGCGAGTCCAAGCCAGCGACTCAAGATGAGGACGTCGAAATGGGCGACGACACGGAGGATCAGGAGACGCAGGTGGGAGAGAAGACGGAGGAGTGAGCATTGATTGTATTGTCAAGGAGGCGTTCTGGCGGGTTTACGGTTTCTCAGGCCACGTCTTGGCCAATGTACTATTCAAACGTTTTCGCATTAAAGGAGCTAATGCCGAGAGAGAGGATCAAGAGATATAGATTAAGGAACACAAGCTATTCGGGCTCATCGTCCCTCATCTTGCCGCGAAGCCGTCTTTCTAATACTTGTACGTTTTACACCGTTACTCCCGGTCCTTGAGGTTTGACCATTCTAGTCCTCCCGCATGAAACTGAAATACATGGCCCAAGTCGCTGGATTAAAGGCGAAATAAAAGCAAGAAATGCAACAACCGACCCAAGACTTATTCACCAACATATAAATCCACCACAATGTTTACCGCAGCGACGAGAATCTCTGCGGCGATGAGAACAATTACTAAGAGGGCGAGTTGTTAGTGAGGTTTACTTGGCAGGGAAAAGACAGGGACGCCATACCAATCCATTCCAGCTTCTCATCATGACCGTGACTGAGCTCTCCCTTTAGCACAGCCAACAAATCTGCTATGACATCGAGACGTTCCGTCAGAAGACCGACACGCTGGTCCATCTCAAGATAGCTCCTGACAGCCTGATAGACGGGTTCGAGCTGGGGCTCTACCCAGAAAAGCTCAGGCGTGTCGAGGACGGAACCATTGAGGTGAATGTTGATACGGAGGATGAATAGCTCTCCGATTTGCATGTTGATCTGCGATCGCCTAAGTGCAATCTTTCCTGTCGTGGCTATCTGTGTAGGAATATCTTTGCAAGTATCGACTGTTGACGCGATCAACTCTTCGAAGAGTGAAGTCTGGGTATGGTTAACAGAGCATCCTTAACGTATCATCGGGGTTGAGATTCACTGACCTTGACGCTCTGTGCTAGCGCATGAGAAATGGCCAGTTTGGTCATGTAGTTGTTCTTGTCGCGAAGGGTTATGAAGTCATTGTAGATGCGGGCCTGGTAATCCTTGGTGTAATAGAAGTTGAACAACTCCGTCTCGACGTCGTCGGGTGCAAGCTTTTCGGTCTCAAATTTGGCTATCTCCTTGAGAAACCTGGCTTCCTGGGTTTCGGTCATTCCCCAGATGACTACCACTCCATAGTCGAACAGGAACACCTCGGGCGTGTGTACTTGAATATCAAAATCAGGATTGGTCTCGCTTATCGAGTCGTGATCTTCTACTGCCGAGCCCAGAAGGTCCGCGTTGTCAATATGAGAGCCATTTCCATTGCCGTTGCCATTACCGTGTGTATGAGCATGACCGTTATGTTCAGAGGGATAGCCCTTGGCCTCAGAACCAGCTTCTTCTGAATGCAAATCAATCAGATCGCTCCTTTGCTGCGCAACATCAATGGCGTCGCCTCCTGTCGAGTGTCGCCGTTCATAATTCTGAACTGGATCGCGGCTGCGCACACTCTTCGAGGTGTAGTTGTATGGTGTATATATACATTCGTCGATAAGCTTCGGGTTCGCGCCTCGGGTCTTCCCACGTCCCTTCAAGAACCTCATGAGCGCCTCCATCTCGTACCGATTTGCGGTGCAGTACGCTGTAACACGCGGCAGCCGGTCCCGGTCTGCCTTTCCTAGTTTTGCCGCGTCCCTTCGTGCGGCAGGGTCCTTGATACGTGTATACTGGGAGTAGACATCTCTTCCACTCTCTTCGTCTTCGGGGTCGTCCAGATCAGGATTAGGTAGTAACTTGAGCTTTTCCGTCTTTTTTGTGCTGCGCTGAGGGCCAATCTTGGGCCCGAAAGCTAGATGGGCAACCGCAGGTACCGAGCCCTGGCTGTTTCGTCTTCGTAGTTTGTTGTTGAGAGCTGTGAGCATAGGAGGGCCGCCAGCGGCGCCACCGACGGAGCCAACATGATGTCCAGGGTTTCTATGTTGAAATGGCTGTCGGCTTGGTTCAATGGTTCTTGTAACGGGGTTGTCACTAAAAGTAACGGACCGTGTTCCTTTAGGACGATGCTCGGTAGTTGGTAGCAGAGGCGACGACTCGCCAGGCGCAGCGTCTGATGTGGTGGTATGAGACTCCATTTCGGTTTAAGTCGGCGAAGCTTGGAGGCAGTAATGAGGTCAGGGAATATCAGTCGAGGCGATCAGATCGCGTATAATGCAGTCCCAGCCATGCGTATCGCTCTTCGAGAGAGCGCACAGAGGCTCCTATTGGAAACGATACGAAAAAAATGGTTGAAGGCAGGTGATGACAAAGGTTGCTAATATTTGGTGTCGAGGTGAAGAACCTTTCTAGAGTTGCTGGATTACTTGTAATGACGTCTGCCAAAGGTTTTGTCCAATTTCCGCGACGCGAAGGGAAACGACCCACTGAAAGCCCACTTGGGCGTTCATGAGCTCCTTGCGGGGCTTCGGTGAGCCACCTAACCACTAAAACAGCCTAGAACCTTGGGCTTGCAAACCTGGAACATGCCTGCCAAACGGCGCAACTTGACTACTATGTACGGTATCGAACAACACCTTACCTGGGTTATCTTAAGTAACCTTCCAGGTGATCATAGAACATGATGAACTTGATCAGGATCTATACATGTCAAAATTTCGTATAAATCATTATTGATATTTGTGGCGAAGGTTGTTCTAATCCAGGTAGGGAATTCTCTCCTCTAATGTGATGACTGTCTTTCGTTGCAGCATTCTATCAAATGTAAATACCTAACCTCTCATCGAGATACGTATTTAAACATTAATAATCTTCACATCTGATTTGAGTCCAGATTTATCCAATCTGTCAATTAGACCTTGCCCCAGGCAGGCTGGAGTATAAGATCCTCCAGCGAGTTGAATGTCGTCTTCCAGGATTGTAGCAGCAGTCTCGGCAAGGAGCTTTCCAGTCACTGTAACAACCATGTTAAAAAGACAGAGTACCTTAACTTCTCAAGTGGTGTGCTCAACTTACAAAAGTACATGCCACCACGGTGCCACATGCGGCAAAAGGCTGCCTTGCCAACGGGTTTCTCAGAGTCAGGGTACGCAATGCCACGATACTCGATTTCATCTCTCTCCGCATCTTCACGCTGAGCACCTTCTCCGGGTTGATAGACACGCTTCTTGAGAAAGTTCCTCAATGGAGCGAACGACACAAGTAGCATACCACCGACGATCAGAAGCCAGTGGATGAAGATTCCATGAAGCCAGTTGCGGGCTTTCATTTGTTCTGTCCAAACAAAATTGGGGCCGTAGAATTCTTCTTTACGGGATGGTGTCTCTGATAACAAACCCCAGGTACGCTCAACGACTGCAACATCAGTTGAGCCCATGGCAGATGTGGTCAAGAGCCCGAGGTTGGGAACACTTTGGACGCCAAATATCTTCTGAAGGACAGAGCTCTTGGGCCTTGTAGGCTCTTTGTGGGGAATAGGAGATTGGGCATAAGGCCTGCTTGCCTCTCTTATTTCCTTGAGCGAGAAGACATCCCAAATGCTCAATGCAGTAGCAAGGGTGCCACCAGAAGGCGTCGAACTGGAGCCTGGTCAGCTACTTGATTACTAGCCTCAGCGGTTATGAACCAACCTGATATTGTGGACAGAAATGGTGACTTCTTTTGTCGGTGAGCCCAATTCAGTGCGAACTGCCTTGGCCAAGGCCCATGTGGTAAGATCAGCAGGGGCAGACTCGACTCCAGCTTGAGGGATGAGGATTGCACCCGTCTTTTTGGCAGTTGCTTCGTATTTCTTGATCATCTTGTGAACCCAAGCGGCCTCGCCAGTAACATCCACATAGTGAGTGCCAGCCTCAGCGCAAGCCTTATAAGCATGCTCGCCATAGAGACTGTAGGGTCCCACGGAAGTGATGAGAGCGCAAGTCTTCTTTGCGAGTGAGCTCAAATCCTCGTCGTTCAGGCTCGCAATCTCGATTGCTATGCAAATTAGCACATGGCTCAGAGTTTCAAGTGTACTAGACAGGAAGAACCTCATACCTGGTGGTAGTCGATCAGAATTGCGCTGGTTACAGTCGTCGACAACAGCCTTCAACTTTGACTCGTTCCTACCTGCAACAGCCCACTTGAGATCAGTGGCAAGGTGTGTTGCGATGTATTCAGCCGTCAGTTTTCCCGTGTAACCTTACGCATGGTTAGAACCTGGTCGCGATCTTGACTGAAAACCAATCGTGAGAGCGACTACTCACCGGTGGCCCCAAAGACAACTATGTCGTACTGACGGCCATGGTCTTTGATGAAAGGCATTAGGTTCAGAGCTTGACGAGAAAGAATAAATGTCTATGTAAGGCAATTAAGATCAGAGTACTGGTGGTAAAATTGGTTTGAACTATCTTGAAGACAGATGTGGCGGTTGAAAGAAGGTAGCCGAACGTAGCACTGCTTTCGAAATGATATGTTAAAAGTATCTATCTTTTACATCATTCTGGCCTCTTGAGCCGGGGTACATTCATCAATCTTCCGATCAGGTCAAAGGCGGCTCTGGGGGCCCCTGCACGCGCCTCATCCGCCCGTGGCATCAGCATCTTAATTCAGTGTACTTGGGTAGCTAACGAATGGTATCGATGCCTTCAGATAAGACATAGCAACACGACAGAAGACCGTCCTAATAGAGATACCCACGTAGAGCAAGGACCAGCAAAGAAAATAGATGATCTTGTTATAAGACTTTCATCAAGTAAGAAAAGCTTCTTTATTAAATGTGGGTTTCAGTGAGAGCATTAACATCCTTCTCGATACAAGTAACCAGTCAAGCCAGTTAAGAGCTTTATGAATCATGTAACATGAGAGGCACCCTACATAGTAAATTGTACCGAGTCAGTGCACGTCATCAAAGAAATATGCTATTCAACCATCTCATTAATCTGCCGAGGTTTTCCCTCCCATCACAAAAAAATTGAGGGCAACTCGAAATTGTGGGGCTTCTTCGCTTCCCCCCCCCTGGGCTTGCCCTAAGAACCACAACTTGTGATTGCTCTTTCCAAACATTTTCGGTGTCAGCCTCCTAACCGTAGTCGAGCAACTTCACCTCCGCCCGACCATCTTCTCGTCTTCATCCCTCCCAAGACGTCCCACACATAAACCTTCAAGATGACCAAGCGAACAAAGAAGGTCGGTGTTACGTATGTATCGCCCTTCTGAATTAATGATGAAGCGCAAGAGCTAACAACTGTACAGCGGTAAATACGGTACCCGGTAAGTTTTATGACGAACCTCCTAGCCATGCCGAAGCATTTCGAGACCGATTCTCCCTCCGCGCTCTGGGTCCTGCTACGACACTGTCCGCGGCTTTGTTTCTGGTATCGACGACTGTTCCACGAGCAAGCGATGCATATCACCTCAATCGACTGGACCATCTTTGGCACCATTAGGAGAAACAATCACGCCAAGGGCAGCACGAGACAGAAGGAGAATGCTTCGGCTCGGTAGACTTGGGGATCATGGAAACTAACGCCTTCACTTTTAGTTACGGTGCTTCCCTGCGAAAGCAGGTTAAGAAGATGGAAATCACCCAGCATGCCAAGTACACCTGCACCTTCTGCGGCAAGGTCACCGTCAAGCGACAGGCTACCGGTATCTGGGACTGCAAGTCTTGCAAGCGCACCGTCGCTGGTGGTGCTTACACCGTTGCGTTCGTTACCCCATCCTCGCTCCAGCAGCGTAGTCTATGGCCACAGACAACTAACCAAGTTTCTAGTACCCCCGCTGCCGCCGCTATGCGATCGACTCTGCGACGACTCCGAGAGATTGCTGAGGTTTAAGCGTGGACTTTAGCGGGAGGAGAAAACGGCTTTGCTTTTCGGTATGGTGTACGGGGGGGAATATGGATTTCGTGCCTACACTACGAGTTGACGGTCTGGACGTCGACACCCGATCTTCGGCCATATAGAAGCCGATCGATTAGCAATGAACAAAAAAGAATTGCATGGTTTCCGGCCCTTTCAACGACGATGGACATCACATCACCGCAACATTCTCAACATTTTGTGAGGTCATAGTCAGCCAGAGCCGGCGATTCCAGTTGCTCATGAGTTCAACTTATCCATTATGCAAATTTTGATGGCATCATGGTGGGGGTTCGATGCCATAGATGTTGTACATTCCCCACGACATTCCTAATCGTGCATCGTCACGAAGAACAAGAAGAAAATTTCATGCTCTACGTCGTCGATATGTGAACGGTAAACGATCCAGTTTGCTCTGAGTGGGCCTCATTGCGGCAGATTTATCTCGGGACAAGGCTGGCTTCAGTGAGGCCCATGCACGTTCATACTCAAGCCTACGACATCCGACAACCAGCCATCCAAGGCTTGCTTTTGCCGCCTGCACCCAAACCTGGCGTGGGCTTTAGGTCCACTACGCATAAGCGGTGACTGGTAGGAGCTCAATGCCCATATCCATGATTACCATGGACAAACCTACCTTCCGAACAAGGTATTTGTGAAACATAGTAACATGAAGTATGTTTATTATTAAGGTAAGATGTGTCTGTATGTTTAATTTGTTGGGCTACGTGGGATATCGATGCCGTCCACAACGACAAAAAGCTCCAGCTGTCAGAATTGTATGAATTAGGCGAAGCGGCTAAGGCCAATTGTGGAGGCAAATATGATAACGCGAAAGCCAGCTCGAGGTGGGATCTGTCACGAGGTCGTGTCGTCTGGTCCAGAAGAGGAGAGCTAGTAGTATGGCAGGGCAAGGTAGATGGCCAGGTCCATCCTACAGACCTCATTTGTTGTACATTGAATATGTATTTGCGTCGTGGGGTAATTGTTTTAAGGACATGGCATGATCTTGAATTAAACACGTAAATATTCTAGTGAGAGACCGTTAACTAGGAAGGGCAATTCCACTCTGCAGCTTCATCATTTCACTCGAGACGCTAACATATGAGCTGATGCATACGTAAAAGCACTTATTACCGATCAACAAGGGGGATCAACAATGATACTCTACTACGTAGTAGGTGCCTTACCTTCCATAATGAAACCTCGTCTCCTCTAAAGCAATTAGGTGCCTTAGACAGTCACAGATGGCATCGACTGAACAAGCACTTAGCTTATTGTTCGTCATGTCAGAGTTTATTTAAAGCGGCAAAGGAAGACAGTAAGTATGTAGACTAGAACCTCGGGTTCATGGATCTGCTCGGTGCTTAGATCTATATGAAGGTTATTCTATGGAGATAAGTAGTTAGTAGAAAAAGGTGACTTAATACTACTTGGGCAGTTCGGTATTATTTGGAAGGCTCAAACAAAGTGAGTAGATATATAGATCTGTGGGCTTGCAGTTGCACCTCGTTGAGCTAATCTCCACTCCAACTTATTATGTTATCATATCTTCCAGCTCGTAGCAGGCAGGTGGTGTTTCGAGCGTCTATGGACTTGGGTAAGCAGATGGTCCAGCAAATAATGGGGACTCTGCTAAACTTTAGGTAAGAGAGGATAAAATAAGACCGGCATTTTAGCCAGTTTTGAGGTCGGAACATGTCTCAGTTATTATGACAGCTTATCCTGAAGTTACCTAGGTAAATATCCCGATTATTTACTGAACCACCTTGTAAGGTACCTTGAGAGTTGTCTTTCGGGCAGTTTAGCACCCACTCCACGAGGCACCTCTTGCCTTCCATGATTGAAAGCTCCTGGCATCGAAGGAGAATAGCAACCTAGTACTTACCTCATTAGTATCAGATTTATAAAACCTTTGCGGGTTTTCCCCCCTCAAACAAGGCGTTGAAAAAGACTTGTTCCACATACTGACCGACTACTTTCTTCTAAATACCCCTGTCCACTGAAAATAGAACTAGGACCCTGCACTCATTGCTAGCCGCGCCAGCTTGCAATAATAAAGGCACCAGTTGTATTCTACTCCTTCAACAAACAACTCTACTCGAGTTCCAGGACGAACAGGGTGTGTATCCAATTCGAGGCTCGGATAACAGGCGAAGTGAACACAAAAGGTATGTATCAAACTAAGCTCTGTTACCTGCAATATCTATATTTCAACATCAAATTGCTAGGTTGAAGATCTACAAATCAAGCTTGACGCGATCAAGAGTCATCCGTCATCCAGGGTTTAGGTTGCTCTCCACCGTGCA
Source organism: Fusarium sp. FL617 (assembly GCA_030142105.1). NCBI lineage: Eukaryota > Fungi > Ascomycota > Sordariomycetes > Hypocreales > Nectriaceae > Fusarium > Fusarium sp. FL617. The sequence continues at coordinate 1,478,459 of JAREIL010000010.1, read as the reverse complement.
TTTCCAGACGCATTTCTCGCAGAAAGGACGTGGCGCTGACCCAAGACCAACGAGCGCTCATTGGCCTGGGCTTCAGGACCCCGTCACGTCCCTACCAGGCGCCTGTTCATGGAACTCTCCCTCCTTCATGTCCACTAACACATCACCACTCAGGTATCAAGCCGGCCTTCTAGGTACTTTGCCCCCCCAAAAAAACGAGCCATTCCGCCTAATCGATCACGACCTCTCCCGCTTTACCACCATCACCGCCCGCTCGAATCGAATCGAATTTCTTTTACTTGATCCTATTTTACATGTTTCCATCAAAATACGATCTGTGTTATCAAAATCGACATCATGTCTGAACCGGAGCAGTGCATCATATGCCTGGATCCTCTGCCCCGGCCCTCGGGCCCTTCTGCTGCCCTCACTGTTGCAGCTGTCAGTGATGGTGTTGCTGGAGGTGACTCTGGCGAGCCCGCACCTATTCCTGCCACCACCGCTACCGCTTCCGAAATCCTCGAAGACGATTTAAACTACTTGAATATAGTCGCTTCACTTGATGGATGCGACCACATTATTCACGATGCATGCATTCGCTCTTGGGCGCAGAAGACCAATACATGTCCAATTTGCCGTAATCCTTTCCACTCAGTTCGAGTTTATAACGGTGCCGATGGTATGTTAGAGCTTGCCTCCTTACCACTCATGCGTGTGTGCATTCACTAACTACTTTCTCTCTTGCTATAGGAACCGCGATCTCGACATACGATGTTCAAGATAAAAAGCAGGTTGCTGAATTCGATGTAAGACAGTGGCTTGGCGAGAATCCTGAAGAAGATGAAGAAGAACAAGGCAACCCATGTCCTATCTGTAATTCTTCAGAGCGGGAAGACGTTCTCCTCCTGTGCGACAGCTGCGATGCTGCCTACCATACCCACTGCATAGGTCTCGAGGCCATTCCCGATGGCGATTGGTATTGCATGGAGTGTTCCCATCTTTTCCAACTTGTGGAAGAGCCAGAAACCGCCGAAGCTGCAGACCGATCACCTCGTCCCTCATACGTACGTCGTCCGAATCCTCGAAATGTGCGCGGTTATCATGTACGAACCCGAGAGCGGCTAAGGAGAGCCCGCCGACAAGCTCGAAATGTTGAGTGGCAGGGCGCCTGGGGCCAGTTCTCTGGTCGATTCTACGAGATGAGCGATCTGGATCTGGACAATCATGATGACGAGGACGAGGAGCTTGAGCAGTATAGACGATTTCAGGAAGCCGGTCGGCGCGAACTTGAGCGCTGGCAGCAGCGAATGGACATTGCCCGCCGCCTAGGCGCTCGCGATGTATTTGCGAACAACATTCCTCCGGCCATCAGCGAGCGACTTCAGCCAGCACCCGAGCCAGTTCAAGAAACGGCCGATGAAAGACGCGCTTGGGGCGCCTTGGATCGTGCTCGGGAAACCGAAGAACCCAACACCACTTCTCGCAAGCGCAAAGGACGATCTGTGACTGCATCTCCTCGCGAGCCCGTTCAAGAGCCCGAAAGAAAGCTCAAGCGCCCTCGAACGCGACGCCTACCTACCCAGAATGGTGAGGGTTCAAGCTCTGTGTCGTCCCCAGCACCTGCTGCTGGGTCGTCCACAGCAAGGGTTACCACCAATGGGTCGTCTTCCAGAAATGGTATTGCTGGGCAAGGCAATATCGATCCCCCTTTGGTCTCATCATTGTTGAAAGAGCTTGAACCCAGCATCATGTCTGAAGATGAGACATCAGCATCAGCCAATGGGTGGCGGATGCCACCAGAGGCTTCTTCTCCAGCCCTCTCTCCAGCTATCTCGCCATCTCCATCTGCTCACAGCAGCCCCCGAGCACTGTCCATTACCCCCCCTCCCCTACCAAGCCTGAATGGGCGGCCAACTTCACCAACACTCTCGCTCAGCAGTACTATTCAACCTCGATATCCACCAGCAAATTATTCACCTACCCGTACGGGTCATGATCATAGTGACTCGGAAACACGTTCAACCAGGCCTCAAGAGAGTCGACCACTAGAACTACGCCAGCCCCGACCGCGCCGTCCGCATCAGGTGCCAGCTCAGAGAAAAGAGCAGTCGCCAACAGAATCCAACATCACCCAAGAAGATAAAATCAGCATAAATGAGATTGTCAAGGGCGCATTACGGCCTCACTGGCGTTCTCGAAAATTGACAACGGAGCAATATTCAGTCATCAACAGAGACATCTCGAGAAAGCTTTATGATGAGGTGAAAGGCGCAGCGTCGCTAAACGATGAAGCCCGCCGGCAATGGGAAAGCCGGGCCACCAAAGAGGTAGCTCAAGCAGTTGCAGAATTGTCTGCTTAGCTTAATGATAGAATGAATCAAGGCGGGAACTTAGTTAAGCAGGCGTTCAGGCATCATCAGGGTTTCCATGTGGTTTTATACCCAGCATCATTTGAAAGGCGGGATGTTTCTTTGCATTTTGATAGCGTGGTGTCACAATGGAGTTGAGTCGGGCAACGACGCAAGGTCCGGTATAGGTATATCATGTGTTTGAGCTATAGGTGTTTTTGGCTCGCTTATGTACTTAGGTAGTCTTATTTATGTCTAAATATTTATCACTCAATGGCGAATGCTACTGAGCCGTTGATTGGATCAACTTTCATACAACCCAGAGAACTCAAGCTGGTGCGCTTTGGCATTTGAAGCCAAGGCATCCATTATTAGGTGCACGCGTCTCTACTCAAGCGAGAAAGCATGCGAATCAGTGGGCAGATCCATTGTGATTACGATCCTCAAGGATTCAAAACATATATCAAATCAACACAACACAGCATGAAATGTCAGCAGTATCTATCTAACAGAACCCGGTAGGATGAAGAAGTTTCTTGCAGGTCCCGCTAGCGAAAAAGACTGCGGGTTCGCTCTCGGCACACGTAAATGGTCGAGACGTTCTGGAGGTGGAAACAGGTCTTGACGATAAGGAATGGTGCCTTGAGGGGAAAAGAAAAGAAAATATGAAAAGACCAAAAATTTCCTCAGTGATATATGGAAGCAGTGGACTGCGCCTTGTTGCCTGAGGCGCACACGGTACACGGACCCTGAGGTGGGCTGTCCCGCCTGAACCTCATGGTACGTACCTGATCCAGCTCCTCCATGCCCGGCACCTGTGAAGGAAAAAGTTCGAGACGGACGCGAAAGTGAACATCACCAATCCGCTGCTTGTCACCCAATCGCAACGTCGGGAGCCACAACCCACGGAGCGACAATAGCCAAAATGACAGCCCCAAGTCGAGGTGGACGGGCCGTTCAGGTTGTGCTATCCAGTAAGTCAATTTGCTCTCCTGGTAACCCTCAATTGGTGCCTTCATGGGCGAGAACTGGTCATATTAAAGCCTCTAAACCTCGATATAACTAACCATTTAACCGCTTTAGCTTCTCCTACCCTCTGCGCCCGATGCGCTTCCTCTTCCTTCTTGCCTAGACTTCCAACTCGACTCTATTCCTCAGTCGCCGCAGCCGCCGCAAATACCCCTAGCGATACCCCGACCACTCCCTCACCTGTAGCCGCTCGCTCCAATACGCAGCCATACGATGTCCGCTCTGGTATGATCCTCACCCGGCCGCCGCTGGTAACACGGAAATTGCATCCCTTTGAGAATGCTTTCTATTTCTACCAGAAGCGTCTTGAGGAGCGTCTCAACACCCCATTCATTACGAGTATCTACTTCAAGCCTGATACGGCCCGCCGCCTGGACTGGAACATCAAGGTTCAAGATCGTCAGGGCACAGTCGCCAAGGAACTGGGTGTGTACAATGGCAAGAGCTCCAAAGCGTGGGACGACGAGCTTAAGGTCGGGGATGAGCTGAGCAACCAAGAGAGCATTGTTAAGTCCTTGCTCAAGGATGCTGAGGCACGTGTCAGTGATGATGCTGAGGTCATCGCCCCCGAGGATGTTGTTCCGGTTGAGCCTCCTGTAGACCGTATCACTGAGGCTGATCGTAAGGGTGATGTTCACCGGTTGGATCGTCAGCTTGACCGGACTCTGTATCTTATCGTCAAGGGCAAGGACGGCTGGGGCTTTCCCGCAGATGTAATTCCCAAGGACGAGAACCTTCACGAGGTAAGATTATGGAAATTCACAACCTCTTATAGATCAAGCTAACGATTACGACAGTCCGCCAAGCGTGTTCTCGACCAAGCTGCTGGTGTCAATATGAACACTTGGATTGTTGGTCGCGTGCCAGTCGCTCACGTGGTCACTCGGCCCAAGGTCAAGGCTGACGGTATCGTCGAGAAGAAGGGTGAAAAGACTTTTTTCATCAAGGGCAGGATAATGGCAGGCCAGGCTGATCTGGAGGGCAACCCCTTCGGTTACACTGACTATAAGTGGCTGACCCGTGAGGAGTTGCAAAAAGAGTTGCCCTCCGAGTATTTCAGGGGCGTACGTAACATGATGGCCGATCGGTAAATTAGAGCTTGGGTAGACTTGGCAGTAAGGGTACTGCGTGTATAATTATCATGTATACTTGCTGTACAGAACAATCAAGATGTCAAAATTCAGTTTGGTCTATGGCTGTGGTGAGATGTTACTTTCAAAACATGACACGCAATAACCTCAAATTCACAAGCTAGTATCCTCAAACGAGATCTGTACATCATAGCGAATAACGGGGAGAACGCCTCCGAATTCGCAACATCATACCGACTTCAATGCCCGCTCAACACGTCGGTAAACAACTTGATTGCATCACCAAAGCCGCTAAAGCATTATGCTCAACTTCATCCTCTCCTAACGAAATAACAGCAGACAAAGTAAGCACCCGAGAACTTCTTCGTGATCGCATAAAGGATTGGTCTTAAGTCGCCCAACGCCAGTCCATCATCTCCATGTAGAGTTTTACATACAGCCCAGATAACTACATCCCCGCCATTTCATTCCACTCAAGTAGGCTTCGCTTGACCCTCAACGAACTCGAGAGCCTGCTCTGTGCTGACGCAGTCGATTGAACTGGTCTTGTTGCGGAATGTCACGCCGTAACATCTATCCGCGACGTGCACAATCTCGGGTCGGAAAGTAGTGCAAATAAATTGAGTGCCAATCTCGTTGGAGATTGAGTCGAGAAGTGCTGCAACAGCGGTACGGTATTGGGCATCCAGGTTGGCGTCAACTTCATCAAAGATAACCATCGGGCTGCTCTCGGTTGCCTGGAGGGCAAAAATAAGACACAGAGCACATAAACCTAGTTCTGTTAGTTATCGAGCGTCTAGAATGGGGGGTAGATAATCATACTCTTCTGACCACCACTGAGCTGCTGGATCTTTTGTTGCTCGTCCAAATGCTTCGAATTAAACGACACACTGATCCCTACACCAGTGTAGTTCTCAACGGCCCCTCGGGCCTCCCCGTCTGATTCATCTGCGGGTTCCTGGCGGCGGTCTGCCCGTCGCTGAATGAGCAGACGACCATGACCAGCGGGTACCAACTTTCCAAAGATGGTGGTGAATTCTCTTGAGACTTGTTTGAACGTACGCTCAATGGCCTCATCCTTTCGGCGATCGAGGTGCTCAACCAGTTCCTCAATCGACCCCTGGGAGTCATCTAGCTCTTTACGTCGTTTCATCAACTGTTCCTGCTGTGTCGTAAAATTGTTGTACTGTTCAAAGGCTTTCTTGTTCACATGCTTGTACTTCTTCAGCGCATCGTTCACACGCTTGATTTTAGACGAGACCTGTGGTATGTTAGTGTTACGAGTTTCTCCTAAGTTGCACGCGGGCAGCACTCACTGTTTTAGGGTCCATGTTCTCGTACTTGTCGAAGGCTTCTTCAGGGAGCACGCCTAGGTCGCGGATAGTCTGGGCACATTCTGCAGCTTGCGTCGTCAGAACGGCTTTCCTTCGGAGGCTCTTGTCCATTCTCTTCTGCTGTTTCTCAATTCTGACGGCGATCTCTTGCTGAGCCTGCTCCCGTTGAGCTCTGTCGTTCTCCAGTTGCTCCATGCGGGCTTGCGCTTCGTCCATTTTAGACTCTACCTCTTGGAGGCTTGTCTCAACGGCTTTCTGTGCTTTCTGTGCCTTCTTGAGTTCCCTCTGGGCATCCTTCAATCCACCAGCCGAGGATCCAGAAGTTGAATTCTCAAAGGCTTGGCTGTTGAGCTGGTCAAGCTTCATCTGCAAGTTTTGGCGGAGATCCACCTCAAGAAGCTGTTTCTGTCGTTCAAGGTCACGCCGAACTTTGCTGAGTTCGTTCCACTGTTTTTGGAGGTCCTGAGTGCTGGTACCGAGCTCTTCCAACTGCCGTTCTTCAGCAGCTGTCAGGCTCTTCTTGAAGTCGGACTGAAGTTCAGTCTCGTGACCAGCAAGATCTTCCATGAAACTATTCATATTCTTCTCAACAGCATCTCGACGCTTGACAGCTGCATCGAGATGACTTCGCTCATTCTCGAGGTGTGCCGATTTGTTCCTCAGTTCGTGTCTTAGTGGCTCAAACCCGTTGTCGGCCTGTCGTACTCTTTCCCTAAGCTTCTGGACTTCCGACATAGCGGCTGTGATCTCTTGATCTTTCAGTTCTGCCTGTCGGCGGATTTCCCGAGACTGAGCCAACAAACTCTCATATTCGTCCCTCCATTTGTTCACAGCCTGGACCGCTTGTAGGCGCGACTTTCGAGGATCGATGTATCCGCCAGTCATGGCACCCCTTTTGTTGGTGGTGTCACCCTCGGCAGTGATACCGTCAACGCCATGGCTTCTTGCGTACTGACTCGCCACTGTCAGATTTGGACAGACAACGACCTTTCCAAAGACCTGCAGGAAAGCCTTCTCGTACTCGTCATCATACGAGATCTTACTTAGGAGAGGCACAGCATCATTAGACCTGGGTAGGTTAATCTGTCGAGGCCGCAGTTGAGCAAGAGGCATGAACGTTACTCGGCCTCCTTGTTGTCTGTACAAAGTGTCTGCAAGGTAGGTAGCAGTATCTGCGTTGTCTACGACATAGTGGAAGAGACTTGCACCGGCAATCTGCTCCACGGGAAGTCTGTAGGCATCACTGACTTCGAGCAGTTCAGCTAGCGTTCCATGGGCTCCTGGAATGTCACGCTCTTGTTTCAATCGCCGGATCGAGGCCAGGCCACGCGCAGTAGCGCCATCCATGGTGTGTGCCAATTCACGTTCAGCAGCCTCTTTCTCTTGCCGAGCGTTGGATATTACTGAATTGAGTTTGTCATCCTCCCGTCTGACGAGTTTACGTTCGTCGTTCAGCTTGTCTAAAACGTCGCGTGCCTTCGCTTCCTCCTCTGCGAGGGCTGCTCTCTCGCCGCTGAAGTTAGCCAGGCGAGATCGCAAGTCAGCAACCTCTTGCTCGGCTTGAGCAATCGATTCGTGAACCCGGCCAACTTCCTCGTCTGCATCAATTTTGTTGGCTCGTTGGGTGCTAATGTTGAGATTAAGCTCTTGGATCTCTTTCCTCAGCCACGCATCACGCTCGGACTTGTTTCTGAACTGGGAGCCACGGCTTTGCTTGGCAAACAATCGATTACGAGTGGCTTCGGCATGGTCGAGCTGTCGCCTAATGTCGTCCTCCTCTTGTTTTCTTTGGTTGTAGTCTGGCATGATGGTCGAAAGCTGTTGCTCTTTGGATGCTATCTCGGTTTGCACAGATTCCAGGTCGGCAGCATGCTGTGCTCGGGCCTGCTCTTGGGCAGATTGGCCTTCCCGCAGATTATTAGTCTTCATCTCAGCTTTAGCGACAGTCTTTGCGCTATCGCGCCTATCTTCCTCAAGTTGCCGTCGATCGATTTGTAGGAGTTCCATTTCTCTCTGCAGCTTGTGGATTTCCGAATCGAGCCGTGAGATCGCTTTTTCGCCCTCGGAGAATTCTGCTCGTTTGCTGTCAGAGCTATCGATGCCGTCTTGTCGAGCATTATCGAGCTCCTCTAACGCCGACTGGACGCCGAGCTGTATGTTGTGGTAGTAGGCATATTCGAGACATCGTCTCTCCCTGTCCTTGTCCTGAAAGCCTCGAAGTTCTTCTTTTTCTTCCTCAAGCTCGTCGAGTCTCTCCTTGATGTACTCCAGAAGCTCATCGATCTTCTCTCTCTTGTTGTTTGTCTCGTTCATAATCTTGAGTGACTCTGCGCGACGTGTCTCGTATACCTGTGTTCCCGCTACCTCCTTCAACAGATTCAGTCTGTCGGACTCCTTCATGTTGGTCAAGGCAGTAACTCGTCCTTGGGGCACGATGTAGTAGGGATTTGACCGTGAAAAGCCGGCAGCTTCGAGAAGATTCATAACATCAGCCTTCGTAACGACCTTGCGGTCAACGGAGTATTCGTCCTTTTTGAGGCCGATGGTACGGCGCAGGATGACCTCCTTGTTGCCGGTCGGGAATCGATCATCGCTGTTGTCGAATATGATTTCGACATACGCTGACATGACGGCAGAGCCCGAGCCCTCGTGGAGGAGACCCTGCCGCTCTTCGCGACTCATCTGCGTATACGCATCACTCAGAACGAAGCGGATAGCTGCAAAAAAGTTGCTTTTTCCAGAGCCATTGCGACCGACGATAACATTGGTCTTTGATGAGAACGGTTCGATAACAGTCTGGTCCTTGTAGCTGTCACGATGTTAGTAGTGAAGGGTGCGGATGGAGGGGAAGCGCAAGGCTCTAATGGTGTTAACAAACGTACCTTTTGAAGCCCTGAATGATGATTTGCTTAATATACATGATGAGCTGCGCCGGCGCTTCTGCGCAACTTGCGAGAAGTCAGAAATATTGAACTGCAAGAGGCTGCGCAGTCTCAACTGGGTATGCAAGTTTTGCCTCTCGAATGCGACTTGATGCGATTCGACGCGTCGGCTTGGTACCGCGATCAAAGTGGTGGGCATTGGCGCGTCGTTGCGCCGGAACGTGGATTGCTGCCTGAGAAGCTAGGCGCTAGGTACCTACAGACCTGCTTCAGTGCTTCCCATGCCGGTGGTCCGTGCTTTGACTGTCCAAAAGCTTGGTTATCCTGTCATGTTATCCTAGTCAGCGATCACAGCCGTCCAATATCATTAAACACTCGCCCTAGCATTAACAACAATACATTCATCATGGGCAACTCCATCCTTGCATTACACACCCACCATCTCTCTTGTGGCGGTTCCTGATTCCGACCATACTTCACATTCAATAATGTCTATCTAATTATATGTGCGCGGCGCATCGGCCATTATGTGAGAGTCGGATGTTAATTAACAGCGAGCATATTGGCGAGCTACCGTTGCCTTTCATGCAGCTCTATGGCTGTAGGGTAGGCTGTGCGTGGTGTGAATATATATTAGTCTCTCGTACCGTATTAATGCTACGTTTCTTGCATTGCTGCCGGGTTTTTACTGGTATTATCACGGAAAATCATTGCTAACGTCTTACACGAAATAGACAAAGTTCGCATTACGTGCTCAGGACCTCAATCTCAACAGAGCGGGCTCAATCGACATGAAGTGAAGCACACCCGCGGTGTTACCTAGGTTAGAGTTGATAGATGTGAGTTATCTAAAGCAAAACTTCGAGCATGCATAAACTGTGAGTGATATCGCCGACAGTGCTAGCGAAAACACATAACAACTATTGACTAGACCGGGGGTCTACAAGGCATCATAAATATCAAAGGATTCATTCAGAAAGTTATAACATTAAAGTAGGCGCGAATCCGAGTTCGACACTGACTATGTAGGGTAAGTGGTGAAGTGAAAACGTAGGTGAGGTACCTAGGTTGTCCAATCAGGCGTCTGCCAAGGTATCATAGTGAGCGGATTAAGTGTTAAACCGACTGCTTACCTTCCGAATGCCCTTCCACTGACATCAGCAAAGATCGCCGTGAGGCTGGTGCTGGTTGCCTTTTCTCAGCGCGACTGGACCACACCTTAAGTGGGCCTGCCTGTTGAGTCGAGCTCCAAGTGGATAAGCTTGGGAAAAGTTGACCAAAGACGAGGCAGGAAAAAAAAAGAGTAGGGGCCGATTAATGACGCTAACAGGCAAGAGGGAAATTAAGCGAGCGCAACGAAAGAAACCGTTGGCCGTGGTTCCCAAAGCCGCGCCGCGTGTATAAAAATACAAGCACTCACTTATAGAAGACCCGGCCTGCCCTCCACCCCGATTTTCCCAGCTGGCCACCCGGAACCACAGCAGCAGCAGCACCGCCAGCTTGCGCAAGCGGCAGGAGCAACCAAGCAGAAGCACCACTCACGCCCATACAGGCAAGAGCGAGCTTCCAGTACAACAGTACACGAACAAACTAAGCTGCACCCACTTTTATTGCCATTTATCTTTTTTATCCCCGGTCGCTTTCCCCTATTGACGCTTGTTATATACAGCAAACGGACACTTGGCCATCCAATCCAATCCAGCTTGTCTACAATTTCCTAGCAGTCCAATCCCGTATTGCGCAAACGCGGGCTCAGCCTACTTCCGAATATCCTGCAACCCCGCCAACCAGAGTCAGCTGGGGAATCAAAAAGCGCCGGCCATCGTCACTATTGATCGGCTACGTCTCATTGCAGCGTATCCTTCTGCACAACATTTATAACATCCGCCTAACCTAAGTGCCGATGCTGCATGCACTCTAGACAGGGGGATCTCTCGTACCGGTTCGATTAGGCCGGGAGCTTCGGCAAGCAACTTCTGTAATTGACAGCTTTGCTCGGCCCTGCAAACCCAACGACAAAGGCGTGCATTAACTTTGAAGGCTCAACGCCGCCTTTCTTACACCACGAACTCAGTCGGTAAGTGATTTAAATGCATTTCACAAGTATTATTCTGCCCTTTCTTTTACCTTTGCCCCTTTTCTATCCGATGATCCCTTGATCTTGTTCCCCCACACTCCGACTATGCCGCGCCAAGCGTGATTCGCTGCCCTCTTATTTAATGAATCGTCTACACACCCCAGCAACCATTTATCACCCTTCAACATCCCCATTACTCAAAGCTCTCGTCGGGAGTGGCGTTTGCTGTCCAACATTCCCACACCATATTGTGTCTTCGGACCTCTCTTCCGGATGCATGCATCTCACTTCCGACGACCCACCACATCCCGTCGCGTCGCGCTACACGATCCCGCCGCGCCGGGTACTATATTGTTACAACCTTCATGCTATCAATTTACTTGATGACCCGAAATTTTCGATTAATCGACTCATCAAGCTAACATCTGTATGCAGTGATCGAGATGTCATGATACGCGCTTATTAATACCAACCCCAACTAATACACACAATGGCCTCAAGGTAAGTTACTCTCACTATTACCGGCGGTTTAACTCGACTGGGCTAACTTTCCCTACAGACTCGACAGATTAGTCACGTAAGTGTAGACGACTTCTTCCCTGGGTTACAAGAAGTACAAGTGTCATGAACTATTACTGACTGACCTATAGTATCCTCGAAACGGGGAGTACGAGGTTAATTCGGGATACCGCTGTCAACCAACTTGCTGATTGGCAAAAGCAACATCCTGATGAATTATTTAATCTCCTCTCCCGTGTTGTGCCATATTTAAGACACAAAGAATGGGAGACAAGGAGAACCGCTGCTTCTGCTATTGGTAAAATCGCAGAGCATGCCCCTGTTTACGACCCAAACTCCGAAGATGCTCCTACGGAGTCAAAGAAGGAGGAATCTGCTCCCGAGAATGGGCACATTAAAAAAGAGGAGGAAGAGGATACAGCATCCACACTTTCCGATGACGGGCTCTTTAAGCTGGATACTCTTGACGTTGAGATGATTCTCAAATATGGTAGGGAACTGCTCCGTGGCGGCGGCATCGAGTACGGCCTAGCGGCGCTCGACCCGCAAGCACGGTTAACGCATCAAAAGAAAACTCTGAATGGGCGATTGGGCCTGCTCGGAAGAAAATACGAAGACGAGGAGATTGCCTATACAGGCGGCGACAATTTCGCCGCACCCTCGACCCCAATGGACACTACTAACGGTCACGGACACAACCGTGCTGATGGAGTTGGTACACAACCTCATGCCCCTGAAGAATCTCAGCTGAGCTCTCGGCAACTCAATGTGTTGAAGCGAAAACGCAAACGAGAGGCAATGAAAGCATCGCAAGGCAAAGGAGGCTTCGGAGATCTCTCTGTCAGGCGGTCGGTGACCTCGGGATCTGAGAACGTTGGAGATGATTCACCTATGCCCGACGGAGACTCCAAGAAAAACGGCAAAGTGAACGACTACTTCAACCTGGAACGTCCCGCTGATGTTGATGAGGACACCAAGGTTGTCAGCGAGTTCAAGGGACCTGTGATTCCCATCAAGTCGGAGCTTGAAGCGGAGGAGACGATGGAGGGCGCCGAGTGGCCATACGATCGATTGTGTGATTTCCTCAAAGTAGACTTGTTCGACTCTTCATGGGAAACTCGACATGGCGCAGCAATGGGTCTACGCGAAGTTATCCGAGTCCATGGCGGAGGTGCAGGTAGGCTACGCGGCAAGACAAGAGAGGAAAACGACGTTCTCAACCGGAAATGGCTGGATGATATGGCTTGCCGCCTCTGCTGTGTACTCATGCTTGATCGCTTCACCGATTACAGCTCTGATACATCCGTGGCACCAATCAGAGAGACAATTGGCCAGTCCCTTGGATCTGTGTTGAAACACCTGCCGTCATCATCCGTTTACAGCACATTCAAAACCCTTTACAGAATGGTGATGCAAGAAGATCTCAAGCTTGATCGGCCGGTTTGGTCCGTGTGTCATGGTGGCATGATTGGGCTGAGATATGTCGTCGCGGTCAGGAAGGATCTTCTCCTTCAGGACAGCGATATGATTGATGGCATCATCAGAGCTGTGATGAAAGGTCTAGGCGATATGGATGATGATGTTCGTTCCGTCAGTGCCGCCACGTTGATTCCCATGGCGAAGGAATTTGTTACCTTGCGGCCCACGCAGCTCGATGGACTTATTCACATCATCTGGGAAAGTCTTTCGAATCTTGGCGACGATCTCAGTGCAAGTACTGGCCGCATTATGGATCTCCTGGCTACTCTGTGCAGTTTCCCCGAGGTTCTTGAAGCAATGAAAGCATCGGCTGCCCAAGATGAAGAACGATCATTCACCTTACTTGTCCCTAGACTCTACCCATTCCTACGTCATACCATTACATCCGTACGTGTGGCTGTCTTGAAGGCGTTGTCGACCTTTGCCAAACTTGATGCCGAGACCTCACAGGGCTGGCTTAACGGAAGAATCCTTCGGTTGATCTTCCAAAACATCCTTGTCGAAAGAGACAGGGATGCACTCAACATGGCCCTGGACCTTTGGACCGCCCTTGTTCAAAGCCTGGCCAGCAAGCCTGCTGTTCTGGCTGACGAGTTTGCCGCCCATGTTGATCCTATGATGCAGCTGACCCTGCATCCGATTGGTGTTTCGAGGAACCCCATCCCAATGAATGCCACGCTCTTCCAAAAGCCTTCTGGTGGCACGTATGCCATCCCTGGTGTTATCCAGCACACGCCCCGGAAACCATCGTCACCTGACGCCTCTGACCGTGCTCCTAAGCGCCGTCGCAAATCAACCAAGGTCGAAGAGGCTCCTACGAACAGCCTTACCCATGACGTCGACGGCCACATGATGCAAGGCGATGTGGATCTCGTTGGCATGGATGTGCTCATCCGTTCTCGCGTGTCAGCTGCCAAAGCAATGGGTTTCATCATGTCCCGTGTCCCTGTTACCAGCCTGGACGATTACGATGCGTTGTTAATACCTGGCCTAGGATCAGCCTTCTCCTCGAGTCAGTTGACTGCATGTGTAATTATCGATGAGTATGCCATGAACAGTCAAAGCCTGGGCGATTCTCCTCGATATCTTGAGAATCTCCAACGTATCATCGATTCAGAACGACCAGCGGCATACAGGGATCTCGTGAACTTCATCCAGCGAGTTAGAACTCAATGCCAGCAACTGATCCATCTCTTCCGAGACCATGGTAAGGTTTCACACAGCAAACTTCCGACGCTGCCTGTGGTGGTTCAAGGAGAAGCTGAGGCTGGTCCCAATGCTTTCTCTATCGCGACTGCAGAGAAGTGTATAGGTGATGATTACGAGAAGTTGAAGAAGGCAATGCCCCCTGGTCAGCGTCTCATTGCGAGCCAGCAACTATCCGACGCTCGTGATATGACTATTTCAGCCATCGAAGAAGCCAAGGTCATCAAGGCAGCCCGTGATACCCGGATCAAGGCAGCAGCAGCATGTGCCATGGTCGGGATGAAAGTGCTCCCAAAGAAGCCTAGCCCGCTGATCAAGGGGATCATGGACTCTGTGAAGACGGAAGAGAACCAGCAACTTCAAGTCCGATCAGCCGACACTATCGCGAGACTTGTCCAGCTCTTTACTGAGAAGGGCCGGAAAGGACCAGCTGACAAGGTGGTATCTAACCTGGTCAAGTTTTCCTGCGTTGAAGTTGCAGAAACACCAGAGTTTCCTGTCCACGCCAGTAAGACTGATTGTGTGTTGTCCATGCAGAAGGAGGAAGACCGCGTTGATCACCCAGATGCTGCCAAATGGGCCCGCGAAGCCAAGGCCGCTCGCATTACCAGACGAGGAGCAAAGGAAGCGCTTGAGATTCTCTCAAGAACCTATGGTGCCAACCTACTTGAGACAGTACCCAGCCTACGCACCTTTATGGAAGAACCCCTTGTTAAAGCCTTCTCTGATACCCTGCCCTTAGAGGCCAAGGATCCCGAACAGACCTTCGGACAGGAGATTGTAGATGCTATGTCGGTTATTCGCACAATGACACCGACGCTAGACAAGGCTCTCCATCCTTTCATCATGGAAATGATGCCTCTAGTCATCAAAGCCCTCCACTCAGAGCTCTCAGTCTTCCGGTACATGGCCGCCAAATGCTTGGCTACAATTTGCAGTGTCATTACCGTCGAAGGTATGACTGCACTTGTTGAGAAGGTTCTCCCATCGATCAATAACCCCGTTGACCTCAACTTCCGCCAAGGCGCAATCGAAGCTATTTACCACCTGATTGCTGTAATGGGAGATTCAATTCTGCCATATGTCATCTTCTTGATTGTGCCGGTTTTGGGACGAATGAGCGACTCTGATAACGAAATACGTCTCATCGCAACAACATCATTTGCCACATTAGTCAAGCTGGTTCCTCTCGAGGCTGGAATTCCGGACCCGCCCGGTTTGTCTGAGGAGTTACTGAAAGGAAGAGACCGTGAGAGAACATTCATTGCACAGCTGCTGGACCCGAAGAAGGTGGAGCAATTCCAAATTCCTGTCGCTATTAAGGCCGAGCTGCGGTCGTATCAGCAAGAAGGTGTCAATTGGCTTAACTTCCTCAACAAGTACCACCTCCACGGTATTCTTTGTGACGATATGGGTCTTGGAAAGACTCTTCAGACCATCTGCATTGTGGCAAGCGACCACCATCAACGTGCCGAGGAGTTTGCCAAGACCCAGGCTCCCGACGTTCGGAAGCTACCGTCCCTTATTGTGTGCCCACCAACACTTTCGGGACATTGGCAACAAGAGATTAAAACATATGCACCGTTCTTGAGCGTCACCGCATATGTTGGCCCTCCAGCTGAGAGAAAAGCAATGAAGGACAGACTCGGTGAGACTGACATTGTGGTTACGTCTTATGATGTCTGTCGTAACGACTCTGAAGTGCTTGATAAGCATAGTTGGAACTACGTCGTGTTGGATGAAGGCCATCTGATCAAGAACCCCAAGGCCAAAATCACACAGGCAGTCAAGAGGCTGGCTAGTAACCATCGCCTTATTCTCACAGGCACCCCCATTCAGAACAACGTTTTGGAGCTGTGGTCTTTGTTTGACTTTCTAATGCCTGGTTTCTTGGGTGCTGAGAAGGTCTTCCTGGATCGTTTTGCGAAACCTATCGCTGCAAGCCGATTTAGCAAAGCATCATCGAAAGAACAGGAAGCAGGCGCTTTGGCGATTGAGGCACTTCATAAGCAAGTGCTTCCTTTCTTGCTACGTCGTCTCAAGGAGGAGGTGTTGAACGATCTTCCGCCAAAGATCCTGCAGAACTACTACTGTGATCTAAGTGATCTGCAGCAGAAACTATTTGAGGACTTCACGAAGAAACAGGGCAAGAAGATCCAGGCAGAAGCTGGCCGGGAAGACAAGGAAGCGAAACAACACATCTTCCAGGCGCTGCAATACATGCGGAAGTTATGCAACTCTCCTGCAATGGTTATGAAGCCAGGCAGCAGTCTCTACGACGATACACAGAAAATTCTTGCCAAACAAGGAACTTCAATTGAGGACGCCCACCATGCCCCCAAGCTGACTGCCTTGAGAGATCTGCTGGTGGACTGTGGCATTGGTGTCGAGGGTACCGACTCAAATGACCCTCTGTATCAACCCATTAAGCCTCACCGTGCACTGATATTCTGCCAGATGAAAGAAATGCTTGATATGGTACAGAACAAGGTTTTGAAAGAACTCTTACCCTCGGTATCGCACCTCAGGCTTGACGGCTCTGTAGAGGCCAACAAGAGACAAGACATTGTCAACAAGTTCAACAGTGATCCGTCATACGACGTGCTTTTACTGACAACAAGTGTGGGAGGCCTCGGACTGAACTTGACAGGAGCCGACACTGTCATTTTTGTCGAACATGACTGGAACCCTCAGAAAGATCTGCAGGCCATGGACAGAGCGCATCGTATTGGTCAGAAGAAGGTGGTCAATGTGTACCGACTTATCACGCGTGGAACCCTCGAGGAGAAGATTCTAAATCTCCAACGCTTCAAGATTGATGTTGCATCAACAGTCGTAAACCAGCAGAACGCTGGCCTTTCAACAATGGACACTGACCAGATTTTGGACCTATTCAACGTTGGAGACACTGCACCGAACCTCTTAGCCGACAAGGAGAAGAACAGTATCGAAGGAAGAGAGGAAGACATGGTTGACATTGAAACCGGCGATGTGCGCGCGCCAGGAAAGAAGGCATGGCTGGACGACTTAGGAGAGCTTTGGGATAATAAGCAGTATGAGGAGAGTTTCGACCTGGATGACTTCATGAAAACGATGTCGTAGGTCGATCCTCGGTTTCTTTCCAAGACCCGCTGAAAACCAGCGGGGAAGCAACTGAAATGACTATTATTGGACGAGACGATAGGGATTGCTAGAATACGGTGTTTTGGAACCTCGTCAACAACTTTGTGTACAATAGCCTAGATCGTACATTTAGCGAAGGCGTATTTTTGCTTAGGTATAGACTACCTATCTAGGGGAATCTTAAGGATGGAACCCTTAAATATACACGTTTCTCTCTCATCTTCTTGATATGAATGTGATATATTCCCTGTATCTTGTTAGTTAGTTATATACTATAACAACACTTTGCTGAGGCAAGGGGTTCCCCGAGTTTTGGCTTGGTCTATCTTATCTGGATCTCTTACGTGACTTTGTCTCTGCGCTTAGAGCTTGAGCGGGGTGACCGTTAAAACCCTATCTTGAGAGAACTACGCTTCTAAGTTAATACAAATATTAAGCAACCTACCTATCTGTCCAACAATCGGCTCACGGATAGTATATATGGTATTGTAGGATCTCTGTTTAGGGGATCACGAAGGCTCATCAATATAAGCCATTTCGAAAAATCTCACTACCACAAGCCGAGGTACAAGAGACTCGTCACACTGCGTAATTGGTTTAGTGGTAAAATTCTCCGTTGCCATTCGAGCAGCGTCGGGGAGCCCTGGGTTCGATTCCCAGATTACGCATCATCAGAGCCCCTCAGTATCATGGCAGAATAATCTTTTTTTTTGTTGGCTTTTTGTTGCATCTCTAGCATGTTAACTGTCTCGCAATAAAAATTATTTGGCTTGAACATAGTAGTTAGTAGGTGGTGTTGTGGCTGAAAGTGGCTGACTGGTTCCGCGCTATAGTGTTTTGAGCCAGTGGTGGGGTAGGTGCAATCACCCCGCTATCATGGTCGAGCTCTCAAGCAAGGTCCAGAAACTTCTATTCGTACGGCCTTCGACCTCTTCTCTGATACTTCCCTTTTTATCTCTCCTTTTGACATATCGCCTGTTTCAAAGTAGCTGATACTTAGTGCAACGAAGAACTCAACATGCCTGTTGACTACAGTAAATGGGTGCGTGGTTGAGGCTATCAAATTTCATTCTATTGCTGACCTTACTGGTTACTAGGACGCACTGGAACTCAGTGACGACTCCGACATCGAAGTCCATCCTAATGTCGACAAGCGATCTTTTATCCGCGCGAAGCAAAATCAGATTCACCAAGAGCGACAGCATCGAAAACTACAGATCGAGACCTACAAGTATGAGCGTGTGGTCAATGATGGCTTGATAAAGCGCATCTCAGGACTCTTGGCATCGCTGCGAGCCCATGCCTCCGAGGCCGCCACCCGAAACCCGGCAGAAGTTGCCTTTCAGGCCGTCATGGAGTCGGCCGGAAATCCCAAGGATGATAAGCCGCCGCCACCGCCTGAGGGTGTGCATACCCAGGAGAAGGAGCAACCATCGTATACCAAGATGATGGCCACTCTCCTAGACCAAGTGAACAAGGCCTTGGACGAAAAGAAGCCGGAGAATAGATATGAGGCCATGATTGCGGAGATCCAGACACATGAGGACAAGGTCACGGACTTGCAGAAAGAGCTGGTAGTCAAGCTGAACGAACTGGAGAAAGAAGAAGGCCGAAAGATCACCAGCGAGGGCATCCACACCGGCTTTGACAGCTCGCATGTTGCCAAATCCAAGCCTGAAGATCAAAAGAACTCTACAGAGGTGGAGTTGTTGAATCCAACCTTCGCAGGAGCGTCGAGTTCGGGATCCGAAAAGCAAGAAGTCAAGGTCGATGATGATAGCGATATTGAATCGTCTCCAGCCGGCAAGAAGTTTGGCACTATTAAGGCCAACGACTACGCAGCCAGTCTTCAGTTCTTGTCACAAAACCCTCAGCTGTTGGTTGAGAAGGAAACTGATGGCCTTCTTGTCCAGGCTTTTGATGCTGCATTGGAGAACAAGGATGACCTATCACGGCAATACGTGCATCAGGCGCTGCTTCTACAGTACTGTCGAGCTCTCGGTAAAGATGGTGTTGGGCTTTTTTTCAAGCGCATCACGACCAAGGGACACCAGGCACAAGACGTGTTCTACAAGGATGTACAAGAGACGTACATGAAGATCCGAACGCGTTCCAGGGAGATTCTGGCTGAGCGCGCTAAGGAGGGCCAGACGGAAGGTGTTGAGCAGATTCAATTACACGCCGTGGAGCCTGGCACGGTCATTCAAATCAAGGTACCTGCGGTAGATAGCGAGGACCCCGAGGAGCAGGAAGCACGCAAGATCTTTGAAGATTTCAAGCCTGAAATGCGCAAGGCTCTGGAATCGGGCAAACTAGACGAGGTGAACAAGGTGCTGGGCGACATGAAGATTGACGAGGCAGAGGAGCTTGTGGGCCTCTTTGGCGAGGTAAGTTGCAAGGCGATCACGGATAGTTTTGGCGTGTAGGGACATGAACTAACATTGGTTGACAGGCCAACATCCTGAGCCTGGAAGAGCAGATTATCGATGCTACGACGGAGGAGGGGCAGAAGCAGCTGAAGGACATTGAAGCAGCGGCTTCTTCGGACAACAAGGGCAAGGAAGAGTACGCGGATCCTGAGTAAGGCAGAGCGAGCTGCCGTGAGATTGATGGGAAAGGGTACGGAGTTGAGAGTGCATAAAGTAGATTGTTTGAGGTGTCGTGGATGGTAGAGATGCTATCAATGATACATTGGAGACGCTGGAAGTATAGCCAAGAAAAAAAATGTTGACCCTTGGCAGAACCATACTCGATGATCCTCGTGTTAGTACTGCATGAGTTGTGCGTGGGTGTGGTCGCGAGCTTAATTGTGGTCATAATTTTCAGCCGCCAAGTGATGCAGGGTGATCAATCACTCGAGTGTGGCATAAAGTGAATAAAAATAGAAATGGGTCCCGTTTTATGCTCAGCCTCCCCGTCCGCCACCTTACAAGGCGTGGCTGGCAGATCGACCTGAGCATTCAGGACGAAGAGGTTGGATGTGACTTTGTTGTCGATCATGACGATAATTGTTGATATTGATGTCAAAGAAATATTTGATGAATTCTCAAATGGTCATATTCCTTTAGAAAGGGGTCCCAAGATTGGATACGAAGGGGTTTGAGTACATAAACGAGATCCAATCTCGCTCGCGACGAGGCGTTCAGGTGCCCCGGAATGTGGAGGCACATGGCTGCTGCCGAGACGTGGTCAGGCTTCTGCGTTCTTGTCTACTATTTGCTTGGCAGCTTAGAACAAGTCACAGTACAGATATTTACGTACGACGCCTGCCGTCGACGCCGTATTGTAAATAGACGGCTGGGAAGAAGATTCTCTGTCGATCTGTTACTGCTGGCCAGCCAACGAGGACATGATGCGCGGTTGGTAGTAGTATAGTATCATGAATAACGAAGACGAACACTCTTTGAGAGAGAAGCATAATTATCAAATAGGCTCAAACAACATGTCAAACAACAACCGAGTCAAACTTCGCTCGTGATAACAATAAATCAAATTCTTTTCTTAGCCCGTCTCGCTGGCGTTTGAAGCGTAACACAACACCAACGGGAAGTCTCCACTGCTGACGTCTCAAGGGGCGCAGCATCGGCCACCCGAGACCCAGCCTTAGCCCCTGTCTCTCTCTTGGCTTCTCGCTCGTTTGACGATCACTCCAGTGCCATGCTGTGGATATTCAGGGTCTGTTTTGGTTCGCTCTCCAAGAGGCGCCGCCATCTGAACAAGCCCCCAACCTCCAAAAATTGGATCTGGGGCGACGTCAGCTTCAAAGCACGGACTACATCCATCCCCTATGCCTACGTACGTGCAGTGCTTTCTCTTTGTTTCATAGTTTATTAATTCGATCCTTCCTCCTGTATATTTGTTTCCTAAGTCTTATCCATCGTTCTTGTCTCTTTCATTGTCATTATTTCCTCTCATCGCATAGACTCTCGATACCCAGACATATACCAGCAAACCATCAAGATGCTTCATTCTTCATTCAGCTCCATCCTGGCAGGAGCTCTCGCCGTGGCCTCCGCCTCTTACGCTCTCCCACAATCAAACTCCGGCTCAGACTCGGGCTCGGGGTCAACAGCATGCAACAACTCTCCCGACCTTTGCGACCGCAACTACAACAACATCACACATATAGGTGCTCACGGAAGTTCGTTCCTTCGAGATGGCAACGGCGGGTTCGCCGCCGCCGGCAACCAGAACTATAACGCTACAGACGCTCTCGACGCTGGTGTTCGCATGCTCCAGGCCCAAGTACACAAGGAAAACAGCACTCTCCGTCTATGCCACACATCATGTGATATCCTTGATGCTGGCCCGCTTGAGGACTGGTTAAGCAAAATCAACGACTGGGTGAAGGGAAACCCCAACGAAGTCATCACTCTTTTGCTTGTCAATTCTGATGACGCCAAACCCGCCGAAATTGGTAAAGCTGTCAACGGCTCTGGCCTTGCTGAACTGGCTTACACACCCTCCGGAAAGGGCCCAACCAGCGAGTGGCCGACGCTTAAGTCCATGATTGACAATAGCACACGCGTGGTCACTTTCGTCACCAACATCGATTCCACAAGCGACTACCCCTACTTGATGGACGAATTCGACTATGTCTTTGAGACCGCCTTTGAGGTTCCGTCTCTTACCGGCTTCAACTGCACCGTTACTCGTCCTACCAAGGTCGATGACGCCTCCTCGGGCTTGTCCAGTGGCTATCTCAGTCTCATCAACCACTTCAAGTACCAGAGCCTTTCAGACAACAGTGAACTGTTCGTTCCTGATACTGAAAACATTGACACTGTCAACAGCGATGGTACTAGTGAGGATGGCGAGCTCGGCAAACATGCGCAGGAGTGCCAGCAGGAATGGGGCGCCGCTCCCAACTTCATCCTGGTCGACCTTTTCGAAAAGGGTCAGGTTCTTGCTGTAGCGGACAAGATGAACGGTATTTCAGACGCGACTGGACGGGAGGAGCAGTCAGACGAGTCCATGGGCACCACTCCTGACAGGCGAGTGGGCATGGTTGCTTTGACTGCTTTTGTCGCTGCCGCCGTACTGTTGGTGTAAACGACATCTTTAGTCTCAGAACATTCTGGCATTCAACTTCCCTTCCTTTGTTTTCACTATTCGACATTCCACAATTTTTTTTACACAGGTTTGATACGTCTGCCTAACAGACCTGTCGTTTAATCCGGGTCCGTCATATCATATAGCGAGGCGTTTGGGTCAGCAGGCTTGCATTCTATAAACTGCATTTCAGGAAATACATCAGGGTTGGTCGACAGAGCAATCGGGTTGGGGCTACACTAGCATAGACTTGGAAAGATTGGCCCACATAGATGGATGACACATTCTCATCTATTAGATAGACTTATCAAATAAAATGGCACAAAGATGCCGATGATACTATACTACTGTTCCGATCATGGTAAACTCACCTTAAATGATGAAGAGTTAGACTCATGTAAGACAGCTATTGTCAGCAACATTATCAATGATTTGTGCATCATGAAGTTGGAAATGGTTGTGTTGGTTTTTGGTGACGTTTTCTCAACCAATTGGCAGCGAGGTCCTGTTGCGCCAACCTCAAAGACCCATACTCTTAACTGCCCTTTGATTCCGCCATCTTTCTCAACTGGATATCATATAACTCAACCAAAGCACCTTCAGAAGCCGTTGACCATGGACTACACAAGTATCGCTACGCCAGAGTCGTGTTATGTCGACTTTTGCCTTCTTCCCGTAAGCTATGACTTTTCACGTCCCTCAGGGAGTTTGGTATATCGTAAATAGGCTGATAATAAGTTTGAATAGCTCGGGACGGGCACTGTCTCTGTTGCAGAGGACATTGCGGAGGTGCAAAAGGTTCTCAAGGCGAGTGGTTTGAAGTATACGCTTCACTCTGCCGGTACCACGGTCGGTGCGTCATTTCTGACATGGCTCGCCCGTCATGATCTCTTTGCTACAGCAAGCGCCTGTGTGAGAGGCTAGAAAGCTAACATGAAGTTTCGCAGAGGGATCCTGGGATGAAGTTATGGCAGCTGTAGGAAAGGCACACGCCGCCGTACACCGTCGCGGTGTAGTGAGGATTCAGTCGTCCATGAGAGTTGGCAGCCGGTGAGTTTTAGTTCTACCCTTCGTCTTTCCCGTCACGTACGAGCGTCTTGTAAGAAGTTAATACTGACCACGGGCTATTCAAAGAACGGACAAGAAACAGACGGCAGAGGACAAGGTCAAGAGGGTGGAAGACATCTTGGCTAAGAATGAGTCCAAGTAGTAACTTGCTCATTATCAAGTTTTGCTTGTGCAGCATAGAGATATGGCCGGCTATTCCGCACTATTCATAGGAAGTCAATACATATCCCTACGCATTCACCCACCACAACTCCGAGTCATTCTGCCCAAGACGCTGTGGCCCGATATTGCCGCCATCCCCGGCCCTCCTCCGCTCCGTCCCGGTTGCTCCGCTGACTTTCCGCCGGCGCAAGCAAATTTCGTAATTCAAGAAAAAGGCTTGCCGTCGCAGCTCCGCAAACCTGGGGAATAGTGTACACAATGCTCGTCTATGCTTCGAAAAGCTTTCCGGCTTTCCCATGAAATACCCTCGCCGGCCGGGCTGTTGGAGTTTAACTGCCCTAGTACTCTCTTGCCCCGGAGCCGATGCCCTAAGGGCCAGAGACTAGACATATGCCCGCCGGCATCGAGATATCTTTCCTGTACGGTACAACATGAAGAAACTATTGCGTAAATCTCTACCGACCTTGCAATGTTATCGATCCATAGATTGGGTGATTAGTGGAACTGAGACCTTTGTGCCGGTGCAATAACAGATTCACTTCAGACCCGGAGCTGATATCGGAGGTAAGGTACGGAGTACTAGGTACCTAACTACCTGCTTTGGGAACGGTACGTGCCTGAAGGCTTAGGTGGGCTACCTAGGCGTTTCTAGGCAAGTATTTTGCACGTTTCGGTTCCCAGTTCCTGGAACCGACGTGCCGGCTCCGATCACGGGACTGGGTTGGGGTAGTATCGAGGATTTACCCATTTTATTGACCATCTTTGGAATGGGTTGCTGACCTTGATATCGACCTGCAGTTCGTTGGGTTTGCCTTTATCGGCCTTGAGCAGCTTGCATACGCATGTGCATGAATGCCCATCGCCAACTTTCTAACTAGCTGTCATGCAAACTCATTTGTGATATCCCCCGGACATATGTTTCCATATCAACGGTCCAGCCCAGATATCAGCCACCTAGATACAATCCTCTTCATGTAGGATAGTTCTGAGGCTGACATTGGTGTTTGTCTCTTCTCAAATCGACGAACATCATGAGCACTACTTGGCGGTCGAAGGATTGGGATTTCTCCACGGAGCCAAGTACAGGTCTAGAAGCCACAGAAACAGATGGGATGACGACCTGATATTATCTCAGTGACCATATTCTAAACTGCATACTCATTCTACTATAGATAGGCACTCAGTGTTATCATGAACTGCATACCCTCTACAAACATACCTCTTGTGGGGCCGGCAATTGTTCCCGGTCGCTGTGGCTTTGGATCATTACTTCGATCGTCCTCCACATTCTGGCCATTTCAACACACCCTATTTTATCCTTTTTTTCTTCTCCTCGGTGAAGTCAAGAACTGGCCGGACCGGACCGGAGACATATACAGAATAAATATTCCCGGTTCAAGCGCCATCATGCAGCATATGGTTGTAGGGTCACCTTTGAACCACTACACCTTGTCTGTTAAAATGCCGAACGCGAACACCCCGATTTAAGATCTAGAAGGGACCTTAGCTTGCAGAAGGAGCGGACCCCACTGAGGAGTTGCGCAGAACACCATGGCCCGGGAGCTGAAGCGTAGATTCACCCGTGGCGATAGCTTCATTGTGTCAGCAATGTTCTTGGGAACAACCCAATACAGCAACAACGGGAGACTGCCAAAGCATCTCCCGGTTGCAAATGGCTTATGATTTTGAACCTGGGGGTTTTGTGGAGTTGCAGAGGTTAAACTTGGATTTTTGACGTTCATCATGTTAGTTACACCCTGCCTTTACCACACATCTGTGCATCGCCAACACAAACTTTGTTCTATAAAAAAGTCCACCTCATACCCCTTGTTCCGTAGCATCCTGCACACATATGCTTACCTCTCCCATCCCGCCACCATCTCCATCCCCCATGATGCCAGTCCTTGGCGTTGAAGTGCCTAGCTCAACCCCTTCCCTGCAGAGCTTTAGGGTCACACCCATGGGTTCCGAATTTAGTTAGGAAGAACCCGCTCTCTGAGTCGAGGGACCTCGGCGATCAATATGAGTTCCTGGAGTACGGACTTACACGCTTCATCACCTGCATATTTGCTAAGAATTAATCATGCTTTATTTATCCGAAGGGCCTTACTTTTCAGCCTTTTTCTTATAGCCATCACTTGGGGTATTTTTCCACATTCCACGAACTGTTCATCCACCATTATTCATAGATCAAGAATCGATGTTTGTCATAACCATCTTGGTGATTGTGAACTCATCAATGCCATACTTGCTTCCTTCTCTGCCAAATCCGCTCTGCTTGATGCCCCCAAAGGGCGCCGCAGGATCGCTCAAGACGCCTAGGATATTTATGTCAGCTATTCCGATAGTTACTGTGCTTTAGTCGAGCAAACTTACCACTGTTGACACCAACCATACCGACTTCCAAAGCCTCAGCCACTCGATAACATCGGTTCACATCATTGCTGAAAAAGTAGCCTCCAAGACCAACGTCAGTGTCGTTGGCAATCTCAATCGCCTCTTCTTCGGTATCAAATACAAAGAAAGCAGCCACAGGGCCAAATGTCTCTTCGCTGCAGAGCTTCATGCCAGCCTTCATATCAGTCAAAATCGTGAGGTCATAGTAGTTAGGCCCAAGGTGTGGCAAGCGCTCGCCGCCATGGATCAGTTTGGCGCCCTTTGAGAGGGCATCTTCAACATGCTCAGCAGCCTTGGCCACCGCACGTCCATGAATAAGAGGTCCATGAGTGGTCTTCTCACCAAAGCCGTCACCAACGACAAAAGACTTGACAACATCGAGTACCATCTGGACAAACTTATCATAGATGCTGCGATGGACTAGAATGCGGTTGGCGCAGACGCAGGTTTGGCCTGAGTTGCGGAACTTGCAGGCAATCAGGCCCTTGACAGCTTTATCTAGATCTGCGTCCTCAAACACAATAAACGGGGCGTTTCCACCTAGCTCAAAGGACAATTTCTTAATAGTTGACGAAGACTGGTTCATCAGGAGCCGACCCACGCCAGTTGAGCCGGTAAAAGAAACCTTCTTAACCTTGGGATGAGTAGTCAAGACTTTGCCAACTTCGGCGGTGTTATCCAGCGCGGTGATGACATTCACAACACCAGCAGGAATACCAGCACGATGCGCCAACTCAGCGAGAGCGAGAGCCGTCAGAGGAGCCTCAGCGGGAGCCTTGATAACGACGGTGCAGCCAGCAGCGAGCGCAGGTCCAGCCTTGCGGGTGATCATAGCAGCGGGAAAATTCCATGGGGCAATAAGACCACAGACACCCACAGGCTGCTTAATGGTAGAGAGACGGCATGATGGGTTTGAAGCCTCAATAGTTTCGCCATAAATTCGAGGAGCCTCTTCCGAGAACCACTCGAAAAAGGCTGCGGCGTAGTTTGCCTCGGTTCTGCCATCGGCCAGAGGCTTTCCATTCTCGAGGGTAATGAGTCGTGCAATATCCTCTGCGTTCTCCATCATGAGGTCATACCAGCGGCGGAGGAGCCGGGCCCGCTGTCGCGCTGGGGTCTTGCGGTATGTCTTGTATGCGGCATCGGCAGCAGCGATAGCGGCTTCGGTATCATGGGCATCGAATTCGGGGCATTTTCCAACCTCTTCGAGGCTTGAAGGGTCTGCAGACAAACAAAAGTTAGAACATATATGCTGGGGTACCGGGGATCTTGAAATCCAAGTGTCCAGGGCCTGGTTGGAGCGCTTACTTTGGACAGCAAATTCCTTGCCGGACTTTGCAGCAACCCATTGACCATTGACGTAACAGGTGTTCTTGATGAGTGTAGGGTCGCTAAGCTGCAGAATACCAAAACAAAAACAACGTGTTAGTGGATGTTACTTTCAATAGTTGTTGGGGTGTAGAAAAGCTGCAAAAGAAGAAAGGTTGACATGGGGTGATGCCACACACCTTTGAAGCTGCCATGATGATGCTTGTCAATCTACCTTGCTGTCTGTTGGTGATGAGGATGTGTATGTGAAACCCGGCTGAGACCTTGGATAGCAGGGAGAAGTTTATAACAGAGTAGGCAGGAACTTGCTCATATCTATTATCTTTTTTTCTCCTACCTATTCTTGCTCATAGTGCCCTCGGCTCCCTATGCCTCTTCCGGTGCTCATATTGTACAATGATTACAACGCAACAAGACACAATTTGACCGAGATCACGGCAGAGACCGGCCTGATGGTCATAGCCTCAAATGGGTGCCGTAATTCAAGATGACGATGCTAGTGCGAACCGTTAGATTGCTGTGATGCCGGTCCCGTGGTTTACTTGTCAATCACGGCACCGAATGTAAGCCGGGCCGGCATGGGCGTGTATGATGAGGTCAAAGGGTGTTTATGAGGGGCATTCCCCAGAGCCGATAGCTTAGGGGGTGAGATTAGCCAGGATCCGAGATGGGGGTGCAAATGTTCGAGAAATTGTCGCCGCTAGCGGTCCGCATCGGAGAAGGTGGAGGTGGGGTAGAAAAACTCACATCAATTGCCTCGATGTTTTTTCGCTGGCCGGCTGGCAATATTCATAACAATTAGCATGTTAGTGGGGACCCTTCTGTCACGGGGTCTGTTGCGGTTAAGCTCAGACCTCGGAACCGACACCTAAGACATCTGTGAGGGCTGGCGGGGTGGTGGGAGCCGATAGTCTAAACCGCGAAGATGGAGACACCAGTAAAGAATGGGAAGCTTCAGGCGCTCTGATCGCTCAATGCACAGAAAAGACAGTCACTGACACTCACAGGGGTGATCTAAGTACCGACAGCGTTTCATCATACTATGTAGGTAGCCCAATGGAGATTAATGATCCCCGGCGCTGCCACCGAGAATTTGATGTCCGGGGAACTCATTAACCAGATGGTGGGGTAAAGTAACACACATTTCCTACCCTTTCTCGAGTACGAGCGTACCAGTATAGCTTGGAGTCAAGTAGTAGCGACTATGAAAACACTCTCTTTTGTTTTCTGTGTCTAATCATAAAATACTGTAAGGCTCAAAGAGAGCCCTGGGCAGCAACTTGTGAAAGTACAAAACCCCAGTGCTTTACGGTACTTCTGCCGATATTCATCATCAAATCAAGGTACATGTTCGCCACGCCAAACCCACACTAAATGCCGGGTCCTCTCCCTGCCTCTTCTTCTGGCCAAGGTGTACCACCCAGTCAAGGAAAGGTACAAGTGGTGGCGCCTAAGGTCCCGTGAGACCTCACTCCGGCTGCGAGCCGGTCGGTTTCTCGACTCCGGTCCCACGACGTTTCTCCAACTGCTGCGTATTGTCTCCATGAGCCGCAGACAATTGGCAGGGGCGGTTCATCGACGCCCTCCATAGTAACTTTCTTAACCATGACTATCAGCTTAGTGCCACATCCGAAGCCGTTGCCAATTGCTATAATAGATCCCTCCCCCAGCTTCCAAGTTGACCTCGATTCTCCTCAGGACATCCTGACTCTCCATCCTCGTACACACACTTAAGATACCCAGAGGAAACCGTCATTCCATTCAGAGATCTTCACTACCTTCACGATGCCTTCCTTTGTTGAGAACCCCGTCCGCACGGAGATTCCTGGTCCCGTCTCCAAGGCCAGCACCAAGCGACTCGATGCTATCTTCGACGCCCGTGCTGTCCACTTCGTGGTTGACTACAACAAGTCTGAGGGTAACTAGTAAGTGGTTGCCACCAAAGCACATTCTCCGAGAATCACAATAACTAACATATTGCAGCATCGTCGATGTTGACGGCAACAAGTACCTCGATGTCTACGCTCAGATCGCCTCCATCCCTGTTGGCTACAACAACCAGACCCTGATTGAGGCTGCCAAGTCCCCCGAGATGGCTTCCGCCCTCGTCAACCGACCCGCCATTGGCAACTTCCCCTCCGACCAGTGGGTTGACATCCTCCGAGACGGTCTCATGAAAGTCGCTCCCAAGGGCCTCAGCTACATCTTCACTGCTCAGTCCGGTTCCGAGGCCAACGAGCTGGCTTACAAGGCCGCCTTCATGCTCTACAGCCGCCGCAAGCGTGGTGACGCCGACTGGAACGACGAGGAGATTAACTCTTGCCTCGAGAACTCCAAGCCCGGTTCTCCTGAGCTCGCCATCATGAGCTTCAAGAACTCTTTCCACGGCCGTGGTTTCGGCTCTCTCTCCACCACCCGCTCTAAGGCTGTCCATAAGCTCGACATTCCCAGCTTTAACTGGCCTCAGGCTCCCTTCCCTGCTCTCAAATACCCTCTTGAGGAGCATGCTGAGGAGAACGCCGCTGAGGAGAAGCGATGCCTCGAGGAGGTTGAGCGCATCATGACTACATGGCACTGTCCCGTTGCTGGTCTCATTGTTGAGCCTATTCAGTCCGAGGGTGGTGACAACCACGCCTCCCCTTCTTTCTTCCAGGGTCTCCGTGACATCACCAAGAAGCACGGTTCCGTCCTCATTGCTGATGAGGTCCAGACTGGCTTCGGTGCCACTGGTTCCTTCTGGGGACATGACCACTGGAACCTGACCTCTCCTCCTGACATGGTCACCTTCTCCAAGAAGGCCCAGACTGCTGGTTACTTCTTCGGAAACGAGATGCTCATCCCTGACAAGGCTTACCGTCAGTTCAACACCTGGATTGGTGACCCTGCCCGTGTTATCATGTGCAAGGCTGTCATCCAGGAGATTCTCGACAAGAAGCTGGTTGAGCAGACCGCTCGTGTCGGCACTCACCTCTACGCTGAGCTTTCCCGCCTCGCTACCAAGTACCCCGAGCACATCCAGAACCTTCGTGGAAAGGATCAGGGCACTTTCATCGCCTTTGATACCAAGGACCCTGCTGGCCTCGTCCGCTCTATGCGCCATATCGGTGTCAACATTGGTACCTGCGGCAAGAACACTGTCCGCCTTCGACCCATGCTTATCTTCCAGGAGGAGCACATCCCTATCCTCATCAACGCTTTTGACAAGGTCATTGGTGCTCTGTAAGCTGGTTGTGAGCTCAGGCATCACAGGGGGTTTGGGTTTTATGCATCATGTCTACTACTAGCGTTGCATTGTTTTTTAAATTTACAAATGGTTGTCATGACGAACAACTAAGGGAAAAGAATAGAACGCGGGATACCGATCTGTTAAACTGGTAATGCACTAGGTGTGGGAACAGACAGGCGTCAATTCAGATGGAAGCGGCTCTACACAAGGCGTACTTTTAGGATACTGAAAATTACAAGAATTACCATTATTTCCACACGAACTCCCTCGGCCATTTGAGATTCATTATTTTGAAGAGTGCGACTAATTAGAGGCATGGTTAAAGAGTTGCTTAACAAAAGTTGCAAAGGTGCTTATGGACGACCAGATCGCTGCCACGAAACGAGTTGCGCGTCAGTGCATATCTCATATCGCCTTAGACGCCGACAATTGCCGATATATCGCGCGTAGCTCGGCAATGCTTTCGTTCCCAGAGTGATAGGTCCCATTGGGGGTATCCTAACCGTAAGGCAATTGGGCAACATGGTCTTGAGAGAATTATGCTCAGTGCTGATCTTACCTATCACATATAGCAAGGCGAATAAGTGCTATTGAAGCACACTTGCAGCTTAGCAAGTGGTCGAGACACGCACGCAAGCCCCCATCGTGAACCAGGTGTGTTATTGCAATGTGCCATTGGACCAGGGATAGGCGGTCGAGATGCCCTTGGTGGCTTGCAGTAGCAAGTGGGAGAGGGAGAGTTGCATTTGTTAGAACGGCAGTTCGGCGGCTGCAAAGCAAAGGCAGCGAAGAATCGGGGCAAATCTGAGGTGCCAAGGACAATGCAGTGAGTAGGAGCCTGTGTCGGATTTGGCCGGCCTAAGGAGAGCTCCGATGCCGAGTGACGAGTAGCGAGTGTTGGGAGAGAGGCTGACAGATGCAAGATGCAATCTCGAGATCCAAATTTCTTTTTCCTCAACTCCGGCGGTCGCTCCTTCAAGAGGGGCACCAGGGCAATCTATTGGCCATGATCGTTTCTGTCCTGTTCTAACGAATCGAATTATTCGTTGAGAGAGGAGATTGGTATCTTCTCATGCACGTTTGAGGCAGCCACACAAGAAGTGGTGTACAGGACATGAGTTATGCGAGCCATTGACAAGCCCAGGGATCCCGTGAGAGCGATTCAAAGCGACGAGATCGGATGCCGGGTCCGAGCCAACAGAGCTCGGGTTACTGAAGGGGGCGCACGTTCATTTCAGTCTGGGGTAGATGTGGTCTTGTCTCATTCCCAACGATAGAAAGGACGAAATGTCAACGATCTAGAGCCGGTGACGCTATTTTTCGGAACCGACAGCCCTCATGTTACATGAACCAGCACAAAACGTTAGGACGCGAGCTAAAAGAGCGTATGTAACAAGTTAGTCTGTGTTCCAGGAAGAGGCAACGATGCCAGGAAGTGGTGAAATGTGAGACCGCAGCTGTGTTGGTCAAGTCGAGCAAAGCCCTTGAATAGGATCTACGTGCCGACATATAAGCCAAGGATGGTGTCCTGCCAAAGCCTGGGCGCGGGTATGAACACGAAGCGCAGAGCTGAAGCCAGACCTGCACAAAGTCGAAGCAACCTTAGGATACTTAGCTTCACCATAGCCAGCCAGGAAGATCTTGAAGAGGCGTCATTGTGCTCATCGATTAGCGGTCAACCCCACAAAAGCCAAGGATGGCCCATGACTTAGGAGGTTTTGGATGCCTTGAATGCTTAACACGTTCGCTGCCTATTCCTTGCCGTTCTGGTACGTCAGCTAAATCAAAGTGAGGCGTTGATGGTCTGTGAGTTGGAAGACGTGCAGCATCGCGGCTTAGGATACATAAAGGTGGGCCAAGGACTTAGACATCGCGGGATCTTACTTAAGTTGTTGGTCAATGCAGCGTACGTGGTCTGCAAGTATTCGGCTTATGCAGTCTATAGTACTTTGACAGCTGCTGGGCCATGGATACTCGGTATTATGGCGGCTCTCAAAGGTACACTTTGCGTCGTGCCCATAATAAAATACCAGTAAGATGATCTTGAAAGCCAGTCTTGATAGGTGAAATTCTAGAGAAGAGCATGTCCCCTGAAGCTTGCATAAGAAAACCCAGTCGATTTATCCCATGTATCTAACATTTAAGCCACGTTGAGGTAGCCGCGTTCGACGCTCGCTATAATAAAGATGTCCTCGTCACGAGCAATTGGATGTCTTTGCTATTCCAAGTACACTAGTAAAGGTCTAGTAAAGGTTGGCCAGTACCAGGGCTTTGGTCTGAGGAAGTTCCCCATATCTTTACCCATGTCTGTTCCATGTGGCATCTTCCCCCAGCTTCGAAACATGCAACATCATTTGCCTACAATGGGGATATTGTGGATGAAGTGGATTTTGATGCCCTGCATCTGCTGACCAAGACACCATCTCCTAGCAGCTGCGGCCGAATTTGGTCGCAATATGATATGGTTGCATCTTCAAGGTTCTTTCGAAGCGTCTCGCGATCTTTGTCACGACCAAGCATTGCCGAGGGTTGTCTCGGAAATTTCAAGGGTCTATCACTATTCCATGACTCGTTATCCGCTCGTCTTTGTGATGCTGGGTGATCCTGCGCTCCGCCCCGCCCCGCCCCGCCGTAGAGGTGCTTCGAGGTCAGATACTAAGCCCGATGAGGCGAGCCGCGATAGTCATCAGCTCAAGGCTGATGGTGTTTTCCCCCTTGCCATCCTTGCCCTGTGGATTTCCTTGCTATCTGCATGAAGCGCAGGCCCATCTGCAGTTGCATTGCCTCCCGTCTTGCTTTTGACTACGGTTGTCTCTGATTTTGCCTTAGGTTCCTGAAACCTTCCAATTGCTTGGGTGGATATTCGTCTAGGAACCCTAGTAATTCCCTGACCACATCTTAAACAGGCTCCACATGCACAGATACGCAGAATCAGCCTTGAAGAACATCAGTCTCCGTGGCATCCGTTTCTCCCTGATAGCTTCTAGTTACGCACCGACCCTCACACCCGGCTGAGCGTCCTAGACTAGACTGGCAAGCCTTTACAGGATGGCCTCTCCTAAAATAGACGCAAAACTCTTCATGTAGACAAAGGAGGGCTTCTAAACATCTTACGATAAAAATCTCATAAGCTTATCCTAACCTTTACTAGTTCAACTTTTGGTATAATCAGTGACTGGCTCAAAGTCCCTTCAGGAGAAAAGACTTGTCCATGCGACCATGCCACGCTAATACTACTTCAATTAATCGGGATCGACCACCAACCGAATCGAAGTGCACGACAAGGTACTCCGTACCTACAGTACATCCTGCATGTACGGACTACCAACAGCTCAGGACGACCCTAAAGAAGCCGGCCGAGACCTTCTTGTAAAAGAAAAAGCAAAGTGCTGGCTGGCTCCTCGCTCACTGTAACCAATCGGCGTTGCGCGCCAACCAGCTCGTTTTGCCAACCATCGTGGGCCTGCAAGCAATATCAATTCCAACTCAGAACATCGAGCCCCTCAGTAGCTGCAACAGGGCCAGGGTCAGTGTGACTTTGAATAGTTTATTAGCGCCATCAAGCTCGCAATCCAGAAAGGAAGCTCTCCGCCGTGGACACAATATTTGCCATCAAAAGAAAGCTCCAAGAACAACTCATAGTAGTCTTCATCTTGACGTCGCTAGCGTTGTGTTGTTCTCTTTGTTCTTGACTTTGCGGCTGCTACGTCGTCACTCCTTGATCTAGATATATTCTATCTCAAAAGCCTCCTCTCTACTCTTCTTCACGATTTTTGGATTCATCGGTTTCTACAATCGATAAAGTGAATTCTAACCTGCGGTTTCGCCAGCCGCACTAAAACCGGCGCTAGCTTTGCCCCGCGTCTTAGGTATTGTACCTTACTTTATCTCCTCTATCCCTCTTCTTCATCTCGCTCTGGGCTCTTACTTTATTTGTTCAAGCGATCTACAAGACGTTGCTTTGACCACCTCGAGTTCAAAGTATCTTCAGGACGCGTTCCTTGCACTCTAGTAACGACCAGAAAAGAAACAAAACCCCACTGGGCTTGTTACAACCAAGCTCCAATCCTTGCTTGCTGCAATTGGTGCCTCTCTGGGAAAGCTGACTGTTGTCAATTGCGTTGGCCGACGCCTAGTCGCTGTCATTGCTGCGCATCCACTCGCAGGGTCCTGGATGGAGCCATTCGCTTCCTAAGCCTCGATCTACCTATTCGTGGGCCGCAAAACCACTTCGATCCGCTCAACTTGAACCATCAACCTCAACTATCGCCTACTTTTCGAAACCAGCCGGACGTCGCCCTTTATCGCCTTACCGTACCCTACGGCTTTCCACGCCTTTTGCTGGGATCTACGGGCTCCCCGCCGCTCGAGGTCCCAGGAGTCCATCCGCTCCGCCCGCCGAACCGGCCCCGCGCCGTCTCGCGCATCCTCGTGACGGGAAATGGACAAGCAACAGCAGAACCTGCAGAAAAGCAGACAGCGCCGCGAAGCCGAGAGAGAGCGCAAACGAGCCCTTCGAGCGTACGTTCCCAGATATTTGCGCAGCTACAGCCCCCCATTGCGCGCCGTCATTATTGGTTCAGGCACGATGTAGCACATGATGCTTGAGTACTCCCCTGCCTCACCCGGGATTGCGGACGTACTCATTTCAGCCTTATCACCTGTTGCCTACTTTCTCTACATTCAACTATTTTGTTGCTTACCGATGCTAATTGAAATGGTCGTATAGATGCGACGGCTGCCGACGTCAAAAGGAGAAATGTGATGGTGGTGTGCCGTGCCGGAGGTGCACGCGCCTGCATCGCCAATGCGAATTCCTGGGCCCGACTGCTAGAGATGCCGACGGTGGTGATGGCTCTGCAAGGTGGGTTTAACAATGCTATTTCATGCCTGGAATATGTTCAAGTTTGCTGATGCGTGGCATGTTTGTAGGAACCGGTCTGGTACAAACAGCACCGAGCTCCTCCAGCGCGTTTCCTACATGGAAAAGATCATCACCCATTATGCCGGCAATGTTTCTCTCGACACAGAATCGCTGAAGGTTATGGCTGAGTCAATTGAAAACAAGAACTTTGATGCGTCTCAAGCTCACCGACAAGCCCCCATCATGGATTCTCCGGGCTCTGATTATTTAGGAGCGGATGACGAGAACTACACTGTTCAGCCTCTGGATAACAATACCACCCGTAAGACTTACCGTTTCATATCATTTGGCCGTAATCAGCTGGCTAACACAATAGCTCAGACTACTCAGGCGAGTTTTCTCATTGGAACTTCTCAATGCGAATCAAGCAGTGGATTGAACAGTGTGTGCCAGACCGCCACGTAAGTCTGTTTCCACCCCATTTCGTTATAACAAAACTAAATCGGGCCTTCTTCAGGATGGACCAGGTCCTCTCAGTTTCAAAGAGTATTATCGGGCTGAGGAACTTCAGTCAGCCAACAACACACAAGCGTCACTCTCCGCCTTGCCTCCGCGATATGTCGCTGAGTTTTTGGTTCAGGCGTTCTACAAGCACGCTGAGACCAATTACTTTTATGTTGAACGAGGGTGGCTTGCTGAACAGCTTGATCTTATCTACCAGAACCCTGGCGCTTTATCTCGTCGCGAAGTCGGAACCTTGTGCATGATTTGGATCATATTCGCCATCGGCACGCAATATGCATACTTGGATTCTATCACAGGAAGAGATGCTCATGGCAAGTCGAATGACTCAAGCCCATTCTCAGAGGATACAATCGGAGTAATGTTCTATCAACAAGCCTGCAAACTTGTTCCTGATGCTATCACCGTTGCGTCACTCGAGAGTGTCCAGGCCATTCTCCTCATTGGAATTTATACCCTACCACTCGATGCTTCAGGATTGTCGTACATCTACCTCAATCTTGCGGTGAAGCTGGCCATCCAGAACGGTATGCACAGGAAGTGGCCTGCTGAGGGACTTGATCCTTACGTCCGTGAAACAAGGAACCGGGTGTGGTGGACAGCCTATACGACAGAGAAGTATGCTCAGTTCAATGCAATGTTATGTCATCGGAGAACTAACCACTAGGCAGACGAATTGGCATCTACCACGGACGACCGCTGTCTATCCAGAGTAAGGATGTAGATGCGGAGATGCCTGTCGATCGACCAGATATCATGCCATCTAACCCCTCCAACATCGCGCATATGCTCGCTACACTACGATTGAACCAGGCTCTTGGGAAAATCGCACATGAAATGTATGCAGATTGCACTATGTCAAGCTTCTCTCTTTAGGATCCTGAGCTAATCATTGTCAACAGATCGGTACTTCGAACGTCACAGAAGCATGAGATGAATGAAGGTTTGCAACGGGTTATCGATATGAAAGAAGAGCTTCGAAGGTGGTGGGACTCACTTCCAGAAACTGCGTTCCACGAAGAGGTCAACCCCCAGAACCCAATCTCGCGAGCGGACACGCACCTGAAGTTGGAGTATTGTCTTCTGCGGATGTACGCTGGACGACCCTTCATCTTACCTCGCGACATCATTCGTGGTAATGCAAGCTCATCGAGCTCTCCCGCCGATTCGAACAACCAGCGCCCCAACACTCCACATAAATCTAATCCGCGTTCAATCCTGGTTGCTGATTGTGTCGAAGCTGCGTTAACGATTATCGACACTTGCCATCTGCTTCAGAGCACAATCGGTCTTGCACGCGCGTCATACACTGAGTTCAGTTCTTGCCGTGCTGCTCTGCTTGTCATCATTACTCAGTGCTTGCAAAAGAAGACAGACAGGCTGCGTGACGCCCTCCGTACTGGTATGGCCATGATTAAGGAGATGTCGGCAGGCGGTGAGTCAGCTCGCTCTGAAGCTTCCCTAATCGAAGTTTTCGAACGTGCTATTTCACGACTTGACGCCACTGCCGATCCATCTGGTCGGGAGACTGATTACTCGAGGTTTAAGAAATGGGAGTTGTTGTGGAAGAATGATGTGCCCATTCAGGAGTTCAGGCCAGAAGACTCCTCCGAGACCTCTTTGCCAATACCTCAAAACCAACAAAACACATTTTGGAGAGGCACAAGCACAGGCACAGGCACGACTGCTCGGCCTGGTATGCCAGCGATGCACGCTGCCAGCCCTTTCGTGGGAATGGACACAACCTTCCCGTCCGTACCGCAAGTTATGGATGAGTTTTCCACATTGTTTGGATATGGGTTTGGTCCGAGCCCTGAAAGTATGGGTGGTACAGCCAATGGGGGCATGTGGATGGGGCCTTGATCAGTGACTACGTATTCCCCTCTCAAACCCACCACCTCCGGGCCTTGAGAGAGGAAGGAGGATATTACGAATCGCTCAGGCGTGCTCCAACCACGTTACAGCTCGGCTGAAACGTCGAGAACGTCCGACTTCGAGAACGAGATGACTTGAATCTATCAAAGTTCATCCTGTTTATACCAAGGAGGACGAGATTCTGCAGGCAGCCTGGATCGGAGTGTTACTACCCTGTGAATGCTAGCATTTGCTGGACATTCTGCTTGCAGGATCATACTGCCAGGGAAGGCAAAAAAGCCTGAGTAACAACACTCGGCTTCGCCAGGCCTGATGAAACAGGAAACTATCACCTCCGAGTTCTCAATCTATCGATATTGCTACGCGTGCCCACACACTGGGTGACTAGCCAAGTCATTTTGGCGGAGATGTAGGATGTCACAACAGACATACTTGTGTCAGGCTGTTTGAAAAGTATGAGAATGTATGGGCTGCCCTTTTCTTTCCTTGAGGAGCCTGCAACCATCTTAGAAACATCCAAGTTATCAAAATGTGCTTCAAGGGAAATGCATGGAGGAGTTTTGATATGGAGTAATGACACCTGAACAGGTTAAACGGTACTCTGTATTGGCAAGGACCAAAAAAACGGGGGATACAAAAGTGGACAAGTCAGTGTGACACAAATGTGTGTTTTGAAGATTAAATGAATAGTTGAGATATCAGTAAATTACCATCTTGACGATACATCCCATATACACAGGCCTCACTTAACCGCCACGACGTTGCTGGGCACCAGAACGATATCATCCTTACAAGACTATCAGAGCTGGTATTCCAAGTTTACAGCAAGAATGAGGACAAAAAGATATAGGCCTCGGAGCCAAGCATCATCGTAAATTATGCTGTTAATAAACTACTATTACAGATCCCAACTCTTTACACCAAGACGGCCATGCTAATATAAATCTTCCATGGCTTGTCTCCTAACGTATCCATATACGTCTTGACCTGACAGCTGCTTTAGGCGCGCGTTGTCTGTCGCTTCTGAGACCTACGCAGCTCCTTCTCCTTCTCCTTCTCGAGGTATCGCTTTTGAGCCTTGGCATCAAGACCCTTGAGCTCAGCATCACGCTTGGCCTTACGGGCTTTCTCCTTCTCGACGAGACGCTCTTCTTGTCGCTGGTCCTCGGCAGTCTTCTTGATCTCGTTGATGGCGTACTCACGGGTACTGCGAACCTTCTTGGAAACCTCGGGACGGAAGTGGGCAACCTTGACCAGGACGTCGGGGAGTTGGAGGAAGTGCGAGAACAGAGGCAGGAGAGTGTCATAGTTGCCATTGGAGGGAAGGCTATACTTGAGGAAGAGGCGCTTGCGGGGTGTCGTCTCCTCAATGGTGGCAGGCTTGTCGACGGGCTGATCAGAAATTATAATGTACTCGAAATGGTCGCCAGCCGCTTCAATAGCGGCGATAAGCTCAGGAGTAAGCAGAGTATCGGTAATCTCAGCGCTCTCGCTCATGACAGTCAGCCAGGCGGGAAGCTTAGAGTTGTCCTTGGTAAAAGTAAGAGAAACATCGTATCGCTCGTCGCGGACTCGGCGCATAACATCCTTATGAACCACACCCCAGACGAAACCATCGTAGGTGCTCTTAGCATCCTTGGCACGAAGCTCGGAGGCACCAGGAGCAGAGGGAACAGTAAGGCTCTCCTTGCCATCAAAGGGATAGGTCAAGACCTCGACAGCATCCTTGGGCGCATCAACAGTCTCGACAAAGAAGGCAGCGACATGTTCAAAGCCATTGACAATTGGGTTGAACTTCTTGGTGAGAGTGAGCTTAACGTCGGTGAAGGCGGTGTTCTGTCGGCCAGTAGCGTAAGTTGCAAACTCGAAGAGGGACTTCTCTTTGATAAGTGTATCCGGCTTGATGTCCTCGTTATCCACGGTGGGGACTCCACCAAAACCAACGAGAGCGTACTCCTTCTGGAAGATGGGGGCGTGAGCGCGGATCCAACCCTTGGCCCTGGAACGATTGCGACGAGCACCAATCATATGGAGAAGGAAGACGATGCTCGCGATGAAGAGGATGACGCCCTCCATCTTGAACTCGGAGAGAGAGTGGCGCTCGTGGATGTTGTACCACTTGGTGTAAGGAACAGCGGTAGCAGCAGCGGCAGCGCTTCCAGCTGTCGCATCCTGGGTAGCGGCCTCAGGAGCTGGGTTAGGAGCTTCGGCGAAGTCGGCGAAGTCTACATGATGAGGTCGCGTGTCAGTCATGGTGTTCCATTCATATCCAATTCCCCTCTTTGCGCGTCGCAATATTGCGCAACCATTAGGGACGGGAGGGGGGTAGTTTACCCGAGTCTGGACTCGCGGCCTCAGGGGCCTTTGCACCTCCGAAGGCGTTCTTGAAGAAGGATGCCATTTTCAAGGGTTCAATGCGGGGATTGAAGCGTCAGGGCGGAGGAGGTAAGAAGCAAAGAACACGAGGCCACAGCGGAAGGAGGCAGAGAAATGGGTGAGGTGGGTGATGCGGAGAGCTTAGCTTGGCAATGTGGAGACGACTGATGGCATCCTGCAGCTAAGCTGTAAAGGGCATCTGAATTCAATTGCTCATTAGCCTCTTCATGAGGTGCTTTGTATCTTGATATCAGAATTTACGAAGGTTGAGATTGAAGGGTTTCTTTAGATCTTCATCAGGCTTAGGGATTATAATGATGTTTCTATTCAATGGCTTACGAAGCCTCCAAAATCCCTGGCGATAGTATGAAAGCTGACACGCACAAAGGTCTTCTTCATTATCACGCCATCAACTCGCACCATCATTGTTTTAAGTTGTTAAACCTTCGCCGCTCTCAATACTCAGTTGGACTGTTCGAGACGTCAGTCAATGGTACCTGGCTGTGATTGAATTGCAAGTAAAGTCAGATCTGTACGTGACAACGAATCTGACATCAACAATTGGCTAGTCAGCCAGTCAGCTTTTGAGAAATGGTATCAACCGCCCAACACATTGATGAGCTTCAATGACAGGTTCCAGCTCTATAGACTACGATTGGCGAATGTCCTCTCTGTCTATGCCTCGTCTCCGAAGCATTGGACAAGCAGGTCTATATATCTACCTAGCCATGTGCCTAGGGGAACAGTTCTAGGATCCCAATACTCAGACACAACCGTTCAGCTAGTGGTTATGACGGTTGTTTCCCAAGTGGGTCCATTCCGTTGTCCCACCAACCTCGGACAACAATACGAGCGAATCTCATGATGATAATCAGGGGGCTTTCAAAAGTTATCCTATATTTATAAAATTCACCTCAGCATTCACAATGTCACGAAGCACTGCAGTAAAGAAATATGGCAAACAAGCGAAGCGGTCAAAAGCCGAGCGCCTATTCGCTGAGCTGCCTCAAAGTCCAATACGAACAAAACGAGAATCAAGCACAAAGGAAGACTCGGTATCTCTAATAACTGAGAAAGTTTCAACAATAAGAATTGAAGAAGAGAAATCTACCAAATTAAGGACACGATCCGCAAAGAAGGCGACAGAATCTATCCAGGAGAAAGCGGTTGAGGTCCCCAATACTGAGGAAGACAAAAGCCTCGAGGTACCAGGGGAGGAGAAACCTCCAGAGGTCGAAGAGCCAGCAGTGAACATATCATCAGACGAGGACGATTCGGTTGAACTCTCGAGACTAGTGAAAGCTCAGATAGCCTCCGAGGAGGCCGCCCAAGAAACACAGCTCCGAACTCTGACTTGGGACGATGTATGCCCGCCAGGAGATAAAATTGACAAAATCGCCGAGGCATCTTATGCCGAAGTGTATCGCGTTACCAATGATCGCGGAACAAGCATCATCAAGGTGATCCGGCTACCGTCACCCATTAAGCCGCAGACCACAGCGCAAATTCGCTCTGGCCTAGTGGACGAAGAACCACACCCTGAAGAGGATATTCAGGGTGAGTTGCAGATTTCAGAATGGCTAGCAGACATACCAGGGTTTGTCGTTTATAAAGAACGATACGTTGTTCAGGGTAAAACCTCAAGGCAGCTTCTTGAAACCCATCAATCGTTCCAAAAGAAGATGAAACGTCAGGATCCGGATCGAGCGCAATTTTATCCTTCGCCAAGTCGGTACTTGGATGATACGCAATTTCTCGTTGTCGAGCTGGGCGACGCAGGAACGTCTCTGGAAGATTGGAAATTGACTAGCGAAAGCCAACTGTGGGACATCTTCTTCCTACAAGCCATTGCCTTGGCAAGAGCTGAGGATCTCGTCATGTTTGAGGTAAGTCATGTTACAGGTCGAATGCGGATGTGATAGTTACTAAATCGAATAGCATCGCGACCTTCACGAGGGTAACCTATGTATCCGGCAATTCAAACCATCTCGAGAGATGAGGCCTCGCTCACAAGGATTCTTTGGCTTCTCAGGTCTAGACATCACTATTCTAGATTACGGTCTATCTCGAGGTGAGGACCTTTCCAACGACGACGCAGTACCTGTCGCTTTCGATCTTGAGAGAGACCTGAGCCTCTTTACCAGCACGCACGCAGCGCAATGTAAAGTCTACCGTCAAATGAGATCATTCCTCCTTCGCGCGGACCGCACATGTCTGCCACCAGAGGCGCACAACACACCTTATGCCAAGGGTGTTGATGGACCACTTTCATGGGACGCTTATGCTCCGTATACAAATGTGCTTTGGCTAGCATACCTTTACGAATACCTTACAAGCCATTTCAAAGGCGACAAGAAAGAGCTTACACGGTTCAAGAAGGAAACAAGAGAGATGTGGAAGTATTTAAACCCAGA
Source organism: Fusarium sp. FL617 (assembly GCA_030142105.1). NCBI lineage: Eukaryota > Fungi > Ascomycota > Sordariomycetes > Hypocreales > Nectriaceae > Fusarium > Fusarium sp. FL617. The sequence continues at coordinate 1,436,107 of JAREIL010000010.1, read as the reverse complement.
TGCTGAGGAAAGCGTACCGTGCTTCGGTTGTGCTGCAGACGTGGTGTGCTTCGCCGTTGAGGCTGGCTGGATTCGCCAGGATCAGTTGAATGGGGCCGAAGAGTCGCTGGTTGAGAGGGAGGATAGCATCATTGCAACACGAGAGGAGATCAAGGAGGAAACGCAGGAGGGAACACCAATAAGGAGGTCAACTCGAAGGCGATAACTCACGGGTGAGTCAATGGGGAATGTTGTACAATAGACATGGCGTTTTCGCAGTATTGGTTTAGGAAACGGCGTTTATGATACCATGGATTTTTTGTAAGCTAGATGTCACTTACAGCGAGCTTGAGCATTGGGTTGGATACTGAGCTAATTTAGTTTTGTTACGAGAGTTGCTGGCGTATGCACTTTTCTCACCCGAATGCCCTATTTGGGAAATTTGTTGTTGTTTTGGTCGTATGTTGGGGAACCTGTGGATCGAGACCCTTTGACACTGAAGAAATACTGCTTCATAGATTAGAATGGCACCATTTTGGTAAGTTTTCTTTTTCCTATTTTCTTGTTTATTGTTTTTGGAACCTTCAAATTTGAAACTGTCCAAGAAGAATATTGAAAGAGGTAAGCGTTAGCGCACCAACGTGGATAACCTCTTGTTGATAGGTAAGAAGTCCGTCAAAGCCCGATCACGTGTGCATTCATGATTGCAGCTGAGTACCAAAGGTAGTTGAACTGGATTGTAGGCTAGATGAGTAGTGCACAACTATTGGGTGCTCGGCTTTCCTCAACGATTGATTTGGTTATCCTTTGGTATTTGTTCTCTGTTGTAATTGTTGTAGATGTCTTGTATATACCACGTTCATTGGTCTAGCCAAGCCAAGCAGGTAACACAACATATGCTTGTGACTGACTGAAGGGGATGTCCTGCCGAGCCTACCTAGGTCATTGGATCAGCGGGAAATGAAGACATGCCCAGTTTGGACAAAGACACGCGACGCAGGCGGAGTAAATGCCAAGACCTCCATGTAACAACGTCGTCTCCTATATGGCTATAGCGAATGTTTTGTCCTATAGTTCTCTTCGGCGCCTTTATTCTCTACTGTTAGGATTGATAACCAAAATGGGAGTGGCACCTTCATTGTAATCGAGGTACGGATGTGATTTTAAGTCCTGTAAGGGGCATGGATGCGAGAGCTGTAGACCTCGGCCGTGCTTCCGCCGCCGTTGTCGGCTCCTCTTCCATCCCATCGGAATTGGGGGATGCGCTGGAAATGGAGCACGGTCCCCCACCTGGACCAACCCGAAGTTAAGAGGTACCGAGGCTAACTTCGTGGATGCTTTTATTTTCTTTGCTTGTTGGTTGGTTCAGCTTCCCAGCTTTCATCCCAGCTACAGCTCTGTTGTTCGCAAACCACATGTCACGGCCTTCTTGACTGAATTCGGCCCTGACGCATGCGTCCCGAGATTGACTTTGTTTTTGCTACTTGATCCCCCGTATTGTTTTATTATCCCGTCAGTGCTCAATTGGATCATGAGTCTGGGGTGATTCAATCTGCCCATACCGCTCAGTTCTCGCTTGTCCCGTCGCCATCGCCAGCTTCCTCACATACCGCTCATCCTTTTGATTACATCCGACCTCTTGGGCTACCAACCACCTTCAACAAACCTTGTTGCCATTTATGTCTAAACGAACTTCACCTCGCGAGCTTCTGTACTAGTACTCCTGATCTAATTGCTCCTGCGAGCCACGAGTTATCATGCCTACCAACGGACATCACGCCGCATACAGTCCGGCCGCTATGTCATCCTCGACTGCGCCCGTCGGCCTATCCCACAACATCCTTTCAGCCTCCATATCCTCGCTGTCATCGTCTCCATCCACGCGACATCCTTCCCAAATCTCGAAGACCTACCGACAAGCTTCTACCTTGTTTCTCACGCGTCGCTTGCCCGAAGCTCTGACGACGTTGCTTCCGCTCATTACGCCACCCGAACATGTTGATGATGGCGAACCTGCACCAGTCGCACGAGCCTCAAGGACGACTCGCATCAAAGTCTGGAGCTTATATCTTACAATTCTCAACGGCATCGTCGAGTTAGAACCAGAGGAGGGCAAGGATGCCTTCGGCAATCAGGAGTGGAGAGCCTTGTGCACCAAGGTCCGTGATGGAGAGATCTGGGATGAGGTTGTCATGAACGGTTACCATGGTGTCGAGGGTGACGTCGATTCAGATGTAGTCATCAACCTGTGAGTCTTTCTGGAATGTGCCTGTTCGCAACTTATACTGACTCTGCAGCGCGACAATATTGTTGGCACATGCTCGTGATCAAAAACTAAATCAGCACAAACTCGAGGCCTACTTGGCCGCATCGAACACGCCCAATCTTGATGTCGCTGGGCGGCTTGCTGAATCGCCGAGCTCAAACCGTTACCGGTCTCCAGCTAAAGGAGCGAGTGGCGCCAATACACCTAGGGATCTAAATGCTCGAGTCAAGATTCTTGAGCTGTACACCCTGCACGTACTTTTGCGTAACAACGAATGGGACTATGCTCGCGAGTTTATCAGTGTCAGTTCAGTTCTAGACGAGGAACGCCGTGAAGCCTTTCTGCAAGCTTTGCAAAGTCTCCACGACGAACAGCAAGAGCAGGAAAGACATGAGAATGAGGAGCGTCAGCGTCAAGAGGATGAACTACGAAAGGAAATTGAGGAGGCGAAGAGACTACGGGCCGAAAACGAGGAGAGGGAGAGAAAACGAATAGAAGAGGAGCGTGCGAAGCGTGAAGGGAGTGAAGTCGACTACGGAATCGACGACACTGCCAGTCATAACGGATCAACTCGACCTCGGCAGACCAGGACACCGTCGACTACATCGTCAAGACAGTCCAAACAACAAGGCGCGAGCCAAGCGGGGCCCAAGTCAAATGGCAAAGCGACTGTCTCGCGCGCCCCGACGCTTACATCACGCGCATCTATGGTCATTACACGCATGCGTACTGTGATCGAGCATCTGGGGTCCTCTCTCAATGCGAACCCCATGTTCTTATTCAAATTCCTGGCGTTTGTTATGGGTTTAGTTCTTATGTTGGGCAATACCAATCTCCGCGAGCGAGTGAGGCGAATACTCGCAATTTCTTGGAATAAGGTCAAGGGTACAGCCGGGATGGGGGTCAAGGTCAGTTACATATGATCGATATCTGAAGCTGTATTATTTAGTATTTTATGCGTTACGAGGAGTTTAATGGCGGGACCTTTTTCTTTTCAGCCCAAACGCGGAGATCGTAGGCAAGTTCTGCCAAAGTCTAGTAAGGAATAAGCTGGTCAACATTGTAATTACTAGGTAGCTGTCGCTCAATCCCAAAAAAAAAAACACGTTTTCCCATCCTATGTTGCGCCCAAAACACCTGTGATGATGCCAGATTAAAGGTTTGCTTCAATCCGTGTAACACCCCAATCCACGGCCAGCCCAGGCCACGACTCTACTAGTATTGTGTTGTACGATTCGTTTTCTTTTGGTAGAATAACTGAGAAAAGCAGTGAAGTCAGCATAATGAGGTCAAAAAGGTCAGCGTAGAAGTCACTCACGTCTGTTCTTGAGCTGCCAAGGTTTATAATCTTGGGGCACCCATCACGATCCTTCTCGAGACGCGTGCACTCGAAACAGTAGAAGGCGTCCGAAATGCCCTCGCCGCCGCAAACGACGCACTTGTTCTGATAATTTCCGAAACTGCACTCGTCGCAGATGCGCACAAGAGTCGTAGGTCGCACATAAGAGTCGCAGACGGGACATTTACCATCGCACTTGTCGCAGAGACGACCGATGGCAATGCCGGCCTGCTTGCGACACATAACAAGGTCGCTGGGCAGAAGTTAGTCAACATGGTAGTCATGGAAGGCAGGAACCAGGCGATACTTACGGATGATGGCGAGACATGATGGTGACAAGCGCAAGAGAAAATGGGAACGGTTTAGGGAGCGAATTGTTCAGAAAAGGTGGGAAATAAGTTGAGAAGGATAAAAGTCAGAAAGCTCTGATAGATGTGAGAGTTTAGCATTGATGATTTCTCAGCCTTGCCGCGGCGTTCTGACAGCTTCGAGAGGCGACAGCAAGCCACAAGCCAATCAAAGCGGGCGGGGCGCAGTAGCTGGTGCCAGTTTCCCGGACGCCGTGGTCCCACCTTCCTCAGCCTCGACAAGGGACATCTCCAACCTTCGTCCACCTTCTTGCTTCGTGCTATATTACATAGCTCATTAATTTGATACTTTATCTTACAATGTCCAAATAATGCGGCGTGCTCTGAGTCTTATCTAAAATGACGACTGAAGCTGAGTATGATCGACACCTATCTCGTCCTGGTTGCTTGCCACTAACTATGTCGTAGACTTGGTCCATTGAACGATGTTCAACCAGACACCGAGAAGAACGTCGATTCGCTACCTCAAGATGCTCCAGATAAAGACATTGCGAAAAGAAAGGCATCAAAAAACGAAGATGAAGGTTCCCCCAAACGCATAAAACACGACGATCATTTCCGCGAAGCCACGAACGAACGACCGAGGAGGAGTTCGTCGCAGAATCGCCGTGATTCACATGGGGGCTCTACTGGTGTTGATGTTGATCGCCGTAGATTTGCGACCCAAGAGGAGAAGAAGCGCGGCAAGCGCTTGTTTGGTGGGCTACTCAGCACTTTGAGCCAAACGACGGGCAACACACAACAGAAGCGTCGCTTGGAAATAGAGCGAAGGCAACAAGAAAGATTGCAGAAGCAAAGAGTCGATGACGATAAGCTGCGTGAGGAGAAGCGAGCTCGGGTGACCGAGGTTCGGAAAGGTGAACAGGTTGGGTTCGATGAGGAAGTTGTAAGTTGGCTAAGCTACTGACCGATGCGCCTCATGGACGTGACTGACACTGCAACGCGTAGATGCGAAATAAGCATTCTAAAATTCTTGCTATGGCCCAGTACCTCAGGACGAGATCACATCCGCAGATTGTAAGTTGATCCAAAGTCTCTACTTTCTTTGCGCCTGATGTTAACAACGCCCAGTATTATCTACCATGGAAACTTACAGAAGCTCAAGAAGACGAGATAGATGATCAAATACGGCATGCCAAGATGACAATAGAACGCGAGGTGGAAGCCTTTAATAAAAGAAGGGAGCAACATACGAGTCGAGGCAGACGATCTCCCCTCCCAGTGGAGGCAACTGCACCTTTAAAGGAAGAATCAGCTCACGACCCGAGGGACACGAATGGCTCCGAAAACTCATTGGGAGTTCAGGAAAAGGAGCACCACCAACATGATGAGTCTGCTGATGTACTTGAGGAGGCTGAGGAGGACATGGTGATCTACTAAGCGTCATCACAAAAAAAATCACAAGTTTATTATAGTGCACGGATTGTCGATATTCTTCGTTGGGTTGATGACACGATATCAGGTTTCGACTCTGGACTGATATGTCTATCTTTGTATGCCTGCTAACGTAGACACGTCAATGTTCATGGAGGCGCCTCTGATATGGGACTCATTGTCTTCTAACGTTGAGGACTAGTTATATTCGATACCCCACTACTTTGTCTTCAAGAATTGTATACATATGCTCTTCCAAATCCTGTGTCTCTTCGGCATTCGGCTGTCTACGTCGGCCAGACCGCTGGGTGCCTCCACCCAATCCACCGTCTATCTATACTATTTTTATGTAAAAAGCCGACAGAGAGAACGTATGTTTCTTTCACCGGTGTGACACGGCAGTTGTCACGAAAGGATAGGCTATCTCTGGGCCGCACTGACGTCTCGATTATCCTAAATTAGGAAGTCCTTCCGCTTGTGCCTCGGTTTCTGCTGTCTCCACCCTACACCAACAAGTTGGAAGTTGGCTGTGGACTCAAGTATATATATGTTGGATCCGAACCGTACAAACAAACTCAGAGCAACACATCTTTTGCAAATCTACCTGTTGTGGCTTGTCGGCATTTCTGGCACAAATACGTAGTCAGACTCGTTCATAGCCTATTGACATAAGAAAGGTGAGCGATCAAACATGATGCAATTCGCAACCAACAACCCCCACCATGAGCCTGAAACTTTATTTCTGTCCACGGTTATTATGAGTGTAAGCAACTAACACTCTTTAGGAATCCATAATAAATCAAGAGAGTAACAATCAAATTCTCTACACCATGGCTTCTGATAAGCTGGTGCCAAATGACCCTCGAGTCAAAACCGAAACGACACAGATTCGGGGCAAAACCTACAAGTATATCGTCGGCGAACCTGAGGGTACTCCCCTGGAAACCTTGGTCCTAATCCATGGCTTCCCTGACCTTGGATTTGGCTGGCGCTACCAAGTTCCCTACTTCATGTCCCTAGGATTCCGGGTCATAGTTCCGGATATGGTAGGATACGGTGGCACGGATGCTCCAGAGTCACTGGAAGAGTACACATACAAGAGCCTATCGGCCGACATCAACGAGCTGGCTCGAAAGTTCGTCGGCGATGGACAAATCATCCTTGGTGGCCACGACTGGGGTGGTATTATTGTATGGAAAGCCGCCGTCTGGTACCCTAACCTGATCAAGGGCGTCTTCAGCGTCTGCACACCCTACATACAGCCGAGGGAGACATTTATTCCGCTTGAGGCGATCATTAAGACCGGCCAGTTGCTCAACTTCGGCTACCAGCTGCAGTTCAAGGGACCCGAGGTTGAATCTCGCCTTCAAGGGAAGGAGAATGTGCGTCAGTTTTTGAACGCGCTGTATGGTGGTCGTGGGCCTAATGGAGAGCTTGGATTTTCCGCGCGGGATGGCATAATGTTCGACAAGTTGCCAACCCTGACTCGCTCGCCGCTCTTGAGTGAGGAGGAGCTCGAGTACTACGCTCAACAATACGCCTCCAAGAAGAGTCCTGAGCTGCATTGGCCATTGAACTATTATCGAATGCAGGAGCTCAACCACCGCGATGATGTGGAGATCGCAAAGAAGGGCCATAAGTTCGAGATGCCGGCATTGTTCATCACAGCGACTGATGATGTGGCTTTGCCACCGGCGATGTCCCAGGGAATGGACTCAAGTTTCGACAACTTGACCCGAGAAGAAGTGAAAGCGTCTCACTGGGCGTTATGGCAGGCCACTGAAGCTGTGAACCAGCACATTACAAGGTGGGCCGATGGGGTGTTGGATGGTGCGCTGAAGGCCAAGGCGTCTCTGTGATAAAAAGCTGGTTGTGAAGCTTTCACTTTCGCCATAATAAACCTTGATGCACTTTGAATATACTACATCGCTCGTTTCAGATGACATAACCTGTTTCTCAATTGGTGCTTCTGAATGGAGGTTAGTAGAGAAGTTGAATTTCTTACCTGTCTCCTGTGCTCCTGTCGATTACACCGGTTATAAACCACAGCATGTCTTAGTTTGTCAGAACATTGTGCCATCGTAGGTATTTGTCTGTTGACTACGGACTATCTAAGATAAAATTCTCTATGAACACTAGAAAAGGAATGGTTAGTTGGCTTACATGAATTATATGAACTAGCAATGGCAATCCTTGCCTGTCTCACGGTATGTGGGCAATTCAAATATAAAGGATGGAAGACGGTTTATTAAGAACCCAATAATGAAATTCCACCTGTCCTGGCCTCATGCAGCTAGTATGACATATAGTCAAGCATAGTAGGGAACAGGCGATAGTATATACAATGTAGCTTATAACAAAATGAACCAGTAAGTGAGGAACAAGAGCAGCGATGATTGCACCCAGCCTCATGTTGAAACGGCAGAACAACCACGCGTGTTAGAGTGAGTGGGTGGGGACGCTTTTACTGGATCCGTCGAGGTGACGACGTCTAAGGGGCTTGGGGGCGTTTCCCCTATGCATGTACCTTTGAATGTAACTGACAGCTAGACGAAAGTAACCTCTCACACGCGGTCCAGGAAAAACTTGAGGATGTAGGTCGTACTTTAGAAATATAAGAAAGGGTCAGCTAAGTTAGAATAAATATATGTAAAAGACTCTAACATAAAAGTTAAGAAATTAATCAATTAATCGATTATTACAATTTTCCTAGTATTTTTCCTCAGCAAAATCCTTGATTTTTAGAGAAATACGTAGTTACCTATTCGTTGTGCTGACCTGATCTCCATTTTAGACGGGGATTTCGGTGTCTCAAGGTTTTCCGGAGCGCGTGCCTCTCCAGGTAAATTCTACTGTACAGATACTTATCTCGTACGAAGACCCTCTCACGGCTGGACCCTATCTCCTCCGCAATTACATCCCCGGCGTACGTCTGCATGGCAGGCGTCAGTGAATGTGGCCCCTCTCTAGATCCATTATTGCTGACGTTCAAGCCACGGCGACGGCCATGAATAGCAACAATACGAAGGACTAGAGGTAGATGGACATGGAGCAGCACTTGCGAATAGGCAGAGCTTCGTAGCCGAAGAAAGGTCCTTCGATATCTGGATCTAATGCAGAGCTTGTGGGATTGGATAAAAGTTTATGACCACTGAGTTGAAGTGGGATTGCTGCTGTTGATCCTTCTTTAAACGACGGGGTGCCTCATAAGACTCCTATCCATCCATGGATTCCGTCCCCTGAACTCTAGGTTCCTTAGCACTGTGAACCTGGATCCAATGGATCTGACCCCGACAGCGCCAGCCCCCCAAGCTCATCCCACAACAAGCCGCCTTGTCTCATCCCAAAATCTTCTTTTGTCCCCAGTCTTTTCATTTTTGTTGCTTACCCATTGTTGAGCATTCAAAGCTGTGTTATCCTCATTTTCATTAGCGTAGCTACGATTATATCTGTTCCTGCTACGTCTGCAGTGACTGGTCGAAACAACCAGCTACAGAGCTCTTCAAGTCAATTTAGCCAATCAATGACTGCAAGCTGGCCACACCAAGTGCCTTGAGCCTCGTCCAACGTCCCACCGCACGGCCTCCAATCGAACCCTCTAAATCGAGAGCTTGCGCGTGGTAAAAGGAGGCTGTGCATATGCAATCCGGTCGTCACGGCATTTATCCAAATTCCCAGCCACAGAAGGAATCAAAGACATTCGACCTACAAGCTTACAGTGCTTACCTTACCTGACAACCTGCCCTGGCCGCTAGGCGTGAACGAACCCGACGACTTAACGACGGGCACGGCTCCATCTGTTCCATCGCCTCTTCTGCCGTCAGCTTGTGCTTGGCATCCTTCCGCATTGCCCGACCTCATCGCAACGACATCGTCTTCAACCGACATCACGGACAATCTCTCTCCCCCTCTCCGATCGAATCGTTCATCGCGCATCATCGTCTCTCCATTCCGCATGCCGATAGTCGCTTTCGCGAACCGATAGTCTGACCCTGAACTGTCCGCCGCCATGGCTGGGCGACCGCCTGGAGGAGGTTTCGATGCGGGACACTCGAATAATCGCGATGATCTCCTACTCGACCTTGACAACGACCAACCTGTATACGGCGGTGGTCAGCGCTCCACCCTAAACGACGATGACCTGATGCGCTTTCATGAACAAAACCAAGACCCCCAAGGGCGAACTTCGGTATCCTATGACGACTTCGTTGGCGCTCGAGACGCGAATCATCCTTCGGCTTCACAACCCGCTGGCGGATTAGGTGTTCCTGGATCGGGCCCTGGATCCAATCCTTACCTCACAAGACAATACAGCCAGACATCTGAACTTGGCAATTACCAACGTTATGCTGATGATTTCGATGATTATCCCGTCGATGGTGATTCGTATTATCATCACGATGGAGGCGCAAGGGCTGACGAAATGACCCCAGGCTTAGGCAGGAATACTGCGCGAAACCGAAACAGCGTCCTTGGTCTCGGTGGAGGTTTTCTAGGTAAGGTCAAGAACAAGTTGGGGATGGGTCAAGGATATTCAGAAATGGATCTGCCTTTAACGGAACCTGGCCATGAACGAGGCGATTCTGTTGGAGGAAGCTCTCAGCAACCACCGCAGCAAGCTCAGAAAGGCAGATTCGACATGGGCAATTTCAAGTTTGGACGATCGAAACCAGATCCCTCCACTCTCGGGCCAAGACTTATCTATCTTAACAATCCACCCGCCAATGCTGCCAACAAGTATGTCGACAACCATATTTCGACTGCGAAGTACAACATTGCTACGTTTCTGCCTAAATTCCTTTACGAACAGTTTTCGAAATTCGCCAACATCTTCTTCTTGTTCACTGCCGCGCTTCAACAGATCCCTAATCTGTCACCTACGAACCCGTACACGACCATTGCGCCCCTCATCGTGGTGCTTATCATCTCTGCTGGAAAGGAATTGGTTGAAGATTACCGCAGAAAGCAAGCCGATAATGCCCTCAACACTTCCAAAGCGCGAGTTCTTCGGGGATCAACCTTCCAAGAAACCAAATGGATCAACGTGGCTGTTGGAGACATCATAAGAGTCGAATCGGAGGAGCCTTTCCCCGCTGATTTGGTTCTTTTGGCTAGTTCTGAGCCTGAAGGTCTCTGTTATATCGAAACTGCAAACCTCGACGGTGAAACAAACCTCAAGATCAAACAGGCCATCCCAGAGACCTCCGAAATGGTTTCGCCCAACGAGCTTAGCAGACTAGGAGGTCGCATCAAGTCAGAGCAGCCCAACAGTAGTCTTTACACATACGAGGCAACCTTGACAATGCAGACTGGAGGCGGAGAGAAGGAATTTGCACTTAACCCAGAACAGCTACTTCTCAGAGGTGCTACGCTACGAAACACCCCCTGGGTTCACGGTGTTGTAGTGTTTACTGGCCACGAAACGAAGCTCATGCGAAACGCCACTGCCGCTCCTATCAAACGCACCAAGGTTGAGAGGAAACTCAATTGGCTAGTCCTGTTGTTGGTGGGCATTTTGCTGATTCTTAGTATTGTCTGTACTGTCGGAGACCTGATTCAACGAAAAGTCGAAGGAGAAGCACTTTCGTATCTCTATCTGGACCCCACAAGCACCGCCGGACAAATCACCCAGACATTCCTCAAGGATATGGTCACATACTGGGTTCTGTTTTCCGCCCTGGTTCCCATCTCCCTCTTCGTCACTGTGGAGTTGGTGAAGTATTGGCACGGAATTCTGATCAACGATGATTTGGACATGTACTACGACAAGAACGACACACCTGCTACCTGCCGAACCTCAAGCTTGGTGGAAGAGTTGGGAATGGTTGAATATGTTTTCTCAGACAAGACTGGAACCCTCACCTGCAATCAGATGGAGTTCAAGCAATGTTCGATTGCTGGAATCCAATATTCTGAAGATGTACCGGAGGATCGCCGTCCGACTATGATTGATGGCGTCGAAGTCGGCCTTTTCGATTACAAGGCCCTCAAGTCTAATCTCAAAAGCGGACACGAGACTGCCCCGGCAATCGATCACTTCCTGTCGCTTCTCGCAACTTGCCATACAGTTATCCCGGAAATGGATGAAAAGGGTGGGATTAAGTACCAAGCCGCCTCCCCTGATGAAGGTGCTCTGGTCGCTGGTGCTTTGGATCTCGGCTACAGGTTCACTGCTCGAAAGCCTAAGTCGGTTATCATCGAAGCTAATGGTCAGGAACTTGAGTATGAACTTCTCGCCGTTTGTGAATTCAACTCGACCCGAAAGCGAATGTCAACTATCTACCGATGCCCCGATGGCAAGATTCGTTGTTACTGCAAGGGTGCCGATACCGTCATCCTGGAACGTTTGAATGACCAGAACCCCCACGTGGAAGTCACACTCCGACATCTTGAAGAGTACGCCTCTGAAGGTCTACGAACTCTGTGCTTGGCTATGCGAGAAGTTCCCGAAAACGAATTCCAAGAATGGTACAAGATCTATGATACTGCTCAGATGACAGTCGGAGGTAACCGTGCCGATGAGGTGGATAAGGCTTCTGAAATAATCGAGAAAGACTTCTTTTTGCTTGGCGCAACTGCCATCGAGGATCGACTTCAAGATGGCGTTCCAGAGACTATTCATACTTTGCAGCAGGCCAACATCAAGGTGTGGGTTCTAACCGGAGATCGACAAGAAACCGCCATCAACATCGGTATGAGTTGCAAGCTTCTCAGCGAGGACATGATGCTCCTTATTGTCAATGAAGAAACGGCTGCCGCTACACGGGACAACATTCAAAAGAAGATGGATGCGATCAGAACCCAGGGAGATGGGACCATAGAAACAGAAACCTTGGCTCTGATCATTGATGGAAAGTCCCTCACATACGCGCTTGAGAAGGATCTGGAAAAGATGTTCCTTGACTTGGCTGTTATGTGCAAAGCTGTCATTTGCTGTCGTGTGTCGCCCCTGCAAAAAGCCCTCGTTGTCAAACTGGTCAAAAAATATCAAAAGGAGTCAATTCTTCTTGCTATTGGCGACGGAGCAAACGATGTCTCAATGATTCAGGCAGCTCACATTGGTATTGGTATTAGTGGTGAGGAAGGTCTCCAGGCTGCACGAAGCGCCGACGTGGCCATTGCTCAGTTCAGATTTCTCCGGAAGCTTTTGCTGGTTCATGGTGCGTGGAGTTATCAGCGTGTCACAAAGACGATTCTGTTCTCGTTCTACAAAAACATTACGTTGTACATGACGCAATTCTGGGTGAGTAAAGTGAAATTCTGACTACTCGCACAATCGTGGCTAATCTCAATTTAGTACACATTTCAAAACGTCTTTTCCGGTCAGGTCATCTACGAATCATGGACGCTGTCCTTTTACAACGTCTTCTACACCGTGTTGCCACCCCTGGCGCTCGGTATTCTTGACCAGTTCATCTCGGCTCGCCTTCTCGATCGATACCCCCAACTTTACATGATGGGTCAACAAAATTACTTCTTCAGACTGAAGGTCTTCCTAGAATGGATCGCTAATGCCATCTATCATTCCATCGTGCTTTACATCTGGGGCGAGCTTTTCTGGTATAGTGACCTTATCCAAGGAGATGGCAAGATGGCTGGCCATTGGGTTTGGGGTACGGCGCTCTACGGTGCCGTTCTACTTACCGTCCTTGGTAAGGCAGCCTTGGTCACCAGCAATTGGACAAAGTATCATGTTCTCGCTATCCCCGGAAGTATGGCCATTTGGTATGTGCTTACTGCTGTCTATGGCATTGTTGCGCCAATGGCTGGTGTGTCCATGGAGTACCAAGGTACCATACCGAGGATTTATGAGAGCCCTGTCTTCTGGTTGCAGACGGTCAACCTTGCCGTCATGTGCCTTTTGCGTGACTTTGTCTGGAAGTATGCGAAGCGCATGTACCGACCACAAACATATCATCATATTCAGGAAATCCAGAAGTACAACATTCAAGATTATCGACCCAGGTAAGTTCTACACTGACTGGTATCATTTGGTTACCATGCTAATGCATTTCAGAATGGAGCAGTTCCAAAAAGCAATTCGAAAGGTGCGACAAGTGCAACGCATGCGCAAGCAGCGTGGTTATGCCTTCTCGCAAGCAGACGAAAGTCAAACACGTGTGCTCCAGGCATACGACACTACGAAGCATCGTGGACGATATGGTGAAATGGCCAGCTCAAGACCAGCGGGCAGGTAACCAGAAGCTGCAGAGGAGTAGAAGGATTTTGCGTGGGTGTTTCGAGAACACTTGCGCTGTTACTGCATTACGAATACAAAACATTGGGATTTTTACTCGGGAGTTGGATGCCATCTTTTTCAAGCTATTGAGTGGCCGTTCTGCTCCATTCACTTCTCTGTGTCATCATCTATCGACGCTAGGAGTTGAGGACTTCGGCTCGATAGACTGAAACCACTCGATGACACTCTTCTTTAAATGGCATCCCTTTGATCATCAAGTGAAGGCGGCCGTCCTTATTTAGACCAAGCGAGAACGAGAATATGAAATGGGATTGTACGAAATGAAATTGGCATGTATTGTACTATGCATTGTATAGGAGAGGTGTAGTTTATTATGACGGGGAATACTGATACTTGCTGCGTTTGCAGGAGTTTTTAATTGTCAAGATTATTTCTGAAGATGATCAGTGATTTGCCATAGCAGACCGGTGTATTTGTAGCATGTGGCTGAGATTCCGTCTTCTTTGGCTCAAGACTAGTCTTGCATGCTACGCTGGGATTCATCAGCTCCATACGAACGAGGATATCAACATACCGTGCAATGAATCGAAACCACTGGTAGCCAGAAAAGCCATGATACGTCAGATGAATTGACACGCTTCTGTCAACCCTTGCGACTTGATGTGCTCTGCGCCCTTTAAGAACTCTCCTCTGGTATCAGTCCTCGCATGCTAAAACTGTTGGGTCACCACCGTGTATGTAGTGTTTCCTTTATCTCTTCCAGTAAAATTCTCGGATAATGATCGTTTCTCCCCCTCTTTCCGCAGAATTTTTATCGCCGACCTTGCCGATCAAGCTCGCTGGGTACAGAGATACGGCACAAAGTCACTGAGAGATAGGTACTCCGTACGTAGCATGGTATGCCGGTATTTTTCTAGCACAAGCACATTGAAGCACTCACAAGACATGTATGTCTGCTTGAGCTTCTGACATGTCGATGCGGTTGCATCATAAGCAGCATATGATCTGGTGTTCTGATCCCATAACTCATCCAATGTCATTGGAAGCATATTCTCCACAGAGAGTCCCAAGCCCACCATCCTTGTTCATCATAGCTAATAAAAGCTCAGCGTAACACCCAGCCAGGAACACATGGCGAGTTGGTTTGGTCGAGTTCCATCAAATGTAACACAAAAAGTCACATATCTAACCCAACAAAGCTCAATAAGCTGCTGCAAATGGAATAAACTTCAATAAAGCTTAGTCCTAGTAAGATGTATTACTGTACGTGGCAGGTCTGTCAGAGATGCAGCCAGTGTCACCTTTTAGATGCATAGGATCTAAGACACGGCTGTAGATTGCAGCTTGTTGACAATGATTTGCAAACGAGCTGTTACGTGCCTTGATGCGTTGTCGAAATTTCCCAGAGGGATGGTAGAATGATCGACTAGCTCAAGCCTCTCTAAGGAGATGAAGCCAATGGCAACGAAGAAGTCATAGGAATGCTGAACTGCAGCACTGCAGAGCATGAAACACGAGGCGCTATACCGGTGAGCAAGTGCCGTAGGCATGGTTTTATACCACGAATGCCACGGCAAACAGCTTGTCACTCAAACTGTAAACGGACAAGTTACAAACAAGAGGTTCAAGTAGCAGAAAAATCGCACTCATTCCTACCCACTGCTGACCAGACCAATGCCACTATCAATACTTTATCACAGGATTCGTTTCTTGTGGCCACACTTGTCATGATGCAAGCACACCCGTGATTTGTTGCTCCCAACCCTCTCAATTTCCTGGGCTGCTCTCCTTTCCCGTTCGCTCCAGGGGCCAGCACCACCAGAAGGCGTCGCGTGCTCGTTCACATGACGCCCCCTCAGCGCCCGCGCCCGCGCCATACATCAAGGACTATTCCTTGTTACGCAGGACTTTGACAAATTCCATCATCGGAACCAGCCAAGACCAGGCTGGACCTAGTGATTTATGGGCGTGGGGTGGGGAATGAGAATCCGGGGGATCAAAGCGTGGAGAAACACAATCCGGGGACGGCCCACGGTTGGGTTTATGGACCACGACAGGCTAATCTTGTTTTAGGTAAGCAATGGAAGGAAAAAGAACGTAGTGATATGTTGGTTGGTTAATGTTCCATTAGATATTGGTTATGTTTCTAGGTGTATATGAATATAGTTACAAGCATGCTTGCTTGAATGACGCTGAAGAAATCCCTCCATTGTGCCGAATGTATGAGAAAATGATGTGGTGTTTGTACATGCGTGATATGATATAAAGTAGTTATGCATCCTCGTTAGACAGGAAAAAATTGGTAGAAAAAGCCTCCCAATCAAGAACAAATAGATTATACAACTTTCCAGATGACCGCTCGCCAAATGCCATTGCTCGTGCTAATGCTAATAATGTCATCGCCATGCCGTGTGATATCGTGTCATGCCTTGCTAGGGCGTCGTCTCAACCTCTAGGCAAGACAAATACATGTGGAAGAAAATCCTTCAACAAAACCATCCCTGACAGCCACCGACTCTCACCCCACTCTTCGCAGGCATCTGAGGGTTGACCCTTGCCTTGCTTAAGTTGGGGACTGACAGAGCAGCTGAGCACTGAGGATGCAGTGAAGCCAGGATGGAATAGATGAACGGATTGAACAAGGGATCGTCAGAGTCATAAGCCACCAACAACCCCATGAAAGGTAGTAGCAAAGTGGTAAGAAAAGTAAATAAAACAAAATGACGAACTCCGTCCCGGTCTGAGATCGATAAAATGCTGATAATGCGGGATGTTGAAAAAAAACTTTTGAGCGCCAGGGAGGCGAGCATATGGCCTCCCCAAAGATGATGTAAAGAATAAAAACAAACCCCCCGGTGGTTAGAACAAACCCACAAGCACCGCGTGCTGTGCTTCCTTCAGCGCCAAGTGGGAATTAGAACTGAGAACTTGTTTTGGCAACGCAGGTCCTGCTTGGTTTCGATTAGAACAAGCCTCCACGGTAGCGCAAGGGCATTGGATGAACCCTGCAAGTCCAACTTGCAAACCCCGCAAAGCCATGGATTTTGTGATCATATCGGTAGACCAATCTCAACCGTGCAGCGGGGTCATGTCCGAAGCCCCGGCTGTAAGACACCGGACGGGAGAGCACACCCACAAGAACCATCTGCCCCTCAGCTCATTTGTGCTACGAGCCTATCCAATCTGCTACTAGGTTCACAATGAACTGGTGTTCGTGCAAACTGATAAGGCAGCGAGCGGGTGACAGGAAAAGAGTGGCAACGCAGGTGTCGCTCACAGCTTATCTGCCGACCATAGGTGTCACAAGTTCGATGCTTTTAGGTCGAGAGTAGGCGCTGGGATGACGAGAAGGCAGCGGACGGTCCATGCCTCCCGAGGTCACCTCGAAGTTGTAGGCACCACTGCCACCACCGTAGTAACCCCCGTCATACGTTGACGAAAGATACGGCGCAGAAGGCCGGCTGTACGAATTGTAGGGGCTAGTCGCAGCGCTGCGACTGAAGGGCCACAAATTGCTGGAGCTGCCTGTGGGTGACGGAGGGCTCGGAGGCCGGACATTGAGGGAACGGAGGGCCGAAATGGCCGAAGTATGTTGGTAAGTCGGCGCTCCGGTTCCCGGAGTGGCTGGTGGAGAACTCAGAAGTATCGAGCTGGGACGCGAAGGAGATGCTCGCGGTATGATGTCTTTGGGTTCCGGGTTTCCCGCAGAGTAGAATGGATAGTTTGCGGACGCGTAATGGCGGACCGATGAGGCCGGTTGTGACGACCCAGCCTGATCGACTCTCCGGCAACTGCGATGTATTATTAGCATCATCCTAGGACATGATGATTCAAACGAGGACAGGGCCCACCGCTAGTGGAATTGATACATACTTATCGGAGCAGTAAAGAAACATGTCATCATGAGGGATGAATTGCTTTTCGCACGTCATGCTGCCGAATTGTGTCAGCAAAAGTCTTTCTTCTATTTGTAAGAATGCTCGAAAATGCTCAAAAGCCATGGCTGACAGTGGCATGTTGTTTCCAGCTGCATGGTTTCTGAGCATGACGGCATCGCCGGTACCAGGGCTGGAAGCAAGGAAGCCTCGTAGATACCAATGGAAAGGCAATGGAAAGATCACAGGATGACGTGAGACCTACCAGAACTGCGGAAAACTTTCCCTCTCATCTTCCCAAGATTCCGTCCTCTCCCGCTCACGTTCACGTTGACTACGGCCGAGTTTTTGCGGTGTGTGCCTCCGGGTCATGACAGGTCGCTTGTACTTTGTAGGGTCGGTCGCCGTAACGGTTTTCCGCACATCGGTTGAGGAGGTATTCGGCAGGCCGTGGCCTGACTTCTTCCGGCTGTGATGCATTGTGTGTAATTGAACGAGGGAAAGTAATGAGAAGAGAAAGAAAAAAAGATTGACAAAATGCAGACCGTAAAGGATTTGAGAGAAGGGGGCAGACTATATGATATGAGGTCGATGGAGTGCGCCAGTAGTCGAAGTGTACTTGGTACCACTGTAAATCAGTGGAGAGTGCAGATATTTAGGGCAGTTGGGGCCGCTGGGGTCAGATAGGAAACCGCCCTTTCAGTGATGGTTCGACTGCGGGGGGGCTTATCTGAACACCAAGCTGCAAAGATCCCCTTACTCCCTGATTCGATCAACAAGGGGGTACGGGAGGGAAACGGTTGCAAATTTTTCTCGAGCTTGACCGTGTCTGGAGAAATTCGAGAATTGTGTGATACCAGGGTAGAACGGAGTGGCAAATTGTGGTCGGAAGCGCATGGGCATGTGCAAGGACGACAGGACGATAAATTCCCCGAGAAGGATTGCGGATGGAGACAAAAAAAAAACGAGACGTCGAGCAAACTGTGACCGACTCGGACAGTAATAACTAGCTAGTCGGCGATGTAGCGTAAAACTAATCGGTGAGGATGCTCGGGTAGATGAGTAATGAGCGGGATCTTCGTAATAAGTTGTTTTAGACTCAAGATCCAGTTGGGGAAGCCCAAGCAATTTTACTTCCAGATCTCGATGGATGAAAATTCCTTTGGGGGAAACCCCACTGGCAGGAGGAAGAGTCAATGATGCGCTGCCGTTCAGGGACCGGAAGGGCGACAGAGATCCGCAGCGTGGAGACGAAGCCGTGCTATATCTTGTTCGGCCCCAGAAAGAAGGCGGTATGAATAAATCAAGTGTTGACCCGCAAAGTCTAACAAGAACCAGGCGTGTAAGTGTCGTGTAAGTCAAATTTAGCCGAACGGGTAGGTCGTTGGTAGCTAAAAAGAGCCGCTTTCTTAGCGTGAGTTGATTCGTTGGGGGAGCGTGGAACCAGAGACAAGTTGATGAGAAGAGTGATGTGAAAAAATGATGTAGAGGATGAGTTGCTTCTAAGTAAGCGCGTTTGTTATCTTGTGAGGTGCACGATTAGTCCGATCGATTCAATGTCGATGACTTTTTAAAGGGCGAAGTCGGGGCACGCGAGTCTTATGTATGGAGTTGGAAGCACCTGGTGACTCGGCCTTGATTGTCGTGACAGAAGGTCTGAGGCCGAAAGCGGAGAGGGAGCGCCCGCAATAAGTCAGCCAATAACCCGCCGCAATAGACACTGCGAGCTACGACTATCGGATGGCGCGACAGCTGGGATAAGGTAGAGAGGATCCTCTCAGGGTACCCCGTTGGCTGCTAGTTTTGACAAGGGACAAGGCCGAGGCAGAGACTGACCGACACCGACAAGCGACAGTTCCCAACAACGAGCGAAAGGACTGCAACGATGGGTTCGTCGAAAAGCCAGCAACCAAGGTTCTTATGTCCCTTCCGGTGAATTTGGATCCGCTAAGGAGCTGTTGGTTTGGGATAGCTTTGTATGGGGGAGGTATGCGTAAGTCGTGAGGCAAAGCGAGAGCGTGAGCGGGTGTTATGCAGATTGTCTCAGGCTGACTGATACGATATCCGCAGACGTTGTCACACTATCAGCAGACGTGATAGCAGGTTTCCGGGAACAACGAGTAAGATACCGATATATTAACAATAGTTGGGAAGTGTATCTGTATATAGGTAGATATTGATGCTGAATTCGTCTCATGGGAATGCTGTTGAGACAATAGGTACAGTGTAACGCTCAGATTCAACAAGCGTGTCGAGGTTGAGTAGATGGAGCCACCTTGACATGCTACACCTGGGGGAGGGAGGTCTCTTGTATCCCTCCCATTGCTTAGATAAAACATACAGCTTAATGCTGGCCGTTTGATGCGGGAACGGCATTAGGGTTGCATTATCAGGTGTGAGCCAGGGACATGTCGATGCGCATTGGCAATAATGGACCGGTAGAATAGGTCATAGTAGCGTATCTAGCGCAACCACGGCACATGATAGCGTTGCCTGTAGGAAAATCGACCAGACATATCTCGTCATCTTGTATAGTACATCATGCCGCCGTTCAAGTCCTAGGTAAAGATGACCCTTAAATTCTGCTGTGCCGTGCAACCGCGTTAACGAACTGTGAGAGCTGCAGCATCAGAGTACCTAGCAGTTTAACATAGATCATGAATGGGCGAATGTCAGGCACGCTTCCATACAAGCATTTCAGAGTGAAGGCGGCCGGGGGTGGATACTGTTCGATATGTTTTGTAAGGAGGGGGCGTCTGCGCATCGTGCCATATTCCCAGAAGGTCTCTTTTCAAGGGTTCAAGGGTTCAGGTGAAAGTGGACTCGCTCAGTGATGGTGACTCGCGAAGCGGAAACTAGAGGGTTCCTAGAACGAGTTAATGTGAGCTCAGTATCCAATCCCTCTTGACAGTCACAGTAGTTTTGGCGATCATAATGGTGGGCAGGTGACGACGGGACGCGATGCTATGGCACAATACCTCTTTGGCCGCCATGCTTAGAGGGGGTGTCTGCAAATAATCAAGCCGTCGGGTGGCCCACTTGCCAACTTAACTTAATGGATGCCAGGAGGGGGCATTGGGGCGCTTGCTCCCCACTCCGCCTAGGTCTGCAGCGTCAGGCACAGCCCACGATAGGCCACTAACCTCACTCAAAGGCTTAAGATAAAGCTCGTCTCATCCACCCTACGGAGCACGTTTTGCGGTCTTGCTATGTGTGTTGTTGACTTCGATGGTTATTACGTCTTACGACGCTACCTTATTACGCAACAAAACTCGGTCTTGTTCCTGACCTGCCGCTATTCCAGATCATTGCTACGCACAAACGATGCACAGCCTATCTCTTCCTAATTGATTCTCCCGAAAGCTTCGCGGCCCGGCACATCTTGTATGTGCGGGAAGAAGGCCGCTAAACCTAGGAGGGGTTCAAGTTTGACTGCCCTGATGATGTGCATCGCTGCTTGCACCCTTGACATCCAATGAGTGATGCACGCGAAGAAAAAAGCCCCGAAGAAGAAGCAAAGAGAATCCTACATAGACGACCTATCAGACCATCCATCTGGTTACTGGTTTCCGTCCGTGGGAAACATCGCATGGCGGGGAACCTCTTGTTGTTGTTTAAGAGCTAAATGGGTTGCCGACTGGAATGAACAGCATGGTTGGTACTAGCATATTCTGAACCCGGTGAGAGACGGTGTCACAAAACAGATTACGTAGCTCAGCGATCCATGATTCCTTGAGACCATGTGGAAGAACACGGAGCCCACAAGGTACATGCCTATGCTGTACTCTGATACATACTCTATAGTTGATTTTAGGCAATGCGTACCCTTATTAGCACCATTTGTAGATTCACACTAGTCCACCGCCCCAAGCTTCCATCATGCTCCTTGCCAACCCGGAACTCCACTATCAGAATCCCACCGACTCCCCGTTGGACTCGACCAGAGTGAAGTTTAAAGAGCGAGTGCGAATTTCTTCTGTTATACATTACATCATTGCACATGGAAAGGTGTATCACCTCTCATTACATAAAAAATGTGATATTCTTACTGCGGTATGCTGTACTCCCGGAAAGTCCTTTGCCATTACCGAGTCGGAGGCCGGAGCTGCCCGGCTCATTATGGATAGCTGTTGAAGCTGATATTTGTTGACTCCTCTCTTGCTGGCTTCTCGCAAGGGTCGTGACTCTTGTCAATTCTTTCCCCTCTTGATCATCCACCACCGGTTGATCGCGGGCTGTCGGCAGTATTGCCCTAACCCGCTCTTGAATAACTCTTCCCTAAGTAGGTAGGGTGCCTTATCGTATCAAGCTGGTTCCCCGGCTTGGAGGAATTAGCCTGCGGGGTCTGGTCTAAGTACTGTAGGAGGACCGCGACTATCGACCCTATCTCGGGGGAACCAACGATTCAGCTGAGTCAGGCTGTGGGCCCGGTTCGAGCTAAATTTACCATCAGTTTACCTTTTGACATTCATCCTGGGTCCACCGGGCCTATTATCTTTTTACTGCAGATGCAATGATTGGAATTCGACGCAGAGTCCGGAACATGCAGAATATGCACTTTGTTACATTCCGCCTTGACCGCCGCCATGACGATGATCCGAGAGTATATATCAGAGGTGAGCGTGGGATGTGGGGGACTGGTAGCTTGTCCGGGGCTCCATTGACCTCACATCGTGCGTTTCGTCCAGACCCAGCAGCTATTTCCGTTGGCTAGTTCAATTTGACTGTCTACCGCCAATCTGGGGCTTGTGACTGCAATGGCCTGATAAGGAGGAGTCAACTGCAACATTCTTGTCAAATTGAGGCCCGGAGTTGACTATCTTTCTCTGAAATGTGATGTGTATGAAACGCAACTGCAATGCGTTGAAATCTTGTCCATCTTTAGGTGCTGACTTGGCCATCGCAAATAACGAATATCGTCGCATTTCTCGGCCGGCGACGACGACAAGTCTGCCCTTGAAGCCCTGTATGCTCCGTCAGGGTCGCATCCATTACCCACAAGGGTTGAATCCAATGGCATCCGCACCAGAAAGATCCAATCAACTCCATCCGGGGTTTCTGACTTGCCCTGTAGCTAAGGCACTTACCGCTCGGCTGGCTCTTCCGTACCTTCACTATCTTCGATGAGTTGTTCATGTACGGACCCGTTGCAATGTTCACCTTGAAGGGTAAAAAGCCTCCACTTGAGGCTCGTTAACGGCCCACGACCTTCAATTGTTGCGGAGTCGCCCCCTTACTTCCCTGTCTAGGGCCAAGGGAGAGACTGAGGAACCAGGGAAGCGGAAGAGTTTTTCTTTTTTTCTGTTGCTTTCACAGAAATGAGCCGCAACGGCAACGGCTCACTAAGGGGTCTGTTCCTACATAAGCCAAAGCGGTTTTCTAGACCCATGATCCTGGCCCTGATGGTCATGGCTTCATCACATCATATACGCCCACGGGCCAGTCGTTCACACACGCTTGCTCAACAAGCTCGCTTAAGACAGACCCGGATAACTTCGGCGCAAGCAAATTCCTGAACTTGCCTCTTGTCGACGAGGAATGGCCAATATTCGCATCACGCACGGGTGGGCAGGCTATTCGTGCTTTCAGCTAACGGAGATCGACTGCCATCTCAGGTTAGGAGCACGCCTACGAGCCCTGGGCTGACAAAGGCCGGGATATGGGTTTGGTTTTGACGGTGGTCATGGCTTCTTTTCCCCAGCTCTGTTTGAGTCAAGATACCGGGTAACCGTTCAGTATAGGCTAAAGCCGGCTTGACATGGGCATCGATCGCGCTGTCTATCAAGATTGTCATGGATCTTGCTATGGCGCTACAACGCAGTGGGAATTGATAAGGTCTCAGGGAGAACAATTGAGACGCTCTATCCGCCAGAAATGCCCGAGAAACTAAGATCACCATCGGATGACCGATGTCTAGGCATCCCCATATCTTCACAGTTGTGATAGCGCCCTACGCTTTAGTTTCGTGCGGTAGCGTGAGTCAACACCCGACATATATCACTTGTATTATCATGTCGATGACATCCTAGATAGCTACTTTCTCGTCTGATGCTGTGTACGGGGTAACCTTGTCTGTTGTCGTTGGACTTTTGTCCTTAGCTTGACAACACGGGTATGGCCTAACCTTGATAATCTTCTCAGCGAAACAGAATTCATCACTTGCCGTTTTATGTTGAACCATCCATCTTCTGTTTCCATCCACGTCGATGCATGTCACACATCATACAACGCCTCTTCCCCACCAAATGTGACCCTTCGCGTTGCCTGCCCTGAGAAGCCCTGCTGCCGCGTAGGATCATATCTCAAGCGTCTGGACACCCATATTGACAGGTAGCGTTACACCCATCAACACTGAGGATTCGTGTGTTATAAAGGGATTGGTTCTTCATTGGACATGATTAAACGCCTCTCCTATATACCTATCGTGAAAGGTCTAGAGATGGGAATATATACAATTTTTCAGCTTGCCATGTAACAGCCGCATCGTGTTTTCGAGAACTGGCTGGCTGAGCACACTCATATGTTTGTCTCCCTTGTCTGCAATGTCTTATCGCTTATCGATGTTTGGGTAGAATTCATATCTCACCTTACTGATACGGCAATGTATTCTCCTTTATCCGGATACGCCCATCCCTCTATTTGTTCTCTAACGAACCGTCATCTACGTTGATCACATCCGGTTAAAAAGCCTCGTGATCGCTTATCTCCCCCAACCCCGTCCTTGCTGCTTGCCTGTGCTCAACTCCTCTGTGCTTCTTAACATCCCAGCTAAGTTAGGGATGGGGGTGAGATTGTTACAACAGCGTGGGTGTTGATCCTCCACGCCATTTGTCTGATAACTACCCTATCTTCCCGCCTCCGTTATCCCACCAAATACCCCACGTCTACACGCTTGGCGATCAAGGGACCAGAGATTGAGCACGCGCATGGGAAACTCAAAGGAATCAGCCAATCAGTAAGGCTTCGCATTATTCCACAGCCCTTCTCTTGCGTTATCGACTTTGTTTGCCATGCAATGACGGAGGCCTCGACCGACACCGTACCCAGACCTTCCACGTTGATCAGCAACTCATTCTATCGTCATTTCGGCACACGACCGAACCACTATTCCCTTGATACTGGTAAGGCTCGGCACTTGACCAGATCTTGATCTAAAAAAAAACCAGGTCATAGTATCATGAATCTTCATGAGCCATCGGTGCCCGAGGGACACGCGTTGTGCCGTCACGCCACACCACCCACTTCAGCCTCAAAGCAGTACGTAAACTGTCTTATAGCTATCGTACCCCTAGGATTCTGAATTATGTCTGGAACTGAGAACAGGGCAGGGCTAAGGTGATGGTATCATCCTCGACGTCAAAAGGCAATACTATTGCACAAGGTCTGGCCGTGAAGTTACATGGCGTCAGTGCTCGGCACGATGGCGTATACGTAAAATAAGCATCCGACCCCGAAGTCTAATATCTGAAATAAACAAGAGTATTTGGGTTGTCAGTAGGCACTAGCTAGACGGGTACCTGCCATTGCGAATTACGCAAATCACTTCGATTGCCGTTATGAGAGCAGAACAAGCCCTTACCGAAACACATTCTTCATCGGAGGTCCCATCTAAGGCAGCGAATTTGAATGCTGCAGGCATCAGCCCGGTATCACAGCTTTCCCACCTCGTCATTCACTGAAGCCATGGTGTCACACCAACATCCATGATAGTGTACATTAGGACTGATCTAACTTCTGTTCGCTTTTCATTCTGTGATATTATATGGACGGGTGGCTACTTCAGATAGCCCATAGTGCAGAGGAGCTATTGCGTACTTCATGTGTGAGGTTCATTGGCATTTGGTCATCGGAAGTCCTGAGTAATCTGGTGTGCAAACACCATTCATAATCAAAGTGTTTGGGGGATAAAGTACTCAACTAGTCTTAGAATAATGGACTTAAGCTTCATCGACAACCCGTAGTCCAGCTTGACTACTGTAGGACGGTGGGTTTTATTACACTATTCGTATGGTCTGACAGGTTGGCTCAGACACCTCTGAAACAGTATAGACTAATGAAGCGGTGAACAAAGACTAACACGTCAAGGCAGGCTTTTATTTCTACTCGTGTGGCAACTCTACCTCATCTCATGTGAGGTATGACTCGATTTCTTACCCTTTCTACCCACACTTTTCCTATCACTCAAAAGATATTACATCATGTTCTTCAGAAGACATTGCTAGATTCTATTCATGCCACCTGCAACATGTAATTTGGTGGCCCTGACATAATGAGCTTGCGCAAGTTAGCGAAGTTGGAGTTTCCTCAGCTGCTCTCATAAACGTTGGAGATGGCTACACTCATTCATCGAATGCATGTTCTCGGCAATGACGAATGATGCAGGGAACCTGATTCAATATTCCATCACACCATAATCGACCAGTGTTTTGCTAGATAGAACTTGTGATAACCGATGTCTGCGAAGGTAAGAATACGTGCTTCTGCAAAGAGTTGAGCATACTGATAGTCACGATTGAGAAATACAAGTAAAGAAACATGAAGATTTCGGAAATAAACAATGGAGTCACTTCTAAAACATGCGATCATCCTAACAGGCAAGTGTTAAGTTTCGGGCTTGGACTGATGAGTCCCATCTCTCAATGTATTGTCATTCCTTCTCCCAAAGCTTTCCCCTGCCGAATCTTACTACTACCACCCGTATATACTCTTTTACGATGGGAAGTTTTACTCTATTGCAGACTAACGCGAACGTGGAATAATCTCAAGCATGTAGATTTTCATCATCACTCTCTTTTGCTTTAGGACTAGTTATTGATGAATAGCAATTCAGGGGCTTTGCACGTAGCAATCCTCACTAGGACGCTTTGCATGGAAACTATGAAGCCACACACATTGAGCCATATTGATATTTGTTACCAGGGGGGAACATGCGAGCTCATCAGCGAATTGTCCGGGGTTCTATTCCGCACCGAGATATTGCCCACATAGTTCGAAGGTGGGTGACGAGATTACGCAAGCAAACCTACAGTGATATTCCAGTCGGCGAGGAGTTGATATTCTACTATCTATGGTACTGTTGCATAAATTATAGGACTTGTGGAAATTAAATACCTAAGCCACTATTAAGCGTTGAGTTGTCACAAGGAATCATATGGAAGAGTTTGACAGTATCATACAAGACCAAAGTCCGAGCACAACCATATAGAAAAACCTCTTCCCTAAAACTTTTATTCGTTTAAAACCTTTGCCCTTATTTCATCATAGTGTGAAGACGTAGTTGCATGGTGCAACAAGTACAATCAAGGCAGTCCACGAAGACTATTACATATATGCTAAAGATGGCTCCAAAAAGGAGAGAATATGAGCCTTTGGTACAGAAATTGGTATACCGTCAAAAATCCCGCTTGCTCTTAGATGTCGTTCCTATCCCAATACTCCGTAACCTTCTTCTGTCATAAATCCACCATCAAAAAAACTTTAAGCGTTATGCCTAAAAACGCAGGCACAAAGAGAGAAAATAGTTCAGACCAGGCCAGTTATGGGTGGTAATATGTCTCATGAACGGGCTGCCCCGGGACATAAGAGGTACGTCTGTCCGCCGCAAGTTCCTGCGGCGTGCCAGACGGGAAATATCCTGGATCGTTCTTCGACGAGTTAGAACCCATCGTGCCGTCGTAGTAAGGAGGGCTGCCGGGTGAATGGCCTTGGTCCGGGACCTGCATCATGCTCACCTGGGGAATCCATAGATTTCCATGCGCATCATATTTAGGCTCCACAGCTGTAGCTGGTTCTGAGTGCGGCGAAACACGAGACGTGTCGTGGACATTGCCGGACGGTAGTTCTACCGGTGGTCCCTGATGCGGCTGAACATTCTGTGCACCCGGGAAAGCAGATGGGCTTGAAGGGGCGAAGTTTGACGATTGCGGGCTCCAAGGACCAGGCGAGTACTGATTTGAGGCGAATGACGGATGTGCAGGGTTGTGATAATCGTAAGGTTGGGACATTGGCTGCTGAGACCCAGTTCGATCATGTCGACGTCGGTGTCTTCGAATAAGGAAGAAGCAAGCTAATAGTCCAGCGATGAGGGCAACGGCTCCACCGACGGCGATTCCAGCGATGGCCCCAGTCGACAATTTGGAAGGTTTAGGATCGGAGTCTCCTGTTTCACTCGGGCCTGATACATCTCGCGTTGCAGTCCGTGTTCCTGCCGATGCAGTCCGCGTCATGAGGGCGCTTAGGTCTCGATGATCGAAGCCACCGGATGGTGCTGTTTTGGTTGCACCGCCATTCGACTTTCCTCCTACAACCGAGATAATATCCGTCGGGACAGCGTATTTCGTCAAATCGGGGTCGTATAGTTGCCAAGGTGCCTTATCCTTATTTTGTCTGCCCAAGGACATGTCGTGCAAGCCCCATTGATCCGCAACATCGCAGTCGTCAGTTAGTGGGAAGAAACCGCCGTGAACCAACATCTGGGCCTTGTTCACCACGTTGCAGGTGAAGCTATGATGAGGGTAGTCTCCTGTCCCGTTGGTAGTAGGATACATTTTGATCCACGTGAAGGTAGGCAGTGTCAGAATGTATATGTCGTCGAATCCGGAGCTTCCCTCCTCTTCGCCAGCGCCTCCATATAGATAACTGAAGAAGCCAAATGTTAGAACAGGTTTTCTGCCATGCCCAGACCCGAGGAACTCACATATTGTATGAAGACTGATCTTCGGCCCATGTTGCGCCCGCGCAAAAACGTCGTCGTGATTCTGGAACATCACCCGTTGCATTCTGTTTATAACTCTTACCGCTCAGAACATCATAGAGGATAATTTGTTCCATTGGCTGGCCTTCCCAGCTGCCGTCATCGGTCGAACGAATCCCGCCAAAATAAACAAGCATGCCGCCGTCTCCAGCAGGGATGTAAACCATCACACCTTCTGCACGACCCGTGTTGTCTGGCCCGGTGTCGTTAGACCAGTTGTTCGTATCCATGTCGTATCGCAGCAGATATGACGTCGGTACCTGAGGGGCGTCGCCCCAATCTGCGTCGGTTGCATTGTTCATCCATCCACCATAGTAGTAGGCCTCTCCACGTTCCGGAATGGAAACACCAGCTCCGTAACTGAGTCCGATGATATCGTCGGTTCTGGAGACTCCCATATTGTCCCACTCGTCGTTGATAATATCATAGGCATAGAGATCGAAGTCCCAAGGAGTCACGCCGTTGAATTCGCCGCCAAAGAGATATATCTTTTTGTTGATAGTATCAGGCCAGAAGACACCTCCGCTCACATCAGGAACTGTTGAGTTCTTACTCAGGTTCGCATACGGCTGAGGCATGCCTGAGCTGGCGACACGACTCAGATCATGGTAGATAAAGTAGGGATCTAAGTTTGTCTGCGTTAATATGAGTTCGCTCGTTTCAGTTTGGACGACGGGCCAACTCCTGGTCGCTACCAGTTGATCAGGGTCAACGTACTGGAGACATTCTGCGGTGAACTGCCGTCATAGGTAACCATTCCTCCACCGATAAAAAGCTTGTCGTCAACCACAGCACTTTGATGGCCCCATCGTCGGCAGAAATTCGATATGGGATCACGTTGTTGGACACTGAGATTGACATAGAAGACCAACAATGATAGAACCACCAAGCCCTCGCGAAGTTGACTAGCTGGAGAGATTGAAATCCACATCATGGCTGCCACCGTGATGCTGCATACATACTCTCCCGGCCTACTCGTCAAATACGAATCGCGGGGGGCGAATGAGGTTTTTTGACCTAGTCGATTATTGTGGTGAGAAGAATGATTCTGAGGATGATGAAGAGGAGGGAAAAGCCGGCAGTCCAAAATCGCTCCACGAGTATAAGCGGACAACAACACATGCTGATCATGAACAAGGGGCCAAGAGGGAACCCTAGGGGGGCAAAAATACGCGAGACTCGTAAAGCTGGACGATCCTACCAAACCAGTCTCCTGTTATTCTTTCCACTACCCATTAGGCGTAACGGCAGATGAGAGTGGCTGAGGCGGCATCCGGGGCTGACCTTGTTGCAAGGTCTAGACTCGTACCAGGCCTTCGCAGCTCAACGCCTCAAACGAATCCACAGCGTCCAAGAGCGCCATCAGACCAGCGCTGCAGCACACTCAACGGGCAATAAGCACACTCTAAACAGGAAGAAGAGCTGCAGAGACCAGTCAGGGCTCAGAACTTGCGCGTTCCTGCTGGCCAGACGGTCAGTAGTGGTGAGACGACGGGATGCGCCCAACCTGCTGGTGGTACCGGCGGGCGTCACTAGCCCAGCCCGCGCTGATCATGATTCGCACAGGCCAGGGATCTGGACGCAGCTAGAGAAGTCAGAACGACAAAACTTTCCAAGTGCTCCGGGCTTGCCTTTCAGCTCAGAGTGCAGAATAAAGCCAATGCTACCGTCCTAGTCTGGAAGGGTTCGCAGGGCTGAACTGGGTGGCACCCACTTCCATGAAGCTCCCTTGGATTTTAATTTGCGCAGATGAAGCCATGGCCAATTACCTAGAGAATAGAGTGCTCGCTCCTGCTTTGACATTTGCCAGATAAATCTCTTTTCTGCGGGGCGGTATTGGGCTGATGATATGCATATATTGAAGGCCGATCCGTCAGCTCGGTAGTCATGACATAGTTCCACTATAATCTCCTATTGGGCCTTTTTCCCTGCACCAGTCTCACCCTCCGAGTCATCGGGGACCATTTCTCCAATTTAAGGCAATAGCCGGATCGCTTCCATCCATCCATCAAGTGGAAGCCCCAGCGCTCCACGGATTTTGCCATTCATTTGTTGTCGCGTAGGGTGCGCCCCAGCCTGCTGGTAGCCGAGCCATGAGCCCTGGTCCTGCTTTTCAATGGACTCGAAATCTAGTGTGGCACAGCCAGCCAAGTCGAGATTCGTCGGAACTGCATCATGGCTCGGAGCCACAACTGAAATGGCAGCTTCAATTGCAGCCTGAAAAGTCTCGGCAATAATTGCATCTGGTTGGCTTTCTGAATCTCTTGGTATTTTGTTGTAAGCAAGCTTTCCGATCATGATAGCTGATGAACGCCATTCTTGCCAGAGCAAAGCCACCGCACCCAAGTGACCAAGCAGGGCTATGTAAGCTCGATAGACGTCCAGAGCTATTTGCACAACGCCGTCGTTGGGCAAGTTCTCTAGCGAATCAAGAACAAGGGATCGAAGCGCCTCAGGCGTGTTCCCTTGATTGCTACTGCCGATGAGTAGCTTTAGAAGTTCTTGCCGGCCATGCAGATCAAGACTGCTTGACTGAGAACTTGTGCCAAAATGGCGCAAGTAGGTTTCCAAGGCATGAAGGATGTCCCTTAAGCCTTGATCGCTGGCGGTCCAGTAATCAGGTTCGAATCCCATATCGAGGTATTTACGGGTAACATTGGGCTTGCAGATTTCAGCTGAGAGCCTCAGCCCAAGTCCACATAGAGGTCCTCCTATGTGGTCTCTTCTTGCAGAAAGCCTTTGATTGAGATTGCCGATAAAACCCAATAGGTTGCGTGAATTGTGTGAGTCATCTCCTTTTGTGATATTTTCGCAGGCTTTGCGGATACTTGAAGACAGATCATTTACTGATGGGTTTTGATGAAAAGAGATGCTGCTGAGATCGGACGATAAGCATTGCGATACTAGCCTCCGAACGCCAGTGATAGAGTTTCGATCCTTTAATGCCTTTGATAACTGAACTGAAGGCGAGGCCTTGGAGTGTTGCCCAGTTCCTATCGATTGCGTTCGCAATTGGAACCATTGTAGAAGCAGCGAGTCCTTCGCATTAGCGCGCTTTGGAATGCCATTTTCTGAGCAGATGAGGTGGAGCAGCATGTCGGGCCGTGTCTCGGCAGTCGAAATGTTGGCATATCCTTGTTGACCCTCAGAGGAGTCGATCAGTGGAGCTGATGATGGGGGCCGGAGAGCTGCGGAGAAAATGTCATGGCTTCCGAGTCGCCAGGGGTTGGTCGGTCTTGAGTTCATCTCAAAAGCTTTCCGTCGCGACTGATCAAGCTGATTCTCGATGTTTCGAAGCTTTCCTTGAAGTATCGTCCGTTGGGGATCTTGAGACCACTTTTTGAGTGCCTGAGTGTCATCCTCTTCAGTAGATGGTCGCACGTGCTTGCTGTCTATATCCTCGAGGTCGAGTAAGAGGTCGGTAATCCGAAAGTATTCGTCTTCCCTAGGCACTTTCGGCTTCGTCGGCCGATTATTTATGACGTAGTATACACCTTCTTGTCTGCCCCGTTTCTTGATGAACATCTTGCCCCGTTTTACTGCTGCTTCAGCATCGAGCATTTGGAGAGCTGCTGTCCGCCTCATGTTGGCGGCAAAGAAAGCACTGCAAAGAGGTGATACTGGACGTGTCGAAGGGAAGCAGGAGTCGAGTGATGTGGAAAATCAGGCAGTCGGAGATTAGGAGAAAATACCGAGGCGTGGCTGGAGAGAGAGTTAATGTAAGAGGAAGCTCCAGACTGAATGTTGGCTAGGAAGGGATGAGTTTACGATGCCTGGAGGTTGCTGCGTAATACTATATCCCCCGCAAATATATGAACCCCTGTTGTTTGTGCCCCTGGGGCTTGTTTTGGTGTAAGTTACATAAGGTTGAGCGTCCTTTCAGGCAGGTGCTCACCCTTTAGTGCTGTTCCTAAAAAGCGGGAAGCGATGAAGTGGGCCACCCCGCAATTCAAGTACCTACTGTAGCCCAAGGTGAAGAAGCTAAGTACCATAGTACGTCCTTGTGTAGACGTGGTAAACTTGATGGATTAAATTGATCATAACAGCTTAGTATACGTAGGGCAGATGTCGTTCTACTTGTGTTTTGAGCACTCGAAGCTAAAGTACTGGTAACAAGGCCATATGGATGATAAATAGATGTAGAACAGCTTATGAAATTTAGTTGGGTCTGGTCGATAGAGCTTCAAAAGGACGGCAATGTAAATATTTTGGCGGACAAGGAATAAGTCATTCAAAGTTGAATAGATCTCAATACTTTCTAGTCTAATCTAGGGGTCAGGTTTTCTCTCGGCCAATACCTCATTATGGCTCGAATCGATACCTAACAACCGCTCGCCTTAATTTTGTTGTTTTGGGTATGATTACGTAAGGTATCTCAATCCGTCATATGCAGCCCAAGATCTGTGGAATTTGGGGTTCTGGTCATACTGAAATAAGACTGCATCTCCCCAAAATTATTCACTGCTTTTATACAGGAGATAACTTGAATTGATATATTTCCGACATTTTGGGATACAACACAACTGAGCTCTCCACCTTCAGTGCTGTCCTCTTTCTTTACCGTCATTCGCTTATGCTTGAAAGCACGCTATACCTATTTCGGACCAAGATCATTCTCCTCCAAATTCCCACCTGTTTGCAAGACCGTCATAGAATCAACATCACTCAAATCATCCACCTGCGACATGGCTTCGGACATACCAACAACGGACCTTCCTGCCGAGCAGAAGGAAACCACACAGCCCCCCGATGTCGATCATGTGTCAAAAGCCAAAGATCGCATGGCCCGCTTCAGGGCTCTTCAGGCGCGAGCAAAGACTTCATCAGAGAAAAACCTGAAAGAGGCGACACTGGAATCGCAGAGGCTAGCCACGGATCCTAGTCAACTCACTGCCATACACCGAAAACATGCCATCGCATCGCACAAACTACTCAAAGCGGATGTGGAGGAGGCTGGTGAAGACTTCGAGCGTAAGCGTGCGTGGGACTGGACCGTCGACGAGAGCGAGAAATGGGATAAACGTATCAAGAAGAAGGCCGCCCGTCGCGACAACAATGCCTTTGCCGATCACACACAAGAGGCAAACAAAATATACAAACGTCAACTCAGGAATATCGACATGAACATGGATCAATACGAGAAAGATAAGAAAGCCCTTATCGAGAAAGCAGCGGCATCGGGCGGGCTGGACATTGTCGAGACCGAGGACGGTGAGCTTATCGCGGTCGATAAGGATGGATCATTCTATTCGACTGCTGATTCTACAACATTTGCTCAAAATAAGCCAGACAAAGCGGCAGTTGACCGTCTGGTGGCGGATCTGCAAAGAGCAGAGGAACAAAGACTCAAGAAGAGAAAGGAAAGAATGGCACAGAACGGAGACGATGGAGACGTGACCTACATCAACGAGAAGAACAAGCAGTTCAACCAGAAACTATCCCGGTTCTATAACAAATACACCGCGGAGATCAGGGACAGCTTTGAACGAGGAACAATGATTTGAGGCAGGGAAGATAGCAGATTACACTTTTGGCCCATTCGGGTATTATACAGTCTAGCGTTTGTGCTTTTAATACAATATCATCAGAACTTCCTACAACATGGTCTTTCTCCAAGCCTTGCTTGCGAGTTCCTCAATCTCTGGCACCTCAATCGCTCCCTTGACGGTCTCGTCGCCCAATGCTTCAACGACTGCCTCCGCGACTGTCTCGACCTTCAACGGCTTGACTCCAGCAGCACCAATGAAAGTCTTGAAGTAGTTGCCTGTCAAGCCATTGAATGCAGTGCCAAGGCCCACCATAGCAGCCAGAGGCATTGTTACAGGGCGTGAGCTGTCAAACATGAAGGAAGGGCGAACAAAGAGGCCTCTCAATTCCGGAAACTTGTTGGCAATGGTAATTTCGGCCTCTCGCTTGGTCGAAATGTAGCGTTGTGGAAGAACGGGAGCTCCGGCTGCAGCAGAGATGTAGCAGAATGAGTTCACCTTAGCAGCAACGGCATGCTTGGCCAGAGTAACCGCGCTGTCGCGATTCATGATCTCGTATGAGAACTGATCCTTGGGATTCGGGGGCTTGATGTCTTCTCCTTGTCCCTTTGCTAGCGGATCAATGCCACGGTCGCGGACGGGCGCAAAGGCTTTTTGCAGGCCAGAAATAGGTGATTCCTTGCCTGATACGACGCCCTTGTAATCAGCCTCCAGGAGAATACCCATGCTGTGTACAACAAAATCCGCGCCATTAAGCAATGGGGCATACGTAGCTGGGCGAAGAATATCACCACGCTCCCAGCTGACTTTGGGTGCCCAAGGGGGAGGGGAAGGGGAAGAGCTGATAGTGTCCCATCGAGGGTCCCCAGACCGGCTACACAATAATATGAATATTTGGTTTTACAAAGTTGAATACAAGTGAATTTTACCTGATGGATGTCACGTCCCAACCTCGAGCTACAGCATATTTGCAAATACGAGAGCCCAAAAAGCCGGTTCCTCCGCAAACTACGAGTTTCTTTGAGGCGGACATGGTGATGCTGGTGTAAAAGTGGTGTGATATAGAAGGCTTCAGAGCTGAAACGAGCTTCTTCAGGAGGTTCGGAGTAGGTTGGTAGAGTATTTTGAATGAACAGGTATGTTCAATAAAAGAACCAAAAGAGTGAAAGTCGTGACGTGCCAATTGAGTACTAAGGCCAAGTCTCAATGTGGTATTGAGCGTTTCGATGGGAGAGTGAAATCAATGAAATCATCATCGGGAGCCCGAGGCTGTGATGGTTTCGTGGCTTGCATGACGATTATTGGCCCCGCCACAGAGGCGCAAGCCACGAGGCTGACCTCCCGAGCCTATCTGAACCACCACCTTTTTAACGCTTCATATTCACATCCGGACATCGTTTTATCTTCGATGCGCCAGCGCATTATCGCGTCAAGTTAACCAACCTTCTTTTTCATAACAAGATGGCGCCCCAAAACCAACTCGGCAAGCGCGTAAAACTCACGCAAGTCCGCCGGCCTTTTATCGTAGGAAGCACAGCAAAGCCGTTTTCCGACACGAACCCACGACCAGCTGGTATCCCCGATAATCACACGCACTCCTGGCAAGTTTTTGTTAAGGGCCTCGACGATACCGACATCACATACTGGCTGCGCCGCGTACAGTTCAAGCTCCACGAGTCCATTCCCAATTATGTGCGAAGTACGCGATCGCTTCCTATCTTGCGAATACTGATGCTGACGGAAAACAGTGATTGAGGGCGAACCCGGGAAACCCTTTATGGTCGAAGAGACGGGCTGGGGTGAATTCGATATTACCATCAAACTCTACTATGTCAACGATTCAGGCGAAAAACCACAGACTTTATACCATTACCTCCGTCTACACCCCTACGGCCGAAACGAAGAAGAGAAGCAGGCTATGATCGCATCAAACGGCGAGATTCGTTCATGGAGCTATGAAGAGCAGCTGTTTAACGAACCCTACGAAGTTTTCTACAACCTGCTCACTCAAGGTGCCGTGCCAAAAGGATGGAAGCCAAGCGGCGGAAAGGGCAAAGGCAAGACACGCGCACCGCCATCTTATCCGACCGATAACAACGAAGTATGGGAACATTCGGCGATGATACCAGCGCATAACCGTCCTGGGCAGCCGTTCAGTCTCGAGACGGAGGCAGCTGAGATACGCAGGCTAGCTGATGCGCAGGGCCAGGCTGAGGATATGGCTAAGAAGATCCTCGCTGAGCTCAAGGCAAAAGAGGAGGTGCTTGCTAAACTGAAGGGTGAGAACCAGGCCGCTGCTGCCGCGGCCAAGTCATAGGAGGATGGCCCAGGCGTGCATAGGAAACCTAAGCGAAGGAGATACAAATCTCGCAAATTAAGCGAAGACTCATACTCTTGAGCAGAACTCGAAGTTCTGCTTATCGACGCTCGGCATCGAGGTGAGGACTCTACGCGGGCCTAGAGTATGAGATCAGGCACTTGCTAGGACATCTAACGACCGGGCTGTCACTTGTTACAGGAGATGTGACTGCATCTTGGGCTTCGACATACTCTAAGCATGTCAGTTGCTTGACTTTTGTCAGCTGTAGAGCGCGAGGTCAGCCCATCCACAAGCATCGAGCCAAGAAAAGGCAGAACAAAGACGAGAACATGGTGTACAGTATACAGCATGATTAAGGGAAATCTTTGCCGGGGTGGTTTACCAAAGATGCACCAGAACTTACAGACGAGTATATTCAGTTCACAACGAACGTTCTGTGTTCGGCATTTCATTTTAGGCCACGACCATTAATTGACGGCGATTAGTAACATCATTTAGACACTGGCATATCTCGTTCATATAATATGAATTGGAGTGGTTTCTAGAGTACTATGCGGGCGCTATGCAAACCTTGCCCTAGCCTCATTCCCTAATCCTAGTCTCAAATATCTCATAGATATTTTGACGATCCCCTTGATCGCCTAAACTAATCTATCTCGCCTGGCCTTTTGGTGAACCTTTTAAACACTCGTGTTAGAGCCATAGGTCGCCCTGCCGGGGCTCCCGTTCCCTTCAGCAACAACATATAAGGCAACAATTCCTCTTCCAACATGCTGTCGATGTAGTGTCATGACATAGAAAAATAGAGGGCAAAACGACAAAGACAACACTCCGAACCATGCCCAGTCATAACGCGCGACCAGGCCGCCCACCAATTTTTTTCCGATACCAACTGCTTCGTCCAACGCCAAGTAAAACAAGAATAAAAGAATACGTTAGTTTAGGCCGTGTCCAGGACCCAAACGCTCCAAACTCCAGCGCCTGTGTAGAAAGAACGAAGAAGGGGGGAAAAAAAAAAAACAATAATAAGATATAAACGAGAGTGGCATGGTTGTATGTACTGATTTAGTTCATGTGTACTGTTATCGAGTAGCGGCTTCATACGCTGGTGGTGGTGCGTCTTCACGCTCATCCCAGGGGCTGCGTTGCCGGTTCTTCTCATCGTAAACGCGCTTGGCGATTTCACCAGCCATCTTCATGATCCATGCTTGTTCAAGGATGACTGAAGAAGTCTCTGAGCTAACGCTTTGGTTTTCCGAAGCTGAAGCCTTGCCCTTATCGGCCTTAAGACCGGAAGTAGCAGCAGCTATCGATGCGTAATCTTGAGGATCCGAGGGGTTGACGGAATTCTTTAGTGGCGATCCTACCCACTGAGACTTCTCAAGACTAGACATAATCGGAGAATGTTCTGCCTCCTCCATTCTTCTGAAACGAACCTTGTTCGGAGTAGCCGCCTCGGCGATAATGGATGGCTCAGTCTCCTCGGGAATAGAGTCCTCGACAGCAGGCTCAGATAGAGGGACATCCACGGATGCTGTGTCCGAGGCGTCACTACCAGTCTCTGGAGTGGCCGCTTCTGATTTGGTGCGTCTCAAGTTCACTACTCGCGTCTTCTTCTTGCGGCCTGCTCGTGATCGACCGCCAGCGCCGAGGGATAGTCCATTCGTCGACGAATTCAAGCTAACGAGGGAAGGGCGAGATGGGAGATGCCCATGGACATTGCTCGCAGTATCTGAGAAAGTGTATGTCGTCGAAGAACCTGCGTGAAACGACATTGTCTTGGTGAGAGTGGGGGTTGACGCCAAGGGTGTTGATGTCTCTGAACGGTCTCCATGCCCTGTCCAAGCACGGAAAACGACATCGCGAATACCAGGTGTGAAGAGGGACAAGGTGCGATGCGAATCGGTCAGGGCGGCTAAGCGTAACAGATTCTTCTGGGAAAAGAGCGATTGAACTTCGCCGCTTCCATTCAAGGTAAGCTCGGAAATAGCATTTGGGTCGAGGACGTTTCCATTGACATCTACAGGATCCAATGGCGGACTAGCCAAAGGGTCGACACCATTCTCATCCTCGGTCTCCTTGGGTGTTTCAGTGCCCTTGTTCGCCTGGTCGGGGCACCATAATTGGAGGGACAATCTATGGATAATAGCTGGTAGCTCGTCCATCATCAAGTTCCGCAATTGCTGTTCGATAGTTCTTTGCAAATAATCGCGGACGAATTGTATCGAGTCGAAGGTCGAAGATACCTTGAGGGATTCGAGTGGGTCATTGCGGAAGACAAGGGTTAGACCTTTTTGTTTCGAAAAAACCAAAATAATGAAAGCTGAAAGTTTGAAATCGGACAGTGTGATTGAGAGTGGAATCGTTAAACCAGACGCGGCTGCTAAGGGTTGAGGAGATGTGAATGTCGGTTTGGAGGAGAGGTATGTGTTCAATGGATTTGCCTAAAGGTATGCTGTTAGTGCTTGTGCCAAGACTAATTGCATGAATGAAATCATAAGAGTGGGCGCTAAGAGGCAGGTACGCTGACGGGGGTTGGGGGAGCTTAATGCGCATTATCGCAATCAAACGAGGTTGCATCGGAACAATGTAAAAAGTCAATGGAGTGAAGTCGAGGTCGAAGGGAGGTGGTGGACATTTGTTGTGGTAGAGAGCTTAAGGGTTGGTAGATGACCATCCGCGCCACGACCTCAGCGCCAAGCATATTGCTCAGAGGATGGAGATCAAAACGAGAGGACCTAGTCCAAGTATGAGGCTGATTTCTGCAAATGTTTTTGAAGCTTCAGAAGCTTCGGGCAAGGAAGTAGGATGTATCGAGCCTCGATTCGTGTTGCATAGAGATATTGTAGACAAGGAACAGGTATGAACGTACTTGAACTCTTGTCTTGAGTGTCAAAAAAGCATCACCAGAATATGTCATTTTGAAGATGCCCCGAAACCTATCCTCCGCAAGGTCACCAATTTCCAAGATCTCAAGATCGGGCGGCACGGTGCCAAGGTTGAATTCGCTGACAAGGATATCATCGACAATGATGGGCGGCTTCGGGTTCTTATTGAGGGCCT
The DNA here is from genome assembly GCA_030142105.1 of Fusarium sp. FL617. Lineage (NCBI taxonomy): Eukaryota > Fungi > Ascomycota > Sordariomycetes > Hypocreales > Nectriaceae > Fusarium > Fusarium sp. FL617. The sequence goes on along the minus strand of JAREIL010000010.1, from coordinate 1,397,084 downwards.
TGGTCAAGAGGTCGCGCGCACGGCGGTAGAAGTCGGCATCAGCCGTCAACGGCGACCAGTTGAAATTGAAGGCCATGTTGAAATGGCGTTCACGTTCTCAGAATCATGGAGGAAGCAATGAGGTGCCGTCGAGTCAGTAGCTGTGACGAAAGCGCGAAGCGGGCGGAAGCACGGGACAGGGCGCGTCCTAGAGCTTGAGGGGCGAAAACAGGATGTAATGAGCGTGTAGGAAGAATTCGGATGTCGTCGGTCCGGGAGGTTCGACTTCGAAGGTGAATCAGGTAGTGGGTCGTGGAAGAGGTTGTCGGCGAGGACGAGCTCGACAATGGCGACGTGAGTAATTAGAAGAAATTTGGTGATGATGACAAGAGGAGAAGAAGAGATCAGGAAGAATGAATGGATTTCCCAAGAGAGCGGATCGTGGAGATGACGCTACAGGATTCCCCGGAGCAGCAACTCAAGGATGATTGGGAGAAGCGAGGTCGAAAGTGGGGAGCTCGGACCTGCACTGTAATAATTTTTCTCTCCAGGGCTTGAGACAACCAAAAATGACTGGTGTCGAAGGGAGGGTTTAGTGGGTAACCGCCAGCGAAACCGCTGGAAGGACGGTGAGACCTGAGACTGAGAGCGCAACGCGGCAACGGTAATAGCAGCCGAAGATTAGTTGCGCGCGATCTGGTTGGTTCGTTAATTGGCGGTGGGAGCAAAAAAAGCCGCTCTGACTTGGAAATCCTGCGGCCGAATGGAGAAGGAAGTCGTGAGTATGCAATCAGGTATCTTAATGGACAACTTTTGAAGGCGGTCTGCGTTTCGAGATGGAAGCTAGCTCTGGTGGACTGAAATAGAGTTGTTGATTTTTTGACAATGTGAAGTCTAGACTATAGCATTGATTGTTAATGCTGCGGCAATGTGAACTAGGTAGTTCCTTGATGGTCCTAGCAGTGATCTTAAGATTCACTCGTAGGGCACCGGAGGAGAGACCGAAGAACTGCTCAATGGGCAGGCCCACAGTGTCGTCAGTGCAGCCGGACCGGGGAACGTCGCGTGACCCCTCTATTGCGATGTGATGAGATACGCGTGTTAATGCGATTGAAAATAATAATAAAGCGAGAAGCAGTTTGCAATCTCTGCTTGTCACAGACGCAATGCGTTGTGCGGGGGTGCAGCAATTGGTGATTAGTTGTGTACAGCCATCGTGAGAAGCGCAGATGCGCCAACTTTGTATAATTCCTGACCCTAGTACCCCGTGCTTTCCATGCGAACGTGCAGCAAAGAATTTTTGTTTCTGCCCACTGCCGTCGCATCCTTCCTCCATGGGGCGCCGTCACTATCAGATGATTGCTCCCTGCACTCTGGTAAAGTTGTCTCGTGGAACGACCTCTGCATCAGGTGGTTCGATGTTCATCCATACTTTCTGGGGAAGCGAGCATCTTGCTGACTTAAAGACCCCTAAAACTCGAGAATTGTCTCTTTATGGTAGTGCCGCGCCGCAGGGCATCGCCTAAACCATCTGGCACATCTCTTTTCGCGACAACACGGACCACCGGCTCTTCCCGGAGTCCTCCGAACCCTCCGCCCGGGATGCCGACCTTGATACCGACCTCTCCTCACTTTATGCAAGCACTTCCACCAACGACCGGTGTCCGATAAGTCCGATCAGAAAGACCGGAAGCGAAGAAGGTGATGGCACCGGGTAAGAACGGAAGGATAAGCAGAAGTGGCATGTATTGCAAGTGAGCAGAGCGGTTCGCAACACTCACAACACTCACATCGAGTGAAGCCCCCCCCAGCTGTGTGCGTGATTTGATCATGTGCGATGCTGTGCAGTGATAAGTAGCAAATTTGACCTCACTTATTCTGACACTGGAAGCAAACCTCTTGGGTCGAGTTTGCCAATGTCTCAAGCTTACGTCGGGACATTCCTTTTCTTCAAAATAAAAGTTGCATCGTATCTTAGACGCACTCTTCAGATGAAGGTCATATCACGATTGTACGATGATACGTGGTTAGCAATATAGGCTAATTGGGAAGTGCTTGATGTGTCTGCAGTAGTAGCTAGTACAGATAGTTGAATACTTTGAATTTTGGTGGCCCTGGCTACCAAACCATTTTCGTTTACCAGTCGGGTCAATTCAGAAATACTCTCGCTTCCCGTGTCTTCACACCATCACAAGCAAAATAACTGACCACAACGGCTCTGCTGTAGTGGGCATGTAAGGCACCAGCTTAGTGAAACTACAAATCTTACCACCTGACGGTTTAACCAGGATTGACATTGGTTGTTTTCATGTCAACTCAACTCAAAAAGGCATCTGTGTACGTGCTGTAACTACCTCATGAATGAGATTGCCGGAGCTTCATCCCTGATGTTTCACAAGCTGAGGCCTTTGTGTGACCCCAGCCTCCACCTTCAAAATAATCTCCGAATCAGTCTCTCTTCCGCATCCGTAGATGCTCAACACTATTGAATGTTTCACATGGAACCACAGCGGCATATTGAATCAAAACTATGACGCCAAAAACGCTTTGTGCCAGAACATTTGAGGTTCAACAAGTCACAAGAGCAAATTGCGTGCGTGCATTGCGGTTTGAGGGCATTGTTTACACGTACTAGCCAGATGGGAATTCCCTGGACGACCCAATGATAGGATTAACCGCGAGCAATGAGGTTGTTTCTCCATACGTAAGTTTAGCAGCGTGGGTAGAAACGTTCGACGATCTCCTAGGGCTTGCGCTAGCAACTCCACGCTGATGATCCCAGCAGCTCGGCATTGTCTACTGGCCACTCATTCGCGGTACTACGAAGCAGAAATGGGGGAGAAACAGAGGAATGCAGTCATTTTGCATACCCATGGTCCCGTGATTATCGCCAGCAGCGTCGTGTTGTAACCACCAACGATTGAGCATTCTGAGGCCAAGGGCCTGATCACCGCCAGCTTGAGTGACATCATCTCCGCCGGCGAGACCGATAACTGATGACCTCGTGCCTGCTTGAGCCCCAAAATCGTTCATGGGCATCAGCCAGTTGAAAATACGGAGGCCTGAACAACATGCTTGAGTCATCCGTGGCGGCGGCTCAGCGACTTTTTCAGGCATGCCACGCTGCTCATATTCTCCAGTTTACTCTGTGTTGTCCATACCCGTTGTCAGCGCTGTTGTCATTTCGGCCGTTGCGCTGCACAGCTAGGAAATCAAGGGTTCCACGGTGTCTGTTAATAGCACCAGGGTGCAAGGGCCAGGGACGTCTAAACCGCACATCGTGGCCTCGTACGGGATGGGGCCAGGAAGCTGTCAGAGGAGCACGATCCCACATTGACTAAAATGGACTTCATCTGGACGGGCGTTCCTTGTTTGGCCGCTATTGTGGCCTTGACCGTTGTTGGACGAGCCTTTGACAGTCCTGGCGTGCAGGGATGAGTGGACCTTGCGTTTATTGTTCTTTGCTGGACTGGACTCACGATGCATTACATTGAGCTGGCAGGCCTCACCTAGCGGCATTCAACGTTCAAACAAAGGCAACCCCACGAAGACCTCGGCTTTGAATTATCGCAGCCCGGGCTCATGGACCAGGCGCCGCCACAAAAAGTGACACCAAGGGCCTCTCTGCCCCTCAGACCGTCGCATCAGGTGCAGATGCAGGTGGTGCGCAAGCGTCCCAAGACGAAAGGGCCTGGATCATGGCTTGGCTGTCGTGGGACTCTGAGCTGTGATTGGTCAGAAGCGTTTCGTTGCTTGTTCGCCATGGTTGCTGCCAGAGGCGATGACTGGCATTGGCGCTCAATCTAGTCCGGGTCCGGCCCCATGGTGGAGGGGCCCTAAAAGCCTGTGCGTCACCATCCCAGATCGAATTGGATCGTCGACTTTTCTAGGCGACACCAAGGCTCCGGCCTGTACATTAGACGGTGGGCGAGCACCCACTCTGCACCGCCGCTGGCGACCAAAAGACCTTGTTCTGTGCCTCTGTCGCGGGGTTTCGTTTCTTTTTTTCTTTGCTTCTTGTCGGTAGTCGGTTGTTCAGTTGTCGGTCTGCATACCAAATCCACTTGCTTGGTGTATCTTAGCTGTAGATGGTGGAGGCATCTGACAACAGGAATCATGCCAACGGCGGTTCTTTCATAATACGGGCTACCAAGCAAAGCAAACGAGCAGAGCTAAAGGGGTTAACCACAAGAGCAAAAGCTCGTCATATTATTTGTCTATTTGCTGTCCCAACTTCAAACTCGATTTATCTCCTATTCCCTGCAAGCAAATCATCATGGTGATGTTGCCCTGGTAGGAACAAGACAGTTGCGAGTCTTACAACATAAACCCCTTACTCGATCTTGTCCAACCGCACCCCCTCCACACGCACCGTTGCCAGTTCTGCGGGCCTTGTCGAAAGAGCGCAGCTCTACACACGTACATACATCATACCTACATGACGTTGAGCCGGTTGCTATCGCTGTGTAACACGAGGCATCACATCTCATCCATCTCACTGCATCGACCACGCTGCTGCCGTTGTGCTCAAGCCTCGCCTGCGGTCTCATACATCTGCACGTACTGTATACAAGGCGACAGAAACAAACGTGTTGCCTTATTAGACTTCGACTGAGCGGCTTCGAGTAAACCTAGCTCAGAATAAGGGCCGCCGCTTTGAACGCCTCCCGTCAAGGTTTTGTCCCTGTTACGATCTCTTCAGATTATCACAATCACAATCACAGTCCCGACGTTTTCAGATCTCATCACACTTAAATCGAGTACAAGACACGGCAACTCGAGGTTCGGAACCACAAGAACAAATACAACTTCAGATAAAGACGCCGATGCAGATGCAGATGCACTTGTAGAGCGTGACCTGGCGCAAGAAGCAAGCGAGTCGACACTGGCGCAGCTGCAGTGTGTATACCCGGTTCCCCTTCTCCTTCAGCCAGCAACAGTTCCGGCTATCTTCTGGTCTTCTTATACATATCAACACCCCCCTCCTCCTATTTTCCCCTTACTCGTCTTACTCATATCTGCTCCAATTCATCTCTGCATCGAGTCTTATCGATCCTTTTCTCAATTTTGTCTCCATTTAAAGTCCAACCCTCCTCCTTACAACCTTTCCCCTCCCTCCCCCACCGGAAACGCGCGACATCGGTGGCTTAAAGGTGCCTTGCAGAATACCTGCACCATCCCGGTCTCCAATCACCACCATGTCGACTCCATCTCTGTCCGATGGACAACTTACACCGACTGATACCGATCCGGATCTTTGTTTCTCTTCCTCAGAAGATGACCATATTTGGCCAACTCCTCAAGATGTTGTCGAAATGTCCATCATGCTCAATGGGAGTGCCGTTCCTCTCTCATGGACTCGCGAAACCCTTAAGAGACTTCCAATGGGAACTCGTCCAATAAAGCTTGTTGGTGAAGGTGCTGCCAACGTTGTTTTCGAATTGGGTATCCCAGAAGGAAATCTTTGGGCCCAAGATTTCAAAGGTTTGCTTTACTTGTTGTCATATAACACCAACTTGCATTAACATCTTGTTTAGGCTGGCTTCTTCGTGTTGCCAAAGCTCCGGCTAGTGGCCAGCCTGCGAGGTTCAACTACTTAAAGCAGCAGGAATTCTACGCAAAACAGATCACGCCATTTCTCAAGACACATGCCATACAACAACAACTTGTTGTTCTCCGTCATACCAACATCATTCCACAACTCAACGCCTTTCTTCGTTCGATAGATCATCAGCGTAAGGAGAAGTTCAGGGGTTCATTCGTATCTGAATCCAACTGGGGACTTCTTGTTGAAGATATGCGAGTGCCTGGTAAGTTAAACTTGTTCTCAACAATGTCTTATTTGCAAGACGCTTGCTCATCACTAGTAGATCCCAAAAACAGCATTCTCATCGAGTTTAAGCCAAAGTGGTTGAATCAATCACCAAGCGCCCCTCAAGGTGCTATACGATGCCGACAATGCGCCATGGAACTCTTCAACTTTCTTCGGGATCCAAGCCCTTCAAGGCATACACCGGAGCAAAAACCTTGTCCTCTCACACTCGGCAACCATGATGCTCCCACTGCCATCAGCTCACCCTTCCGATTCGCCCCTAAACTAGCTTCCAAGTCTGATAATCCAATGGTACGGGAGCTTCTAGCAAAGACGGCCGACCACCAAGTCATTCGCGATCTTAGATGGCTTCAGAACCTCGCCGACTCAAAAGGTCCTCTTCGAGCAGAAAAGAACGACCCCATGTTCAGCCTGGCCATGACCGTTCGTGACTGCACCTGTTTCGTCCAGATGAACCTCGGTCCCGATGTTCCTCCCGAGCAACGGTTACGAGTCAGGCTTGGCGATTTCGACCTCAAGGATACCGATATCAAATTCAAACGATGGACCTCGGCCGAGAAGGACCTCATCGACTCGGGCTGCTACACCGCTGACTGGATCATGTGTAACGGGCAGTACTACCACCCACCCACCAAATGCCTTCTAGAGTGGACCCGCAAGCGGGATCAGTACATGAATATCATCGGTATCAAAGCCAAAGACTCTCGAGCCAACAAGGCGGTGCACTTCCCTGTCGAGTCCATGACCAAACAAGCGCGGATACACTGGATGACAACAAATCCCGTGAAGCTCACGGGACTGCTTGAGCCAGTCAGGAAGGACAGGCCAAAAACTGAAGTGTGCCCATTTCGGAATGAGCCTCCGTAAGTCTTACATGTCATATTTCCGAATGCCAGCCTGGTTACCCCTGCTAACATGCTGCAGGAATCTCCTAAAATGGCTGTCGAAAGGTTCATAAGCAGACATCCTGGGAAGATCTCACGCGCAAATCTGCGAACAGGAATCGCAGTCTCCTTTCTATTTTTGCATTTTCAGGTTGCATCGGTGCATCTCAGCGAGGCGGGTTCGCATAGCATGGCATGGGTATGGGCATGGTTGGTTGCATCAATCAAGGGGCGCGGCGTTGGGTCCGGGTTATATAAGGGTACAGTTTCCGGTTTGATATATGATATTTATTCATGATTGGCTGCATCCAATACCCAGGGATAGTACCTCAATGTTCAATATTTGTCGTTTCTCCAAAAATGACTATTCATTACACAAACGCCAGCAAAACTCCAATTCTAATGCAGCTACGTGTAACCCGTTCTAGATATCTGCTACTGTAAAACTCAAAAGACTGCCAATTGACAGCCCTGCAACAAGGCACAATCCCATGAAGCCGCCAGCAGCCTCACGCTCACCCTCATCCACCCACTCACCTGACGCCATCATAAAACTGGAACCAAGCCAGCCATTGGAGAGTCCGAATATCAGCTGAACAATGAAGAGGTAGAAGAAATCGCTTGATACGATCGCACCTCGACCATCAATGTTGCAGAGCAAGTAGAGTGGCAAGATACCAAAGCGGAGAACAGAAAGAACGAAGAGCGCGGCTGGGCGATGTCGCAGGGAGAAGGGCAACATGGTGGCTACGCGGCCACCCAAGTCACCCAAGTTCCAGAAGAAGAATCCGAGAGGAATAAAGGCGTTTGGCTGGTAGAGGGGTCCAGCGTTTTCCTTTACAGAGTGGATCTTGGCCGTGAATACGGGCATAAACATAGTTGCGGTGAAAGTGAGAGCCACACCAATAGCGAGCCAGTGAAGCTTAGTGAACAGGCGCCAGAGGGATGTGACCTTGCGAGCGGCACGTTCGGCCTCCTCAATGCTATGCATGGACTCGTTCATTTGCTCGACCATGCGGTTTTCAATAATGTGGTTGTGACGGCTGACCAACGGGATGAATGAGACCAGAGCAGCTACCGACACAACTACAGCGGTGAGGAAGTAAACGAATGCGGATGTCTGGCCATCTTCAGCAGATGGTCCTTTAGTAGAAGTATTCTGCTCCTTCTCAGGAGGAAAGACTAGAACAGTAAAGACTTGCGCAATCGGGGGTAGGACACCGGCGATGCCTTGTCCAGCCATGATAGCCTGCATATACTCTGGCCGCCCGAAACTGGCGGCAAAGGCAAAGGCTCCATTTTGAAGGAGACCGGCGGCCCAGGCGGCAGCAGCGACCGTGGCCAGTAGAAACACGAGATAGATAGTGGGTGATGCGTTGAGGCCCATGACGGTGGAGGCCGTCAGGAGACTAAAGGCGACGACATTGATAATGAGTGCTAGGTTGATTCGAAAAGGGTACGATGCTGAATACTGAATGCTGGTAAGAATGAGCATAGCACCCAGGTTGGTAACAGTAGAGACGGTCAAAATCGCAGACTGAAAGTTGGCCTGGATCCAAGCATCACCGGCAAAGCGGGCAGTAAAGTAAGGAGCTGCAGCGAGAAACATGTTCCTACATCAGGCGTTAACTATAGCTTCACGGCGTATATAGTAGAAAGGAACCTCACCAAGCCCAGAGCATGGCAACGCCTAGCAAGGCAAAGATACTGTATTCGAACCATGAGAACGGCAGCTCGTGTTGACCGTCGAGATGTGTAGAGCCCTCTAGAGCGGTGGCTTCCTCATCGTTGGTCAAAGGCTCATACTCTGATATTGATGTTGACGACGGTTGGCGACCCAGTGCCCTTCGAACGCGTTCCATGGCGTCTACGCGTGTGATTACAGTCGCTCGTAGTCTCGTCTCGTTCGTAGTGGAGTAAGCTGTGAGCTTATGGAGGTCGTGGTATCAATCAATGTGGCTTCTGGAAGCGGCAAAGTTGCCAAATGTATAGCTTCGACTCGGTACTATTAAGCCATGAAGGGAGCGCGTGCGCGCATTTTCAAGACCTCTTATTGAGGCCGGGCTATGTAGCACTGATGCCTTCAGGCTATCGGGTCGCGTGATTGCCTGGCTGCAGCAGGCACGTCGTTGCGAGTCAGGATGAGCAGAAGGTGACTCGCCGTGATGGATGAGGGATGCGGATTGTGGGGGAGGTAGATGATGACATTGACTACCGAGAGATAAGATCCGATCTCAACGGGAACGGGACGGTCGGTAGGTAGTGACCATGTGCCCGAGTCAGGCGGAGGGTTGAGCTGCAGGCGCGGGGGTCAGGGGGCCGTGGGCCAATTACAAAGAGCCCATTTATTTATCAACCAAAACGGGCTCGTACTATTTATTTATTGGAGCTCAAGAAGTGTATTCTGTTCAGAACTCGGGATACACGATCACTGGACATGAGAACGTACAGGATGTGTCATGATAATCAAGATATTTCCTTACTGTCTCAGTCTCGGGTGCTTCTATGTTGCACAGTGTTACACTACCGATCCAAGCTATTTTCCTTCAATATTCAACCACATACCCGTAATATCACATTTCTCGAATAAGGTAAATCTTTAAGGGATCTTTGTTGCTTCTTTCCCTATCTTAGCACGCCCACCTAAGATTTGTCATCCAAACAGAGAACTACCCGGGAGACCAAGTTTGCAACCTTTCACGTGGTAGGCAACCTATGCGGTGCAGGTATGTTATGCATTGTTGATACACACAAGTTGGCATAAGGATTGTCATGTTTGCGCTCAGATATCCTAGGGATGTGTAATCTTTTTTGTTTTATGTTGTGTTATGTTATGAGTAGTCACATCAGGACAAAAAAACTTCACAACACCAACTTCAAACGTATAAACTACATGCTAATGTTTTGTATTCTTCTTGGTTAGCGTGGCCTTCTCTATGTCAAAGTCGATCTAGATATCTAGTCATCCAGAGGGAAACGGTCAGTGAACTTAAAGGTAGCCAGGCCGTCCTTGAGGTTTTCAACAAGAGAATCCACATCTCTCGACAGATATACACCTTCTCCGTTACCAACTCTCGCTACTTGAGCCGCTGACCTCGCGCTTCCGACAAATCCCACCGGCTTTCCCCAGTGATATCCATCCACGACAATTTGTGTAGGTCGGCCAGGAGGGAAAAGTGTTGACTTGCTCGTACCATTAAAAAGAGACTCGGCACCGCTGGCAACAACAATGCCATCAAACTGAGCTGCCTCTGCAGCATTGTAGGTAACCTCTACATCATCCCCGAGAACCTCACCCACGATCGACACAGTTACCTTGTCCTCAGCGAGAGCTTCCTTGATAGCTTTGGCCTGCTGGATCGAGTTCTTCGAGTTCGTGGACGCTAGAACCCCGATGGTGAGTGTGGCAATGCTGGGTAGCTTGGTTCCAAAGACGGAGACTCCAGCTGTGGTGTTATCGTGATAGTAGGTGTCGTCAGCCTCAGGAGATTCGAGACCCAACGCCTTGGCCACCCTGACAGCGATATCATGACTGATCTTGTTCAGCTGGTAGAGCACATTCTTCTTGACGCTTTCGGACTTCAGGTTACTTGTCTCAAATCGAATAGCGTTAATAAGGAACTGCTGCTCCGCCTTTGTCAACGAGTTGTAGAACAGTCGTGGCTGACTCCAATGATCAGAAAAGGTGGATGCTCTGGCGCGCACTAGGTTTCCTGAGACCTTACGACCTGGGGCAGTAAAGAAGCCCTTGCCCTGTGTTTGGTTTGCCTGGGCAGGGTTTCCCTTGTTAAGGGTGTTGGGGGTATCTGCAGGTGTTAGCTACCTATCGGGCAGATCGAGGATGATGGACAACTTACAGGGAGCAGTGTTCTTGTGGATGAAGTTCTGGGCAGCTCCGTCTCTGTTGTTGTTATGGATAGGAGACAAGGGTCGGTTGATGGGAATTTGCTCAAAGTTAGGACCGCCATGACGGTTGAGCTGGGTATCAAGGTAAGAAAAGATACGTCCCTGCAGCAGAGGGTCGTCAGTGAAGTCAATACCACGAACAATGTGGCCAGGTTGGAACTAAACAAGTCAGTGATAGCCCCTATTAAGCGTAATGTTCAACTCACCATGACTTGTTCAGTCTCGGCAAAGTAGTTGACTGGGTTTGCATCCAGCTTCATAAGGCCGATAGGCTGAAGAGGCACATACTCCTCTGGGATGATCTTGGTAGAGTCTAGTACATCAAAGCCAAACGCAAGAGCCTGGTCCTCGTCAAAGATCTGAGCGTTAAGCTCCCACTCGGGTCCGTTTCCAGACTCAATGGCGTTCCAAAGGTCTGCGCGGTGGTAATCGGCATTCTTTCCCGCAAGGTGCTGGGCTTCATCCCACACAAGGCTGGCCTTGCCCTGCTTGGTTTTCCAATGGAACTTGACGAACTTTGTGTCGCCATCATCAGTCACAAAGCGAAAGGTATGTACACCGAAGCCGTCCTATGCGCGTTAGAGGAAGGGCTCAGTTTGAGGTTCACTAACTCACCATGTGTCGGTAACTTCTGGGAATACCGTTTCCAGCCATTGCCCAGAACAAAGTGTGCAGCGTTGTAGTCTGCTGACTGAAAAAGTCCCATGCTGAGTCGTGTGCCGTGGCCGCCTGGGGGATCTCGCTATCAGGAGAGGGCTTGACTGCATGAATAAGGTCTGGAAAATGAATGGCATCTTGAATGAAGAAAACAGGAATATTGTTCCCAACCAAATCATACGTGCCGGCATCGGTGTAGCTGTTCAGGTCAATGAGATTTGTGCTTTTTAAGTGGGAGTGGGCTTCGTACAAACGAGTAGCAAATCCGTGAACATCACGCACGGTATCCGCGCTACCTCTTGACCCAGCAACGGTCGAGAAGCGAACAAAAGTTGGAGTTTTCTTGCCCTTGGAGCTAAGAAACGAAGCTGCAGTAATATTGCTGTAGTCGCCATAACTTGTGAAGGTTCCATGTGCTCCGGCACCTCGGGCATGGACGGCGCGCTCGGGGACCTGCAGCTTGAGGTTAGTTCCACCACATATTCATCACGGAAAGGAGGACATGCTCGCTCGTGATCAAAATGGGTGATTTTCTGGCGGAAGATGAAGTCTTCTAGTAGAGTCGGGCCCCGTTCTCCGGCCTTAAGACTCTCCTGATCCTCAAAGGGGCCGCCAACATCGGAACTCATGTACCCCTTGCTATCGTCGACTTCATAGTCCTTCAAGTGCTCACGAGAGCTTTGCTCGTTCCTGGCTGCCAGCCGGCCTGGATCAGCAAAGGGACACTGTCCAGCAGATAGACTGGAAAAGCCAAGGAAGGCGACGAGAAGTTTAGAAGACACCATATTTAGAATGACAAGAATTGTCAACTAGGAAAAGATGATCCTTAAGTCATGCAGTGATGATATCAAGTTCCAGGCAGGTCGGGATTCTAGTCCTTTATATTCAATGAGATATATCCCAGTATCAAGCAAACTGGGGATATTTGGAATCACTCTGTACCTTGAACAGAGGGTCCATGTCATCCCCAGGACTAGCGAGTGATGTAAACCGGATCTTCGGACACGGTGCTGCAGTCACTGAGCAGGATGTCGTAAGCCATCAAGCATGGGACCTCTGCCTTGAAGTGTACTCATCCCTGAATTGTGATAAAATAAGGCCACACTGGGTCTAGACGCATTTGATCTTCCTCTTGTATCGTGATTTACATGAACTTGCCAATGTGATAGACGGGATGCTTATGCATTGAATCCCTGCACGTCTTCTGGCTGAGCCTACGGGATGTGGGAGGACAAAGATCGAGAGGTAGTTACACAGAAACATGAGGTCCACAACAAGAACACTTCGCATGCCGAATTGTGATCTTTCGGAAAAGGCTTCTAGCAAGGGCGTAGTGGTGAAACCAAAATCTTCCGAGAGACTGGGCAAGCACGGCGCGTTGGAGGAAAAATGACCAAGCATAATGGTATTTTGTGGGTTTCAATGGAACATGGCGACTCTGGGATCGGCTGAATCGTGTTTGTCGTGAAGATGAGTTGCGTCATAGATGTTGTGCCATTTCAATGCCCGATTGTTGGGATTCGGAGTTGAAGACGAAATAAGCTACTGCCGAAGATCGCCAATGTCAACAGAAGGCCGATGGATACATGATTCGATCGCCCAATCAGAGACTCTGAATTGTTAACATGATACCACTGCTGGATGGGGTAGTATTACTGCCATCAAGGGTCCCATGTGCCAGCGGTGGTGTGCCAAGATGCACGAACGGTCACTTGAAGCGCCTACGAGCCATGACAACGAGCTGAACAGCAGGCTTTATTGGTTAGCTGGTGCATTTAGTCCGATTGACAAGAATAAAAACCATTGGGGAGAAATGAACTGTTGACTGCTGGTGTTGAGAGATGGATTTTTATGTTAAGAAGATACGAACGACATACTTGCAAGGTTGCGACATAGAGTGGTCATAATGACGAATACCTGGCGCTTCATTAAGAGGGGGTGATCTTGGCAATTAGAAACCTCGGGACTCTGAGGGCATTGCAGCAGAAAATCGATTTGAATCCAGGAGCACAATTGTGTCTTCTGGCGGATAGGCGAAGGTGATCGATTGGACCAGACCTTTTAAATTTCTGTTTTGCTCAGCTGTGTCCCTCCGAGTGTCCATAAAGCAATATTATGCCATTATGCCCGCACACGTTTGACGTAGGGCGGAAACCGTTAAGATTAGATTTCGCACCTTTCGTTCAAATAAAAAGAGCTGCTTCTGAATTTGTTTTCTAAATAAAATGTTTCTGCATTGCATTGTAGTGTGCTTTCCAGTAAAGTCCAGGGTAAATCTCGATAAACACCCAATGTAAAGATACCTCTATATCTAATTCAGTTAGACATATATAAGATACTGTATTTGTCTATAATTATATCCCCAACGTAGCTACTATGATATGTACTACAGGTAGGTAGTTAATATAAAGTTTCTGGCAAATACAAAAAGGCGCTAATCTAAGCAGTCGCGCAACGCCACTCCCGTCGGGCTTTGTACCGTCTCCAAAACTTTCATCTTAACTGAACAACCTCATACAATGCATCATAAGATTGTGGCAGGGTATTCTGCCTAATGAACCTGCATGCGGTTACATGAGGCTCTCTCATTGCCTAATCGTGTCAGCTTAATTTTTCCGCATTTCTATCACTTAACTCTCCAATATCTTTGGCCTGATCGACTTCTCGAAGAATCATCGAGACCGCTTTGCGAACACCGTACGGCTGGCCATCGAGATGCCTGACCCTCTCTGTGGCTGCCAGTATTGCTGGTCTCGCAAGCCTTGCTGTTACCGTATTCCGATATGTTTTTAAGCTCGCTCAAGCTGCAGACAGCGCAAAGACGACATTGTGTTTTTATCGGGCGGAATTAATGGGTTCTCGGGTGTTTTGAGAACCCTCCATGCTCTGGCTAGTGAGCTAGAAGCCAGAAGACTGCTCTTGCTGGAGTATGCCGTATAAATGTCAGTACAGGTTCCATTTGGTTGTGTGCTAATAAGACTACCTCGGCGAGTTCGTCACGGATGCGGACCGCCGTAACGCTCTTAGGGGACTGCCGTCTGCTCCACCCCGTAGTTATCGTCGCCTATTGAGAGTGATATGCGTGGCCGTGTTGCCAACACGATCGATGGTCTGATATTTCCTAACCATGTCAGAGAGTTTAGAGGTGCTGCGAACCCAACTGTGACGCCTCTGAATCGTCGAGCGGAACAAATTCTGGTCGATCGAATCAGGGAAATAGGCGTCGGCGGCTATCATGATACCCCAAGCGACACATCGTCAATGGCATTGATCTTACAATAAGAACCGTGTGATTATTGCGAGTCAGATCTATGCATAAATTCCTTACACCAGCCAGTGAGATTGGAATTTGTTGTCAATATTCAGTAAATCGAGTGGCATAGGAATAGCTTGAACTCAGACAATCGGGAAGGGTGCATGACAGGGTATGTTACGAGAATTGAATTTATAAGATGCAGCACAACATTCCTTTGTTCTGCGAAGAGATGTAAATTCAGAACATTAAACTCGTCAACTGTCATAAGCTTAGACCGAGACCAATTCCAACGACTCCAACACAAGATACGTTTTGAAGAATCCAACATAAACGCCAACACCACGCTAACCGAGAGTCTTCCTAACCTAATAGAATTCCGACCTCATCCTTAGCTTGTGCCTCCCACGTCTTGAGCAAGATCTGACCAACACCCCTCCGGTACGCAATACCGCCAATACGCTCGATCCAAAGAACGTTGACAAAGTCAATCATTTCATCTGCATCCATGTGCTCCTCAAACTTCTCGGTGTCAAAGACGTGCGAGCCACGGCGTTCCGTGGCCGTTGATATCGCAATGAACTCGAGCCGCTCCTCGCCGTCATAGTTGGAGGATTGGATACCTAGCCATGCATCGTGGGCACGGAACTGGCCTGCCCAGCGGTTCGCCTTGTTCCAGATGGTACCCACAGCGAGAGGTGGATTGGGTCGATCCCGATGTGCGAGTGTCGAAAGAAACTCGACTTCAAAGAAGCCAGACGTTGTTCGGAAGGAGAGCAGTGGGCCAGGGTAGGCTTGCTCGCCCACAGGCGGCTCATAGCTACTCGTCTCAGGAGGATCTTCAACCGGAATGGGGTATTTGAACAGCGCAGACTCATCACTGTCATGCCTGTAGTACGAGCCGCTCCGGGACCATCCCGGAGGAAGGTCTTGAGTGGGGCTCCGACGGCCCCGGAGCTCCCGGTATTGGAGGCCGGTGTTCATGACAGGCACAGTTGCTGCACGGTCTGTCAAGTTCCAACTAATGGTCGGTCTGATCCGAAAAGGGTGCGCGGACTTATACCGCTTAGTTTCTTGGCCACGTTTTCCCGTTCGAGCCTCTTCGACGTAGTCTGCTGCGGCTCTCCACAAAGTCAGGTCGACTGGAATGTTATCAAACCACCAGCCCATCCAAGACCATGATGGGAGGAATGGCGGGCGAGACAGAGCTCTCCGCCTAACGGAAGCATGGGGACGCCAGAGCAAAGCAATATCCAGGAACATTATAGGCATGCCATAGATGAAACCGCCGGGGAATGAACGAGAAAGAACATGAGTAATTCCAGCAAAAGCAGGTAGGGTGTCGTCAACGAGTGTCAGTTTCCGTGCACTGTACTCCATGACAATGCGCGCAAACTCGTCAAGGTCAGGCCAAGGTGGATGCTGATATGCAAAGTCAGCCTCAGGAACCACGCCAACGCACTCCTGGCGACCCCCTCTGAGCTTCTTCATCACGCTGTTCGGACTTCCCTGCCATGTCTCGCAGTGGCATTCCCAAGTTATTGCATCGTCAAAGAAAAAGACTGAACGTCGAGAATAGATGCGCTCAACAAGAGTCCAACCTCTGGTGTACCATGGCGAAGCTGCCACCAGCTCTTGGTGGCTACGGCCGGTAGTTCGGATGCCGCGTGATGATCGTTTTGGATCAAGAGAAGCTAATCCAGTGTGAACATCACCAGAAGCTGCCACGATGGTAAGATAAGCATTGGAAAAGACGAACGCCATATGTTTGATATGGTCGTCCATCTCTTCCCGGTTATCCTGGATTATACAGATCCGATCGATCCAGATATGTCGGATACCTAGCTTCTTGGCAAGCCACATAGCGTCCAGATATGTTTGGGGCATATCTAGGTTGGGTAGGCGATCTTGATAAGCCTCCAGATTAGCCTGGAGCAACTGCGTAAACGCCTCTGGCGAGTTGCGCTGAACTCCATTGACATAACTTAAAGCTAAGTAACGATCCTTGGGTGTTGTTTTGACCAGACGACGCTCAACAACGTCAATGAGCCAGGCAGGGCGCCACGTCGTGATGTCAGTGTCGGAAGAGATGGCGCAGTGGTGGTGATGTTCAGCGTTGCAAGCGTCGAGCCACTCGCGGATACGGAGAACTGGGCCACCCTTTGTAACGGCGGTGGAAGCGCGGCGCGAAATTGAAGAGGCCACGGGCGGTATGGGGATGTCCTTCTCCTTGTCACGAGCTGCTCTGAAAGACCCAAGGAGGCGGTCGGTGATGCTGTTTCGCTTACTGGAAGCTGGAGGATGGTCTCGATCGCGAGGCTCTCGAGGTATGCGAGGGGGCACACGACTTTCGCGGCGCCTGTCTCTGTCGATATCTCGGTCTTTGGGTCTGTCTCTGTCTTTGCCATTGACAGGATCCCTATCCCTTCCGGTATCGTGGTCTCTGTCTCTTCCATTATCGCGGTCTTTTTCCCTTCCGTTGTCGCGTTCTCTATCTCTTGAACTATCCAGGTATCTGTCTCGGTCCCTGTCTCGGTCCCTGTCTCGATCTCTGTCTTGATCTCTGTCATGATCCCTGTCATAATCTCTGTCTCGATCTCGGTCACGATCTTTGTCCCTGTCCCTGTCCCTATCTCTCTCTCTGTCCCGTTCGTGATCGCCGTCACGGTCGCGACTATTGTCACGTTCGATATCGCGATCAACATCACGATCGATATCTCGTTCTGTGTCTCTGTCCACATCCCTGTCCACGTCTCGGTCGTGATCTCGGTCGTGGTCTCGTTCCCAGTCTCTTTCTCGATCTCTTTCGCGATCTCTAGCTCGGTCCCTCTCGCGATCCCTCTCGCGATCCCTTTCGCGGTCCTTCTCACGGTCTCTGGGTCGATCACGATCTGGCTCCGGGGAGCTTCCATCGCGGGAATCATGCGACGGGCTGCGGTTTGGCATCGTCGGTCAAGACTACAGGCCTATAGCAAGAGCGCAGCAGGAGTCGCGGTGTAGCGCATACCAAAGTTGTTGTCGCGAAATTACCTCCTAGGTAATCACAGAGTTAAGAAATGATCAAAGCGTTAGGAAGTAATGAATATCATGTTGATGCCCGAGAATGGGTCGTCGTCAATGTGGTAGTCGGTCAAAGCCCCTCAGCTTTCGCGGCCTGGGTGCATAGCGATGTGATCTAATTGGTCCATTAAGCCGCACAAACAAAGACAACGTCATCCCAGCAACGGGGCTGAAATGGAGCTATGAAGGTACTAGAATATAATCAGTTAGGTGCGAATTTCTAATTCTTCACCGATTTGCGTCTCATTCTGGCCGTCGTCCAGATCTACCGGTACTTTATAGGATCAAGAGCAACTTCCTCCAAACTATTAACCACTTTTTCCAAGGCAGAAAGTAAGCTCCTGTACAATCAGTTCTAGTCAGTAAGTCGCTGTTTCTCGAATACTGTGCAGTCCATAAAAGGTAAGTACCGAGCGGCAATACCTACATGGAAGAGCAGGTGCTTGAAATAGATAAGGTACTCTGCACACCGCTGTATTTTTTATCCACTGCTTCCTTGAGGGTCCTTTCCCAAGAAGTTACAGCAAGACCCATGGTCACCAGTTGCTTTTTCTCGTCTCTCAATATACTTAGCGTGGAGTATTTGAACGTCTTTTGGACATTATCACGGGATTGCCGCTCACCCTTTCTTATATCGCGAAAGATATTCAGCAGATGTCACCACAATGTGACACGAGTACTCAGAACAAAAGCCAAAAAGATAGCGGCTAGGTCGGTCTCATCCGAGAGAAGCATCACAGTACTCTCAGTTTTGGAATCACCGAAACAAACATTGTACTCAAGTCCTTGGGACCGTCACGCGTGATTATGATCTCGGTGAATAAGATTCTGGCAAAGGAGCGACTCTGTGATATGTTAGCTTAATAGGTATGTTATGCGACGGATATGCCGGACATACTTGTCTGAATAGATCAAATGTCGGCTGCAAAATTATCTGGCCAATTTCATCGAGCATTTCTTGAGTTCTACAACCGACAGGCGAGGACACTCCAATTACTTTTGCGTTGTGGCCTGTCTTCCGCTCAAAAGTGCGTTTATGATCTTGACCTGCTGGCAGTGGTTGAAATATCTTACCGTCACTGAACGTAAGGATTCCGATTTCGTCTCCCTCCATGTACTCCTCGATCATAGGCAAAGGAAATTCAAGCTATCCAGGATCGCTTGTACATAATGGCACTTTCTAGTTCTCCCCATCGCGAGGTCGTCTGTTTTGATGATAATTCCATGATTAACGTTTCGGCTTTGAACCTGGGCCTTGTCTACTGAGTTGAAATTTTATTCATGATAGTGTGGAAATGTGGTACTTGTTCATGAAGTCTTTTGCAAACATTTTGGGTCTATCAAACTCAGCAGCCTCTCGAGTCACGACGAAGCATGGGATGCAAATTATGGAATTGTCGACTTTGGTACGTTTAGTAGTACCTACCCAACCGATCTTCTCGGAAGTACCTCTCTAAATGCACCAGTCTATTCATGAACATGCAGCTTCTATGACGGTCTTTCTACCCCACGTTGAATTTGGTAAGAGGAGAAGCTGAGGATGCTGGTTGAAAGTAACATACGCCAGACAAACGTCATCAACGAAACTGCTTATTTAAATCCCCAGCCCTGAGAAGAACCTAGTCGATTAACGAGCAAAAAGCCAAAATAATCGAATTTCATCTAAAGAACAACATGTCTGATAAGGGGTCAATTGGTCTGGCGCTATCTAAGAGGCAGCCTCTGCTCAAGGATAAGCCAGCTGTGGGCGACAACAATTCCCTCCTCCCAAAAGCGACTAAAACTCATCCTAAGGGCAGCAAGCACGATGAAAATGCAAACGTCTATTTCATAGGAACAGCTACAACCATAATTGAATGGCAAGACTTTCGTCTCCTCACTGATCCAAACTTCCTTCACGCGGGCGACCATGTTCATCTTGGGCCCGGGGTTACAGCCCAGCGAAAGACAGACCCAGCTGTTGAACTAGAAGAACTCCCATCGTTAGACGGAGTCCTTCTCTCACATTATCATGAGGATCATTTCGATCGATTGGTGGAGGACTCACTCAACAGGGACTTTCTGATCGTTACTACGCCACACGCGCATAAATGTCTGACTTCAAAGGACGACCCTTTTCGCAACGTTCAGGCGCTTGACTTCTTTGACCGTCTGGAACTCAAATCTGAAGACTCAAAGGAACCGCATCGCCCAGTCGTCAAAGTCACCGGAATGCCCGGCAAACACGTCCCCCCGGGGCCCCTGGCCGTAGTGAACGACCTTCTTGGTGCCGTCCCGCCAACCAACGGCTGGATGCTTGAGTTGGGATACCACAATGATGGAGAAGATAAAATCCAGACTGGTTATCGGATTTACATCTCGGGAGATACTCTTCTCGTCGATGAGCTCAAGGACATTCCCAAGTGGCTGCAGGATGAGCACATCGACCTGATGCTGATACACTTGGGAGGAACCACGATTCCTGGGCCTTCGGCACCGCTGATCATGGTCACGATGGACGCGAAGCAAGGGATAGAGATGATCAAAATGATGGATCCGGATGTTACGATTCCTATTCATTTCGATGACTACGATGTGTTTTTGTCTCCTCGAAGTGACTTTGAGAAGGCTGTCAAAGAAGCTGGAATGGAGGATCGGGTAGTCCTCCTTGATAGAGGAGACAGATACCGGTTCGCTGTGAAGAGGAACTAACTGCACTGACTTTTAACGAGGTAATTAGTTGGAATATGAGTGCGGGAGCTAGGATCTTTCATTAACTGTGATGGCCACATGTCTAACAAGGCTATTCCTTTGTCAGTCTCACCTCAATTAATTATTTCCATCTAAATTCAGACACATTTCAACATCTGGAGTAATTCAGCTGAGTTTCTAAATCCTCGCCAAGACTACCTATGATTCAAGACTCATCCAAACGTATACACTCTTTTCTCAATTTACACAGTCTCATCTAAGATAAGCTCAAATTACCTAAATTCTTTCATCTCTTTAAATCCACGGGTTACTGGTCTAGCTTTAAGATCAATGGGTTATGCAGCCCTCGCAGGTCTAAGCCCTTAAATATTGTTCTTTACTAAATGAAGCCACCACAGTGACAATTGTAAGAGTGATTGGAGGCAGCTTGTACCTCACCCCCCTGAGATAATGCTTTTCAAGTTTGTGCTAATATTTGAACATCGGTACTTTATATACTTAAATGAACGTGGATTCTTCGTTCATTGGTGGCATTACGACCCATGGGCCCTTCGAGCAGGTAATGGAGGTGGAACAGATTGAATAAGAAATATACTACGTGTTGTGGTATCACACTCTATGTCGAACAATGTCAACTTATCTTGCTTCGACAGAGATGGGCGGACCTCTATTATGTAATTACTGCAGCCTCTACTATGAATCTGTGGTGAGGCTCCTGCTCCATGGAGGTTGAACAAGTAACTACGAGAAAGGTTATGGCCTGAGGAGCTGTGTATTGGCTCAAGGAAGGCTACCTGACGATGTCGGTGGTTAAGGGTGATGGCATACCAGAAGCAGGAAGAAAGGTAGCGATCAAGTGGGCACCGGAAAACAGCAGGTAGGGAACAATCAGACTGATGCATCGACGACACGTTGTTTATCCCATTGTTCAGATGCCACAAGACTAGGTCAGCTCGCCAATTATGTCGAGCTATCAGACCTCGCCAAACCTTCCGTGCAATGGCGACACTTAAGACAATCATGCTCGTCGACGCTGTTTGTTCGATTGGGGGTGGTTTGTGGCATAGGAACCCGCTGGAACATCGGATTCCTTGTTTCCCTAATACCTCTGGCATAGATGGAAACCCATAAAGGGCAGTAGAACAAAAAGAGCCTGTGTATTGTAATATACCCTGTGATGTCGTCGCTAGGTTCTTGCCTTTTAATTGTCTTCTCAGAACTAAGGTTAATCTGTGACGAATGAGTAGCCAGGATCCAACAGCTCCACACGGGACAAGACGTGGGATCCCGAAGAGTGCCTACCCATTTTGGGTAGTGGCGAGAGATCGAGACTCCATACGTAGAAATGCCTCATAATGTAAAAGTAATTCTCGTTATTCAACAACAACAACATCTACGGTTGAATGGTCTAGTGGTTATGACGACTGCTTCACAAGGATACTTGTCATCGCAGTAGGCCCCGGGTTCGACCCCCGGTTCGACCTGTATTTTTGATTTTTTTTTCCCACTGCGAGCGAGGTCTTTGCGTATCACGCACGGCCTGAAGACTTGCCCCTTCATTCTAGAACAATCATACCCGCAGACGCACCTACAGTTGGTAGCATTTATTCCTTTTCGTTGATTTGCACCCCCGGGACTTGCCGTAAACCACTTATCCATCCATTCTCTCACCTTTATCTCACTAGAAATCATATGTACATCAACCCCCCGGTCATTTTTGCTAGCTTAGAGCCGTGAGGTAAGGGTCACTGGCGATGACTCGCAAAAGAAAGCATCTTCTCTTTTCTCTTCACATCGTTTTCGTCTTTCACCTTTCTTACCATAGACCCATTGTTCACCATCTGTGCGACTTTTCCTTCGAGTTATGCGCATCTGTACCCTTTCGCATCGTCAACCCGATCACAGGTAACCTTGACCTTCCTCATATTGATACACCTTGCTAATAAGGAATATAGGTAAGGCAAACACTCATCTGGAGGATTTCAGGCAGTTAAATCGGCAGAACGCCTGGTATGCGTTAGATACCAACGTCTCCAAATCGTTGCAGAGATTCCGAGCTATAAACATGGCGAACAGCAGTCCTTCTACTCCCAAGCTTCGGATGGCGAGTCTCACTCCCAGCGGTGCATCGAGCCCTCGGCCTTAGGTGTTAAGTATCGATTCTGGCAAGATATCAACGCCATAGCTTCTACCCCAGGAGATATCGCCCTCATCTTGTTCAGCAGAAATACAAGTTACACCCTTGACTGCACCTCTACCCCTGCCTGTACCTCCGTATGTCATCGAAGGTCAAATCTCTTGCCCTCTTTGTGATAATCGTGTTGCTGGAACAAACTTTAGCACTCGCCTTGCAGATGCTGTCACTCAAACTCAATCGATATCAGCCGTTTCAAAAATAAATAAATAAATAAAAAGCTCCCACTTGTCCAACCAACTGAGTACTATACCTCCTCAGCTCAATACATATTTGTCATTAATAGTCGATATTGATCTGACGGTCCATAACGGAGTTGAGACTAAGTGTGGGACGTCGAAGGAAGTCTACCCCTGCCTGCACCTCTGCATATCATGGAAGCAGCTAGATCCTCGCAATAGGGAGAATTATCCCATCATCAAGCCTACTAGGTCTCGAGACCCCCGAATTGACGACTGCGACATCGACCCTGCGACCGGGCAGCTCATGCCCCTGGTCCGTTATATCAAGATTCAAAGGGATACCATTGACGAGCACTGCCATGACAGAACCGACCCCGACTGGAGTCGACTGCATAACACCTCCGAATATGCAATTTCCAGCGGGATTGCGCGCTGAGGGGACATTAAGCAACAGATCGAACGAAAAGTGCAGGGAGACTAAATCGTCCCGTCTCTGCAGGAAGAGGAATGGCCCAAGGCATCTTGCACCCTTCGACCTGTGGAATCCGGGCCTTAGCCCTCGGAAGACCTGATCTTCGCCGGACTTACAGACAACTTTAGAATTGACATGGCTGATCGAGATGAGGAACGAGGAGGACGTCCTCCAGCGTTTCAATAATATGCGAACACAGTTCAAGGCGTGGCCTATTGCGCCCATTCCAGGCCTTACAAGCAACTTCAGAATTGACAGAGATCAGCATTCGGCTACCCGATGGCACGTATTCTCTTGTCAACTCACCGGCAACCCGTATCAGCAACCCTTACGAGGATGCCGATAGCCTCTCTTGTGAGAGGGTTATGAAATGCGCTTGTTTTAATATCAAAACAAATAGACCCTGGAAGAAATCTGACGCCGAATACGGCTTTAATGCAGATGGCATTTGTGCTGAATAGCTTGCTGATATACAACGGGAGTATATATTAGTAGTAGTTATTAGTTCTTTGCAAATAATGAACCAAATGTTCTTTAAATTATTTATTGTCCAATAGCTTATCACCTCTTTTACTTGCTTTTCACGATGGGCGCAATAGTGTGATTGAAGCGTCCTAACTGATAGTGAATTTTACTTGCTTTTCACATTAAATGCAACAGTACGATCAAAGCGTAATAATTAACAGTAAAATCCTTTGGGTGCGGTTTACAATTCATGCCTTATTTCCAAGTGTTAAACCCTTTTGCTTTACTTCCATATCTTGGTTATGCCTTGTCGTATCCGCCTATTAGACGCCTCGTTAATGCATCTCATATATACAATCCAGCTTGTCCATTCTCCGAAAGGCATCCATGCCATTCCTCTCACTCTCCAAGGATGCTGTGGTCATCTTAACATCCGCCCCAATTTCTTTTCTTTTTCTTAGTCGTCTTCGTCTTGGTTCGTCATGTCCTTGAACATTTAATCCACGCTGCGCTCGTCTTGCTTCATCATATAATCATCCATAGGATATCCGATCTGTAGGTGTGGTGAAGACCACTGGCTGGGAGGCGGATAACAAAATGATGGAATTTGGGGATGCCAATCGCGGGTCGGTAGTATAGCACGTCTTGGAGCTGTAGGCGGCGGGCCGTAACCACAAGATTCATATGTAGAGTGAAAAGTAATTGATATAACCATGCTGGTTAGAGGATCGTTGGAGAGCTTGTATCCTATGGAAAGGTGTATGCAAATGAGAGAAGTGGTCACCTTAAGAATGCATATCAGGATACAAGAAGGCGGGTAGGCTCATTGATATAGCGGCTCGGCAAATCCAGAAGTTCTGTATTCGCCTATCATCATCTTCATGGGCAACCATGCCTTTCTACCAGATGTGTAGAGATATAGAATACCGTATTGGAGCGTGTTTCGTTTGTTCAGAGTCGGTGTGTTTCTGACCTGAAAGTACTTTCCAGTGATTGTGGAAGGGAATCTTCTCTTTTTCGATTTCATGTTGGCGGCGGATCTTGAAGGACGAGAAATGAATTATTCGACAACCTCGTCATAAAGGAAAAATCTTCCAGCTGAATATGGTCGATGCAGGACGTCTTCGCCCAGCGTCTTCAAAAGAAGGACCTCGTGAGAACCAAGCTCAGGCTTAGATGCAGTACTGAGGGTTGAGCGGAATTTTGTCCACGTATCCACCTGGAGTGTCCTTATAAGCAGGACCTCCCTGGGATGTCACGCTTCTTGGCTGTCTTCATAAGAGACTTCTGGAAATACTGGAATTCGCCTCGGTAGGCCCTAGCTTCCCTGCCTGAATGGTCGGGCTGAAGGTCCTTGCGGAAGGAAGGCGCCGAGAGAGGGATCGTCATCAACATCTTGACTGTGATCCAAGTCAGCTTTGTTGATCGAAGGTTGGTTAGGGTTACTTACTTGTGAGTATGTCGCTTGTATTCCAACCTCTTGAATTGCAAGCTGATGTTTAGAGCTGAAGCTTGAAGCCTAAGTCCTTGACTTATAGGCTTGGTAAGTTCATTGGTCGCGACGGCCGCCGCTGCGAGAGGGAGAGGAGGGAGACATTCTCCACCGCCACCGCGGCGGTGGTGCTGTACCTGCAGCCTACTTGTCGGCAATAGTAGCAGGCCCAGTCACAGCAGGCTCGAGCTTAGGAGTCTCCGGCTCGGTGATGCCAGACTCGCTCGCGGCGGGCTCGATAGTGCTGGCCTCAGTGAACTCAGGCTTGGGGAAAGCAGGTTAAGTGAGACTAGGCTTAGTAGTCGCGGACTCGGTGATGTTAGACTTGACGATATGTTAAGTATTAACCTTGGGCGAAGCATCGTGGCCAATACGCTTAAACTCCGTGCCGGTAATAGTCGAGGATTTAGCTACCTAGGCCTTTAGTGTGGTAGGGATAGCCTGACTTGTTGCTCCAGAGTTTGGTAAGCTAGGCGGCATGCTTCTCCAACTCGGACTTTCCGACAGCGGGTCACTAAAAGAGGATAGATTTAAAGATTTCTTGGCCGTTTTGACGATTGCTAACGGTGTCTTCGCGAATAGTGCAACTGGCACAACGAAGCTTGGGGATATCTGCGAGGTCGATCCCGGGTTACTTCCTCGAGCTCTTCGTGGGTGTCGGTAGTGCAGGTAGACTCAGTCGTCG
This sequence comes from Fusarium sp. FL617, assembly GCA_030142105.1. Lineage (NCBI taxonomy): Eukaryota > Fungi > Ascomycota > Sordariomycetes > Hypocreales > Nectriaceae > Fusarium > Fusarium sp. FL617. Next base: position 1,371,331 of record JAREIL010000010.1, on the reverse strand, counting down.
CTTAAGCAGGTCGAATTCCAGAGCGGATTTCGCGACTTTGTTCTTCTCAGCCTTAACGCATTACTGAAGGTAATGTCGCTCGGAAGAAATAACCGACACCTGCTCCTCTAAGCATGATACCTTACCTAGTCTTAAGCCGTTTAAGTTCCTTATTTGTTAGAGCGTAATTAGTTGCAGTCTAAGCCTGCATGGGGGATACTACTCGAACTGTTAGTGGATATTAACAACGCAGATGGATCTGATAGTATTAATGATATCGCTAATGTCCGGAGTATTAATGGCATTTATTGAGTTAATGTCCTGAAGGGGAGCGGGTTAAATAAGCCTTTAAATATTGTGGATTTCTTACTAAAGATTTAAGGTGAGCGCGAGTATACAAGCGTACTATGTCGTGTAAATCCTGGTTGGTCGACCTATAAGTAGCAGCTGCGGCTATAGCGAGCAAGACTGCGTTATGCTAATTTTCATGGAGAATCTGCTTAATAAACTTAGTGGTAAATTTATAAAGACCACTGATCTTATAATACAGGCCGATGGCGTTGACATTGATGTGACAGAGCAGGAGGTTGTGGACATGCTCCTTGAAGCGCGGAGAATCGATCCGATAAACTTGATACCAGCTTTCCTCTCCTCGATGCCAGTAAATCATTGAGATTCATACCGCTTGATCAGCTGATTCGTCTCCACCCTGATAGCTCGCTGCAGTCTATCACACTCGGTCAACAAAGCTTCTGTCTGCCTGCGCTTCTCGGCTTCGGGGTCCTAGTTCGCAGATGGCAGCTTGCTCTTCCCTTTCTCACACGCCGTTCGGGCGGGCATGCACTAAAGCGAGCGTCGTAAGCTTCCCTTCTGCGACTAGGAGGCCATCTGCTGCTTTAAACTTCATCAAGTTCGCCTATGCTGAACCCGGGGATGGCGACAATAAAGGGTCGACGCCTCTGCAGGCAGGCAGGCATTGTAGATAGTCGCGATGTGGCCGGGCTCGACCCTGGGCAGAAAACCCTATGACTCGGGTCCTTGTCGCATTTCGAGGTTCATGTCTGCTACGCCTTGAAAGCCCCCGGCTTCCACTGGTCGAAGGGTGCAAGCTGCTGTGGTCCACTCCTATTCTCACAGAGACTGGGGCATGATCTGGTCTTCCTGGACTTTCCTTTCAATTTGCCTCTTGATGGGATCGGGTCGTACATCTTCCCATTTGGCAGGGTTTGGGGTGTAACACACTGTACCATCTGCAGCGATGTGATGGTGAAAGATCTTGGTCTAGGTCCAAATCCACTAAGAAACTTTCCACGAGCCGCGACCGAAACAGAATCAATCAGTGGCGTCGAGCCTTGTGATCCGAATGTCTGATAGTATTAGCTCCAAAACCATTTGATGCACGCTTCTAATGGCATACCTCATGAACCTTATCAGGAGCCTCGCGGAGGACATGAAACTACTTGCAGACCTTGACCTTGTGAAGTCGGAACAGTTGACCTTGGCAAACAAGGGTGAAATCAGGAAGATCAAGGTGCTTTAGGTTGTATCGTTCTGACGAGGAAAACCTGGAAAGGAAAAAATCCCGATGCTTGAAGATAATAACGGTGATAAATGAAGGATAAAGATGATTTGGCAAAGTCGTCTACGAAGAGTGACTTAAGAGCGCAGTGAGAAGGGCACCTCTGACTTGGGCAGACCCCACACCAACGTCAGGAAGGCATTTCTCACACATGAGATAACAAAACAATGGAATTAGCCTTACCAACGCTTGGTCGGACTCATTTCTCAAACACTAGATTCCTCTAGTATCTGTCTACATATGATAACATTAGCCACTCAAGGTTCACTTCCACCGAAACGATACGTGTGGTTTGGGTCACCTCTCTTGATGTTGCCTCTCCTATAAAATTGTTCGAATACTCCGAAACCTAACAATCGATGGAGCTAAACTCAAACAAACAAGCATTCTTATACAAACTCCAGGCCCCGGGTTTACCGCCATTCGCAGCAGGCTGGTCTCCTTCTCGCTTCACGTCTACCAAGTTCCCGGAGAGCGCACTTATCGCTGGCACTTCTACGTCTATCTCAACGAGAGTCTTAAGAACCTCTGCGATACTAATAGTAAATATGCCAGCATCGGGGGCCTCGTATTCTAGATAAAACCATTATAAATTAAACTTACAGGTAAACTTGCTATTCGATTCGTCATCAGATATTAACCTTTTATACACTTTATTACCAACTTTGAGGTTCTCTCTTAAAAACACCAATCGACCTTACGATCAGAGTCTCACTTTTATTGACCTTCACGAGGGTTCTTGTACACGAAACAGACCCCAGGTTCTCCTCAATATCCATTTTCCACGTTTCCGAAAATTCGGGAGTTCAGTGTCCGCCGTCATCGGCCGTTGGTTGTCGGCGTGCTCTTGTTGTCGGAGGACGATGTCTGCGAGATAATGTTGGAGAAATCCCTATTAGATCAACGGTTTATATACCTCGGGCTTGACATTGAAAAGTGCAGGGTCATTCGCACCGTGGTAACTAGTGTGTGTGCGCTCACGGCGTCCCTGGTCCTCCTTCAAGATCGCGACCTCATTCGACCCCCGGTTCGACCTGTACTTTCGTTCTTCCTTTTCACGAGGTCTTTGCATATCAAGGCCTCATCTTTGTGAGTCTTTCTTTTTTACGAATCGTATGGTTGACACGCTGCGAAGGGCCATCATTATTGACTACCCTCTCAGTGTCTAAGTCTTGGACGTGGAATGTGCGAAAACTATTTTAGAGTCTACTCTACCTCGCAGTGGGAAAGATTTGCGACCTTAATAGTTGCTGCATGGAGACCAATCACGATGCTACTCAATTTTGTCTTAAACTCGTATAAAAGCTTGGTCAATGCTTTATCTTTCCATGTTGTGTTTTGACTTACACAAGCCCCTATAGCGGTTAAGGAAAAGCAGTTAGAATATCTATGGTAAATTTTTGATTGATGCCTCGTTGAACTTCCATCCAAGGAATTTCTATGGTTTATGGGTAATAACTTACGTTCCTTCCTAATGCTTGGGAGCTGTCTCGTCACTTACAAGCCAGGTTCTGCTGTTTCTATGAGACCAAACTCCGTTCAATAGAGAGGCTCCGCTTTCAAGGCTAAGTAAAATGGGAGTGGATGTAGATAGAAAGACCATGACACAATGGCTTTGCACTGGTTTCAACACAAACGAAGCGTATAAATACAATTCACTAGGGGACATTGACTCGTCTCATAAACGTAGTCTTCAACTAAAACAGAGGAAGAATGACTGAAAGAGGGAACATCATAGGGAATTGAATTCATCGCTTCAATTGCTATTTCTAGGCCAAACCTAAGCTGTGACTGAGCCAAATTGATGGTCGTCAGAGACGTCGCATTTATTGCCAAGTCTACGAAAGGATAAAAGAAGGGGGGGAAACATTCCCATTAAAGTTGTTATTCTTGATTTCTATCAGAGCTTATGTACTTTATAATATATGTATAAGAAGAAGGAAGCATGGAGATAAAGATATATTAACTGGAGACTCACCAAGTGCGATTGAGGAAGACGCTAAATAAGATGTGCAAACCGTCCTATATTCTTTTTCTTTTTCTTTTATTTCTTTCTTTTTCCTATTGCAAGACAGCAGTATAAAAGAATAAACTAATATGGAAACTCCTCGAAATCTCTTGAGTGGTCATGAGTTTGTATATCGGGAATTGACAAAGCAGCATCAACTAATTCAAAAGCTCCGAATACTACCCCACCTTTCTGTGATTTTCTGCCAAGTGGTGGAACGTAGACTACGTAGCTCGTTCTTCTTCCTCAATTAACCAAGCAGAACTTCACCAGATATGACGCGATTTCGACCTTGTATTGACCTTCACGCAGGTCAGGTCAAGCAGATTGTTGGTGGGACTCTTGACAGCTCCTCAGCGGCTCTGCAGACCAACTACGTCTCCCAACATCCTCCTGCTCACTTTGCCCAACTCTACCGGGACAATGAGCTTACTGGCGCACATGTCATTATGCTAGGCCCAGGCAATGACGGGCCTGCTAAAGAGGCTCTTCAAGCCTGGCCTGGTGGTCTTCAGGTCGGGGGCGGCATCAATGACAAGAACGCAAAAGAATGGATGGATGCGGGTGCGGAGAAGGTATAGCATCGAAATTGTCTCACGTGTGAAGAGTGGCTAATTCGTCTTGATTCGGCAGGTCATCATTACTTCGTACCTTTTTCCGGAGGGCCGCTTCAGTCAAGCGAGGCTCGATGCGGTGCTGGAAGCTCTTGGTGGGGACAAGAACAAGCTTGTCATTGACCTGAGCTGTCGTCGTCGCGGGGATGATTCTTGGTTCGTTGCCATGAACAAATGGCAAACCATTACTGACATGGAAGTTAACCAAGGTAAGTCTTGGAGGACGCTGAATATGTGCAAGTCAGTGAGTGACTCACGGATGCAGAATCCATCAAGGCCCTGGAGCCCTATTGCTCCGAGTTCCTCATCCATGCCGCAGATAACGAGGGTTTACAAAAGGGAGTTGACGAGAAGCTTGTGGAACGACTTTCACAGTGGTGCACGATCCCAGTGACTTATGCGGGTGGTGGCAGACATCTCGAGGATTTAGAGAATGTCAAGAAACTCAGCAACGGTAAGGTGGATCTCACAATTGGAAGTGCCTTGGATTGCTTTGGAGGCTCGGGAGTCAAGTTTGACGATTGCGTCGCCTGGAACAAGACGCAGGATAATTAAAAGAGAAATCAGAATGGCAAATGATTCAAACTGTTAATACAACAAGGTTAATGCCACAGCATACCGCTGTAGTGACACACACACTTGACAAGTCCTTTGTAAAAACAGTCAGGGATCTAATCGTATTTAAGCATTTTTATGGCAGAAGATCATTGTGTTGCCCCAAGGTTTACTGAGGATTCTTTGAGGTGAGCAGATATCTAGATCGATACTGGTGTTGTTTGAAAGGCTTGATGCGACCAGTCAGCGACCCTGGACTGGTTGCATCGCATTGGATCTAGGGTAGCTAATGCAGGACCGTCTTGTTATTGATTCGAAATCATAACGTAGCAATCAGATGCAAAGCGCAAAGACACAAGCTGGGGCCTTCGGTAAGATAAAGGGTCAATGCGGCCTAGGAAAAACAAAGGCAATGTAAGCCTGTAAACAACCACGTTCTAGAGAAACAAACATGGCATGGTGAGGACAAGATGTGGATATAGTTTCTGATGGACCACACCTAATGCCGGCTCTAGTGCCGGAATGGCCTCAACTGGCGCTCGGGAAGATCGAGATGCAAGACATGGCAGAGGCATCGTCTTAAACTAGCGGAGCGATGGTGGGTGGGGGATCTCGAGTTTGCGCAAGTTCCAACGAGTTGGAAGTGGTGAGAACGAGATCATCGCCCTATGAATCTACGACTACTTACTCACTTGGATCCAACTTGCAGTTGGATGCATCAGGCCCATCTGAGCTTCTCTCCATCTCCAGGGGTGAAACGAAACCGGAAGAAAAAAACGTCATGGGGAGGAAGCTAAGTTGGGGAATAACAACAAGCAGTGCGCATGTGTAAACATTGCGTCGCAGAAATGGTCAAGGATTATGCTGGAGAACGCAGCCAATTGTTTGCTTTAAGCGACGGCTGGCTGCGTTGCTGCCATGGCGACTACAAGCTGTGTAGCGCGCAGTCCACACTGCTGCAACGCTACGAGGGCTGCTGGGCGATTTTGCTTTGTAGTGGAGTGCAGCTCTGGGCCGTCCTTGGAGAGGAGCCGCTATAGCAGGGGCGGGGTAAGTTTCTAGCACCCTTGCGCATTGTAGCAAGATGATTAGCGCCTTCAACGTCCGACTCTAGCTCGCTTTTGACTGACGTTTCCCCGGGCAACGCCTTCCATGTTTGTTTTCCCCTCGTCCAATCAGGGACATCCTTTGGCTTGCCTAGTTGTGCTTCCCTTAAACACATCAACTCGCCATAGACTCCTCCATTCTGCGACTTTCATAACATAACACCAACATCGTTGAAGTTGTGTATAGTCGTCGAGCCTTTGATAGAGCTGTCGTCTGTTGGCCTATTCAAGGCGCGTTTCTTTCTTCCATCAGCAGACTATTGGTCGCATTTCTTACTTGCATTCGTTCACGCTTGGAGCTTCACACCGACTTGCGACATTCCTCTGCTTCATTTCTTCGTGTATATCTGACTCGCATACCAATGCGTCGATAGTTGTTTGCCTTGACCTGCGACAAAATTACCCATCACTGGTGTAGCATGGCTACTGAATCGGTATGTAGAGCCGCGCCACTCTCCCTGCTTCTCGGGCAAATGTCTCTAACTGATGTTCACAGGTGCATCCCTTGCGAATAAACAAGACCACCCCAAGTAACAATCCATCCGCAATGGCAAGCGGAATCCCTCGCCCGCTGTCGGAGCTTTCGCCGACAGAGATGAGGCGAAACTCACCCAGCTGGCACAGACAGTCGACTGGTTCTCCCAAGGTACGTCGAGTGATTGTCATCTCTTCTGGCGTTTTGTGTTGACACATCATGCAGAAATCTTCAGGAAACCCCGATTCATCGCCATTCCAATCGTCACCCTTAGAATCAGTTACCTCTCCACGTCTCTTTTGGCAGAACCGCAACACAGAAAACCTCTACGGACGAGGTGGATCGCCATCACCAAACCGCCGCTCTTCGATTGAGCGTCTTCAGAAAGCCTCTCGCGTCAGGAACAGTAACATCCTAGCACTCGAGCAGAAGCAGGAATATGATCCTACTCGAATTCCTCAAATCGAAAGACCCCTCGCTAAGGTCCAAGGGAACGCTTTTGGATCAACTGGATCTTTCCGCTCCTCGACCATCGAACGTCCAATCTTTGCACATCACCGCAGCGAAAGCAGTGTCTCGACCATCGAACGTCCAGTCATTGGACATCATCGCAGCGAAAGCAGCGTTCCCACCATGAGCCCAACCAGATCTTTCGCCCCTCAGTCAGCTGGTTCACCAAATCGTCCTCTGACACCCAGCCGGGATCAAGTATCGCCTACAAAGTCGTCACTTTCTAGCTCGAGATTCAAAAACAGTTTTGACATGGAGACGGGTACTTGGTCATTTGGTTCACCTGAAGAAGATGACGATCTTCCTATCGGAAGGTCGCTACATCGTCATGCGAAGAGCGTGACTTTTGATGCTGCACCTCCCCAAATCAACGAATATGAAATGGCAACTCCTGACCTCTCATCTATCGGCACCAACTCTCGTGAGGGAAGCTACGAGTCGATAGAATATGACGACGAGGACGATGACGACGTGCTCTATGATCCTGCACGTGTTGATCTCGAGGGTGATAGTTTTGACGCCTCTCTGGAAGACACAGATAAGACCCCCGTTGTTGGTCCGGATGATTGGAGAGGTGATAGTCCAATGGTGAACCGCAATGCACCGCGCCAGTATGATGGCAGCCCTATGCCCGAAAATGCACCTTCTGTCGCATCGGCGGGTCGTCCCACGCACGTCCGCACAGATTCCTCTAATTCCAACGGAGAGCATCGACCTCTGCCCCCTCTTCCTGGATTCATTAGTCACTCGCGTAATAACTCTGCGCCTTCCTCTCCTAGCCTCTCAGCTACCGCGGAGAGGATGCTTGGGTCTCACAGGAACCTGCCCTCCCCTCCCCCAGCCTCTACCACGAGCAAGTCAGACATTCACAGCATTGGCAATGCGAAGATGTCGCTAGAAGAGCGCCTAAGGCTCATGATGTTGTCTGATGACAACGATGGCAAGAGTGCAGCAGAACAACAGCGTGAGCGACGCCTTCGTAGGGCTTTTGGCCGCGAGCGGCTGAGCAGCCCAACTTCTGAGCCTGAATCAACCACGAGCTTCAACGACGCTCTTGAAGAGCAAGACGACGTCGTTGGTGATATCTCTGCTCTGGAAGACTACCAGCTCCCTCCTCGCATTTCACGCGATTCTATCATGCGGAAAGTAAATGGTAACAACAAAACGGTTGATCAGGACAAGGACTACATCTTCTCTTCTCCCCCTGCTTCGCGAAGCCCTAGCAGGAGCCCTGAAAGACAAATTCCTATGGATCCTGATGTTCCTATCCCATCTACTGAGGACTCTATACACGATATGTCAGAGGATGATGAAGAAGAGGAAGGCAGTGTCATCATCACAAGAATGCCTGAGAGTGAGATCGAGTTCTATGAGGACTCTGACCTGGACTTTGATGAAGACGAGTCCAAGCTTGAGCTACCAGCAGACACTGACAGCGAAAGTCATTACTCCGAACCAGAGCCCATACAACCCACGCAGCCCGTGGAGCAAGAGACCAAGCCTATCGAGACCCCAGAGGAGCCTCGAGAGGAGGTTCCAGAGCCAGAGGAAGTTCGAGAAGAGGTCACAACTCCTCGAGCTACTCCTATGCAAAACCAGAGCATGCAGTCTTCGCTACCAGACTTCGCCTCTGACGACAAGAACGGGTCTTTCTCTCGAGACTTTGAGTCATACATGCTTCCTGAGCCTGAAGAGCCCCAAGTAGTGGAAGAGCCTGTGAAGGAAGAGAAGGAGTCCGAACCCGAGGCCCCCAAGATGGCTGATGCCCATGCTTTTCTTCAGCGCCCTTTTACTCCCGAGCCTCTTTCCAAGCCTGAATACGACGGTACCGGATGGGGTGACCCTGAAGACGAATATGACGATGATTGTCCAAGTACACCAGACTCTGTCATCCATCACCCTGTCCCTGCGCAGGTAGAGGAACCCGAGCAGCCCGCCATCCCTGAGCGATCTGCCACCATCAAGGCACCAGGATCAAAGCTCAAGACTCGCCTCTCAAACACTCCTTCCGACATTAGCGCCATGCGAGAAGCTCGTCGACAAGTGAGCATGGAGGTGCCTGACGTCCCTCCCATTCCGGATAAGCATAGCAAGCGACTTTCGAAGGACAACAATGGCCTTCTAGCTACTGGCGACGAATTTATCAACCGACATCCTAGCTTCAAAAACCGCAGCTTGACTTTGGATCTTGATTTAGGTCTTAGCCTCGACCAAGACTTTGAGCGAGTTATTGAGGCACAAAAGGTGGCTTTTGACGATCCCTTTCTTACTCAACTCCCAACCCAAAACATCCCCAGTGGACAAGTGTCTACAACAAAAACACAACAACAGAATGCTGAAGATCTCAATGCTAACATAACATCTCGTCGTCAGCGCGGTTATCTTATGCGACAAAACACAAAGGTTGTCACTGCGAGTGACAAGGACACGCCCGAGGATCGAGTCGCCCGGTCAGTTGGAAATTCCCCCGTAAAGGAGGATAGGCCAATGTCGTGCATCGTCGAGCCATGGAACAGCAAGCCGCGCCAGAGAAGCGTGCGTAAGCGTGTCGGTGGCAGCACTGGACCTATTCCCCCTATGCCTGGTCAAGAAAGCAACGCGACGGCTGTGAGCCATGCTGTGGACGAGGACTTGACTCTCGAGATGGCCACCCCAGAGAGCGGAGAGAGGGGTCGCCTATTCGTCAAGGTCATGGGTGTCAAGGACCTAGACCTTCCTCTTCCAAGAAGTGAGTCTCAGCTTTCTACTATCGGAGAAAAGTATCTAACAGCAGCAGATGAGCGTACTTGGTTCAGCCTCACCCTTGATAACGGTGTGCATTGCGTGACAACAGCATGGCTTGAGCTAGCGCGCAACGCGCCCATCGGCCAGGAGTTTGAGCTTGTCGTTCCCAATGATCTTGAGTTCCAGCTAACTCTCAACGTCAAGCTTGAGAAACCTGTGGAGCGGGCTAAGCCTCCCCCTCCTGCGGTCAAGGTTCACAAGCACAAGACGTCGACCTTCAGCAGAGTCTTCGCTTCGCCGAAGAAGCGCAAGGAACTCGAACTTCGTCAGCGAGAGGAAGAGGAGCGAGCTGTGCAGTTGCAAAAAGATGCTCAAACTAAGCAACGCAACACCCCTCCATCGGCTTACGAACTTCTCTCGCCTTTGGCTGCTGAGGACGGTAGCTTTGGTCGCGCCTACGTCTGTCTCCGAGAGCACGAGAATCGATGCTTTGGCCGACCTTACATGGCCGAGGTTGCCTGCTTCAACGAATGGGCAACAGAAGAGGCTGGATTTGCGTCCAGTGTCAAGAGCAAGCGTGGTAACACGGCTGTTGTCCGACGTGCACCCTACAAGGTTGGCAAGCTGGAGCTTCAGCTCCTATTTGTCCCTCGCCCTAAGAATGCTACGGATGATGATATGCCCAAGAGTATGAACTCATGTATCCGAGAACTCAAGGCAGCAGAGGAGAGAATGTCCCGTAACTGGGAGGGTCATCTGAGCCAGCAAGGTGGTGATTGCCCTGTAAGTTCTTTTACGCCAGGAATTTAATATCCCTTCATGGCTAACATATATCTAGTACTGGCGCCGCCGATATTTCAAGCTTGTTGGCACCAAGCTCACTGCTTACCACGAGGCAACTCGCCAGCCTCGAGCAACCATCAACCTGGCCAACGCCAAGAGACTAATTGACGATCGTCGGGCCTTGACGGAAAAGGAAACAACTGGCAAGGGTGGCCGACGCCGTCGATCCGCCTTTGCGGAGGATGAGGAAGGCTACATGTTTGTTGAAGAAGGATTCCGCATCCGATTCAACAATGGTGAGCTTATCGACTTCTACGCAGACACAGCTGCAGACAAGGAAGGCTGGATGAAGGTCCTTACCGATGTCGTCGGACGAGACAACCCAGACGAGGACTCTTCAAATCAGCGAGCAAAGGCCAAGTGGTGTCAGTTGGTTCTTCGACGAGAAGAACAACTACGCCGCCGAGCCTCAGGTCGTCGAGTGAACTCACGACCTAAGAGCATGTTCCTCTAAGACAATGATTTTTCCTGCTAAAGCTGTTATGACAGAGACGATCATGAGACAAGGTGCTGGGCGCCATGTGACGACGACCTGGACCAGGCGTTCAGGGCCAGCAGGATATTCATGATAGACGTCTCTGTTCCTTGATTCCTCTGGTATTGGTTTATATGGTTGATGGGATACCACGTTGATGTTGTTAATATGATTTGGAGTTGGGCGAGCTGTTGTATCCTTGCTTGACTAATGAAATTGGGAGCATGGGCCGTTTATGCACTTACATGGCGTCGGCATGGACATGGTTCTTATTATTTTATTACTTTTGTTTTCGGGGCACCCGGCGCCTGCGCGTCAAGGATTTTCTGTTTATAGCATGAGGTTATAATGAATTGTCTAAAATGTTATCAAGAGTATGAGCACATCGCCTGGGGTTCTTATACAGGAGTGATTGTGGTAAGGTAGTACCTAGGTAGGTACTGTATTGGTCAAGGTGGCACGTGACAATGATTAGCGGGGAGCTTCGTGAGGCGCAGCCTAGCAGGGTGGCTCATAACCGACCTCGAGCTACAGGACCCTCGTCCCGTCTTAGTACACTTACCTAGCTACAACCTCCGGCATCTTTGCCAAGTTGACGTCTTCCTCGCATTTGAACGACTTTAGCAATTCTTAAGCGCTTTGTTCCTATAGCAATCCCTCTCTTTCCATCTTCAATCACGTTTTTCCTACGTCACTCTAATAATCACTGTCATCATGGCCGGCCGCTTTGTACGGGCATCCAAGTACCGTACGTGCTGGCGCAAACTCGCCTGCGCCAGACTCGATATGCTGACGTTGCTCGCCAGGACACGTCTTTGGAAAGTCCACGAGAAAGGAATTCTGCTACGATAATCTTCATATTAGTCGCAATGCTTGGGATACAAACTTGGTCAAGGTGCGTCGTATTGTGTTGCAGCGCGTGGTGCAATCAGTCCATCGTCTAGAGAGTCCGGCGCGCTGATTTAGGGGGTGGTTGGGATCGTTTAGGTCAACCCCGAGTACCTCTCCGTCAATTGGGATGCTTCCGGTGGTGGCGCATTCGCCGTCGTTCCTCTGAACGAGCGAGGAAAGCTCCCCGACCAAATCCCGTTGTTTCGTGGACACACTGCTGCTGTGCTTGACACTGACTGGTATGCATTCCCCTCCTGGGCCCCTGAGTTCCCCTCGTTGGTGCTGACGAAGATTCAAGGAACCCTTTCCACGACAACATCATCGCCTCCGCCTCTGACGATGGTAAGGTCTTTATTTGGGAGGTTCCCGAGGGCTTTACGCTGCACACCGACGCCGAAGAAATTACCGATGTCGCGCCCGTGAGCAAGCTTGCTGGCCACCCAAGGTTGGTCACTTGATGTTCCTGCATTCGACAGACCATGATACTGATACCCCCGATTAGAAAGGTCGGTCAAGTCCTCTTCAACCCCGCTGCCGAGAATATCCTTGCTTCTGCCTCTGGCGACTTCACCATCAAGCTCTGGGACGTCAGCACCGGCCAGTCGCCCCTTACTCTCAAGCACAACGATATCGTTCAGAGCCTTACATGGAACGCCAGCGGCAGCATGCTCGCCACCACCTCGCGAGATAAGAAGATTCGTGTGTGGGATGTCCGACAGGAGAAGCCTGTTCACGAGGGGCCCGGCCACGGTGGTGCCAAGAACAGTCGCGCTGTCTGGCTGGGAGAGCACAACCGCTTTGCGACGACTGGTTTCTCCCGTATGAGCGAGCGGCAAATAGCTCTATGGGAGCCTGGCAGGACGGATCCCATTGGTGGGTTCACTATGCTGGACTCTATCTCTGGTGTCTGCATGCCTTTCTGGGGTATGTCTATTACGAGGCTTTGACTGCGCCAACGCTAATGCCTTATAGATGATGGTTCAAACTGCCTGTACCTTGCTGGCAAGGGGTAAGTCTCGATTACTATTCGCGATATGTTGGAGTTCTAACACAGCGCAGTGATGGCAACATCCGATACTTCGAGTATGAGAACGACAAGTTCGAGTTCCTTAGCGAGTACAAGTCCGCCGACCCTCAGCGTGGTATCGCCTTTATGCCCCGGCGAGGCATCAATGTAAGATCTCACTGGAAGCTTTACATAGTTTGCTTTACTGACAGGTTTTAGACCCACGAGAACGAGGTCATGAGGGCTTACAAGACAGTCAACGATGCTTACATCGAGCCCATCTCGTTCACCGTGCCACGACGTGCCGAGACCTTCCAGGCTGATATCTTCCCTCCCGCTGTTGGCACCAAGCCTGCCGCGACCGCCCAGGAGTGGTTCGATGGCAAGACTGCTGTTCCTAACAAGATTGACCTTGAGAGCGTCTATGAAGGCACTGCACCCAAGGAGATCGCCTCCGATTACAAGGCTCCTACGGCTCCCGCTCCTGTCGCTGATAGGTCCGCTCCCAAGAAGGAGGAACCCAAGAAGGAAGAACCCAAGCCAGCCCCTGCTGCACGATCTCCTCCTCCTAGCGTGAACGAGCAGAAGGGCTCCATCTCTGCTATGGCTTCCAGATACCAGGACAAGCAGGAGGAAGAGGAGGAAGAGGACGAGACTTCAAGCTTTGAGGAGGTTTCGCGACCTGCTCAGCGTTCAGCTGTTCCTGCGGCCAAGGTTACTCCTCCTGCTCAGTCGAAGACCGCCCCTGCTTCTTCCAACCCCGCCGCCGCGAAGCCCTCTTCGCCGATCAAGTCCCCTACCGCCCCTGTGTCCTCGGCTCCTACAACCTCGTCTCCAGCTCCCCGGGCCACCTCTTCCTCTGCCCTCGGCGGTGGTGACTCTTCGTTTGCCGAGATCAAGCACCTCATCGAGGGTCAGACCAAGCTCATCAACTCCCAGAGCCAGCAGATTGGCCTTTTGACCGCAGAGGTCGAGGCGCTCAAGCGCAAGGTCAGCTCCGGCTCTCAGGACCAGAGTGAGCGCATCCGACAGCTTGAGCTCGAGCTCGAGGAGGCGAGGTCTTAATGTGTGCTCAACCGGTCTAGGGAACGTGAACAGCGACCTCTTCCCGGGCATTAGAAACTGGAGATGAAGATGTATGCGGGTGGATAGTCGTAGCGAATATATGTATATAGATCGGGTGTTCAAAAGATTGCGCTTTGACGTCCCCTTAATACTCTGTGACGTTCAAATATCAAATATATGCGAATTGCGATCTGTTGATTGATGTTAAGTGATAAGGGTGACTTACTATTTGAGTTATTTTGATGGTAGATTTTTGTGATCGTTTATTAGTGAGTCGACATTTGTTCGACCCAGCATGTAGCAGTCGCTATGCTTGACAAGTACAATTATGAACAGTAACGCAGATTTATTGTGAGCACCATACTACGACGCCCAGTAACGCAAGGATTAATACCGAACCACTAGAGCATCATGCATCACCGACAAGTGAATCTAAATTGAGTATTGATCTTTGAGTCACAGACAATGAAGGTATCGTCAAGTGTCTTGTCGCTACCCTATACCATGATAATCTTGTACTTATACCATAACCTTCTGCTCCTATTTCAACACCATGATAAATGTACTCCGACGAGTACTATGCTGCACACGTATCTGACAACTAAAAGCCATGTATATTATTGAGACGTTCTAAACCCTCGTGTTTCATTATGCGCTTTCGCTAATGTCTTGTACCACTAGAAACAACCAGCAGCCAGCCAGCCCTTCAACTATCATCATGAGGACGTTTGAAGAACAAAACACGCCCCAATAGACCATAAAGTCTACTAATAGTCCTGTATTGTCCTCAGCACACCGCATCCACGCGCCGTTGAATCTACCTGCTTATCAGGTCTCGTGAGCGGTCACTCTGGGAGAAGCTCAACGTCTGTGAGCAGTCATGAAACACACCCATCAACAAGCTAGCTTTCAGCAAGCGCACACTGTGACCGCCAGATCGACCTCGAACTAGCTAAACAAAGCAGCTAGAGAGAACGAAAACGCATCTCAACGGCCGGCACTAGCAATCATTCTTTCCTCGACAGGGCCTTCATGTGGCAACCAAGTCTAGCCAGACAATCTCTGACGCATCTACCGCCGAACAAGGTACTCAGTCAGGGAATCAGTATTGCGGGCTTGCCACCAGCGAGTTTATGCCATCACAGCCGGACTGCTTGTTTGGGAAATATCTGATAGCTGAGTTGTTTCACAATAAGGGGTCTAGATGGGGCATGGGGTCCAGACTCGGATCCGTGCTCGGGTCGAGAAGAGCCCTCCGAGATACTCGATAGTAATATCCTCTTTGCATAATGGACAGGCCAGATCACGATAGAGTGGCGTTGCGAAACGTCATGGTTGAAGTGCACTGAACACTTCGGGGTAGTCTGTCAAGGCATTGAGCTGCCGGTTGCAACGGCATGGGAACTACCCCCTCGTGCCCCTCGCCTTTAAACCGACATATGGATCTAGATCACGGCCGAATCTGGGGGCAAAGTAGTTGCTGATCAAACAATCGAGCGGCAGCAACAAGTTTGAGGTTACCCGTTTGTTTGAATAAGGTTGCATCCGAAGACACCAAGATATCATATCAGGATGGTTAGTTGAGAACAGGTCACCGAGAATAGCGTGCCAAGCAGGCTGAAACTACTCAGACCCTGCTGGCTTCGCTAAGTTGATGTCAGAAGAACACCTACGGGTCGACGCCTGTAAGCAACATGACTCAAGGTCCAGTGTTGTGCTTGGTTGTGCGCACAAAAGGTAGTATCTGGAAGAGCAAGCGGGTATTGACCCCTGATACCCCGGAAACGACCCTGAGGTGACATATTTGACGGCCGGCTGCGCAAAGAGCTTGCTTCAAAATCTTCTGGAAGAGCTGGTGGCTGGGTCTTTGGTGTTTCACGTATCTGAAGCAAGGAGCAGGGACCGTGAAACGGTCTCGGCGTTATGATAGAGGAGCACGGAGGCCTCGAGCCAGCTGTGCTCTATACTGTACGGATCGAGTCGTAGGGTCTGGTCAGGCCATAACCGAGATCAAGGATTGCCGTAAACCAAAGCCAAAATGATTCAGCTCGATGGCCAGATGTCACCTATGACGAATGGTTTAACACGAATCCCAGCTTTGTTTCCCATACTGACAGGAACATTTCCATAAGAAGATGATAATGGGGCTGTGCAATGCCGTCGTTTTGATCGTTGACCAGGGACCTGTGCTGTTTCAGGTCGTTAGTTTGTTCTACCGTTGAGATAATGCAAGCAGGATCCGACGCTAGATGTAGAAACTTCTCTGGGGCTGCCGGACAGAACCTAGTAGTATAGTTCTTGGCTGAACAGAAACTTCGGTCACAAACCATTTTCTCAATCAAGAAGGCGGTTCGGCAATAGAAACCACATTATAGACCGCGATCTCTGTCAACCCAAGCGAGTCAAGCAACCGTCCGAACCTATACGAAAGTTCCGGACATTTGCCTTGGCTCTGAGTAAAGCAGAATCGGGCCCTTTCTGGACCCCTGACTAAGAAACTTCAGTTAGCGCTGGCCATTGGCGAAAATGTGACGATTCGACTGTGCCTGAATGATATCCCTCAGCTTGATCCTTGACATGCCAGTGAGCAAAAATCCTAAGAAATGGTCCACCGCCGGAACGCAACCCGATCGACGACCACCGCTACCTGGTTGATAACCACTGGCTTGCTGCTATTTCTGGCGTGTAACAAAAACAGAAGAGGTCGGAGCCAAGATGAAGCATAAAGATGAAGTTGGTGTGGAAACTTGATACAGCCAATGGTGCAACCGAGACGCATCTCAAACTGGACCCCTTGCGGGCCTTTACCATAGAAACGTTGCGTGCCGCCGACAGGGAAGCTCCTCAGATATGTGATTGGCCAATGCAAGACGTTCAACCTAAATTTGGGCACACACCAGCTTTTGAAACGCCAGCGTTGAAAGCCTTGTGGCGGCCCGTTCGGCGAAGTTCTTGGCTGTTGTGCTTTCTTGAAGGATGAGGATGAGGACGATAACCAGGCAGGTCAGATGGAATGAGGCCCAGTGAATCTATGTCACTGCCATTCCCTTGGTGTAAGATTGGTGGACTAAACGCTCAGTATCTGGATCATGGCCGGGCAATGTGAGATTCTGAACGTGGGTTCTTGGATTGAAGCCGACGGGAGGTGCCATGTGGTAGGAGATAATTAGGGCCTCTACTGGAGTTTGAATCGGAGGGTCAGTGACTCGTGTCACTGAGAATGACAACTAGCATCCAGCATCCAGCATCCAGTCTCCAGAGACAGCTGGGTCCATGACATTCAAGACTTTTTTTGTCTGGCCCGCAACGGCGCGAATCAGAGTTCTCTCACGTGCCGTCGTGCATCCAACAGTAATTTTTAAATTACTCAGGGGTAATGCAGACCATCGTGGTCAATGCTACGGCGTTCCAACCTACCACATGAGGTTATTGTCTGTTGCCGCTGAGCAAGTGTGTGAAAGTGGTGGTTCCTTCATCGCAGGGTTCCTTGTTGACGCCGATGAATAGAGAATTTGACGAAGCAAAACAAAAAAAAACAACCACTGGTTGCAAGGCAGACAGGACCAGCTCCTGCTCAGATGTCTGCTTGTGACTTGTCATCATGAGGACCATGTTCAAACACGGCGCTGAATGTATTCCACCGGTGTACTGGACATGTGGCAACGCGAAAATTTCTTGCTCGTATACAAGCAGATCAATGCTGTCCATTTGTTTGCCGCAAAAACTGACTGATCATCAACAGCACAGATGAGTGGACGTATTATGACACCAAGTGGTGGCATGGAAGCCACACAATACTGACCTCACTTCCACCATGTCTTGATAAGGTTGCGTTTGTCGCGGAGTCTTCTATGCTTAGCAAAGAGAAGTTCGGATTGCCAAACTCTTTCGAGAAGGTCGATGATGGCGTATTGCCTGGCATGCGAACAGAGAGGGAATGGCACCCAAACATTGTCCCAAAAAGTCGGACTCTTGTCCATTTGATGTGAAACACCTATAGAAAAGGTACGTATCTTCGTGGCAGTAAGCTTGATTCGATATCGTGTCGATAAAACACAGTGACCCAACCACCCTCTTAGTTGACAGTCCAGGATGCAAAACAATTCAGAGTCATTGCTGAAGGGGTGTGATGGTTTCAGATGGCCAGCATCATTGGCGCACAAGCATCGAGACGAGGATGCAGTCTCTGATGCAGTCCTGCGGGCACGTTTCATCTCGATGAAGACGCGCTGCCCTGTCTCTTGACACAGCCCTGGCAGGGATGTGTGTACAAGTGATCCTGTTTCCAGCCCTCCCTCCCCCTCCAGTGAAAGGGTATCCTTGTCTTGCAATGCGACTCACAACTGGCCAGCGGAACACGCCGGCATTGCTGGCTAGCTGGCCAAGTGAAGTGCTCAAGGATGAAATCAAAAGAGGATGGCGCAAAGTGGGAACCAGTTTCTGAGGGATCGTCAAAAGCCGTGGGGGATTGTTTATCGAACCTGGATTGCCCTGGTCTCATCCATGGGCGCATCTCCCCGCTGGTCGGGCTTTAGGATGCTTTACTAGCTGCTAGCCGAGCCCAGTTAGTGGCTTGCTGATGTCTTGGTTTCCGCTCTGAAGCCCCATCGATATCGAAATTCGTGATACAAATTGTCTTTGCTGAGTGAATCTTTTCTCCAAAGATCCATTCGAGGCCAGTTTATATATCTGTGTAGCCTTGTCTGGAACGAACGTGGGAATCTAAGCGTTAGTTAAGACATTCTAACCGTTGACCTCTACATATCGCAATAAATGCACACATCTTCTCCACATAAAATGGATAAAGTTTTGTCGTATGGATAAGCGTGAATAATGAATGCTATGTCGTGCATATGCAACATTCAGTGGGTGATCTACCTCGAATACTCCAGCTTCATTGTCGAGGTAGATAATACTGCTCTTAGCCGTGCTCGTTCGAGAAGACGGAAGGGAGAACGGACCCCTCCATCTCGCTTCAGCCGATAGATTACTCGTGTTATGCTAGGTAATCAAACACCCGCATCTATGGCTTGGAATCTTTGACAGACAACATCAACCCCTTTTCTTGATGGCCAAGGGACAGTCTTAGGTTACCCATTATTGCTCTCATCGTGATTGTAGCATATACTGGCCGCTCACGTTGTAATTAGGCAGTCTCATTGTTAGAAGAGAATTGCTGGGTGATAATAGACATCGCAGTCATTAAGAAAACATCGATTGAGGTACAGTGCATAGAAATCCATGACTTTAGCCGCAACACTATAATGCGTGGTATGAGAGTGATTTCCGAGATTGGCTGCTTGGAAATGCGATGAGATTGCGACTTTCGTTTCCGCAAAAGCCACATTGTCTTGCTGGTATCTGCGAGAAACCTTGACCTTTGCAGCTGTAGTAAACGATAACTGAGTACAGTTGGCCGACGACGCTAAGCATCCGATGGCTCGGCCTTTTCTCACTAGTAATAGTTTTGCTAATCTCTGGTAACTCCACTCCCCCAGTCTTGGTACCTTGCACGGTCGATGAAGTGGTGGTCAAATCGGTTGAGAATTTGACGCGCAAGACTGTCAGTCATGGGAAATGCGAATCAATGTACACCATGGCCGCGCCGGTCCCTGAAGTCGAATGCTGCCGCTGCTACTACTGATTGAATCTTACTGGACCAGTGGTTAGACGTGTGTCGCAGTCTGGAGATTGGCTCAGGATCTTTCAAGCTAGGCTTCAAAGAGGCCTTGAGATCCAATTATTGGGCTGAGACAAGCGGCACGACGCGGCCAGGACATGAACCACTTGTATTTTATGTTTCAGATACTGGGCTTTGTCCATTTGTGTTCTCAAGTCATTGACTGAGAGACAGTAATCAAAGACAAGAATGAGGGCCGTTGCCCACGTTGCTTAGCTGCAAAAGTAACTCTGTATTTGTTTCCGCGACCCTTGTCGATCTTCTCGGCCTCAAGCCTATTCAGTCAGTCTCGTCCGACACGGAAGGGAGCGTGGTTTGTTTGAAGCAGGGGCGTGGAACCAACCTGTCGATGTCGTAGTACCTGGCAATCAAGGGAGCCAATAACGAATCCACTGGTTGGTGTTGTTGACATCCACTCCCATTCATTCACCCATCGCGAGGCGCCAGGGAACTCATCTTGTTTCTTTACCAAATATCCTCGTTTGCGCTCGGTCATCAGCGAGAATCCAGCAAAAGCCACACAAGATGGACTTCTCGACGCCTTCCGCCCACCAACATGCCGGTGATGTTAAAGCATATGGGCGTGCCCACACCAGCCCAAACCCACTTTTGCCATGGGAATTGACCAGAACACTCTGTGCAGAGGCACCGTGTTGAACGCACAAGCTTCTTCATCAGGCTCGTGATACTGTAAAGCGTGGCACTGTACCGTACCATCTTGATACTTCCCTGGCCAAGTAAAGTAAAGTGGCCCAGTTTTTGGCCATCCAGGGGTTTTCTATGATCGGGTCCAAGTAAAAAAACAAAAAAACAACAACAAGATGTGATATAAGGTGTCTGCATAAGAGGGTCATAAAGGCCAAGGTGTGTAAATGAAAGAAGCATTGGATTAATGACATGGGCTAGAGGGCTATAGGAGGTCCTGTTAAGAAGGACCTGGACCTGGAGATCCATTGACTCCCGTTGTCGCTTGGATGTGGATGGTGCGTGACAGCGACCGACAGCCGGGAAAGAAAGAAGGGTAAGCCACACTGTGCTTCCTCAAGCCCAGAAAAATAATACGCCTCCACTAGTTGTCTTTGATTGGCACGCTGAGCACTGCTCTAACTGTGGCCCCGCTACTCCCGCTGCTGACGAGCAAGCCCTCCACCCTCCATCCCACCTTGCTCCTCCCAAAAGCACCGTGCGTGGTATGTGGCTGCTCTCCCGCCCTCGCAACGCCGTCGTTCGCCCTTTCAGGCTGGCGCGTGCTCTAGAAATCAAATCCCAACCTAGGTAATTGGAACCCACACCTGCACTTGCTAGGTACTTGCCCTTAGGTTACCTTATCCTCCTATCCGCGGGTCTCCCTCACTTGCCTTGCTTTACTTTACCTTACCTGCTGCCCGTCGGCGCGACGCTTCCACACCCAACATCTCATTAAACCCCCGTATATCCTCGCCCACCCGCTCAGATTTCCCTTTCGAAATCTTTTCCCTCTCGTCGTTTTGTTTTCCCTTCATTTTGCTCTCCCTTCTTCCCCCTCTCCCCCTCGCTCCACATACTCCACGGCCCCATTCCGGAGTCGCCCTCAAACTCGTTTCTCTTCCATCTCAACAGAAGGCCGCTTCGACTTCACCCCGACGTCTCAAGTTCATCTTTAACGCGCCGCTTCGCCTTCAGCTGTCCTTCGTTTTTCTTCACGAAGCCGCTGCTTGCTTTTGATGAACATTGCTCTTCGGCTCTGTTGATCTATTTTCGCTTCTTGCTTTTCTACTGTTCGCTTATAGCTTTAATCTGGCTCGATTCCTTGTTTCGCGCGAAACTTGCTTCGATCCCCCACCATCGCCAACGCCTTGACGGTTGCTACTCCAGACGCCTCTCAGCTTCACTCGCTTGACGCGGTTGCTGAGTCTTGAATCGCATTGCGCAGCGATTCCATTATTCCGGGCTGGTCTCGAATTTTGGTCAACAAGCATCATTCCAATCATCTTTATTTCCACTCGGATCTAGGCTGCGCCTCGACCGTTTCATTCATCACCAATCTTACTGAACGCCCTCGTCGCTATATTCCGTCTTGCTCGATTTTAGAAGTATTTCCACTTGCGACTCAGCTCACTTCCGGTTCGCCTCGACAATCACCCCCGGCCGTCGAGTGCCATCAACACGACTGACCAACCGCGGTCACGTCATCTCGGACAACACTTCCAGAACACCGCAAGATGTATTCGCAACACTCCGCCATGGCGCCTCAGAAGCCCGAGACATTCATGTTGAGTACTGAGGCCCAGCAAGCTCTGCCCCATGATGCCCAAGTCGCTCTGCAGCAGGTTGACAACTGTGAGTTTGAGAGACGACAAAATTGCCTCAGTGACACGAACTGACATCTTATCTAGTGAAGTACTTTCTCATCTCTGCTCCTGTCGACTGGCAACCTGATCAGTATATTCGCCGATTTCTGCTACCAACAGGCGAATATGTGTCCTGCATTCTCTGGTAAGCTAATGACGGCAAATGAAACTGATCGCTCTTGTGGCTGAATATTTACGTGTTAGGAACAATCTCTTTCACATCTCTGGTACCGATATCGTGAGATGCCTGTCGTTCCGATTCCAGGCCTTCGGCCGCCCTGTTAAGAACTCAAAGAAGTTCGAGGAAGGCATTTTCTCTGACTTGCGAAACCTCAAGTCTGGAACTGATGCTTCTCTGGAGGAGCCCAAGAGCGCTTTTCTCGACTTTCTCTACAAGAACAACTGCATTCGAACGCAAAAGAAGCAGAAGGTCTTCTATTGGTACAGTGTCCCACACGACCGTCTGTTCCTCGACGCGCTGGAACGTGATCTCAAGCGTGAGAAGATGGGTCAGGAAGCCACCACCGTTGCGGTTAGCGAACCAGCTCTGTCTTTCCAGTACGACTCATCCCAGTCGCTCTATGAGCAACTGACCAAGGCTCAACAAGCCAACTCGTCGTCGTTCAGCGCCCAACAGTCTGCTTTTTCTCAGAGCCAGTCCACGTCCCCAGTCATGCGGGCAATGGACTCGATGCCTCCCCCGACAATGATGCCCCAGTCCATGCCCCCTTTGGCGGAGGGGATGGACGCAATGGTACCTTATGGGACGATGGCCGTCGCTCACCCGATGGCCCAAGCCGTCCCAGTCAAGAGGGAACCTGATTTCACCCGTGTCCAGTACAACCAGAACGGTGTTCCTATCACCCAAGGACACCAGCGCCATGCCTCTATGCCCGCGTATGGTCTTGAGTACTCGCCAGCGCCCTCATTCGTCTCCTCCCAGTACGAGGATTACAGCAACCGCGGAATTTCCTTCGAACCTATCACGCCTCCCCAGCAGGCGTTGGGTATTTCTGCTGAGCCTGCGTACATCGCCAACGAGGAGACTGGCTTGTACTCGGCCATTCCCGATCATATGGCTGGTATGAATGGCCTAAACGGTATGGTCCAGTTGCCTCCCTCAAACTTGGCTGGTCCCCAGTTCTCTCGTCCCTACGGTACAAACAACGTCTACTCTGTGATCGAAGGTTCGCCGACATATAAGCAGAGAAGACGGCGTTCATCCATCCCCCCATCTATGTCGGCAATTCCACCCCAAGCTGCGTCCGCACCCGCGCAAGCAGCCACTCACACTCACACTCACCGACCTTCCGAGCTTCGACGGTCTGTGTCTGCCTCTGTTGGCCCCGTTGCCGAAGGCGACGAGTCGGCAGATAACTCCCCTCCTGGTCTTTCCTACAGCACTTCAGCAGTGTCAGTGAATAGCCAGCACCACCGGGACGTTTCTAGACATGGCACTCCCCTGTCCACAGTTGAAGGTAGCCCCGCTGCCAATTCCATGGGTATGCACCAGCAAGAATTCCCGCAGCTTGCCAGTGAAGACCTCTCTTGCGAAAGTTCTATGAACGACCAGCGACGATCCGTCCCTGCTCCCAACGGCGCCGTTCGCCGTGCTCGCTCTGCTACCGTTATGGAGGTTGGCCCTTACCCTCAGAAGTCGCACTCTTGTCCCATTCCTACCTGTGGCCGTCTTTTCAAGCGTCTAGAGCATCTCAAGCGGTAAGATATTATGCTCTGTAGCATTATACCACCGCAAGACTAATTCAAACTATAGACATGTACGAACACACACACAAGAGAGGCCCTATATCTGCCCTCATTGTAGCAAGGCCTTTTCAAGATCCGATAACCTGGCGCAGTATGTTTGATGCTCACATATAGATGGAAAATGACTGACCACGTTCTCAGACACAAGCGTACTCACGGTCGGGAAGACGGTACAGACGGTTCACTGAACCTTTCTGGCGAAGAGGACGAAGATTTCTCTGGCGATGACCATCTCGGTTCATTGGAAGAGGCTTCACCACACTCTGACAGCGCCTACGTGACCGGCTCCCTGAACGCTGCCGCTCATGGCGCGACTCCCCCATCGAGCGGCGTACCCACACAGCCCTACAATAGTCTCGAAACCCTTAGCATGCCCATGACCATGAGTCAACCGGCTGCTATCAACGCTAGCGGTATGATGTAACGGTTGACTTGCGTATGACTTTGTCATTTTATTTGCACTCGGGTTATGACTACAAGGGAATTATGGCTTAAATATTGGTGGAAATCTGCAATGGTTATTTGCGCACCTTGTCCTTGATCTTTCCTTTGTTCATATTCCTTTTTATTTTTCTTTCTGGTTGGAAGCGCTCATCGGTGGTTCAAAATGTGGCCTTGATAGATTCACGCTCTGAGATAGCCCGGCGGGAGAAATTCTCGACCAAAGGCCTAGAGCATCATGAAGACGACGTTGAGGTGGACTAAAAGGATGCATCTGTATATATAGCTGCTATCTTTTTGATGGGGACCAGATATCTAGACATCATATCTGGGTACCTATGTTAGTGATCAGACATGGTCAAATGTATGGTAAACTAGAAGAAACTGTATGGTTCTTTGTATGTGAATACTGAAATGTTTCTGCTTAAAATGGTATCAAGCGTCGGGTTTTGAGAATGGCGGAACATCTAATATATGAGCATTACCATCATCGCCGCCCCCTTCTTCCAAACGCATCTCTTCCGCCCTCTATGCTCTTGATGTCTTTATCACTTAGGCGTAGCTCCGCGCCCTTGAGCCTACCTACTCCAGGCCGATCCACTGCCAGATCCCTTGCACGATCTTTCCGCCCCTTCTTTTTGCTGGTTTCACGTTCGAGGATAATGCCGTTCTCCTTTGCTTCTCTTCGACGTTTCGCCTCACGTGCACCCGCGGCAGCGACGATGCCCTTGCGCATATTCATAGGCATTTTTTCCTGCTTGTGAATCGACAACTTGGAGCCCAAAGCCTGGACGCGCATGTCTGTGGCCTTCTGACGAGTACGGCCAGCGGCAAATGATTTGGGAGCAACGGCATTGCCTGAGGCTGTAAGGGCAGGAGCGAGGAGGTGAGATTCTGCGAGCAGACGGCGAAGTTCAAGATCTTGGGCGAGGAGTGAGGGAGCATCTTCTGGGAGAGCCGTGGAAGATGAGGTAGCTGATGGTGTCGGTTCGGTTTTCCGTGAGGTTTGGTCTGGAGGGCGTGATGACTGGATGATATGTCAGCCTAATGTTTTGGTGAAACCACGAAGCGCAATACGTACCATGAAAGCGTTTAGTTCTCGTTTTGACATCGTGGCTGACTTGGACGGTTGTTTGCCTGAGTGGTCTACGACCTCTATAGCGGAAACCTCCTCTTCCTCTTCGCTCAAGTCTTCGTCGGAGATGCCGCCCCATTCATCTTCGCCTTCTTCATCTTCCTCATCAATATCGTTCTCATCCTCGTCGTCTTCGTTACTCTCATCATCGTCGTCCTCTTCCTTGCGTTTCGTCTTCTTGGAGCTGGGATCTTTTGCGTCGGGCAATGGTGCAAATTGAGACTCGAAATGTTGACGAAAAATCGCAGCAGCGTCTTCTTCTGAGATCGCAGGCTCGGCACTTGCCTTGCGCTTGCCTAAAACAGCCATGCCGGGTATGTATAGTTCGGTTGGTGAGGCGAGAAGCTGGAGTGTGATGTTGAATAGAAATTTTTGGGCCAAGGTTGTCAGCCTTACAGCGGGATACAAGGCTGCCCCACCCTGCGATGATACATATCCATAGCACCTCGTTGACCAACAACGTGCAGAGTATAAGTACAGCTCTGATTACCCTGAATGTTTCGGCAGATAGTATATTATTATAGCCAAGCCCTTGTTTTTTAGTAGAACCCGTATTGGATGCCAACCTGACATAAATCTACTTTTGAAAACTGGATCTTACGCCTCAAGTCTATCAAATTGAATGTTTAGCCCATGGTATCATACCCCAACGCCATAATGCGTAATCGGAATCAGACTTTCCCAGCCAATCTCGCTCTCCTCGAATCTTCCTCCCTTAATGCCTCGCTCTTTGCCAAGAAGTCTTCTCGGGCCATGTACGAATCCTTGGACTTGCCAGCCAACGCCAATTCGTCCTTGATGCCCTCCTTGTCCACATAACCAGCCCAATCCATGCGGCTCTTCTCGACTACGTTGAGTTTCTTGGCCTGAGCCTCCTTGCCAGCCTTAATTCTGGCAGCCATTCCCAGGTTCAGATCCGATCGCTGGGGCAAAAGCTCCATCTGAGGCTCAAAAGTCGACCGAAAAGCTTTTCTTGTGATGCGCTTTTCAGGGCTGCTTGTGGAAGGGTCTTGTTCTTGAGAGGCAAGGTAGAGCTTCGCTTCGGCTGAATCGCGTGGGACAAGCTTCTCCTCAGTATGCACTCGACCAGCAAAATTGTACGTGCGCTTGATGCGTATCATCGCCGATGGGTCGTCCGAAGTGGTAGAACCTGTTGCTTGCGAAACAGGTTCTCCCTTATTGTGCGTAAAGTCGGTGTCTGCATCTGTATTGTCGGGTTGATCGACCTTGTTTCCCGGTTCAGGCGTTTTCGATGTCATTTGCGCCCACAGCGCATCAACATCGATGGTGACGGGCTCATTGTTCGTGGCATATTTGCGCTCTTCTTTCCTGCAATTTAATGTCAGCCAAATTCGTCTGGCACTCTTTGCGCATGGTACTCACTCGGCTGCGCGTTGTCTCCGGGTCTTGACCAAGCCACCTTCACCCCCTTCTTCGTCTTCGCGAGCTCCCTTTGCTTGTGTTTTCCTGCGTCGCTTCTCGCCCTTCTTGATAACTGCCTCGTCCCCTGAATTGTCATAGCCTGCATCGGCGGCATCTTCGCCGTCTAAAGGGTGGCTCCGTTTATTGGTTGCTTTGCCGCCTTCATCCTCCAGGTCAGAATGATCGGAAGCCTGGTTGGGCGCATCATCTGGGGCGAAATCGGAGTCTTCAGAGGACGCATATTGTTCATCATCCTCTTTTAGAGGATCTGGTGGCATTTTGACGGCGACGGTAAACGAATGTTGTGAGTGGTGCTTTGAATACGCTTGGTAAGTACTAAGGTAGCGGTCCTCGGTGAGGTTAGTGCCGAACGGGCCAAGGTGAGCGACCAATCAAATGATTACCTGTCACGACCATCTCAGATCAATACAGTCAGGACAAGCGCAACCGTGAATTTGATTGTAGATCGTACTCATAAATGATAAGAGAGGCTTTGTCTTAGTGATTCATCTGATTGTGATGTTATATGGGTAAGTTCGCGTGATAGGCTTCCATATTGGCTCAGGGCTAGGATGGTCTGATAGACAACCAGACACCAAACTGGTATTTATGCTTTTGAGTAGCGAATCTGGTCGTCTTTGCATAAGTAGCTCAAGAGTAAAGTAATCACCACCTCTTCGGCCATGAATATCCATCGCAAAGCTATCTGCTGACGGCCCAAAACGTTGTTGTGTCAGCCATAGACGGCATTGATCTCAACGGAGGGTGAAAACGAGTCATTTCAATTCTAGAAATGAAACCACTGCCTGTGCCGACACGGACACAAACGCACTCAGAAAACATATTTGATTTCATTGTGTTGTGGCATCCAGTATAAAAATGCGTCGAACTAAGGTAGATTTAGAACTCCACCTGGCGGTGTAAAACACACCCAAGTTTTGCGACTATACATCACGATGTGATATGTTGTACTAGCAATACTAATGAATTGGCCAACACTCAGTGAAGCTGCTTCCCTGTCCTCGACAATACCATGTCTTAACAGAGTGAAGATAGAGAGTAAAGCAAAAACCACCAGTGGTCAAAAGCATGCGGTTCAAAATCAGTAGTTGATGAGATGATATTCAATCCATGTCTACTCCCTCTGCCTGAGCTACTAAAAGAACCGGGGCGGTGGACAAAACGTAACAGCCCAACCAGCGCCGCCCAAGTTTGTTGAAACAGTCACCGCCCACCATCTGCCTGTCTCTCTTCTTGATAAATCTCGCCCACCCTTCTTCGCCCCCCACGTAACCTCCTCCTCCCAACTACCCGCTCTGGTGACCAACAATCGACCATTTCGCCATGAGTTCTGACGACGATTTCGAGATCGAGGTGCCTGAATTGGCCGCAGACGATCCCATGAGGGCATTTCTACCCACATCCTTTGGGAAGAAATCGAAAGAAGCCGATATCGCAGCCCAAATCGACAGAAGTCGCAGGACGGTGACTAGCGGAGCTCCAGAGGCCAGCGGTGGACACGGCAAACAGATCCAGGAACCCAAGAAAAAACAAGATTCGAGCGATGGCTCCGACAGCGATGATAGCGACGATTCTGACGATTCTGACGAATTTCCTGTGTCACACGAACTTGTTCTCAAGACACACGACCGTGCCGTAACTACGGTTTCGCTGGATCCCGCAGGAGGACGCTTGGCGACTGCTTCTACAGATTGCTCGGTCAAGTTGCACGACTTCGCCTCCATGACTCCCACCACCTTGAGAGCGTTCCGCACCGTCGACCCTTACGAAACGAAGGCGTCCGCCGCGAGCTCCGAATCCCACCCTATCCACCGTATCGAATTTAACCCTCTCGCAGGAGGAGTCTTCCTCTGCGTTTCAGCGCACCCACAAGCCAAGATCATGTCTCGAGATGGCGATATTGTTACAGAATTCGTGAAAGGAGACATGTATCTTCGTGATATGCATAACACCAAGGGCCACATATCCGAGATCACAACTGGAACATGGCATCCCACTGACAAGAATCTATGTATCACTGCTGGTACGGATAGCACACTGAGAATCTGGGATATCAACAATAAGCGCACACAGAGGGACGTGGTTGTCTTCAAGTCCAAGGCCGCCGGCTCTGCAGGTCGGACCAAAATGACTGCAGCCTCATGGGGAACTTCAGCTCAAGGCGGCAACACGCTTGTTGCTGCAGCCCTTGATGGCTCACTAGTCATGTACAGTGGCAACAGTCCTTTCTCACGACCTGCAGGAGAGATTCGCGATGCACACAAGCCTCAAACATGGACCAGCGGTATCGATATATCTTCCGACGGTCGTATGGTGGTCACGAGAGGAGGTGACGACTTAATTAAACTCTGGGATACTCGCAAGTTCACAAAGCCTCTCGTCACGGCCGCCCACCCTTCGACCTCGGATCACTACCCAACAAGCAACATCAAATATGCACCAAACTCAACAAGCATCATTACGGGTTCAGTAACAGGCCACCTCCATATTTTGAATCCTGGCAACCTACGCGTAGAACACGTCACCCCAATAACGCCCGGGTCACCACTCATCACGGTGGATTGGCATCCCAAGATTAATCAGATTATCACAGGTTCAGCTAACGCCGAGACCCATGTCTTGTACAATCCACAGATGTCGAGTCGCGGAGCTGTGGACGTTATGTCACGGGCACCGAAGAAACGCCATATCGACGACAATCCTGAATTGACAATGGACCAGTCCGTTGGTATGTCTGGCGATGCAATCGTGGCACCAGGTGCCTTGGGAGGCTCGAAGAAGTCTGGAGTCACAGTATCGGGCCGCTCCAAAGACCCTCGGCGTCCACACATCCCTCAGCAGACCCCATTTCAGAAAAACCAGCCCGACGAAAAGCTCATCGCGGAGAATATTCCCCTTGCGCGCATGCTGCACGAGGATCCTCGAGAAGCTCTACTCAAGTACGCTGACAAGGCCCAGAGTGACCCAATGTTCACCAAGGCCTGGAGTAAAACGCAGCCCCAAACTCAATACGCGGAATTAAGCGACGAAGAGGAAGACGGCCCAGACAAGAAGAGGCTCAAGAGGTGAGAGCGCTAACGCATCCTGGGAGATACTTTGCGGTCGAATAAGGTTTCTGGAACACTGAAATCTAGACTGAAACCCCATTCGAGCTTCTCTAGTTCATGTAACATCACCATGTCACTGTCATTCCGTAACAGCAGCCACTCCAGCAATTACACCCTGGGGGGGAAAGGGCGTCATCAACGCTTATTTGCGGAGTTGATAGCCACACTACAAGTCGGGTTTGGCAAAATTACTCCCAGTGAAGGCGTGTATTCGCTATTATGGCTTTACATACTTAATTCTAGTCCAAAGAGATGTCTTGACAGCAGCCCAAGATGGGCGCTGGGGGTATCACGTGCATGTAATATTAGTTAGCCAATCCGGAAGGAGGATCTTCATTACTTAATACAAATTCTCTGCTGCCTCAGGCGCCCTTGCAGCCTGCTGGTTCAAGGTCGCCTCTTGCAGGGGGGCCGTGCTGAAAAATACCGTGGTCGACCGACTCAAGACCGCACCAACCATCACGCCGCATCTTGTCCAGCTGTGCCTTCACCACTCCCCATCATCAACCGGCGAGCGCGCGCATCCAAAAAATCGCCAGGGCCCTTTCAAACCATCGGCTCCCATCTCGAGAAACCGCCAAATCCGTGTTGCACGCGATTTGCACGCCGCCCCGGTCCCCGGTACCGGTTCAAAACGCGCTCCGTCGCCACCTCACACACTTTTCCTTCAGTACTCGACCTTTCTTTCGAAACTCGAGTGTCCTAGCCGTGCCTCCAGCAACCCATATACGCCGCGTTTCCAACTTAAAGGTTGCGGTCCACGCCAAGGCTGTCCCACGCGCCATCTACGACGTGTCGCCAACTTCTTGACGACGCCCACCAATATTCTCATAACCATTGACTTTTTACTTCGATTTCGACGCGTTCATTATCACTTCTATTTTCCCATTGAACCCAACTTTCGTTTTCGCGACACCCAAATCCACCTTGCGCGACGACCACCGGCCGCCTACACCCACCACGATATGCAGCATAGGTAGCTGATACTACACAATCTAATCATTTGACACAAACCACCAAAGGCCTTCGTGGTATAGGTATCATTCACCATGGCGTCGGTGCAAGCGCCCCCCGCCGTCCAGCATCCTGGCGCGCCAATGCCAGCGGGCGCAACCAAGCAACAGGCCGAAGAAGTTTTCAAGGTAGGAGCTCATCGATGCGGTCTCTTGATGTCGCTAGTTGCTCGTGATCCTTGATGCTGATACATTTGATAGAAACTCAGGCAGATGAAAGAGCAAGGAGTGCCGTCGAGTGATCCTGAATACATTAAGGCTTCCCAGTTCTTGATGAGCTTTCAGCAACAACACAACATGCGACGCAACCAGCAACAATTCATGCAGCAACAAAAGCAGCAGATGCAAAATGCGACTAATGGCGCGTCTGCCAACGGGGTCATGCCTGGTCGCCCTCAGCAAGGCTCTCCCCAAGCAACTCAGCCCCCATCCAATCCACTCGGCGCGTCCGCAATTCCAAACCAAACTGCTGCCTCCACTGGCACGTCCCCATCGACCGCCCCCTCCTCGAATCACTTCACCCAGCAACAGCTTGGACTTCTGAGGCAACAAATCCATGCCTTCAAGCTTCTTGGAAAGAACGCTGGTATCTCATTACAATTGCAGCAAGCTATCTTCAATCAGCGTCAACGCAGGCAAGCAGCTATTGCGGATGCCACTCACGGAGGCCAAACTACGAAACCTAGCCAACCCGATTCCGAATCTAGTAAGGTTTCACAGAATGGGCCCGAGCCTGCGACAGAAGAAGAGAGCTCAGAGATTCCTAAAGCGCATACGTTCAAGACGGTCAAATCCCCATATGGTACAAGCATGATCCGTCCTGAGATCAAATACTTTGACCATTCTCAGCGAAAGAATCGATGGTTCATTCCTGGTGTTTTCCCCACAGGCATCGACTTCGATCACCTACGGTACGAGCGGGAAGTTGTTGTCTCAAACAGAATGAGACAGCGATATGCCGAGTTGAAGAACTTGCCAGGCGATTTGGCTCACTGGGACTCTTCGAAGGAGAACCTAGAAGCCGATGACTCCCTCAAGCGAAAAGCCATCATCGAGATGAAGAGCATAGCTCTATATGCTAAACAACGGACGCTCCGTGACAAGATCGGGCGACAGATGATGCATTACGATAATCTCGCAATGACCACCAACAGGTCCAGTTACCGCCGAATGAAGAAGCAGAATGTTCGCGAAGCCCGCATCACAGAAAAGCTTGAGAAGCAGCAGCGCGACGCCCGCGAGAACCGCGAGAAGAAGAAGCATACAGACTTTCTTCGGGCCATCTACAACCACCGACAGGAGATCCAAGAATCTGCTTCCTCGCAGCGCAACAAGTCGCACAAGCTTTCGCGTCTCATGTATCAACAGCACTTCAATATCGAGAAGGAAGAGCAGAAGCGTATTGAGAGAACAGCCAAGCAGCGTCTGCAGGCTCTCAAGGCAAACGATGAAGAGGCATACCTCAAGCTTCTTGACCAGGCTAAGGATACTCGTATCACGCACTTGCTCAAGCAAACCGACGGCTTCTTGCATCAGCTTGCCTCCTCCGTTAAGGCCCAGCAGCGCCAGGCCGCTGAGCGCTATGGAGATGGAGATGAGCCAATTGTGGAAGAGGAGAGTGACTACGACGAGGACGATGAGGGCAGTAAGAAGATTGACTACTATGCTGTGGCACATCGTATTCGAGAAGAGGTCACTGGGCAAGCCGACATGCTCGTTGGCGGTAAGCTCAAGGAGTACCAAGTCAAGGGTCTACAGTGGATGATTTCACTGTACAACAACAACCTTAATGGTATTCTGGCCGACGAGATGGGTCTTGGCAAGACGATTCAAACCATCAGTCTTATTACCTACCTGATTGAGCGAAAACAGCAACCTGGGCCCTACCTCGTCATCGTGCCTCTTAGTACCCTCACTAACTGGAACTTGGAGTTTGAGCGATGGGCACCTACTGTGAGCCGCATTGTTTACAAGGGACCCCCAAATGCCCGCAAGGTTCATCAGGATAAGATCCGTCAAGGCAAGTTCCAGGTGTTGCTCACGACGTACGAGTACATTATCAAGGACCGGCCTATTTTAAGCAAGATCAAGTGGTTTCACATGATTATCGACGAAGGTCATCGAATGAAGAACTCCAACTCGAAGCTGAGCTATACTATTCAGCAGTACTACAACACCCGTTTCCGACTCATTCTCACCGGTACACCGCTGCAAAACAACCTGGCAGAGCTGTGGGCCATGCTCAACTTCGTTTTGCCAAACATCTTCAAGTCTTCAACGACTTTTGATGAATGGTTCAACACCCCTTTCGCCAATACTGGTGGCCAGGACAAGATGGAGCTCACGGAAGAAGAACAAATTTTGGTGATTAGGCGTCTTCACAAGGTTTTGCGACCCTTCCTTCTCCGTCGGCTGAAGAAGGATGTTGAGAAGGATCTTCCCGACAAGACGGAGAAGGTCATCAAGTGCAAGTTCTCTGCACTTCAGTCTAAGCTGTACAAGCAAATGGTCACCCACAACAAGCTTGTCGTTAGTGATGGCAAGGGCGGCAAGACTGGCGCTCGTGGACTGAGCAACATGATCATGCAGCTCCGAAAGCTTTGCAATCATCCCTTTGTGTTTGATGTCGTTGAAAATGTCATGAACCCCCTCAGCATCAGCAACGATCTATTGTGGCGAACAGCTGGCAAGTTCGAGCTGCTTGACAGAATCTTGCCCAAGTATCAAGCAACTGGCCACCGAGTCCTAATGTTCTTTCAAATGACTGCGATCATGGATATCATGGAAGACTACCTGCGATACAAGCGGGTTGAGTATCTTCGATTGGATGGTACGACCAAATCTGACGAACGTTCTGACCTGCTACGGGAGTTCAATGCCCCCGACTCCAAATACTTCATGTTCCTGCTCTCTACCCGTGCCGGTGGACTGGGTCTCAATTTGCAAACAGCCGATACTGTTATTATTTACGATTCCGATTGGAACCCTCATCAGGATTTGCAAGCCCAGGATCGTGCCCATCGTATTGGCCAGAAGAACGAAGTCCGAATTCTCCGACTCATCAGCTCTAACTCCGTGGAAGAGAAAATTCTCGAACGAGCGCGGTTCAAGCTTGATATGGACGGCAAGGTCATTCAGGCTGGTCGTTTCGACAACAAATCATCCGAAACAGACCGTGATGCTATGCTCCGAACTCTACTAGAAACTGCCGACATGGCTGAGTCTGGTGAACAAGATGAGATGGAGGACGAGGAACTCAACATGCTGCTGGCACGTAGCGATGACGAGATTGCCGTCTTCCAAAAGCTAGATGAGGAGAGACAAAGGAACTCACCTTATGGTAATGGGCCAGGCAGCAAACCTCGACTTATGGGTGAGGAAGAATTGCCTGACATTTACTTGAATGAGGGCAACCCCATTGATGATGAGACCGAGGAGGTCGTGCTGGGCCGAGGTGCGCGTGAGCGGACCAAGGTCAAGTATGATGATGGTCTTACTGAAGAGCAATGGCTCATGGCAGTGGACGATGACGACGATTCTCCAGAAGCAGCTGCGCTCCGCAAACAATCCCGTAAGGACAGGCGCGAGACCAACAGGCTGAAAAAGCAGGCAATTTTCAACTCGATGGATGAATCGCCTTCTGGGAGCCGAGCAAGCACCGAAGAGATCGAAACACCCAAGAAACGAGGGCGCAAACCAGGCAGCAAGAACGAGAAGCGCAAGGCTGAAGACGCAAACGAGGAGCCGCCCCCGAAGAAACGGCGCGGGCCTCAGGGACGTCCTAGCAAGGTCAGCCTGGAGTCGCGACTACCGCCCCATCAGCGAGAAGTGCTGCAAAAGAGTCTTCGCAACCTATACGACGGTCTGATGACGTTGGAAGTGGATGATATCGAGCCGCCTGAGGATGACGAGTCGGACCCCGGCAAGCGCCTCATCATCGGGCCTTTCATCAAACTACCTCCCAAGCGCGATTACGCCGACTACTATGTCATCATCCAGAACCCCATCTGCATGAACCAAATCCAGACCCGGATCAAGAAGGAGGAGTACACTTCGTTGAGTGGACTGCGAAAGGACATTGAGCAGATGATCCGCAATTGTCAAACTTACAACGAGGATGGAAGTATTCTTTATCAGGATGCTAAGGTCATGAACGTAAGTGCTATGAATACTCTGATTGTCCATGTCACCTGATTGCTAACATGTCTCAGGAATTCTTCAATTCCAGGTACCAGGAAGAATTGACGGCCCATCCCGAGCTTCAAGAGCTTGAGGAGGGAGGCAAAGACAGTTCGGTGGCGCCCTCTGGTAGCGGCGGCACACCACAGCCCAGCGGAACTCGCATAAAGTTGATATCAAGTGGCTCAAGGGAACCAAATGGCGGTGGTAGCACCGCTGCCCAAAGCGACGGGGAATGAGGGATGCACTTAGCACAGAGGTACTCTGGATCTCGCTAAAGGGGCCACAACACAAACTCTAAACTTCTATCGCCGAAGCGATTGTTTGATGATATATGCAATGGCGTTGGGACGGACAGGTGTCAATAAACAAATATGCGACCGAGGCAAGAGGGAAGTGAAGGAAACGAGGGATCAAATACCATACAAAGATGCACATCCGGGGCCCTTGCGTGGGCTGTTCGCCGACGAGCGGCTTTGGAGGGTGTCAAGCCTGCAAAGGGATGGCGAAGGTGCATTATTAAGTGTTTAGATAAATTAGTAGGCTGTATTTTAATAGAAGCTTGACGTACTGTCACTTTTTTCTGTATAATTTGACAATAAATAGTTCAGCGGAGATGTAGTTGTACCAGTCGTAGAAAGGTTTTGGCGTTTGACAATTCCAGTCAAGTCAGGTGTATCGAGTTTGATCTTTACTCAACTCAGCTCAGCTGTAATTAACCCAACCAAACCTAGACTTGTTTTTATTCGCCACGCATCCAATACATGAGCATAGATCTTCAACCGCATCTAATCTTTTGTTAGATTGAATTAGATGGACAATATATCAAGATGAAGAAGACTCTACTTCTTTGTTTTATTCATGGCTTCAAGGTAGGCGCTTGATCTATGCCCCTCCCCCGCGTCGTCATACTCAGCAGGAGCTAACATTGATCAGGGCGGCGAGGACACGTTTGGTGTTGACTATCAGTTCACCAAAGACCTACGTGATTTGGTGAAGCAGGCTCTGCCTAAGATCAATGTTGAAGTGATCGTTTACCCCAAATATGAGACTCGTGGAGATCTGGGCAACTGTGTGAGTCGCTTTCGCGACTGGTGCGTATTCGTCCATCCACCACCATCTAAGAGATGGCATATTGGTTTGATTATGTGAGCTAACTCAAGGTCACTCTCAGGCTACAGAACAAAGTCATCGACATGGAGGTAGCAGCTGGCACACCGTCACCAACGATAGAGCCTTCAGTGCGCACCATTCTTGTCGGCCACTCCATGGGCGGCATCGTGGCGGCCGAGATGCTCATCAGCTTGGCCTCTGAGAAACCAATCTACACAGAAGATGGTATTCAAAAGTCTGAAGCGCCTACCTTTAATTCCCTCATGTTCCCGTACATCCAGGGTGTACTCGCTTTTGACACTCCCTACCTGGGCATCTCCCCTGGCGTAGTAGCCCACGGCGCTGAGGACCAGTACCAGAACGCCGCACAAGCCGCGAGTGCAATCTCGCAGCTGAGCGGTCTCGGTGCGTCACTTTGGGGTGCTAAGCAGGCCGGCTCACCGTCGACATCTCCCGCTCCTCCTAAGACGGCTGGCGCACTACCGGCTCCCTCCGGGTCTGGCGGCAGCCCATGGCAGAAATGGGGCAAGATGGCCATGTATGCCGGCGCAGCTGGAGCCGTGGCCGCTGGAAGTGCAGCAGCCTGGATGAAGCGCGATCAGCTGGGCGAAGGCTGGTCCTGGGCGACGTCACATCTTGAATTTGTAGGATGTCTTGCCAGGGGAGAAGAGCTGCGCAAGCGTGTGTCGTTCCTCCTCAAGCTGCGAGAGGAGCTTGACGTGGGTTTCGCGAACTTGTACACACGCCTCGGCAAAGCAGCGCCGTCTAAGCAAATCAATGTCGTCGGAACAGTGCTGGGCCAGGACAGGACGTTCTGCAATCTTCCGAAGAAGCAGCCTGGAGGAGTATGGAAGGAAGCCGTCAACGACAAAGCCACTGATGAGGCTGGGGCACACATGAGTGAGTACATAGATGCCATTCAAAAGCTGATTAATATACTAATAGGAGCCACCCAGACATGTTCACCCCACGAGAAAATCCTGGATACAATAAGTTGACACAGGACGCTACCGAAGTGATCTTCAGATGGCTACAGAACCAATGGTACGAGACGAGTGCTGAAGATCCGTTATTACTAGAAGAGGCGCCGGCGGCTGTAAAGGAACCTTCTGTTGGAGCGGACCCTTCTGCCGGAGAGGAGCTTGCGGCTGAGGAAGAGCCCTCAGTTGGGGAGCAGCCTCCAATTAGAGAAGAGCTCTCGACTGAAGAGGAATCTTCAGTTAAAGGGGAGTTTTCGACTGGAGAGGAGTCTTCAACTGCGGATGTTCAGAAAGTTATTTGACTTCTTTGATTTTGTAATTAGACGCTTCCATCCCCTAGACTCTATGTATGTATTACATTGAACCAGTTATTTTTGTGGGACAAGACAGAGTCCCCCAGATCACTCTATTTGACGGCCTGTCGTTCATTACTCAAGTCGGACTGCCTTCTTGCTGCTCTGTATACCGGGATTTTTCTAATTTATTGGGCCTTCTGGCTTTCAGCCTTGAGGTTTCGCATGACCTTGCGCCTCTGGCTCATCATGTGTGTGTACAAGACATAAGATCCTGTCAAAAGTCAGTACTAAGCTCTTATATCCAGTTGGGTATTGAAGTATCGGTTTGGACTTACCAGGAACATAGACGGCTAGAATAGCATACAGAGCATACTTGAACAGCTCATTGTTCTGGCCCGCAGGCTCGGTAGCCAGCCAGATGAGAGTGCACTCGCTAAAAATACC
Source organism: Fusarium sp. FL617 (assembly GCA_030142105.1). Lineage (NCBI taxonomy): Eukaryota > Fungi > Ascomycota > Sordariomycetes > Hypocreales > Nectriaceae > Fusarium > Fusarium sp. FL617. The sequence goes on along the minus strand of JAREIL010000010.1, from coordinate 1,333,573 downwards.
GATAGGGTAGAGTACGAAGAAAGTGTTATAGCGCAACCAAGTCAGGAACTTGGGCTGGTAACCGGAGAGCGAGAGGGCGAAGAAGGAGTAGCGAATGATCTCAGTAACGGACCAGGCGATGAGCATGGATGAGTAGAAGGGCGAAAGGGCGAGGAAGGGGAAGACATCGACGACGGCCCAGACGAGGAGGAAGCGCGAAGAGACTTGCATAAGGGTGGTGAAGAGAGGAGCACGAACGACGCCTGTAGAAGAGACAGATTATATCAGTATACGTCCCGGTCTTGAAAGGAGCGAGGAAACCCTACCGAGCAGCGAGTGCAGCACCTCCAAACCAGCCAATGTCTGCGTCCACTTGATATATTGACCAGATCCGGGGTAGACATACTCAGGGCCATACAGGCCGAGCAGCATGACGGTGCGGCCGAGTACAACAGACCATTGAACCGCTGAAATGAAGTTGTAGAAGATTAGATAGGCCTTGTTGGCGGTTGAGGCCTGCTTCAGGGGTCGCTTTGCAGCGACGGCAGCGTCAGTAGCCATTGTTGCAGAATTACGAGGGGAACGAGCTGAAAGTTTAGATGTAAAGACAGACAAAGTCCAATTGAGCGAGTGCGACTGAATTGCAAGGTGTTGGAGCCTTGCACAAGTATAAATGTACTGGATGGAAATAGACGTTGAGGATGCCGCTTGAAATTCGACTTCCCGTTTGGGTTTAACATCCCGCTCTTCATAATTTTGGTGGGGACAGGCAATCTATCCAGCTTCCAATAACCTCTCCTCCTTTCACACTCGTGTAATATACGTATAAGTACCAACCCATACAAATGCTTGAGTTTTTCACTGGTAATTCGAAGACCTCGCACATTAACCCTCTTTTGGATTCTGGATTTTACCAATCATGGGCTGCCAATAATCGGGTTTAGATCTATCCGACAGCCATGTCATGACTGCTGACCATGCATGCATGGTCTCAACAAATCGATGCATCTACATGGCCTCTCGGCATGGTGTAAGTCAGATGCCGTTCCCTGGGGATCAAGAATAACCGGACATAGAAGTACAGCTCTTCTATGCCACAATACTTATTATAATTTAATAAATTTGAGAAAATTATAGCCATAACCTGAACTTTGCAGATTCTTGGGTCATATTCTATGAAACTTTGCTTTATGATAATACTGCAATTAAACGGATTATTTGGTAGGAGTCGTGATCCTTACTGAACCACCCAGCCGTTCAACTTTGATAAAGAGTAGGCTATAGGAGAGTATCTCCCAAATACGTGAATCCTCTTGATATGTTTGTAGGGCCTGGTCGATGACACAAAGTACCACAGATTCATGATTTGAGAAAGACAATCCACCCAGACCCGGCCCTGTTTGCAGAGCGGCCAATTTAGAGATTATCAGTACGTCGCAGTCAGTCTCTGAACCAGGTAATCACCGCTGTTGATGCCTTCGTATTTCTTGTCTTGCTCTGTTTCAAATGTGCCTGGGATTGCTTCAATGTGGCTCTTGAAGTTAGGGTTGCAGAAGTACCTAGGAGGCAGTCCTTTGTCAGCTACCATCTTCAACTTACACCGATTTACTCACGCGATGCTGTAACGAGGTGGGTAGGAATTCTCTTCTTTCTGCGGAGGTTCCACGACCCTGTGGATGGTGCTTTTTATCGTGTCGTTGCTCCATCTCGCGAGCAGATCACCAGCATTGACGACAACGGTGCCTTCAATCGGCGTTGCGTCAACGAATTGTCCCGTTGGGCTTTTGACTTGCAGTCCTCCACGAGCGTCTTGGAACAGCAAAGTGATTGAGCCATAGTCCTAGCAAATACTGTAAGTCTCTATCTTACGCGTGCTCTCCAGGGGAACTCACACTATGCGCACCGGCTCGGACGGTACCTGGCTTAGTCTTGAACACATCGGATTTGACAGCTGGATAGTGCAGTAGTCGCAGCGTATTATCACCAACATCTACAAATGAGTCAAAGAAACTATCGTCAAGACCCATCCCGACAGCGATAGCTTTCATCACTTCAACGTGCAGCTGGCGACACTGTTCAAAGAACCCAAGCATGTCTTGTCGAAAACCGACGAGGTTGCCTGTTTCCTCAAGCCATTGATTTGGGAACCCAGGCTCATCCTCACGACCAATCTCAAGACTCTCCTTCAGGTCCGGCAAAGCAGCACGTTCTTTCTCGATGTCGCGAAGGTCCATAAACTCACTGACTTTCTCGCGGCCAGGAGCAGAGTAGCCTCGATTAGCTTCCGGTGTTGTCCAGACAACTTTCATCTTGTTTTCGAGGGGCTGATCGAAGAAACGAGCAGACAGGTCGAAAGCATGCTTCAGGTCATTTGGAAGTATGGGATGGTTCTTTAGGTAGATGAAACCAGCGGATTGGAATCCATGGAGGACGGCCTTTGCAGTGTCACTACGTTCCGAGGACGTTCCGCTGAGGAAACGAGAGAAATCGATGAGCTTTTAATGAGGCAAGGTCAGTCATGGTGAACTGCTATTTCGACGGCTCGCATGGGTTCACCTACAGGGATGGAGAGGCCCTCCTTGCTCACAGCTAAATCCGAAGTCATAATGCTGGTAATGGCACAAGAAATAGGCTCGATTAATAGTGAAGCTCGGCAGATAGAGCGATTATACGATGTTCTGGGTGGTTACGAGAGAATATAGAGTCTCACGAAGACTGCTGGTTTGTTTGGCTTGCATCAAGACCTCGGCATTAGCCCCTTGTTTATAAAGGCACAAGCCTAGAATGGGCTGATAAGCATGACGGCATGTTGCAGTTTAGACATTACTTGAGGCTGGCTTGCAGCCATCGTTCAACCCCTCACCTTCAACTGCCACTGATAAGTAATACCGTATCTAGGCGATAGGGTATCGCAAGGTTATGCAGTGATAACAGCGATGCGGGGTCAACCCTCGTTGTAGTCAATGCATGCATGTCTCTCAAGTTGGGCAAAACAACACGTTGATCTACAAGGTTGCGGCTTGTGCCACCAGACAATAGAGGCGCTCAGCCTGCGCTTTGTTTCTTCACCTTCATTTGAGAGTCTTCAGCCGTACTCAACCCTTCAACTTCCATCATATCTAGCCTCCCCTAGCATCAGCCTAAACACCATGTCGTCTTCTTCATCGCGTGTGGTCGATATCCACACGCACATGTACCCTCCTTCTTACATCCGTATCCTTGAATCTCGTTCCAAGATCCCTCTTGTTCGCAAGTTCCCTCAGGCACCCGACCCTAGGCTCATTCTTCTAGAAGCAGAAGTCAAGGCTTTAGAAGAAGCGACAAAAGATCCTGAAGCAAAACCGCCAGGACGGCCACTAACATCGCATTATGCATCGCTTGCGCAAAAGGTGCATTTCATGGACACGCACAAGATTGACATATCTGTCATCTCTCTAGCAAACCCATGGTTGGACTTTCTGGACCCTTCAGAGTCCGGCGCGATAGCAGAGTCTGTCAATGAAGAGTTCTCTACAATGTGCGCCGAGCACCCGAGAAGGCTCTTCTTCTTCGGAACACTTCCTTTAACGGCAACCTTGGAAACTGTGCTCGCCTCCATAGAACATCTTCGGGAGCTCAAATACTGCCGGGGTGTCATTTTGGGCACCTCAGGGCTCGGAAAGGGCTTAGACGACCCTAACCTCTTACCCATCTTCGAAGCCCTTGCCAAAACACATCTGACTGTTTTCCTGCACCCTCATTATGGTCTCCCAAATGAGGTTTGGGGACCTCGAGCAAGCAGCGAATATGGTCATGTTCTTCCCTTGGCCCTCGGCTTTCCCATGGAGACAACGATCGCCGTAACCAGGATATATTTGGCAGGCGTTTTTGATAAGATCCCGGAGCTGCGCATGATCCTCGCGCATAGCGGCGGGACACTTCCCTTCCTTGCCGGCAGGATTGAAAGCTGCATCATGCATGACGGACAGCTGCTTCGCGAGGGAAAGGTAACCAAAAGTCGTCGAACAGTGTGGGAAGTGCTGAAGGAGCAGGTCTATCTTGACGCTGTTATCTACTCGGAAGTTGGGCTCAAAGCAGCTATTCAGGTTAGCGGTGCGGACAGGCTCATGTTTGGCACCGATCATCCCTTCTTCCCACCTCTCACAAGTGACGAGCAGGGTGAATGGGAGAGCGTAAGCTTGAACGCAGAAGCTGTCGCTCGAGCAGTTGGAGAAGGCACAGAGGACTTCAAAGATGTTATGGGTATGAATGCCGTCAAGATCCTGCGGCTTGACAGTGAATCATGATCCCAAAAGCAGCGAGTCATGATCATAAAGATAGAGAATCATATCCTAAAAGCAGCGAGTCATGATCATAAAGATAGAGAGTCATATCCTAAAAGCAGTAGATCATGATCATAAAGATAGAGAATCATATCCTAAAAGCAGTAGATCATGATTCTAAAGGTTTGGTATTAGCACAAGATGAAAACACCATCCAGACGTATAGACAATGCTACCGACCTAAACTCCGTATCCCTTTTCCGTGAAACTTTTTCAAATCATGAAACAGACGCTTGTTCGGCAAACCGGACCTCAGCCTGGTGTATTCTCGTCTTTGCCTCGAGTAGGCCTTGCTCCGCTTGCTGGTACTCTTCCGGGGTCGCTTCGCTCTTTTGCAGGTTCCTGACTGCTTGGACTGCACGCAGCTTGTCGCAAACAAGCTCCCAGTAGAGCTTCCGTTCTGTACCAAAGTCCACCAAGTAGTCGCCTGGTACATTCATGACGCCGTTGAGTGGTCCAGGTGCCGGTTTGCCTTCGGTAGTCTCTGCGGCCTTGCGTGACTTGCGCAGAAACTTCTCCCTCGCCTCATCTTGTTTCTTCTTTTCCTTCTTCTCTTTGAGTCGTCGTCTCGCCTCGGCAATATCTTCCACTTCTTGCGCGGCATCAGCTTGTCGCCTCTCCTCTTCCTCGCGCATGCGCCTCTGTTCAACCAGTCGTGCCCTCTCCTTCTCTATCTCGTCCTTTTCTCGTTGTTCTTTCTCGTCGCGCTGAACTTTCCAAGCGTTCTCACGCGCCTCGAGATCGTCGACGAAAGCTTTGCGCTGCTTATCCATAGTCTCGCGCTCCTGCTTCCGTAGGAGCACGGCCTTGATGGCGCTGTCGTAGGCGCCGCGCGCCCCAGAGTCGGACAGAATATCGCGAGCGCGTTCGAATAGCTGCCATTTTTCGGCGTCGAAGTTGTCGCCTGCTTTATCTGGATGGTATTTCAGCGAGCGCTTTCGCCACGCGCGGTGAATGTCTTCTTTTGGTGTGAGGGCGTCGATGCCTAAGAGATCGTAAAGGTCGACATCTTTGGAGGCGAATTCCTGCGCATATTGCAGCAGGTCTGCGGCTTTTGAATCAGTCATGGCCGTCCCGTAGAGGGTAAGTTGCTGGTGTACGTTTGACTGATTGTGTGGATCTAAGAAAAAAGTCCAAGGTTCTGAGTTCTAGTTGATGAAAGTGAACTTGAAGTTGTCGCATCGCGAGCGCACGTGACCTTTCCAGGCACTCAATCACTTGACAGACTTCCATCGCAATAAAATGTATTCGATATTACAGAAGATTTACGTTTCCTGAAGATTAATGTATCAATTTTATACTTTAACTCAGAGAGTTTGTGCTTTAGCTCCTGGTTCAACTATCTACTCATCATAACCATAGGTAGTTTAGCAAATAAGACCTTCGTTACTTGAATGAGCACGAAATAATATAATAATCTAGACATTCTGATAAGTTTTAGGATAAAACATGCCTCAGTTGTAATCGCATTTTATCCTAAAGAAAGGTAAATATCCTAATTATTTATTAAAATACCTAAACTAATGCTCGAATGCTACCCATGTCCCATCTATACCAGCAACAAAATGCTTCAAAACTCTACTGTGTCTGCAAAATGGTAAACGTTTGGTGTTCCTGCTGACAAGTTGAGTAAGTATCTTTCATAAGGTCCTAGCGGCTCCTCGACCATGACGCGTTGTCTCTTATCACTAGGAGCATTCTTCTCGCTACCCACATACTCCCAAACCCATCTGCCTTTCGACCATTCGCTGGGATGTCCAATGCTATCATGTCCACCCTTTGGGCACCAGCCCGGAAGAAATGGTACGGGATCGTTGTACTTGTCCCGTGTGCGCTTTAGTTTCCAGTTGTCGAGTAGGGCTGGGCAATCCCAGACATGCGCGTCGTTCAGACTGAGACCCTTACATGCAAGTCGGATTCGTACCGTACTGTGTATCCGTTCATTGGTATCCTGAAGAAACCTCGTTCCATCGCGCTTTGATTTAGGGTCGGTCGGTCGGTATAGACCCGGTGTGCGAATCGTCTGGCCAGAGAGTTTGTAGAGGAGGCCTGGGGCCTTCTTGATGGCCCCTAATCCCCAGGGTCGGAAAGGATAGTTATTCTTATAAATCGGGTTGACCGCCCATTGACGCATTGTTTCCTTCTTTCTCTTCTTTTTTGACTTCAGGCTTAGCCTTCCAGTTTGAGTTTTGTGATAGAACTTGGCGGTTTGAAAGAAACAGCGTTCTAGTGCAGGCAAGTCAAACTCGACGCCAATCGAAGCCAGTTGGTCCATCATCCCTGGTTGCAAGTCAGTATGTTCCGAAAACATGTATCAAGACTTCATGATGTGTATCAAGCCAACGAGAACAGGATAACTTACATGCAAGTGTGCAGTTTGCGATGCCTTGATCCTCCCAGCCACCACCACAGTTAGCATGATTCCCAGGGAACCAGACCTGCCTCAAATCTGTTGTGTATTTGTTTTCAGGAAGTCTCTCCCAGACTGCTGGTGTGAAAGGCGGACGTGTCTCATCCAGGGCAAGCGCCTGGAACGCATGCTCGATCCTATCTGATAGATTTGTATCGTGCCATTTGAATGTGCTAAGTTGGTCAGCAACTCATGAACCCCTTCAACGTATGGAGAGGGAGACTTATTCGTCATTGTCAGCCCGGATTCCTAGTTTGTCCAACCAGGCAACCCGAGGAATTCCAAGACTGCCCACCGTATCCCATACACCCACCGCTTTGATCGTGATGAGGTCACCTTGTCCTTGTTCACGTCTTACACGAGTGTAGCCTAGCTGCTCCAAGCGAGCTCTGTACTCATCGGCTGCATCCTTTCCTTTTGGTTTGTCGGGAAACGGGATATTGGGAAATGGATCCTCATAGTCGTCGTCCATCCAGTGCTGCATGTCCTTGAAGATAGGATAAAAGAATTCAACACCCTCTCGAGTCAGGAGACCGATATTGCCGATCATACCAGCTACAGAGCGGACTGTGAAGGCACCTCTTGAAAAACCGACAAGAATGATTTCATCACCATCCATATAGTTGGCACATAGAAAAGAGTATGTTTCCCGCATACGCTAAAGACAAGGGTCAGCTAACGTCCTCTCTTTCTCATGTCCTGGACGTACCTCTGCAAGACCTTGACCAAAAGCACCTCCAGTAATGCTGTCGAGCACATTGCTGCCCGTACCAACACCTGACTCATAGTTGACGACCTGAAGCGTGCCATCACTGCACCTTTTCTCAAAGCAACGAGATATGCGGGTGACATTGGATGGTATTTGAAGTGCCCCCTCCTTTCTCAGCAACCCAGGCTCGTCGTAGCCGTTGTCGCTGTCCATCCAAGTGCCATCGCAACAAGCAATCAACCGCTTGATTGTCTTGGGAGTACTTGTTGTAGTCATTGTATAGACCTGTGAATGTTCTGTAGATAGTAGTTGTGGCCGCCCACTTGATGGCGAAAAATGATGTCCGTGACGATGGAGTTATCGTTCAATCGCGATAACAAGGGTGGTGAATGGATCATTATAAGCATCCAGGACAAAGACTTGAGAGTAGAGAGGTATTCAACACCTCAAGGCTAACAGATGCATCACAGAGGCGCCGAATGTCAGCTCGCAGTAGTCTTGCCATCCATAGGATAAATTAGGCGACAGGGCCAAGAGCATCCCCTGTTCTTAATCGCAGGGCTGAGGTTCACGAGATTAGGGAGCGACGATCCAAGGCTTAATTTCGCTATCCAATGTTAAGCCAAATACTATTTTCACAGTCAGAAAATCCCTTTCGTAACAGTTGATTGGATTGATATCCTGCGAAACAAATTAGTTCACATCCCGAGTCCACGAATGACCCCTTCCGCCTCAACCCTCGTGTCACAGAATCATGGCATAGTTGGGGTCCCTGCACGCCTTTTGCTTACTGCCTGCATAGGAGAAATGTAGCGACTTTCCAACCCCTTGTTCAACCAACCATCATCTATTGATCCACATGATTCTTGGGGAAAGGTCTGCTTCTAAGTGGTTGGTTATGCCATCTATTCAGTCGCATGTCTTTGGATGCAAACCTCCGGACTTGCCATATGTCAGAAAGAGCCAAAGCTGATGATGATCGCTCATTACAAGCCTTCTCAATGGATAATATAACATCAGATCTTTTCTCTTGTTGGTAAGCGTGCTCGATACATTTGCTCAGTTTCCGGTTTGTATCTCAAAATTCCTTCGCCATAGCCACAATTGTTTAGACAAGTGCTGCATGCCAAGGTCGGCAACTTTTCAGCCCGAGTATTCTCCAGCGGCGGATTGGCTGTGTCTAGCTGCGCCATGTATAACAACCAAGCTTAATATACTTAGAAGCAAATGTCTAGACTACAGCCCTATGTATTTCCTTAGAAACTGCGGAGTTAAGTAACGTTTTAGACAGCGGCAGTAACATGAGCCGCACCTAGTCATGATTCGATGATTCAGCCTTGTCTGTGATGCCATTTAGATGTTACCAGACTCCACCCGGAGTTCGGTCAGCCCGAGTTGCCTGAAAGTAAGAAACGATGGTCAAAGCTCGCAGAGCCTCTAACTATTTCAAAGTTCGCCGATGAAAGAGTGTACAGTGGCTGACATTCAATAAAATAGGTAAGAGAGACGAATAAAGGCCCTCGGCAAGAAAGTTGGGTATATTTACATATCTTCATTCTATTTCAGATCATCTGCGTAATGATACAATATCTTACAGCACAGGTTCACAGCTACTATCCTCTACCGTTGATTCTGAGCATCCAGCCCTTGCCTCAACCAATCTGGTACGAAAGCCTTGACCTTGACTCTGTTCTGACTCTCCTCCTCACCCCAATCGAGCACAAACTCATCCTTGGGGTTGAACGCCGCCGACGCTGCATCTCCTGGTAGTGACACGTCGGTCATAATCTCCAGGCGACACAGGCCGAGTCCGATATTGCCCACACCCTTGAGCCACTTGCCCGCGCTACGACCTCGCTTCTCAAACCGCCCGATGCTTGTATCTCGCGGTATCATATCCGCAGACACGGTTTCAAGCGAAGAAGCTGTAGCATCGGTGTGGTACTGCAAAGTCGTGGGCGGCGCGTGCTCCTTTTCGTAAACAACGCAGGGCAGGATTCGCTTGCGAACGACACCGCGATGTCTGGTACGGATTGTGAGCTCCTGGCCAACATAGCAGCCCTTGTGGAAGTCAATTCCATTCATAATGTCCATATTTGTCTCTTGAGGAAGAGAGTGCTCTCGAGATATTTCGTCTTGACCTTCGGGAATGCCATTTAGATATCGTCGTATCGTGTAAGCGGCTTCGGTGCTTCGTTCGAGATCAATCTGGGGCGCATTCTGGTCCAGCTGCAAAAATCGATATCCCAAACCAGGCGCTCGTGGGTCTTGTAGAGCTAGCTTCGTCGAGCTGACAACCGAGTTCCAATCCACGCCATTCGAGTCATCCCAGGCATGCCAGACGGTGGCTTCACCCTCCGGTAACAAGCGGACTGTTAGCTTTGCTCTGAGCTTGTAACGCTTGATGTGCTTCGCTAATATTTGTGCTTGGTCTGCATCAACCTCAATCAGATACCCGGGCTCCTCTGCCGAGGCATTGTGATTGGGATATATGAAGACATCATAGAGCACTCTGCCCGTAGCAGTCAGGAAAGCAGCATAGAATCCATCATTTCTCGGCTGTCCATCCTGGGCAGTCAAATTGGCCGTGACAATTCCTTGCAGGAACTTGGCCGAATCAGGTCCGGCAACGGCAATGAGTCTTCGTGAGGTCAACGATGTGAGTCCCGAGGCGGGCGGCGCAGGAGGGGAAAGCGAGGTCGCGAATTGCCGCCGCTGCAACCGGGTGCTGCGGCATATGAGGCCCGGAGAAAGATCGTGAGCCAGGGCTCGCCTCGGGAGAATTCGCATGGTGGTGAGTGCGCGGTTTTATTTGAAAGCTCAGGCTTGTTTTACCTACACTGGAAAGGGCGTTGGATTTGCGAAAAGTTACACAATGACGTACCGGCAATCAGATGGTCCGTGCATGCCGAAGAATCATTCACGGACTTCGGACTTTCGCCATCACCCTCCACATTTCCAGACGCCCGAGAGAGCAAAAGGATCTACCGGTACATTTCGTTCACTAAAGTCCGAAGCTTATTAGGCGGAGGAGTTTCCACTGTTGGTTTTCTTATTTCCGTGTCTCGGCCGGAATACTTCGGGAAATCACCAGGGGCTATGTAGCGGCAGTGTAGGAGATAAAGAACCAATATCTCGGGTCAGCGTCAGCAACGAACAACTCAGAGTTCTTACAATGCTGACCATTCAACTGGCAGATGCAGACAAGATCAGCATATGAAACAGCCAAGAGGTAATGCTTAGACGATACCTCGTATCGTATCCAAGATGCTTGATAAGAAGGGCCTCTGAAGAGGAGAAAGATAACCAAAGCTAACCAAAGCTAACCAGTTGGCCTCATACGCAAGGTTCCTAAGCCTTAGGATCACTGGCTTATGCCCGCAGGGTCAGCAGCTCACCCCCAGCGATTTACTGTAAGGAACTCGAGCGTAGAGTCCGCAACAGTGATCAGCAGACACCTGTGCATGCTCAGGATCCTTAACTACGGCATCAACGGCACAACGAACTAGCGACAAGAGTCTTGATAAGCCTGCTCCTGATAATAGGAGCTCTCTGCCGAGGCACCTCAGCGCCAGATAAGTCCCGGTTTGGTCACACAGGCCTCTTTCCCCAGACTCTTCTTTGACTCCCCCACGAGTCGACACCCCAGAAGCCTAAGAAACCAATGAGAGGTAGCAGAGGGGCATGTGTACGATTTTCCTGTTCCTGGTGTCCGATTTCCGGCCCGGGTTGGTTCGGAGGGGAGACCGGAACAGCGTGGGTCTTTTTCAGGTCCTGTGACCGATCAAAGCCGGCCGATACGACGCCCGTGCTTCAGCAAGTCCGATACGGACCTTGTGTCGATTCTATCGATAAGGGGGTTTTGTTAGAGAATGGCTTGCGCAAGAGTTACAGACTTGATACAATGGACACGCAACATAGCCCCATGAAGCACGTTACGGCTATGAGGAATGGCATTGTAATTGTGTGCTTGCGCGTATGTGACGACTCTCCTTTTTCACACTTACGATCCTCGCATCCGGCTATTGAGTACATACGCGTATGCGCAGCGGGCGATAACGATAGCGATAGCGAGAGGGGCTAAGACTTGGCCTTATCAATCTTATGATCCCAGATCACCACAGCTAAACCCCAGTTCCCCCAACCCCTTCCCGACAGATCTACTTTTAGCTCAACGAACAGTGCTCCCGAACACGAAGATCAATGCTGTTCTCTCAGCAAGGTTCCTCTTGTTGAGAGAAGCCGTGCATAATTGTAATAATACGACGGCCAAAAAGCCGTACCCCTCGCTTAGGCATGAAGCGGTCGGTTCTCCTTTACCGCCTCCCTAGAGCCACCGTCTAAAGGCTAGCTAAGCTCACTTATTTGCGGATTGAGTCGAGGTGTGCATAGTACGAGCCTTCCAATAGTTGTTTGTGGGCGCTGGTCGTGCCAGGTCAGCCGTCGGTGAACGACCCGGAAGCGGTCAGTTCAGCTTCACTGGCCGTAGGCACGCAACGTGCCCTTGCATGGTAAATGGTATGTGCCTGAGATTATGGGGCCGGAAGCCTGTAGCTAAGAAAGCCAAGATGGCAGCAAGAGGCTGTGAGTGGATGACGAGATTAAAGTGGCCGGGAAACGTGTTTGTGATCCTCAAGGAAAAAGTAAGAAGATTCGTGTCTCTTCCTGTCTCGACTCATCACGATCCATCGAACGGGACCACATTGGGTTTGTTGTTTCTGCCCGAGGGCTATGGAGCATTGTCCCGTCAGAATGGAAAGTTTGTATGCAATTATTAAGAGTTTGAACATGGCAGCGGAGTCGTTGAGCCCCGATGGCCCGCCCATGCAAATTTTCAGCATGGGCCCATCCTGGTTCACGATGTGTTTTTTCCTAGAGTTTTCAGCCTGTTCGAAGCGCAAAACCTCCCCTGGTGGAACTCAGTATCCAGTTTGCCCCATGGCCAACTCGATGCGGCGCATGGCTGGTGGGGGAAAAGAAAAACTAGCGGAAGATCGAGCGGAAAAGAAGAAAAAAACTTCAAGATTGGGCGTTGACTCCCATGTTCTGATATTTCTGCCAAGCCTTGTTCGTACGTAAGTCAGTTCCTCTGACAAGGGACAAAATGGACGGGCGGACTATGCGGCCTGGCGGTTTCGTCGTTTGTAAAGGCTTGTAATTTTATTGCCTTTTCTCGTTGCTTTGCTGTCACAGCCATGCGTCTGCGCCCTGGCTTTGATGGTGCCAGCCATCGGAGCTTGGTAAGCTCCGGATCAGCGCTGAGGGATGGAATTGATGGATGTCATGATCTCTGTCAAATGAGCCTTTCTATCGCTGACAAAACGCTCTTGTTTGAGCAAGAATGGAGAAAGAATGTCTCCGCTGACAAAACTCCGACCGTTATGGCCGCCCCAATGTGTCGCTTGTACGAGTCGTGATTGGGGATCTTCTGACCCTGATGGGTGGGACGTCAAGGTCTGCTTGATGGGCGGGCCTAGCTGATGAATCATTTCACCACCAGATCGAAGAAGAAAAAAGAGAGAACGAAGGGGTGTGCGTTATGTTGATAAAAAGGGGGTTGGTGTAGTACGCCAAGCTTCCCCACCGCTCCCACGCCCTTCAATACTGAGACTCACGGGCGCCGCTTGTTGGTCCAGAGACCGATCGGCTTTGGCGTGAGACCGATCCCGATATCGCGAAATTTTTGCCGCTGATAAGGATATCGGTCGGGAGGCATGGCGTCAACGCCGGCTGCAATGAGACAGCCGGCGGCTGGCCGAGGTATAGTGATCACGATAGCAGAGCAGAGTATGATTCACGATTTGCAATGAGATGGAGAAGTGATATGATAGTTTTTGAATGTTTTTCAATTCTTTTTAGGCTCCTCTATAGGCGCCTCTTTTTGTGAGCTATCTACTGGCTGCCACTCAACCATTGCCGGGAGCGGCTACTGGAGGATGATGTTATCCAGTTCTAAACCCCGTATTCCTATTCCAGTACCTTCTTTGTCCTTCGTAGAGTGGTGAAATCTTTCCTTTGTTGTAATAACACAATGAAATCCGTATAGTCGTATCCTTTATTGTAGCTTTGAAAGAAAATGCAAATGCTTTTTGTTGTATCCAAGTATCCGTGTGGTATCCCGTTGTATAGTAAAAACGCCGTTCAATGCCGCCATCGCTTTGTATGAAACAAGTCGCTAAAATCACAATTCATCTAAAGGAGCTCCTGCTTAGTAGACCGAGATGGCCGACACAAGCCTCGCGGGATTTCGAGGTGGCAGGTAGTACTCCTCATCGTAGAGTGAGTTGGATTCGTCTTCTTGTTGCGATTGCTCCTTGGTGTCCTTCTCGTTGAATGTAAGAATGGACTGAGGAGGCGATGGTGGCATGGAGTCCTCGTCTGATGAGTCTGAGTCGTGGTCGACAAGCTCAGGTGGTGAGTTGGAGTGAGATGGTGTTCGAACAAGCTCAAGCTGGGCGTAATCCTCCTCGAGGTCATCCTCCTCCATATCGTCGTCGAGCTCGATGTGAGTGATGCGAGGGCTCATGGCCTTGGCGGGAAGAGAGGGAGTGTTGGTCATCTCAACATCCTCCTCCTCGGAATCGTAGTCGTCAGAGTCAGAAGAGTCGGAGTCGTAATCATCCTCGTCCTCCTCCTCGACAATGTTATCGGCCCATTGGACTCGTCGTTCTTGCTGGGCGTTGGTAGCTCCTCGGACGGACTGGTTGAACCAGCGCTCCTGTTCTCGCTCGGCGTCGGCAAGCTCAAGCATCAAAGAGTCGAGGAGGTTGGCATGACCGACAAGCAGGCGGAGATCGTGATCGGACTGGGCAGCCTCGCGAGAGAGCTTAGCCCGAGCCTTGTGGGCGAGATAGTAAGTTTGTGTGATAGACATGTTCTTCTTGAGTGTGGACTGTCGGAGAGAAGAAGTCTTGGAGGCAGTTGGCCTTTGATAAGAAGCAGTGGTTGTTGTAGTCGACATATTGAAAAGAGGATCCAGTAGGGGTCTTTGTCCTATGTATATATTGGTGGTTGATGTTGTGAGTCAAGGCAGCGATCCCGATTGCGGCAGGCTTGAATTAGCGGCAGGGGTGTCGGTGGTGACAATGACTTGTGGGATTGGGTGATAAGGTACTAGTCGAGTCCCGTGTGATTGAGTTGATAGATAAAAGCTAGGACTGTGGAGTAGAAGACCTTGATATGCCGGTAGCAGCTTTGATATAAGTTGCTAGGTTGATGTTGTATTATCTGATTGATGCTGTGGGAGAACTGGATCTTGGAACGGGGGGGATCCGAATCTTTTAACTCCAGTGATCCTTTACGGAGTTTTCATGTTGTCTCACGGGTGTGCCATGGGATTATGGGTTATGCCCGACACGCCGCTAGGCGGACTTTGCGCACGCGGACCCGAGGAGTGCGAGAAATGTCCATCTAAGGGGTGTGTGGCTTAGTGATGGTTGACATGGATGAGGTGGGTGTGTGGGCGGATGACTCTGAAAGACCGCGAAGCCGCGAAGATGGGACCCGCCCAAAAGGCTCTAACGGCACATCGATTTGCACATGCCCCTGGTACATTTCTGTCTGGATGACTGATGCGTCCTCCTGGCAGCGAAACATCCCCGCCGCCGCGGCCCCGAGTCGCGGACTATTCGGAGGCCCATGTCAATTTTCGGGGTTGGGTACTTCGGTCAGGCCGGAAACATGAGGCCAGCAACAGGTATCTCTGGCACTATCTGTACCCGAACTAGGATCACGGAGGTTCGCTTGCCCTGGGTTATTCCATGTTCCGTCTCTGTTGCTATGGTCGCGACGACTCGATATTGGATCTTCTGTCTTCCATTGCCAGCCTCCAACATCTATTGTATTCCTGAACAGGTACCTCCTCTTCACGACAGCCTCATCTACCCCGTCAATGGCGGACTTTCAAACACAGATGTGCTCAGCAATCGGACATAACTCGAGTCGCTGTAAGCAGGACAACACACGCGTTGAATCGCAATCTCGCACAGGGCTGGCGTAAATGATTCATAATCGGAGCCTGGGTTTCAAGGTCTGTCAGCGTGTGCAAATGTGCTTGATTAGAAACCTGGTGCCTTAGCGTTACTCCTCCAGCCTACCAGCGTCGTTAATCTGACCTTGTCCATCTAGCTCCGCCAGGGCGCACGACAAATCCGAAGGTGGATTTGCAAGCCCGCCCTTCAGGAACCTTACCTAAGGCATATGGCTAACGTGCGTATTTCTCAGCAACAAGTAAACCTTATTCGTTGCGCCCTGTCGGTGTCGCGACCATCATTGACCCCGACAGGCGATGACTCTTGCTGATGCAGTGAATCGATTACCTAGATAGGATAGGCAGAGCTCAAGGTGTGACTCTTTTCATAGCTGGCTCAGCAACACCATAACGGACGTTATTTTGATTATCTCCATGCATCCATCAACTCTTAGTCCAAGACATTGCCCTGTATCCCGTGCCGCCCATCCAAGACCTTGTTGAGCCCCCGTCACGATGACCAGGAGAATGACCTTATCTGGCCCTCCAAAAGAGGTTCATGAAAGGCTGCTGTCGCCGTTTGCTGAGGCCCCCGACAGCTAAACGGTAAGCACATTTCAATGCTTGTTCATTAATAACGGCCACCCTATCTGTTGACGATGACGGTTGACCCAAAAGCCTAAACCCGTGATGACTGTCCGTTATTCTGCTGCACCCTTAATGCAGGGCGGTTTCACACAGCGGTGATGAATCCCTCCGTATTGCGTATCACCGCTCCGCACGCGTACTCTGAGGTCTAACTCCGCCTCATTCGCTTGTCACCAAAAGCCAGCAGTAAGGGAATGACAGGCCTGCCTGTGAAAGGGGTAACGTAGCAGAAGTTTATTCCAAGCTCTATGCGAGAGCGACAGAGTGCACGGCCAGTTAGAGCTCACCGTGTCCGAACTGACGCAGTCCGCGGGCCACGTCCTTGTCCACGCATCTGGGGATACGTATCCTATCGTAGGGCTGAGCTCGGTCGGCCGCCTACCATCCGTTTCGCTTTCGAGGGGAAAAGCGAGGTACGGTCAATACGAGCCAATGAGGGCCGTCGAAGCGGTCAATCATCACCCTCAAGCTCCTCAGCCATAACCACAACGGGCTTGAGCTTCTAGTAAGCCTCCTCATCCTTACATATCTACAGTACGGTACTTTCTTTTTGTAAGCCAGCTGGCAAGCTCCCCTAGTGCTGTAAGAGATCAATCAATCTAATTATGCCTTCATCATTTAGGGAGTTATCTCGCGAGGGCGTTACTAGGGCGTTCTATGATATGTTTGCCTATTCCTAACAATTAGGCATCTCTTGTTACTAGTTTCCAGGCATTCAATTAAAGCCTGGTCTGACTCTAATCCAAAGCTCACCCCTGGGATACGTATTGCTTCTCCGCGTAAACAAACTTCTTACGTTTCAATCCGAATATCCGCAAGGCAGCCAAATATTCGCTCAATTGATTGTTTAATCCCCTCTTACAACTTAGCCCAACTCGGCTACGCGGCCTGTAAGGCGGTTCAAGTTGATGCCGATTTTTGACCTTGTTCACAACAGCCATGCTATTGCCGGCCAGGCCGGGCTTTTCTGAATCCCGAGTTCACCGATCACTCACCGTGACTGTCCGCTGGTGCGGTCTAAAGACGGGATTGAGAAGAGTCACACCTTTCTAAACTCCGCTTTTTTGGAATATTTTTCGTTCTTTTTCGCTTCTATCGCCGAGAAAGGCTCCACGACGGGACATACAGTACCTCGCTAATCAGAACGGCCAGCTCGGCGGTACTCGCATCGAGACCTTCAGAATGGGTCTTGGATTAAGGTGCCGGACAGTTCCATGGACTGGCAAACCGTTTATTGGATGCGGGTTTCCTTCGATTTAGGTTCCACAGACTTCCAGCCATGGATGCAATGCAAGAAGGTTGAGAAAGGGTTCAATACGACAATGCTCGGGTTCGACCGAAAACTGGCTTGGAGTTGATGCCGTTTGACTCATTCAAGCCACAAAATTCATCGAAATACATACTCAATGGGGTTTAGGATCAACTAAACTCCGCGTATTTCCAGGATAGGGCATAAGTGTCGCATATGCCACAATTGCTGTAAATAACCATGAGGCGCAGGCCGTGCTTCTCGTGGGATAAGCTGGTTGGTGAGCCCCTTTGGCGGTCGTGTGCGAGCCTTTGACCGCCGGTCTGGTTAAGGTTGTCTGCGACACAGTCAGCGTCACAGCTTCAAAAGGGCGGAGATTGGTGAGCACTGCGACTTGACTTCATCTTCACCTCCATTACAAAAGCCCGTCAGACAGCGCCCGCCGCAATTACAGTGCACCTCAGGGACAACTCGGTGTTAACATGGATGGCGCTATCCTGCCCTGCCGAACTTAGGTGGTTCTCTTAGTGGATGGTCCCCTAATCTGCTTTGTCAGGCGGCGCTCGTCACTTTTTCTCGGCCGAAGGATGGCCCACATTTGGATGGGGTGTGTTCTTATCATAAGCGAGATACTGCCTGATTTTTCGTTGATTCCTAATGCGAATAATTGCTGAGTGAGAAGCTTCTACGAGATGCCACAAATGTCCCATGGTATTGGAAATCCCCCTTTTCCCCTGTTATTTCATAAATGTAATTATTGACCCGATTTCCAAAACACCTTGATTACACTCATACGTACGCGTCCTCAGGCTGAGGACACTTTATGTCCTTGTGACTGTGACTCTTCTTGGCGGGCATTTTCGCTTTCGGGTCGGCATACTTCGAAGACCCGAAATGTTCCACACACCCATGGATCAGCGGGAGAACAATCACGACAACCTAACGCAGTCGACGGAGTTCACAATGGCCGATCTGCCGGGAACGTGGGGAAGCAGGCTAAGCAGGGAATCTCCCAATCTTATCTAAAACCCTCCGACTAAAATGTTTATTTCCTAGCCCCGAAGGATCCGTCCATCACGTATCGCAGTTTTAGATAACGCCGCAAATTCCGGATTGATTGACGTCGTTGATGCTCGACGGATGCTTTGGTTTAATGGCGTCTTATCGCTTGCTCGAAAGGGGAGATGATTCGACGCATACTTTACCGTCCCAGAGTCCTCAACTCCATCCGACATGATTAATTGCCGATGATATCTAGGTCGATGACGTGGGTGTGCTCGAGTCAAATTGAGCATGTCATTCAAGTTCGTTGCTCAAGAATTCACAACTACAAAACCAAGTATCTAAGCCATGCCAGGCACAACGCCACAACTACGTCGTCAGCGACAATGCCACGCGCTGTCGTTTACTTCGCCAGGAAGCGATCAACAATCGATCGCATACCTCACCTTAGTCGGGGAGGCAATTCAAGAAGTTTGCCCTTTGTCTTGGCTTTGACCCTTTTTTTTACGTCACTCCAGGGTATGCTTTGATCGCCGAAATCCCGTCGATCCTAACGTTAGTATACCGCTAGATCTGATGCCCAGGACTTTGTTCGGATCGGTACCCTCAGTGACGCAACAAAGCGGCTCGGGAAGGGGCAAGGCCTCCGCGAAAACCCTTTCATGATTCAAGCATTTATGATTCATTCTCCATGGTGCTGCTGAAGACCTTTCATGGTTAGCAGTTTCGAGTGAAGAAAACTCAGCATTTGACGGCGAGATGGCAATTATCGGACACAAACTCGCTGAAGCGATACCGGTCTATTCGAAACAACCCTCACTGAAAAGACTGGCAGCATGGGCCTGATGGGGGTGATCTTCTCATTCATTGGTAAGTTGAGAAGAAACTGATCACTGTGCTTAGCTGAGAGTTATCCCATCTCGAGTTGGATGGTTACTGAAGAGGGACTGCTCTCACCTTACTTACCTACCTACGATATCTCATTAGGTAAATGAGCTTGGCAGCTCAATGGTACATCATTCCCCTTAAGACTATTACCCGTCACTTTAAATACGTCTGCTCCCGGTACAATTACAGGTTGTTGAGAGTTGCTCGCCCAGGAAACCATTACCGACGATTGCCTAATATGCGATACCATGTTTCGAACTAATGTCAGATTGTTACAGGCCGCAGTCAACCAATCCCACCGGTATCCATCCAAGACATTTATGTCGACTGGATTTACACGATGTTCATTTTGATAACACATCCTTCGACTGCTACTTAGGGAATAAAATAGGCTTGAGGTCTGAATCATTCTCAACAGTCGCATAGACAAAGACCTGCTTGCGACTTGTCGTTTTCCAACATCAGAAGATTGCTGACTTTCGCATACCGTTAGGTTGATAGGTCGACGTGTAAGTATGACACCGGCCAGTAATAAAGCACCGTTCCGCTTCGATGCTTCATTGCAGTATAAGTAACGTCATGCACACTCAATGCTAAAAAATAAACGCGAGTGTCTGTAGACATTTAGACGAGCTATCTGTCGTAATAGCAAGTCTCCGTACCCAAGCAACGGCAACAAGTGGAACTCCTGCTGCAACTCTCTAACGAACGGGAGAAAACCGGCGCTGCGCCATGTACGCATATTTACAAAAGAGCCTGCGGATAATTAGCCATCGCGGATCTATAACAGATTCAAAGTCAATATATATATAAGCGAACAGTGGTACATAACTTCAACTTGCACGGCGCAACACTCTGCGGTAACTAAGACAGCAGAGTCAGAACGATATGACGACCAGTTCAATCCAGATGTTCCCAGACATCAGTGTTAGACAATAATTCATTAATTCTTAGTGGTACAGGTATGATGTTAAACTTCCTAACCGTTTCTAATAAAAGTGTACGTTTAAAGCCACATTAGATTGTTGCTAGTTATAGATGTGTTACCCTACGGTCAACAGAGTGGACTTGTGAAAGAAGATGAAGAACATAAACCAGGGTATATTAACACTGTTTCTGGACCATGTGAGTCCTATACTTAGGTGCTTAAATTACAGAAAGGTATAGCGTCGTTGACATCGTGCCTCGAGTTCATTTGAAGTTTGTGAAGTCAGCGTAACACATCATGCCAGGAATATATAGTGCTTTGTAAATACCTTTGCATAAACGCATATTCCACGTTTATATTACATTTCTGGTTTCGCTGTGGGCGGACTTAATGTCCTCTCGATAGCACGGGGGTTTACATGCAGACCAGCTGAAGCCTGCACGGCTGTATAACAATGAACAAGACTCATTATTCTACACAGCCGAGAGGACAGGTTAAAAGATGGGAATTACATCTTTCGAATAGAACCTTTATTAAAGACTCTCGTATCAATTTAAGATATGAGATTAAATGGCATAGTTAGGTTTGGCTCGGGATTCTTAATGGTTGGAACAGAGATCAAGCTAGAATATTAGCCCAGGTTATAGCAGTGGGTAGATTACATACTCTACATAATCAGATATGATCAATTCTCCTAGTTTCTTGCCTTGTCATAGCATGTGCTGTCTGTATAAAGTGGGTTTCTTATACTTCGTCTCACTGGACTGAGTGCGTGTCAATCATGTCACGAACCCTAAAATGAAAGGCTTGAGTCAGTAATTAGATGGAAGCTCATTTTCTTAAGGCACACTTAGTACATGTATAACCGGTTCGGAACGACTGTTTTTATCTTTAGACAGAGAGAAATGCTGGACATGTACAAGGGCCAGCATTGCTGTGTAAATAAGTTGGTGGGTTTTATAAGTATAATACGATTTGGGCTAATTAAACAACGCTAGGACAGAAGCTTAAATAAATCGCCTGACTTTTCGACTTAGTCAGAAAGACAGAAGCTCATTAACAAAATATTAATGTTGTCCGTATTGATGTATACACTTCGCAAAGACGAATCATAGGGGAGAGCCTACTGCGCGCTCGTAGACTAACGTTTATATACTGTCAAATTGCATCGACGGCCGTGAGCCCCCATGGTGTAGTGGTTTATCACGCAGCTCTTATATGTCCAAGACTTCATGGAGGTATGCTGAGGTCGCGAGTTCAATCCTCGCTGGGGGCACCAAACCTACTTTTTGAACTTTTGCAGTTTGTTTATACTCCTGTGGATACAAACTGATATGCTCTTGTTAAAACTGTATGCCTAGCTAGTTGTTACTTGTTTACAGTGTTGGATGATACACCGTCTCCAGCTCAAGTATTATGGGGCTAGTCGTATAAGTGACCGACCATATTGACAACCAGTCCGGGTAGAATAAGATCAAAGAATATGCGCTTTTGTCTATCCATTTAATCCGTATCTCCTCCCAATAGTCTATGCTACTCGCAGCTTTTGCTTAGTGCGCTTTCGCTTGCCGCCAACTTCTCGTCCTTCCTCCACCTCCAACAAAGCTTCGCGCTTCTTCTCCGAAACGAGCTTGAGTGCATCCCGAACCACGCGGGTCTCGAGGTTAACGCCCTCTTCTTCCCAAGACTCCATCTCACGACCAACGCGCTTCTCAATTGTCAAGGCTAGCTCCACGTCGCGTTGTCCAACAAAGCTGACAGCCTCACCATTGCGGCCCGCACGAGCTGTACGACCAACACGGTGGATATAGTCATCGGGGTCGCGAGGAAGATCGTAGTTGATAACAAGGCTGACTTCGGGGATATCCAAACCACGAGCGGCAACGTCGGTCGCAACGAGAATACGGGCCGCTGAGGCACGGAAACGAGCGAGGTTGTCAATTCGCTGCCTCTGAGGAAGTTTGGAGTGTAGCGAAGTAACTCGGTGGTCCAGCATTCGAAGTAGATGGTGAAGGTAGTCGGCGGTCGAAGTTCGGTTGCAAAATAGGATGACAGTCTTGTCAACATTGGCCTCAGTGAGCAAGAATACATGGAGGTAGTGTTCCTTGTGAGTGACAGGTATCTTGATATACATCTGCTTCAGGGTCGCAGGAATGGCCAAGGTCTGTGTGTCAACTTCGCACACAAATACTGGCTGCTTGCCGGGCTTGATGGGCATGTCCTTCAAGGCGCGAACCTCTGGGGTAATGGTAGCAGTAAAGAGAAGGGTCTGACGTTCAGTTGCCGGAGGGAGAACGGAAAGACATTCTTCCACATCAGGAAGCATACTGCCAGGTCCGGTAGCATCGAGAAGTCGATCAGCTTCATCAAGAACCACATATCGGACTCTCCTCAAGCCACATATAGTGTCTTCTCCAGAGGTGCGAATATGATCGGCCAAGCGACCCGGAGTTGCAATTATGACATGTGGTCGTTTTCCTATCTCGATTGCCTGCGTGCGCATGTCCGAGCCTCCTGTTACCAAGATGGCCTTGAGACTCTGAGGGGAAGAGATGGCCTTGAACTGCTCAAAAATCTGAAGCGCAAGTTCTCGGGTCGGTGTCAACACGATGGCAAATATTGCAGTGGGATCCTCTGACCATTTCTGCAGAATGGGCACAGCGAAAGCAACTGTTTTGCCAGAACCAGTTCGACTGCCACCAATGCAATCTCTCCCCTTCAAGATCTCAGGAATACAACCCTTCTGAATTCCAGTTGGACGCTTGATAGCCATGTTCCCTAGCGATTGTACCAGCCATGGTCGCACATTGAGCGCAGAAAAGGTAGTGTTTGGGTCGGTAGGTGCTTGAATCGAATTTTTGGGTGCGATTAGAGGCTTAGCTTGAGCCTCTTTTTGGTCAACTTGAGTGGTTCGTCTTACTCGAGAAGGCGCCTTTATCGTAGACAGAACTCTCTTTAGTTCCTCGTCTCCATCCTCGTCGTCGTCGTCGTCGTCTATTATCTTGTCGCCTCCGTCGTGGGAGACTTCTGCAGTTCTGCGACGCTTGCGAGATGCGGCACTGTCGAGATAATCGGACTCATCAGAGGATGAGCCGACATCAGACAAAACTTCTTCGTCTGATGCAGTAGTCGCGTGGTCTGGATCGGCGGGCGGCATTATGGCTCGGTTTCATAAATTGCAGGATTTGATTGAACCCATTCAAGATAGCAAGCAAATCATACGAAATCTAATCCGACTGGCCTAGAAATTTTTGGCGGTGACAAGCGTCGCAAAATCGCGGGACCCTTGATTGATCCACTTTCGACGCCACAAATGCAGAGGTGTAAACGCGCGCTTACAGCAGCGAGACGGGCTCCGTACCTATGGTAGACTAGGTAACTCATGTATCAATGAAATGCGGCAATATTATGTAGATCATAGATACATGCGTATGATTATTGACACTAACTCTCCGCTGATTGTTTGATTCAGAACCAATATGACAAATTTTACTGTCCAGTGCAGAACGAGCCGGTAGCCGGGCGCCTGTTTTGCCTTGCCACGGTGTGAGATCGACTAGCAGATGCGACAAGGTCATTGTAGCAAATGAGGAGGCATGCCCAGGATATCCTCAGCTGCAACGTTGGAAGTGATGTGACGGCTATCGTGTTTCGTTGGATGATTGGCTTAGCTGACATCTTTGTTTTGATGGCTAGTCGGCTTTACGGATTGCCTCCAGGGTACCAACCTATTATTCCAAATATTCAGCTCAGGGGCTTCTGAGGATGCAGACTTTCCTTTCC
Source organism: Fusarium sp. FL617 (assembly GCA_030142105.1). Taxonomy (NCBI): domain Eukaryota; kingdom Fungi; phylum Ascomycota; class Sordariomycetes; order Hypocreales; family Nectriaceae; genus Fusarium; species Fusarium sp. FL617. Next base: position 1,309,686 of record JAREIL010000010.1, on the reverse strand, counting down.
CAAGTAATTGATATTAATTTTGTTTTATGGTGACAATTTTCAAGGGCCTTGGTGAGATCTTTCAGCCATGAACGCTTGATAAGGAGTTGAAGGATCGCTTCAGTAACGCCAGCTTTGAATTGCGGTTGGACCACGTTGACGCACGGCGAGCGCTTCTGACGCGTTCGACCCAGCCAGCATAGAACAGGTCCACAAAGACTGATGCCATGCAATGCAGCGCCATAGTCTGACCTTGAACTCTGAAACGAGGAAGTGGAGGAAGACTCGGATCATCGGGATAAGGATGAGACCAAGTCTACCAAAACTTTCAGACCTTAGCTGTACCTATTCACTGTCGCACACCAACAATTGGGGGCGATAGTTTAAAACCTGAAATCTAACCCCAGGTGACGACGTTAATGACGATAGACGTACAACCAGATCACAGACTAGATATTGGGGGTCTCATGGCTCGTCATAGCTCCTCGAGTTCATTGTTGTTATTCTTCCAGTTTTCTCGTGTTGGACGAATTCTTGGCTTGTGCGAGAGGCGTGCACAAAGACGCCGCGCAAGGAGCCGTACATAGTAAGGTAGATGAAAGAACGTTAGTCGAACGACACCAACAGCATTCCAACTCAACAGTGCAGCCATCCCACCATCCCGCTCGCTGATCCAGGGTGTTGACGATCATGTTAGGTCTTTATACTGACTGGCTTGTCATACTCTACGCCTGATACTTGGTGTAGCACGGCATGCATGCAATTGCACGTAGTTGGGACCTCGGGCCTTGTAGTGTACCATATGTAATTTATTGTATGATTCTAGGTGCCAAAGCCCATAAGCAGTAACCATGCGTGTGTTGTGAGATTCATGTTAACGAGTAAACCACGCCAGGCCCGTTTGACGAGAATCTGAGACATCACTCAAAACCACCAACCCATGGATAGCCCGCCTTTCAGGGCTAGGCCAGCTCAAGCTTCCTCCCCGCCCGAGCCTAGCGCCCTATGCTTACAAGGAAGCCCAACCGCTCAACCCCCCGCGCCGCAGAGCGTGGGTACTCGACACCTCGGGGTTCAAGAATATACCTGAGTAGTAAACGGGGATAGAGGTACAGCTCTTCTATGCCATAATTTCACCATATTTTAATGGAATAATTGAAAGATACATAGCTCGTAGCTTAAGATTTGGAGACTCTGAGGCTATATCTCTACACTCATGCTTCATGATATTTCTGCTATTACGTGGCAATCGAAGTATTTGGCAGAGGGAGTCCGGATTCTTGCTGAAATTCCAGAGCAACATAGGAAGAGCTCAGGTACCGGACTGCCCTGCAGGGGTACCCTCACTGAGTTCGGGGGTCACAGGTGCCCAAGCGCCCCGCCCTTACTTTTCTCAGTGGCAGTCACAAGCCCACTCAGACCCGACCCAATCAATGGTGGACTCCATTCCCAGCTTACACTTCTCTTTTCTCTTGTTCTCGCCCTCTCATATGCTCTCACGTCTTTTCTCATCTTCTCTCCTCCCGTTCCGGACTCACTTGACGACGTGTCGTTCGTTGCCACGCCTTTTTGTCATCTTGGACCTTGTTATTGCGACGTCTGTTGGCCTCACCAACATCCAATCCGCCTCCACACGCCGCGAATCGCTTTCCCCGCTCTTTTGCGTGGGCTGTTGTTACTTCTGGCCTCGCTTGGTTCTTTAGCAACGACACTATCTGCCACAATAATCCGTCTTCGACTTTCAACCTGACAACTTTGTTAACTGATCCTCAACGCTCGCTATTACTTATATCGACAATCTAGTAAACTCATACGTCTACCTTTGGTATTCAACTATATCCTTGCCACCCTGTTATCACTACGACGACGCCGGCCGCTCGACGACCCTACTTCCGGAAACCCGACTATTTCAACAGATTGTTACCAACTCAGTACAACCTGTCACAAGAGAAGCCCTTGGCCAAGCTCAACAGCAGAGCTTATCAGCCGGTTCTTGACAAGACTTATCTTCGATACCTACGCTATTTGTAAGCTGTAGTGAACAGCACAGCCGCCGAGATGGGCGACCAACAGCCTCAGAGTTCCGACTCAACTCCACAACCTGTACGCCCCCAATGACTCCCACATTGCTTCTCTCATACTCACAACCCGTAGCAACCTCCCGCCGCTCCAACTCCGATCTCTCTCCCAACACACAACTCTGGTCCCTCTCCTGTTCCTCTCCTCCGACCCGCCATTCCTGGCGCGAGAAGTGGTGGAGCTCGCACACCGAGACTCGGTCTTGCTATCCCCCCGTCACCAAATGCTAAAGCTGTCGGCAACCAAGGGGCACCGGTGCCCGCCCCTTCGAGGCCCCCTCTGCCCACGCTACATCTCGCAACTCCTATGGGTAGTCAAGTCACCCCTCATGAACAACTTCCTCGGTCTCAATGCGCCGCCCAAGCGTCAGCAGGTGGAGGCAGTGAGAGCAGCGCTGCTCATTCAAGATCTGGAAGCTTCGGTCCTTTAGATGGCAGGGCGAGCAATCCTACCTCTGCGGGATCCCAGTACTCAGCTTTATCATTTGCTTCGCAGTATGGTATTGGAGTATCAAGGCCTCAAGGAACACCAGACCCTGTGTCTGCTGTGGGGTCTATGTACTCTGAAAGGAGCGAAGGCGGGGTATCCATGGAGCGTGATGGAAGCTTGCAAGGACTTGAAGCATTTGACAAGTTAAGTCTTGAGAAGGCCCGGACTCTCGATGTAGATGACTTGGATGAAGAAGGATGGAGAATTGCCAGCTTGGAAAAGAGAATCGTCGAAATTGGAAACCTGGGTGAGGGTGCTGGTGGTGCCGTCACAAGATGCAAGCTCAAGGGCGGCAACACGGTTTTTGCTTTGAAGGTGAGTCGGTTTGGTATTGGTTAGGGTTGATTACTGACAATTCTCAGGTCATTACTACGAATCCTGACCCTGATGTTAAGAAGCAGATCCTGAGAGAGCTAGGGTTTAACAAGGAGTGTGCTTCGGATCACATTTGCAAGTATTATGGTGCATTCGTCGACCCAGCTACGGCCACTATCTCTATTGCTATGGAGTTCTGCGAAGGTGGCTCGCTCGACAGCATCTACAAGGAAGTAAAACGTCTGGGTGGCCGAACAGGAGAAAAGGTCTTGGGAAAGATTGCCGAGGGTGTCCTGGGCGGTCTTACTTACCTACACACTCGGCGAATTATTCACCGAGACATCAAGCCTAGTAACATCCTGCTCTGCCGAGATGGCGCTGTCAAGCTTTGCGATTTTGGTGTTTCCGGCGACTTCGGTACTAAGGGCGAGGCCAACACTTTCATCGGCACTAGCTACTACATGGCCCCTGAACGTATCACTGGCCAGTCTTATACTATCACATCGGATGTCTGGTCAACGGGAGTCACTCTCCTCGAGGTCGCACAGCATCGTTTCCCATTCCCAGCAGACGGCACTGAGATGCAACCGCGAGCTGGTCTTATCGACCTGCTTACATACATTGTCAGGCAAAACGTACCTAAGCTAAAGGACGAACCTGCAATGGATGTGTACTGGAGTGACAACTTCAAGTACTTCATTGAATGCTGGTATGTCAAATTTAGCCCCTTACGTACGAGCATCTGCTAATGTTTTTAAGCTTGGAAAAACAACCCAATCGCCGAGCCAGCCCCTGGAAGATGATGGAGCACCCTTGGATGGTCGAGATGCGCACCAAGCGTGTCAACATGGTAAAATATCTTTCGTTCGTCTGGGGTTGGGATGAACAGCCCAAGGACGCTTAAGAGGAAGCTCTTGAAGCAATTTATAAGGCCCAAGCTTAGGAGGAGCCTTGAAGGCCAAGGCACTTGAAAGACGCAAAACGAGCGGTAGTACGCCTTGAGTGGAAGGGAAGATGAAATCGTTCCAACGCATGAGTATCACTTATGCCATGAGCCGGGGCAGATGAGGTTATACTCGAAAGTATTCTTGGTCTTGTACTCGCGATGACGTGAAAAGGCTGGGCCTTCGTCATGAGCATCCTTCTAAAGCTTCATACCTGCGAAGAGGTGTCATGATTAGAGTGACGAGCTCCAGGATTGACAACTGAACCACAGCACGACAAACCTGTAGGAAACCGAACTATTAGAAGCTCGGGAAGCGTTTGAATGTCGCAATGGAAGCGAATATTGGCTTAGTTGCAGCGGCCCGCATTTGGTTGAGGAAGGTTTTGAAAACTAGCGATTCACGCATTGGATAAGACATGCCGCATCTGGCGCCATAAGCGCATCGTTTTTATTGTATTCTCCCACTTCAATGGATGGGTATCATATTCTTTGTTACATGACTCTTTCTACATATACCAATCGTATCCAAAACATGCATTCTAAGCTTTCTCCTAAACTGTCTCGGGCTCCTCCGGGGGATCACCCATAAGCTCGCGCAACGCAATAGTCGCATATGCGCTGCGTCCGAGTTGGAATTTGACAACTGCTGCGAGTTTGGTAGGCTCTTGAACGGCAGAAGTAGTCTCGGCAGGGGCAGCAGTGCTGTCCTCTGCCGGGAGAGCCTCTGCTTGACCGTCTTGCCCATTGGCTTCTGACATCTCAACTTCTGCAGAAGCCGATGCACCATCCTCAACCTTGGCCTTCTTAGCCGTCGACTCAGAGTCGATATCCTCACGAGAACGTTTCCGGCTGGCTCCCTTTGTTGCCTTGATGACATCTAGGTCAGTTGGATGCATTTGCTCCGTATCGTCTGAGTAGGCGCGGACCTCGACGGAGGGTGTGGCGAGGAAGCGATTCATGATCTTGCGGTATCGACCTGGCAGGCTGAACTCGCGGCGCATGCGTCGCATCTTATGAGGATCGAGGCTGCCATTCTCATCTCGGCCCATGAGCTCCTTATAGAATTCACCAATGTCGTTCTCTGGGTAGACGACGTCGTAGCCTGGTGTTGGCAGCACGATGTCAAAGATGGTGTAGCGACCGCTGGCCGCTTCCTCGGCTGTAAGCGGACGAGCGCGAACAGGAGTATCCTCATCGTCCTCAACGGGGTTCACGATGTCATCACCGTCTTGATCCTGACCGCTGACGAGGGGCGTACTCTCTGTTGGCGCGATGATGAGATCGCCAACAATGACGCTCTTACCGTGGAGTTCCCAACGGCGACTGGCGGCGTGGTTCCAAACGTATGACTGGTAGGCATGGAGGTACATTGAGCGAAGGCCACGGGTGATGTGAACGAGTGAGCCGATAAAGTCTCGTCGGGACTGAGCACCTTGTCGGTTCAAGTGTCTGAAGATGCTGTTTTCAGCCGAGAACCGGCGGGGCATAATCTTGATGGCCCTATCCACGTCCTTGTTTGTGAGGAAGAGCATACAGGCTTGGTTCCGGAGATATTCGTCTCTCTTGGAGGGTTCATCAGGAATCTCGCCTGCCTCTGCCTTTTCTGCGATGTCTGCGTCGTAATGAAGTAGTGATTTGACCGCCTCTTCGTACTTATCGCCCAAAATCAACTGGCCAACTTGGTGGGTGCCAACCTCATGAGTTCCGAATCGCTGGTGGCCAAAGTAGTTGATCCAACCATGTTCATTCATATGGCTCAAGGCGGAATCGACATTCTTCTTCAGCTTCTCCACCTGCTGTGCGATAGGTTCATCAGTGGGCTCACCAATCATTTCGCAGCCCTTGATAGCAATGACGAACTCGTTACCAAGCAGCTGTCCAAGGTGGATGGCCTTATCGCTGTAGTCGTAGTCTCCGGTCGAGACGCCCCAGATCCTACCGTTAATACCGGCAAGGTTTCTCGGTCGCATGTATCGCACTGAACATCGCTGTACTGTCGAGGCTCTTCGGTCCTTGGTTCCAGCGTATCCGATGACTTGGGGCTTTACCTTGAGAAATCGAGAGATCTGGTTGACGGCGTCCATGGTATCGCGGTTCTCCTTGAACAAAGTGAAATGAAGATACTCGCCAGCTGGCTTCTCATCACGTCCACCACCACCACCACCACGACCGCCACGGCCGCGCTTCTTGCTGTTGGCCTTTCGCGGGGGGATAAGAGTTGCGATGATAGCGCCGGAATCGGTCGTGTTGGTGTCTATCCGAGACTTGAAGATGCGTCGAATCTCTTGGTGTACTTGGCCACGTTTTGTCCTATCGTCCATAGGCTCTGAAGTAACGGACTTCCTCTTGTCTTGGTCAGGTCCTGAGCCAGCTTTGTATACCTCGATCAGCTCCTGAGAAAATCGCTGGTTGGTCAACCCTTCGAGGATAGTGGCATCCTCGGCCGAAACTTCGTTGACCGGTTCAGGCTGGGCAGCAGGCTGGGTTTTTGTAACATTCTCCGTTGATGGTTGCTTCTCAGTACTTTGCGCAGTCTCCTCAAATTTTGCTTCTTTAGCTGCCGACTCGCCATTGGACTCCTTCTTCACCTCTGTCGCCTGCGAAAATATTAGCGCGCCAGAAAATTATCAGAACGCGCCTGCACATACCGGTGGCTCTTCGCCCGCGAGCCCGACTTGTTGGAGATGGAGAACCGAACCGTCTTCATTGATCTCATTGACTTGAAAGTCCGAGAACCTGAGTGGTGTTAGCGCGCCTAATTGCTGGTTTAACAAAGATTTCATAGCACATACCTCGTTCGCATCTCACCAGTCCATGATATCGCCAACGGTGTCACGCGCTGGCTGATGCCAATGGACCGAGTGTAAGAGGCAGTACCACGTGCCGTATGATGACTTTGTTCCGTCATAGTAACTATCACAGCCAAGATTGAGTCGTGTATCAATTTCGGCGGAAGCTTGCGACAGCTGTGTTTATTTCGTCTTCATAATTACCTGGTGGGGCAACTTTTGCGACTGTGATTTTTTCTCCGGCAGTATTTCCATGCTGGCCGCGCGAGGAAGGCGGTGAGTTCATCTCGCCAACCAGGTGTGGTGCTTCAAATGGCAGGCGGTCAGAATCGCGCTTCTTGCTCGTGGGTCAGTAAATAATCAGCACTCTGCCTAGCTTTAGGATGAGTTGCTATAATAACTAAGGTATATTTTAGGCCAAAGATATCCTAAAGTGCTTAAATTATTGTATTACCTCCTACCTAAAGTTAGGCAAAGTGCCGATTATTTAGGACCGCCTGGTATTAAAGGAGATGCAGCTTGTTAGACTGCGGAAACTTTATGATGAAACTATGTAATCTACTCGAAAATTATTTTTTCGTGAGGAAAGTCAGAGTTGTGGCTTTATGCCAGTGCTCGGTTTGGTCATAATAACTTGAGTTTCAGTTAAATCTTCCTTCTTCATGGCTTCAAGCATTAACGCGACAGGGGGGGCTTTCATGTGGGCATCCATAGCTTCTTGGTTCTTGTAACCAAACCCCAGGTTAGCATCTAGCTGAGAAGTTTAGGTTGCGAACACAAAAATACCTTTCTAGAGCGATGAATTGTTGCTTGCCGCCGTTGAGCTCTGGAATTCCCTCGTGAATCTCATAACGATAGACTTGTGGCTCATTGGCTTGTACATGTTCGAGACATGCTTCGAAGACATCGAGAAACTATCTCAAGTTAGCCTCAAGTATAACGCTGGTTTACGCATGACTTGCTCTTTGAGTCTTGCCGGATTTGGGCGTAACAACCGCGGTTAGTTGAATCGACGACATGGTGAGTAGAGCTAAGCGTGTAACTAACTACACCGACATGGAACGTAGGTAAGGACTGGAAAAGAGACGGCTTTGAAAGTGCACAGAAATGGGCTGAATATACCTCTAAAACAGGGGTTACATGTTACAGCACGGGGAAAGTATTGTTTCATCCATGATAGCTCACTTAACTGTCAGTTGAAATTGATCTCGGATATGGTTACGACAAGCATTGATTAAACTGGAACCCAGTCTTCGTACTAGAGCCGAACGCAATCCAGTAGCTCTAGGTACCTAGTTTGCTTAGCGGAATATGGGGTAGTTATAGTGCTAAGTTGTATTGGAATTGATGTATTTATTGATCGAGTCCTCGTAATTCCTGATAATTGATAAATGCACAGCTCGTACTGCTGTGTCGCCCAGAATTTGTCACATGTACGGAGTGAAATTAACGCGAGTTTGAGGATTATATTATGGATCGTTCATGTGGCATGATGCACCCCGGCAGAGAGGGACGTCTACATGCATCTTGATTACCGCGCAAAGAGCGGACAACAAACTTCAGCCTTGGGCTAACTTCCCCTCTCTTGTACGAGTCACTAGACGCCTGGCAAGTTGCCCGCATGACAAATTTAACTCGGTAGCTGCTTCCTCTTTCTGTTTATTAATACTGTAACTCAGCTTGATAAGGCTTGAAGCCATTTGCAAGGGTTAGGATTGCCTGCGCACACGACAAGGCGCGATCAAACCGCACATCTTCCCCCTTCTCCAAATTTCGACCACTTTTATTTTTTTCCTAGTGAGGTTTGCGGCCATAAACACGTCCATTAGGACCTTCGTTCATGTCAGTAGGAAATCAACCTCTGCCTCGTCTCGCTTTTTTTCAATTGCTTCTGTCTCTGCGGTTGATTGCATTGGGCCCGCAATTGACATGTCAATCATGAGCCGTAAAGACAAAGGACGGGAAAGACTCTGTCATACGCAGCCGCAGCTTCGCAAGATCCTCTGTTAATATAACGCAAGTGCAACTGGTCTTTTGGTCGAGTGACCTAGGCACAATCCACGCTCAAGATGCCAATAATCGACAGCGGACCACCACGGGATGTTTACAACAAGGTAAGGAAGGAAAACCCACTCATTTTCCCAGGGTTGCATATGTACAATTACTGGATTTTTGCCTTGCTTTACCTTGCTCGCATTGCATTGCTTTACCAACAGCGATACCTCATCTCATTCAAGGATATTGTTATCCCATCCATTCATACTCCACAACGCTGATAACCTTCAGGCACCCTTGTCGGCTGGTCTCGGCCGTGATGATCGTCAGAGACAGCTTGACGGCCAGACAGACTTTATGTCTTCCTCCAAAGGTGAGCACCCCAACTTGGGCACTGCTCTACGATGCAGGCCTGCTTACAGAACGTAGCACCGGTGTCCAGCCCTGGCCCTGCTGCATCTGCATCCTACAAAGGCAAGAAGCCGCCGGCCCCTAGAACTGGATTCGATGCAGATCAGCTTCTCGAGCTTTGCGATACTGTCCGTACCAGCCTGCATGAGGGACGTCCTGAGCCACGTTGGGATGAAACCATTGGATTTCTCAAGGCTGTAAAAAGGGACGAGGCACACGGTAATCGCGCTATAGAGTTTGAGACTATCCGGAACACGCACCTTGACAAGCTTATCTCGGACATAATCGATCCGAAATATCGGCATCCGAGGGTACCTACCGGATTTTCAAATGATGTTAAGTTAGCGGATCAATTACAACGCTTATGGATTGAGCGGTTTCGAGGACCCTACTTCAATATCGAGCAGAACCGCTATCTCGATCTATCCAAGACGGGCCGGCTCAGAGATGTGACTTTGAACATAGACGCTGAGAATCCCGATGAACGTTGGCGAGCTAAGGATGCTGAGGCATTATCGGAGCTGGAGGGAAACTCGGAAGTTGAACCTGGGCAGTAAGAAGACTTCCAAGTCATGGGAAACAGAATTTTTTTGCTGATGATAGTGACACAGATGGTGGCTCAACTTGGCTTGTGCCCATCGAGATGGCATCGTGGGTAGCGCACGCGAGAGACCTACCAAAGGGAAATACGGTGTTGCAGCATTGCCCCTTCTGACTGGGCAAGAAGACATTGATTTTGAGGATGGAATCATAAAATATGTCAGGGAAGGTAGAATTGCCGACATGCACGTTTCGCTTATGTCTCAAGTGGGATCAACAGTCCGCGTCCTGCGCGGCTATCGCCTTAGAAGCCCCTTTGCACCAAAGGCTGGCATACGATATGATGGTTTGTGAGTGTTCCTTGCCCTTCAAACGGCTGCCACTTGTGCTAACTCATCGTCAGATATAAAATATGTCAGTACGGGCAGAGGCTTAATATGGTCAGCGAGCGGCACCGTATGATCCTGACATTGGAGAGAATCGGCGGGCAACCACCAATAGAGGATATCCTCCATATACCCCGCCCATCTGAGATGGACGATTGGGAACTCTATGAACGGTTTGAGGGCGAGAAAATCAAACAGAAAAAGGGTGATAAGGCCTTTATCGATTAGAAGTTGGCAAAGACCCAGGGAGACATTGACCAGAGACAATACCAGAGGTCTAGCGCCATTCGCAAGTCGTTGGCTGCGTTAGAGACGCAACCCTGACTTTCTGGTTAACTTGACAATTCAAGTATGATAGAACGATTACATTGCGACAACTACATCGCAATCCTAATGCTGGAAATTAATAAAACATCATTAACTCAAAATTCATACTAACTATGTGTCTCCTGCCAAGCAAAGGTTTTGAAATACGTGACCTAACAGAGGCTGAGGGGCACTGCGTCACGACCACAACGGGAAGTCTTCAAGGGTCCATCTATGGCGGGGCACGACATCCATCCCACCGCCACCACAGCTGTAGCAGACTGCGCTATTCTTCCTCTTACACGACGACCTCACAGACAAAATGGGCAAAAACGACAAGAAGGGCGCCGACAAGGGGGGCAAGGGGAAGGGAGATAAAGGCAAGGATACCAAAGAGACTGGCGGCAAGGCCAAGGGTGCCCAGAACATCAATGTCCGTCACATCTTGGTCAGTCGCACACAGCTTCACACCCCGCCATGAATATGCTGACAAGATGAGAAATAGTGCGAGAAGCATGCCAAGAAGGAAGAGGCTCTGGCAAAGCTGAATGACGGAGTAAAGTTCGACGAGGTTGCACGAGAGTATTCCGAGGACAAGGCGAGACAAGGTGGTTCGCTGGGTTGGAAAACCAAGGGTAGCCTGGATCCCAAGTTCGAAGAGGTGGCTTTTGCTCTTGAGCCAAGCACAACGGCCAGTCCCAAATTTGTGGAGGTCAAGACGGAGTTTGGGTATCATATCATCATGGTGAGTTCTCGCCACATCCCCAAAGACTTAGACCTGGCATTTAACAGCGTACCAAGGTTGAAGGACGGAAATAGTAGATGGCAGAACCAGAGTCAGATCCACTCATCAATCACATACACACACACACATACGAAGCAATTTGAATATCCAATGATGCCCAATTTTTTTTTATTCCTCTCAATGCACCATGGCCATGAGACGTGAGGCCCAAGTCGTTTTGAATGCCAACCGAAGTGGCTAGAGTACAAGCACAAACTCGTGTACAGCGGTCCCGAAACCAAGTCCGCACCTCTAATCCCCTTCACATCCAACGCCTTTCAAAGCCCTTACTGCTCGGTCTGGAAGTAGTTGAGGAGGATGGATCGCTCCTGTGACTCCTCACCCCAGTCCTTGACAACGACGCAAGAGCAGTTGACGACCTTGCGGGCGTTACCCTCACGGTCCAGAACGCCTGTTGATGTTTGTTAGCACTCCAATTCCAATCCGCACTTCCTGGATGTGGTTCATAACGTACAGAGACCGGCCCACTCGCCGAGCTGCTTTCCGTCGGGAATCTGGATGAGAGGAATGTTGTGCTCGTTGCAGAGAGCAACGACAAGCTTCTTGTAGGCCTCCTCCTCGCAGTTCTCGTTCAGGACACACATGTGAGCCTGTCGTCGGTCGAGAGCCTTGGAAGCCTCACGGAGACCGCGGGCAAGACCGTCGTGCATGAGAGCCAGCTTCAGGACACCCTTGAGGGCATCGAGAATGGACATCTGGCCCTTGGGGGCCTCGCCGGAGACCTCAACAACATCGGCGACCTCGGGGGTGTTGTCTTCTACGTCCGACTATCGCAAGAAATATTAGCGAACAATTTCGACATCGGTGGTTGATTTTCTCTTCCCCCACTGTCCAAAATTGGTCGTCCGCAGGCGCATCGCAGCCTGGACCGCGCAATTGGCAACGGGAGCGTCGAGAGTATCAAGAACTCACCATCTTGGATAATTTTTCTTGTCGGGCGATCCTCGAAGATTTCTATGTGTATCAAGGAAAAAAGTTGGAAGGGGGGGTTTGATTCGTGATCTGAAGTGTCTTCGTTTAGGTTCGGGATTTTGGGACGAGCAACCGAGTGCGCACTACCCTTAGGGCATTTTTACGTGCACGGACCAACAGGCAGGGCACAATTCCCACTTCAATTTGAGCTACACTTTTTTTCTCTTTCCCAGTTTGCTCTCCTTCCTTTACAGTCTTCCATCAACGACCAAGTCAATTTTACGAGGTATGTATGACTTACGCTGACAGCGATTCGAATCCATAAGGATGATGCCCTTTACCATGGCAAGGGGGAGCAATCGAGGGCGTCGTCAGCCGTGATCCGATCTTTCAACAACGGCCGGGTGCATTATCACGGCTTGCGGCTGCTCCTCGATACGCTTCTCCTCTTCAGCACTGGGCGGCAGAACCCTCGCGATCGATCGTTGAGGGCACTCTCCTCGCTCACGGCCTTGGAAAGGCTAACCATGATACTCCTGGCAGATACCTCATTTCCCGTCCCGACTTGAGAATCTCCTCAAAACACCGCCAAAATGGTCCGCACTTCCGTTCTCCACGATGCGCTCAACGCCATCAACAACGCCGAGAAGGCTGGCAAGCGCCAGGTCCTGATCCGACCTTCCTCCAAGGTCATCATCAAGTTCCTCCAGGTTATGCAGCGCCACGGTATGTGATTACGACTTCGCACGGTCCCATCTTCATCTTCGTCTACGTTCTTGAGCATCACGACTGGATCGACGACTTTCCTTTTCCTTCCTCTCCTTCCTTTCCCTTGATCTCCATTGTTCGGCATGATAACTAGGGCTACCGTCGATACCGCACCACGACTCAGCCCCTATAAATTGCCGATAGATTCAAACTCGGAGATCTTACACGTTTTTCTGATTTTTACTACCCATGACGTCTAACGTTTAGTCTCTCGAAACATCACTGACTCCTATTCACTAGGATATATCTCCGAGTTCGAGGAAGTGGATGATCATCGATCCGGCAAGATCGTTGTCCAGCTCAACGGCCGTCTCAACAAGACCGGTGTCATCTCTCCCCGCTACAACGTCCGCCTCTCTGAGCTCGAGAAGTGGGTTGTCAAGCTGCTCCCTGCTCGTCAGTTCGGCTATGTCATCCTGACCACCTCTGCCGGTATCATGGACCACGAGGAGGCCCGACGCAAGCACGTCTCTGGCAAGATCATTGGCTTCTTCTACTAAATGGGACGGGACATCAACAAAAAGTTATCTTTGAAAAGAATCTGGCATTCTCGGCGTTGAAGGGGGATGATGATGACTATGACCGATGCGATTACTATAGGCATATCGCTTGTCGCATACGCGAGCACTAGAATTGAACCTTTACGAGATGCTCAGAGCTATTGATCTATTACTATTGTGAAGATGTGATGATAGGGGCCAATAAACTTGTCGAGTGATGCATGATCTGTGGTGTTACTGCCTATGTACAATATCCACATTAATACGTCTGCTCTGACTCATGGTTTCCTACAATCCAGGTCTACGTTCTCCCTGATATTCATTGTGATATGTCCTGCAAGCCGTCTGAGTGCTGAATTCTTGACGCCGAAGCGGCAAGTCGTTGTGCCAACAAAGTACGTGCAGGGGCTGTTGTTTTCTTTCCATTACCGGCCAATGAGATCGCTTCAGCCAAGACTACTGTACTACCTGTCTAAAGGTTCAATGCTCGCCTTTGTCTTGAGACATCTTGTCAAGTTATGAGTTTATGACTACTGAACCTTCTTATTGATTGCTCTTAATTTGCTGTATTGGCTGCACCCCGGTTGGCTTCGTATTGGAGTGACTTACCATTCGTGCCTGGCACAAAAGCCATCAACAAACATGATCTCCCTTTTATCGTTTCGCGCCTCTCAACGGCGACAACTCTTTTCCGTCGCTGCGCTCACATTCTTCTGCTTCTGCGCATATACTTTGTTAAGGATACCACCAGGGCAGACCAAGGAGTATCAAATACAGCCGCAAATACCCACACAACCATTATCATCTCCAGGATCGACAACAGCACAAGATGAACAGCCCATTGAAGGAAGCACGGAACCCAGACAAGTTCCCACATCAGGAATTCATCCTATAACATACCTTGCAGGTAGTGCACAACGAGAGTTTGAGCAGATCGCAGCCCGACAGTCAAAAACGCTGGAGGAAGCGGTTCAAGAATACCGTCGACGATATGGCATGCCGCCCCCACCTCATTTCGACAAGTGGTTTCAATTTGCAAAAGACAACAAAGTGAAGCTCATCGATGAATTCGACACAGTCTATGACTTGATTATGCCGTTCTGGGGACTAAAGCCAAGGACTATCCGGGCTCGAGTCAGAGAGGCGTTGGGGTTCGACAACGGGTTAATTGGAGTATCTATTCGAGACCACATGATCTCTTACATCCAAAATGGTGTTGAGTGGCAGCAGAACGCGACAAAGGGAATGATGGAAAAGTTCCTCAAGTACCTCCCGGATATGGACCTTGCCTTCAACTTTCATGACGAGTCCCGTGTTATCCTCTCCCATGAGGATCTGACCAGATTGGTCAAGACGGCCAAGGAGAAGAACATGCCCGCAGCCTTTGCCAAATCGCAACTCGCCAACGACTTTACTCCAACGAACCCGGAACTTCACGACGGAAAGTCCTTCGAGGAAACAACTCTTACACGATTCAACTCTTTCGCGCATCAATCGACTTGGTCTCATTCTCGCATGTCATGTCCACCAGACACACCAGCTCGGTGTCTTGAAGAAGACGACACTGTCGACTACCGAAGCAGATATGGCATGAGTGATCTTGGGTTTGTCTACAACACGACCGCCATGTCCAATATCTGCCTCTCGCCCTCCCTCAAATCCAACTTTGGCTTTTTCAGCGGACCCAATACATACAGAATCGCTCAGGACTTAGTCCCGATCTTCTCGCAGTCCAAGATTTCTTCCTACAGTGACCTCATATACCCATCGCCTTGGGACTGGGCTGGTTTGGTAGAGTACGACGAGGAGATGGACATGGAGTGGTCCAAAAAGGAGAGCAAGCTCTATTGGCGAGGCTCAACGACAGGAGGCTACAGCCGCAACGGCCGCTGGAGGCGTCAGCATCGTCAGCGTCTTGTCCAAAAGCTCAACGCGCGCGATCAGGCTCAGATCCTCACCAACCAGGACAAGTCCTCCTGGGGTGCCAGCGAAGTTCCTCGCGGCGACTACAGTGATATGGTCGACGTGCACTTCTCTCACATCGGTCAATGTGACCGAGGCGACTGTGAGGCTCAGCGTGCCTTTTTCAACGTCACCGACCCTGCCAATCAACAGGACGCCTGGGCCTACAAATATCTCCTCGATATGGATGGCAATGCCTTCTCGGGCCGCTTCACTGCTTTTCTCCGCAGCCACAGTCTGACCTTTAAGCTTGCCGTGTTCCGTGAATGGCACAACGAATGGCTCAAGCCATGGGCTCATTACGTGCCGCTCAGCATGCAGGGAGACGACTGGCTCGAGGCGGTGAGATTCTTTGAGAGCGACGAGACTGGCCGTGCGGAGGGCGAGCGTATTGCTGCCGCAAGCCGGGAGTGGGCGAACCAGGCTGTTCGTCGGGTTGACATGGAGGCGTGGTTCTTCCGCCTGATGCTAGAGTAAGTGTCCCGTCCTCGGAATCATTCTGCTTCCGAATTGTTGCTAACGTGACATAGATATGCTCGAGTGATAGACGACAAGAGAGATTCTATTGGCTATGATCGAGCTAGCGCGAATCTCAAGCTACCACAGGAAGAGACCGCCGAATGAAAGCATCGGTTTGAATGAATGACATGTGTGTATATATATATATGGGTTTGGGAAGCATAGCATGGGATACATGAACCACTAGGTACGGCGTTACAGGCTCGTCACATGAACGTATAAGCACTATACAACCAAGTCTCTCGAGATGAAATGATATATGAATAGTGTTTTGAATCTTGAAATTTTACTACGCCTGGATTCTATGATTAATGAACTGTACGCCGTAATCCCTAGGTTCGCCAAATAGATGCCACACCTTCTGTCTTCGATATCGTCGGATTTTTGAGGCCATGTCGACACCTCTAAAAAGTACAAGGGTGTTCCTCTGCTTCCTCTTACATGAGTACCCGTTCTCCATCTTCGCCATCCGCATCGGGGTCGACGAGTACCTACTCTTCGTCTTCACCCTCAGCGTCGCGCTCTTCAGAAGCTGACCTTGAGCGGCGAGCCGCCGGGCTGCTGCCCCGATGGTCCGCATCATCCTCACCCTCAGCGTCAGGAGCCTCGTGGTGCTCTTCCGCGTGCTCTTCTTCCTCGTCATTCTGTCCCAAGCCGAGAGGGTTGTTACGGTACTGCTGCATAGCATCACGCATGTCTTCCCTAGGGTCCTCAACCGTAACGTCGAGCTGGTCGACGATCTGCTCCTCCTCGGCAATACCAATCTTACGCGCTATGTTCTTTGTTCGCTGAGGTCGGATGACAGACTTTTGCATCACGGGGTAATAATACACGGCCTTCTGGTTGGGGTAGAAGGTGTCCTCGTTGTAGGCCAAGATGATTTCTTCGTCGAACTTGGTTGCGTGATCGAGCTCGGTCTCCTGTGATGTCTCGTACGCTCGGAGCCGGTTGTACTGGAAGCAGCCGCCGGCGTCGGATTCGTGGGTGTAGAGCTCGTCCTCGTTATGGTCGGCATCCTCAACATCGAACTTTCGACGGAATCGGTCTCCAGCAGCAGTCGATGCCGCAAGGTAGTATTCGTAGTTCATCAAGTTCTGGGGCTTGGGGTTGTTGGCAGGATCTTGCTCGTGAGCTGCGAGTGCTGCTTCGTACGCCGCATCCTCCTCAGATGTTCGGTCTATCGGCCTGAACAGACCACTGAGAAGACGCTTGTCGTAATCTTTTGTGCTGACCACAGGGTTCTGGTGGAACTTGAGCGTGACGTATGCACCAGAGTCGGGGAAAGCGTCGAGATCGGGAATGAGAGGCGAGACATCGACAACTTTGAGATTTCTTTTGCTGGGATGCTTGACGCGTTTGGGGTCCTTGAAATCTTGCTCGGCGATATCGAAGCCCTTGTCGATCTTGCGCTTGATGGCTTGAGGAGAATCGGAGGCAGGCTCCGGAAGACGTCGATTCTTGTTGGCTTTCGCGAGCAAGGCGCGAGGGATAGCCCCATCTTGGCGCTTCGAGATACTGGATGAGATGTATTCTGTTCGGCGAAGGAAAGAGACATTGGCCTCAGCGACCTTGTGCTTTCCGAGAGCAGCGATGGGTCTTAGGAGCGGTCGATCGTGAGGGTGCAGGGTGGGAGGATGGGCAGGCGCTTGGATGGCTATACAAATGTCAATTTCGTGGTGTTTGATCAGAGCAAAAAGCAAACTCACATCGTTCGTCGCCATCGAAAACACCGGGCATACCCACCAAGTCAAGGGGCATACCCAGCTCAGCATCCGCCTCAATGTTCAAGGGCTGCTCCCTCGCAAGGCGCGAAGCGAAGCCTGGCGTGGTGTACTGACCACTGGCGAGGCCAGTATTGGGAATATCAAGCAGCTTGGGTGGGTGTGGTGGCGGAGGGAGCGCATTAGAGAACCGGATGCGAGCGATGAAATCTTGGTGAATCATGCGCTCGCCAGAGCGAGGAGCTGAAGACGACATGATTGTCGAATTGGCGATAGGCGCCTGGGGAGGAATTGGCGAGGACGTAGCGTCGCGATATGTCTGGGGGATGAAGGACGCGCGATTCGTGTGTTGAGTTTAGGTTGGTTAGATGGAGAAGCTTAAGCGCGGGCGCGGCTGAGGTTCAAGGTGAAGGAAATCCGAGAAGTACGGCGCAAGGCTGACCGTGTCAAAGCTCCACGTTTTGTTTGAACAAATACGTAGTGCAAGAAACAACCAAAATTCCTACTAGAATTTACTCGTATTAAATGAATAGTACGATTAACTCTAGTAGGCAATAATGCATTGCTTTGCTCGCATTTTTCGCTGTTTTCTGTTATTTCATAGGCTCTTTAAGACATGTTGTAGTAATTGGCGATCCTTGTAACACCATCAAACGAAGAGCACCAGATTACTCATTTGCGCCTCAAGAAGCTAGGAAATAAACATTCGCGTTTTTCAATCATTTGAATTGTCATTTTCATTAAATGTTTCATCTGCTCTGTTTGTCATAGCCCCAAACCCATTCAAGTCTATAGCTGAGGTCATTTGCGTCAAACAACCCATGTCCGTTATCGCCAAATCCCAATTTGTGGATGCGTTGTCGCCCGTCATTCCGCCTTATGATCGCAGTACAAATCTCGGAATACACATCGCATTATTGTGCAGCTTGATAAAGCCATCCATAGTGTTTATACAAGACACGCAGGCACCCCATCAGCGGAGATACCCAGCTGTGCTGAAGAAGAAAGTATCCCGAAGTGATCCGTTCGTTTACGAGCTGTTCTTGGCGTAGTTCTTCTTGCCAACAGTGAAGGGCACGTAGCGGTACTTGATCATGTGCTGAATTTGTTTTCGCACTATGGATAGTTAGGATAAGAAATTGTATTTGCCACAATTGAACTTACTGGTCAAAACGAAGAGGATGATCCAGTACATGACCAGAACGGGCCAGAAAACGGGCACATTGAAGACCTCGAACCAACTGCAGAAGAAGCCGATAACGATGGCTCGGGTGGCCCAATACCAGAACTTGAACTCGGGAAGTCGTCGGATAAAGGGCTTGAACTCCTCGTCCTGCTTAGTAGGGAGAGTTCCCACGGAGCCATCCTCCATCTCATTGTCGGCCTCTTCGTTTGAGGGGTCGAACTTAGGCTGCAGGAAGGCGAGGAACAAGTTCAGAAGGTAGATACCGAGCGCATAGGCAACTATACCGCTATTAGTATCGAGGTGCGTGAAACGTAGGAATGTAGAATGCAAGCGTACCAATGTACCAGCCCTGCGCAATTAAAATTCGCAGGAAGAAGAGGAGGAGACAGACAACGGTGCCGACCCATCTGTAGAGGACGAAAGGGGTTGACTGGTCCAGCAAAGCTTGGTATTTCTGGAAGGCCATTGTTAGCGGAATCGCTAGGCATCGTGTTCGACGTTCAAAGACGTACGCGCTGAATCTTTGAGGTGTGGACGCTGACAGCCTCGAAAGGGGTCTGCTCAGGCTCTGGCGCATTCATCTTGAGTAGAATTTGTCGAGTCGCCTCCGTCGATTAAGGTAAAGGATTTAAAAAAGAGGATCGCGATGTTTCGATAAGAATGTCAAATCTGACTGGGAGAAACGGCGACTACAATATCGTGGGTAAAAAAAGGAATTGATGGGAGAAGTAAAAGATGCGATGGCGAATCTATGAGTGTAGGGACCAGCAACTTTTGGCGATGCAGCCACGTAAGGTTTGTTAGCTTCTAATCAGCCGGTCCTTTACCGGGCAAAGGAGAACCGTTGGACAGCTCTTGTTTGGTGGCCTCCCTGAAATTCACAAGCTAGCCTACAATCTTATTGGTGATTAAGTCATTGCCTGGGGGAGATGGAAACCCCCACATCCATAGAGGCGCAGCCTTTGCCGCGTCGCGTTGCGCGAAGGCACTTAAGAGTTTACCCCCTGCCAGCTTCAGTTGGCCAGGGGGAGGGAAACCACAGGGTGTGTCTTATAACAAGTGCTAGTGGAAATAAAATTATATGCATGAGTCTAATGAAGTCGAAAGTTGATTGTTTCCTATTCGTCAAAGTCTTTAGATATCTTATTGTGTACTTATTCATCAGTTTTCTCACAACTATAAAGTAGATTCTCATAAAGAAATACCTCTCATAGTAATCCTTCTTCAGGACTTTTTCTTTCCCTTCCAAGCTGGGTAGAGTAGACAGAACTAGCATCCATAAATATTTATTATATGTGCTTGATATAGAACCCGTTGACCTCATAGGTCAACCATTTTGTGGTGAATATCGAATGTATTGCTTAAATATGGTACGGAGTTCACATATACAGAGCTATTCTCGAACCTTTACCTCTGTATCACGGATAAAGGCCTGGTGGAGCCGGTCCGCCTCAAGCATTTCGAGGCCGCGAGTGGAATCGTCACAGTCTATGGCAAAAAAGAATTAAGGGAGAACATGATACCATTGGCAGCCTTCAGATTACGATGTCTACTGTTACACTATTCCAGCCACTGTTTGGCTATGCACGTGACATTGGCTGGCGAACATGTCTGTCGGCTTTGTCATGGATATGGCCGGCTCCATGATCTTATCCTCGGCTCATTTGAATCCAGTTGCGTCACTGTGAAAGCTTAAGCTCCCCGGTTATCAGCCTCCCAAGCTTGTCTATATCAAGTAGCTTTATACGAATCTATACCATTTACTTCAATCTTGAAGTAAACAATTCCCTTTAAAAAGGCGTCAATCGCACTTGAATTTTCTGTCTCTTCGCCTTTTTAATATATACAGCACTCACAATGAACACTCTCCGCTGCATGAGACCCGTGGCCGCTCGTGTGCCCTTCCAACGGTCTACCCTTCCCCGAGTCGCTCGAGCATACAGTTCCAAAACCTATGAGTATATCCAGGTTTCTCAGCCCAAGCCTGGCATTGGCCAAGGTATGCCTTGAAAATTGCAAGAGCCGTAGTATACAAACTGACCATCAATTAGTAACCTTGAATCGCCCCAAGGCCCTCAATGCTCTCTGCACACCTCTCATCAAGGAGCTCAACCAGGCTCTGCTCGACTTCAATGCAGCCGACGACACCACAGTCATTGTTCTGACTGGGTCTCAGAAGGCGTTTGCTGCTGGCGCCGATATCAAGGAGATGGCCCCTCTTACGTTTGCCGAAGCTTACACCAACTCTTTCATCGAGTCGTGGTCGGATCTCACTACCCAAGTCAAGAAGCCCATCATCGCAGCGGTCTCCGGTCATGCACTTGGTGGTGGCTGCGAGCTGGCCATGATGTGCGATCTCATCTACTGTACCGAGAATGCCAACTTTGGCCAGCCTGAGATCAAGCTTGGTACTGTTCCAGGTGCCGGCGGTAGCCAACGCTTGACCCGTGCCATTGGCAAGTCAAAGGCGATGGAGCTTATCCTGACAGGCAAGTCCTTCTCTGGTGTTGACGCTGAGAAATGGGGACTCGCTGCCAGGACATTCCCTACATATGAAGCTTTGATGGAGGAGACACTCAAGCTTGCTGAGACCATTGCTGGCTACTCTAGAGTCTCTGTTCAAGCTGCCAAGGAGGTGGTCAACAAAAGCCAGGACCTTCCTCTTCGGGACGGTGTTGAGTACGAGCGACGAGTATTCCACAGCTTGTTTGGCAGCCAGGATCAGAAGATTGGCATGAAGGCATTTGCGGAGAAGAAGAAGGCTGAGTGGTCTAACTCATAAAAATCTTATACAGAAGTTCTCGTAGGATGTTGATGCTGTAGCTGCGCCTATCTTCTCCATCGACTAGCGCTAAGGCAGGAAGTGGCCGTGCTTGGATGCGAACTAGTAGACGCAAATAAATGCACATGCTTACTGCGAACACGAGCTGCATCTTGATGTATTAATACACACCATCTGACTGTTCATAGGTGGGGGCGAGAGAGCAGTTTCTCAAAGCTGTTGGTTTAAGCAGGTAGGTCAGTAAATAATCAGCATTCTGCCTAACTTTAGGTTAAGTTGCCATGATATTAAAGCATAGGTATTCTAGGCTATATACCCTAGAGTGCTTGAATTATTTTGTCACCTTTTACCTGAAGTCAAGGCAGAGTGCCGATCACCTATTTAGCGGACCGCCTGGTAAGCTCTCATTCTGCTGGTTGATAATGGGTCAAGCTCATGCTGGACTGAATAGAATTGTCAGAAATGGTGATATTTACAAGTAGTCATATACAGGTAATATACAAAAATTAGTACTATCATATCATGTCCGACTGAGAGTTGGATGCCATGATTGGGTGACTCTGTGTTCTAGCGACCCGTACTTTAGCACTTGATGCTCATGACTTGTGCTGCATATAATGTCTTACACACCCCGCAGAACATACATGGCTCTTTACATATGCGAAGTTGATCCTGCCAGTTTTTATTTCGCGGCCCAACCTCTTTTCATATTGCAACCTGCTTGGAAAAGCGTGTGCCATGCAAAAGCAGCCTATTTCAGCCGTTCCTTGAAACGACCGACGCCCAGACCGAACGAACCCCGCCACTAGGTAGGCCCGTATCGTAGAACCTCCAGCCAGCCTAACATAATTCGCAACTTGTATCTTTAACCAACATATCCTCGCTGGCACAAGCTCTTTCCACGCACACGCACTCTCTTTGTCCCAGATAATGGGCTTTTGTTAATATACAATATCATGAATGGAGTCTACAAACGCTGGCTTGGACTTGGAAAAGGAGCTGACGTGCTCTGTAAATCTCCCCGCCTTTTTGTCTACAAACTTGATGACCGCCAGCAATAGCTAACCATGCGCGCAGATCTGCACGGAGCTCCTCTACCAACCTTTGACTCTTCTTGATTGTCTTCATACATTCTGTGGCGCCTGTTTGAAAGAATGGTTCTCCTTTCAGGTTGCGACAGCCGAACGGTCGCCAAACCCGCCTGCTCCCGGCACCAACATCTTTACCTGCCCGTCATGTCGAGCCACTGTACGAACAACCCAGCACAATGCTACTGTTGTCACTCTTTTGGATATGTTCATCGCGGCAAGTCCAGATAAGGCTCGCTCGGTAGCTGAGAAGGAGGAAATGGCGAAAAAGTACAAACCCGGCGATCAGGTCTTACCAACAATCAATACCCACCGAACGACAGATGAGCGCCGCGCCGATGCTGAGGACAGGAGATTAATGGATGAGGTCAGAGAATTGAGCTTACAAGAGGCGGGAGTTTCTTCAGCACCACCAAGGACACGACGGAGACGTGAGAGTCGCTCTGCGGACGATAGGAGCAGGTCAAATAGGGACAGGGAAAGAGATAGGGACAGAGACCGGAGTTTAGACAGTCGCCACCAACGAGGCAGCCGACGCCCTCGTATGGAAGATGGGGGTCGGCATAGCTCCGATCAACTTCACGTCGAAGGCGAGCGGCGACGTCGGCGAAGCGAGTCAAGGCAGCGCCAGATTGAACATCAGTCATCGATTCGATCGCTCATTAGCTCGGCGGACATGAGTGAAAGGGATATTGAGCGAGAAATAGAATCATTTGCTAGGCAGATTCAGGAAGAGGGCCTTCTCGACGGACTCGATTTGGATAACATCGATTTGAGCCGCGACGATGAGCTCAGCAGGAGGATCACTGAGGCTTACCGAAGGCGACAGAGGGATCGAACACGCCAGGAAACACGGAGGAACAACGGAAGCAATTATCCTCCACTAACAAGATATGCGGAGAACTCGGCGTCAGATTCCCGCATGTTGGCCCCGGATGCGGGTCGACCGCGAGAGCGATCCCGTCCGCATTCCAGATCTACCAGCGCCGCAAGTGCTGCCAGTGCTGCCAGCCAAACCGAGGAGCGAAGCCGTCCGCCAACATCCACAACTTCGGCGAACCTTGAAGTACAGGAACCAGTCCGGAGACCAAGGCGTCGGACCGCCAGCGGGGGTCGCAGCTCGACTACCCCAGTATTCCCAACTACGGCTGAACCCAGGCCTGCTGCTCGATCTTCCACGGACTTGGGGGCTAGGTCTCAAACCACTGACCCAACACAGTCCCGGCCCAGCTTTAGCGAGGGACGCAGCACCAGCACTCCTATCCATACCGTACCGTTTCCTAATCCCACAGAAGCTGCTTCAGCCAGTAACAATGCTGGGGGTCTTTCGTTTGCCAACCGTCAAGGAACTGCAGCGAGCTCATCGGGCATGGTGGCTCCTCTGTTCTCTCACCACGATCCAGCAGCCGGCCGCTCGAGCAGGCCTCGCCCTACCGACCTTGCCATTGTTCACCAGACAGTGACCAGCCCAATCAGCAGCCCAACCGTTTCTATGGGACACCAGAGGACGAGATCGCAGCTCTTCCCAGAACCATCCGTCAGCTGCTCGCGATGCAACAAGTCACACATCGAGTATGAGCTCCATTACAACTGCTCAATATGTGCCAATGGTCAGTGGAACATGTGTCTCGATTGCTACCGGGCTGGAAAGGGCTGCCTCTACTGGTTCGGATTTGGCTATGGCGCCTGGGCAAAATGGGAAAAGAAGCGTCAACAGCAGGGAGACGCCTCTCTAGCAAAGCCGCACATGCTCACAGCAAGTCGGTATCGACCTCCTCGCTCGGTCCCCGGTGGAGCAGATGGACGGAAAACACTTACAACAGATGATCCCCGGCATCGATTAGAAAGTGGGACATTCTGCGCAAACTGCTCTGCCTGGACGAACGAGTGCTATTGGCGATGCAACGTTTGTAACGAAGGTGATTGGGGTTTTTGCAACGACTGTGTGAACCAGGGGAGATCATGCACACATACTTTACTGCCTCTGGCCCACGAGGCTTCTCAGCCCGCTCACAGCAGGTCTGGAAGCCCTCCCAGGTCACCTGGTCGGCCTACAGCCGCCTCAATATTTAAAGGTCCTAACGCATCTAACATCGGGCCTTTCAAGCCACTGTCGTTCGCAACACGTTGTGATATTTGCCAGGAGCCCATTCAACCGAACCAAGCAAGATATCATTGCTATCATTGCACAAGCTCTTTGGTTTCGGATGCTGCGCCAGGCGATTACGACATATGCTCTTCATGCTATGGGAATCTCGTAACACAACGTCAAATAAGCCCTGAAAACGGCCATTCGGGATGGAGGAGGTGTCTCAATGGTCACAGAATGGTTATCGTTGGCTTCACTGACGGAAAGATTGGACAGTGGAGATATGTAGCCCAGGACCTAGTTGGAGGTCGAGGACTGCGATCAGAGCAAGCGGAAAGTGCAGAACATCGTGAGAGAGGACTTCAAAAGTGGATTTGGCATCATAATGATCAAAACTTGGCCCGACTTGTCACCAGAGATGTGTCAGAAACGGCGCCAACTGTGGATGGCTTTGCTCAGAGCTTCCCGCCTGATGGTGGAGTTGGTATGAAAGCAACAGCGAGATTTGGATGGTTCCCCAAAGCTGGGTCGGACGATGAGCTTCTTTTCCCTCGGGGAGCAGAAATCAAGGAGATTGAGGATGTGAATGGAGAATGGTTCTTCGGAGCATATATGGGTTCTCGGGGATTGTTCCCAGCACCATATGTGCGGTTAGATCAGAATATCTCCTAAGGAGACGAAGGCTAATACAGCGCCATATTGGATACCAGAAAGGTGTATCATGCTTTGAAATTTAATGTCTTTTCAATATTTGGCTTGAACATTTATCTCGAATTTGAAGATGCTTTGAAGTCTTATGGAAGTCGGCGCGGGACTTTGCCGTCATACGCCGACAGCCCGGATTGGATTGCGCCATGGCGGCCCCACCATTCATACATTTCCCTTATTATCAAGCTAAACCTCGACCGTATAACCTCAACCTCTCTCGTTCTCTGGGAAGCTACAACGCCTGCGGCTCTGTCAATTGACTTAACTCAAAGCCCGCGCCTAATACCATGTTCCGTCCTAGCGCCAGGCGGCTTGCTGCCACTGCGGCCAAGGCTGCTGCAGCTCCCTCGTCTCATACTATCAATGTGTCCAGGGCCCAGGGTGTTGCCCGAGGTTTGACTGGAGGTGCGCATGTTCTATGTCGTATTGTTGAAAGTCTGGTAAACGAGCTAACCCGCTATAGCTATCGGAAACACTCCTCTCATCCGTCTCAACCGCCTTTCTGAGCAGACCGGCTGTGAGGTTCTAGGCAAGGCAGAGTTCATGAACCCTGGTGGTTCCATCAAAGACCGTGCAGCTCTCTATGTAGTCAAGGACGCCGAGGAACGTGGTCTTCTCAAGCCCGGCGGTACTGTCGTTGAGGGCACCGCCGGAAACACCGGTATCGGCCTCGCCCATGTCTGCCGGTCCCGCGGGTACAAGCTGGTGATTTACATGCCCAACACCCAGTCTCAGGGCAAGATCGACCTCCTACGACTTCTCGGCGCCGAGGTCTACCCCGTGCCCGCCGTCGCATTTGACAACCCTGAGAACTACAACCACCAGGCCCGCCGACACGCTGAGCGACTTGACAACGCTGTCTGGACGAACCAGTTCGACAACACCGCCAACCGCCGTGCGCATATCGAGACGACAGGTCCTGAGATTTGGGCGCAGACAGATGGCAAGGTCGATGCTTTCACATGCGCCACCGGAACTGCTGGTACCTGGGCCGGTACTACGCGGTACTTGAAGGATATCTCCAACGGCCGTGTCAAAAGCTTCCTCGCCGATCCTCCTGGCAGTGTGCTTCACTCCTACGTCTCCTCCGGCGGCAAGCTCACTGAGCGCACGGGCTCCAGTATCACCGAGGGTATTGGACAGGGCCGTATTACCGACAACCTACAGCCTGATATCGACCTGGCGGACGGTTCGCTGCACATCTCGGATGAGAAGAGCATCGAGATGGTCTACCGCTGCTTGGATGAGGAGGGTCTGTACCTGGGCGCCAGCTCATCGCTCAATGTTGTAGCTGCCAAGGAGGTTGCTGAGAAGCTGGGCAAGGGCAGCACAGTTGTTACTGTTCTTTGCGACGGTGCCTACAGATATGCCGAACGATTGTTCTCGCGCAAGTGGTTGACAGACAAGAAACTTCTGGGAGCCATTCCTAAGCACCTGGAGAAGTACATTGTTTTACCATAAAAAGGGGTATGTTGTACAAATAAAGCTAGATGATACATATTACATTGTACATGACATTCAACGTCCAAACTTTAACATCTATTTCGACCAGTTAGGCTTGCGACCTGTGGTCTCTTCGTATGTTGTAGCCCAGCCTGGATTGTAGCGCTCGTCCTTCTGGATGAAGTCTCGGAGATGTTGCTCTAGTGCCTGTTTAATAGGATCGAGACCCTTCGCCTCTTGGCCAATGATCTCCTGCGCCAGCTCCATTCCCCTGATGTTCTGGGCTATCATCCAGATATAGTAATTAGGTGAGAGTTTACCATTGTGCCCGCGAGAGCTTGTAGTAGCACGAGGGTTGATTTGATGGAGGAATCGCAGTTTCCACAAGTCGTCAAGGCCCTTACGGCCCCAGTTGCTGATGATAAATTGGACGTTGTCTCGCAGGGCTTGGGTCAATTCCTCCGCAGGAGCCTCAGCAGCCTGCTGCGCCTGGATTGCAGACGCCTGTGCAAAGAGGAACAGTCCCCGGATATCAGGAGAAAGATGGTACTGACGAGCGGGGGTGACGAATCCTTGAATGTGTCGTTGAAGTAGATCCCAGACCAGCATGTTCCACTTCAGAGCATGCAACGCTTCGTTCCCCTCTCCGTTCGGTTTGACGATCTTTTCGTTGATGTGGGTCAACAGGATGACGACCCAGTCCTTGTGCTTGAGGTAAAGGCCAGTCTTTTGAGCTTGCTTGGCACACTCAATAATGTTGTAAGGTTGCCCTGCCAAACCCGCCTGTCTGATCATTCTTGCATACTGGTCTCGGTGTAGTCGAATGCCAGCCTTCTTGTAACCAGCAAGAAGGGTGCCGATGTTGTCCCAATCCTCTTTGGTCTTCATGAGATCCACCACCTCATGGAATGCCTTCTTCGAGTTTGGAACTTCGTTGAAACGGTCGATAGTCGAAAACTTGTGCTCGAGGCCATCAAGCTCGATGATGACAGGGTTCTGTTGAATAAATGTGCTCTTCTTCGGGTCGAAGACAAGCTCGCGCTGGGTGGGAGGTAGGTAGGCGGGGAGAATGATCTTCTCCTGAACTTTGGTGAGGGCCTCGTTTAGTTCGGGGCTCTCAGTCTCCGCGAAGACTGCGCTCAAACCTAGTAGAGAGTCAAAAAAGTGTGCTTCAACATGAGTATCGCAGGGTCTCGATTTGGCCTACCACGGACAGGAGATGCACTGAAGTGCCGGGTTTGAGTTGCAGAGTCTGCAAGAGATACTCGCAAGCCAGCGAGTGGCCTAAAGGCCGACACCAATGTCCTCTTTACCATTGTGTTGACCGTTCAGAGACAATATCAAGATATCTGTAGAAAAGCTCACAGGGCCCGAATAATTGGTTGCAATGAAGCCGATCCAGAAATTTGGTCGGAGAAACTGCGGGGCCGAACCAATCAGATATGGGAATTGGCAGTGTCGGACCAGGAACATTGGAAGTAGCTCCAGAAATTCTAGCGTCGGCTCAACCTCAGTTACTGTATCTTTCAACGACAAGTCAAATCACAATGAACGTCGCCAGCGTGGGACGGCCAGTTGGCTGCCTCAAGGCTGCTCTTCGACGGACAAGGTTCCAGAAAAGTCTCCAGAGGAACAGCTCCTCAGCAGCCTCTGTCCGGCCTCAATTCCAGGACAAGTTCAACAACGCCTTTAGCGCTGAACAACGTATGGTTCTACCGCTTTTCATGGTCCAGACTTTTATGAACAATATCACTGACTTTCAATTTCAGGAGCGGATGTCGCCAAGGTCAACAAGTTCCAGATCTACCCCCGTGTCCCAAGCATTCGCAGCACCCACCCCGACCCGATGCCCGCCCTCCTGGAAAAGCAAATCGCCAAGCTCGACCCGACCGGCGCACGTACACGACTCTTCTCTAAGGAGCACGCCGACAGCGCCAAGGTTGGCGACGTTCTTATGGTGACGACAAAGGGCGGCGAACCCTTCTCTGGAGCCTTTCTGCAGATCCGACGTCGGGGCCAGGACACAGCGATCCAACTGCGAGGACAGATGATGAAGGTTGGCGTGGAGATGTGGTTCAAGGTCTACAGCCCGACAGTTACGGGTATCGATATTATCTGGAGACGACCTAAGAGGGCGCGCCGCGCTCGCTTGACGTACATGCGCAAGCCCAAGCACGACATGGGCAGTGTGGACCAGCTGGTATTTGCCTGGAAGAAGGAGAGGTATACTCTGCGGTCACGAGCCAAGCAGACCGGACAGACTGGGAAGCAAGCTGGAAAGAAAAACGTCAGGCTACTCGGACAGCAGAAGAAGTAAACGAATATTGGGATGAGAATTGGTTGTATGATATACTGTGTATAAGAGTCTGTATAGAAGGGCATGTACCAATCACTTGATCAGATCCTGCCAGATCCTTTTGTTTTCATATCGGCAGCTACATGCTTTGAAGAGGAGAATGAGCTGCTCAGGTGTTGACGAAGGTTGCTCTTATCTCATGGGCGTAGTACGATTTAGTGACTCTGAATCAGAAGAGCAGGGGTTTGTAGTTGTGTTTACCCTGCCGGTAGATACAACCTTCACGTCTGGGGACGAACCATGATTTGATGAGCATGTATGAAATAAAAAAACATCAGTGCTTTTCAGATTGCTTCTTTAGCCTGCTTTTTTGAGCCAATGCTTATGAATCTGAGCAAAATATAGGGTATTTTCGTACGTAGCATATTTATGCCATCAATGAAACGCGGGAAGAAGTCTTGCGAAAGGCCTGTTCCAGAATGGTTAAGTAGTTACCGCGTCTACTCATACGCCATCCACTCGATCAATCTAGGCGCCACATGGCGTTGTCCGTTTATGTGGTGCCGTTTGAAAATAGTGGTAATCAACCTCTGTCCGGCACTGATTGACATCGTTGCACCAAAACATCAGACCACCATGTCATAAGAACGGTTGATCAGGCAGAACCATTCCAGGAGGAAATCTTAAGAAACAAAATCCGAACAGTTATACTTCATGTTTATTTATCATATATTGTAAACTGTTATATACTTTGCAACAAGGGAGATGTTGAAATAGACGGTATCCTCAGCTCCAGGTTACTTGGTCGATCGCTGGGACTGGATTTGTAGTCAGCTCACAACTGCATGATAGCAGTGTTTCATGGGATGTTTCACAAGACCTTGAACATTTATAGAAAGATAGTCTACTTGCATTGAAGTTTAGTTCAAACTACCCCTCAATATGATACTCAAAAGAGTCGAGTTAACGCCATGCGTCGGGATGCGCAGCCGGTGATCGACCCAGAGCGTTTCGTTCCACACAGGGTCCACCCCTGAATAAGAATAAACCTCCCGCATGAGTTGGCGTGTGCATTGATTTTCAAGAACATGGTTCGTGACATCGAGACAATAGTTAGAACTCATGGAATTGTTGGTCGTTTCAGAAGACACCCAAAGGACGATATAGAGGCACGAAATTAGATCTGCTTTCGCAAAGTCATGTCATTCATTGTCTCGAGAACGTCGCCAGGGGAAAGCAGCGGTATGTATTTTATGCGAGGAGGTTGAAGAGGCGTTAGGGATGAAGAGAGGGAACCGAATGCCCACGTATAAACCCAACAAACGCCTCTCCCTCTATGTATGCCTTAGACAAAACGCACATATTCTGGTTGAGTGCATCTTATACACTTTTATATAATTATACCTGAATTTATTCAGTTTCTTTTACCAATTTCTTACACGAGGTTGTTTAATCATACTGGATAGAAACAAGCAGGGGCTGACAGCAACCGCTAAAATGGGCGCTACTGGGGATCCGGCCCAGGTCGTTCAGGGGATGCTTCCACTGCAACCCAGCAACGTGGAGAGGTTTTGTTTATACTCCCAAAGCAGCAACGACTGCAACCGGCAGCAGCAGGACTACCGGTATCAGCATCAGTGCCAACACCAAGAAAACAAAGAGGAGTCGAATTGTTACCAAAACTTTAACAACCACTTTAACCAGCATCATCAGCATTTCCACCATTCACCATCTGCTTCAATATCGGCATCATCTCGCTTATCGTACATCTCCACCGTCTCGGTCTCGGCTTCATCATCCTCGAGGGCATCTTCCGCTTCCTTCGAGTCAGTCTCGACCCCCGTCTCCGCCTTTGACGTTTGCCCACAATCTCCTCAGTCCTCGTCCAACAGCTTCTCCTCGCCCGTATCTGAATTCATCGCTCGTCGTCGAACCCTCACAGGCGCTTCCTCTTGTTCGCTCTCGTCCTCCCCACCGTCCTCACCGACCCCGCGCACGAGGCGGGACAAGTCACAACTGCATGCGGCGCGACTGCAGCGGTCAGGAAGCACAAGCACAACCTTCTCCTTAAATCTTCATAAGAGGAAGAAGTCGACAAGTTCGCGAAGGTTTACGCCCAGCGGAACTACTCCTGCAGACGCTCTTGCTGCTGTCGAGCCCCCGCACGACCAAAGGTTGACGAGGATGGCTTTCGCAGAGCAGCAAAGATGGGTTACGGTCCAACAAAAGACCTTCACAAAATGGTATGCTCAATGTCTGAGTTCTGGGCTATAATGTACTGATGTCATGTTTTTCAGGCTCAACACCAAGATCGAGGCCCGCAACCTCGAGGTTAAGGACCTCGTTAAGGATCTCAGTGATGGTGTATGTTGACGATGCGAAGCACCCTTTCGACCAACTTAACGCTGACATCTGCACATAGGTTATGTTGATCCATCTTCTCGAATGCCTTTCACACGAATCACTCGGTCGTTATGCCTCAAAACCCAAGCTTCGAGTCCAAAAATTCGAGAATGCAAACCTGGCGCTCGACTTTGTCAAGTCCAGGGGTATTCAGATGACCAACATTGGTGCCGAGGATGTAGTCGATGGAAACCAAAAGATTGTTCTAGGTCTCATCTGGACCCTGATTCTTCGATTCACCATTAGCGATATCAATGAGGAGGGTATGTCAGCAAAGGAGGGCCTCCTACTCTGGTGTCAACGAAAGACGGCGTGTTACGATGAGGTTGAGGTGCGAGACTTTAGCGGCAGCTGGAACGACGGTCTGGCGTTTTGTGCTCTACTGGATATCCACCGGCCCGACCTCATCGACTACGACGCCCTGGACAAGGCAGACCACCGAGGCAACATGCAACTGGCTTTCGATATCGCACATAAGGAGATTGGTATTCCTAAACTGCTGGATGTTGAGGATGTGTGTGATGTGGCTAAGCCTGATGAGCGATCCTTGATGACTTACATTGCATACTGGTTCCACGCCTTCTCGCAGATGGAAAAGGTCGAAAATGCTGGACGCCGAGTCGAGAAGTTTGTCAACAACATGCAAGGTGCTTGGGAGATGCAGAGTGCATACGAGCGGCGGATGCGGGCGCTCCTACAGGCCATCCAGGAGCAGATCGAGACATGGAAGGAAGCCAAGTTCGAAGGAACATATGCTGATGCCAAGGCTCAGTCGAATCAGTTCTTTGAGTATAAGAAGGGCAAGAAGCGACAATGGGTCGCCGAGAAGAGCGATCTAGCAACGCTGCTCGGAAATATCAAGACAAAGTTGGGTACCTACCGCTTACGACCATACGATCCACCTGCGGAGTTGAGTCTGGAAGCTCTCGAGAAAAGATGGGCAGAGCTGGCATCAAATGAGATGACACGTGCCCAGCTCATCAATGAGACAATTCGAGAGTAAGTGGTCTGTCTCAGATACACGTATGAACCTGACTAACACCATCTCAGCATCAAAAACGCCCTTCGTAAATCCTTTGCCGACAAGGCGAACGACTTTGCAATGGCCCTCAACACAATACAGTTGGCCATCTCTGGTCTTGATGGTGATGTAGAAGACCAACTGCATCATGTGAGGAAGCTGAGCGAGAGCCTCTCTCCCTTGGACCTGTACCTCGAGAAGATTGCGGAGTTGGACGAAAAGTGCCAAGAAGCCAACATCGAGGAGAACGATTTTACTACTTACACATACGATGAGCTCTCATATGAGCTTGGTCTCGTCAAGACATCAGTACAGAAGAAGCTTGCTTTCTTGGAGAACCAAATGGTAGCGCGGAGCATGACGAACCTAACACCTATTCAACTTGAGGAGTTTGAGAGTGTTTTCCGCCACTTTGACCGTGATGATACCAACTCTTTACAGGAGCTAGAGTTTAGTGCGGCCCTTGCATCACTGGGACTCGTGTTCTCTGAAGAAGAGATGCACGACTACTTCCACGAGACGTCTGGTGGGCGCGATTATGTCACATTCGAACAGTTTATTCGGTTTATGGTGGATGTGACAGAGGATCAAAACACAGCAGAGCAAGTCTTCCAGTCGTTCAGAGAGGTGGCAGATGGAAAGCCCTACGTGACAGAGATGGACCTACGACACAGCTTGGTACCTGATGAAGTGATTGACCAGCTCATTGAAATTATGCCGGCACACAGCGGACCAGACATGTCTGAAGACCGAGGAATGCCCCAGTACGACTACATCTCCTTCATGGAGAAGCTTATCAACGAACAGAACAAGGCGCAGGAGGCCGCAGAGGCTGCCCTGCAGGACAGGACGAATCTCGAGCCTGGAAGCCCTCACACTAACGGGGTCTAGGAGCAAAAAGGAGAGGATCCAAGGCTAAAGATGCACATGACTGTTCAACTAAAGTTGAGCATGAAGCTTGGCCTTTCTAGCCCTAAAAGGAGAGGATAAGTAGAGGAAGGCTGGACATTGAAACGCTGGCCTGCCCTTTCTGGTTGATGCATCATCCAGTGATGTTTTTACTTGTGACAGCAAAGGTGGAGGGGGCTTTTGGCTTTGGCAAATGAATATCCCTTTGAATTATACCAGAGAGTGGGCGAGAGTGTATGAACGAGTGGATTGGTTGATGGACCAGGATATACACGGGCGGCTTTACCCAGCCTTCTTTGGGGACACCGCCGTAGGAGTAGCTCTTTTTTAGTAATACCATCAAGGGTCAGAGACTTTGTAAATAAAGTCGAGATTCTGTTATTTAGCCAACTTGTTGACGTACTTGTCACAGACACCCAAAGTGAAGATGCAATGTCGCTTGAGACGATCTGTGGAGTCTACGTGTTTAAGGCTGGGACTTTGGTGCCCCAAAAGTGTCGAATTAGACGATGCATAATAATGTACTTCTGTGGTCAAAGGTGGAGGAAGATTTCGAATTGCTCTAATTGGACCAAAATGACAATGCAATTGTGACTGCGAAAGTGGAGGAAATGGGAGGCAATTCGGTCAAAGGTGGGTGATAGCCGTTTCCCTACTGCTTGGTCCAGCTCGGCGTGTCATGATTTTCGCCGAAGCCGCTCCGGGAATGGAAGACGCCGTTGACAAAAAAGCTGGCCCAGTATAAAAATACTCAAACAGGAAACGGGCTGCGAGGCCGGCCGGGAAGCCCTCAATCAATTGTGCCGGTGCCGGGTTGGAGAGGGCTCCGCAGTTATTAGCCTTGCGCAATCCATTAAGAAAAGAAAAGTTGCTGGGGGGCAATACAGCTTCAGTCTTTCTCTTTCCTTTCTTTGCTTATCAAATAATTGAGTTCTTGAGCAGGAGACCTACAAGGTCAATTCGTCGTCAATTTCCCAAGAGTAGCTAAAAGATAGCTTGATCAAGCAGCAATGTCTTGCCGCTCACAGCTCTTCCGCGCCCTCAGAGCGCCCGCCTCCGGTAGCAGGAGGACCTGCTTGGGGGCCAATGCTCTGGGAAGAGGCCTCGCCCACTCAAAGACTCCCGCCCGATGCATCGCGACTTCAGCACCGAGACTCGTCTCGCCAACGCGCGCCCAGCAGACCAAGCTGACGACCGAGACGTACCCGCAGCTTGAGCGTGACTCGCGGTTCGCGCAGGTCACGCCCGAGCACGTCGCTCGCTTCCGCGAGATCTTGGGTAACAACCCTTCGGCGATTATCGATGGTATTACGGACGGCGGAGCGGGCGTTGACGCGGCCGATTTTGAGACTTACAATGAGGACTGGATGCACAAGTACAAGGGCCAGTCCAAGCTGGTCCTCCGGCCGGGCACCACTGAGGAGGTTAGCGGCATCCTCAAGTACTGCAATGAGCAGCGTCTGGCTGTCGTGCCTCAAGGTGGAAATACTGGCCTTGTAGGAGGCTCCATCCCCGTTTTCGACGAGATCGTCATTAGCATGGCCCGCATGAACGAGATCCGCTCGTTTGACGATGTCAGTGGTTCCCTCGTCATTGACGCCGGCTGTGTCCTCGAGGCCGTCGACTCGTACCTTGCCCAAAAGGGTTATATCTTTCCTCTCGACCTCGGCGCCAAGGGGTCATGCCACGTTGGTGGTAACGTAGCCACAAACGCCGGCGGCCTAAGATTGCTCCGTTACGGCAGTTTGCACGGTACCGTCCTTGGTGTTGAGGCTGTTCTGCCTGACGGCACTATCATTAATGACCTGTGCACCCTGCGCAAGAACAACACAGGCTACGATGTTAAGCAGCTCTTCATTGGCGCTGAAGGGACTTTGGGCATTATCACAAAGATTGCCATCCAATGTCCCCAGCGTTCTCCTGCTGTTAATGTTGCCGTCTTCGGCCTAGAGTCATATGAGAAGGCTCAGCTTGCCTTCCGTGAGGCCAAGAAGCAGCTGTCTGAGATTCTGTCGGCGTTTGAGTTGATGGATGGCCGCAGTCAGAGAATTGTATCTGAGGTCAAGGGCCAGGAGCATCCTCTTGAGGGCGAGCATCCCTTCTACTGTCTGATTGAGACAAGTGGTTCCAACGGCGAGCACGACTACGCCAAGTTGGAGGCCTTCCTTGAAGATGTCATGACCCGTGAGGTTATTGCCGATGGTGTTGTGGCTCAAGACGAGACACAGCTTCGTAACCTCTGGGGCTGGCGTGAGGGCATCACTGAGTGCCTGGGTCACTGGGGCGGCACCTACAAGTATGATATCTCTATCCCTCTCAACGAGATGTACAGCCTCGTCGAGGATACCAAGGCTCGCATGACTGATGCAGGCCTCTTGGGCGATACACCCGACCACCCTGTTGTCGCTGTTCTTGGCTATGGACATATGGGTGATTCCAACTTGCACCTCAACATACCCGTGCGTCGATATGATCCCGCCGTTGAAAAGGCACTGGAGCCTTGGGTGTACGAATGGATTCAGAAGCGCAATGGCAGCATCAGTGCTGAGCATGGCTTGGGAATCGCCAAGAAGAAGTATATCGGCTACAGCCGAGACGACACCACGATTGGTGTAATGAAGCAGATCAAGAAGCTTTTTGATCCTGTAAGTGTCATCCCTATTCCTATCCTGTGTTTCGTGTATTTAACCCTTTTCTATCCCTTGTTCCGTGTATTTACGCCATTCATATTCCCTGTTCCGTGTTTTCAGCCCTAAAGCTCTCTGTCCCGGAGTGCTGTCCCCTCCATTGCATTTTCCCCGACATTAGGGCTGACATCTGACCCAGAATGGCATCATGAACCCTTACAAGTACATCTGATACCCTGGTCGATTGGTTTCGCATTCGATTAACACATATCCCACCCACCTTATTGCGCGGCGTGCTGCAACGTCATGCTCGCTACCCACCTGATTCCACATTTGCTGGGATTAAGTTAGACTGCCGGTATCATGCCGCTGGATAAATGGAATCCAAAGGCTTGGTGGACTGAATAATAACGCCCAATGCGCTCTTCTACGTGGCGGCTGCGCCTCGCGTGACTGTGCGCACTTCGTCTGATGGTTGTAGCAATAATACTCGGGCAGTATATACACATACCTAGCTAGACAAAACAAGCAATGCGTGGTAGTCAATCCTTGCAGCGGAAACAGCTCCGTATTCTTGCGATAATGAACCAAGGCTCGTGTCCGTACGTGCATATGTGCACATGCGCAGTACCGCGGAACAGTTGATTTGCTTTTGACAGGCGTCTTGAACCCCTTTTCGCCGTGTTGTGTTGGCTGCCTGTCTTGTTGCATTACAAAAGGCCCGCCGTCATTTTGACTTCGTCATACCGCTGCCAACGAAAGCCCCGGTGCTACCGTTGACGCCGTTATTGCTTGTCGAATGGCCAAACTCAGCTCATCAGACTGGCAGCCAACGAGCAGCTGTACCCGCCCTTTCACACACACACCTCCCTGTCAGCCTTATGGGGCGGACGCCTGCAGCTTAGACCTTAGTTGCAGCTTTCTCCACAAGCACCCGATGCGCTAAGCCAAAAGTCCCTGATGATGGAGAAGCCAAGACAGCAGCATGCTTGTTCGCATATCCATAACCCACCTCAAAGTTCCAGATATGAGCAAGTGGCCCTGGGCGTCATCGCTGTCTAAGCCCCGATGCGAGTCGGTTCCATGTTGCTTCTTTCGTCATATGGATGGTTGCTTGTCGAGCCCCGGCCCCTGAGATCCGGTACTTGGTGGATACGTAAGTGATTTGCCCTCCACTGGGTTCGAGTTGAACACAAGCTTCTGGCTCACCTAATTCGTCGTCGAGAGCGGCCCTCATTACCGCACGATGAAACTATTCCAGCTCAGGGTAATTACCACGAAGGGAGACATCTTTAAAACTCTGAGTCAAGGTGGCTCTAGTGGCAGAAGCCCTTGAAAGCTATGTGGAAGATGGGCTTTCGTGTTGTGTGGGGTGATAAACGTCGATGGGATGCCTCATTGCAACAGATGTCGGTGACTATCTAGTTGCAGCATCGCAGACGGCGTTGCCGAAATCCTGGTTGTGCACCAGCTTGTCAACTTATAATAAGAGCTGACTCGGACTCTTCTCGAAGACGATAGAGAATCGGACATCGCAACTCATCTCTGTCATCCAAGTAACATGGTTGGCGTTCCTGGAAAATACAAAGGCTGTGAAACGTGCCGACGGAGAAGAGTCAAAGTTGGTTTCCTGTTCCATTGACTCAAGGCCTGCGACCCAAGTTAACACAACCGCATAGTGCAGCAATGAGAGACCCTATTGCCAGAAGTGCATATCGAGTGGAAGGCAATGCGAAGGATATGAGAGAGAACGTGTCTTCATCACCGGGACGCCACAGAACAAGGGCAGGGTAGCCTCCCATCCCAAGAAGGGTTCGTCGTCCAAGAAGCAAAAGTCGCCAGCATACGAAGAATCGCCCAGAACGCTCGACATGACTCCGATCCAGCCTCTCACATCGGCCTGGGAAGACCACACACTCGTGTCAAGCCAAGGTGTTGAGTATTCCGTCCTCATCGCAGCTTTGCACACCAAGCTTCCTTACGTCTTACCAGACGATTCAGCTCAGAACGATTCCACACCATTTCAAATCACGTTCCCACCATACACACCAACTGAACTGCAGTCTTCAATGGGGGACGGAGACTTTGGTGTGAAAGCACAATGCTTAGCGCGCCTGCCGAGTGTATATGAGCGAGATGGCTCGGCTGAGAGTTATTGTATCTTCTTCTTCGAGGTTTGTGCACTGCCAGTGTTGTAGATTCCAAATCCCTGTTGACACGAGCTAGCACGATACAGCATATGCGTTCGGCGAATCAGGGTCCCATCAACTGAGGAATATGGGACCGGCTTACTTTAGCCACTTTCCCAATCACCACTTCTTCGTCCGGGTATATCGACCTTTAGCTGTAAGTCGCATTTGGGCGCTTCTTGTTTCCTTGTACTGAGTAGGACCAAGACCGGAGTCGCTCTCCTGAGCCGACAGGATACCTTTATCTCGTCCGCGGATTGGAAAAGTATTCCATGGCAGAGACATCCGAAGTCTTTTCTGGATCACCTCCTGGATCTTGTTCTCTTTTTGCCAGCTATTTTTGCTCAAGTGGACCAAGTTGTGCCAATGGAAGCCACACTCAGTCGACGACACCGCGCCCAGCAACTCCTCCGGGAGTGTCTTTCACTTGAGAGACACTTTGATGCTTGGTTTCAACTGGCCAATCGACCCAGTTACGGATATCCTATGGCTTACTGGTCCGAGGACCTCATCAGCCCTGGGGGTTTAACTCCCTTCTCAAATTCGTATAGTTTCAAGGACGGCAACACTGGGCTTGCGTTTTTGTATTATTGGATGACACAAATCCTTTTCCACCAATGCATTGAGAGCCTACACCGGACTATTTTCCAGCCGGTTATCGACGCATACCCCAATATGTGGCCCGACTTGCCGTTCGACCTGCAGATCGATGTATCTCGATATCAGCATGGGCGTATAATTGCTGCCGATATCTGCCGGGGACTTGACTCGGTCTTGGATAGCACAATCCAACTTGATATGCTGATCTTGCCGATGACAGTAGCAATGGATCTGTACAAAGATATCAATGCAGTTTCGCATGACGGGGTGATGGAGATTATGTGGTTAGAGAACTTTCGTTCGAGGTTGATAGAGAAGGGACAGCATGTCGCTGGTGTTTTGCAGAGTCAGAGGTGGTCAGAAGTTGCGTCCTACTGATTAAGGGAGAATGCTGGTGCGACCATCTTTCAAGAACCGCGCCCTTCGTCCTTGCCAGACCCCCCTCCAATTTCATTACTTCATGAGGAAACTTCGAGCTCCTTGTTGTTCTAGCTCATCTGATTATAAGGGATTTTAGTAGACAGTAAAATAACTGGGTTGAACTGGTCGGGTTGGATAGAACAAAGTCAGAATGTTGTATGATAGGAATTAGGAATCAAGAGATAACATGGAAGGGTTGTGATCACGAGTTCGCCAACATATGCATTTTTTGTGTTATTGGAAAAACAGGTGCAGAATACCAAAGCCTCGAAGGGATGTACATATTAGTCGTAGGAGGCAGCCAGGCGTGTGCCAAGGAGGTGACCTACAGTGTAATATACAGTGCGTAATCCATTCGAGCACAGTACGCGGAATACGCAATGTGGTTTTTCCGGCCTGCTTGCTGCCCGCTAGGTAGCTGTAGAGCTCTCAGCCTTCCGCATGTACCAGGCAGGCTGCCGTTCTGACGAAGCTTAGCACCCCAGCACATCAACGTCAACACTCATCGGCAAAATCCAAACCCAACCCCTCGATCCGCCTTCATCAAACGAACGAACAACGCCGAATATTCCTGAGAACAGTATCCCCGTAACTAATCTCTTTTAAACCTACATCATGGCTTCCGGATACGACAGAGCTCTGTCGGGTGAGTTCCTATAACGTCTTGTGTTTAATGATACATTGCTAACTAGAGATTCAGTTTTCAGGTTGGTGTCATGACTGCACTTCAAAATGACATTTCTGACGCTCTACCAGCCCCGACGGTCACGTTTTCCAAGTCGAATATGCCGGTGAAGCTGTCAAGCGAGGTGGGTATCGGGTTCTTGGTCCAAATCATTATTGCGGTGGCTTATACTCCAACAGGAACATGCGCTGTCGGTGTCAAAGGCACCGATGTTGTTGTACTAGGATGCGAGAAGCGTTCGGCTATGAAGCTGCAAGATACTCGCATCACACCTTCCAAGATCCAACTTCTCGATCACCACGTCGCCCTCGCCTTCGCTGGCCTAAACGCAGACGCCCGTATTCTCGTGGACAAGGCGCGGTTAGAGGCACAGTCCCACCGTCTCTCGGTTGAAGATCCCGTCACCATTGACTACATTACCAAATATGTCGCCGGTGTCCAGCAACGGTACACGCAGGCCGGTGGAGTCCGACCATTCGGCATTAGCACGCTGATTGTTGGCTTCGACAAGGGCAGCGACGTCCCCAGACTCTACCAGACCGAGCCCTCTGGTATCTACTCTGCATGGTAGGGCTCACAGAGGATGGTTATTGGCGATACTATGAAACTGACTATTCAACAGGAAGGCGAACGCTATCGGCCGCTCAAGCAAGACTGTCCGCGAGTTCCTCGAGCGAAACTACAAGGAGGATATGGACCGAGAGGCCACCATTCGACTTGCCATCAAGTCACTGCTCGAGGTCGTGCAAACTGGAGCCAAGAACATCGAGATTGCCCTGATGGTGCCCGGTGCTACTATCGAGACACTGCCTACGTCGGAGATCGAGGGCTACGTCAAGGAGATTGAGCAGGAGAAGCAGGAGGAAGCCGCCAAGAAGAAGACGGGCCGGACCCCGGGTACTGGAAGTGCCGCCATCCTGACCAGATCCCAGGATGACTCTGCTGCGGAATAAAGAGACATGTGAGGAGGAGTCGCATAGACAAGCGCATTGAGTCTCAGATTGGAGCCCAGTGCCATTGTATTAAAAACAAGTAATGACGGGACGCATTCTATTAGACTGGTTCCCTTTCGAAGTGACAAATCGCTATGTATCCTGAACGCCATAACTTTTATTTTTTCTTCTGTTTGTTGGGATCATCCTAGCTTGTCGGCATCGTCTGTCGGATCAAAGATCGATCTCAGGCCCTTTGTTTTTTGCCTATCGTCCCTGAGCATCTTGTTGTCCATTCGGACGTCGTCACTCTCGATGGACAGGGCCGGCTTGGGAGTCTTGGCTTCGATAACGAAATGGTTGTCGCAGTGGGGGCAGTACTCATCAGCCTCCTCGAATTCCTTGACGTCCTTTCGGAAGGCCTTCCTGCACTTCTTGCAGGCAAAGACCATTTCAAAGCTTTCCTTGAGTGGGTGAGACTCCTGTTCGGTGTGGCATTCGACGCAGTCGAACCATTTCCTGCCTACATGCGGCGTTAGTTTCGAGGGCTCTAGGCGACATGTGGAAGCTGCGAGCGCAAACTTCATCCTGGCTTCGACGTACAGCAGGGTGACCGAACGGAAACTTGAGCGTTGAGGATGTGTTTGCTAGAAAGGTTTTAGTCTGGAATTTACAATAGGGACCCAGTTATTAATACCACATGGTGAGCTGTCCGTAAATACGGGCTGAGTTTTGCAGTAGTATTTCTCGAGAAGAATTTCAACAGTTGCGGTGTCTAGAATAAGTACAGGTTGAGTGCAGATGAAAGTCGGGGAGAGTTTTAGCGGGGTGTATTATTCAGGCTTAACACTTTAGGCCCTTGACCACGAGCCACGCTAGGATTCGAAGTGCAGGGCAGCCACTGAGCCAAAGCAAGTGGATCTACTTAGTCATCAACAATCAGTGACGCTCTTCAGCAACGCCTCATCGCTTTCTTTCAACCTGCACGCTCTTCTTTCCTCCTCGGTGTCCATCCTCCACGATATCCGTCAACCCTGTTCTCGACCGCTCGGAAACTCGACCAATATGCCTCCTAAGCGGAAAGCAGGCGCCGCCGTACAGGGCGGGGCGAAAGCTGGCAGGACTTCACGGATGTCTACACCTGGTGCTGTGACGCCACGAACGATCGATAGTAATGAGGATATGGTGGAGGAGGAGGACGCGCCCATCGACGAGGCTCTGGAACGTGATTTGAATAAGAACATAGACATCTTCTCCCTGGATCGCTACCAGAAGAGACATGCGATTCGGGATCCGCTCCCGCATATCTTTGGCGACCGTGATTTTTCCTACCTCACTCTCAAGAAAGACCATCAAAATCGACCACTTTGGATTGATCCTCAGAAGGGTCGTATTATTCTTGAGAGTTTCAATCCGCTTGCAGAGCAAGCCCAAGACTTTCTCATCACCATTTCCGAGCCTTTGTCTCGACCAACCTTCATGCACGAGTACGCCCTCACCACACACAGTCTGTATGCCGCTGTGTCGGTTGGACTTTCGCCAGAGGACATCATCAACACACTAGACCGATTCCTTAAGACACCCTTGCCAGATGAGATCCGAAACTTCATCAACAATTGTACTAAGAGCTACGGCAAGGTGAAGCTAGTCCTCAAGAACACCAAGTACTACGTCGAAAGTCCCGATCCAAACATGCTCCAAACCCTCCTCAAGAACCCCAAAATTGGACCTTTGCGTGTTCAGGGTACAGAAGAGATCACAACATCAGTAGCTCCCAAGATCGGTGGCCTTGTCATTCCTGGAACACAGAACGCCGCAGGAGTGAAGCAAGCAAATGGCCTGGGCCAGTCGGGTGAACAAGGCAAAGACGGACAGCCTGTTCAGGAGGGCGAGGTTTTTGCAACTCTTAATGAGGAAGATGACGAGGATCAGGAGGTGACACACTCTTTCGAGATTGCGGACAAGGATGTCGAAACTGTGCAGAAGGAATGCTTGAACCTGGGATTCCCAGTTCTGGAGGAGTACGATTTCCGACGAGATGAAGCGAACGCAAATTTGGATATCGACCTCAAGCCTGGTACCCAAATTCGACCTTACCAGGAAAAGAGTTTGAGTAAGATGTTCGGTAACGGACGAGCAAAGAGCGGACTGATCGTCTTGCCTTGCGGTGCTGGAAAGACTCTGGTGGGAATCACGGCAGCCTGCACTATCAAGAAGGGTGTGATCGTCTTATGCACAAGTTCTATGTCGGTCGTGCAATGGCGAAACGAATTCTTGAAGTGGTCCAATATCAACCCCGACGATATTGTCGCTTTCACGTCTGACTCGAAGAACAACGTCTTTACTGGAAGCACGGGTATCATTGTCACAACATATGCAATGGTCACACAATCCCGAGCACGGTCCTACGATGCAGAAAAGATGATGAAATTCCTGACGGGCCGGGAATGGGGTCTGATGCTGTTGGACGAGGTGCACGTTGTACCTGCCAACATTTTCAGAAAGGTTACTTCATCAATCAAGACCCATTCCAAGCTTGGTCTTACGGCAACCCTCCTACGAGAAGACGATAAGATTTCAGATTTGAACTTCTTGATTGGACCAAAGCTTTTTGAAGCCAACTGGATGGAGCTTTCTAAGCAGGGACACATCGCCAGAGTTCAGTGTGCGGAAGTATGGTGCCCAATGCCCACTGAGTTCTACGATCAATACCTCAAGGCGCCAAGCCGAAAGAAGGGATTGCTCTATATTATGAACCCACGAAAGTTCCAGGCTTGTCAATACCTCATCAACTACCATGAGTCTCGTGGAGACAAAATCATTGTGTTTTCGGACAATGTGTACGCCCTCAAGGCGTATGCTCTGAAGCTCCAGAAGGCGTTTATTTACGGTGGTACCGGCCAAGCAGAACGTCTGCAAGTGTTGGAGAACTTTCAGCACAATCCGAACGTCAACACGCTCTTCTTGTCCAAGATCGGAGACACGTCTCTCGATTTGCCTGAAGCTACATGTCTGATTCAGATTTCCTCCCATTATGGTTCGCGTCGTCAGGAGGCGCAACGTCTAGGCCGAATTCTGCGAGCCAAGAGGCGTAACGACGAGGGTTTTAACGCCTTCTTCTACTCACTGGTGTCAAAGGATACACAAGAAATGTATTTCTCTTCTAAGCGACAAGCATTCCTTGTTGACCAGGGATATGCCTTCAAGGTCATTACTCAGTTAGCAAACATCGAGAAGACGCCAGGTCTGGCATTTGCAGACGTCACCGAGCGGCGAGAGCTGCTACAGAAGGTCCTCGTGGAGAATGAGAGCATGGAGGAGGACGATCCTAACGATGACATGTTCCACCAGGGTACCATGGGACGCAAGAAGAAAAAGGGGGCACGACGAACTGCGGGAACTCTTGGTGAGCTCAGTGGTGGCCAAGACATGGCATACATTGAGCAGAACAAGAAGATGTCGACAAAGCGGAAGAAGGCAGACAGCAATGCCTTCTTCAAGAAGATTGGCCGGGAGAATGCCAGGCGCGCCCAAGCACAGTAAAGGGCACTATGTTGGAAACGGGGTAATAGAGATGGGCACGTTCTGGATGGACCAAAGATTGCTAAGCATAAAACTTCGGAAATATGGGTATAGGGTCTACCACATATGTATAACAAACATGAATACTCGGAATACTTTGGAGGCGTAAGGACGGGGAAGACTCGGCGTTCAGGAAACAGTATGACACGGCCATAGCCGATCAGATTGAAAGCACTAGATTCAATCGAGGATAATTACAATTGACAT
The DNA here is from genome assembly GCA_030142105.1 of Fusarium sp. FL617. NCBI lineage: Eukaryota > Fungi > Ascomycota > Sordariomycetes > Hypocreales > Nectriaceae > Fusarium > Fusarium sp. FL617. The sequence goes on along the minus strand of JAREIL010000010.1, from coordinate 1,265,097 downwards.
ACAGGATGACTCATTGTGATGGTTAGCTTATCATGTGTTGAGATGATGGCAGTGCATGAGGTGAGAGTGAAGGTGATACGACGATGTCGGAGAAGATAAGACGACCGAAGTTGAATTCATCCATATCAGATTTCGCAAACGAGATAGGCATCAGGGTGTCATGTACCACACCACAGGCCAGAGTGCGACGCAACCTCATAGTATTGTGTATGATGCGATATCAAGGGTAATTGAGTAATGACCTAATTGTTGAATACGACCTCGCCAATAAATCATCAGATAGCGTACTTCAGCTGTTTTTAAGATCAGAGCTCTAAATGAAGCCGGGGCTAATACACTAGTGCCGTCCTAGTGATCTGGGGTGAAAAGCTTGGCAGTACTAGGGCTTGATCCCAAATTTGGTTGCAACCTCACAAAGCAAATTGACGATACGCATCTCGACTAATGACCATCTTATTCTTTGGTATTGTCATGGGTTGGTCGACATTTCCTCGATAGTAATGTGAGAATAAGGCCGGGCGGCATGGCAGGATAAGGGCGAGGCGGTCTAGATTCGCGAGTTACTCATATCTCACTTTACATGACTCTTTGCATGACCTCCTAGGGAACAGACTGCATGATAATGCCTGCAGGTGTGAACTGTACATTGACATGTTATTCTGTCCGGGACTTGGTTAAATCAAGGGTTCATTCTCCCGGCACCTCCGCCCGTTGTCGTGCAACACCCTCGTACACGCATGCAGATGCCTTTATCTTAGCCACTTAGCCTTGAGCAACGTGCAAACGGACTTGTCGACTTCTATTGTGGAGATGAAGATCAAAAAGCGGTGACATCACCTTTCATAGCGAGGTCATCTGTTGCATAGCGGAGCGGCGGAATGGCGGCTATCAATGTCCATTCTGATGATCATGATATGATCATGCTGATGGTAGATGGAAAAGAGATTTCCTTTTCTTTTGTTCGTAAAGACTTGATCGCGATCGATGCCTTGTATAGTTTCGGTTATTGCTATGAGAACCGGCCCTAATATTTTGGAGAAGGGTGATAACCCGAATGAGCTCCTATCCTTAACAGCTCACCCGCCCAAGCCTCGTTACAGTGCGCCATATGGTGCTAGGACATGTTACATATTTGACCGAAATTGCCTTGAAATCTCGAGTTCAAATTTCGTCTTCTGTCCTTCCTCCCTTGAATCGAATAAGCACGTGTTGGTGGTTTCACCACTAACTTTGAGATCTCCGAATTTTCCTTGGCATTTTGAATTGGAGATTGCTTTCGAGGGCTTGCCATTGGCCCGATAGTAGTGCAGCACACAGACAGTGCACAGGGACAGGGGCGTTTTATCACATAGGCTTCACCTATTGCAGGTAACAAATTGAACGAAAACCTCTCCGGACATCAAGCTCGGTCCTTTTTAGCGGGTCCATGGCTCAGGCGGTGACGTTGTTTCGCAACACGGATCATCAAATTGAGGTAGTTGTGGAAGTGATAGTCAGCAATAGCCGGAGCCAAGGTAAAGATGAGAAGCAATCTCGTCCGCAGGATACAGGCTTGGCGTCATCGCTGCCCGATCAAGATCAGCCACGGAGACCTCAGATGAAGAATTGCCAATCAATGGATACAATCTCAGGGCTAGCGGGCGTTTCAACGGCCTCTGCCACCCGCCTGCTCGGTCCCCTGCCTGCATTCAGTTGGCGTCTTAGACAGAGGATCTTGTGCATATTTCATATTCACGTCGATCTTTTCAGTCTTGTAATTACCACTCCCCGTCCTCCGCTCCGCCCACGATTAACAGGTAAACAGTGAAAAGAAAAAGTTGAAACCACAATTGAGTTCAAGTTCAAAACGGGGCCGCTAATGTAAACACCAGCGGACGGACGTTTACCGGTACCGGGGAAAGCGTCCCGAACGGGGGATGTCTTGGTGCTAAAAGAAGCCTTTTCTCTTCTTCTCATTCTACTCGGTTTCTCGCCGCCGCCGGGGCTCCATCTGCAGGCATCTGGGCTCTCAATCATCCCTGCCCCGGCCCTGTCAATGCCGCGTGTGCGCTTGGTGGGAACTGCAGCTTGCTATGTGCCTGGATCGCTATGGACCCTCCCTGTGGGATCCGGTATCTTGGTCCCATCGCTTGGCTTCCATCCAAGTTTGTTGATTGCTAGCTGCTCTCTGAACCCCTTGCCTACCAGGCACCTTGAATGTTCGCTTCCTTTTCTTTTTTCATGCAAAAAGCCAAGAAACGGGAGCGTGCATGGCTGATCAGGTTATTATGACATGGATATTTGGACCCTTTTGAACCAACAGTGGCTCCCTCGTGCTTTGATCGCGAATCCCGAGTCGTCGCCGTCTTTGTTTTGGTTCGTTTGCCGTTATTTTTGGCTCCCGCTTCGAGGTATCTCAGGTAGTGCGCCCGTACATACCAGGGCCTCTTTCCACCTTCTTTCTTCCATTTCCATGCCCAATGCTACTTCCATGGTTCTTTCTCCTTGCCTCCTTTCGCCTAGCTCACGCAATCGCACTTGCCTTAGGTGTCTATTAAAATTTTCTTGATATTGCCTCTCGTATATCGGAGTCTTCCCTCAATCTCATACCTACTTCCAAACTCAATCTCTACTTTCAATTGAGACACCTCCAACAATTCAACATGTTCCTTTACTCACAATCTCAGCAACTTGTGTCTTCAGTTTGGACACTGATCAGCTAGTCTAGTTTTTGGACTAAAGTCTAGTCGCCGAGGCTGGTTTCAACCACAGTTTGCACCCTTTTACAACCACCACAGTCGTCTGGCCACTAGTAGTGCCCCAGAGACTCACTCCGCACCCAGTCGCTGTTCCATTCCTGATTCTCCAAAGCACGAGTCCTCCTGTACCCGCAGCGCAGCCCGAGAAAACCTTGTTCTTGGCCCAAGTGGTGTGTAGTAAATCACCAGTTCCTGCGCCCCTCCGTTCCTCACAGTCTCCGCCCTAGTCTACGCCATAGCCGTCCTTGTCCTTAGCCATGGCCACGGTCTAGTCTCCTAAGCTCAGCGACTAGACCAACCCAAATAGCCTGGGAGGCCCTCTCCCCCTGGTTTCAAACTTTCCATCTTCATTGTTCATTGCAAAGCATCCAGTGGTTCTTCTCATCACTTTGGAAGACATGCTAGACGGGGCGCGCGCCTCTGTATGGGCGCGGCTCAAGGCTGTCAAGCCGCCCTTTGTGTCGAAGAAGCCGCATTTTAACTTTATTTCCATACACTGTAAGTCGCATTCACTCATCCCAGGTTCCCCATACATCACTCTTCTGTTCAAACCCCCACGCGGGTATGCACTTATTGCTTTTCATATGGCATCGGTCTCTAATGCCAAGTTTCTATCTGA